>OY743168.1:57335378-58650021 GCA_963555705.1 Ligustrum vulgare | reverse complement strand
ATGATTTGTCAAGCAGTAGCTAATGATAGAGACTGGTGGTAGATTTTGCTTTAGTCTACTTTTGTTCTTTTTTAATTTGATCCTTAGGTCTATTTTACAGTATGTGATTAAGTTACAAGTTATATTTGATAAAATTCAATATATAATTGGTTACAAACTGGAAATTTGTAAACAATTTACTGATTTGTAATTAATTACAAATTGTAAATAGTTACAAAAAAAACGTACGATCTAATTACAGTATGTGATTAGTTACAAATTACCTAAATGAAGTTACATTTTTGATTAAATTTAATGTATAATTAGCTACAAACTGGCAACTTGTAATGATTTAATTAATTACAAATTGTAAACAGTTACAAATAAAAATTGAAGTTACATTTTGACTAATTTCAATGTATAATTAGGTACAAACTGGCAACTTTTAATCAATTAACAGAATTTTAATCAATCAACAAACTGACAAATATAACAATATTGAATTGTAATCACTCAACAAACTGACAAATATAAAGAGAGTCAAATATAGTATATATTCTATATTTTTCGACACAATCTGATATAATGAATAGTATAATGTCAAGCTTTCTAATGTAAGGAACGAATAGTATCAATCAAGTAATATAAAAAGAGAGTAACGGTTAATCTGGCTACAATTTCAGGACCCCACAGTTCTTATTCTTTTTTGTCTTCAATGGGATTGGTTCTTTGCATGTTCTTTGATTATGTGAATATTCACTACACCTGCTACACCTCGTTGCATTATGCCCTTCTGCCACCGATTTATATCTTGTTTCTTTGGGCCTTCCTGGTGGTCTTCTTGTAGAGGGAGGAAGTACAACTAGTGATGTTACGTATTCAGGCAATATCCATTGTGACTTGTCTCCAAGCGAAAAAATGTCCCCTTTGTATGTTGATACGTAGAACTCTCTTGTATGGTAGGTTGAACAATAATTGTATGCATCAAGCCCTTGTTTCCCTATCACTGCTAGTGCATGGGAACATGGCAGTCCATCAACCTGGAACCGCAAACAGGTGCATGTCATGTCTTGGATATGTGCTGTGTAGGATGTCACGCCATCAATAACTTCAAATAGTGCTTGACTTGATGAATGAATCTGGGGAAAAAATTGGCACATCAATAACATCCTTAAGGCAAAAAATTGTTACATTGATCAAAAAATTGTACTCCGTACCTTCATCCTTGAACACTCAAAAATGTTTGCCCATAACACTTTTTCTGGATTGGTTGCTAGTATAGTGAATATAGCCTCAGCATTCGTACGATTTTTGTTAAACCAATTTTGTAATGTACGCCTTAGGAATTCCAACAATGTCTCAATGGTTAGTTTCTTTGCTATTTTTATTACTGCATTTACCGATTCGACAATGTTTGATGTCATTGTTTAGTATCGATTTCTTGCCATATATGCCCTTGTTCATCTTTCATGACCAACTTCCTCATGAAATCTTGTGTATGTAACAACAATATCTTCAGAGAAATAACATTTCCTAATTATAATTTTAAATAATTTACAATTTGTAACTAATTGTAACTATTTAGTGACAATTGTAACTAATTAATTTTTGTAGTTACAAAATTGTAACTAACTAATTATAATTGTAATTAGTAACTAATTACAATTTGCAGCTTTGTAGTTACAAATTGTAACTAAGTAGTTGTAGTTTCGTAACCTAATTACACTTGCAAAAAATATATGTAAAAAGTAGCATAAATAAACCAAACATACCAGGTAACGTCGGATATCTTTGTCAATTTTGTCCAGCTGCTTCATTTGATATTCAAATTCACCTATTGTATATGCTCTTGCTGCAGCGTTGAATGGTACTGCTATCTCTTTAGATTTCTTTGAGTATTTTTTCTTTAGGTTCTTCAACAAGTGATAAGAACACAGTCCATGAAATGCATTTGGGAAAACTTTTTGGGTTGCATTCCTAATTCTAGGGCATCGATTTGATATTATACATAAATCTTCTCTTTCACCATATGTTTCTTTGAACCTTAAAAAGAACCATTCCCAGAAGTTATCATTTTCTGAATCTCCAATCCCAAATGCAAGTAGATAAATGTTATTGTTTGCATCTTGTCCACAAGCCGTTAATAAAGTCCCACCATAATGCCCTGTCAAAAATGTACCATCAACAACAACAACAACAGGCTTGCAGAATTTCCAGCCATATATTGAAGCAGCTAAAGCTATATATAGATACCTAAACTGATTGTTTTCATTGGTTTCAAATCTTGCAATAGATCCTGGATTCTTTTCCTTCAACATTTCTAAATAAGCAGGTATCTTCCCATAAGAATCTTCAGGATCCCCCATTATAGCACAAAAGGCATGTTCCTTTGCCTTCCAAGCCTTTTGATAATTCAAATCCAGACCACATGTAGTTAACATATCATGCATGATGTCAGCTGGCCTGTATATGGTCTTTGTAGAGGAGTATTTATGCTTAATTACATCACCTATTATTGAGCTTGTTTCCGTCTATGATTTCCCAACATTACATCCAATCCGCACTTATGACCCTCTTTTATATCTCTTATCTTGAACATGTCAGTTCTACAAAACTTTGATGCCCTAAACATCCAGTCACAATCAGCACATAAACATTTAAGAACATACTCCTTTCTGTCTGATCTTTTCACTATGAACTGTAATTTTTTGTTTATAGCATATAGGGTCATACTCTTCTTTAACACAATCTTAGTGCGGAATACCTGCCCTTTTTCAATTGCATCGCCTCTTGGATCTGTAATCACCTCTTTATCATCTGCAATAGGGGTAATTTTTGTGGTTTCAACCATTTCACAAAGTTCTTGAGCCACCTCATCTAGTGTTGGTATTCTTGCTGCTGAGATCTCAATTGCACCAGTTTGGTGTATGCTAAGTATGGATGAAACCCCAGAGTCAGTAGGTATAGTGGTTAACTCATTAGGAATTGGTGGTAAAAGGTCTGTGCCACCATAAAGTTGTTCAACCTCTACACACAATGAAAAACTTGTTAGATCTTTGGCCTTCCTTCTCAGCTCTAAATAGAAAGTTAGGGAACTATCATCAACAATACTCATTGGCTCCATGTTTTTGTCCACTATATATCGTATTCTCAATCTATTCAACAGTGGATCCAAATTTAATCTTGTGAAAACAACATCCAACATGCTGTAGTATGTAGTTGTAGTGGATAGGAGGATCCCTGCTACCTTTAGGCCTGTGTAGTTGTTGAACTCATCCCAAAATCCACCATAATGTATGAAGACATTCAGTGAATCCATAGCTGCACATAAAAAATGAAGTTTGTAACTAATTACAGAAATTCAATAAAGTTGTAATTTTAAAAGAAGGGGTGAAGGATAAGAAGTCAAAGTGCAATGCTGCCCCTAATATGGGACAAGAGGTTTTAATTTGTTTGGTTACAGTTGTAATGCATTATTTTTTGTAATTAACAATTGTAACTTTTAACAAATTACAATTGTAACTTTCTTTAACTAATTACAATAAGATACAATTGTAATTAGTTACAATTGTAATTATTTACAATTTTGCCTATTAAGTAATTACAATTGTAACTTTTTCTAACTAATTACAATAAGATACAATTGTAACTAATGACAATTGTAACTTATTTGTAACTAATTACAATTGTAACTTATTTGTAACTAATTACAATTATATTTAGTTACAGTTGTAATTCATTATTTCTTGTAATTAACAATTGTAACTTTTAGCTAATTACAATTGTAACTTTTTTCTAACTAATTACAATAAGCTACAATTGTAATTAGTTACAATTATTAGTTACAATTGTAACTTAGTGTAACTAATTACAATAAGTTACAATTGTAATTAGTTACAATTTTGCCTTTTAACTAATTACAATTATAACTTTTTCTAACTAATTACAATAAGATACAATTGTAACTAATTACAATTGTAACTTATTTGTAACTAATTACAATTGTATTTAGTTACAGTTGTAATTCATTTTTTTTTAACTAATTACAATTGTAGCTTATTGTAATTAGTTAGTTAGAAAAAGTTACAATTGTAATTAGTTACAAAACGCAACTAGTTACAATTGTAAATAATTGTAATTACAAGTGAAATTGGCTACAAAATAAATGCAATTCAAGTAATCACTTCTAATAACATAACATACAACAATCAAAACTACTCAAATCTGTAATTCCATATATGAACTATTATTATAGTTACAAGTTGTAACTATAATAATATCATGCTATCAGAATACTTTATTTATAAGATCTATCATGCTCTCGGAATACTTCTGCAATGGTAATGATGAACCTGGAATTTAAGTATAATGTCCTTGAAATATGTATCTCGGTAAGAATGTGAAAATCTAGTGCAATGATGTTGATAATCAGCGTCGCCAATGGATTTGAAATAAGAACAGCTAGTCGCCGATCGATTTTTAAGACATCAATGTAGCCGCGGTTCGTGATTTTAGCATGATTTTTGGATGGATTCTGGTAGAGATCGCCGTTCTGGTTAGTGGTTAGGGTAAGAATGGGTTTAATATCGCCGTTCTGGTTAGTGGTTATTGTAAGAATGGGTTTAATGTTTATACCTGATTTTCCTAAATAAGTTTTATAATGTCGAGATTTGTTTTAAAATAACTAATATTAAAAATACAAGTCCCTCAACTTGTGTAGTTGTGTACTTAGCCCAATTAAAAACTCCACCTTGAAGTCTACTTAAATTGCCGTCCAATAGTATAATTTTAATTGGTTTTGAAAGCCCAATTAAATTTGGATAAATGTTATTCTTGAGCCTTAATTGTTCCAAATAAGTAAAGTTAGTCCTTGAGTTAATGGCACGCTCGGTCCTTCAACTTTTGTCTCCAATTGCATCCAATTATTGTGTATTTGCTCCAATTTTTTATTTTTCTTGATTTTGGGATAAAACCTGAAATAATAATAAATAATAACAATTAAGCAGAATTTATTCAAGAAAAACAAAATAATATCCTTATTTTGACAGATAAATAAGTGTATAAAATACATTTATCAACCAACTTACCTTATTTGTAAGAATCGAAGCCTTATAATTAAATTGGTTATTCCTCATAAGTAAATTGGTTTAATTGGGCTTAAAACCAACTGAAATAAAATTGGAACCTATTGGACTCCTTTGTGGGCTTTGGAAGAAACGGCCAATAGAAGAGGAGAGTGACAAATGACCTACATGATGATTATATATTGTGAATTGCAATATATAATGGAGAGCTCGGCTGGTTGATACAGTAGCGGATTCATGATTCTTGTTTAGCTCGAGCGATCGTTAACCGTTGACTTTCGACCATCAACGGTCGCAATAGAGAAATTGTTTATTATTATTTAATTAAATAATTTTAAAAATTCTTCCCTTTTCTTCACTTGTTAAAGTATTTTTATGCACTCTATTAATTTATTTTCTTTATGTCTTTTTGTATTGTGTATGTGTGTGTATTGTATTATTTAGCTTCACCTTCTTATTCCAAGTCTTCCGTTTATGATTTATATATGCATTTTGTCATTTTTCTTTTCAATTGAAGTCAAGTTTTGGCAAACTTAAAACTTGATTTCTATGGTATTCAACTCTCCTTGTTCTCTTTTTGGGTCACTGTAGACTTCTTTGTTTTACAGCCTTTTTCTTTAGCCTCACAATCCCAAGATTCCCAACAAATCAATATCAAATAGCATCTCAGAAAGAATTAAGCTTGAATGGCCACCATCAAATTTCAATCCATAATTATTTTTTAACATTTTAAGCTTCAACAAATTCATACGTATAAATACTAAAAATGTGGAAAGCATTCCAACCTAAGTGCACAGCTAAAAGCTTAAACATTGAGCTAAATTGCTTTCCCATAAATCAATCCAAGATCTTAAAATTTTCCCACAACAAATTGAGCAAAAAATCCCATAAAATAAATAACTAATACATGACAAAAAACCATTTTAAAAGTAGAATTGGAATAATTTTACCTGCTACTCCTGATTTTGGCATTGTATGCATGTTGAGTGACATTATCTCCATTAAAATAGTATGCATCCATAACTCCATGTATACTCAAAACAGTAGGTGATTCAAGCTTAACAAAACTACCACCGATCCCAACAAATCAAAAACTAATCAACAACAAAATATACGTTTTTTGTCATTCAGATTCTCAAGCAAAGCAAGGTGTTTTATCAAATGAAACCATAAATAGAGATTTCAGAAATATGGCGGAGGCGCAATGATCTACACTCTGCAGAGAGAAGACGAGGAGCGGCTGTGGTCTCCCAAGACTCCAACTCTAGTCATTTCCTAATTCCTCTACACCGTGTTGCGAATTTTCTATGTACTGGATACGTCACTGCGTTGATACTGACTAGAGGAAACAAAAGGGGTTACTCGGGTGAAAAAAGGGAGAGAAGCAGTCGATTGTTGGGATAACAAGGGACAAGAATTTTGGTTACATTGAGGTGGTCGACTGGGAGATAGGAGATTAAATTGGTGAGTTAAAGTAGTGGAAGAGAAGGGCAACTTCTATGGGATTAATTGAGGAAGTCGACTAATTTGGAAGAGGAGAAACTCGCCTGAGGTGATTATTGGAAGAAGGTGCTCGGCCAGCTGATTTTTGGTGGTGCGAAACGATGCTAATTCTTCAACTATTCAAACTCCAAGTTTTATTTACATTATTTATTTCTTTTTCTCTCAAGAATATGAGTAGCTAATTTTTCAACTATTCAAACTCCGGGTTTCATGTATTGACTTTATTATTATTTTTAATGCTTGAGTTGCTTGATCACCATTTCATGATTTAATGATTGTTTTCATAATACGAGATGCGAGTTAACAATTAGATCACGCAATAAAATCCGACAATATTAACAACTAATCCTTTATTTCGCTAACCAATTAGGTTGGTTCATCAGGTACCAAGGCATCTCTTTCTCCTAGGTCCCATCTCGAACATTCCCAGAGAGGCGAGTCAGCTACCTCCACCATATCAAAGCTCTGTCTTATTCTCCCAGCCTGCCGATGCCCATTTCTTTTGTCTCCCCATCCCGCGCGTGGCCTAATGAATGCAATCTCGTAAGCTAAGAAGTCATTCCTTCAGTTGGTTTTGCTTTACTAGGTTGGAGCTATCATCGGGTCCGACTCTCTTGGTACCTCGGGTGTGAGATTCTCTTTATGCTTTGACTTCGGCCTTCTTGAATAGACAAGAATCTCTTTTTCAGTTTGTGTTTCTTCATCTCCCCCTGAGTGAGAAGGAGTGGATTCTGGAGTGGAAAGTTCCAAATTCACGAAACAATCTTCATTAAGAATCTCCCCCTGAAGAGTAGTTTTTTGGTAGAAGGGTTTGTTTTCGAAAAAGGTGACATCAAGACTAGAGTACACCTTTTTTGTGGAAGGATCATAGCATTGGTAGCCTTTCTGGGTAGGAGAGTAGTCAATGAAGATGCATTTGAGAGCTCGAGTGTAAGACCGCTTTCCATTTTTCGGGCAATTTTAAATTTCACGTAATATTGTGATGAATGTTATCATAAATTATAAATTTATGATCTTTAATGTCTATAATTGGAATTATTTTGTAGTGGAAGGACTTGGACGCCGTCTCGATCAATGTACCAATTCGAAAGTTTATAAATTGGTTATTTTAATTATTTACGTGCAATTCTATGTGATTAATTGTTTTATTGCCTAAGCATGTTATTTTCTATTTTATTATGCCAATTTGAAATTTGGGGGAAAAGTGTAGTGTCAATCGAGGGTAAATAGAACTTATAGACTTACTTAAACAAAAGAGGAAAGTTGAGGGACTGATTTGCAAATTCCAAAAGATTAAAAACTTAACCTAACCTAATCACTCTCTCACTCATGCCCTCTCCCTATGCGGTCTCTCTCTCACCTCGCTCTCTCTTCCGCCTCTCGCTCTCGGACTCACCTCTCCGTCTCTCTCTCTCGGCTTCTCCCTTCGCGCCGCCGGTCACCACCACCACCGGAGAAACAGTACATTGACATCGCGGGCAACCAAGACTTCCACCTGCATATTAAGCAAAGTAACTACTGAGGATTTCAGGTAAGTAAACTTCCCCTATTTTCATTGAAGTTAAATTTTTAAGGTGTAATTAATAGGATTAAATTATATTCTCGAAATTTATTTACTTGTGGTGCCTTCTATGAACTTTATACATGTATGTGGTATTAAGTGAAGGTTTAAGCATACATGTTATCATGTCGTTACATCGTCCAGCATGCATTTTCATTGAGTTGTGGAAGTCAAACGATTTTAATTGAAGAATGTGGTAAGTTTAAGTTTTCTCAAAATGCATGTATCCCAAGTTTTAATAATAAATTGATGTACTTCTATGCCATGAAAGGTGTGAGTGGGAAATGGGGATCGGGAGACTGGCGTACCCGAATTAAATTGATGTAGCAGTGGTGAATATTAAACCGTTTTGTGGTGACGATTGCTTAACCGCTTGGCGGTGGCAAATATTAAACCGCTTTGCGGTGACGATTGCTAAACCGCTTGGCGGTGGCAAAAATTAAACCGCTTTGCGGTGACGATTTCTTAACCGCTTGGCGGTGGCAAATATTAAACCGCTTTGCGGTGACGATTGCTAAATCGCTTGGCGGTGGCAAGAATTAAACCGTTTTGCGGTGACGATTGCTAAACCGGCTGACGGTGGCAAATATTAAACCGCTTTGCGGTGACGATTGCTAAACCGTTTAGCGGTGGCAAATATTAAACCGCTTGGCGGTGACGATTGCCAAACCGGTTGACGGTGACAAATATTAAACCGCTTTGCGGTGAAGATTGCTAAACCGGTTGACGGTGGAAAATATTAAACCGATCTGCGGTGACGATTGCTAAACCGGTTGACGGTGGAAAATATTAAACCGCTATGCGGTGGAAAAATGATAATTTGGTCCTAAATAAGGGATATTGCCCACTGCATTGTAATTGGCTAGAAGATACACTAATTGAGTTCACGATAGAAATGAAGATAAAGTTTTTGGAAACATCTAAGTGAAAGTCTTGAAACGAAAGTCTTGAAATGAAATGAAAGTCTTGAAATGAAGTGAAAGTCTTGAAATGAAAGTCTTGAAATGAAGTGAAAGTTTTGAAATGAAATGAAAGTCTTTAAATGAAGTTAAAGTTTTTAGAAATGTTTAAGTGAAAGTTTGGAAGGTATGAATGTCTTGAAAAGTAAAGTAAATGAGGGTAATTACTTTGAATGGTTTAAGGAATTTCATGTCATGAGCATGCATCACGTGCATAAAGTTTATTTACTGAGCTTTAGCTCACCCCAATCCCTCCCCAACATTTCAGGTGATGAAAGTTAGGTGACCCGAGGAGAGCACACGGCAGCTGACTCAGGCTATCCCCGCTTCCACCCTTTTAAAATAAAGTTAAATTAGAATTTATTTCAATTTCTCATTATTTATTATTTAATTCACGTATTATTGAGGTTAAATTTCCTCTTATTTCATTTGCTAAATTTTATTTACTTGGAATTATATTGTTGAAGAGTTTGGGACTTATTGTAAAGGTTTGGATGATGTTTGGGATTGAATGAGTTGCGATGTGTATTTTAAAAATGGTTTTGATGTCCCTCTACAGGTTGGCTATGTCCAATTTACAGAGGAGACTCTGTCGAAATTTTTGTAAAATTTTTATAATAGTAAATGAAAAGTTTAAATGTTTTAAACGATTATTTCCGCATATAATGTGAATGGAAGTTAACACGCCTAGGTTTTAGATTTTAAACTTGGGGTGTTACATCGAGGGTCCAATTTACTTAGATTTTGAGATTGATTATGAACAAAAGTGGTACAGCCAAACACTTTAGTTAAATGGGTACCCTCTGTAGTGATACATGGAAGACTTAGTTATGTAGGCTTATTTAAACTTCAGAGAGGCAAATTCGATACATGCGTGAATTCAACCAAATACAATTCTAGAAAACAACTTAAGATGAGAAATTAAGCTAGAACATTACTTCAAAATCGTTAGTCCCAATATTCATTTAACTGTTAGAAACCCCACCACTTTATTTCTTGCTTTGTTAATTGTTTCTAGTTTTAAATTTTTATTTTTGTATTATTTGGCATTTTATTTTCTTAGTTAGCTTTGTTTTAGTCTAAGAATCATCTCGAATCAAAGTGAATCGATAGCAAATAAATAGTCATCGCAGGATCGACAATTCGAACTCAAAAGTTCACTTTATTACTTGTTAATGATATCGTGCACTTAAGATAATCACCCACACGAACACTCATGTGCCAATGTCTTTCTGTCATAAGACAATTTATCTTGTATCAATCGATTTCTGACTACAACAAAATATTGAGTGTCTGGAAAAGGCATGGATTGATAGTCTCACAAAGTTTTTCCTCTACTTCTTAAAATCTTCTCTATTTCCACCAAAGCATAGTTTCTAATATCATCCTCACTTAACTCCAACTCTGCATTAAAAAAAAGACCATAAATGTATTAAAGTTAAGAAAAATTAATATGCTTAATTGATAATTGTTTTTAAAAAATAAAAAAATAATACCTTCGTGATTCAAATTAGTACGATATCTATACAGTACGTCTTCTGATAGATATTTCCAGCATCTCTCCCACACAAATTTTGGCCTTGATAAACAATCTTCCAAAAGTAAAGTAGCAAATAGATTTCTCAAATAATGTGCAGCTGCCCAATGACTGGCCTCAATTATTCCAACGATGTATTCTCTATCATCATCCAAAAGTCTAAGTGCATCCATTGACAGTCCTAATCTCCTCATAACTCCTAAGACCATGCACAAAGAAGTATTCCTAAATAATACATTTCACCACAGCCAGGAGGGATGTAAAAAATACGTCCAACAGCAAAACCTAGTTTCCTGGGTTGCCATTCTCTAGTTTGTTTCTTCCATACAAACTTTGTTGGAAAATCTGCATATGTCAAACTCCTTGCCTTTGGAAATTTACCATTGGTATCCATCAAAGAAGTGAACATTGTTTGGTTTATCATGGGTCGGTTGATTACAGATTCAATTGTATCAAAATCTGAGGAAAATTATGCTCTGCTCATTTGGAAGATGGAAACTCAACCGTTCAACTGGAGGATCTCTATATTGTATTTCAAAACCAAAAATTCTCCAAGCACCTTCACACAGTGATATGTATCTGCAATCATAATACATATTTATCTTGTCCACATTGTGTTGCATGTCTTTATTTTCAACACTCTTGTAAAATGAAGCAGTGACACGATCATTTCCTTTGTTGACATACTTAAATAAGTAATTGATTGACCTTAACTAATTGTACCATTCTATATTAATTTGAGCTCTGTATTTCATCAATAAGTAACTGTTGTGTGGAACAATTTAGCGGTTATCGAGATCAACACCATTCTTCATCATTGTTCTCCCGTTGTCTCTTCTTCTATAGTATGGATAACCGTTTTCGTCAATATTTGTGCAATCAATAAAAAATTTTGGAAAGTGCTTGGTACAACGACCATTAGCCATACATGGAGAATTCCTATTGAGATATCCGCATGGCCAATGAATCATCAAAACTCTTACATCAGCATAATATTTCGAATCATTTGCTTCATCAGGTGTTTCTGCAGAAATTATCTTGTCAATGTCTTCCGGATTTGGATATTTGTCTTCTTGAGATAAGAATAGCAATATCACGTGGCAATCCACAGTTTTGGAACTCTACAGTAAAAATACCTGGGAACGGAAAGAATAACTAAATTAAGTATGTTGAAGAATAAGTACATTTTCAGCATTAAAAACTACATTAAATAAAGTTACTGTGAAAAAAACTTACATGAAATGACTTTTCCAAATATCTTATTTTGTTTGAGATCTTTAATAAGTTTACTCAACTTGACTTTGAAGACTCGACATACTATATCTGGTCGATCCTCAACTTTTAAACCTCTTTTACGTACGAAGCGATCTATTTTAGGCCACATTGGATTACATGTGAATGTAATCAATAGACCGGGATATCCTGCCAACTTGCAAATTGTCATTGCATCTTGGTAGTTTTAGATCATGTACCGTGCACCACCTGTGAAAGTAGTTGGTAAGATAACTCGTTGTACTTGAGTAGAAGCAACTGTCTCTCCTCTCAACAAAGCTTCTGATAGTCCTTTATACATTTCACACATCAATTCTTTTTGATGGGTTCATATGTACATCAGTTGAGAAGACTCTACCATCGTGTAGGCATCAACCAAAAACTGTTGGAACAAATGCATGGCTAATAAAATGACTGATGGTTTACTTTTCCTTTCTTGCAACCGAAACAAAAAGAATTCTCTCATACTTATCTTTTTTCTCGAGGTAGATGAAGTTGTACTTTCATCTTTCATTTGTATATCCTCCCTAAACCCATCCTCACCATATGGGAAAAGTATAGGTTACTGAAGTGCAAGATAAGATGCATTTTATTCATTAATTCTCTGAAATTAGCCAGTTCTTATTTCTACTATGATGTCTCAATCACCAGGTGATGTTTCAAAATCACCAACAATACAGCTACTTCTGAAACAAATGGAAGATTGTACCTTCTTCCATCTTTAGTTCTTCTTCCAATCAATCTGAGCTTTAGATTTGGTGAATCTTGTTGACATAATGTATCTCTAACCATCCTGAAGGATTTCACTAAAACATTATTTTCATAAAGCATTGATCTCAATCCCCCAACAATTTCCATGTAATGACTATTTACTTCAGAGTTTTTACTGTAAAAGGAATGAAAAATATTTAGAGTTGCATTTTAATTGGAATGGATAATGCAATGTAAACATAATTTGATTTTATCAAAAAGTAACCATATTTACATACCATATAGCATGTAAGCGGTTGGAATCTTCATTGTCAGTGTCATAAATGTACAACTGAGCAAACTTCAGTGTGGAACTTTCTTGTGGCAACAAACGTCTAATCATATGATAATTTTGTCCATGTAACTTGAACACCGGGGGTGATTTACCTTTATTCAATGAGGAATTTATCTTGCCTCCCATCGATGTGAATGAGAACATCATATTGTAGGATCGAATATTATCTAAGAAATGTTTACTCTTATCACATGTCTCGTTCAATAAATCATTGAGAAAATATGGAGGTTGTTGCAAAAAAGGAAGCTCCACTTTTCCTTGCATGCAGCATAAAGAAAATTTTGAATTTTTCGAGTTAAACCACTTTCCAACTCTCTTGTCATACCAACATAATGCACCACAGTATTCACAGCTAAAATTTTGATCACCGATGTCATAATATTCTGAGAAAAGCATAACAAATTTAGTTTGGCTTAACAACACATATCTAATTCCAAAATAAGAAATTAAATCTAAATCGTAATTTTGTTTAAGATCTCATACATATTTAGAGACATAATAACCAATTTAACTGGTGCTAATTAATATAAAAATTGAAAAACTATTTACCATATTTAATTTAAAAAATACATGCAATGATTGGACCATATTAAATAATTTTTTGTAAATATTATAATAGTTGAACCGTGGTAAACAATTTGAGATTTTGATCTCTATTTGAATGTGAAGGTATAATTCTTACACCATTTTGTATTAGAACAAATATAAATAAATTTAACTTATTATCAAAAGGAACAGATTAATTTTTTTCAATTGTTGAAAAATATAGTGACACACACACACACACACACACACACACACACACACAAACACACATAAAGCACTAAATAAGAACTGAAAACAATTTAATGTTTTTTTGCCATACAAAAAAATTGTGTATTAACAAACGATATATCATATGAAAATCGTAAGCTTAAAATTTTATCTTGAATAAACTGTGTATTCAACATTCTAGAAATATGCCAAGTCTATCTCTACACAAAACCTATACGATCTGTTACTATGAAAATCAAATGGAGGGAAAACAAAAGAGTGAAACCCTAAAAATCAGTTGCCTCCTTCTTCTCCTTCATTTTGCACCTGCTGTCTAAAAGTTCTTTTCTTCCCTTAAATTTTACTGGAATCGATCTTTCTTAAAAAGAAACTCATTTTCTTCCTCACTGTGGACCAACTACTTCTGTGTAACCCAAGTATCAATTGTTATTGGATCCACTTTTCGATAGTTGTCGTCAATGTTATTGGATTTCAAAGTTACAACCCATAACGATGATATTTTAAAAAAAACTTAACACAAAGGTTGATTTATTGTAGTCTTTGTTATTTTCGATCCAAAAAATGGAAAAAAAAATTAAACATGTTTTTTTCAATTAAAACGCACGCGTAAATCTGCGTTCTGATGTGTATATATATATATATATATATATATATATATATTGATAGAGAAATTTTACAAAAACAATGACGGAATATGTGATCTAGCGTTTCATGAAGCGACCAAGAATTTTTACGCGATTAATAATTATTTTAATAGAAAATCGTGTTGCTACTATTTCACCCATTTTTATTAAGTTAACGCCACGACGTATTCGTATAGCCAAGTCAAGAAATAATCGAGATCGTTCGATTTTAAATTAAATTCCGAATTTCTAAAAATATCTCCATTCTCTTGATTTAAAGTATATTAAGTCCAAGTACTTAATTCAATGTTATCCCAATATTTATTTATACAAAAATTATTTTTATTATTGAAATTAAGAAAATATATGCAAGCATGAGAGGTTCCATTATATATAATAATTATGAGAATCTTAATTTAATAAATATGGAAAAGTATATGAATGAATTATATACTCCATTATATGTAATCATGAAGAGCATAATATTTGTATAAATATGAAAAAGTATATGAATGAATTATATACTCCATTATATATAATCATGAAGAGCATAATATTTGTATAAATATGGAAAAGTATATGAATGAATTATAGACTCCATTATATGTAATCATGAAGAGCATAATAATTGTATAAATATGGAAAAGTATATGAATGGTTGATAAGATTCCATTATATGTAATCATGAAGAGCATAATATTTGTATAAATATGGAAAAGTATATGAATGGTTGATAAGACTCCATTATATGTAATCATGAAGAGCATAATATTTGTATAAATATGGAAAAGTATATGAATGAATTATAGACTCCATTATATGTAATCATGAAGAGCATAATAATTGTATAAATATGGAAAAGTATATGAATGGTTGATAAGATTCCATTATATGTAATCATGAAGAGCATAATATTTGTATAAATATGGAAAAGTATATGAATGGTTGATAAGACTCCATTATATGTAATCATGAAGAGCATAATATTTGTATAAATATGGAAAAGTATATGAATGAATTATAGACTCCATTATATGTAATCATGAAGAGCATAATAATTGTATAAATATGGAAAAGTATATGAATGGTTGATAAGATTCCATTATATGTAATCATGAAGAGCATAATATTTGTTAAAATTAATAGAATTGAATGATTATGTTTACAATATGCCAACTTTATACATCTATTTAAACCCATCTCTTTTACACACAACTCTACACATATACACTTATTTCCAATCTCTTGACAAAATCCACAAGTAAGAGAAATTCAAGGTGGTCAAGAAAGTTTTGGTCCATTTACTACTACACTTCATTTTAATCTTTTAAAAGGTAAGTATATCTTATGTTTTTATGAAAAGTAAGTATGTTTTTATGAAAGGTAAATACACCTTATGTTTTTATGAAAAGTAAGTATGTTTTTATGACAAGTAAGTATATCTTATGTTTTTATGAAAAGTAAGTATGTTTTTATGAAAGGTAAATACACCTTATGTTTTTTATGAAAAGTAAGTATGTTTTTATGACAAGTAAGTATATCTTATGTTTTTATGAAAATGTTTGGATCATTGCTATGAAATCAATCTCACAAGATTGTTATGGGTTCCATATGATATGTTTATGATTATGCTAAGGGGACCGGAGTTTAGTAGCGCTACACATAAGAATTCTTGCCATTTAAGTTCGGTAAAATTCTTGTGTCTCCCTATGTTTATGAATATTTCAATCCTATCCTATGTTATGATGAAAATGATCCATATGCATTCAAAAGAAAATTTATGCTTGGTATACTTACTGGGATTTTATAAATCTCACTCCACGATATTTACCATTTTCAGATAATTGAAGGTTCGAGGCGGTCAACATGGAAGTGGCAAAAGTGGTTAAGATTGATGAGATAATTATGTTGAACTTTATGTAAGAAAATTATGTTCTATTTTTATTCACAAATAAAATTATGGGATTCTAATTATTCTTTTGAATAATTTTACATTACTATTTAAGTCTCGATAATATGATATGAGTCACTTTTTGTGGCACTCGAATGGTCGAGAATTCGGGTCGTCACAGTTGGTATCAGAGAAAAGAGTTTTAAAAACGATTCTGTAGATTTTTGAAATTTTATTTCTTTAAAAAAAAAAAAAAAAAAAAAAAAAATCACTATTCACGTGAACAGTAAAACGACGTGCTATTCATGATGAACAGTGAACGAAATCACTATTCATTATAAAAAAAAAGTTGAATTTTCACATGTCAAGTATGGTTATGATTTTGAAAAGCATGATGAAATTTGATGTGCGAATTTCAAGGACAAAATTCATTTTAAGTAAGGGAGTTTGTAATGTCCTGAAAATTTTATGGAATATAATTAGTTAGTGATATGATGTTTATATTGATGTCTTTGATAAATTTCTAGAAGTTCGGGGACTAAAGGAAAAATAAGATTTGACGATAAATTTTATTTGGGTTAAGTTATTAATTATTGATGGGGAGATAATTACTATATCGATATTGGATTTGTTTTGAAGACTGTGATTAATTAGGAATTATGATTCAAGAAAATGTTGATTTGGATACAACCACATTAAATTATTGTTGATTAAAGGAAAATAAGATTATATGAAATATTTTAACTCATCACTCTACTATGTCACTCTCCATGTATTGACTCCTCGAACCAGGTATGTTATATGCTTTGCAAGTCATTTACGATTTTATTAAGACATGTTAAGTATGAAATCTTCATATGTTATGAATCTTTAAGTGAAATATACATGTTGAGTATGATATGAATTGATAGAAGCCTGAATTTTAATTTATTCCTTTTTATGTAGAATCATGAGACATAGAGGATATTGATATGAATTTTGGTTCATATTAAGCTTAGTAAGACTGACTAAATTAGAAAAATAAGTTGGTTCGTAACTTTTGCCAAAAAATATATGGAATAATATATTAAACAAACAAAATTAATAATGAATTTGTACAATAATTTATCCCTTTATCACTATCTTTGTGTAAAAACAAGGGAAAAACTGTGGATGGTTATTAGTACTTCCTCTTCAAGTTTCAATTTTCGGTTCAATAATTTATCCCTTTATCACTACCTTTGCTTAAAAGCAAGGAAAAACTGTGGATGATTATTGGTACCACTCTTCAAGTTTCAATTCTGAAAAAAATTCGGAAAGAAAGAAAGAGAACGGGTGTTGAGCATAATGGGAATAATATGACTTAAGAATGATTTTCAAAATAATTGTTGTCCTCGAGTTTAGAAATGATGAACCTTAAATGGACTTTGCATAATTGATTTTAGACATGGCACTAAGTATAAGAAGTCAACAAAAATGATTAGAAATATGTTCAGATTATCTATCATTTAGATTTAATGAGAAATAGCGAGCCAATTTTATGAAGTTTTATGAGATGTTAAGATTATAAGTGATATGATTTTAATGAGACTTTTATGAGAAGCATTATGAAGTTAGAGATTTAAAGATTTGGTTATTGGGAATTAAGTAATGGCTATTATGTTGAGTAGGTGAATTATGCCTCTATATTGAAGAGAAATTTATTATGAACTTTGGCCTTGTGATTAAATTTTGGGAATATGATTTATGACTTATAAATATAAGTATGAGTAATCTTTTGAGCCAATTAAGGTATTGAAGGAAGTGATAATGTGATATTGACGACTATGATTTGAAATTTCTATGTTGAGGAATTATGAATTGATTTTCTGTAATATTTTTTTTATGATATTGAAGTTTGATGAAATTGTGGTCAATTTTTAGATCGTTGTGATCAAATGTGGAATTATTTATTATTGTGAGTTATGAAGTATGCTTACGGTTTGAATAAGTCCAAATTTCAAAGGAAACTCTGCCTAGAATTTTATCGTTTGGAATTAAGAGCATAGTATGGTATGCAATCACTAAGAGAATTGAGGTTAGACATGCAAATTCATTTACATCACAAACGAGATTTAGTAGATGATAACAGAGATATTATTATTTTCTCGTAAGGAGAACACACAAGAGTCACACTGGAAAGAAATACATGAAACACGCAAAAGCAAAAGAAAGCAACATGGGAAATTCCTCAAATTGAGAGATGTGTTTCCGGAGTAGCCGTATCCTACCACCTCTGACTTTTTGAGGAAATAAAGAAACCTTCAAAGAGGTGTGTTTCGAGAGTAAGAATACTCCGTAATCTACCACCTGGAACCTTTGAGGTACACACAAGATTTAAACATTAAGGAAATCCTAGGAAATTAGAGGGGTGTCTCGAGAGTAAGAATACTCCGTACTCTACCCCCACCTATTCTAAGATTCATAAAGTTAAGTTTACATTAACCGGACTCCATTTTCGCTTGATTCCCCTTCCTTGCGACCAATCTATCTTAACCCCTGCTGGATCTTGTATTGAGATATATGACTGCAGCTTATCCAGTAGTTCATCAATAGTAGGAGCAGAAATAAGGAGCCTTCTGGAAAATGGAGAGATGAATCCCTGTTCCACAGCATAATCAAGAAAGGTTAACAAGCCATCAAAGAAATTGTTAACATTCAGAAGCCCAATAGGCTTAGTATGGAGATCTAGTTGAGCTCACGAGGTAATGTTAAAGATTTCTTCTAAGGTACCAAAACCTCCGGGCAGGGCTATAAAGGCATCAGAACCATATAGCATACAAGTTATGCGTTCATGGATGGATAAGGTTTGAACTTCATGCCCTCGTGTTTTTCCTGCAACATCTACCAAAGGGACAGGTATGACACCGATTACTTTTGATTTCTCTGCAAGAGCAGATTGGGAAACACAACCCATTAGACCACTGCTACCACCCCCATACACAAGAGTGATACCTTTTTCCCCCAGTTTCTTTCCAAGATCTACGGCCGCTTCTAGATAACTGAAGCCTTTCCCCACTTTTGATCCACAAAATACACAAATAGTTTTGATCTGTCGAAGTTTTGGTGCTTCCATCTTTGATAGTATAGAAGAGAAAACTTACGAAGAAGATGTGATTTTGGGATGCCTGAACTATGAAATATGTTTGGCTATTTAAAGCCGGAAAAACTTACTGTTTTTGATTGATTCTGAAAAAGTAAAGATTTACTTTTGACAAAATCGGCCAACTTTTGACTGTTTTACCAAAGATATCACCTTTCGGTGATTTATTTCCAGCTTTATCAAACCTCGAGAAAGGAAAATATATTTATTTCCAGCTTTATCAAAACTCGAGAAAGGAAAATATATTTTATTTCCAAAACGCGTGAAAGAAAACAGCAAAATATTTTAAATGTGTATCAAGAGATTTACCTTATATCATTGATGAACTGCCAGAAGCCTCATTTTGTAAAACAGACTGGCAAACAGGATCTTTTGCTATTATATTTTGGAGACTATAACGATTTTTGTCCTCGTTAAACTGAGCGTATAAGGAGAGAAGTTCACGTTGCACATAACCACTTGGGTGCGTCTCAAGAGTCAGTCGAATATCATCCAAAGACTCCTTACTCAGTCCACCCTTTATGAATTTGATTTTATCATCCCGATTAGTAGAAGAATATCCTACTGTTTTGCAACGAGTATCACAGTTCCAACGAGCACATTTGTAGCAACCATTCAGCCTTTTTGCTCTTCGTTTCTTTGCGAAGGTGCTTTTGCCTAAACCAGGCATGTGCTTTGGAAATGTCATAGGTAATTTACCAGATAGTCGAACCTTTGCTTCGATCAACCAGCGAACATCTTCTGAAACACCATGAGCCATCAGCAACCTCAATCTTTCGAGTCTTATTCGATAAATTTTCCTCAGATCATTCATTGGAAGACTGGAATAATACTTGCGAATGTTTGTAAGAATGATATCCATGTTTTGATGGATCTAACCTCTTCCCAGCATGAACTATTTAAAAGCATTAAGGATCGGAGGAAATCCGCGTGATATTGATTCCAGCAAGAAAGCGCGGAATAGAATAATGGAAAAGAGGGAACAAGAGTTATGCGCCGTTTACTTTCTTGATAAAAGGAAGATTTGATGATGACGGGATTTGAGATATGGAATATTTTCTTGGATTTTGGGTACTGATATTTTGATATAATAATCAAGGTATAGAAATAATACGGGGATACGTGAAAGTGAAATAAGGACTGTATTGAATCAGGATTAATAAGTTTGTGCAAGTGAAAGGAATACCTTACGGGAAATGTTATGATATTTGAGTTAAGAATTTTAATTATTTGGGAGATATTTGTTTATTGAATTTTGCAGAAATTTTGGGTTACAAATATTGGAAAGATAAACTGATGATTATGTTGATATGTGAATAACATGTTTGGGTATATTACATAGAAAATATTCAGGTAATCGTTTTAATTATTTTGGGATATTTGGTGATAAGAAGAAATGACAAATTATTATGGTATGATATGTTAGTAAAGATTTTAGAGATATTAATACGAATATTTGAGGTTACATGATACGATGATAAGTGACAGGTTACATGAGTACTACAAGATATGATGAAATATCACATACGATTGGGAATTTTCATTTTGATTCAGAAGAATTTATGAGTAGACATATGTCTATTATTGATAGAAAAGTTCATGTCTTAAGAAAACAAATTGATGCATTTAGTCAAAGTCCAGTGGGTTAAATATGGTTGGGTTAAATATGGTAGCGATGATGCTACATAAGAAGAAGAAGAAGAAGAGATTCTGATTAAGTGTTCAGAAATCATAAGATCAAGTAAGTTTAATTTCGAGGACGAAATTATTTTAAGGGGGTAAGTTTGTAGCGACCAAGAATTTTTACGCGATTAATAATTATTTTAATAGAAAATCGTGTTGCTACTATTTCACCCATTTTTATTAAGTTAACGCCACGACGTATTCGTATAGCCAAGTCAAGAAATAATCGAGATCGTTCGATTTTAAATTAAATTCCGAATTTCTAAAAATATCTCCATTCTCTTGATTTAAAGTATATTAAGTCCAAGTACTTAATTCAATGTTATCCCAATATTTATTTATACAAAAATTATTTTTATTATTGAAATTAAGAAAATATATTCAAGCATGAGAGGTTCCATTATATATAATAATTATGAGAATCTTAATTTAATAAATATGGAAAAGTATATGAATGAATTATATACTCCATTATATGTAATCATGAAGAGCATAATATTTGTATAAATATGAAAAAGTATATGAATGAATTATATACTCCATTATATATAATCATGAAGAGCATAATATTTGTATAAATATGGAAAAGTATATGAATGAATTATAGACTCCATTATATGTAATCATGAAGAGCATAATAATTGTATAAATATGGAAAAGTATATGAATGGTTGATAAGATTCCATTATATGTAATCATGAAGAGCATAATATTTGTATAAATATGGAAAAGTATATGAATGGTTGATAAGACTCCATTATATGTAATCATGAAGAGCATAATATTTGTATAAATATGGAAAAGTATATGAATGGTTGATAAGACTCCATTATATGTAATCATGAAGAGCATAATATTTGTATAAATATGGAAAAGTATATGAATGGTGCTTTACTTTAAGAAAAGGATGTGTTAAAATTAATAGAATTGAATGATTATGTTTACAATATGCCAACTTTATACATCTATTTAAACCCATCTCTTTTACACACAACTCTACACATATACACTTATTTCCAATCTCTTGACAAAATCCACAAGTAAGAGAAATTCAAGGTGGTCAAGAAAGTTTTGGTCCATTTACTACTACACTTCATTTTAATCTTTTAAAAGGTAAGTATATCTTATGTTTTTATGAAAAGTAAGTATGTTTTTATGAAAGGTAAATACACCTTATGTTTTTATGAAAAGTAAGTATGTTTTTATGACAAGTAAGTATATCTTATGTTTTTATGAAAAGTAAGTATGTTTTTATGAAAGGTAAATACACCTTATGTTTTTTATGAAAAGTAAGTATGTTTTTATGACAAGTAAGTATATCTTATGTTTTTATGAAAATGTTTGGATCATTGCTATGAAATCAATCTCACAAGATTGTTATGGGTTCCATATGATATGTTTATGATTATGCTAAGGGGACCGGAGTTTAGTAGCGCTACACATAAGAATTCTTGCCATTTAAGTTCGGTAAAATTCTTGTGTCTCCCTATGTTTATGAATATTTCAATCCTATCCTATGTTATGATGAAAATGATCCATATGCATTCAAAAGAAAATTTATGCTTGGTATACTTACTGGGATTTTATAAATCTCACTCCACGATATTTACCATTTTCAGATAATTGAAGGTTCGAGGCGGTCAACATGGAAGTGGCAAAAGTGGTTAAGATTGATGAGATAATTATGTTGAACTTTATGTAAGAAAATTATGTTCTATTTTTATTCACAAATAAAATTATGGGATTCTAATTATTCTTTTGAATAATTTTACATTACTATTTAAGTCTCGATAATATGATATGAGTCACTTTTTGTGGCACTCGAATGGTCGAGAATTCGGGTCGTCACATTTCAAATGTAAAATATTTTCATTAGATGTGTAAAAAAATTTCAGTTCTGCAAATGATATCGTCAAATCAACATATATATATAATAGAACCCAGGTTAGATAGAACACGGATAGTGCGGATAAAATGGAAGAAAAATAATCAAAATAACAGAAAAAAGATTCAACTGAAATGAAACAATTGAAAATAACTTGAACAACAAATAAAAATTGAAAATTATATTGAATTATAACGTTGAACGTTACAATAAATTTTGAAAAAGAGAAAGATCGGATAACGTATTCTTAAAAAGAATTATTATCGCTCCGCTCAAGGCTCACTATCTCTCTTGAATATTGAAGGAGATTTAATTGTTATAACTCCAATTGATTCTGCCTGACAATTGAAATGAACCCTCACATTTATAGAAGACTAAAAATGAAAAAGGTACAACAGAATTTTGAATAATTGAACTACAGCTGGAAAGTCTTGATTGAACAGTGATTGAATAGTGCTCTGTCAACTACTTTCCAAAAAGTAGGAATCTTGAACAGTGATTGAAGCTTGAAAGTCGTTGATTGAACAGTGACTTGTCTGAAACTTTTCAAAAAGCTAGCCAACCACTCCACCAACTCCACCGAAAGTTTGAAAAGTTAAAATGAATCCTGTCCTTTTATGAAGAAAAAAGATTTTCTGAATAAAGTGGACATTGATTTTTAACTTTGATTATTTTGAGTGCAAATTCTTTTGACTTTTGAGCGCGAAAATCTCTGAGGTCATCAAGGAAACTGCGTCCATGTAATCATTTGGTAGTTTGAATGTTTTCTTGAAGATTTTCATCGAAGTCGACTCCAAGGTAGTCGTCTTCATTTTGATAGAAACTGTCTTCGACATTGAAATCTGCCTCTGAACTGGTTTCTGAGGAATCTTGAACTGAAGAAGCATTTTCAGCAAGAGCAGCAATCTTTTCTGCTAAAATTGACATTTCTTCAGGGCTGGTGCATTTTGCAAGGAGTGCTAATAATCTACCCTTTTCGGCAAGAAAATCAGCATGTTTATCTTGAAGCTTTTTTGATGGAAGTCCTTCATTTGATTTTTGATTAATCCATGATTGGACTGCCTTTGGACAACAATTTGTTTCATGAAATTTTGCCCACCATTTAATTTTGAATCTCCTAACAATCCTTTGAGGACTGAAAGAATCAAATGTATTTTGAAGAATGAAAAAGTCCCAATAAAGAATCCATGAGACTTTGGAATTGAAAGAAAATTGAAGGAGAAGATTCTCCTGAGGCTTAAGCAAATCTTTTGCCTCATTTTTGAAATGTTTGAATCCTTGAAGAGGGAGACTGGGTAGAATACTCTCTTCAAGTCCAAAATAATTAAACCAATTTTGGAACCAAATTAAGAAATGTACCTTTCTTTGCACGCCAAGCGTTGTATTGGGTACAATCCTTCTTTAAATGTCCA
This sequence comes from Ligustrum vulgare, assembly GCA_963555705.1. NCBI lineage: Eukaryota > Viridiplantae > Streptophyta > Magnoliopsida > Lamiales > Oleaceae > Ligustrum > Ligustrum vulgare. Next base: position 58,625,692 of record OY743168.1, on the reverse strand, counting down.
GGTTTCATGCAAAAGAAACAACTCTCATTGTCCTTATGTGGCTTCTTTTGATCTGGACCCGTAGCAGCTATATATTCTATTTTTCTTTTCTTGCCCTTATCCTTAGAGGTACTTGCCAAGTTAGCAATTTCAATTCTATCCTGCTTCAACCTTTCTTCCTCTTGCACACAATATGAAATGAGCTCATTTAGAGTCCATTTCTCCCTTTGACAGTTGTAACTGAAATTAAACTGACTAAAATGTGCAGGAAGCGATATCAATACTAAATGCAGGAGCAAGTCATCAGACAAGTCGAGCTTTAGTGCCTTAAGTTTTGAAGAAGTATGAGACATATTCATGATGTACTCCCTTATGTTCCCTTTGCCTCTATACTTCATTGAAATCAAGCTTTGCAGAAGTGTGCTTGTTTCAGCCTTATCGTTTTTAGAAAAATGCTTTTCAAGTTCGGCAAGGAATTGCTTGGCATTAGTTACCTCTTCAGATACTGTGCCCCTAAAGGCTTCCGAAATTCCGCGCTTAATGATCATTAGACTCATGTGATTTGAGCGTTCCCACTTCTCAAAGTTCCTCCTGTCATCAAGTGAACTTGCATCCGTAAGAGAAGCCGGTTGTTAAACCCTGAGAGCAAGGTCGAGATCTATGCAGCCGAGAACAATTAGTGCGTTTTCTTTCCAATCCTTGAAGTTTGACCCATCAAACATGTGAATTGAATTAAGATTTGCAGATATATTGGTGGCAGATGAATTAACTGTATAGAGAAGAAGATGAAAATAGCTTACATTAGTACTTTATTATGCAAATAATAATTTCAAATAATGGTAAGGCCCATCACAAGATACCCAGCACAACATCAATGTTTAGTCTTTTGACAGAAATATTGACTTGTAAGTGGTACTCTCGATGTAGTAATCAAACACTGACAATAAGACATGTCAACCAATAAACCTTTCTTTGGACCGATTTATTGATCACACGTTAAACCAAATAATCGTCACGTGTTTATCACCACAGGTGCATGTGAAATTCCATCCAAACATTGACCTTCCTTTGGGCCGATCAATATCCGCATGAACAGCACACACACGAAACCTTCTAATATTCTAAGTTAACTAATTTCCACAAGAGAGGTTGCTTTGGCAACATGTTGCTTCAATTAATTCACTTGGAAATATTATATTTCTCAAAAGAGTCCGTCATACCAAAATTTGAACTTGAATTGACTGTTTTGCATATATTTAAGACTTTAGGATTTGAATTATGAAATTCAATACTTCAGGATTAAGTAATCATTAAGTTGGATGGTTATATTGCAATTTAATTAAATTTGATTGGCCAATTATGAAATATTTTTAAACTTGAAGGACTAAATTGCAATTTTGCCAAACTTTAGCGGCCAATTTATTAAAAACTGAAACTTTAGGGACTGAATCGTGAAATTCAGAATCTTTAAAACCCAACTTAAATGATTTGATAACTGTAGGGGCTTATTTCGCAAATTCAGAAGTCTGAGGGACTAATTTAAAAGATTTCATAAGTTTAGGATTTTATTAATTGTTAAAACAAATCAGGAGGACCTGATGTGAAATAAAAGTAATTTTCGTGAATTGCAGCCAGGTCCTTCAAAACTTCAAATTTCCGATTAAGGCCCCTGAACCAAAAAAAATTGCAACAGCTAGGGTTTGCAACCAAACCCTAGCCGCCGCACGCCAGCCCCAAGAACGCGGCGCCATTACTGGCGCCGTCCGTCGCCTACAACGCCATCAACGGCGCTGCGACCAAGAACACAGCGTCGCTACGTGCGACGCTGTGAACCTCTGCAATCCCATCGCGTGCGGCCTTCCTTCTCCGACCAGTCGTTTCCATCAACAACAAACACCGCTGAATCCATTCTCAATACACATCCATACACAATAACCCAATTCGAAATATATATAAAACTAAAACTAAAAAATCAATTCACAGATTCAAAACCCAATTCCAAGATCTTGCATTTACATACAGAGAACGGCTGAATCCATGTATATATCTCAAATATTCGCATACATGCATACAGAGAGAAGAAACGATTTTGCTGAATCCATGAAACCAATTTTTCAATTTTGCTGTGTATGTATATTTCTCAATTATACGAAATCAGAAGCCTTGGTTTTGCATATACATACACACAGAATTTTGGTTTTACATATATGTGTTCAAAATTGATCTGATAATTCAACACGATGTTGGCTCTGATACCACTTGTTGAAATTAAATTTAATATAGATGATTGTTCATCTAAAATCCATAAACATCATACTTTAATTATCAATATCGAAATTGAAGCGGAAGCGTACCTGAATCCATTATTGTGTTTGATCGAACGGGGTTATGGTCTTCCAACCGATTCGTGGTTTTCTCCTTATTTTTCTTCTCTGTTGATGGGGATGCAGAGAATTATGAAAAGTCACGCTCAATTGGGGATCATGGCCTGTATAAATAGTTGTAGGGCAGTTATCGTGTTTCAATGTTATTAAATTGGCCCCTCATCAATTTAAAACATTGAATCCGTCTCTACACTATAATCTCACGACACTTAATACCCATTAGTCCTGAATAATCTTTAGTGGATCACTTTATTGACTAAATCCTTAAGATAGCACCACACATTTTATTTTATACATCTTTGAGTCCACATTATTGAATTTTATCCAATAGAATAAACATAAATAATACCTTCGTGTGAGTAGTTAGAGAAATTGTTATCTTCATCTACACGCAAAAATGTAAAAATTATGAAGATATGCTAAATAAATTGATTTTTAAGGAAAATGTTGGGATTAAACACAGTTAATATACCATACATAATTTAGACAATTTGCAAGATAATTACCATCACTTTCAAGGTTAACAATTGTGCTCTCACATCTTCCACCATTAGGAATATCATTCAAATTAACTGAAAAGCGTAAAATAAAAAACTAGTATTAAATTGAAAAAAAATCAAATTTTAGGTAATGCACAAAAAACTTGCAAATTGATAACTTACTTGATTTATTTAGTTGATTCTTCATAAAGGGCATTGGACAACCAGATTTTTAACAAGATAAAATCATTCTACCACTTATCTTAAACTTCCCCGACCCTAATACATTATTATGTGCAAGTGGTCCCTTTTCAAATCTATACTATATCCCTACTATATATAAAGCTCACTTTAAGTTCACTATTCATAAGGACCAAAATTAGCACTTTTAGGCTAGAGATGTCCCTACTTATTAGCACTTTTTCGTTTTTTTTACTGTATGTGTATGTGTGTACTAATAAAGCTGATGAAACCCCCTTTTTTAGCGTGTTGTGTATGTATGTGTCTTTTAAAAAAAAAAAAAAAAAACGAATTTTATATTCTAAAAAGAAACGCGTTTCTCGTGATAGAGAAAAGGGAGGAGAACAAAAGGGTTGAACAGATCTAACCCTCAGTTCCTCGCGCGACGTCTCCAAAGTAGGGTTTCGTGTTCTCTCTGCTTTCGTTCGTCCGTGGAAATCCGTTTTCTTCTTTGGAAATTTCTTGTTTCGTTTTTGTTTATAGCATTTGTTCTTCACGGATCGATGGTTTTTCGTTGGGTTTTGGGTTAGTAGTAGAAAATCGAGCAAGTTTTTCCGATTTTTTTGCTTCCGTCTAGGTTTTCTTCCTTTCCTTTTCTTGTTTCGTTTTTGTTTATAGCATTTGTTCTTCAGCTCAGAGAGCGGTCTTTTTTTTTTTTTTTTTTTTTTTTTTTTTTTTTTTTTTTGCGTCAATGTAGGTTATTTTGTTTTCCTTAACAATCTCTTTGTTCTGGGTCCCGTTTGTATAATGTATTGCTCAGAGATCAGCTTTTTTGTAGGGTTTTCGGTAGGAGGTCGAAATCAGACGACTTTTTTCAAATGTTCTCGTTCGGTTTTTTTCTTTTTTTTCTTTCTTTTTTTTTTGGGGGGGGGGGGGGGGGCTGTTAGGCTTTGTACTTTGAGAGAAATGTTATGTTTACCTTTTTTCTATGTGTCAGTGTGCGTAGAATTTTTTAACTTTTTTTTTTTCGCTTGCAGGTCTTTACAATACAAATACAAGTTACATTTGCTACAGTTTGATATTCAAAACGGGTTTCTTCAAAGGTAGTTCCATTGGACTAGAATTTTACAGATTTTATTCTCACTGTATATTTTTATTACTGTCTGTGCGATTGTTTATGCATTCATAGGTTTATACACCTGTTATAATTTTGTATAATATATTGTGAGTTTTCTGTTTTTGTTGAATTTTTTGTTGTTGTGTTTTATTAAAAAGTATTTCTGTATGTATGTATGTATATCTGTTTTGTTGTTGAATGTTCTTGTATGGAGATATAGAGTTACATTTTTCTCTCTCTTGTTACATTGTTGCTTCTGCATATTCAGGTCTGCATATAACAATAACAAAAGAATCGTTAGTGAACAAAAACAGATTAAGCAAAAGTATTTTTTTTTTTCGATGATTTTTGTAAAGTTAATACACTATTAGTTCCAGTTATTGTCTTTCTCTGTTTATATGGTATTTTGAAATTTTTTTTTTTTTATGTATGTAGATGTATTTGCAGTTTTTTTGAAGTTGAGTACTTGTAAAAATTTTTGGTTTTTTCCTAATTTTTAAAGGTTATTTTAGTATATTTAATGTTTGTTGTATTGTAATGTGATTTTAGTATTTCTATACTTCAACTTTCCATGTATCTATTTGGCATTGATTCATCATATGTGATAATTAAGTTTAGGGCCATCAATTATCTTTGTCCTTTTCTTTTCTTTTTTGTTTAGCTATTTTGACCTTTGATGTAAATGAAGATTGGATTACTATTGTCAGTGGATTTTTTGTTTTTAGTTTATCTTTTATTTCACTTGCAAGTATATTTGTCTTTCTTTGTTTATTGTTAGTTTATCTTTTATTTCACCTGCAAATATATTTGTCTTTCTTTGTTTATTATCAATTTTATAAATTTATTTCTTTGTAATGGTCATTGAACAGTTATTTTACTGAGTAATAGTTGTATCCTTTTTTAGTTAACTTCTTTTTTCCTATTAGTTAATGACATTATAATGAAGGTTGTACAATGAATGATATCCTAGCTATTGAAAAGAGGAAAGCAAGCAATCAACGGAGGAGAGAACTTTATGCTCAAAAGAAGATAAGAAACGAAGGGTGTAGTGACACCCTTCGTAGGCGTTCTCGTCGTATTGTTACCAACTATGGTAAGGTTTTCAAGTACGATGTAAAATTATTTTGTTTGTGATATTTAGAATATAATTGTTCTTCTTATTTCTTGATTTCATAACCATCTGTTTTGCTATTTTTAGAGCATGCGTCGTTAAATACGTTTAATGTTAGCAACAAAGAAATTGAGATGCAACATAGGAACAAAGGTTTAGCCCCTGTTCTCTTTGCTGTTTTGAGGTCGTTTTCTGTTTTTATTTTCGAAAACGTTAAAAACGCGTTCTCTTTACCATTTTCGAAAACGCATTTTGGAAAACAAAAAAAAAAAAAATTTGTACACAAAACGGAAAATGCCCGAAACATCGTTTTGGGCGTTTTGTGTGTATTTCGACAAAAATATTTAAATGAGAATTCTTGTTGTTATATTTCAAAAAATGCTATGATAAATGGACTCTGGTGGTTTTGAAAAAAATTGTATTTTCTGGATTTTAATAGAAGTAGAGCTTTCTCAAGTCCCGAACCTGACCAAGCTGTGTTAATATAGACTCTTAATGCTCACATTAGTGTGTTGCATGTAACCATATTTTTAGTGTATTGTGAAAGGAAATTTGAGTTGGAGTTAGTAGTATTCTGCAAGCAAATTAATTAAAAATAGTTTAAATAGTGTTCTGCAAAATTTCAAACAGAACGTGTTTTCCAACTTTTCATTTTCAAAAACAGTTTTCAGAAATGACAAACCAAATGCGTTTTCATCAAATTTGAAAACAAAAATGAAAACACAGAACACAAAACATTTTCGAAAATGAAAATACAAAATAAAATACAAACAGAACGCCACCTTAAGTTCTCTTGTCTTCTATTTACTTTACAAATTTTTTTCATTTTTTATAGAGTTTAAAAAACTTGTCTGTAATTTTTTTCTTCATATTTATTCATTCATCAATTGTATTATAATATTTAACGTTCAAAATTTTTCTATATGTGTATTTTTTTTATTTTTTTTGATAATTGACTACTCTTGTGTCTTTAGAGCAAATATCATCAAATATGTGCAATGTTAGCAATGAAGAAACTGGAATGCAACGTAAAAATAAAGGTTCACATGTTCTCTTCTTACTTGTGCCCTTTTTTATATAACTTATTTGTTTCTTTTATTTATATTTATAAATGTTCCTTTTTTTTTTCCCTTTCTTCTAATGATGTATTCTTCGTTTTAGTTTACATAAATAATGTCATTGCATATTACAGGAATTAATGGTGCATTGTTTGTTAATCAAGACCAAACATTTAGAGCAAATATAGATAGTCATGATATTTTTACTTCCCATATTATAAACAACCAACAAAATCACATTATAGAAATCTTTTATTTACTTTATAATTTGTTTTCATTTTTTCTAGAGTTTAGAAAATTTGTCTCTAATTTTTTTCTTCATATTTATTCACTCATCAATTGTATTATAATATTTAACGTTCAAAATTTTTTTATATACGTATTTTTTTTTTTTTTTGATAATTGGCTCCTCTTGTGTCTTTAGAGCAAATGTGTTCAATGTTAGCAATGAAGAAACTGGAATGAAATGTAAAAATAAAGGTTCAGATTTTCTATTCTTACTTGTGTCCTTTTTTATATAATTATTTTTTTATTTTATTTTTATTTATAAATGTTCCTTTTTTTTCCCTTTCTTCTAATGATGTATTAACGTTCAAAATTTTTTTATATATGTTTTTTTTTTTTTATATAATTTACTCCTCTTGTGTCTTTAGAGTAAATATCATCAAATGTGTGCAATGTTAGCAATGAAGAAACTGGAATGCAACGTAAAAATAAAGGTTCATATGTTCTCTTCTTACTTGTGCCCTTTTTTATATAACTTATTGAAATTGATATTCGAGTACTATTGAAACTGATATTCGAGTACTATTGAAACCACAAAATTCAACATTTCATTCACTTCATCAATATTGTACAAAAAATGTTGTTTACAAAGAAATACTTCATTTAGTACATTCACAGCCTACTTAATCTAATAATACAGTCTTTAACTTTGATGAGAAATGATATTTTATAGCATACAAAGTAGTATAACAAATTTCTATTGGTTTTCATTATTGGATGTCTTTACATTTATGTAGTAGAAGCGTAAAAAAAGGTAAACAAAAATAGTTTATATTGTTCCTTTGAAATAAAATATATGTAACTGTGTTCTTTCTACATGTTGATGATTTTTTTTTAATATAGTGTCCTCTATACAGATTATAACCATTTTTGATAACAACAATTTTTTTTTCCAATTGATACACAAGATCAACAACTTAAAAGGTATTGAAGAAAATTGTCTATATCATTTTTATCATTTTTGATATTTATTATTTATTCTAATTTGTATTGTTAGTAGGCAATAAGTTTCCTGGAAGAGATATACAAGGTGGTATATGCGTATTTGTTGCCGGAGAATAGTTCATCATGTAGAGTGAACTTGTTGCATGCCTCTAACACCCAGATTGATGAAGTGGGTTTCAATACATCGTTAAAAGGTTAAAAATTAAGAATCTACTTTCAATTTATCTCCATTGTCAATGATTATTAGTTAAATTAGTTGATAAAGATCTTTTTCCTCCACTTGCAATTAAAACACTGTTAGCAGGGTGGGGTGCAATAGGTTTTGGGGGGTAGAAGTTTCTATTGTGTTTTGTTGGTATGATGCTTTCTGATGTTTGAAATCAATTTCTATTGCAACAGATTCATTCATATTTCTGATCCACAAATTGAATTTATAGTACAAGATTGGGATAAAGTTTATGTTCTCAGGTTCAGCATAGAAGACTCAGGTGATGTCTTCCGCTCTATTCTTCCATTTTTTGTATCACAGGTTTGACATCTACATTGTGTAATTAAAATCTGAATATTATTCATTTGTTCATAAATGCCTAATTGAACTGTTTTGTGAATATGAATCTCTTCATTATACTGAACCATGAAAAGTTTTAGTATCTTTCATTCTGATTCCTTGATTTACTTATATTATCCATTTCTCAAGATATCTGAACTAGAGTTTACATATCCTTTGTAAATTGTCATTTTTACTTAAAGATATTTGGACAATGTAAAGTTATGAGGATACTTTTGTTGCCATTTAAATACTATTTTAATCTATTAGTTTTGTTTCTCTAAATTTATCTTTGCACTTCTCCTGACATTTAAAAGCAAATTAAAAGTTCTTATTGGAATCTTGAATCTACGTAGAATGCTGTTACTTTAGCTTGTGATGATTTTGTTTAATTTATCTCTTTCTTTACAAATAACAAAACTTCTATAACTCTCTTCCACACATACGCATTTATCATGTTATATTCTATCTATATCAAGTATAATACATTAATTAAATTGTCCAAAAATTAAGAAGTGTGTTCATGTCTCATCTTTCTGGCTACTGGTAATTATTCAAATATATACTAACTGATGCTTATGAATTGCCTAACACTAATAGTTGAAGACCGTAAAACTTAATATTAATATTTTATCAATCTCCTTAGTGTTCACTGTTTATGTTTTCAAATAAATTGATACCTTAGAATGATTGCATCATGAAATCTATTGTTTTCATTCAATATTAATTGTTATTTTCTTATTAGAAATTTATTATTGCTATTAAAATTAACTGCTTCTATACAGTTGAACAACGAATTTAGTGATAAAAATTATGGATTCAATTAATTTTGCCAAAATTTCATTTGTGTATACTGGCTAAAAAATTTGTTCAGGGGTCTTTTCGCATTTTTTGTTATGACGTATTGACAATTAGTAAAGTAATGGGTTTTCTTTTGTTTCAATCATTAATATCTTTGTTTATTTCAATTTTTAGTTTTGAAATTTAATGGGTTTATTTAATTTTTTCGATTGTAGAAATATGTAATGCATATTTAACTGATTATTATTTTGCAGTAATTCAAGGGTTGCTGGAGAACTTTGCAGAGACCACAGTGCTAAATGATGTAAAGGCTGCTGTTCTTAAGGGTAATTTTCTCATATAGATTTATTTCCTTATTTATTTTACTTTCTTTTTACCCATTTACTCTATAACTGCTTGATGTTAATTTATTATAAAATATATTAAAAGTTCAAGATATTATGCTTGATGTTAATTTATTATAAAATATATTAAAAGTTCAAGATATTAGTTCTGTTTTACTTCCATCAAACTATTGATGAATTTTCTTTGTTCTACAAATAGTGTGTCCATAAGTAAGTTAATCTAATAATCATTGAAAAATCAATTCCAACTGTTTACTTTTCTGCATTATTCATCTGTTTGGTAAATGAGAATAAATGATAGAATAAGAACATTTAAAGGTAACACAATCATTTTTATGGCAAGTTGATAAGTAAAGTAGCTGGTTTTGGATATATAGGTTTTAGATCCACTTCAAGTTCAATTTACAGTATTCATTATTCATTTCTGTTCTTTATATTTTGTTCAAGGGATGGACAATCATTATGTCAATCAACATAGTATAGTATTAATGACCACTGAATGATGAAACTTATCTTTTCCCTTGCATTTGAACGATATTTTTTATGTCATTCTTTATTTTATTTTTATTATAGTGAGATAGATTGACAATAGATTACTACTTTAAAAAACTTCGAAGTTTTACTAGCATTACCTAACAAGAAATATGTTTGGAATTGATCTTTAGAAAACCATTCAAGTATCTCTTCATGGCTGTCAATGAAGTTGAAGCTAAAAACACAGCTTCCTTTACAAAGAAGCTTTTATCATGCCTCACAATAACATCTTATACAACTGGTAACCACTTTATCCTCAAAAATAACTTGTTTTATTGAAATTTTATTTTTACCTATGTTTTTATCTGTTATATATAAATTGCAGGTACCATTGCTGATTCCCTCTTCAAATTTAATACATTAACATAATCACAGTCAACTACTCAGTATGTGACATTCAAATCTAAATACATTTTAAAGTCATTTAGGAACCTTTATTATCGAAGGTATGCATCTCTCTCTAAAATTTACCTTTCTGTTATTCTATATAAATAACAATTGTTCAAAAAATATATCTTTATTTTTTCTTTTCTATCTTATTCTTATTATTAATCATTTTCCCTCTAACATTTTTACAAATTTCTTATTAATTGACTTTAAATGTTTATTAATATAATATGTTATATTTTATTATGTATCCTTATTACTTGTTAGTTTATTTCTACAATTGTACGTTAGTATAACTGAATTTTCTTCATGCATAAGTGTATATACAAACATTTTAACAATTTTTTTTTTTTTTTCAATTATAACCAATTTTAAAAAAAAATTCTATTTGTTTTTTTTCTTTTAAAAGACATTTCTCAAAAATAAAATCATTCTAATTTTTGTTGTTACTGATTTTATTATACATGTTTTTTTCACTTCACTTAAATATTCATTTATTATAGTTATTACTTTTGTTTACAAAAACTATATAATGTATAGTTACATTTCATGAGAAAATACACTTCATTCTCACAAGTATACCCTTCTATCAAATATTTAGTTTCTTATTCTATACATATATACTAAAAACATCTTTTTTAAAACATTCTTTTTCGTAAATAAAAATAATTTTTTAAACATTATTATTACTAATTTAATTACACATCTTTTGTTCCCAATTAAAATGTTCTTTTATTATATATATATTCCTCTTTATAATACTATATACTATATCTTTTCTCACATGTATATTTACTCATTGCTACTTAAACACATGTATATACTCTTTATAAATATTATTATTTTCATTAATTTATTTTTTGTGTAATATTACTCTTTCCATACATACATTAAACTTAATATAGATTTTCTTTTTTTTTTTTTTTTTACGAAATTTTTATCAATGGACAAATAAATTTATGTTTCCTTTTTTGTTCTTTAAATGTATTGTTATTTGTCACTATATATACTTCTTTCTAACAATTATAACATTTCACGTGGCCCTAATTTCATTTCTCAAAAACGTGCTACAGTAAGAAATATCTTCCGGATCGTACCATTCATTTTTTTGTCCTCTTTATAGTACTTATATTATGATCTTAAAAATATAGATACTATTCATTCTCATTTTATACATTATTCTACAACCATTCCCCATGTTGTACTTCTATATTCTGAAAAAAGAAATGGCCTAAAGGTACTTTTTGCATTGACTGATTGATGATAGGACACACACAGTCTATACAACAGTTTTTTACACCTAATACAACTTTCAACGTTCAGATTTCTGACATTATACACACTGTTCTGTACCTTTTTAAAACTGTATTTTTATAAATAAAGATAAAGAAAAAACATATACAGACTCTTCATTTTTTTTCTTGCACAGTTTAACAGTAAGAGTGTACTAAAAATTACATTCTTCAGTAATTCATACCTACCACATCAAACAAACGTCAACTTTTACTCTCCTATGTTTCTCTTCTTTCATTCATATTCATATATACATATATACCATTATCTGTCTATATACTACAAAGAATCAACTACTTTACCACAAAACCCACTGAACTTAACTGCTGAAGAAGAAAAAGAGTGCAGACGACAACGCACATCTTCTTTTCTCACATTGTGTTCTATTCCTTCAAGATTCACATTCGTAAGTTTCTTTTGTACTCTTACATCTTATCTTATCTTGCATATATATATATATATATATATATATATATATATATATATATATATATATATATATATATATATATATATATAATAAATATACTACAAAAACATCATCTGACCATGAGATCTTTCTTTACACAGGTGAGAAAAACTAACAATGTCTGCAAAAGAGCTCCTTATACCTGAAATTACCCATGTTCATAAAAAATGGACACCAAAAATTATTGTGGCTGAGAAATCTTATCCAAAGACAGCACTGTACAGTCCAAAAAAGTATCAAACTCTACTTTTTATGGATCTAATGGTATATTCTGGAGCTCAAATATTTCAAGTTATTCTTCTTCATCTTTTATTTTTTTTTCTTTTCAAGTTATCATCACAAAATTAATCCAATTTTACTTCCTTCTTCAATTTTCTTCATATGTTTTTTTATAAAAATAAGATATATTTCAAATTCTTTAAGTAAGCTTTTGTATAAACTTTTACAGTGCTTAAATATTTCAAAACATTCTTCTCAATCCTCTATTTTTTTTATTTATTCATTTTTTTTTTAAGTTACCATGCTAAGATTATTCAAATTTTACTTCATTCTTTAATTTTATTAATTTTTTTTTTCATTAAGCACATATATTCTTTCCAGATTTACAATTCTTCCAGTAAACTTTTATTAAAGCTTTCACAATACTTCTATTTATACTGACCTTTCTTTTTATTTGCATACAATATTCTTTTTTATATTATAAATAATATTAATGTCTCACTAACTTATTTTTTAGGGTAACACTGTGAAAGTAATGATATGGGATCATCACATTCCGGCATTTGAAAACATTCTCATACTTGGGAACACATACCTCATTTCAAATGCACTTGTGAGATTAGCACCCGAAAAATATAGGAAGTTTGATGGAGAGCTTCAGTGGACTTTATCTGGAACAACAAAAGTTGAAGCTGTCGATGAACTACATCATGATGTCATCTTCAGCAAACTTCATTTATCACCTTTTCCGAAATTAAGGACCCTCATGGATGACAAAACTAAACAAATTGGTATGCTTTTCTATCCTTTATAAATAACATGCATTATCAGTCTCTCTCTCTCTCTCTCTCTCTCTCTCTCTCTCTCTATATATATATATATATATATATATATATATATAAACACTCATACTATGTTGTTTTCTAAATTCTTTTATTTTCACGTATCTTCATTTATTTGTTAATAAATATATACATATTAATAATATACTTTAATTAATTAAATAATAATTCCACATAACTATAAATCTTATTCTTCACATCCTGTAAACATACTATTCAATGTTCACTGTTTATTACAACATTTTTTCCTACACTTATCTATTCTTCTTATTGATAATTAATTATTTATTACCTTAGATTACATTGCAATTGTGGTTGATGTCAAACCAAAGAGGCCATTGTACACAAAATCTGGGAACCAAACTGTGGTGCAAGATCTTGTCTTGATGGACAAAGAGTAAGTATATGCAAACTCCTTTTTAGAATAAAAATAGAAAACACCTTTATAATGAGTAAATAAATTAAATAAAATGTACTCACTTTTCACATCACAGATTTAATACAATCAATTTAACAATGTGGTCCTCCTTTACTGACTATGAGTGCCAAGAAATAGCTCATTTGATACCTAGAACACCTGTGATCATTGCAACACAACTGTTGGTCACTTCATTCAATGGTAAGTTTTTTTAGACCCATAACTGTACGGTCTCAACATTTGTTATAATATTTATTTCTATTCCTTTTGCTCTGCCTTATAAATCTGTTAATCATTTCTACTAGGTCTCTCTTTATCTACAACTACAGAATCATTTTTCTACATAAATTTTCCGTTCAGTGAAGTTAAAGATTACCAAAGATGGTTAAAAAAAATATATATATTAACTCTTCCTCTCTTTTTTTCCCCTTCTGTTACTTGAAACATTATACATGTACTTTTTTTCATCTTTTTATATTGCCTAACTTACAGGATTATTGAAAACTCAGAAAGAATTGCTGAGATTACTTCGTCAAAGCCATATTCTACACCAAAAAAAATAACAGCTTTGGAAGGAACTCACTTCACAACATTGAGAGATGTACAGGAATTAGCTACAAATGTATGAATACGGCTTCATAAGCTTATTATTTTACCATACACTAAAAAAATCCAACTCTAACTTTCTATTCTGATTTATTTTGTCTCAATCATCAGATTATTTTTGTTTAATTAAAGCTGTCTACTGCTACACTTTCATATGTCTGATTAATTTTCCAGCATTACTGCATACATATATACTTAATGTACTCTATTTCATACATCAATAAATACTTTTATTGTCAACTATTAATGAAAAAAAATTTGTTCACAAATCCGTATAATGGGATCAATTTTAAGTTGTATTTGTTATTCATTCTATTTCAACTATAAACTACTATAACAATTTCTTACCGTCAATGATTTCCTCTCCAATTTCACTAAAATATTCTATATGTGAAAACTATATCACTTTTCCTGCTACAGCACCACATTAATTACAGATTATATCCACTTATTATCTTCAATTCAAATATTTACAACAGAGTACTATCAATTAACCTATTCCCTTTACATCATAATACTGAATTTATATTCATAACTTTAACAAAACAGATTTACATAAATGTATTTTAAAGGTTGAACTACAGATTTTATTCAAACATTTACAACAGATTTTATTATACGGTGCTTCTTTTCCATTCTTAACATGCAGTTTAAACAGACTCGATTTTGGGTTAAAGCTTGTTCAACAATGAATATGAATAGCTCGCCGTTTTGGTACATGAGCTGTAACCTTTGCTTTAGATCTTCTTGTGCCACAACAGCTGGGGAAACCTACGACTGTCGCTATTGTAACACAGAAAGTGTGACATCAATACCAAGGTTTTTCTCTGTCAGCGTATCGATACATACACACTTTATGTACTCACACATAAAGTTCTTCTTATTTTTTTTTAATACATCTTATATCTTATCTATATACTACTATAATAAATTTGTAACAGTCAGCTCTTACTAAACATTTATCGTTTTTATTGATTTCTATCCTTTTTGTTAGGGCAAGAGCTGATATTCATCTAGAAGATGAAACTGGAATTTTGGCAGCGTCAATCATGGGAGAAACAGCAGAAGATTACCTCCAGTGTTCAGCTTTTAAACTGATGAGAATTTCTAAAGGGGTCAGTATATCATCTTCCCATTTTTTCATTCCATCATTACTTACTCATCTGTCAATGATTTCCACTTATCACTTCCATTTTTTTTTTTCCATTTTTGAAGAGAATCTGTGATGGCAACATAAGACTGAACATTGATGATCAGTACATCTTCTATCTCAAAGCGATCCCAGTGTTGCAAAGTCCAACTGATCGTGGAAAATCACCTATGTCAACTCCTCAATCATCTTATAAATTTGAAATAATTTCCCTTGAGAAGTGTTTGCCAAGTAAGTTCCAGCAACCTCATGTAGAGACTGTGGAGACAACTATTGATGACTCTTCAGTTATCTCTGACTCAGCTGATACAGTCAGTACTGTTGGCCATTCTTCTTCGCCACCTCCAGCCAAACGAACATTGTTCACATCCGATTCTACTATGTCCCCAATGAAGAAGAAAGTGAATGATAAACTTGACTAGAATTTTCTAAGTTTCACTAGAATTTTCTAGGTAGAACTTTATCATTTCTGAACAATTATCTTTTGTGATATGACCAGTATACTTTTGCTCTTTTGATTAGCACTGGTGATGTATTTAAGTATATTAAACAATGCACCAGTTTGATGTGAACATCATAATTCATACTCTGTTTATGTGATGTTCTCATTTTATGAATTTCCATGTTTTAGCATGTGTTAAAATTATTCTCTCTATTCTGTTTCTTATTGTTTCAGATTAATTTATCATTTAAATTTATTTGTCCATTTTTACTCTATATATTGCTAGATCCTTCATTTTTCACAGGTTAATTGGTGAAGTTAACAATTCTGGACTATTTTTCATTCTTTCGGACTATTTTAACATTTAAATTCATGTTTGCATTTCTTACTCTCTTTGTGGTGGCATATGTATCTTTTACTTCTTTTGAAATGGTAGGTTCTTTTTCTGCTGAAATTTTTTTGTCATGGCATGCTGTTGAATTGCTTTATTTGTATATATAATGTCAATCATTTTATATAGGAGGATTAAATTCATGTTTACATTTTTTACTCTCTGTATGGTAGCGTTAAATGTTCGTTTTCTGCTGAAATTTTTTGGTCATGACATACCTATTAGTTTGCTTTATTTGTATATATTGTTAATCATTTTATATAGGAGAATTAAATTCATGTTTGCATTCTTTACCCTATGTATGGTGTCATATGTATCTTCTCTAATTCCATATTCAAATAACGGGGAAACCAAAAGTTACAAATTCCACGCGAATACTAACAAATGCAATATAATTCGTGCAACGCACGAGAATCCTACTAGTATATATATATAAATGAAAAAGTCTTGACCAATTGTTGATCTCAAATTCCCGCACATTTCGTAGCTTCTTTTGTAAGTTTTTACATATTTGATATATTTATTATAATAAAACAATAGATATCAGATAGCTTTTAAACGAAATTGGTTTGATGCAGTGATAATAATAATAAACTACCTTTTGTAGGTCAACAATCTGTTTGGCAAATCAAGAGAAACATGTTTTTTTTTTACACAATTTTTTAAATCACTTTTTAATCACACATATTTTTTCTCTCTAATTTTTAACCACGTATCTTACTTAGAAAACATAAAAAAACATATTTTTAAACAAAAAAAAAAATTTACAAACCGAGGCAAATCTTCTTTTCCAATATTTTTCCAAGTACACCATACCCATTTCCCAGTATGACAAGACTGAAGATAACATACGGATGACAGGAAAGAGAAAAACCTGAAGAAGGAAAAACAAAAAAGGAAGTACCCATTCTTTCTCTGGCTCATTTTATGCCTTCACCCAGTCGAATCAGCATCTCCGTTCTCTTCCATACCACACCGGCCAATCGTGCACCGCCGTGCCGTCTTCTTCCATGGATTTCGTCTACGCCTCCGAATGGTTTGTTCTCGGTTTATTCATTTCAGCTACTTTCCCGTTTTGAGCGCACTGCCCCGACTTTGTTTCTACACCCACAGCCACAGGGAAGTTGATATTTTGTTCGCGGTCGATTTTTTTGCTTTTCTATTTTCAACTCATTAAATTGGTAGATTTGTTGTTGTCCTTTATCACTTTGTGAATGTTTCATTCTGTTGGGAAGTTCTATTTTATTTGATACCATTAGACAATGAAATGACGAAATGTTGGGGATAAACAAAAAATAAAAAATAAATAAAATAAAAAATAAAATTGCAACAAACCAGTCATTCTAGAATAGTAAATTGATCAAAATAAAGAATGAAAAAGGGAACACGTAAAATCTAGATTGTTGATACAAATGAAGAAGATTTACAAAAAGGGAGAATGTTATCATAACTGTTGTATAAAGCTCTTAAGAAGTAGATTATAGGAGAATCATATACACTAATGATTCTCTTAGGGATCTAATTAGCATTATGTACACAGGCGACTTTTAAGCTCTTCCTCTCATAGATTAAAATTTTGTTATATGATTACTAATTGCCAATTGTGAGCGTGAACAAGAATAGCATTCTTCCAATGGTCAATTGGCCTTAAATGTGCTCCTTATCGTTTGAATTGCTAAGAATACTACTGTTTGCTAAACTGTCAATAGATAAGATAGCAAAGTAACTTTTTAATAGAAACATATACCTCCATAGGCTTTGAGTATATCTTTGAGTCAGAAAGGAACTCAGCCTTGAGGGGAAAAATGACCTAAGGTCCTAAAGCAAACCCAGAGAAGGGTGTTTATTGTTTGGGGAGGGGGTGGTGAGGTAAGAACTGTCTGTTCTTGGTTCTTTACTTTTAACTTCGGACGATTAGACGACCCTTTATTTTCCAAGGAAAATTGATTGAGTTTATGAGTTCGAGCTGGAAGGGTTGGGGCAGGTTAGATCTATGATGTGGATATATTGTTCTTCAACATGGGAAGGAAAACACACTATTTCTCACAAGTTATGTTTCATTCACTCAGTTCATCCAAACGATCTTATGTTTGTTTCCACGTATTAATTTACATAGGTTTAGGATTTGATTCTAGGATATGGAAATACTAATGTTATTAGTATCGATTAGACGAATAAAGCAATCTCATAAACAAATGTGCAAAGGTTTCATAAATATTTTTGAAACTTCTTATTGCTTTACATAGGTTTAGTACTTAATGGTGGTCTATGAAAATTCTAATATTATATAAAGTCTATTTGTTTGCTAAGGATATGAAATGTGAATACCAGAGATTAGGATATGCTTCAAATATGATTAGGATTTGATTTACATAAGAAAATGAATTCTGTTTCTTTCTTCCATTGCTTTAAATAAGATTGGGACTTGATTCTAATATATGGTTCAAGTGTGACTATTATATTTATCAGATTTTATTTATTATTAAAAAGTTATAATAAAGCAATTCCATTTTGCATATTATTAATTAATTTACATGATTTTAACTTAAGCTTACATAATATTATCATTTGAATCGAGGATTTCATTTGATCCATTTGTACTTCAAAAGTCTAACTAAATCCATCACATACACATACTAAAGTACTTCAGTATTTATCAATGTGTAGAATACGGACCTGACATCATCTTGATTCTATTCATTCCGTTTTTACCTTAAGACCACTCCACATTTTGGTCCGATCCCCAGTTTTCCCGGTTGGGCTGCTGTCCTGGTCCGATTTGATTTTTCAGAATACTGGAATTTTCTCATTTTATGAATATTGCAAAAATATTATCTTTAATCAATAATAACCCAATGTGTAAGTTGTTCTAAACATAACATGAAGAGCAATATCTAATACCATTCACATAAAAGGAACAACTGAGCAAGTAATGCACACTGCATAGTTTTTACAAGATTTTTAACTTTTGTCCCTTACCCATTAAATCTTCAAACCAATATGCGTAAAACAATCTCAGAAAATTATATCATTGTTGGAAACCCTTAACCATCTAATTAATGTTTATAATTTGTCTAATTGTCTCCACAATACTTTCCTCTGGTTTGTGAACCTTGCAAATTGCAATTTTGTGAAGTAAGACTCAACAAAATCTATGATCGGTTTTATAAAAACTAAATGGAAATCATCTATGTAAGTTTCTTCATTTTGTTGACTTTGATAGCTCTTTATTCTTTGAATATTAGATTTAATTTATAGACCATGATTTCGATTTCAATTGTTTATTTCAACTTCGATTTAGATGAAACAGTAATCATCTATGTAAGTTTGTTCATTTTGTTTACTTTGATTCTTTTCCCACTTTTGTGCCTCTTGGTGAGGAATCATCTATGCAAGTTTCTTCATTTTGTTAACTTTGATAGCTCTTTATTCTTTGGATATATCAGATTAAAGTTACAGACCATGATTTCGATTTCAATTATTTGTTTCTACTTCAATTGAGAGAAACCGTGGTGATTTGTCACTATGTATAGTCATCTATGAATAATAAATGTGAAAAAACCTAAATATTCAAGAGGAATAAAACAACAAGTCAAATTGTAAAAAGTTGTAAAAAAATCTTCAACATCCATGTAACGACACTTTTTCTATCCATATGCATGCTGTAATTAAGTTGCTAGGAAATAATGTTCTGCCCCAGCATCTTAGGTTTTCCTCTCCAACATCTTCATGATAATCAATTCCCTCACTTGATTTTTTTCATGCAGCAGTGTGTTGTAGGAGATTCCTTGATTGAATTTGAGGCTTTAGTAGATAGAGAGATATTGTTTAAGGTTCAGATCAAGATTGAAAATGTTAAGAAAAAAGTGGACCTTATACTGTCTTGCAATTGGCAGAAGATGCTACTTTTGTATCCAAATATAAAAAATATATTGTGAGGCTCCTCAGGTTAGAGCCTTTAAGCAATTCCTACATTTTAGCATTTATTTATAGGGTACTTATTAATTTATTAATTAATTATGAAAAAATAAACTTATATACTATCTTATGTTGTAGGAATCTGACATTTATTCTAAGATGTCCAAGACTGACATGGATAGTGGAAAAAATTCAACATTTAGTGACGAAGTCTCTACTCCTATAAAGCCTATGGATCGCATATCTCTAGAAAATGAAGGACACTGTAAAAGGGATGATGCGAACCCGGGAGGGGGTTCGCGTCGTAGCTCGCGGAATAACGCTTTGGAAGTTCCGAATTCAGGTTGGAACGAACGAGAACACTACAACTCGAGTCTCACGACGTAAGAACCATGAGTATATTAAACACAAGACCCGTTATGATGCGGAAACAAGAACCGTAATGGTTTGAACGCCACAAAGGATGCCCCTGCCTTTGATAAGTTCGATTTGTTGAACTCCACAAATATCCCACAATATTTGATAAGTTCGAAGTTTGTTGAATTCCAGAACAATGTTGAGAAAACACTCAATATATTTTCCATTCATCAAAATCTTACTTTTACATTCAATGGAAAATCATATAAATAGGTAAAATAAACCCTAGTCGCTAACTGACTCTGAATAGAATTTTAATTAGGCTAAAATAGCTAAAATAACCAAAATTACCAAAATTGGAAAAAGAATTAAAAACCAATAAAGAAAATACAAATCAACTGAAATACTAAAATCTCGAAAATCTGATTCGCGTCGCTCACGGTCGTAAAAGTCGAACTTACGGCCGTAAGTCCTTCTCGGATCAAAATGTTTCAATATTAGTTACGGCCGTGAAGATTGATGTTACGGCCGTAAATCTCATTCTGAACAAAAATACCAATATTCATTTACGGCCGTGAGGAATGTGATGCGGTCATGAAATCCATAAGTAAGTTACGGCCATGAGAAACAATGTTACGGCCGTAATGTATCTTCTGCCCAATTTTCTGATCCTTTGATATTAATTATTTTGATTTGAATCTCGACTCGAGCCCAACATGAAACTTGTTCATTTTCCTATATAGAATATTGTTGAATTGCCCGTATCTTGATTTCTCATTTTTGACGTCATTTCTGGATCACATTATTCCCTCTTCCTTTAAGATGATTCATCCCGAATCAAAACATTGTTCTTAGCTTCTTTTCTGGATCACATCAAGGGAGCTCCTGAGTGATCTTTCATTTGCTACAACTAACAAGAAATTGCGCATCGTGATTAAGGAGGAGAAGGATGTCGCATAATTGGCTTATCATTTATTGGTGTGCATTGGGATTTATTATGCAATTTATTTACTTTTGCGGAGTTATTAATGTTTTGTTGATAAAGTAGTTGATCTAACACATGATAATTGCTATATGTTTTGTTTTGGTTGTTTTTGGAAAATGTTGAACTTATTCAATTAAGCGACCTTTTTTTATTATATTGAATGACCCTTTTGTTGTTAAATTTATATTTAAACTTAAACTAATTTTCTCATTCATTAACAAAATCAAGGAAACAGGTATACTGGAATTTAAGTTGGATTCTATTGTAGCTGTTATCGAAATTTTCAAATAATTTGGCAATTTGTTATGCTAATTGATAATTAATTAGTAGACATACAAGTTCAGTACATTGAGATTACGACAAGTGCCGAAATCAATAAACATGAAATTGATTTTGATTTTGATTATTACTTGAAAGATCAAGAATATAACTAATCATATTTGCATAAAAAATGGACCGCCATATATAAATTAATCAATTGATTGAAAAAACATGAGAAAAATAATTCATTTAATTAATAAGTCATAGTTAAAGACTATGAGAAAGATTATGAGATCATGTATGTATCGGTGGCTAATTGCAAAGTGATGTGTACATAAAAATAGTATTAAATAAAATGTCATGTAAAAAAATTGAATTATTAAAAAATTCACCTTTTAATGACACACACACGCACATATTATAATATAAATATTGTATACAATAATTTTCGTGCATCGCACGGGTGAAACGCTAGTTGTTTATTAAAACCATTCAAGCCTTTTATTGGAGTTAAACACCTGCCCTCATATAAATCTGAAATATAAATGTATATTACTACTTACCTAGCTATTCTGGAACACCTTGGAAGAGTTCTTTTTGAATGCGTTGCACTGACTGGAAAACATTTGAGACTTCAAACAATACAAAAAAATCGAGTGATTGATGTATATATAAGAAAAAAATGACTTCGAATAAAAACCAAAACTGAGTCCCGTCCAAATGAAATGCAGTGGAAGGAAACCTAATCTATGACTGTTCGGTACCTGAACAATCATATGTATATGTATCTTATTAAATATCTGTTCTGGAAAAAGCATACATAAATATATTTTTCAAACCAATCTAGGTGAAGTTTTTTAAATTAGTCATCATTATTTTGCTAACTGATTGCCAATTAGATTAAAAGGCTTAACTATAACAGAAAAGATTAAGAAAAAAATTGAAAATCATATATGTACATTAATGTAATTAAAATAAACTATTAGTTACTGCCAATTAATATATTATACTTTTAAAAAATCATTTCTTGCACACACCTTAAAAATAAAATTATTAAATAACTTCTACTTATATATACAATTTTACTGTTTAAATAAATCAATTCCCTGTTAGCAAGAAGATTTGTTGCAACTTCAAGTTTCAATTCACTAACGAAAAAATCTAAATATAGGGACTGTTAAAATTAAATTTAATATAGATGATTGTTCATCTAAAATCCATAAACATCATGCTGTAATTATCGGATCGAAACTGAAGCGGAAGCGTACCTGAATCCATTATTGTGTTTGATCGAACGGGGTTATGACCTTCCAACTGATTCGTGGTTTTCTCCTGATTTTGTCCTCTGTTTATGGGGATGCAGACAATTATGAAAATTCACGCTCAATTGGAGATCATGACCTGCATGAATAGTTGTAGGGCAACTATCGTGTTTTAATGTTAATAAATTGACCCCTCATCAATTTAAAATATTGAATCCCTCTCTACACTTTAATCTCACGATACTTAATACCTATTAGTCCTGAATAATCTTTAGTGGATCACTTTATTGACTAAATCCTTAAGATAGCACCACACATTTTATTTTATACATGTTTGGCCCCATATTATTGAATTTTATCCAATAATCTCCCACTGGGCCATACATGTATACTTACAAATGTGTACAACCTTATGAGCTCAAAAATTTGCTATCATTATTGAGGGTATTTCCAAACAATCTTGTCCATCAATCATATTAATATAGGATCAAAGCGACTTTCGTTACATTAATCGTAACTAAATCCATCAATTGTCACGTATACCAATACAACCAAATGACATAGATTAATCATGAGAGTGTAGTATGAAAATTACACGTTATGTGATCCAAACATGCCTATTTTCAATTGGTCCGACTTTATTCCTTATGTGAGATCAATACCAAACATAATGTAGCAGAGTAGAATGAACTGAATACTTTATTTCTGTACAAAAAATTATCCAAATACACAAATGTTTTCAAAATCAAAACATAAAGTAACAAAAATACAAACGTCCACTAAATCATGATATCCTCACGAGCAGTGTGCTCGTGAAAGACCTTGGGTGCTAATCCTTAGTAAGCGGATCCGCAATCATGGAGTTTGTCCCAATATGCTCTATGATAATCTGTCTACTCTATACCCTTTCCTTCACAACCAGGAACTTAATGTCAATATGTTTTGACTTAGTTGAACTCCTGTTGTTATTGGAATATAGCAATGCAGAGTTATTGTCACAATATAACTTTAATGGTCTTTCAATTCCATTCAGAATGCGCAGCCCGGTGACAAAATTTTGCAGCCATATCCCATGATTAGATGCCTCATAACATGCTACAAATTCTGCTGCCATAGTGGAAGAAGCTACGAGTGTCTACTTAGCACTCCTCCAGGAAATGGCTCCTCCAGCTAGCAGGTATATGTAGCCTGATGTGGATCTTCTACTGTCTTGGCATCCCGCAAAATCAGAATCGGAGTCTCCTACGATCTCTAACTTATCCGATCTGCTATATGTAAGCATGCAATCTCTTGTTCTCTTCAAGTACCTCATAACCCTCTTTGCTGCTTTCCAATGATCCATCCCAGGGTTACTTAAATATCTGTCTAGCATTCCAACAATGAACGCTATGTCTGGACGTGTACAAACTTGAGCATACATCAGACTCCCAACAGCTGATGCATAGGGAATCTTTTGCATTTCCTTAACTTCAAGATTATTTTTCGGGCACGATTGAGACTAAATTTGTCTCCCTTAGCAACAGGGGTGTCCCCTGGTTTACTATCCTGCATCCCAAACCTTATAAGAACTTTATCGATATAGCTCTTTTGTGATAATTTAAGAATATCCCGAGAGCGGTCCCGGTGTATCTGAATTCCTAATACGAAAGAGGCGTCCCCAAGATCTTTCATCTCAAAATTCTTTGACAGAAAGCTCTCGGTTTCGTGCGACATGCCTATATCATTAGTGGCAAGCAGTATGTCATCGACATACAAAACCAGGAAAATATACTTACTCCCACTGAACTTGTGATACACACAATCATCAACAACATTTATCTCAAAACCAAACGAGATGATCACTTGATGAAATTTGTAGTAACACTGACGGGAAGCTTGCTTGAGTCCATAGATAGATTTCTTTAATTTGCAAATCATATTCTTCGAGTCTCCTGACACGAAATTTTCTGGTTGCACCATATAGATCGTCTCATCAATGTCTCCATTGAGAAACGCCGTCTTTACATCCATCTGATGTAACTCAAGGTCAAAATGTGCAACAAGTGCCATAACTGTCATGAAAGAGTCTTTCGTTGAAACCGGAGAGAAAGTCTCTTTGAAGTCAATACCTTCCTTTTGTGTAAAGCCTTTAACTACAAGACGAGCCTTATATCTTTCCACATTACCTTTCGAATCCCTTTTGGTTTTAAAAATCCATTTACAACCAATGGGTTTCGCACCTTCTGGTAATGGGACAAGATCCCAAACTTTATTATCTTGCATAGACTTATACTCCTCATTCATGGCATCAATCCACTCTTGAGAGTTAGAACCCTTCATGGCCTGATGAAAATTGATTGAATCATCTTCCATCATTCCATTATTTTCCTCATGTTCTTGGAGAAATACTATATAATCATCCGAAATAGCATTTTTCCTTTCTCGAGTGGATCTCCTTAATGGGTTTTTTGTTGAGGTTGTTGAGTTTGTACTTCTGGATTTTGGATGAGAGTTTCTTCAACATTATCATGCTGAGTTTTCGGATATACTTTTTGATCAATGACAGGTATAGAAACCTGCACATTGTCAAAAGTAACAGTAGGAATCGAAATCGATCCTTCCTCAGCTTCTTCCTCAAAGATAATGTCTCTAACCTTAAGTTAACATCCTCAAAAAATGTTGAAGTTCCCGTTTCAAAAATTGACTTAAGCGTGGGATTATAGAATTTGTAGCCCCTTGATCGCTCAGAATAACCAACAAAGTAGCTGCTAATCGTTTTGGAGTCCAATTTATCTCCATGCGGCCTATAAGTCCTTGCCTCAGCTTGACATCCCCAAATGTGGAAATGCTTTAGGCTGAGCTTTTTTCCTGTCCAAAGCTCATAAGGTGTTTTAGCAGCAGCTTTAGTTGGTACTCTATTCAGAATATAAGCTGCAGTCTTTAATGCTTCTCCTCAGAGTGATTTTGGTAAAGTAGAATGACTAATCATACTCCTTACCATTTCCTTAAGAGTCTTGTTTCGTCTTTCAGCTACACCATTCATGCTAGGAGAACCTGACATGGTGTACTGTGTGACGATTCCACATTCCTCTAGGAATTTAGCAAATGGTCCTGGACGTTGTTCACCTGAACTGTCATATCTGCCGTAGTACTCACCACCACGATCAAACCTAACGTTTTTAATTTTATTGTTGAGTTGATTCTCAACTTCAGCTTTAAAAGCTTTGAACATGTCCAGTGACTCAGACTTTTCATGAATAAGATATAGATGCCCATAACATGAGTAATCGTCTATGAATGATATAAAATATTGTTGACCATTCTAGGAAGCCGTAGGGAATGGTCCACAAATATCTGTGTGTATCAATTCTAAGACGTCCGAAGTTCTATTAGCACCTAACCTTTTGTTTTTGGTCTGTTTTCCCTTGATACAATCAATACAAACATTAAAGTCCGTAAAGTCGAGGGAATCCAAAATGCCATCTGACACAAGTCGTTCAACTCTAGTTTTTGAGATGTGACCTAAGGGCTTGTGCCATAGTTTTGCCGAATTTTCTTTATTTAATTTTCGCTTAGTACCGCGTGATTCCACATACAAGGTTTCATTATATGATGCAATAGTATCAAGCAAATATAGGTTATCATATGAACATAATGAACCAGTACCAACAATATTTGAATTTAAAGAAAGACTAAACTGAATTTTCCAAAAGAACAATAATATCCAGATTTGTCCAAGAAGGAAATAGAAACCAAATTCCGTCTAAATGACGGCACAACAAAAGTGTCTTTCAAATCCAAATAAAAACCAGTTCCCAATAATAACCTAAAAGTTCCTATTGCTTCAACTTCCACCGATTTTTCATCGCCCACAAAGATGAATCTTTCAGCATCATTTGGCTTTCGGCAGAACAGGCAACCCTGCATAGAAACACTTATGTGAGTAGTAGCACCAGAATCTAACCACCAAGTGTTTCTAGGT
This sequence comes from Ligustrum vulgare, assembly GCA_963555705.1. Classification (NCBI taxonomy): domain Eukaryota; kingdom Viridiplantae; phylum Streptophyta; class Magnoliopsida; order Lamiales; family Oleaceae; genus Ligustrum; species Ligustrum vulgare. Next base: position 58,598,967 of record OY743168.1, on the reverse strand, counting down.
ACTGAAGCTAAATTAACCTCAGAACAGACCAAATTAAGAAATGTACCTTTCTTTGCACGCCAAGCGTTGTATTTGGTACAATCCTTCTTTAAATGTCCAGGTTTCAGGCAAAAGAAACAACCCTCTTTCAAGGGCGGAGCCAGCCCATTTGTTTGGGCTGGGCCAAATTTCATTTGGGATGGGCTTTGCCTAAGAAATTTTTTTTTTTTTTTCCTGAAAGGAATTTTTGGCCAGGGCCCAGTTGGCCCACCCCTGGCTCCGCCCCTGCCCTCTTTGTCCTTATGTTGCTTCTTTTGATCTGGACCCTTAGCAGCTTCATATTCTGTTTTTCTTTTCTTGCCCGTATCCTTAGAGGTACTTGCCAAGTTAGCAATTTCAGTTCTATCCTGCTTCAACCTTTCTTCCTCTTGCACACAATAATAAATGAGCTCATTTAGAGTCCATTTCTCCCTTTGACAGTTGTAACTGACCTTAAACTGACTAAAATGTGCAGGAAGCGATATCAATGCTAAATGCACGAGCAAGTCATCAGAAAAGTCGAGCTTTAGTGCCTTAAGTTTTGAAGCAGTATGAGACATCTTCATGATGTACTCCTTTATGTTCCCCTTGCCTCTATACTTCATTGAAATCAAGCTTTGCAGAAGCGTGCTTGTTTCAGCCTTATCGTTTTTAGCAAAACGCTTTTCAAGTTCAGCAAGGAATTGCTTGGCATTAGTTACCTCTTCAGATACTGCGCCCCTAAAGGCTTTCAGAATTCCGCGCTTAATGATCATTAGACTCATACGATTTGAGCGTTCCCACTTCTCAAAGTTCCTCCTGTCATCAGGTGAACTTGCATTCGTAAGAGAAGCCGGTTGCTCAACCCTGAGAGCAAGGTCGTGATCCATGCAACCGAGAACAATTAGTGCGTTCTCTTTCCAATCCTTGAAGTTTGACCCATCAAGCATGTGAATTGAATTAAGATTTGCAGATATTGTGGTGGCAGATGAATTAACTGTATAGAGAAGAAGATGGAAATAGCTTACATTAGTACTTTATTATGTAAATAATAATTTCAAATAATGGTAAGACCCATCACAAGATACCCAGCACAACATCAATGTTTAGTCTTTTGACAGAAATATTGACTTGTAAGTGGTACTCTCGATGTAGTAATCAAACACTGACAATAAGACATGTCAACCAATAAACTTTTCTTTGGACCGATTTATTGATCACGGGTCACGCAAGTAATAAAGTGGATTTTAAGTCCGAATATCGTTCCCACAGAGATTGTTTTAAATCGTATTTTATACTACTACCTTAACCGGAACTATAGAAGCCTAGGATTTGGACATTTTGAATTAAAATTAAACTAGAAAGAACGAGGAAATTTGATTTAGAGAAAATATGAGAAAAACATGCTAGAATTGAGAATCCACATTTATTCCATTAATTACGCATTAAATTAAACATCTAACAATAATTCACGAGGTTTTGAAAATCCATATTTCTAATATTGTCATGACTCCCTTTCGGACAAGAATCAACATCTATTTCTATACACAATCCGACTATATTTCTATGACGAATCTAAATGTATAGAAAGGCATTACAAATTTAGTGAATACTATAGCAGATAACACAAAACATAGGGGTATATTTCTATCCCCCATCGAACTTTGTGGCAATTGATACAAGTCTAATGAAATCTCAATCTTTCGAACTTAAGAAATCACAACCTAAAATCATACAACTAGTGATCAAGTAATTGCATGATAAAAACAGTATATATCAATTGCTCAAACCCTTGAACTATGAAATTAAATGATAATCAACACATAAAATTCGGAAATAAATGCTTCATCACAATTCTAACATTCAAAATCTAGCCTAGATACATAATTGAATATAAATCACAAAAGGAATGGATAGATGTCACCCTATTCATGCCCTTGATCTTCGTTCTTCAATTGTGTCTTGGCTTGGAGTAGATCCCTCCCCAATCCGACAGCGTTTTGGCCTCTCTTCAATCAATTGGGAACTTTGGGAACCCCTAATCTCGTGCCCTTGGTCTGGTATATATAGATTTTCCCGAGATTTAGGTTAAGTGAGGAGAAAACTGTTGAATTACGCGCAAAAAGCCCAGCTACGGCCCAGTCGGGACTACCGTGCGGTCGCACGGTTCAAAAACACGCGATCGCATGACTTTGCAGGTAAACTTCAGTCTCCGAATTTTTTGACCGTGCGACCGCACGCTTTGTTCAACCGTGCGGCCGCACGGTTGTAATTCAGGCTGCAATTTTTATCTTTTAAATTCTGCAACTTGGTCCCTGTCTTTTAATTGCACAGCAAGTCCTCCAACTTCTGATTGTTGCAATTTAACCCCTGATCTTCTGATTTCTTCCAAATTCGATTTTTTCTTCAAATTAGCTATTTGATTGACTGCATCAATTCTTGATTTGCTCACTTTGACACTTTTTACATCCAATTGCTCAATTTTAGCTTCAATTCCTTTGTTTTCTTGAATTTGGGATTATTTCTGAAATTTAAACAAATAACGCAAAATAAGTAGCAAATATTCCAAAAGAAACATCTAAAATCATACTTTTAGGATAGAAATAAGTGTATAAAATACACTTATCACACGTTAAACCAAATAATCGTCATGTGTTTATCACCACAGGTGCATGTGAAATTCCAGCCAAACATTGACCTTCCTTTGGGCCGATCAATATCCGCATGAACAACACACACACGAAACCTTCTAATATTCTAAGTTAATTAATTTCCATAAGAGAGGTTGTTTTGGAAACATGTTGCTTCAATTAATTCACTTCGAAATATTATATTTCTCAAAATAGTCTTTCATACCAAAATTTGAACTTGAATTGACTGTTTTGCATATATTTAAGGCTTTAGGATTTGAATTATGAAATTCAATACTTTAGGATTAAGTAATCATTAAGTTGGATGGTTAAATTGCAATTTAATTAAACTTGATTGGCCAATTAGGAAATATTTTTAAACTTGAAGGACTAAATTGCAATTTTCCCAAACTTTAGTGGTCAATTAATTAAAATCAGAAACTTAAGGAACTGAATCGTAAAATTCAGAACTTTTAAAACCCAACTTAATTGATTTCTTAACTTTAGGGATTTAATTTTGTAAATTCAGAAGTTTGAACGGCCAACTTAAAAGTTTTTATAAACTTAGGGTTTTAAACAATATTTAAAACAAAATTGGAGGATCAGGAGTTAAATAAACCAATTTTGTAAATTGCAAACTAGGCCCTTCAGTACTTCAAATTTCCGATTGAGGTCCCTTGGCCAAAAAAAAAAAAATTGAAAAATCTAGGGTTTGCAACCAAACCCTAGCTGCCTCTGCATCTAGCCAAGAACGCGGCGCCATCACCGGCGCCGCACGTCGCCTGCAGCGCCATCGATGGCGCTGCAACCAGAAACTGAAAAAAAAAAAAAATTGCGTCGCGCCGCTGTATTCTGCCTCGACGCAGCGCTGTTGCAACCCCTTTCCGACCTCCGTCCTCAACCAACAACCACCACAATCACCGTACACAACAACACATATAATCCACAACAATTCAAAATATGTATATATACCAAAAACAAAACTGAAAATCCATTCACAGATTCAAAACCAAGATTTTTCGCACATATGTACATACAAGATTGATCGGCTGAGGGAAAAAAAAAATGAATCTGAATCCAATTTTTTAGTAAACTGAATTCATGTATATTTCTCAATTTTTCAATTTGCTGTTGGTGTATATAATTTCGAAAATCAGTAGCCTTTTGTTTTTGCATATACATGATCGCACATAAATTTGGTTTCACATATATGCGTTCGAAATTGATCTGATAATTCAACACGATGTTGGCTCTGATACCACTTGTTAAAATTAAATTTAATATAGATGATTGTTCATCTAAAATCCATAAACATCATGCTGTAATTATCGGATCGAAACTGAAGCGGAAGCGTACCTGAATCCATTATTTTGTTTGATCGAACGGGGTTATGGCCTTCCAACTGATTTGTGATTTTCTCCTGCTTTTGTCCTCTGTTGATGGGGATGCGGAGAATTATGAAAAGTCATGCTCAATTGGGGACCACCTGTATAAATAGTTGTAGGGCAACTATCGTGTTTCAATGTTAATAAATTGGCCCCTCATCAATTTAAAACATTGAATCCGTCTCTACACTTTAATCTCACGACACTTAATACCCATTAGTCCTGAATAATCTTTAGTGGGTCACTTTATTGACTAAATTCTTAAGATAGCACCACACATTTTATTTTATACATGTTTGGCCCCATATTATTAAATTTTATCCAACGGGGACTAGTAATACGTTCGAATTATTTTATTGAATTATGATTAAAAAGATTAATTAATTTATCAAAATCAAATCATAATAAATCAACCATAATGTTAAGAAACCTAAATAAACCCAACAAATGCAAATACATGCGAAAAAATAAAATTATTAAATAACTTCTATTTAATTGTATACAATTTCACTGTTTAAATAAATAAATAAATATCTTCTTAACATGAAGATCACTTGCAAAGTCCAATTTGAACCTAGTAACGGGAAAAACTAATTATAGGGAAAAGTATTGTTGGGAAAATTCAATTTTTCCCACCCCAAATCAATCAAACGCAAAAAAACAAATAATTTAACGTGGATTAGCTGACCGTCGACAACCACAGGAGAAGGAACACTTTTATTGGTAAGAAAAATAAATCACTCGTTACAATATTTTTCTCACCCTTACAACTTCTTCTAACACAAAGAAAGAACAACAAACACGTTTCCTTTTTCTCCAAATTATCTCTCTCTCTCTCTCTCTCTCTCTCTCTCTCTCTCTCACGCACGGTAACCTGTACCAATTCTAATTTTATTCACCTGGCTTCTCCTTTTCTTTTCTCAAACTTTTTGGCTATTCCTCTCTGGACGGCAGTTTCACCCTTTTCTCTAAAAAAAAAAATCTGGTTGCACCCCCTTTTCTGTTCACGCATACAGCAACCATATAACATAAAAGGATGGGTCATGCCCTAATTGGGCCATTTTAACCACAAGAAACAAGCCCAACTTAATTCTATTATTTCCTTGCTGCTGGTGGGTCATCAATTTATCTTTCATTTCTATCTTCTCACGGCACACACGTAACACTATTAATTAATTGGGCTTTTAATCACCAATTAATTAAAAATTTTGGCCCATATATTATTTTGGGTCAAAAAATCTAACAATCTCCACCTTGACCCAAAATTCTAATAATGATGAACAGTATTTAAAGATTCATGAAACGTCACCTTTCGTTTTGACATCTTTGAACTACTTTCTTCAACTTTCGCATCATTGACCACAAATCTCATTTTGGTCACTTCACAAACATTAGTAATAGTAGAAGACTCCCCTTGGTGCGACTCCAACCTGACAGCTCCACCTAAAATTGTCTTCCCTATTAACTTGTACAAATTACCAATTTTTTCATCTCTAATTATCGGCACAAAATTTTTCTTCACAATCATCACACCACCTCTGACAGAATATTCATAACCCAATGTGTCCAATGCTCCCAACGATATTAAACTTCGCTTCAATCTTGGGACATGCAATACACCTGTTATTCTTCTCACCGCCCCATCAAACATCTTCACCTTCACAGTACCCGAACCCTTGACTTCGAGTTTTTGATCATCAGCCACAAAAACATGACGCTCATCACATGACTTATAATTCTCAAATCAATCTCTATTTGGACACATATGATAAAAGCATCCAGAATCCAAAAACCAATCACTAACTGAATTATCATAATTAGCAACACACAAAACATCGTTAGCATCATAATTCTCCTCCACCACATTTGTAGAATCTGAATTCTTTAAAATGTCTTTCTCCTCGATTCAAGATGTTTTGTCAATTCTTCACAATCTCTTCTAACATGACCCTTCTTGTGACAATAATAGCACTCAACGTCTCTCCTTGGACGAGATTGAGAACGATCCCTCTGACCATAATTTCTTCCTCGCGATTCACCTCTACCATACCTATTATTAGAAACTATTTTATTAAATCAGGTAATTATAAATCAAAAGTTTGGGAAAAACTTTCGAAACACTCAAGAGAAATTGAAGCAATGGTTTTCTACTTCAAGGTTCGACCTAAAGTCGGAGACTTCACGATATTTATGGGCCTTGACAAGTACAGGAATGGAGAGCTCATCAAATATGGTTTCCCGATGGTTTTAGACTTGTTTTAGTCGAGCTTCTTTGATCTCCTCTCTCTTCCACCTGAGGTTGTGTCAATTTCTTGGTTTGGCTTTTGCCTTAGGTCTTAGTCCTTTTTGGACGGTGCTTCTCTACCTCTAGCCTTACACGATTTTCTTCTTCTACAGCCTGGTTTGGACGGTGCTTCTCTGCATATATATATATATATATATATATAGTCTAGTTATACAGGGAATGATGGATACCACAGGGCGACCCACAGTTCCATCACGTTGGAATTGGTTCAAAAATTAGGACTTCCTACTGTGGGGGCCACTAATTATTGAGTAGTAATGGATATCTGAATAATCTATGAAGCGAAAGGGAATCTTTTGTGAGGTAGTTCTAGAACTGCAGGGCTTAGGGTGGTTGAATATTAGTAGTGATGGTTAGTGGTGATGATTTTAGATGATTATTGTTGGAGGTGATCGGTGGTGGTGCTGGTGGTGATTGGTTAAAATTGTAATTAAAATCTCAATTGTAACTAATTACAAATTGACATAAATTTATAATTGTAATTAATTAAAAAATTAAAATAAAATTACAATTTTATTTTCAACGGTGGTTGTAGTGGTGGCTAATTACAAATTAAACTAATGTAACTAATTACAAATTAAACTAATGTTTTACTAATTCATAAGTTACAATTGCAATTAATTACAAAATTGAAATAAAGTTACAATTGTAATTAATTATAAACTGATAACAAAATATAATTAAGTTATAATTGCAGTTGTAATTAAGGTGAGTGTAACTAATTAAATCTTGTAAATAATTCAATTAATTTCAACAAAAAGATCTATCATGTTTTACAATTTTATTAGTTACAATTGTAATTAATCGAAACATTGAAAGAAAATTACAATTGTAATTAATTACAAAATCTGATTAATTACAATTGTAGTTAAAATTACAATTGTAACTAATTACAAATTTGAAATAAAGTTACAATTGTATTTTCGACGGTGGTTATTGGTGGTAGTTGATGGTGATTGTTTTAGGTGGTGGTTATAATTGTATTTAATAGCAAAATTAAAATAAAATTACAATTGTAATTAATTTAAATTGTAACTGATAACCAAATGTAATTAATTTATAATTAAGGTGAATGTAACTAATTCAATTATTTTTAACAAGAAAATATGTCATGTTTTATGAATTGCAACTTAATTGTAATTAATTAGTTAGTTACACTTGTAATTGATCACAAAATTGAAATTAAGGTATAATTGTAATTAATTACAGACAGTCAATATAATTTGCCTACAAAATCTGATTAATTGCAGTTGTAGTTAAAATTATAATTGTAACTAATTACAAATCTGAAATAAAGTTACAATTTTATTTTCGACGGTGGTTATCGCTGGTAGTTAGTGGTGATTGTTTTAGGTGGTGGTGGTGGTTACAATTGTATTTAATAGTAAAATTGAAATAAAATTACAATTGTAATTAATTCTAAATTGTAACTAATAACCAAATGTAATTAAGTTGTAATTAAGGTGAATGTAACTAATTCAATTATTTTTAACAAGAAAATATGTCATGTTTTATGAATTGCAACTTAATTGTAAATAATTAGTTAGTTACATTTGTAATTGATCACATATTTGAAATTATGTTACAATTGTAATTAATTACAAATAGTCAATATGATTTTCCTGATTACCTGATTTTGGTAATATGTTTTACATTCTTAAAATAACTTTCAGAATGTCTGATATTAAAAATTAAGATCCATCAAGATTTGTATTTGTGTACTTAACCAGTTGGTTTTAAGCCCAATTAAACCAATTTACTTATGAGGAATAACCAATTTAATTATAAGGCCTCGATTCTTACAAATACGGTAAGTTGGTTGATAAATGTATTTTATACACTTATTTATCTGTCAAAATAAGGATATTATTTTGTTTTTCTTGAATAAATTCTGCTTAATTGTTATTATTTATTATTATTTCAGGTTTTATCCCAAAATCAAGAAAAATAAAAAATTAGAGCAAATACACAATAATGGGATGCAATTGGAGACAAAAGTTGAAGGACCGAGCGTGCAATTAACTCAAGGACTAACTTTACTTATTTGGAACAATTAAGGCTCAAGAATAACATTTATCCAAATTTAATTGGGCTTTCAAAACCAATTAAAATTATACTATTGGACGGCAATTTAAGTAGACTTCAAGGTGGAGTTTTTAATTGGGCTAAGTACACAACTACACAAGTTGAGGGACTTGTATTTTTAATATCAGTTATTTTAAAACAAATCTCGACATTATAAAACTTATTTAGGAAAATCAGGTATAAACATTAAACCCATTCTTACAATAACCACTAACCAGAACGGCGATATTAAACCCATTCTTACCCTAACCATTAACCAGAACGGCGATCTCTACCAGAATCCATCCAAAAATCATGCTAAAATCACGAACCGCGGCTACATTGATGTCTTAAAAATCGATCGGCGACTAGCTGTTCTTATTTCAAATCCATTGGCGAGGCTGATTATCAACATCATTGCACTAGATTTTCACATTCTTACCGAGATACATATTTCAAGGACATTATACTTAAATTCCAGGTTCGTCATTACCATTGCAGAAGTATTCCGAGAGCATGATATATCTTATAAATAAAGTATTCCGATAGCATGATATTATTATAGTTACAACTTGTAACTATAATAATAGTTCATATATAGAATTACATATTTGAGTAGCTTTGATTGTTGTATGTTATGTTATTAGAAGTGATTACTTGAATTGCATTTATTTTGTAGCCAATTTCACTTGTAATTACAATTATTTACAATTGTAACTTTTTCTAACTAACTAATTACAATAAGCTACAATTGTAATTAGTTACAAAAAAAAAATAAAAAATGAATTACAACTGTAACTAAATACAATTGTAATTAGTTACAAATAAGTTACAATTGTAATTAGTTACAATTGTATCTTATTGTAATTAGTTAGAAAAAGTTATAATTGTAATTAGTTAAAAGGCAAAATTGTAACTAATTACAATTGTAACTTATTGTAATTAGTTACACTAAGTTACAATTGTAACTAATAATTGTAACTAATTACAATTGTAGCTTATTGTAATTAGTTAGAAAAAAGTTACAATTGTAATTAGCTAAAAGTTACAATTGTTAATTACAAAAAATAATGAATTACAACTGTAACTAAATATAATTGTAATTAGTTACAAATAAGTTACAATTGTCATTAGTTACAATTGTATCTTATTGTAATTAGTTAGAAAAAGTTACAATTGTAATTACTTAATAGGCAAAATTGTAAATAATTACAATTGTATCTTATTGTAATTAGTTAGAGAAAGTTACAATTGTAATTTGTTAAAAGTTACAATTGTTAATTACAAAAAATAATGCATTACAACTGTAACCAAACAAATTAAAACCTCTTGTCCCATATTAGGGGCAGCATTGCACTCTGACTTCTTATCCTTCACTCCTTCTTTTAAAATTACAACTTGATTGAATTTCTGTAATTAGTTACAAACTTCATTTTTTATGTGCAGCTATGGATTCACTGAATGTCTTCATACATTATGGTGGATTTTGGGATGAGTTCAACAACTACACAGGCCTAAAGGTAGCAGGGATCCTCCTATCCACTACAACTACATACTACAGCATGTTGGATGTTGTTTTCACAAGATTAAATTTGGATCCACTGTTGAATAGATTGAGAATACGATATATAGTGGACAAAAACATGGAGCCAATGAGTATTGTTGATGATAGTTCCCTAACTTTCTATTTAGAGCTGAGAAGGAAGGCCAAAGATCTAACAAGTTTTCCATTGTGTGTAGAGGTTGAGCAACTTTATGGTGGCACAGACCTTTTACCACCAGTTCCTAATGAGTTAACCACTATACCTACTGACTCTGGGGTTTCATCCATCCTTAGCATACACCAAACTGGTGCGATTGAGATCTCAGCAGCAAAAATACCAACACTAGATGAGGTGGCTCAAGAACTTTGTGAAATGGTTGAAACCAAAAAAATTACCCCTATTGCAGATGATAAAGAGGTGATTACAGATCCAAGAGGCGATGCAATTGAAAAAGGGCAGGTATACCGCACTAAGATTGTGTTAAAGAAGAGTATGACCTTATATGCTATAAACAAAAAATTTCAGTTCATAGTGAAAAGATCAGACAGAAAGGAGTATGTTCTTAAATGTTTATGTGCTGATTGTGACTGGATGTTTAGGGCATCAAAGTTTTGTAGAACTGACATGTTCAAGATAAGAGATATAAAAGAGGGTCATAAGTGCGGATTGGATGTAATGTTGGGAAATCATAGACAGGCAACAAGCTCAATAATAGGTGATGTAATTAAGCATAAATACACCTCTACAAAGACCATATACAGGCCAGCTGACATCATGCATGATATGTTAACTACATATGGTCTGGATTTGAATTATCAAAAGGCTTGGAAGGCAAAGGGACATGCCTTTTGTGCTACAATGGGGGATCCTGAAGATTCTTGTGGGAAGATACCTGCTTATTTAGAAATGTTGAAGGAAAAGAATCTAGGATCTATTGCAAGATTTGAAACCAATGAAAACAATCAGTTTAGGTATCTATATATAGCTTTAGCTGCTTCAATTGATAGCTGGAAATTCTGCAAGCCTGTTGTTGTTGTTGATAGTACATTTTTGACAGGGCATTATGGTGGGACTTTATTAACGGCTTGTGCACAAGATGCAAACAATAACATTTACCTACTTGCATTTGGGATTGGAGATTCAGAAAATGATAACTTCTGGGAATGGTTCTTTTTAAGGTTCAAAGAAACATATGGTGAAAGAGAAGATTTGTGTATAATATCAGATCGATGCCCTAGCATTAGGAATGCAACCCAAAAATTTTTCCCAAATGCATTTCATGGACTGTGTTCTTATCACTTGTTGAAGAACCTAAAGAAAAAATACTCAAAGAAATCTAAAGAGATAACAGTACCATTCAACGCTGTAGCAAGAGCATATACAATAGGTGAATTTGAATATCAAATGAAGCAGCTGGACAAAATTGACAAAGATATCCGACGTTACCTGGTATGTTTGATTTATTTATGCTACTTTTTACATGTTTTTTTTGCAAGTGTAATTAGGTTACGAAACTACAACTACTTAGTTACAATTTGTAACTACAAAGCTGCAAATTGTAATTAGTTAGTTACAATTTTGTATTTACAAAAATTAATTAGTTACAATTGTCACTAAATAGTTACAATTAGTTACAAATTGTAAATTATTTAAAATTATAATTAGGAAATGTTATTTCTCTGAAGATATTGTTGTTACATACACAAGATTTTGACTTTTTGCATACAATAGCATGAGGAAGTTGGTCATGAAAGATAGACAAGGACATATATGGCAAGAAATCGATACTCAACAATGACATCAAACATTGTCGAATCGGTAAATGCAGTAATAAAAACAGCAAAGAAACTAACCATTGAGACATTGTTGGAATTCCCAAGGCGTACATTACAAAATTGGTTTAACAAAAACCGTACGAATGCTGAGGCTACATTCACTATACTAGCAACCAATCCAGAAAAAGTGTTACGGGTAAACATTTTTGAGTGTTCAAGGATGAAGGTACGGAGTACAATTTTTTGATCAATGTAACAATTTTTTACCTTAAGGATGTTATTGATGTGCCAATTTTTTCCCCAGATTCATTCATCAAGTCAAGCACTATTTGAAGTTATTGATGGCGTGACATCCTACACAGTACATATCCAAGACATGACATGCACCTGTTTGCGGTTCCAGGTTGATGGACTGCCATGTTCCCATGCACTAGCAGTGATAGGGAAACGAGGGCTTGATGCATACAATTATTGTTCAACCTACCATACAAGAGAGTTCTACATATCAACATACAAAGGGGACATTTTTCCGCTTGGAGACAAGTCACAATGGATATTACCTGAATACGTAACATCACTAGTTGTACTTCCTCCCTCTACAAGAAGACCACCAGGAAGGCCTAAAGAAACAAGGTATAAATCGGTGGCAGAAGGGCATAATGCAACGAGGTGTAGCAGGTGTGGTGAATATTCACATAATAAAAGAACATGCAAAGAACCAATCCCATTGAAGACAAAAAAGAATAAGAACTGTGGGTTCCTGAAATTGTAGACAGATTAACCGTTACTCTCTTTTTATATTACTTGATTGATACTATTCGTTCCTTACATTAGAAAGCTTGACATTATACTATTCATTATATCAGATTGTGTCGAAAAATATAGAATATATACTATATTTGACTCTCTTTATATTTGTCAGTTTGTTGAGTGATTACAATTCAATATTGTCATATTTGTCAGTTTGTTGATTGATTACAATTCTGTTAATTGATTAAAAGTTGCCAGTTTGTACCTAATTATACATTGAAATTAGTCAAAATGTAACTTCAATTTTCATTTGTAACTGTTTACAATTTGTAATTAATTAAATCATTACAAGTTGCCAGTTTGTAGCTAATTATAAATTAAATTTAATAAAAAATGTAACTTCATTTAGGTAATTTGTAACTAATCACATACTGTAATTAGATCGTACGTTTTTTTTTTGTAACTATTTACAATTTGTAATTAATTACAAATCAATAAATTGTTTACAAATTGCCAGTTTGTACCCAATTATATATTGAATTTTATCAAATATAACTTGTAACTTAATCACATACTGTAAAATAGATCTAAGGATCAAATTAAAAAAGAACAAAAGCAGACTAAAGCAAAATCTACCACCAGTCTCTATCATTAGCTACTGCTTGACAAATCATTCATGTTCAATATTTACATATCTACTACGTTTCTGACGTTACACAATGTTAACCCAGCATTAAAAATATGTCAAATGGATCCATACAGCTGCTTTACAAACCTACATTAGTTTCTAGTTTCTTCACAAAAAGAATCAACAAACGATTATGTTCTGCACATCTTTACAAAAAACCTTTGAACACAATTATTATGCATCTTCCATCTTCTTCGGATTCTTGCGACCATGTTTTTGTGGCACATCTTCACTGCACTTTGCATATTTGAACGATTGTACTGCCAATTGATGTCTTGCCTCTTCTGCGTCAAACTCTTCAATTTTCTTTCCATTAATTATAAACTCTGCAAACTTGATAATAAAGATGCCACAGTCATGCCTGTATGTTAAAATAATAATAGTAATAATAATAATAATAATAATAATAATAATAATAATAATAATAATAATAATAATAATAATAATAATAAGCCAGCCATATATTGTAAATATATAATGATAGTTCATATATAGAATTACAAATTGTAACTATAATGATAGTTCATATATAGAATTACAGATTTGTAACTAGTTACAAATTGATTTGTAATTGAATTTGAGTAGCTTTGATTGTTGTATGTTATTAGAAGTGATTAAGTGATTACTTGAATTACATTTATTTTGTAACTAATTTCAATTACAACTAGTTACAAATAAGTTACATTACAATTGTAATTAGTTACAATGAGTTGCAATTGTAATTAGTTACAAAAAGTAACGATTGTAATTAGTTACAATGAGTTACAATATTGTAACTAATTTCAATTACAACTAGTTACAAATAAGTTACAATTGTAACTAATTACAATTGTAATTAGTTACAATGAGTTGCAATTGTAATTAGTTATAAAAAGTTACGATTGTAATTAGTTACAATGAGTTACAATGAGTTACAATTGTAGCTTATTGTTAGTTAGAAAAAGTTACAATTGTAACTAATTACAATTGTAACTTATTGTAATTAGTTACATATTTCCATTTTGTTCATTAAAAAATTTAAGTCAGATACAAACTCATTATCTTGCTGTGGGAGTCCATCAACAATATTCACTTGTAGAGGGTCGATGTGTTCTTTGCCATCAACAATTTCTGGTCTCCAAATGTCAGTACTGATCATTATGTGAGGAAACATTTCAGCAAACGGCAGAACATCCCTTGTCAAAATGTCCCCCTTAAATGAACTATCCAATGAGTTGTATACATTCAGACACTTCTTTGAGATGTCAAACTCTCTAAGAATCCAATGTGCATGATCCTTCATGTACAATGGAATTAACACAATATCAACTTCAATCCAGCTGGTTCCATCCAATAGTTGCTCACCAAATGCATAAAAGATAAGGGAATCCTGGTCCGCGAGTTTCGAGTGATCTTTAGACCATTCAGGGTAAATTCCTCTAATGCACGAAGCAAAGCAACAGTCAGTAGTTGTTATCCTATTCTTCATATTTTTACCAAACTTTGCCATTTTTTGCAGGTGATAAAAGCATTCATCAATGTGCTGCACAAGAATGACAAAACACAATAGAAAAACAACTCACATACCCTTCAACCCATACTTATCAACAAATAAAAAGTAATTTACAAATTGTACCGTGCAAGCCAGTGAGTTCTCCTTCTCACGCAACTCATACCACAAATATTTTGAATTGCTGTCCATCACACCAAGCTTTAGAGGAGGTTTAATGTTGGGATTTAAGAACTTTTTCTTCCTACAAAAATTACACAATTTTCTTAAATGTAATCAACATACAAACTGTAATCAGCTACAATTGAAATTAGCAAGTTAGAATTGTAACCAATTGTAACTAACAATAGTATTTATTTTAAAAAATGTAGCTGATTACAAATGACAATTCTGATTGTTCTAACCTGTTATTTTTCTTATATCCAATATTAAACCATTTGTCAAATGCAACAACGTCTTCCTCATTTGGCTGATTTAAACCCAATTGAAAAGCACATCTTGCTTCTTTGTTCAAGGGACTTCCCTCTTCTTGTGGGGTAGACAGATTACCGGTAAAAGGGGATTGCAAGAGTCTGGATTTTATTAGTTTCCTTCTCACCGGTATGTCTACAGATTCAGGGGTAAATTCAATCACTTCATCGGGACCCTGATAAACATTATAAAAGTATAAATTTCAGCTAATAAATTGTTAAAAACTAATTATACCCGACTGATAAATTTACATACAGGATTAGGTAAAGAAGGGTTAGAAACTTCAGTTGAAATAACTCTAGGAACCAGCTGATTGTCCTCATCAGCCTACAAATGAGGGATAAATAAAATCAATAAAAAGAAAAAGAACTCATTACATTGTTACAATTAAAATAATGCAATGCATTTATTTATTTGTAATCAAAACATAAAAAAAATACATACTAACTTTTTCTCTATAAAAAGCTTCTCACTTTTGTCCAGCTCTTTCAACACTTCTTCTGTAAAAAACAAATTGTAATCATCCGGATCACCCCCACGAACATCTGCCCTTAAACTACTAACGCCAATATTAATAGTACGAGAAGGTTTCTCACCAATAATATCACTAGGATTTTCTCTCTCTCTCTCCCCGACACCATCAAAGGTGAGTCCTTTTCACGATCTTTTGCATCAACATCCTTCACAAAACACAGTAAAAAAAAACAAAAAATTACTCAATAAGATAACAGATACTGAGAAACTACAAGTTAAATTAGTTAGTTACAATTGCTCTTAATTGCAATTGTACAATTGCAAATAAGATACATTTTGTAATTAGATACAATACAATATGCAATTAAATAATAGTTACCTCAGGTCCCAATTTATTTTGTTCAGCATCATGAACAGACTCCTCTAGACTACTAATACCAAGATTGAATTTGGGTGAAGGAATATCATCATCTAAAACACGATTTTCTAGCTTAGGCTGCAACACCCTTGAATGTGGTTCCTTTCCCGGATCCTTTACATTAACATTCTTCGATAAAAAAACAGTAAAAAGTAAATATTAATCAATTTAACTACAATTCAAATTATTTAGTTAGATTGTAACTAAATTGTAACTAATTACAATTAGTTAGATTGTAACTAATTGCAACTAATTGCATCTAATTACAATTAGTTACAGTTGTATTTATTTTCATAATTGTAGACAGTTATAGTTGTAATTAGTTACAATACAGTATGCAGTTTAATGACAGTTACCTCAGATCCCAATTTATTTGGTTCAGTGTCATGAACAGACTCCTCAAAACTACTAATGCCAAGATTGAAATTAGGTGAAGGAATATCATCATCTAAAACACGATTTCCTAGCTCAGGCTCCAACACCCTTGAAGGTAAGTCCCTTTCTGGATCCTTTCCATCAACATTCTTTGAAAAAAAAAAAAACAGTAAAAAAATAAATTTTAATCAAATTAACTACAATTGAAATTATTAATTTAAATTGTAACTAATTGTAATTACAATTGAAATTAGTTACAACTAGTCACAATATTATTTATTTCAAAACTTGTAACTAGTTGCGTTTTGTAACTAAATACAATTGTAATTAGTTACAAATAAGTTACAATCGTATTTAGTTACAAAAAGTTACAATTGTAATTAGTTACAATGAGTTACAATTGTTACAATAAGTTACAGTTGTAACTAATTACAATTGTAAAACAATTATAATTGTAACTTATTGTAATTAGTTACAATAAGTTACAATTGTAATTAGTAACTAATTACAATTGTAACTTATTGTAACTAATTACAATTGTAACTTATTGTAATTACTTACATAAGCTACATTGTAGTTAGTTACAATTGTAGCTTATTGTAATTAATTAGAAAAAGTTACAATTGTGATTAGTTAAAAGTTACAATTGTTAATTACAAAAAAATAATGAATTACAACTGTAACTAAACAATTAAAACCTCTTGTCCCAAATTAGGGGCAGCATTGCACTGTGACTTCTTATCCTTCACCCCTTCTTTTAAAATATCCAGAAAATCAGAAATCATTGTTTTGAATTCAGTTGTTAAACTACAAATTTCAGATTTTATTGTTGTCATACTACTAGCTAGCTCCTTCTGCCTATCTTCGATAGCATCCAGCCGGTCACTACGTTCACATTCCAATCTCTGAACCTTTAATTCAATATACTCTAACCGTTTCCTTAGTTCCTCCATCAATTGTGCATCATCCCCCTGTAACATAACAAACACACATCATATAAGCCCCTGCCCATTTTCTAAATGTGATATATGTTTAGATTATTAGTATTCAGAAAAATAAAAATAATAAACCTTATTTCTTTCATCAGAAGAACCTGATGGCTGTGCACCCTTCCCAGGATCCATGTTCGGTAATTGTGACTGCTCACCAATCGTGTTCTCATTTGCAACATTTGCCTCTGGTGTGAACTCAACTGTGCATTCCACACCTTCTTCACAATCCAATGGCAAGTGAGGCTTTGGAAACAACCCCTCACAGTATCTTTGGGCCAACTCCAGGTTACTAGGTTCAAAAATTTTCACCTCCAGCTGCAATTCATTAAAGAAAATTTATGAATCAATCACATTACAAATTATAATAAAAATAAATTATATTTCCAAAAATGTAATCACCTTACTATCTCCAAAAAAATTGTCAGCAAAGGTAGTGGCAGTCACATGTGCTGAAGATGACCAGCTGACAATCCTTGGGAACGATTTATCAATCTTCTTACAAATATTAAGCCCCAGGCATGGAATTGTTTCATATATCCATACTTGAAAGGCAAGTATGAAACCATTGAGCCTGTAACTAATGGACGGCTCCTTGCCCAAAGCAACCTTCTCGACCGATTTCTTCATTACAGTCTTCAGAGATTTCAGCGTTACATTGAACAAATCTTTGCCCCAAGGAATTACATCCCTCTCTGCTGAATCAACCATTCTCATAATAACATCATCAAAAACCTTGCGGGACTTGCTCGTATAAAAAAGTGAAGATATCAGATACAAAATGGCAAGCAACACCATATCTTCATCAGAGATAATATTTTCATCGAAATCTGTATTCAATATCCTCTTTGTCCACACTATCCAACTTTTCAAAGTAAGCTTCCCTAATTCTAAAAATACCAGACATGCACTTTGACTTGTCAATCTCCCCCGAGCATCTCAACCCCGAAATTAAACAAAATTCCTCTATCCCAAACTTCACTCTTTTTCTCCCTATGTCAAACCACATTTCTTCACTGTTTTGTTGCTTAACTTCCCTAAGCAACACATCATGAATAAGCTGGGGCTGCAGAATGATATCCTTCATATCCAAATATCTTCCAAAACATGTGCACTGAAATAAATTTTTCTGTACATTGTTTAATCTAACATTTAAATTTCTAATCACATCATTGGGGCTAGCCACCACCATGCTAGATCTAAACCAGTGTTCCGGTTGCAATATAAAGTCCCAATCCTATACGTGTGATAAATTACAATTAATAAATTCTTGCATAAAAAAAAAATAGTAGTCTCTGTAATTTCAAAATGTAACTAATTACAATTTGTAACTAGGTTACAAAACTACATATGACTGCGTATGTAATTAGGTTACAATTAATAAATTCTTGCATAAAAAAAAAACAGTAGTCTCTGTAATTTCAAAATGTAACTAATTACAATTTGTAACTAGGTTACAAAACTACATATGACTGCATATGTAATTACGTTACAATTTTTTTGCAACTGTAATTAAGTTACAAAAGTACAACTACTTAGTTACAATTTCCTTACTTCTACGCATTAAAGTTAAAAACGAGTTTACCGCCGTCATATTCTCTGATTTCTTGGACACATTTCCACCAGGCCTCTTCTTCGCAATATTCGATTTTGAAGAACTTGTGTCAACGACCTTGGCATCTACTCTACGCCTCTTCTTTGAAGCCGTGCTTTTGGACGACGATAACTCGACACCATCTCTAGATGTTTTTTCCGGCGTCAAGCGAGTATTGTCCATAGGAAGAAGATTATATGAATGAAAGACGATTGGGCTGCTTATTATGGATATAGGAACGGAGATATGGCGGTTACCGGAGCACGCACGACCGGGATGAAGTTCACGAACAGGGCGTGGGAGAGCAACTGTTGAAGACACGAAGGGAGAAAGACTGAACTGATTAGGGTTTTAATTTCTGGTTTTATTTACTTATTATCCATACCTGATTTCGTAAAATATTTTAAAACTAACTGATTTTAAAAAATTAATAATAAAAAGCACTATGGGCCGTAATTAGCCCTTAATTAAAATTTTTGGCCCATATATTATTTTGGGTCAAAAAATCTAACAAATATTACATCGGAAAGATTCTCAATTAATTAAGAATACAAATATTAATTAACTTATCAACATCAAGATCATAATAAATTAACAAAAATATTATGAAATAGAAATAAACGAAAAAATGCAAATACATGCCAACTACTCATCCACAAAAGTGTCAATTGTTTAAAACCTTCGTATAAAAAATTAAAATGTATCACATATATTTGTTAAAAAAAAAAAAAAAAATTAAAATTAAAATTAAAATTTCAAGTATAAGGTTACACTAATCTTTGTACACACAGAATCTAAAAACTATATTAAACAGTAAAAATGATTCAAAATCATAAAACATATTTACTTCCCAAAAATATGAGATAACTATTTTAGATTGATAGTGTACCTACATTATTTAAAATCTGGTTCTTCTTATTACTCACAATTTAAAGAAAAATGGTGTCTTCCATATTGACCAACTGTAAAATAACTGTGTTAATATTTTAAGGTGCGATAAAGTATTTAATCCCTAACTACGAAGATTAATTTCTCACAAAATATGTATCAGTAACAATGTTGAAACGTAAAATAAACTAAAATTAATAGTCCAATGATAAGCAGAATAAGTTCATCATAAAATCATATTAGTTATTTAATAAAAGTCGATATTCAAACAAAAGACATAGTAGTTAAAAGTTACTAATTGAATTAGTAACTCATAATATCAAAACAGTGACATATCCCAAAATATGCTTGTTGCAAAACAGACTACTTCTTTTCTACCTTAGTTAAAATCTTAAGTTTGTTGGTCGAGTATTCGGAATTAGGTTTTCCATCAAATGTTTTGCCCACTAGAGTCTCACCACTATCTTCTTCATCAAACAATCTCTTGATCAACTCTATATCAGTTTATGATTGTTGAACAAATTATCAAATAAAGTTGTATAAATAAAAAAAAAGAAAGATGTATCTTAAGGTAAATAAAATTAATTATTATACCTTTCCAAACTCATCCCTCAACTCTGATGCAGTTTTCCCTAGCAATTGAATACAACTGTCCTAAAGCATGAATGAAGTTGTAGCAATGTCATCAATTACACGAACTTGTATCTTGTATCTAGCCAAGAAATAAGTAATGTACAAACGCTAAAAAAGATTTAAATGATCACCAAATAAAAAAATAAATAAAAAAAGCAAAAACATGTGTTCTGAACATACTTTGCGCAGCCAACTGTGTCATTGATGCTGCACTTCTCGCAGTGGAACTTCTTGCCCACTGCAGTCAACACTTCTTGCAAAGCAAGGTACCACCAGTCACACGACTCAATTTCAAGTATGGATGCAATAACCCAGTAGCTGTTTTCCTTCAGATTCAATAACATAGTTCATCATTATTAGATTAATTAGTAATATATATCACAATAGTCATTGAACGTACAATTTTTTCACAAATCATTAATGGGTTAGGTAATCAGTACTATATATTGCAATAGTTATTGATTTTTTTTTTCTTCAAAAATCATAGTAATCGAACCTCATCACACTTCAAAATGTCCCCAAGCGAAGTAATCTCAAGCGATCCACTTTGCAGCTCATCCTCCATGAAATACATAGATGATCCAAATATTTGACTAATAGTTCTAGAAGGATTATCTCTACCAACCAATAACCTTTTATCCAAAAAATAAAAATAAAATAAAAATAATAAATAATTTAGAGACATAATCAATCTAAAAATTGTATCTTGAATAGTTATTCATACGATAGACTTGAAGACATACCTATCACGAAACTCAACAATTTCAGCAATAGGCTCATTAACTATCAACTTTGTGTAGTAAAATGTGCTACAAACTTGAACAGAACCTTAAAAAGAACAAAAGCGTCATTCATTTACAGTGAATACCCAATCTAAAATTGTTGAAGTAAATCAATTATGTGTATGAATTAAACCTCTATATTTTTTGGCACAACACAGTTGAAGTAGCATAATAATAGGTTCCGAACTATTGCTATCCAGGAGGGCATTCACTGTGTCAACATGCTCACCCCATAAAGTAACTAGAAGCCTATTTTTCCTACATACATATGTAAAGTTTGGTTTAGTAAATATATAATCTAAGACTCTTCCAAATAAATTGAAATAGTGTACTGGTAAGAGATTTTTTTTTTTATTCCAGATCTCTTCAATAATGACATCAATAAGCCTGTCGTTCTTTCCAAAGAAAAATTGAGTTTTCACAACATCCCTAGCAACAATCTCCCCTAAAACATCTGGGTAAAATATATACAGTTAAAAATCGATTTGTATGACAACATAAATACTTTTTTACTTGATCCAGAAGTATATGAAATTACACATGACTTACTAACCAAATAAATCATGTGGGTTATTTACGTCTAAAGCCAAAACTTCTGGAAATGGCCTAATAATGTATAAATCATCAGGAAAACTCCTGTCTTGTACCTCCGTGAGACCGTGACCAAAGTTTTTGGCAAAAAAATCAACTTATATGGATGAGTAGTTGGTCTATACTTCAAATTATTTGGCACAAAAATAAAATGTCTCCTCACATATAGAACTCCTTCTCTCAGTTTTGGTGCGAAGGTATCTATCATTCCCTTCATCACAGTTGCCTAAATCTGTGTACCCTATACATGATTATCTTAATCAGTAATGTATCTGAACAAAATATAAAATGTAGAAGTACAATTTTATTATTCAAATGCTTGCTAAAAGATTACAATGCTTAAGACTATTTATAGAAAAATTAACAAGCTAAATCTAACAACTAATTCTAGATGAATCTAGAATATTTTAACTCTAACAAATATCTCAACATCCCCCCTCAAGTTGGAAGTTATATGAAATATAACTCCAACTTGAAGGTAATACAAAAGTAAAAAAAACAAATACAATGTAAAATTTCTTGCATCAACTCCAATTTCGGAGCAAATTTTCAAACTCCAATTCAGAGCAAATTTTTTAAACTCCACTTTGGAGCAAATTCTTCAAATTTTAGATTACTGGAACAATTCAATTTCTTTAGATGAATTCATTCATCTATTTTCAATCTTAAATCAAACTCACTTCTCATGTGAGCAATTTCAAACACCCAATATGGGTCAATTCAAAAACCCACCAAAAATCCGATTTTTAGAAATTTGGGGTTTAAATCAATGTCCCAAAAACTTTGGGACCAATTTGTAATTTTCAATTCTGGGACTACTCTACCCCAATTTCAGATATTCAGGGACCAACTTTAGCAAATATACCGATAGGGTCCATTTTTCACAAAATAAAAAATCAGAGACCAATTAAAATATATCCAAAACCTTTAGGGACCTATTCTTCAATTTCTGAAAATTTGTTAATGAAATCAATCTGTCGAGTATCTAACTCCAACCATCACCGTCGACCTTCAGTTTTCCGGCTGCCTTCGCCACCACCAGTGCCGCCCAATCACAGGGAAATTCGAGAAACACATTAAAAGTCTCTTCTCAACCTCCCAAGCTCAAATCCGAGGTCCATTTCGCGAAAATAATTCTGGATTTTTCTAGACCTAAAAACGCAGACTGCTCCGATCTTCTTCTTCGCACCTCCGGCCACCACGCTGGAAAATCACACTTCATATTCAAATGCATCTCAGGCGTTTCTCAGTTCCTGGTTCGATCAGTTTCATCTCCTTAGTAAACAACTACATGACAGAACTGCTGTCTTCATCTTCTTCAATCAGTTCCACTACCGAATTATTCATCTAAACCTTCAAGGTTGAAAATCTGTCAATTGTTTCCACATTCTGTGAGTTTAAGGGATCACCAATCTACTTTTTTTTTCTTGGAGAAATTTCCCTAAAAATTTAGGGGCCACTATTTTCCCAGTCTGGTCTGGCCAACCTGAAGTTTATTTGGAACAAATCCGGCATCAACGAGTGGCACCAACTGCTGCACCAAGTTTCTCTGCGAGCTTCTCTATCATTTTGAAATTTTCAGCACCTTTTAAACCTCGTCCATTTGATGATGATGATGAGAATGCATTACAAATCTGAAATGGTTCTTCCTTGTCAAGGCCGTTAAGGAAACAGCAATTTCCCACAGCTTCAAAGCACTATTTCAACTGGACAGTAGGAAATGGATCTAAGAATTTTTGATCTGAGATTTTTAAATCGAGATCGGTGACAAATCTGAATAGAAGCTTTGATCTAGAAGGAGAAACTGATGCAGGAAATCAATGTTTAAAAACAAAATCAGAATCTCAATCTAAATTTCAATTTCAAAACTAAAAGAAGTAAAAAAAACAGGAAAAATTCTCGCCGGACGAGCAGCGGCGGGGGCGTCGCCCGCCGGTGACCAGAAAACTTATAATCCTAGGCCAAGATCTTAGGCTCTGATACCATGAACAAAATATAAAATGTAGAAGTAAAATTTTATTATTCAAATGCTTGGTAAAAGATTACAATGCTTAAGACTATTTATAGAGAAATTAACAAGTCACATCTGTGACGACCCGAATTCTCGACCATTCGAGTGCCACTAAAAGTGACTCATATCATATTATCGAGACTTAAATAGTAATGTAAAATTATTCAAAAGAATAATTAGAATCCCATAATTTTATTTGTGAATAAAAATAGAACATAATTTTCTTACATAAAGTTCAACATAATTATCTCATCAATCTTAACCACTTTTGCCACTTCCATGTTGACCGCCTCGAACCTTCAATTATCTGAAAATGGTAAATATCGTGGAGTGAGATTTATAAAATCCCAGTAAGTATACCAAGCATAATTTTCTTTTGAAAGCATATGGATCATTTTCATAACATAGGATAGGATCGAAATCCTCATAAACATAGAGAGACACAAGAATTTTACCGAACTTAGATGACAAGAATTCTTATGTGTAACGCTACTAAACTCCGGTCCCCTTAGCATAATCATAAACATATCATATGGGACCAATAGCAATCTTGTGAGATTGATTTCATAGCAATGATCCAAACATTTTCGTAAAAACATAAGGTATATCTAATTTTCATAAAAACATACTTACTTTTCTTAAAAATATAAGGTATTTTACTTTTCATAAAAACATACTTACTTTTCTTAAAAACATAAGGTGTATTTACCTTTCATAAAAACATACTTACTTTTCATAAAAACATAAGGTAATACCTTTCATAAAAACATACTTACTTTTCATAAAAACTTAAAGTATATTTACATTTCATAACAACATACTTAATTTTCATAAAAACATAAGATATACTTACCTTTTAAAAGATTAAAATGAAGTGTAGTAGTAAATGGACCAAAACTTTCTTGACCACCTTGAATTTCTCTTACTTGTGGATTTTGTCAAGAGATTGGAAATAAGTGTATATGTGTAGAGTTGTGTGTAAAAGAGATGGGTTTAAATAGATGTATAAAGTTGGCATATTGTAAACATAATCATTCAATTCTATTAATTTTAACACATCATTTTCTTAAAGTAAAGCACCATTCATATACTTTTCCATATTTATACAAATAATATGCTCTTCATGATTATATATAATGGAGTCTATCAATCATTCATATACTTTTCCATATTTATACAATTATTATGCTCTTCATGATTATATATAATGGAGTATATAAATCATTCATATATTTTTCCATATTTATACAAATATTATGCTCTTCATGATTACATATAATGGAGTCTTATCAATCATTCATATACTTTTCCATATTTATACAAATATTATGCTCTTCATGATTATATATAATGGAGTATATAATTCATTCATATACTTTTCCATATTTATACAAATAATATGCTCTTCATGATTATATATAATGGAGTCTATCAATCATTCATATACTTTTCCATATTTATACAAATATTATGCTCTTCATGATTATATATAATGGAGTATATAATTCATTCATATACTTTTCCATATTTATACAATTAAGATTCTCATAATTATTATATATAATGGAACCTCTCATGCTTGCATATATTTTCTTAATTTCAATAATAAAAATAATTTTTGTATAAATAAATATTGGGATAACATTGAATTAAGTACTTGGACTTAATATACTTTAAATCAAGAGAATGGAGATATTTTTAGAAATTCGAAATTTAATTTAAAATCGAACGATCTCGATTATTTCTTGACTTGGCTATACGAATACGTCGCGGCGTTAACTTAATAAAAATGGGTGAAATAGTAGCGACACGATTTTCTATTAAAATAATTATTAATCGCGTAAAAATTCTTGGTCGCTACAAACTTACCCCCTTAAAATAATTTCGTCCTCGAAATTAAACTTACTTGATCTTATGATTTCTGAACACTTAATCAGAATCTCTTCTCTTCTTTCTTTCTCTTAGTAATCTCATCATTATAATATCTAACCCACTGGACTTTTACTAAATGCATCTCTTTGTTTTCTTAAGAACATGTATTTTTCTTATCAATAATAGACATATGTGTCTACTCATAAATTCTAACTCAAAATGAAAATTTCCAATCGTATGTGATATTTCATCATATCTTGTAGTACTCATGTAACCAGTCACTTATCATCGTATCATGTAACCTCAAATATTCGTATTAATATCTCTAAAATTTCAATAAATCTTTACTAACATATCATACCATAATAATTTGTCATTTCTTCTTATCACCAAATATTCCAAAATAATTAAAACGATTACCTGAATATTCTCTATGTAATATACCCAAACATGTTATTCACATATCAACATAATCATCAGTTTATCTTTCCAATATTTGTAACCCAAAATTTCTGCAAAATTCAATAACAAATATCTCCCAAATAATTAAAATTCTTAACTCAAATATCATAACATTTCCCGTAAGGTATTCCTTTCACTTGCACAAACTTATTAATCCTGATTCAATACAGTCCTTATTTCACTTTCACGTATCCCCGTATTATTTCTATACCTTGATTATTATATCAAAATATCAGTACCCAAAATCCAAGAAAATATTCCATATCTCAAATCCCGTCATCATCAAATCTTCCTTTTATCAAGAAAGTAAACGGCGCATAAACTCTTGTTCCCTCTTTTCCATTATTCTATTCCGCGCTTTCTTGCTGGAATCAATATCACGCGGATTCCCTCCGATCCTTAATGCTTTTAAATAGTTCATGCTGGGAAGAGGTTAGATCCATCAAAAACATGGATATCATTCTTACAAACATTCGCAAGTATTATTCCAGTCTTCCAATGAATGATCTGAGGAAAATTTATCGAATAAGACTCGAAAGATTGAGGTTGCTGATGGCTCATGGTGTTTCAGAAGATGTTCGCTGGTTGATCGAAGCAAAGGTTCGACTATCTGGTGAATTACCTATGACATTTCCAAAGCACATGCCTGGTTTAGGCAAAAGCACCTTCGCAAAGAAACGAAGAGCAAAAAGGTTGAATGGTTGCTACAAATGTGCTCGTTGGAACTGTGATACTCGTTGCAAAACAGTAGGATATTCTTCTACTAATCGGGATGATAAAATCAAATTCATAAAGGGTGGACTGAGTAAGGAGTCTTTGGATGATATTCGACTGACTCTTGAGACGCACCCAAGTGGTTATGTGCAACGTGAACTTCTCTCCTTATACGCTCAGTTTAACGAGGACAAAAATCATTATAGTCTCCAAAATATAATAGCAAAAGATCCTGTTTGTCAGTCTGTTTTACAAAATGAGGCTTCTGGCAGTTCAACAATGATATAAGGTAAATCTCTTGATACACATTTAAAATATTTTGCTGTTTTCTTTCACGCGTTTTGGAAATAAAATATATTTTCCTTTCTCGAGTTTTGATAAAGCTGGAAATAAATCACCGAAAGGTGATATCTTTGGTAAAACAGTCAAAAGTTGGCCGATTTTGTCAAAAGTAAATCTTTACTTTTTCATAATCAATCAAAAACAGTAAATTTTTCCGGCTTTAAATAGTCAAACATATTTCATAGTTCAGGCATCCCAAAATCACATCTTCTTCGTAAGTTTTCTCTTCTATACTATCAAAGATGGAAGCACCAAAACTTCGACAGATCAAAACTATTTGTGTATTTTGTGGATCAAAAGTGGGGAAAGGCTTCAGTTATCTAGAAGCGGCCGTAGATCTTGGAAAGAAATTGGGGGAAAAAGGTATCACTCTTGTGTATGGGGGTGGTAGCAGTGGTCTAATGGGTTGTGTTTCCCAATCTGCTCTTGCAGAGAAATCAAAAGTAATCGGTGTCATACCTGTCCCTTTGGTAGATGTTGCAGGCAAAACACGAGGGCATGAAGTTCAAACATTATCCATCCATGAACGCATAACTTGTATGCTATATGGTTCTGATGCCTTTATAGCCCTGCCCGGAGGTTTTGGTACCTTAGAAGAAATCTTTAACATTACCTCGTGGGCTCAACTAGATCTCCATACTAAGCCTATTGGGCTTCTGAATGTTAACAATTTCTTTGATGGTTTGTTAACCTTTCTTGATTATGCTGTGGAACAGGGATTCATCTCTCCATTTTCCAGAAGGCTCCTTATTTCTGCTCCTACTATTGATGAACTACTGGATAAGCTGCAGTCATATATCTCAATACAAGATCTAGCAGGGGTTAAGATAGATTGGTCGCAAGGAAGGGGAATCAAGCGAAAATGGAGTCCGGTTAATGTAAACTTAACTTTATGAATCTTAGAATAGGTGGGGGTAGAGTACGGAGTATTCTTACTCTCGAGACACCCCTCTAATTTCCTAGGATTTCCTTAATGTTTAAATCTTGTGTGTACCTCAAAGGTTCCAGGTGGTAGATTACGGAGTATTCTTACTCTCGAAACACACCTCTTTGAAGGTTCCTTTATTTCCTCAAAAGGTCAGAGGTGGTAGGATACGGCTACTCCGGAAACACATCTCTCAATTTGAGGAATTTCCCATGTTGCTTTCTTTTGCTTTTGCGTGTTTCATGTATTTCTTTTCCAGTGTGACTCTTTGTGTGTTCTCCTTATGAGAAAATAATAAAATCTCTGCTATCATCTACTAAATCTCGTTTGTGATGTAAATGAACTTGCATGTCTAACCTTAATTCCTTTAGTGGATGCTTATCATATCATGCTCTTAATTCCAAATGATAAAATTCTGGACAGAGTCTCCCTTGTAATTTGGACTTATCCCAAACCATAAGCATACTTCATAACTCACAAAAATAAATAACTCCACATTTGATCACAACGATCTAAAAAAAATATTGAAAACGATTCCAACACTTCAATATCATCAAAAAATATCCCATAATTCAATTCATAATTCCTCAACATAACATTTCAAATCATATTTTTCAATATCACAATATCACTTCCTTCCATACCTTAATTGGCTCAAAAGATTACTCATACTTATATTTATAAGTCATAAATCATATTCCCAAAATTTAATCACAAGGCCAAAGTTCATAATAAATTTCTCTTCAATATAGAGGCATAATTCACTTACTCAACATAATATCCATTACTTAATTCCCAATAACCAAATCTTTAAATCTCTAACTTCATAATGCTTCTCATAAAAGTCTCATTAAAACCACATCACTTATAATCTTAACATCTCATAAAACTTCATAAAATTGGCTCGCTATTTCTCATTAAATCTAAATGATAGATAATCTGAACATATTTCTAATCATTTCTGTTGACTTCTCATACTTAGTGCCATGTCTAAAATCAATTATGCAAAGTCCATTTAAGGTTCATCATTTCTAAACTCAAGGACAACAATTATTTTGAAAATCATTCTTAAGTCATATTATTCCCATTAGGCTCAACACCCGTTCTCTTTCTTTCTTTTCTTTCCGAATTTTTTTTTTTTTTTTTTTTCAGAATTGAAACTTGAAGAGTGGTACCAATAATCATCCACAGTTTTTCCTTGCTTTTAAGCAAAGGTAGTGATAAAGGGATAAATTATTGAACCGAAAATTGAAACTTGAAGAGGAAATACTAATAACCATCCACAGTTTTTCCCTTATTTTTACACAAAGGTAGTGATAAAGGGATAAATTATTGTACGAATTCATTATTAATTTTGTTTGTTTAATATATTATTCCATATATTTTGGGCAAAAGTTACAACCCAACTTAATTTCTAATTGAGTCAATCTTACTAAGCTTAATATGCACCAAAATTCATATAAATATCCTCTCTGTCTCATGATTCTACATTGAAAAGAATAAAAAAAATTGAGTCTTCTATCAATTTATATCATACTTGACATGTATATTATGTGTAACACATAAAGATTCATAACACATGAATATTTCATACTTAACATGCTTCAATATAATCATAAATGCCATGTAATTGCTATTATACATAACATACCTGGTTCGAGGAGTCAAAACGTGGAAGGTGGCGTAGCGGATTGATGAGTCAAAATTTTCATAATTAAATAATGGTCTATTTCTTAGAAAAAATTCATTAACCATTTTTGAATCTTTACATGAGATTTGGCCCAATTGATACATTATCAATACATGTAGTAATTTACTTAGCCCAATTAAAATTTTCATACATGATTGAGTCCAATTTAATATAATACCAAATAAAATAATTTGGTTATTCAAAATAAAATTTGCATAAATGATTAGACCAAAATCTGATTCATAATAACAATTTGCTAATGATTTACTTAAATAATAATTTAGACAACTAAGAAAATTTTTCAAATACATAAAGTTAGGTCTAAAGTGATAAGAGACTTAAAAGTATATCCATTCATATTTCTCCATCACGACAAAATCAATAGTTAATTTTTTTTTTTTTTATTTTTTTTTTGAATAGTAAACGCACTGTTCACCGAACAAAATTTTTTTTTTTTTAAATGATGACCGTCACGAGTACTGTTCATGTGAATAGTGTCCCGGTTACTGTTCACCGAACAGTAACCTACTGCTTTACTGTACATGCATAAACATTTTTTTCCAAGAGATGTAAAATATGAAGAAAATTAATTACTTTAACTGAAATTAAAAATAGATTAATTGCAATTTCTTGTAGAAATATTTTGAAATGATTTAAGGAGTCTACAGAAAAGTATAACTTGCTCTGATACCAACTGTGACGACCCGAATTCTCGACCATTCGAGTGCCACTAAAAGTGACTCATATCATATTATCGAGACTTAAATAGTAATGTAAAATTATTCAAAAGAATAATTAGAATCCCATAATTTTATTTGTGAATAAAAATAGAACATAATTTTCTTACATAAAGTTCAACATAATTATCTCATCAATCTTAACCACTTTTGCCACTTCCATGTTGACCGCCTCGAACCTTCAATTATCTGAAAATGGTAAATATCGTGGAGTGAGATTTATAAAATCCCAGTAAGTATACCAAGCATAATTTTCTTTTGAAAGCATATGGATCATTTTCATAACATAGGATAGGATCGAAATCCTCATAAACATAGAGAGACACAAGAATTTTACCGAACTTAGATGACAAGAATTCTTATGTGTAACGCTACTAAACTCCGGTCCCCTTAGCATAATCATAAACATATCATATGGGACCAATAGCAATCTTGTGAGATTGATTTCATAGCAATGATCCAAACATTTTCGTAAAAACATAAGGTATATCTAATTTTCATAAAAACATACTTACTTTTCTTAAAAATATAAGGTATTTTACTTTTCATAAAAACATACTTACTTTTCTTAAAAACATAAGGTGTATTTACCTTTCATAAAAACATACTTACTTTTCATAAAAACATAAGGTAATACCTTTCATAAAAACATACTTACTTTTCATAAAAACTTAAAGTATATTTACATTTCATAACAACATACTTAATTTTCATAAAAACATAAGATATACTTACCTTTTAAAAGATTAAAATGAAGTGTAGTAGTAAATGGACCAAAACTTTCTTGACCACCTTGAATTTCTCTTACTTGTGGATTTTGTCAAGAGATTGGAAATAAGTGTATATGTGTAGAGTTGTGTGTAAAAGAGATGGGTTTAAATAGATGTATAAAGTTGGCATATTGTAAACATAATCATTCAATTCTATTAATTTTAACACATCATTTTCTTAAAGTAAAGCACCATTCATATACTTTTCCATATTTATACAAATAATATGCTCTTCATGATTATATATAATGGAGTCTATCAATTATTCATATACTTTTCCATATTTATACAATTATTATGCTCTTCATGATTATATATAATGGAGTATATAAATCATTCATATATTTTTCCATATTTATACAAATATTATGCTCTTCATGATTACATATAATGGAGTCTTATCAATCATTCATATACTTTTCCATATTTATACAAATATTATGCTCTTCATGATTATATATAATGGAGTATATAATTCATTCATATACTTTTCCATATTTATACAAATAATATGCTCTTCATGATTATATATAATGGAGTCTATCAATCATTCATATACTTTTCCATATTTATACAAATATTATGCTCTTCATGATTATATATAATGGAGTATATAATTCATTCATATACTTTTCCATATTTATACAATTAAGATTCTCATAATTATTATATATAATGGAACCTCTCATGCTTGCATATATTTTCTTAATTTCAATAATAAAAATAATTTTTGTATAAATAAATATTGGGATAACATTGAATTAAGTACTTGGACTTAATATACTTTAAATCAAGAGAATGGAGATATTTTTAGAAATTCGAAATTTAATTTAAAATCGAACGATCTCGATTATTTCTTGACTTGGCTATACGAATACATCGCGGCGTTAACTTAATAAAAATGGGTGAAATAGTAGCAACACGATTTTCTATTAAAATAATTATTAATCGCGTAAAAATTCTTGGTCGCTACAACATCTAACAACTAATTCTAGATGAATCTAGAATATTCTCACTCTAACAAATATCTCAACAGTATCACACAGTATCAGGTTACAATAATCTTTCTACACACTAAATCGAAAAAATGTATTAAACATTAAATAAATAAACATGTTGCGTCAAATAACTAAAACATCAAGTATCAGTTTACACTCAACCCAAACTTATGTTAAATATAATGAAAAAAGGTTATTTAATCTTCAAGTGCATCAATTTTTATGTGAGATTGGAAAACAGTAAATAAATTCAAAAACCGAATTACATTCTAAACTGTTGCATCATGCTGAGGGCATAATAAGAAAATCAAACAACAGATTACATTCAATATGGACTGAACAACAAAAAAACGTCTGTAAATAAAACTTATTAAAAATGATTCAAAATCATAAAAAGCAACATATTTTCTTCCAAAAAATATGAAACATGTAACTGACCTACCTATCCATCAACATGTCTAAACTGCATCTCTTTACTAGATCAAAGTAGCTGGTAGGTACCTCCCACAATCTCACTACACGAGCTTTGAAACCCCACGAAGTTGTTGAAGTGTCAATCTGGTTGAACAGGTGGAAAACAGGTGCCATTTCCTTCCAAAGAAATCAACAGGTCAAAAAAAAATGAGACCAGTAACTCGGAAGATGTGAGAACAGACGTACAAGAAGGCATTTATCTGTGCTAAATATCAATGTGTTGATGGGGAACAGTGGATATCGAGAACAACCCTTCGTAAACCGGCCTGCATTAAGTGAATTACTGGAGATAAAATATGTATTCTTGTAAATATGCTTTAATGTTTTCAAAAATAT
Source organism: Ligustrum vulgare (assembly GCA_963555705.1). Classification (NCBI taxonomy): domain Eukaryota; kingdom Viridiplantae; phylum Streptophyta; class Magnoliopsida; order Lamiales; family Oleaceae; genus Ligustrum; species Ligustrum vulgare. The sequence continues at coordinate 58,565,794 of OY743168.1, read as the reverse complement.
GTAAACAATTACCGAGATTTTGTTTGAATGCTATAAGTAATTTGATTGGACGGCAGCTAAGGCTGTGCAGTGAGACATATTTTTATGTTTTAAATATGTTTTCCCAGTTTTCCATTCATTAAGCAACTGAACATATTTCAGTGATCTTTATGATTAACCAAGTTATTTTTTCCATTATAGAATGATTGAGTTGACAGAATAGGAAACTTGGTTTAGGTGGGAAACTATGTGTTGGCTTTTTGGTTGCTATTTTATTATTGTTACACACACACACAATAAATATATATATATATATTCTAGCGTAGAGTTTTTCTCTTATATTAGTACAAAGAGAAAAATCAATATTCTCTTAAATCCATTTCAATTGTTGAAGATTGATGGAGTTTCAAATTCAACTCGCTGTATGGATTTCTATTAGAAGCTGAACAATTATACAGCTAGTGGTGACAAGTTTATACATCCTACATCAGAAATCAGATCCACGAATTCATCAAAGTTACATTCTAATTACAAATTTTATCTAAGTGCAAAGTTGATCCGAACTTTGATTTGGAGTTTTTTTTTTTTCGTTGTGCAGCTATGACCTAAAATCTTACACTTACCTCCTATTTTTTCATTTTGGTTCTATGAATAAAAAAATGCAACAGGTTAATCGAAAAAAAAAAAAAAACTTCATGAGTTACTTCTATTGATTTAAGTATTATGCCGGAAAATGTCTCCTCACCTGACAATATCAATTTATATTCACCACAAAATATTCAGCTTGATTTACCCGGAAGATGTAGAGAACCTCGACAATACCACAACAACGTTAGAGAATATTCGTCGTGGATACAAAAAGAAAAATCTTACACGCCAAACAGAGATATTTTCAAAATTCTACTTCAAGAAAGTTGAGATGGAAGGCTAGAAAGATGAGTTCTTTCAAGAGTTGCCAAAGCCTTTTCCATATGCACAAAATCAGTTGATCGAATTTGGCATGAAGGAAAATCTTTTCCTATTACAAACAATGATGCACCTGATTTCTATTCAAAGCTTGTGAAAAGGGTTAGTCGCAAGGGAGTGGAATTAAATTTACAATGAATTAATGATACTCTGTTTCATCGTCCAACAAATATAAGATCCTAGTCAATGGCTTTGGGAATGACAAAATCAACTATTCGTAGAAGGATCAAGGAAGGATGTAATCGACCACATTCAAATGCCATGAAATCAACTCATTTTTTGATTGTCCACTGTTGCATGCCTGTCTGCATCATCTTTCATTTTGGTGTCCATGTTAAAAAAAATGAAAAACAATCTTTGACAGTTTTGGCATTATAAAAGGATGAGTTTAACAATTGAATGACATATATAGAGACACGAGGGAAGGAGCCTAAACATTTTAAGACGTGAGGAAATGGCATATTTTCAATAGAATGGAAATTGGAACAGTTATTTCCAAAGAAAATTAAGTAGAGGTGTTATAGGGGAAAAATATATTTAATATACACATTCAATAAGTAAAGTGGAATATAATTTGAAACGGAAGAAGTACTGCATAAACATTACTCGGGTCATTTACGCTGTAAATACGTATGTACTTAATAATATTATATATATAGTTTAAAAAAAAAAAAAACTAAAGAGCATTTATTTTTTCGATCTCTCATAAATTATACCACCCAAAATCGATCAAATTGGCTTGGAAAATAAAGTCCGAATAAAACCCTTGAACAAAAAATTCATTAAAACTTTCGCCTTAAATAATTTGTACAAGCCTCTCTTTCATTTCCAACAATTGAACATGGCCTCCGCCACCGTCGATCCAACCTCCATTGTCACCTCTGCCCCGGCAGACGATCTGCCTCTCCAAGCAGAATCAATTCCCATTGTAGATATCCGGTTATTATCCCAATCCGAGCTATATTCCCTCTCTCAATGCTCTTCCTCCGCCGTCGGCCCCCTCCGCTGTGACGATGTCGTAGTTCCGAAGATCGATCGAAGCGTCTTCAATGAGTCCGCTGGCTCCCGCAAGCAGACTTATTCCCGCTACCGCCTCGTTCCTGCCTCTTCTTCCTCCTCCGCCACTTCATCCGCCCTTCGCCGCCGCACTCCTCATCTCCGTCCTACAGCCGTTACGAACAGTAATAATGGTAATTCAGTTCCAGAAAAGGAAGAAAATTCGCAGATTATCTCCCTACTTAAGGAATTATTTGTTTCCAATTCCAACCCTGAAGACCTAATCCCTGTTAAAATAGATTACTCTTATTCCCTCCCCCAAGAATTATCGTCATTTCCCTCCTCATCCTCGTCCAATGTGGTGTCTGTTAAACATAAACGGAAACGGGATCACCCTTGTCAACTTGAAATTGTGAAGAATAATGCCAACTCGACTCTGGGTGTTAATGCTAATGTTGATACTTATGATGGTAATCATAATAAGAATGGTTCAATTTTGAGTGAGAATGTGGGGAATGTGGATAGAGATAGGAAGGCGTTATTGAATAGGGATGGGGTGGAAGTTGATTTGGTGGCTTTGGGGACATTAGAGAATCCTTATGCGGAGGAGATTAAACAGAGGACAGAAGGCTTGAACAGCCAAGAGGATTTAGTGAGGTTTTTAGAAGGATTGAATGGGAAGTGGAGAAGTAGCAGGAAGAAAAGGAGGATTGTGGATGCAAGTATGTTTGGGAGCGCATTACCAATTGGCTGGAATCTCTTACTCTCTCTCAAGAAGAAGAAAGGACACGTGTGGTTGTATTGTGGTTGTTACCTAAGGTTCTTATTCGAACAACACTGTTACTTTAATTACTGGTTCTTGTTTGCTTTGTGTTTTGCAATCAGGGAATCTGTATGTACTAAGAAAAGGAAAGATAATAAATTTGAGTAGATTTTTATTACTTCTTGATGTTCAGGAAAATTGCAACGTATGCCTTGATATTCATTAATAACTAGTATTGAATAATAATGATGCACTGTTCTGGTAAGTTGTTAAGTGTGAAAATTTCTGTGTTCTTGCTAGGAATACATGATTTGATTTTTAAGACTTTCGTAATGAATTTCTAGGAAGACTGCCATTCTACATGATAAGCAGTTAGGCAAGGCAGAAATTTGAACTGTGTTTGACAAAAGAAACTCTTTTCTAAACCATTGTACATGATCTAGGGCTTGCACATATTGTAGACAATGGCTTGAAAAGGACTACAGAATGCTGATTATAGGGACAAGACCAATTGTAAGAGTAGATAAATAAATCATTTTTGAGGGAAAAAATACTTGCACTTCTGCCTTTTGCAGTTTGAACTTAGAAATCCAAACATATTTTAATGAGTTAGCAGTTTCTTGTGAAGTACTAAAACTCTCTAGGGTAGATTGTAAATATTCATGCACATTAAACAAAGATACGGCTTGAATTTGACAGGACACGTGTATAACACATGCCAGACGGCATGTCTTAGTTATTTATTTTTTTCTTTGTAATATCTTAAATGAAAGGTGCATGGCCTAATAACTCGAGGACATGTCAACTGTGAAGTCCTATTTTGTATATTTTGGAATATAAAAGGAAATTATTTTATTATAAAAAATTATTTAAAAGAATCTGAAATTCATGAGAAGGTTGTATGAGGTTAATGTTGAATTTGTTTTATCTATTATAGCTATGTTTGTTTCTCATTTTAAAGAGTTTTTTTTTTTAAATGGTTTTTTGAATAGTGATTTTAGGAGAATTGTGGTTAAAAAGTAGGGAATAATTTTAGTTTACCTTCCATCCAATATATATATATATATCTTAGTACATCGAACAACCATTCCTCAATTTCAAAAGAACTCACTAGTAAAATTCTAAAGCAATGCTAAACAAGAGTGTAAGTTCATTTTAAAATAATATTTTCCCTGTTCTTTCTTTTACTTAGCCCTTGTTTGAGCCTCATTATAATCAATTTTTTTGAGAAAATGTATTTCTGAATAGTGATTTTTCAATGAATGTGTGGTTAAAAAGTAAGAAAGAGAAAAGTGTAGTAAATTATAATGGGGCTCAAACAAGGGCATAGTATCTTTCAAAATTTACCAATTAATATATAATGATACTGGTATAGATAAAGTTGTGAAATCACTAAAATTATAGAGTCTGGTCTGCCTCTATATATTTATAGTGTCAAATCGACTCTTTAATTTAATTTTTCAATGTAGAGAGTTTGTTGGATCCCTCTAAAAGACGATTAAGTCTCTATAATATAGAGACGTGACTGTTAAAGAAACTTTTGAAGATTATGAGGCCTAAATAGACTTGCAAAAATATTTTCTTCATCATATGCGCATGTTTGGAAATAGGAAATAGTCATCAAAATTTTGTATGCTTGCCTCTGATAAGTTGAATGATTGGGGCTGGTATGGTCATTTGAAAGCTACTCTTCCATTAGATTAATGTTTTGCTTATTAATGAATTTCATGAACAAAATTGACCAATTCTTGCATAGTAAATAGAGGTCTTTAATTTCTATAGCCAAGACACTCCCTCCCTCCCTTAATTGTTGGTTATGGCTGACCTTGACCCCGACTGCTGTTATTTTGAGTTTATATATGGTATTCAGAGTTTGTGTCGATTTGGTGCTGCGATAGTAAAAACCTGTTAAAGAATTTTCTAAACAAAGCGTCGCCAATTCATCCTTCCCTTACTGCATAAATTTTATGAAAAGTGTTTCTATAGTATTTAAGTTGCAGTAAGCTTACAAGCCTCTCTCTCTCTCTCTCTCTCTCTCTCTCACTAATTTTCATTTCCCTTTTCTTGGAAGCTGATGTGGGTGTGTGGGTGGATACGGTCACGGAGATGCAGAAATAATACTTCAAGATGCATTATTGGTTCCAAAATCTTTCTTTCTTCTTGGTGTTTGTTACTCTGGCACAAATGTTTTTCCAGAATGGAAATGTGTTGTTCATGTAGTGGAGGAAATGGAAACATAAAAATTTAGTAATTGAACCTTACATTTATCACTCTTTAATTATCTAGTTATATTTTTTTCCCTAAAAGGTTTTATTTATTTTTTTAATAGTTCAACACTTTAGAGCATTTGAGGATCCTGTGCCAAGAACATTTTATTAATTTGGGGAGTGAAAGGTAGCATTTGACTGATGATTTTATAGTTCCTGTAAAGATCTCAACTGTTTGGCTTCACTCTAGTTATATAAATGAAGCTTTACAAAAATTTCATTGATCCTAAAAAGCACATCCGTTTTGATCACTACTTTGCGTGCCTGAACCTGAATTGTAGATCTGATTTCATAGAAAATTTATTTCAGTTGTATTTTTATTTTATTTTTGTTTGTTGTTTAAATTTTTATCTGAGTTGTTTCTAATTTGGTAATATCGTTTCAGCCCCAGTGGACGGCAGTTTGTATCGTGCAAGGATATTTCTTCATACTTGCTCCATGATACGAATAAGGTTATTTATGCTGAGAACAATCAAAGTATTAATGATTCTAACAGCTTGTCTACTGTCAGTGTAAGTTACCCTGCTGTTACTATTTATTTCTTTCAAAGTCCCTATGCGTGCTTTCTTTTGTTTATTGATTAGTGTATGGAACAATTTACAGATTGCGAATGTTAATAATCAAGATGACGACAGAAAGAAAAACCCGGTTTGCCATGCATCATCCCTTATTGTTACTTTGACATCTTCTAATCATGAAATGCAAGTCACATTGGATGCTGGGGATCAGCCAGAGGACAAAGTAGGAATTTTATTAAATTGTGATGAGTGCAAAATGACTTTCAGTGAGAAGGATGATCTATTGCACCACCAGTCATCTCTTCATCGGGAAAAGATGTACAAGAATGATGTATCCCTTAATGATGTGGTAATACTTGAGGGAAGCTATGAAGACGTGTTGACACATAATACATTTAATGGAATGAATAATTTTAATGAACATCTTGGAGCTCATGGGAGAAACCATGTGACAAGTACTGAAGAATCACCATCTGTTGATGTGGGTGTGTGTGTGTGTGTTGACCCGCGTTCTTTTTGTCAACAACCTGTTAGAGAGGTTACGTTGAAATCATTAGATTCGGTAGACAATAATCTGGGTGAAACTTCCTATGTGAATACCAGTGACCATGTTGGAGATCGCATGGCTGCTAATGGCAATTTAGGAGTTTTTGAGTTTCTCCCATCTAACAATGAGAACAAAAGTTTCCATGAAGACCCTGTTGATGCACATATCCCTGATTGTGTGGCTGGAATATCTGGCGATGGTTGTAATGTGCAGCGGAAAGGTTCTGAACATTATTCACCTTTTCTATCCACCGAAACAGCAGCTGGTGTTAGCAAGGTAATTAAAAATTCTGTTACCTTAGAGGATTCCAAACAAGACATGGTCTCTGGAAGTGGTTTATTTGGGTCAGGTGATAATGTGGAAGCATTTGATACTGTTTTAAATGATGAGCATTTCTGTCAGTCAATGAATGAACTCAAACGCGATGCTGAAAATTTCGTGGACAATGACTCTGTATTTGGATTTTGCTCAAGGCCAACTGGACAGGAGATTTATAGTGCAATCAGGGTCAAGCAACATAGTAATTTTGAAGTCCTTTCCTGTGAGAATGTTGGCAGTGTGCCCATTTCATCATTTTCTACAGAAACATGGTCTGATCAAAACAAAGAACCCAAAAGGAACATGCTAACTCCTCATGGAGATAAGGAAGAAGTTAGAGAAATTGCACCCAGCTCAGTTGGTGAGTATACACTTGATGGAAAATGTAGCTTCAGAACCAGTGGGAATGGCAGTTCTGAAGCAGATAAGAACACTCAAACAAGTGTCCAGAAGGAATTGCAATTTGGGATATCTTCAGTTCCATCTTTGTATGAACAAGCAAGTGTTGAAAATTATGGAAAAGAGGAGGCTACTTGTTTGGGGAAGGAAGTGGAGTTGCAAAATACCCATGAAGGCAGTTTGCTTACTTTATCTGATCCGGAGAGGAGCATCGGTACTGAACATCTTGTTGACAAGATTCATGATATAGAACACCCCAGAAATCATAAGAAAAGCCTTTCTTCTGACCATCCCCATACCGAAACAGTTGAACAGGAAAAAAATCTTCTAGGTAGTTTTAGCGTTCAATCTGGCATCGAGAGAACATTTGGTGTTCAAAATAATTTTAGTAACAATGAGAGTAGTTCAGTAGAGGATGCCGAACGAGGAAAACCTTTGGGCTTTGATTTACTTGCTTCGTCTATAAACAACAAAACATGCGAACTTGGAACGACTTTCAACATGAATTATTCAGGCACGGACCAGGATGGACCACAAGGCAATCAAGTAGGAAATTTTGGCAATGACTTCATAATTGATTTTGGCAGAAACAATCTACAGCCTGTTGAGGATGTCATGGCTGACTGCCTTTGGACGACTGGTCAAGAAAACGTCCTGCAGGATTGTTTCACCGCTACTACAAGTCCACAAGTGCAACCGTCAAGCTTCTTTCATGCCTTTGATATAATGTCAGATAAGGTAACCATTAAGAATCTTTAATGTGCAATATTTATTCAGTTTTTTTCATACAATACATGAACAAAATTCAGCCCGTGCAAGTTACACTATATAGTGTAGGACTTGTAAATATCATGTCATCATTTGTTGACCTTTAATGAGATTTATTTGAGCTCTACATTAGTTAAAACGTTGGGCATTGTCTTGAAAACAGATTTTTATCTTATTGCAAGAAATCTTGCTTGATCTGTAGTTGCATGTCAGGAAGTGTCGGATGGAATGCTCAATTGTTTTTAACCTAGCTATGTTAGGCTCTTTGACCATTGTTGTAGCTCAGCATATGTATTCTATGTTAGGTTCGCTCTTTAATCATACCACAGAATCCTTTAAAGAAGCATTTTGCTTTCCAATATCAGTTTTTCCTCGGTCCATTTTGAAAATTAAAATTTACTAATCAGAGTTTAGGATTTTCACTGAGGAATCATTTCTACTTCAGGTTGTTAGTAGCATTAGATGATTTATGGTTGTAGGCTCAATTTTGTCATTTTAATTCAGAACAGGCAGGGATTGATTTCACTCGCTATCTTCAAATTATACCCCAATCCATGAAGAAAATCATGCCTTTCTGGTTCTGTTTCTAAACTTATTTCATCCATATCTTATGCGGGCAGGATTCGCAAGGATTATTTGAAGTTCAGGAGAAGTACAGTACCAATGATAATGTTGAAGGAATGAGCTCAGGTAGAGCTGAACCAGTTGAATACAGTTTTCTGGGTTCAAACAGTTCAAATTTTGTTCCCATGGGTTCCAATGTTTTCTCGCACTACACAAATATGGAACAAGGATTTGATTCCTCATTTTCGCTGGGAAACAATGCTTTTATGCCAAATACAGCAGACAATAGGAGTAAGAGCTCTAGTGTTTGTGTTTGGTGCAGAAATGTGTTCTATCATGAGACTAAACAGCCTGAAATGGAAGCAGCCGATGCAATTGGTTCAATGTGTATGACATGCAGTACAAGGATCCCGGGCCACTTCAATGTCCTGTAGGACTCTTTGTCTCTCAATTTTTTATTCGACAAATAATTGAAATATGTTTGGAAAGAAAAGCCGATATCAATGTGGATCCATTTTTGGCAAGTTACTGTTAAGTCTCCCCCTTTTCCCCTCTTTTATTGTGTTTTTTTAATTGGAAGGTGAGAATTTCTATTCTACACTGGATAAATTTGATTTCCAATTGTTGAATTCTAGTGAAAAGCTGATACTCCATCTGGACTTTGAGTTTATTGTCTCGATGATCATTGAACTTGTGTCCATGTGTTTCTATTGACCATTGAAGTTAAATATGCTGAGTTTTGATCACAAAATTTATCAAAATGTTGGACGTCTAGTCGTTCAAGTAAATTTTATAAAGGAAATGATGACATGGTAGATATAATGCACATGTTGGATGTCTAGTCATTCAACTAAATTTTATAAGGGAAATGATGACATGGCAGATGGAATGCACACAGTGCAATGTCCCACTTAACCGATTAATTATGACACCCCAAAATCTCATTTAAGATTAACAATATTGATCACTTACGCGCTGCGTTCAAAAAAAGAAATAAGCGAGTGAATTTTTTAATCCAACTTCATTCACGTGTGGGCCCTTACTCTTGGACAAAACTTGTTTCTACAAACCGATTGGTTTTGAAAACTACAGTCGGTTGTTTTCCCTCTCTCTCTCTCTCTCTCTCACACACACACACACACACGCACGCACGCAACAACTCTCTCTAAATCATCTCTCTGTCGATGATCCGTTCACCGTTGATCTCTCTGAATCCGCTTTTGAAGCATGTTTGTTGATTTTTTTATTGTAAGATTACTGGATAATTCTTCCCATTGACAGACTTATCTCTTTTTTGAAGAGCGCATCTAAGTTCATTTCATCAAGAATTAACTTCTCTTTTGATGTAACCATACAGTCTTTCACAATGCTAATTTTTACAGAACTCTGGACATGGCAATAGAGGATTTGGGTGCACCAGCCTATTGTAAATTTGATGTGGAGGCTCGGATGCCAGGATTGGGGCTTTACGGGGAGGTATAATAATAATTTTGCTTCTTACCTAATTATATGTATTCTTAAAGAAATAATTGTCTTCATCTTTAATCATCTTCATTTCTAAAGTGCCCTTATCCCACTTTGCTGACCTTTTTCAACAGATATCTGTCACAAAGGATCTCTAAATAAATTACAAGAAGAGGAGTTGGTTCATTGGATAGGGAAGGGAAGGGAAGGGAAGGGAAGGAAAGAAGAAGTAACAGGAAGCAGCAATGGCCATAACAGACATTTGAAAGTGGAAGGCAACGTCGTTTTGAAGAAGAACCCTTTTACAATTTTAATAAATGCATTATAGCATTTTATAGAAATCGGAAACACGAGTTCAAGCCAATGTTAAAAGGCTGAACTCTGTTGAATTGTTAGTTAGTTGGTTTATTACGCATTTTTCTTCCTTACTGTCCATTTCGAGTTCTTCTTCCCGTCTACTTCTAATTCTCATCTCAATTTCTTGTAATTTGTCCAATTGTAATATAATCATGGCTGGGTTATCAATTGTCCAGCTGATTTGTGTGGATTTAAGGTGTTTAGTCATTTTAATTGGGTGTGAGTTGAGTTGTATTGACATTGGTATAAGATTACTACATCTCTACAACAGAAATGGCTGACTAAACTCATAGGATTAGACTATGAAATATAATATAAAAAAGGAGTGGAAAACTTAGTAACTGATGCCTTATCCAGAAGAGGGGAAGGTGAAGGAGAATGTACAGCTATATCCACGGTAGTTCCTATGTGGATTCAAGAAGTAATCAGTAGTTATGAAGGGGATTCATTTTCCAAGGAAATCATACAGACTTTATCTATTGATCCAAAGGAAAATGATAATTACAATTACCAAAAGGGCATTCTGAAATATGGACTGAGGATATACATTGGGTGTGGCAGTGGAATTAGACAGAAATTGGTCCAAAATATTCATAGCACTCAACAAGGAGGTCATTCTAGTATCCAAACTAGAATTTATAGGGCTAAGCAGCTCTTTTTCTGGCCAGGAATGACCAAAATAAGATGGAGGTGTTACAATGCGAAGTGTGCCAAAAATGTAAAGGTGAAAATGTAGCTTACCCAGGCCTATTGCAGCCATTGCCTGAACCTGCTTATTCTTGGAGTCATATCTCCATGGACTTTATGGAAGGTTTACCAAACTCTAGTGGGAAGACAGTCATCATGGTGGTCATTGACCGGTTCATCGAATATGGGCATTTCGTTGATGTCGAACACCCTTACATTGCCTAAAAAATAACCCAATTATTCTTGGATAATATCAGCGGACTCCATTGCTTGCCCAGAGTATTGTTTCTAATAGAGACAAAATGTTTACAAGTTCTTTTTGGCAAAGAGCTTTTCAGGTTATTAGGAGTCAACTTACTTCTCAGCATTGCATACCACCCTCAAACATAAGAACATAAAGAAAGAAAGATTGAATGCCTATAGTCATACCTAAGATGCATGACATACACTAAGCCTAAGTCCTGGAACAAGTGGCTACCTTGGCTGAGTGGTGGTATAACACCACTTATCATTCAGCTATTCAAAGAACACCTTTTGAAGCTCTCTAGGAATTCCACCTCCTCAGTTAGCCTTAGGGCCATATCAACATACTAAGGTGGCTTCGGTTGAAGAATTATTGCAGAAAAGGTATGAAATTGAAAAGAAACTGAATGAAAGTTATCTCAAGCTAGGTCTAGAATGAAGTTGTATGCTAATCAGAAAAGGACCGACAGAGAATTTTCGGTGGGAGATTGGGTTTATCTAAAACTTCATCCTTATCAACAACAGTCCCTAGCTAAAAGGGTTAACCATAAGCTCAGTGTTAAATACTTTGGCCCCTGTGAAATGGTGGAAAGAATAGGGAAGGTAGCTTACAGGTTAATCTTACAGAACACTCAAGAATTTATCTAATCTTTCATTTTTTTCGTTGTTAAAGAAGAAATGGGGAGATAAGCAGGTGTAGGTAGCTAAGTTACCTGTACTTGGATCGCAAAATGAAGAATTACAACTAGAAGCTATAATCCAATATAAGGAAGTTCAGAAACAGAGAAGAACACAGGTGCAGTGGTTAATCAAATGGAAAGGCAAAGATGTGGAAGAAGCAACTTGGGAATTACCTCATGAAGTCCTAGGCAAATTTTCGTATTTTGAACCTTGGGGACAAGGTTCTTCTATGGGGGATGGATGTCAAAAAGGACCGCCAGATAAGTTGCAAGAAGAGGAGCTAGTTCACTGGATAGGGAAGGGAAGGGAAGGGAAGGGAAGGGAAGAAGAAGCAATAGGAAGCAGCAACGACCATAACAAAAAACTGAAAGAGGAAGGTGACGTCGTTTTGAAGAAGAACTCTTTTACAATTTTAATAAACGCATTATAGTGTTTTATAGAAATTAGAAACACGAGTTCAAGCCAATGTTAAAAGGCTGAACTCAGTTGAATTGTTAGTTAGTTGGTTCATTACGCATTTTTCTTCCTTACTCTCCATTTCAAATTCTTCTTCTCATCTACTTCTAATTCTTCTAATTCTTGTCTCAATTTCTTGTAATTTGTCCAATTTCAATATTTTCATAGCTGGTTATCAATTGTCCAGCTGATTTGTGTGGATTTAGGGTGTTTAGTCATTTTAATTGGGTGTGAGTTGATTTGTATTGTGACAATGTCAAGTTCCTATAGGCTCTAATTGTACAGACTACCAAAGCCGGCGGTTTGGCATTCGATATCATCCAAAATCATCGGTTCCTCCTAAAAAGGGTAAAGGCAATTCTGCAACATAGTTCTTCCACACGCTCAATGCCACGACATGTGCAGTTTTGAGAATGATTGTTTGCTTGCTGGCTTGAGAGCTTGCTTCAAAATTTAAATACGGTGTTACTTTGATCTGATTTATATTGAAGTACTGCCAAAGAGAGTAGATTGAGATGGAGAGAAGTTTGACAGAGAGATAAGGCAAAACTGATGAGCCGATTTAGGGAATACAACTTTGACCGAGAAAATTTGTTGAGTTAAGGGGTCCCGCTTATTAATAAAGTTGTAATAAAAAAAGGGTAATTATATTACTACTACATTATTTACTTATTACACCACATTATAAATACACAACAAATTAAACAAATTTTTAATAAATAAACCACCATAAATTTACAAATATGCACATTGTAATTCAATTAAAAAATTAAAAAAGAAAAGATGAAGTACAATGTGCACCACATTTGATTGCCTTCCATTTCTCTTCATCTAAATTATGGGAAATCTTCCATCTCTCTCCTCTCAATGACGGAATTTTCCATGATCATCGAAGCTTTATTTTCAACAACAGGTTTCAAAATCTCAAAATAATGGAGAGAGAAAATCAATTTCATTTTTCCATATTAAAATCGACGGATTAATTCGAAAGTGAAGAAACAATGGTGCATCGGCATGTTCAGGAATTTACCTTTAGACTTCTTCCCACCTTTAGACTCCATTAGATCATCAATTTCTTTGATATCAATATTTAAATTTTATAACCAAATGACCCCTCAAAATCAGAATCTCCTTCAAGAATCCAAACAATGAATGCGACGGATTGTTGAAGAAAAGAATCGAAACCCTAGAAGAATAAATGCTCACGTGAATTTATCCCTTCTTCAATAATGATGTTCCTTTTGCGTTTTGGAGAAACTTTTCGTAAGAAATGAAGTTACAAAATTCTTGTTGTTATGAAATCATCCAGTGATAAACGCGGGTTTGGATGGTTGCTTGCCTCAAATGTTTTGTCATGGTTCCTAATTATGAAATCATCCACTGATGAACGTGATTTAAATTATAGGATCATTTGCAAATTTTTTGTCATTGATAATTTTTTAAGGATTTTATGATTTTTAAGAATTTGAATTTATTGCTTTTTTCGTAGTCATTAATTATTTTAAAGAAACATATTTTTAAGATGAACATGGTGACACTTGAGGAGGAGATGGAAGAGAAGGAGGAGGAGGGTTGTGGTGTAGGTAGAAATTAGGAAGAGATTTTCTCAAAACATATTGGTTAGATAAATTTAAAAGGTTGTTTATGTCATTTTATCAATGTCTATATTTGTAAATAAGAGCTATTTTAAAAATGTGATGTAGAAAATAAGTTTTGTGGTGGTAATATAGTCACCCATAAAAAAATGAGGCGCTCATTTTCCTATTTCAACGTGATGCTCAGGAGATTAGTACTATTAAGACTAAAATGTATTTGATTGATAACTAAATTAAAATGTATTTGATTGATAACTAAATTTTTAAAAATATCTTTTATTGGTCACTAAACTTTTAAAAATGTTTTTAATTGATTATTAAATCTTTTAAGACGTCTTCAATTGTTAAGATGGTAGAGTTTTGGTCACTAAACTCGGAAAAATGGCGATGATTACCTAAAAAACTTACAAATGTTATTCCAAATTATCAGTTGCAACAAATAAATTATTTTCATATTTGATCTATAATCTACATTAGATATGGCAAATGGGCAGAGTAGCTCGTGCTAAGCTCGGCACACGAGCCACTTGGCTTGTAACAAAAGAGCCTAGAAAAGAGCCAATTATACACTTGGAGAAACAAGTCGAGCATCGGCTTGGCTCATAAAAAAACGAGCCGACTCATGGCACATTGAAATGAGCTAACGAGTTCAAAAGCTGCCCTTGACTCGTTAAATGTGATCAAACAGTGACATTTCAAAAAGTGTGATTATTTGGTCACATTTTAAAGATTTGTGACCTTTATCAAAAGGTAAAAAATCTTTTAAAATGGTCGTTCGGGGACCCCAATGATCATTTTAAATCTCGATTTCAATTTGGTACGTCCGGTAGTGGTTGTACATCTACACTTCAAACGTGGATGTATTCTGAAGAAGAAGTTCACATTGGAATGGTAAAATTTACTGCCTAGTTGGAGTTGCGACTAAGCTTCGTGGACAAACAACACTTTACTACCTATGTCAAAGAATATCTTGAGCTGAGGTATATTAGAATTACTAGAAATACTTTTTATTCTGATACTATGGAATATTTTCTTTAAAATAAGAAGAAATTAATAATTGACTTAAATAAATGTGACGGTGTTATTTCATTTATTTCTGATCTTTTGTAATGAATTAATAATAAAAGGTTATATAGTTGTAACTGCACATTACATAGATCCACTTTGCGTTATGCATAAAAAGTTGTTCGTTTTAACTCTTTTAACTCTTTTTACTAAAAAATTCAATTAACTAGACGGTTTCAAACCTTAAAAAGGAGGATATTTTTGATAAGTTCATTTTATATATAGATTTCATGCTTTTAAAATAGTCATTTTTGAGTGATTTGTGCAAATATAACTAAAGAAATGCAAAGATACATGCAAAAGAAAGGCCAAACACATGCAAAATTGATATCTTAGGCAAACGTCAATTTTCAGAAGTTAAAGATCAGATATGCAATTAGATAAGGACCAAATTGCTCATTTTTAGAAAGTTGAAGGACCTCAATTGCAAATTTTGAAGGACTTATTTGAAATAAATCTGAAAGCTCAATGGTCAAATTGATCGTACCAAAAAGACTGAGGTCCTAACTGTAATTAAATAAAGGTTGAGTTGCAAAATCATTCGCAGCCAGTCATCCGATCACATGAACCACAAGCCATGTGATCATAAGGCCGGCTTCAAATGGAGCAAATCCCATTTTCGCAAGACCGTGCGATCACATGGTGTTAAAAAAAGGGATAAATACATATGTAAGGAGTTTAAAGATGGAATTTAAAATTTAAGAAACTTGTGGTTTTAATACAAAAATCATGTTTTTAATTAAAAAAAAATGTAATTAAATAGATTAAAGTCACAATTATACAATTTGTGGTCACAGACAAAAATCACAATTTTTTAGGTCACAAATTATGAAACTTCTCAATCACAAATTATAAAATTGTTTGGTAATGACTTAATTTCCGGTCACAAATAATAAATTTATAGGACACGACTTATTTTCGATCACAAATTATCAAATTAATCGGTTAGAAATTATTATTTGATCACAAATCACAAATATGGTTCACAACAAATGTCTCTGTCACAAATATTTGGTTACGACTTATTTTTCGGTCACAAATTATCAAATTAATCAGTCACAAATGACAAATATTATATGTCACAACTTATTTCTCAATCAAAAATCATAAGATTTATGAGTCACGATGTATTTCTTGATCACAAATTATAAAATAATCTGCCACTACATCTTTTTTTTTTTTTTTTCACAATTTAGATCAATACTTATTTCTATCAAAAATCTTAGAATTATAAGTTACAAATCTCAAGTTTTATAGGTCACAACGGTCAGAATTTATAAATTTCTTAGGTCACAACTTGATTCTCAATCACAAATCACAATAATATAAGTCACGACTTATTTCGATCACAATTTTAAAATAATTAGCCACAACTTAAAAAATTGTGAGTCACAATCTTAAATTTGTTTAGGTCACGTATTGTTTATTGATCACTATCACTCAAATAATTGGTCACAAACACTCAAATAATTGGTCACAAATACTCAAATAATTGTTGTCCAATTAGTCACAAATTACGTATTTATTGGTCACACAACGCTAACACCACCCACTACCGCCAGAACCACCACCACGACTACCACCACCGTCCCAACTCAGCCTCCCCCACCCCAATCATGACTATAGCTCAACTACCATCATCAACCGTTCCACAACCAACTACCTACCTGCATCACCACCACCCCGCTACACCAAATATACAACTCAATCGAACCAGTTTATTTCAAGGTCAACTCCACCACCACCATCACCATCACAGCAAATCCACCATCAAATCAAAAATCAATACCAAATACACCCCCATGAACCAACTCAACTACAGCACACAACTCAACCACAAGATAAAATAATCACAACCACCACCACTGTTAGGGAGAGTGCGACAATGAAGACATACTGCGGAAGCTGTCTCTCTTTGACTGTTGATGTAGTAAAGTAGTCAATGCACCTAAGGTTGATGATGATTGCTTGCATTATTGGTTGCACGTGCATCCAATACTTCACGACGCTACCCCTGAGCCTGCTGCTCAATCATGGTCGAAAGCTGAGCTCAGCCAGAGGTGCAATACTGATACTGCTAATTGTTAGTGTCTAGGTGGTGGATACTGATTGTGGCACTGCACCTGAGGAGACAGTCGAAGTGTGGGGTTGGAGATCTTGCTGTCGATGGGTTGAGAGAGAGGAAAGGGTAAATTAAGGGAATTAGGGTTACATGTTAATGGTTTATTGACGAGGTGGATATGGGTTGGAGTATATTATTATAATTTACATAATATATTTTAAAAACTAATTAACATTTGAATTTTGAAATATTTTAGTTAAAACTTAATTTAGGAAATCGCATCCCCAAAAATCTGCGTGTGTGTAAGTTCCACTTAAAAAATTAAAGAGAAACGGCAAGCTTGAGCTTGGCCCATGAGCAATGAATCTGGCATAAGCTCGACTCGTATTAATAAAAAAAAATGACAGCATTTCATAATATATCACATTTATAAAAAAATTCACAAATCTACATTAATAGCAAAATACCATGATATAAATTTTTTGTTATATTTTTTGCTCCACAGAAATATTTGGCTACGACTAATAGTTGGTTTGCTATTAATGTAGATTTATGGATTTTTTTGGGTGAATGTGATATATAATGAAAATAATTGGTTTAATTGTTTTATGCAATTGAGGATTTTGAAGAGCCTTTCTAATTTTTCAAGCCAACAAGTGTCATTTTTACAAGTTTGGTAATCAAAATTCAATCACCTTAAAATTTAGTGAGCAATTGAATCAGTTTTTAAAAGTTTAGTGAGTGATCGAAGACATTTTTAAAAGTTTAGTAACCACAAAGTCGATTTCAAAAGTTTCTTATGTGGCAATTTTGACGTGTTATGTAGTATGTTCGCTATGTCAATTTTTCCATTAAGTTACTTGAGTGACTAACGTCAAACATTTTTATAAGTTTATTGATCAAAACTCGACAATACTTGAGTGACTAACGTCAAACATTTTTATAAGTTTATTGATCAAAACTCGACAATGTGATCAATCAAACACACAAATATAAGTTCAATGATTATCCTGAATTTTTTGCTATAAGTTATTGATAGTCAGCCCGCCCCCTCCCCCAACCCAATCCAACCTCCGCCCTCCCCCTTGTCTTTGGTAGGGTATTTCGTCTATCTAGTATGACGATGTGGCACTTAAGTTTGGATTTAATGAACAGTACATTACAAGTCAATATTGTATCTCTTTATATACTTGAAAAGTTTATTATATGAAAATAATATGTATGTAAACCAAAGTCGTGAATTTTGCAAAACTACAAAAAGAAGAATGAAACTTTGGAGAATTGTTTCACTTTGCAAAGTGAATATGTTATAATTTAATAGGGTTTCATACCACGGAAATATTTAAAATAAATAAATAAATTGAAACCCATTGTAAGAAATTCTTACTTTACACTTTCGAATGAACAATTTTTTTTTTTTTTTTAATGAAACGCTCAAGTTTTTCCACACAAACTTCTCTATACTTTAAGATTATAGTTTAGGGAACTTTTCGTAATTCAGATCATAATTCAAGATTTTTATAAGAAAATAGATAATAACTTATTTATATATGATATGCATATGACTTGAATTGGTTGTTATAAGAGGATAAGTGATTTTTCTCTTTCATCATATTTTTTCCTCAAAAATCTTCTTACAATAATTGTCTGATCCATCTTAAGTTTGACGTAGCTAGGAGCATCTTCAAGGGTTCCGACCAAATTTGGTCAAGACTTTACCCTTTATTATTATCCATTTACATAATGTATACAAAATGAAAATATAAAAATTCAGAATTGTCAATAACAAAATTTCAAAATAATGTCAAAATAAGAACACCAAGCAGTCCACATTCAAGAAAAGAAACTATACGTTATACTCAAGACCCAATGTGTCAGCATGCAGCTTAAATGTCTTGGGTGACAAACCTTTGGTTAGTGGATCTGTGTAACCAATCACCTCAAGGTGATCAGTATGGCTAAATGTGAGCATATGTTTCTTTGTTCCCTATAAGTATCTCAACACTTTCTTAGCTGCTTTCCAATGATCAATTCCTGGATTGCTTTGATAATGGCCCAACATATTGACAGCAAAGCTAATATCTGTCCTGGTGCAAACCTGTGCATACATTAGACTTCCTACAAGAGAAGCATAAGGAAATTTTTTCATTCATTCACGTTCTAATTTAGTTTGAGGACACTTGGTTAGGCTGAACTTATTCCCCTTCTGAATTGGAACAACATTAGGATCGCAAGACACCATATTAAATTTTTCTAAAACTTTTGTGATATAGGCATTCTGAGACATTCCCAAAAATTTACATGATTTATCACGAGATATTTCTATTCTGATCACGAATGATGTCTCTCCCATATCTTTCATTTCAAAGTTTTGGAAAAGAAAATCCTTAGTTTCTCATAATAAACCAAGGTCGCTGCGGCAATTAATAGGTCATCAACATATAGAGCCAAAAATGCAAACTTACTCCCACTAATATTTAGGTATATACATTGATCAACAATGTTTTCAGTAAACCCAAATGAACTAATGGTATTGTGAAACTTAATATACCATTGTCATGAAGCTTGTTTTAGTTCATATATTGACTTCTTTAACAGACAGAGACCATGTTTTGCTTTCCATCCGTAATGAAGCCTTCTGGTTGTGCCATATAGACTTTTTCTTCCAAACTCCCATTAAGAAAAGCCGTTTTCACATCCATTTGATGTAGCTCTAAATCAAAATGAGCAACTAACGCCATAATGATTCGTAATGAATCCTTTTTAGAAATTGTAGAAAAGGTTTCATTGAAATTGATACCTTCTTCATGATTAAAACATTTGGCTACAAGTCTAGCTTAATATCGTTCGATATTACCATGAGAGTCACATTTGATTTTAAAAATCCTTTTACAACCAACTTTCTTAAGTCCTTCTGGTAATTCAAAAAAATCCCAAACTTTATTAGCAGCCATAGATTACTTCTCCTCAGACATGGCATCGATCCATTTTTCAAATTCTTCACATTTAATGGCTTGTGTGTACGTAACCGGATCTTTTCTCATCCCAATGTTAAATTCAGATTCTTGTAAGTACAACATGTAATCCGAATAATTGATTTCTTGGGTCTTTGGGACCTCCTTAATTCTATTTCTGGTGCTGCATTTCCATTTGGTTCAATGACACAGTCTCATTAGATTATTGACATTTTGTTCTACATTGTTGATTGGATCAACAACAATATTAGGCAGAACTTTGTTTTTTGAAATTTGTGATATGGAAATTGGTACCCTAATTTCTTGGATAATCACTTCTTTAACTTTATTACTCCCACTGACTTCGCCATTTTCAATGAATTTAGCATTACCAATTTCTACAATTCTCGTACTATGATTAGGACAGTAAAATCTATACCCTTTTGATTTTTCTGGATATCCAATAAAATAACTACTAATATTTTTTGGATCCAGTTTCTTTTCTTGTGGATTATAAATTCGTTACTTAGTTGGGCAGCCCCATACATGCAATGTCTTAAACTTGGTTTCCATCCTTTCCACATTTCGAAAGGTGTCTTAGGAACAACTTTATTGGGAACTTGATTTAAGCGGTCCTAAGAACATGCATTCAAAACGATATGGATAAATTAGCATTACTCATCACACTCCTAACCATTTTCATTAGTGTACAATTGCATCTTTCAGCCACATCATTCTGTCAAGGAGAACCCAACATTGTGTATTGAGCACAAATTCCAAGCTTTTCTAAGAATTTAGCTAAAGGACCAAGACGTTGTCCAGATTCATCATATTTTCCATAATATACACCACCCCTACAAGATCTAATAATTTTTACCTTTTTACCTAATTGTCTCTCAACTTCAGTATTGTAAATTTCTACAGCATTTACAGATTGAGATTTGTCATGCAAAAGGTAAATATAGCAATAATGTAAAAAGTCGTCAATAAAAGTTATGAAATATTTTTCTCCACTAATTGATGGAGTATCAAAAAGTCCACAATTTTCTGTATGTATTATTGTGGCTCCTTTCTTGGTATGTTTGGTTTGTTTACCCATAATACAATCCACACAAGTACCAAAATTAGTAAAATCAAGATATGTGAGAATCTCATTTTTTACTAATAAATTGATTCTTTCCCTGGATATATGACCCAGCCTTTTATGTCACAAGAAAGAAGAACTTTCATTCGTCATATTACGTTTCAAACCAACATTCTGATGCAAGGTAACAAGAAGAGATTCAGAAAATGAAGAATCAAGATTAATTTTGATATAAGCCATTGACCAAAAATCCCGAACCAACAAAATCATTATTCTTGTATAAAATAAAACAACCACCACCAATTTTAAAGGAGAAACCTTCCTTATCAAGTTTTGACAAGGAGATCAGATTACGAGAAATAGAAGGAACATAAAGAGTTTGCTCTAAATCTAAGAAAAAACCAGAGTTTAATACTAAATGAAATGTGCCAATGGCTTGAACTGGGGCTTTGACTCTATTTCCCATGTAAATGTAGTCTTCATTTGGATTTGTGGTCTGGGTTGTAAGGAATCCCTGCGTCGAGTTTGAAACATGAACATTAGAACCAGAATCAATCCACCAAGTATTAGAAGGTGCTTCAACAAAATTTAATTCGAAACATACAAAAGTCAAAGGCTTACCCTTCTTTCAAGCCCAAACCTTGCGTTTCAAGCAATCCTTTTGAATGTGTCCGCCCTTTTTACAAAAGTGGCACTTATTGATGCCCTTCCCAGTTCGCTTTAGTAACTTGTTCTTCCCATTATTATGAACCTTGTAATTTGCTTAAGCAACATGACCACCTTGCTATTTAATTCGAGCATCTTCCTAAACCAGCTTGTTTGTCAATTCATTCACATTCCACCTATCCTTAATCGTGTTATAATGAATTTGAAAAGGACCATACTGTTGAGGCAATGAGTTTATGATAAATTTGACTAGGAACGAATCAGCTACTACCATGCCCAATTTACCTAATTTTGCAGCCAGATTAGTCATGTCAAGTACATGTTGTTGCATAGTTTTGGAGCCATCAAAACGGGTTGTTACGAGTTCAGCCATAAGTTTTCAAGCAATTGCTTTATCAATAGTCTTAAAGCGTTCAATTATGGTAGATAAGTATTCCCTAGCTATCTTGGTTTCTTTGATGGAAGATTTAATGTTGGAAGCAGTGGTTAGACGCATGAATTTCAAGCACAGTTTGTTGGCTCTATTCCAAGTATTGAAGGTTTTAACTTTATCTTCTATGGACGAAGCATTAAGATCAACAAATTTGTCCACAGTAAGAGCCAAATAAATATCAAGAAACCCCAAACTATACTCAACATGCTCCTTCCACTCCGAGTAGTTAGTTCCATCTAGTTCAGGAACGAAGTTGATATAAGTATTAAGTTGAGAAGGATGTGGAACTGCATCACAGAAACAAGCTCACTACATTTAATCTTTGAGTTATGAACACAATAAACATATATGACTAAGATTTATTCATAAGTGAGTGATCAATACTAACAATCAAACAAGTATGGTATCTGTGGATATCCTACACTTGCTTAATTGCATAAATAAATCAACCCCGTAACGTTTATTTTACTTAATGCATTACTTTTGGGTAATGCATGACTCAAGTAAATAAACTAATAGTGATATTACTTAGTCTAACATTCATCAACATAATATGAGTCCACTGTGGTGAACACCAACCAATAATATGAATGTCACATAGGATAACAATATGCATGTACTAAACTGAGACTACTGCAATGATTATCGATTCAGTTTAATATGTATATTGTAGTTCAAATAGTATCCATAACTTAATAGAAGCATACTTCATATCATTAATATTGACAAAATAATAATATTTGCCAAAATAATAAGATTTTCAAACCTTAAGGATTAAGTATTCATTAAATTGGAGGGTTAAATTGCAATTTAATTAAACTTGATTGACTAATTATGAAAGATTTTAAACTTGAAGGATTAAATTGCAATTTTCCCAAACTTTAATGGTCAATTTATTATAATATTAAACTTTAGGAACTAAATTAGAAAATCTAGAAGTTTAAAAGGCTCAACTTAAATAATTTTATAACCTTAGCGGCTGAAGTTATAAATTCAGAAGTCTGAAGGGCCAACTTAAAAGATTTTTATAACTTTAGGGTATATACTTTATTCACAACAAACAGGGAGGATTGTAGGTGCAAATAACTAGAGTTATCCAATACTGCAAAGAGTCCTTTTAGACTTCAAATTTTTGGCAAAGGTCCTTGCCTCAAATTATATTTTGTTTAGGGTTTTCTTCATCCCTAACCTCTGCCCCTCAATGTGGAAGACGCGGTGGTTGCTACCGGCGATCCCTGCCTGCAGCACCATGTCCGACACTGCACTTCAAAACACAGCATCGCTACGAGTGACGCTGCAACCACCGAGCGTAGCCAAGCCCGTTGCTGCATGCCTAGGTCGATGATAGATCCCACTAAAACTATCCATCATCCAAAATATATTCACATACCGATTTCATCTACAAATCATATTCAAAAATTCAGTCCAACAATCCAAAATCAAATTCAATATACACATCCAAAATTGATTGTTGAATTGTGTTTCCAAAATCAATTTCTTAGACTTAATCCCAAAATTATATGCAAATACATATAGCCCTTCCTTCTAGAACCAAAATCCAAAACCCATACAACAATACAGAAATATCCATGTTTTAATCCAACATCCAAAACTCAAAAATCCATATGCAGAATTTAACAGGATTTTTCGAGGTCGTAAGTCTATGGAAGTAAACATATCAATTATGAGTATTATAGGACACATATATTATAATTCAACATGATTTTTTGCCTGATTTATTCATACACAACTAATTATTATAGTCCAAACACTGCTTTGATACCACATATAAACTAGAATCTTTATATTAAAGATATAAATTTAAACATGATTCTATTCAGGATCTTGACCATAAAATTAATTATTGTAAATCATAAGACGTACCAGAATCTATAGCAATAATGTAGAAAGTTATGCGATCCAGTAACAACTTTAATTGAATCCCGAAGAAAATATTGATCTGAAATTCGCCTTCTCTCTCTTAACCTAAGCCTTTGGTTGCGTTTCATAAGTTGAACCCTCATTATGGAATTCGAGTTCAGTATATATAGGTAGAGAGAGAGAGGCCGAATTTCCTATTTCTTTTTAATCTCAACTGTCCATCAAAGTGTAGTATTAATAGGAAAAACTTCTAATTAAACCAGGTTTCTATTAATTCAGCAGTTTACCTAATTAAACCAAGATACGTTATATGGGCAATATAATGAGAACACAAAACTTCTAACATGTAGGACTCCAAAGGCGCATTTTACATCTTTTTTTTAGCTCTCTTGTTTGCTTGCATATAATCTCTTTTTTGGACCATGATGACCATGAATTGTTTGCACAAGAGTTGATCACTTAGGGTATATACCATCAGGTAAGTAATAGCCAGTGTCACACTCCTTTCCTTGGATGACATAACAAGCTGGGGGGCATACCTGAAGCAAGATTGGAAAAAGATGGGAACTTTCCAATACGTTAATGTCATTGTTTGATCGTGGTAACTTGAAGTGCGCATGCCATGTCAAGAGATCATAGTCAGCTAATGCCTCCAAGATAATAGTTACGACCTGCATATTGTCCTGACCAAGCAGTTGAACAATTTTTTTCACTTCCAATACATGCAACCTAGACTACCGAACATTCTAGGGAACCCCCATTGTTCACCGACAACTAGTATCCTAGAAACGTCATTATAGTTTGGTGATCTAAGATACTATGGCCTAAAAATCTCAACAATTGCTCGAAAAAATCAATTCATACTCTCAATAGCACTGGATTCTCCAATTTTAATATATTCATCAGTCGCATCTGTAATTAAGCCATAGGCAAGCATTCAGAATACTGCAGTTATCTTTTGAAGCTCAAATAGTTGAACTTTACATGTGAAATCTCTTTTTTACTTGAAGTAATAGTCATGACCTTTCACGGCATCAACTATTTGAAGAAATAAACTACGAAACATGCGAAATCGACATTGGAATAGGTCCTCATGAAAACCTGGATTCTCGAAAAAGTAATCATTACATAAATTAAAATCTGTTGCTTCTCGCTTACGGTTGATTACTATGTGGCCTAGGATTGAGCCTTTATGCCTCAGAGGGACACCTCATTGATGTCTGTAATATTTAAAAATAAGGAAATTGTTATTGGTCTGCATGCCTACCACCACAACTCTTCCGGCTTCAATCATATCCAACATAGGTTCATAAATTTGGGGTTCTATTTGATGTTCATCATCACGATTAATTGATGAATGCTGAGAAGGAGAACCTCCAATAGCGGAACTCATTGTTATTGCTGAAGTTGAAGTGGGAGTTGTGATAATTTGGATAATATGCCATACTTTAAATAGTGGTGGAGATAAGGATAAGTAAAGATGAAGGGGGAAATCTCAATCCTCAAATTGGATTTTACTAGGATTTGAGCCCATGAAATCTTATTGAGCTACGCGGAGTTCGCACAAGGACTGACCTTTGTGTAAGGTTGTCGTAGGGGTTGGAAGGGGGCAGAGCCCCCAAAAGGTCTATGTTATTGACAAGACCATTCAATAGCGATAGACTTTTCAGATGACAGGACCATTTAATGGGGACAGGCTTTTTCAGATGATAGTATCATTCAATGGCGATAGGCCTTTCAGACGATAGGACCATTTAATGGCGGCAGGATTTTCAAATGACAGGACGATTAATGGAAACAGACATTTCAAAATGATAGGACCATTCAATGCCACAGTCTTTTCAGATGACGGGGTCATTCAATGTAAGAGGCTTTTTAGATGATAGGACCATTTAGTGGCTACAGACTTTTCAGATACACACGAAGAGGACTTACGTCTATGTGATTCATACATAGATATTTCTAAAAATCCAATTCCTGGCATATATCAGTCTATGGACATGCTTTGGTCTTGAATCGAAAATGATTATAATGCCAATCTCCCACAATCTGTCACGCAACAAAGTAACAAAAACTCATTGATGAAGCTAATGTGGGTGATTTCTCATGCAATGAACAAAATGCGGGGATATGTAGCACTAGTTGAAAACCTTAATCCAAGTGGTGCCTCTGAGCATGACTTTGTAAGAATCATTATTATTGTTCTAGTAGTACATTGTTGAATTCAACGTAACATATGTTTTCTTTCCATTCTTTAGTATGTTCGAACCAAATTACTATTAGAACAAGATAAGAAATACAAGAAATGATTGTAATTAATTAATAGTCACATGTTTTGCACAGCCTAAAATATCCTTTTTCCAACAATCATTTATCATACTTGCTTGTGAGATAAGAAATTCATGAACTTTAATATCATCTAGTAAATAGGATAATTTATTATCAACCAATACTACAATTCCGATAATAGTTTTGATAGTGATAAAATTAATCATTCAAGGGAATCTAACCAGTACAAGTTTGGCGAGTATGACCTACTGCGCAACACCTACCGCACTATCTCGATCTGGGAAACTCTCAAGTAGATGGTATTCTAGACGTACGTATACGCCCAAGAGTACGTCTGCGGACATCCGATGGCGATAAATTATCAAGCGGGAGCAGGTGTTCGGGAAGTTCTCACTCAACCTCATTTGGTAGGGAAAATATAGTTTCAGCATAGGCTTCTCTCCAAGAAGCAATCATGTAGTATTCAGTTGATAATGAATGTGGTGAAAAGTCTCGATGTCTAGTAACTGCAACTGCATGAGTGCATGGAAAGCTCTCAAGCTGAAATTGTTTACACGTGCACATGTTGTTATTCAAGTCCACAACATAACTAACATTACGTCCGCATGTGACGTTGAGTCGAAACTGATCTAATGGCTCCACACACAACCTTCTAGCCAGGTCTATTGTTTTGAAGAGTTTGATTTCCATGGTAGGGGTGAGATAAGATGTGCATGATTGAGATCCCACTCGTCTATCGTGGAACCAAACTTGCAACTTCTCCTTAATGTTCACAATCATTTCCAGAATTGGTAACTCTTGATCCTTCTTAAATAATGCATTCAGAGACTCCACATTATTTGACATCATCATATTATATCGATGTCTTGAAAATTGACACCGTGCCTAATGTTGAATTCCCAGCTTATCTATTAAGTACCCCGAGGCATCTTCGCTCTTTTTATTTATTTCGATCATGAACTTATTACAATCTTCAAAAGTGTAAGTCTCCGCTGCTCTCTTAAACAAGGTAACGATCCCACTGCCTCAGTACTTTATCTTCAAATTTCCGTGTACATGGTACATGCAATAACCATGGTGTGCCTCGAGAAAAACTTCAGCGATACCATTTATGAGAGAATTCCCCCGATTAGTTATAAAAGTAAGGTTATCGGCTTCTCCAATCACTTCCCTCAACTTTGAGAAAAACCAATTCATCACTAGATCATTTTCGCTATCCATTATGCCGAACGCAAGAGGGTATATTTGAATTTTGGCATCTTGGCATGTAGCAATAATCAACTTTCCTACATATCTAGCTTTCAGTGTTGTACCATCTACTAGAATTAGAGGTCGCATCGAACTTTGAAATCCTCGAATGCACTGTCCAATAGCCATGAAAAAAATAAAAAAAATACTTGAAGCGATTGTCGTCATCAGCCTTAATAAAGATTGCCGAACCAGGATTAGTTCTTGACAAGTTATGAAAAAACCTGGCCAATTTAGCTTAACTTTCCTCGGCTGAACCCATTAAATCCTCTAACGGACATTCTCTAGCCTTCCAGGTCTTTTGGTAACTTATGGTCACCCCGAAATCTCTCTATATATCGTGAATGATGTCTCTAGGTCTGTAAATAGTTCTTGAGTCTTCAAACTTATGCATTATATGTCGTCCGATAAACCATGAACACGCTTGTCTGTGATCATTTCGAAGAATGCCCACTTCACAAATATGTTCTCGTGCATACTTGCGAATCACAAAAAACTAATTTGTGTCCATCCTCATTGCTTGCAAACGCCAACTACAATTGTCGTCTATACAGACAATTATGTAAGTACTCCTGTCTGACTTCTTTAAACTCAAAATTTTGCTTTAGTGCAATATCATGCACCACTTTTTGGAGATCTTGCTTAGTATTAAACAATTGCTGGACTTCCAAATCTTCATCATCTGAAACCACGTATGAACAATTAGTTGATCGTGAACTTGGCCCAGCCTGTAAGTTCCTAAAATGTTTATGTCCACGTCTGGATAAAGCAATCAGATCATTGTTTGTAAATGAAATTTCCTCCTAGTTGTCTTCGACTACCTTGTTACCTAAGCATGACAAAAGGATCATGGTGTATAGCAACTGTATTAGGAATAACATAGTCATCCTCACGATCTATTTCTAATGTGTCCCAAATATCATTTACATTCTAATCCCCACCATCGAATTCTTCATTATCGGGGATATCCTTTCGTACTAAAGTTATGCCTAGAGAAATAGTTTCCTTTTTGTTCGCCTTAATTTACCATATAATTTGCACATTAGAAGTAACAAACACGGGCGACAATGTAATTGGAGAATTGGAGTTAAATAGAAATTCAAATTTCATATCATATTTAGATGGATCAACTTCGAGTTGTTCTTGTAGTTTGCAATAAAAATCTGTAAATGATGTACATGGTGTTATAACAATTCCAGAAATGTTTTGATCACTTGTATATTTTCATGACCATCGCAAATTTTCGTCAACTTCAAATTCACCAAAATATGAAATTGGGATGAAAACTATATCTGCATTAATTAAAAATGATAAATATTCAAAACAACAAGTTAGGAAAAACGAAATATCAATAAAAAAAGAATTAAAAAATAGTCTGTCCGACCGGACCATGGTGTTGATCCGAACAGATCGTGATAAATTCTTCCTTATTGTTTACTGAACTGACAAATTTTTCACACTTCGCAATATTAATTTTTCATTGTTTAGTCAAAATAATTATAGATCTGTTGAAAATTTTAAATTATAAACTAAAAAATTAATAATAGATGAATTATTCAAAAAAAGTTGGTTACTATAATTATAGATCTGTTGAATAAGTTTAACACAACGAGAACGAAATTAATACATTATTATAAAGATTGCTTATTCAACTTACCGATGAGAAGTAACTGATGAAATCTTTTGAGTTGAGCGTTTAAATTTTTTTGCTGATTTTTTGGAGCACAAGTAGATGAAAAATGAGAGAATAATTTATCTGTGTATTGAGCACCAGCAGATGAAAAAGTGATACTTGTTTGGTTTTGTTTTAATGTGACTAGGAGGGTATAAGGGAAATATAAGTTATAAGGGCATCCATGTTTTTTTATTGAAAAAAGGGTATCGTGGTTAGTTTTTTAAAAATTGGGGTATTTTGACTTAGCTCTTATTTGACTTGAGTATTTTTAAAATTTCCCCACAGTTACCTATGTAACATGCAAGATTATGAACTTTGTAGTAATATAACTAGATTCCATGTAAAATGTTATTTTTGGGTTGATAATATGTGTGACATATAAAAATTAAATACTGCAATTGTAATCTATGTGTATGACCTTTGTGACATCTCATAATGACGCTGAGAAGTAAATCTAAAGAAGGAAATATATAAAGTGACTCTTTTTAAAATTGAATCTATAAGAATTCTATTTTACTTAATTTATTTTTGTTAGGATCGATACGTGATCAAGAAAAAAAATAATTAAGTGTAAAAATACATGAACGCCAAGATTTTTCGGCCAAAGGCCCCGGAGGTTCGATAATTCAAGAATCATCTACATCCCCCGTTGAGTAATCCATCAAACTTGGATTTATGATCAAATCCACTAAGCACATCAAGAAGTTCATTACATTTACAAGATCAACACCAAGAACACCAAAATGATATCCAAAATCACTAAGTCTATCCACTACCATACAACACACGGATTTCACAAAGATTACTCTCCATCTAAACTATGTTTTACACATATCGTAAAACCACTCCAAATACGAAGAAATTGGAGAAACCACAAAGAAAAGATACTCTAATCATCAAGAAAAGAGATCACAAAAGGGAATTACAAATGGACATCACTAAGCAATCTTGTCCGAACCCTTAATCAAAAACGCCTCCCAAAGGGAGTTAAAGAGGAGAAACCGTCAATTGTATTGTTGTGGAACCACCAAGATTATTATCACCAATTTGATATTACCAACTTATATAATGGTCTAATTCTAGGCCATGTATGTGGGTTTAACCAATTTAGGCCCAAAGTGAGTAGCACCTACTCAACAATCTCCACCTTGCTACGAACTTGAGTGCACTAATAGTAAATTTGAGCAACCAACTTAATATCATCTTGCTCTCACACACCTGAAAAATAAGTAACGATTTTAGTACCATATACTAGGAAATAGTTGATAAAAACATTTATATAGATTTTATTCACCCTGTGACACATCTCAAATAAAATGTACATTTATTCAAAATTTCCTTCACGTGTGACACCTTAAACAAAATGCATCAAATTTTCTCTATGTATAGTACAACCATGAAAAACTAGATTTTTTTCATAAAATGTATAACATGCTAACCGTCAAAGAGTATAATCATATAACCAATAAAACCACAATGTTTATTTAGAAGACATTAAATATCAAAGATCATTTAATGACTCATACGGTGCCAATATACTCAGACTCGATCATGGATAAAAGAACTATGTGCAAAAAATATGTGATTTCGAACTCACATAACTATCACACGAGGTGAAAACACATAGAAGGAAAATAACATCCAATTACCAATATTCCATGCATAACATACATTTATAAATCCTCACAATATCACATTGTGTATAACACTTAAACACAAGATTCATATCATATTTCCTCAGATCAATGTATATATTTCAAAACTCTCATTTATAAGTATCAACAATGAACCAATCAAAAACAATATCATCAATATACACTAATAAGAACACCAAGTTACTACTATTTCAACAAGATGATATACAAGCAATGATCAAACATATTGCATCAAAAGCCAATAAGAAGAACAAACGAATTAAGTCATTTATACCACAACCAAAGCAACTTTTAAGTCATATAAGAACCTTTTAAGAAAAAAGACACACATATACGGATTTTCATTTATCTTAAAAAAAATCAAGAGGTTGAAATATAAAAACTTTTATAAAAAATGTAATTTCACATCAGGTTGTTTAAGTTGTCGCGACCAACAAAACCACCAACAAAAGTTTTCATATAACATTCACCTCCTTCTATGTGTGTACCTATGTATCCAATAATCTTAAAAGTTCATTCCGAGTGGTATCCTCTTTTAATTCATAACAAGACAACTCATATCTCATATCATTGCTTATCCACTCTATTGATTGTTCATCCACAGTCTCATCAATTACCATACTAGTCAAATACCAGTCTACACAAGAATATGATATAATAGGTGTTTTCCTATCACTCTCTCACCACTATATTTAACTTCAGGACGCTGAATATGGAGTCTCCACCTCACTCGAGGTACCCTAGGCTTGGGTATAGTAATCTCACTATATCTAACTCCACATGCAACTGATAACTAGCATACCTTGTTGTTTTTCTCTCAATTGCACCAAAAATCATGTCCTAAACATGACATATCAGCCCCATTAACCGTGATCATACTACTCCATGATCTAACCACACTTTTGGATTCTAAAGCACAACCAAAAGTCTAAAGCAAAAAATGATCAACACATTTATCATGCAATATATCATGAGTAGTATCACAAATACTTGAAGTAAAAGAAACACGCCGTTGTTTACAAAGCACACGACAATCACATAAAACCACATTAGACATATAGTCTTTTCAAGCATGTCTTATATGAAACTTACCAAACACACAATGACCACATAAATGCATATAAGACACACAGTCTACATATAATTTGCATTTATCACAGAAAGGTACATACGACACAAAGTCTCCAATAACAGTCCTTTCATCACCACAAAGCATGTCATTTGTGTTAGTAAAAGAAATAGAGGAATCAACATCTCTAATCACATAAGCAGTTGTAACAAATACACAAATTCTCATAACCCCTTTACAAGTTAAAAGATCACCCTCAATTATTATCATGATCATATGTCCAATTTTACTAGTCAGCCTCATCTTGTGTTGTCAAACCAAAAAATCACAATTTCCATCGAAACCTCAAAAACCACGCAATGCGTAATCATATTTGAAACAAAGCTTAACACAACAAATACACTAAGTAACGACTCAACCAAGTATTTCAAGTATAACAGATTATGGCACAAATGCACAATCAAGTAAAACCTAAATTAAGAAACAATCAAAATCAAAAAAGAAAATGTTATTCCTTAATTCTAAGTCACTATTTACTAGGTAGGTCTAATTTGAAGTCCATTAAGCTAGAATAAAGTGATCAATCACAATATACGGAGAATTATCGAATTTTACCCAACTAAAGTCAACGATCACAAATCCAAAGCTATTAAGACATATCAATATCGAACATAGCTCGCAAAATAGGTTGTACCTGCAAGGTGACTATTTTCAAAAATAATAATTAACCTAAACAGATTGCTAACAACAAGGTAGCTATCCCATAAAGCAAGAAAAAGTTAAGGTTTAGGGATATCACCGAGCGAACAATTCATGTTCGTATATATGTGGTTGGAATTATGCAAAATTGATTGGTGAATTGAACTCAGTAGGTCAAGAAGATGAAACTGCCCAAAATGTGCTCACCGGAATTTCGCCGGCACCGCCGCCGGACAACTGCCAAAAAATCTACCAAAATACCCAAAAATCAGCCAAAGATGCTTCTCAGCCTCGCAAACTCAGCTATAGTGGCCGTTTTCTGACCGGAGCTGTTGTTTGGCAGGAATTTGAAATTGAACATCCAGTCGACACTTTTTCTCCGTCAAAGATAGCCGCTGCCGCCATTGGAAACTGTCATCTACCAGAAAATCCAAGAAACAGCCAAATATGCTCCTATGCCTTGTGAACATAAATCCGTTGTCCGTTGGTTGATGGGAGCTACGATTTTTCCGGAATCTTAAATTTCATCTTCACCAAAAACTACAACTGCTGCAGTCAGACGGTGACTTTCAACCGGTCGAGTCTCCACCTAGCGTGGGCGACATCTGCTTCACCTTGCACTCTACTCTGATCGAGCTATCACCATCCAGCCGTCTGAAAATTTCTGCAATTCCAGCTCAAACTTCTCTTCTCCGTTCAGTTCCTTCACTGTTTATACCCAAGAAATTGCTTCACAGTTCGAGACAGCCAGACTCACTTCTTCCTTGGAGAAATTCGGTCCGTGGCTACTTTAATTCGGCCAATGGCAACTTTCCCTTTATAGAATGTGTTTTCAATTCTAATTACAAAATTTTCCTCTGATAGCACCCGAAATTTTCCGGTCGGTACTTCTTTCTTCTTGCGGTTTTCCTTCCGGTCGGCCACTGATTTTCTTGGTTCCAGTTTTGTGTGATTTCCGGTCAGTTGCTTCACTTTTCCCTTCTTGATTTCATGAACACCGCTACTGGATTTCAACCCAAAATGACCGCTGCCTTCACTGTTTCCTGTAGTAGTACTTTCTTCCGGTCAATGACTTCAACGGCCAAGTTCTAGCCCTTCCACATTTTAATTTTTTGGTCACCTTTAAAAGGACTTTGCTATTTATCCGGCCAGTGCAAGAACTTCCCCTCTAATGTCGGTCAGTCACCGTCTTCTTGGAGTTTCTTGTCAGTATTTCCTTTGTTTTGCCAAACTCGGTAGTGGCCCTTTTCTCGCCAATTTTGAAATTGATTTCAATTGCAAAATTCAACTGATTCTTGATCCCAACACAAAGGTCTA
This sequence comes from Ligustrum vulgare, assembly GCA_963555705.1. NCBI lineage: Eukaryota > Viridiplantae > Streptophyta > Magnoliopsida > Lamiales > Oleaceae > Ligustrum > Ligustrum vulgare. The sequence continues at coordinate 58,532,129 of OY743168.1, read as the reverse complement.
AATTCAAATCACAAGGCTCTGATACCACTGTTAGGATCGATACATGATCAAGAACAAAAATAATTAAGTGTAAAAATACATGAACGTCAAGATTTTTCGGCCAAAGGCCTCGGAGGTTCGATAATTCAAGAATTATCTACATCCCCCGTTGAGCAATCCATCAAATTTGGATTTACACTCAAATCCACTAAGCACATCAAGAAGTTCATTACATTTACAAGATCAACACCAAGAACACCAAAATGATCTCCAAAATCACTAAGTCTATCTGTAGCGACCGAGAATTTTCCATGATTTATTTAAACATTATTTTTTTATGTGTCGCTACGACTTTGCCCATTTATTTTAAAACGCAATAGTCTAGCCAACGACGAAAAATTTTATTTTAAATTTATCATAGTCAAATTCCAGTTCCATTAAAGTGAATCATTTTCAGTATTTATTCTTAAGTCCAGATTTCAACTTTTAATAGATTATCCAAATTATTTAATTTTATGTCCAAAGTCCATTATTTATTTTAAAATTCAATTTTCAATTTATGGAATTCAAATTATTTTAAATCCAAAATATTTTATCTCTAATTTAAATTCATTCTCAAATTTTTATTTATTTTTAAAATCCCCAATTCACATTCATTTTAATCCCAAAATTTCCTCCCCAACTTCTACTTTCATATTCAAGCACATTTTCCCCATTATCTCTACCCAATCCCTCACAATTAGCCATTCAACCTAATTACATCCCACATTTTCTTCTTTTCCCACCCATTTCATCATCATCAATCACCATACTTTACACCACTTTCCATTTCATTTTCCACCTAATCCTCCACCACAAACCTCCATTTATGAATCCACCAAGCCTCATTTACAACCACATTCAGAACCATAGCCAAGAATGAAATAACCTCAATCCCAAAATTTCAGTCATCATCCCCACGTCACCTCATGCCTTCCATGCATATTTTTTTAAATCCCTTCAATCTTTCCCCAAATCATATGCTGCCCTAACCTACCAAATTGAGCCCCAACAACACGTGTATATCTCCCTCACCATTCATGACCAGCACACACACAAATTTTAGCAACACAATAATACTCTCAGTATGAAATCTCCTCCTCCAGTGGTCAACCTCGGTTTAGACATGGTGTTCATACATCGAAACTTATATGTTGATGCTAGAACTATAATTTCTAGACACCAATAATATGATGAATCCCACATATTCACACTGGCGAATTAGCACACGTTGTGTCAATTCATTCACTCAATAATTCAAGCAATGGATTAATGGGGTGAATGGAAGACAACCACCAAATTCCTTCTTCAACAGAAAAAGCTAAAAACCAACACTACATACACAAAAACTCCAGTAAGCACCTCTAAGTATGAATTCATCCCTCAAGATTCAGTCTCTTCTCAATTCGAATATCACACACGATGACCGCACCTCCACTGAGCCACCAATTCGATCCGTAGCGATCAGACCGCTTGTAAACACAAACCCAAAATCTCAACCCAAGTTTCGAATTCACAGAATCACCCAACACCTCCGAAACCGCCGCCTGGACCATCCACAACGCCACTACCAAAATCACAGCCTGCACCCAAACCTCCCTCATCACCAAAATCGCCCCTGCCCATTTCACCTCCAACCAAAGGCAATGACACCACCACAATCATCAACTCCAAAACCTTCATGGCCGCCCCTACCCACTGCTACAATTCAAACTCCATCACCCAACCAATCCTCAAACACCACTCGATACCACCGTCACCACCACACGAAACCCACCACCGCCCAACTCCAAATTCGCATCAATCGACATCCAAAACACCCAAAATGAAAAATAAAATTGTTAGCCCAGACACCTACCACAATCACCGACCCGTTTTGACCGGAGTATCGCCGGGAAATCATCGAGACCGAGCCTCGGTTTACCTCGACTTCTTTTTCGCACAACCTCCGAAAATGCAATCTCACTTGTTGTGTACCACTCCAGTCGCCGCCACATTCCGGCGGCGCCGTCGCCGGCAGCGATGAAGGATGGGTCGTTCGCCCACCTCTCTCTCTTTCTTTTCTCTGTCGACCGAGGTAGAGAGAGAGATTTACATATATATATATATATATATATATATATATATATATATATATTTTGATTACCTTTTAGTTCCCATCTTACAAATTAGTTTATTTTGGTCCCCATCCTTTGAAGTGTTTTATTTTAGTCATTGATTTTTGAAAAGTATTTAATTCAATCCCTGCAGATTTAAAATCTTATAAGTCAGCCCACTAATTTTTCGAAAAGCCCATTTTAGTGCCCAATTTTGAAAGTAATAAGTGTCGGCCCCAAGTTTTGAAAATACTTATTTCAGTCCTTTCAGTTTTTAAAAGTATCAAACTTCAATATCTGATTCCTAATACATTTTATTTCAGCCCTTGTTTTAAAAGAGTTTTTATTAATTAGCCCACATATTTTCAAAGCCTTTTATTTCAGTCTCAAGTTTTTAAAATATTTATATTCAACCCCTAAAGCTTTTATTTTCATCTTAAAATTTAAATCCCAAAATACTAAATTTAAATTTATTTATTTATAGGACTAGACAAAGCGCGAGAAAATTAAAAGTATTATTCCCGTTGCTCAATACTCGAGAAATAAGGTAGACTCTTATCTACAAGTTTACGTTTTTCAAAAGTGCGCATTAATAATTGTTTGGATTATAAGTTTAGCATGTATGATTGTGTTCATGAGAATTACTTGCTTTCCAAGCATGAGACTATGTTATGAGAATTTACTTGCTTAGATGCATGAGACTTGAACTTGTATGTTCATGAGACTACTGGTGATCGTTAGACACCTGAGAACTTGAATATCATGATTATGTGTTTTAATTTATAATGTTAAATGATTATTATGCGCGAGTCTACTGAGTATTTCTATGAAATACTCACGTTTTCCAAAAACAAATTTTGCAGATGACGGAGTCGGCGGCGAGACGTGCGATGGTGGCAATTATTGAGATTTTAGAAATGTTTTATTTAAAAGTGAAACTTATTTATTCATGTTTTGTTCCAAGAATAATTTTTCAAATCATTTCAATATTTGAATTGTTTCATAAATGTCGTCAATTTAATTATTTATCGTTACTTTACTTTAAAACTTAAGATTTAATTTTTATGAATTGTTTTAATTAAATGGATTAAAATTTTGTTTCCGCTTTAACTTTTAAACAATGGATGTGATGTTTTATAAATTCATTTCTTCCGCAAAAAAATGTTGTTTCAAAGGTTTCAAATAATAAATATGATGTTTGAGATTTTTAATTATTTCTGCAATAAAATCAGATTTAAAGGACGAAGTGGCGTCCCGGGCTCCGCGGAATTCGGGGCGTTACAGCGTGGTATCAGAGCGGGTCTACGTTTCTGTAGACTTGCAAATTTTGAAAAGAGAAATTTTTTTAAAAGATAAAAATAAATAATGTTTTGACGACTTTTGCCACTGCCATCGTTCGCTCCGCCAACTCCGAAGGTAAATGATTTTATCATGAAGTTTATGTTATGATGATTTCGGATACATGAGAAATGAAGTATTTTGAGAATTTGATGAGAAAGAATGAGAAAGATTTTTGTATCCAAAATAAGAAAGAAAGAAAGAAAACGAGTTTGAGCATAATTTGAATGGGTTTTTAAATATTTTTTTTTTACGTCCTCGTAATTTTAACTAAGAGAAATGGACAAACCCCGCATAATTGGACTTTGCATAATTGGTTTAGGACAAGGCACCTTTCACAAGGAGTCAACCGAGAAATCTAGATCTAGTATATGCTCCTATCAAAGGGATATCAGACTATGTATGTAGATATTGCATCAGACGAAAATTGTTACTATAAATTTGTCATGATTGATGATTATAAATCTGATTTTGTTTGGGAAAATGGTGATTTAAATTGAATTTGGAGACTAGATCATGTTCTATTTCGTGATTGAATTGGGTTATGGTACACATACGTCAGAGATTTAATTTTGGAATTAGATATGAAGTTGAAGCATATAGTAGCAAGAAGAAAGAATCGAATTTTGGGTTTTTGATAATATAGTGAGGCTTAGACTTATTATTGGGTTAAGTTTTGTCTTCTTGCTTAAGTATTTGATTGAGATGAAAGGATTTAAAGTTTTGAATAAATAACCACTGACAGTATTTATGGATTTGAGGAACCGAGTTTTCCAACATTAATTGGACATGTTTTTTTTTTTATTGTATTCATGGACGATATTTTAGAGATAGTAAATCATATGAGGAACATTTGAGGATTTTGTTGGAGACACTTCGAGATTATGAAAAGGAAATTTTGGTTGACCCATGAACAATGAGGAAATATTATTTTTCAAGTATAAGATGATTGAGAGTTATTGGTTGTTTACTTACATTGCGGCTTAGGTAAGCATGTTTACTACAAGAGTGAAATCTTGAACAGAGTATCAATTTGGAGTTAAAGTTTTAATAATTTTGGAGATTGTTGTTTATAAACATCTTGATTGGTGAAGTGTGCAATCGATTAAGTATCAATGTATATGTGGAGTTATATGATCATTTGAGGTATAAATAGGAAATACCAAGTTATGTCTTGCAGAAAATGTTATGGCATTTGGGAGTAGAATCTTAGTTATTTGGGAGCAAATTGTTTATTAATATTATTTGAATTTTGTGATACATTTTGGTGACGTATATAGGAAGATGTTAGAGATCAAGATGGTGCATAAATGTACTACATGTTATTAGGTATATTACACGGAAGAATATTCATGTGAGTTGAAATGTTACAATTGATCTTGGGTTATTCGTTATAAGAAGTTTGAGAAGAATGATGATAGACTTCATAATTGATTATTATGGTGCGACATGATTTCTTAAAGAAATAGTAGAGATTAATAATGATGTTTCTCTAGTCAAAGTCCAATGGGGTACAAAAAGTAGTGCTGAAACTACTTGAGAAAAGAAAGAAGAAAGAAGTCTGGCTTAATACCCAGATATATTTAGATCAAGAAAGTTTAAAATTCGAGGACAAAATTATTTTAAGTGGAGAAAGTTGTAACGATCGAGAAATTTTCAAACTTTAAAGACTTGTTTTACCAAACTTGTCGCTACGACTCTCCAACCGTAACGATTCTTATTCAAAACCAGCGCTCTCGTCTAGTCATATTAATTATTTTAAGAGTTTAAGAAAGAAGAAATTTTGAAGTACCCAAGTATTCTAGATCAAGAAAATTTTAAATTTCGAGGACGAAATTATTTTAAGGTGGTAGGGTTGTAGCGACCGAGAACTTTCCATGATTTATTTAAACATTATTTTTTTTATGTGTCGCTACGACTTTGCCCATTTATTTTAAAACGCAATAGTCTAGCCAACGACGAAAAATTTTATTTTAAATTTATCTTAGTCAAATTCCAGTTCCATTAAAGTGAATCATTTTCAGTATTTATTCTTAAGTCCAGATTTCAACTTTTAATAGATTATCCAAATTATTTAATTTTATGTCCAAAGTCCATTATTTATTTTAAAATTCAATTTTCAATTTATGGAATTCAAATTATTTTAAATCCAAAATATTTTATCTCTAATTTAAATTCATTCTCAAATTTTTATTTATTTTTAAAATCCCCAATTCACATTCATTTTAATCCCAAAATTTCCTCCCCAACTTCTACTTTCATATTCAAGCACATTTTCCCCATTATCTCTACCCAATCCCTCACAATTAGCCATTCGACCTAATTACATCCCACATTTTCTTCTTTTCCCACCCATTTCATCATCATCAATCACCATACTTTACACCACTTTCCATTTCATTTTCCACCTAATCCTCCACCACAAACCTCCATTTATGAATCCACCAAGCCTCATTTACAACCACATTCAGAACCATAGCCAAGAATGAAATAACCTCAATCCCAAAATTTCAGTCATCATCCCCACGTCACCTCATGCCTTCCATGCATATTTTTTTAAATCCCTTCAATCTTTCCCCAAATCATATGCTGCCCTAACCTACCAAATTGAGCCCCAACAACACGTGTATATCTCCCTCACCATTCATGACCAGCACACACACAAATTTTAGCAACACAATAATACTCTCAGTATGAAATCTCCTCCTCCAGTGGTCAACCTCGGTTTAGACATGGTGTTCATACATCGAAACTTATATGTTGATGCTAGAACTATAATTTCTAGACACCAATAATATGATGAATCCCACATATTCACACTGGCGAATTAGCACACGTTGTGTCAATTCATTCACTCAATAATTCAAGCAATGGATTAATGGGGTGAATGGAAGACAACCACCAAATTCCTTCTTCAACAGAAAAAGCTAAAAACCAACACTACATACACAAAAACTCCAGTAAGCACCTCTAAGTATGAATTCATCCCTCAAGATTCGGACTCTTCTCAATTCGAATATCACACACGATGACCGCACCTCCACTGAGCCACCAATTCGATCCGTAGCGATCAGACCGCTTGTAAACACAAACCCAAAATCTCAACCCAAGTTCCGAATTCACAGAATCACCCAACACCTCCGAAACCGCCGCCTGGACCATCCACAACGCCACTACCAAAATCACAGCCTGCACCCAAACCTCCCTCATCACCAAAATCGCCCCTGCCCATTTCACCTCCAACCAAAGGCAATAACACCACCACAATCATCAACTCCAAAACCTTCATGGCCGCCCCTACCCACTGCTACAATTCAAACTCCATCACCCAACCAATCCTCAAACACCACTCGATACCACCGTCACCACCACACGAAACCCACCACCGCCCAACTCCAAATTCGCATCAATCGACATCCAAAACACCCAAAATGAAAAATAAAATTGTTAGCCCAGACACCTACCTCAATCACCGACCCGTTTTGACCGGAGTATCGTCGGGAAATCATCGAGACCGAGCCTCGGTTTACCTCGACTTCTTTTTCGCACAACCTCCGAAAATGCCATCTCACTTGTTGTGTACCACTCCAGTCGCCGCCACATTCCGGCGGCGCCGTCGCCAGCAGCGATGAAGGATGGGTCGTTCGCCCACCTCTCTCTCTTTCTTTTCTCTGTCGACCGAGGTAGAGAGAGAGATTTACATATATATATATATTTTTTTTTTTTGATTACCTTTTAGTTCCCATCTTACAAATTAGTTTATTTTGGTCCCCATCCTTTGAAGTGTTTTATTTTAGTCATTGATTTTTGAAAAGTATTTAATTCAATCCCTGCAGATTTAAAATCTTATAAGTCAGCCCACTAATTTTTCGAAAAGCCCATTTTAGTGCCCAATTTTGAAAGTAATAAGTGTCGGCCCCAAGTTTTGAAAATACTTATTTCAGTCCTTTCAGTTTTTAAAAGTATCAAACTTCACTATCTGATTCCTAATACATTTTATTTCAGCCCTTGTTTTAGAAGAGTTTTTATTAATTAGCCCACATATTTTCAAAGCCTTTTATTTCAGTCTCAAGTTTTTAAAATATTTATATTCAACCCCTAAAGCTTTTATTTTCATCTTAAAATTTAAATCCCAAAATACTAAATTTAAATTTATTTATTTATAGGACTAGACAAAGCGCGAGAAAATTAAAAGTATTATTCCCGTTGCTCAATACTCGAGAAATAAGGTAGACTCTTATCTACAAGTTTACGTTTTTCAAAAGTGCGCATTAATAATTGTTTGGATTATAAGTTTAGCATGTATGATTGTGTTCATGAGAATTACTTGCTTTCCAAGCATGAGACTATGTTATGAGAATTTACTTGCTTAGATGCATGAGACTTGAACTTGTATGTTCATGAGACTACTGGTGATCGTTAGACACCTGAGAACTTGAATATCATGATTATGTGTTTTAATTTATAATGTTAAATGATTATTATGCGCGAGTCTACTGAGTATTTCTATGAAATACTCACGTTTTCCAAAAACAAATTTTGCAGATGACTGAGTCGGCGGCGAGACGTGCGATGGTGGCAATTATTGAGATTTTAGAAATGTTTTATTTAAAAGTGAAACTTATTTATTCATGTTTTGTTCCAAGAATAATTTTTCAAATCATTTCAATATTTGAATTGTTTCATAAATGTCGTCAATTTAATTATTTATCGTTACTTTACTTTAAAACTTAAGATTTAATTTTTATGAATTGTTTTAATTAAATGGATTAAAATTTAGTTTCCGCTTTAACTTTTAAACAATGGATGTGATGTTTTATAAATTCATTTCTTCCGCAAAAAAATGTTGTTTCAAAGGTTTCAAATAATAAATATGATGTTTGAGATTTTTAATTATTTCTGCAATAAAATCAGATTTAAAGGACGAAGTGGCGTCCCGGGCTCCGCGGAATTCGGGGCGTTACAGCGTGGTATCAGAGCGGGTCTACGTTTCTGTAGACTTGCAAATTTTGAAAAGAGAAATTTTTTTAAAAGATAAAAATAAATAATGTTTTGACGACTTTTGCCACTGCCATCGTTCGCTCCGCCAACTCCGAAGGTAAATGATTTTATCATGAAGTTTATGTTATGATGATTTCGGATACATGAGAAATGAAGTATTTTGAGAATTTGATGAGAAAGAATGAGAAAGATTTTTGTATCCAAAATAAGAAAGAAAGAAAGAAAACGAGTTTGAGCATAATTTGAATGGGTTTTTAAATATTTTTTTTTTTACGTCCTCGTAATTTTAACTAAGAGAAATGGACAAACCCCGCATAATTGGACTTTGCATAATTGGTTTAGGACAAGGCACCTTTCACAAGGAGTCAACCGAGAAATCTAGATCTAGTATATGCTCCTATCAAAGGGATATCAGACTATGTATGTAGATATTGCATCAGACGAAAATTGTTACTATAAATTTGTCATGATTGATGATTATAAATCTGATTTTGTTTGGGAAAATGGTGATTTAAATTGAATTTGGAGACTAGATCATGTTCTATTTCGTGATTGAATTGGGTTATGGTACACATACGTCAGAGATTTAATTTTGGAATTAGATATGAAGTTGAAGCATATAGTAGCAAGAAGAAAGAATCGAATTTTGGGTTTTTGATAATATAGTGAGGCTTAGACTTATTATTGGGTTAAGTTTTGTCTTCTTGCTTAAGTATTTGATTGAGATGAAAGGATTTAAAGTTTTGAATAAATAACCACTGACAGTATTTATGGATTTGAGGAACCGAGTTTTCCAACATTAATTGGACATGTTTTTTTTTTTATTGTATTCATGGACGATATTTTAGAGATAGTAAATCATATGAGGAACATTTGAGGATTTTGTTGGAGACACTTCGAGATTATGAAAAGGAAATTTTGGTTGACCCATGAACAATGAGGAAATATTATTTTTCAAGTATAAGATGATTGAGAGTTATTGGTTGTTTACTTACATTGCGGCTTAGGTAAGCATGTTTACTACAAGAGTGAAATCTTGAACAGAGTATCAATTTGGAGTTAAAGTTTTGATAATTTTGGAGATTGTTGTTTATAAACATCTTGATTGGTGAAGTGTGCAATCGATTAAGTATCAATGTATATGTGGAGTTATATGATCATTTGAGGTATAAATAGGAAATACCAAGTTATGTCTTGCAGAAAATGTTATGGCATTTGGGAGTAGAATCTTAGTTATTTGGGAGCAAATTGTTTATTAATATTATTTGAATTTTGTGATACATTTTGGTGACGTATATAGGAAGATGTTAGAGATCAAGATGGTGCATAAATGTACTACATGTTATTAGGTATATTACACGGAAGAATATTCATGTGAGTTGAAATGTTACAATTGATCTTGGGTTATTCGTTATAAGAAGTTTGAGAAGAATGATGATAGACTTCATAATTGATTATTATGGTGCGACATGATTTCTTAAAGAAATAGTAGAGATTAATAATGATGTTTCTCTAGTCAAAGTCCAATGGGGTACAAAAAGTAGTGCTGAAACTACTTGAGAAAAGAAAGAAGAAAGAAGTCTGGCTTAATACCCAGATATATTTAGATCAAGAAAGTTTAAAATTCGAGGACAAAATTATTTTAAGTGGAGAAAGTTGTAACGATCGAGAAATTTTCAAACTTTAAAGACTTGTTTTACCAAACTTGTCGCTACGACTCTCCAACCGTAACGATTCTTAATCAAAACCAGCGCTCTCGTCTAGTCATATAAATTATTTTAAGAGTTTAAGAAAGAAGAAATTTTGAAGTACCCAAGTATTCTAGATCAAGAAAATTTTAAATTTCGAGGACGAAATTATTTTAAGGTGGTAGGGTTGTAGCGACCGAGAACTTTCCATGATTTATTTAAACATTATTTTTTTTTATGTGTCGCTACGACTTTGCCCATTTATTTTAAAACGCAATAGTCTAGCCAACGACGAAAAATTTTATTTTAAATTTATCTTAGTCAAATTCCAGTTCCATTAAAGTGAATCATTTTCAGTATTTATTCTTAAGTCCAGATTTCAACTTTTAATAGATTATCCAAATTATTTAATTTTATGTCCATAGTCCATTATTTATTTTAAAATTCAATTTTCAATTTATGGAATTCAAATTATTTTAAATCCAAAATATTTTATCTCTAATTTAAATTCATTCTCAAATTTTTATTTATTTTTAAAATCCCCAATTCACATTCATTTTAATCCCAAAATTTCCTCCCCAACTTCTACTTTCATATTCAAGCACATTTTCCCCATTATCTCTACCCAATCCCTCACAATTAGCCATTCGACCTAATTACATCCCACATTTTCTTCTTTTCCCACCCATTTCATCATCATCAATCACCATACTTTACACCACTTTCCATTTCATTTTCCACCTAATCCTCCACCACAAACCTCCATTTATGAATCCACCAAGCCTCATTTACAACCACATTCAGAACCATAGCCAAGAATGAAATAACCTCAATCCCAAAATTTCAGTCATCATCCCCACGTCACCTCATGCCTTCCATGCATATTTTTTTAAATCCCTTCAATCTTTCCCCAAATCATATGCTGCCCTAACCTACCAAATTGAGCCCCAACAACACGTGTATATCTCCCTCACCATTCATGACCAGCACACACACAAATTTTAGCAACACAATAATACTCTCAGTATGAAATCTCCTCCTCCAGTGGTCAACCTCGGTTTAGACATGGTGTTCATACATCGAAACTTATATGTTGATGCTAGAACTATAATTTCTAGACACCAATAATATGATGAATCCCACATATTCACACTGGCGAATTAGCACACGTTGTGTCAATTCATTCACTCAATAATTCAAGCAATGGATTAATGGGGTGAATGGAAGACAACCACCAAATTCCTTCTTCAACAGAAAAAGCTAAAAACCAACACTACATACACAAAAACTCCAGTAAGCACCTCTAAGTATGAATTCATCCCTCAAGATTCGGTCTCTTCTCAATTCGAATATCACACACGATGACCGCACCTCCACTGAGCCACCAATTCGATCCGTAGCGATCAGACCGCTTGTAAACACAAACCCAAAATCTCAACCCAAGTTCCGAATTCACAGAATCACCCAACACCTCCGAAACCGCCGCCTGGACCATCCACAACGCCACTACCAAAATCACAGCCTGCACCCAAACCTCCCTCATCACCAAAATCGCCCCTGCCCATTTCACCTCCAACCAAAGGCAATAACACCACCACAATCATCAACTCCAAAACCTTCATGGCCGCCCCTACCCACTGCTACAATTCAAACTCCATCACCCAACCAATCCTCAAACACCACTCGATACCACCGTCACCACCACACGAAACCCACCACCGCCCAACTCCAAATTCGCATCAATCGACATCCAAAACACCCAAAATGAAAAATAAAATTGTTAGCCCAGACACCTACCTCAATCACCGACCCGTTTTGACCGGAGTATCGCCGGGAAATCATCGAGACCGAGCCTCGGTTTACCTCGACTTCTTTTTCGCACAACCTCCGAAAATGCCATCTCACTTGTTGTGTACCACTCCAGTCGCCGCCACATTCCGGCGGCGCCGTCGCCGGCAGCGATGAAGGATGGGTCGTTCGCCCACCTCTCTCTCTTTCTTTTCTCTGTCGACCGAGGTAGAGAGAGAGATTTACATATATATATATATATATATATATTTTGATTACCTTTTAGTTCCCATCTTACAAATTAGTTTATTTTGGTCCCCATCCTTTGAAGTGTTTTATTTTAGTCATTGATTTTTGAAAAGTATTTAATTCAATCCCTGCAGATTTAAAATCTTATAAGTCAGCCCACTAATTTTTCGAAAAGCCCATTTTAGTGCCCAATTTTGAAAGTAATAAGTGTCGGCCCCAAGTTTTGAAAATACTTATTTCAGTCCTTTCAGTTTTTAAAAGTATCAAACTTCACTATCTGATTCCTAATACATTTTATTTCAGCCCTTGTTTTAGAAGAGTTTTTATTAATTAGCCCACATATTTTCAAAGCCTTTTATTTCAGTCTCAAGTTTTTAAAATATTTATATTCAACCCCTAAAGCTTTTATTTTCATCTTAAAATTTAAATCCCAAAATACTAAATTTAAATTTATTTATTTATAGGACTAGACAAAGCGCGAGAAAATTAAAAGTATTATTCCCGTTGCTCAATACTCGAGAAATAAGGTAGACTCTTATCTACAAGTTTACGTTTTTCAAAAGTGCGCATTAATAATTGTTTGGATTATAAGTTTAGCATGTATGATTGTGTTCATGAGAATTACTTGCTTTCCAAGCATGAGACTATGTTATGAGAATTTACTTGCTTAGATGCATGAGACTTGAACTTGTATGTTCATGAGACTACTGGTGATCGTTAGACACCTGAGAACTTGAATATCATGATTATGTGTTTTAATTTATAATGTTAAATGATTATTATGCGCGAGTCTACTGAGTATTTCTATGAAATACTCACGTTTTCCAAAAACAAATTTTGCAGATGACGGAGTCGGCGGCGAGACGTGCGATGGTGGCAATTATTGAGATTTTAGAAATGTTTTATTTAAAAGTGAAACTTATTTATTCATGTTTTGTTCCAAGAATAATTTTTCAAATCATTTCAATATTTGAATTGTTTCATAAATGTCGTCAATTTAATTATTTATCGTTACTTTACTTTAAAACTTAAGATTTAATTTTTATGAATTGTTTTAATTAAATGGATTAAAATTTAGTTTCCGCTTTAACGTTTAAACAATGGATGTGATGTTTTATAAATTCATTTCTTCCGCAAAAAAATGTTGTTTCAAAGGTTTCAAATAATAAATATGATGTTTGAGATTTTTAATTATTTCTGCAATAAAATCAGATTTAAAGGACGAAGTGGCGTCCCGGGCTCCGCGGAATTCGGGGCGTTACAGCGTGGTATCAGAGCGGGTCTACGTTTCTGTAGACTTGCAAATTTTGAAAAGAGAAATTTTTTTAAAAGATAAAAATAAATAATGTTTTGACGACTTTTGCCACTGCCATCGTTCGCTCCGCCAACTCCGAAGGTAAATGATTTTATCATGAAGTTTATGTTATGATGATTTCGGATACATGAGAAATGAAGTATTTTGAGAATTTGATGAGAAAGAATGAGAAAGATTTTTGTATCCAAAATAAGAAAGAAAGAAAGAAAACGAGTTTGAGCATAATTTGAATGGGTTTTTAAATATTTTTTTTTTTTACGTCCTCGTAATTTTAACTAAGAGAAATGGACAAACCCCGCATAATTGGACTTTGCATAATTGGTTTAGGACAAGGCACCTTTCACAAGGAGTCAACCGAGAAATCTAGATCTAGTATATGCTCCTATCAAAGGGATATCAGACTATGTATGTAGATATTGCATCAGACGAAAATTGTTACTATAAATTTGTCATGATTGATGATTATAAATCTGATTTTGTTTGGGAAAATGGTGATTTAAATTGAATTTGGAGACTAGATCATGTTCTATTTCGTGATTGAATTGGGTTATGGTACACATACGTCAGAGATTTAATTTTGGAATTAGATATGAAGTTGAAGCATATAGTAGCAAGAAGAAAGAATCGAATTTTGGGTTTTTGATAATATAGTGAGGCTTAGACTTATTATTGGGTTAAGTTTTGTCTTCTTGCTTAAGTATTTGATTGAGATGAAAGGATTTAAAGTTTTGAATAAATAACCACTGACAGTATTTATGGATTTGAGGAACCGAGTTTTCCAACATTAATTGGACATGTTTTTTTTTTTTATTGTATTCATGGACGATATTTTAGAGATAGTAAATCATATGAGGAACATTTGAGGATTTTGTTGGAGACACTTCGAGATTATGAAAAGGAAATTTTGGTTGACCCATGAACAATGAGGAAATATTATTTTTCAAGTATAAGATGATTGAGAGTTATTGGTTGTTTACTTACATTGCGGCTTAGGTAAGCATGTTTACTACAAGAGTGAAATCTTGAACAGAGTATCAATTTGGAGTTAAAGTTTTGATAATTTTGGAGATTGTTGTTTATAAACATCTTGATTGGTGAAGTGTGCAATCGATTAAGTATCAATGTATATGTGGAGTTATATGATCATTTGAGGTATAAATAGGAAATACCAAGTTATGTCTTGCAGAAAATGTTATGGCATTTGGGAGTAGAATCTTAGTTATTTGGGAGCAAATTGTTTATTAATATTATTTGAATTTTGTGATACATTTTGGTGACGTATATAGGAAGATGTTAGAGATCAAGATGGTGCATAAATGTACTACATGTTATTAGGTATATGTAGCGCCCCGAGTTCCGTATACCCGATTCACTACGTCATTTTCTGTCTAAATTTTTTGAATAATATTTTTGCGGAAGAAATAGTTGAAATTCATTTTTGGCAACATTAAATAAACTGTAATGGCCGCTAAAATTGAAAACATTTATGAAACCATTTGAAATAGTAAATAGAACCATTAATATTGTAAAGAAATTGCCAATATCATAATTTCTCAAATAAATGAACTTCTCTAAATTATTCGATTGTTTGGAAAATACGGAAATCATTAACGTCAAACTTTCAACCGTTTAACGATTATTGCCACCATCATTCATCGCTCGCCACCGTCTCCGAAATCTGCAAAACTGTTAAAAAGTAGGGTGAGTATTTCATGGGGGAAATACTCAGTAGACTCATCGCATATTAATTTAATTTATAAGATGATTAAACACATAAATCCCGGCTCTTTATAAAACGGGCATTGATAGAGCTTCTTTATAAAACTGCTCTTGATAAAACTCATATTGTGCATTACAGCACGGGACATATTTTGCAAATCATAGGCTCTTTGAAAACAGCTCTTTGAAAACCATATACTTATAAAAATATTTTAATTATGCCAAGCATAATTTCTTTTGAAAGCATAACATAAGATATGATTGAAATCCTCATAAACATAAATAGACACAAGAACTTTACCGAACTTAGGTGGCAAGAATTCTTATGCAGTAAAATCATAATAACAGTAAGTTTTCATCATAACATAGGATAAGATCGAAATCCTCATAAATATAAGAATTTTACCGAACTTAGGTGGCAAGAATTCTTATGTAGTAAGTATACCAAGCATAATTTTCTGAAATTCATAGGGATCAATTGCATCATAACATAAGATAGGATCGAAATCCTCATAAACATATGCGACAGGAATTTTACCGAACTTAGGTGGTAAATCCTCATAAACATATGGAAAGATAGGAATTTTACCGAACTTCGTGGCAAATCCTCATAAACATAGGAGACACAAGAATGTTACCGAACTTAGGTGGCAAGAATTCTTATGTGTAGCGCTACTAAAACTCCGGTCCCCTTAACATATCATAACTTATCATATGGGACCCAAAACAATCTTGGTAGATTGATTTCATAGCAATGATCCAAAAAAAACATTTTCGTGAAGCATAGGGTATACTTACTTTTCGTAAAAACATAAAGTATATTTTCTTTTCATAAAAACATACTTACTTTTCATAACAACATAAGGTATATTTACCTTTCATAAAAACATACTTGTTTTTCTTAAAAATTGACTTTCACAAGTCACATGACATTCATATGAAATCATAATTTAAATCAATTAATAAGTGCGAGTCTACCTCAAATCCGACGAGTGCAAAGTTGAGCGGGAATGACTTCAATTTCTTTAAATTCTCCGTACGCTTCGTCTTAGCCAATAAGTCACTTTAGTATATCGAATATATAATTCAAAATGATAAATTATAATTTGAGGACTAAAATTGATGTTTTGAAAGTTGAGGGATTAAGATGAATACTTTTGAAAGTTCAGGGACTAAAATAGATATTTTGAAATTTGAGGGATTAAAATGAATACTTTGAAACTTGGGCTTAAAATCAAATAAAGTAAATCAGCAAGGACTGAAATGATAAGTTTAAAAGCTGAAAGGACTGAAATAAAACCTTTTTAAAACTCGGGGACTGATTTGAAAGCCTTTGAAACTTGAGGGATCAAAGTGCAAATTTTCGAAAATCAAATATATTAAATAAAACTTTACTTTCACTTTCAACACTCTCTCTCCCTCATTTACGTGAAACCAGCGAGGAAGTGAGAGACGGAGGGCAGACGGAGGTGCGATCGACCAAAATCAGTCAAGACTGCCGGTGGTTCGATGGTCGCAAGGAGGCTAGAGTAGCGGTCAAGGTGGGTTCAAGCTTGAGGGGTTTAGATGCGCGATTTTGGTGTAAGAAGATCGCGATTTGGCTGCGAGAATCCGACGATACAATCTGCTGAAATCAGACTATAGAGGGTTCGAGATTAGGTAAGGTTCTGGGTTTCTTCTATTTCTTAGTTTGGGTTTTGATTTTGAGTTTTGGGTGAGGATTTGGATTCGAACTGAAGTTGATTGTGGAAAGTGATGATGATTTGGTTTCTGCAACTGATCTGGGGTGCAGGCTGCGTTGGTGGTGGTCTGATGTTCGACGATGGGTGATGACTCTGGTTGGGTTAAATTCCGATGATGATGAAAATGGATGATAATTGGTGGTGCTGCAGGGGTGGTGACGGTTGAAATGGTTGATTCATGGTGATGAAGGTGGAGCTTATGCAGTTGGAAATCATACTGTTGAATTGTCTATGGTGTTGCAGTTGGGATTGTGGTTTAGGTGGTTGCTGTGGTAATGATGATGGTTATTGCAGTGGTGTTGATAATGGATCTTGGCTATGGTTTGGGCTGGAATTGGTGGTGGAGGCAGGAGATGATGATGGAGTCCAGTGTTGTGATTAACATTGCTGTGGTGGTGGCTTTTTAACAGATCGGAGGTGAGTTGGAGATGGTACTTGGCAGTGGAACTGGATCGGCTGTGAACTGCTGATGATGAGTGCTGAAGGCAATTGTTGCAGACTTGATTTTGGCCATCTTTGGAGGTGGCCGCGTTGGTTTGATATTGAAGAAGGTGGAAATGGATAGTGGTGGTTTTGACATTGATGAAACAGATTGATGAAACAGTGGCAGGGCTGTGGTTATTATATAGGTGATGGAGTTGGGTGCAGGCATTGATGGTAGACGTGATGATTCATGGGGATGAAGGTGGTTTGATCTGTACTTATGGTTTTATACAGATTTGTGTTAGTGTGGTGGAATTAAGATAGGTGGAAATGAAATTGTGTTTTGGTTAGTGGAGAATTTGGTGTGAAATAGAATATCATCATTATGTTTTGATGGTTGATTTGGTGGAGAATATGATGGATACGGGTGATGAATGTTGGTGTTTTTAAAGGAAAAGAGAAAGAAATTAAAATGATTAAAGAGGAGACATGGGGAATCATCAAATAAAAATAATGGAAAGGGAATATAGGTTGTGCCATGTGAGTTGAATGGAGATGTGGTTGTATGATGAAATCGTGGTGGAGTTTTAGGTTGGGTAGGAATTAGATTAGGTGTAAGGTTTTAGAATAAAATGATTAGATTTTGTGAAAAGAAAAAGGAAAATTGAAATATTTTAATAAATTTGGAATTCAAAATAATTTTGAAAATAATACTTTGAATAAACAATTAAAATAACATAATTTTAGAAATTCGGAAATTTAATTTAAAATCGAACAAATTCGATATTTCTTGACTTGACTAGACGAATCCGTCGCGGCGTTAACTTCAAAATAATGGGTGAAATAGTAGCGACACGATTTTCTAAATATTAAAATAATTATAAAATTGCGTAAAAATTCTGGGTCGCTATAATCTTACCCCCTTAAAATAATTTCGTCCTCGAAATTAAACTTACTTGATCTTATGATTTCTGAATACTTAATCAGAATCTCTTCTTTCTCTTATGTAGCATCATCGCTACCATATTTAACCCAACCATTTTTAACCCACTGGACTTTGACTAAATGCATCAATTTGTTTTCTTAAGAACATGGACTTTTCTATCAATAATAGACATATGTGTCTACTCATAAATTCTTCTGAATCAAAATGAAAATTCCCAATCGTATGTGATATTTCATCATATCTTGTAGTATTCATGTAACTTGTCACTTATCATCGTATCATGTGACCTCAAATATTTGTATATATCTCTAAAATTTCAACAAATCTTTACTGACATATCATATCATAATAATTTTTCCTTTCTTCTTATCATCGAATATTCCCAAAATAATCAAAGAATTACCTGAATATTCTCTCTACGTAATATACCCAATAACATATCAACATAATATCATTAACTTATCTTTCCAATATTTGTAACCCAAAATTCAGTAAACAAATATCTTCCAAATAACTAAAATTCTTTACTTAAATGTCATCACATTTCCTGCAAAGTATTTCTTTCACTTGTATATACGTATTAACTCTAATTCGATACGGTCCTCAATTCACTTTCCACGTATCATCACACTATACCATGATTATCATTATTATAACAAAATATCAGTACTCATAATCCAAGAAAAATATTCCAAATCTCAAATCCCATCATCAAATCTTTCTTTTATCAAGAAAGTGAACGGCGCATTAATTCTTGTCTCCTCTTATCCATTATTTTATTTCATGCTTTCTTACTGTAACACAAATCACGCGGATTCATTCATATCCTTGCGCTTTTAAATAGTTCATGCTGGGAAGAGGTTGAATCATCAAACAATGGATATCATCCTTTCTAACATTCGCAAGTATTATTCCAGTCTTCCTATGAATGATCTGAGAAAGATCTATAGAATAAGGCTCGAAAGATTGAGGTTGCTAATGGCTCATGATATTCCAGAAGATGTTCGCTGGTTGATAGAAGCAAAGGTTCGACTATCTGGTGAATTACCATCAACATTTCCAAAGCACATGCCTGGTTTAGGCAAAAGCACGTTTGCAAAGAAACGAAGAGCAAAAAGACTGGGTGGTTGCTACAAATGTGCTCGTTGGAACTGTAATACTCGTTGCAAATCAGTAGGATATTCTTCTACTAATCGGGATGATAAAATCGAATTCATAAAGGGTGGACTGAGTAAGGAGTCTTTGGATGATATTCGACTGACTCTTGAGACGCACCCAAGTGGTTATGTACAACGTGAACTTCTCTCCTTATACGCTCAGTTTAATGAGGACAAAAATCGTTATAGTCTCCAAAATATAATAGCAAAAGATCCTGTTTGCCAGTCTGTTTTACAAAATGAGGCTTCTGGCAGTTCAGCAATGATATAAGGTAAATCTTTTGATACGCATTTAAAATATTTTGCTGCTTTCTTTCACGCGTTTTGAAAATAAAATATATTTTCCTTTCTCGAGGTTTGATAAAGCTGGAAATAAAATATTAAATCGCCGAAAGGTGACAGCCTCGATACGATAAAAATATTCAAAAGTGGGCTGATTTTGTCAAAAGTAAATCTTTACTTTTTCAGAATCAATCAAAAACAGTAAATTTTTCCGGCTTTAAATAGCCAAACATATTTCATAGTTCAGGCATCCCAAAATCACATCTTCTTCGTAAGTTTTCCCTTCTTTACTATCAAAGATGGAAGCACCAAAACTTCGACAGATCAAAACTATTTGTGTATTTTGTGGATCAAAAGTAGGGAAAGGCTTCGGTTATCTAGAAGCGGCTGTAGATCTTGGAAAGAAACTGGGGGAAAAAGGTATCACTCTTGTATATGGGGGTGGTAGCAGTGGTCTAATGGGTTGTGTTTCCCAATCTGCTCTTGCAGAGAAATCAAAAGTAATCGGTGTCATACCTGTCCCTTTGGTAGATGTTGCAGGCAAAACACGAGGGCATGAAGTTCAAACCTTATCCATCCATGAACGCATAACTTGTATGCTATATGGTTCTGATGCCTTTATAGCCCTGCCCGGAGGTTTTGGTACCTTAGAAGAAATTTTTAACATTACCTCGTGGGCTCAACTAGATCTCCATACTAAGCCTATTGGGCTTCTGAATGTTAACAATTTCTTTGATGGTTTGTTAACCTTTCTTGATTATGCTGTGGAACAGGGATTCATCTCTCCATTTTCCAGAAGGCTTCTTATTTCCGCTCCTACTATTGATGAACTACTGGATAAGCTGCAGTCATATATCTCAATACAAGATCCAGCAGGAGTTAAGATAGATTGGTCGCAAGGAAGGGGAATCAAGCGAAAATGGAGTCCGGTTAATGTAAATTTAACTCTGTGAATCTTAGAATAGGTGGGGGTAGAGTACGGAGTATTCTCACTCTCGAGACACCCCTCCATTTACTAGGATTTCCTTAATGTTTAAATCTTGTGTGTACCTCAAAGGTTCCAGGTGGTAGATTACGGAGTATTCTTACTCTCGAAACACACCTCTTTGAAGGTTTCTTTATTTCCTCAAAAGATCAGAGGTGGTAGGATACGGCTACTCCGGAAACACATCTCTCATTCTGAGGATCTTTCCATGTTTTTCTCTTATGCTTTCGTGTGTTTCATGTATTCCTTTCCAGTGTGACTCTTGTGTGTTCTCCTTATGAGAAAATAATAAAATCTCTGCTATCATCTACTAAATCTCGTTTGTGATGTAAATGATCTTGCATGTCTAACCTTAATTCCTTTAGTGGATGCTTATCATATTATGCTCTTAATTCCAAATGATAAAATTCTGGATAGAGTCTCCCTTGTAATTTTGGACTTATCCAAACCATAAGCATACTTCATAACTCACAATAATAAATAACTCCACATTTGATCACAACGATCTAAAAATATTGAAAACGATTCCAACACTTCAATATCATCAAAAATATCCCATAATTCAATTCATAATTCCTCAACATAACAATTTCAAATCATATTTTTCAATATCACAATATCACTTCCTTCAATACCTTAATTGGCTCAAAAGATTACTCATACTTATAAATATATGCCATAAATCATATTTCCAAAATTTATTCACAAGGTCAAACTTCATAATAAATTTCTCTTCAACATAGAGGCATAATAAATTAACTCAACATAATATCCATTACTTAATTCTCAATAAAATCATATTATTCCCATTATGCTCAACACTCGTTTTAAAAAAATTTCTCATAATCATACATTAAAGCATATAAGTTATGACAAAGCATAACAACATCATTATTTCTCATAAATCATAAGTATCCGAAATACTCTTCATTCTTTCTCATAAATCAATAAAATGAGTATTCGAAATACTGAAATAACTTTAAACATTATAAACTTCTTTACCTCGGAGTTGGTGGAGCGAAATGATGGCAGTGGCAATCTTCATAAAAATCTTATAATGAAAAATATTTCTTGAAAATTCTTTTTGAAAATTTTTCCAGTCTACAGAAACGCAGACTAGCTCTGATACCAACTTGTAGCGCCCCGAGTTCCGTATACCCGATTCACTACGTCATTTTCTGTCTAAATTTTTCGAATAATATTTTTGCGGAAGAAATAGTTGAAATTCATTTTTGGCAACATTAAATAAACTGTAATGGCCGCTAAAATTGAAAACATTTATGAAACCATTTGAAATAGTAAATAGAACCATTAATATTGTAAAGAAATTGCCAATATCATAATTTCTCAAATAAATGAACTTCTCTAAATTATTCGATTGTTTGGAAAATACGGAAATCATTAACGTCAAACTTTCAACCGTTTAACGATTATTGCCACCATCATTCATCGCTCGCCACCGTCTCCGAAATCTGCAAAACTGTTAAAAAGTAGGGTGAGTATTTCATGGGGGAAATACTCAGTAGACTCATCGCATATTAATTTAATTTATAAGATGATTAAACACATAAATCCCGGCTCTTTATAAAACGGGCATTGATAGAGCTTCTTTATAAAACTGCTCTTGATAAAACTCATATTGTGCATTACAGCACGGGACATATTTTGCAAATCATAGGCTCTTTGAAAACAGCTCTTTGAAAACCATATACTTATAAAAATATTTTAATTATGCCAAGCATAATTTCTTTTGAAAGCATAACATAAGATATGATTGAAATCCTCATAAACATAAATAGACACAAGAACTTTACCGAACTTAGGTGGCAAGAATTCTTATGCAGTAAAATCATAATAACAGTAAGTTTTCATCATAACATAGGATAAGATCGAAATCCTCATAAATATAAGAATTTTACCGAACTTAGGTGGCAAGAATTCTTATGTAGTAAGTATACCAAGCATAATTTTCTGAAATTCATAGGGATCAATTGCATCATAACATAAGATAGGATCGAAATCCTCATAAACATATGCGACAGGAATTTTACCGAACTTAGGTGGTAAATCCTCATAAACATATGGAAAGATAGGAATTTTACCGAACTTCGTGGCAAATCCTCATAAACATAGGAGACACAAGAATGTTACCGAACTTAGGTGGCAAGAATTCTTATGTGTAGCGCTACTAAAACTCCGGTCCCCTTAACATATCATAACTTATCATATGGGACCCAAAACAATCTTGGTAGATTGATTTCATAGCAATGATCCAAAAAAAACATTTTCGTGAAGCATAGGGTATACTTACTTTTCGTAAAAACATAAAGTATATTTTCTTTTCATAAAAACATACTTACTTTTCATAACAACATAAGGTATATTTACCTTTCATAAAAACATACTTGTTTTTCTTAAAAATTGACTTTCACAAGTCACATGACATTCATATGAAATCATAATTTAAATCAATTAATAAGTGCGAGTCTACCTCAAATCCGACGAGTGCAAAGTTGAGCGGGAATGACTTCAATTTCTTTAAATTCTCCGTACGCTTCGTCTTAGCCAATAAGTCACTTTAGTATATCGAATATATAATTCAAAATGATAAATTATAATTTGAGGACTAAAATTGATGTTTTGAAAGTTGAGGGATTAAGATGAATACTTTTGAAAGTTCAGGGACTAAAATAGATATTTTGAAATTTGAGGGATTAAAATGAATACTTTGAAACTTGGGCTTAAAATCAAATAAAGTAAATCAGCAAGGACTGAAATGATAAGTTTAAAAGCTGAAAGGACTGAAATAAAACCTTTTTAAAACTCGGGGACTGATTTGAAAGCCTTTGAAACTTGAGGGATCAAAGTGCAAATTTTCGAAAATCAAATATATTAAATAAAACTTTACTTTCACTTTCAACACTCTCTCTCCCTCATTTACGTGAAACCAGCGAGGAAGTGAGAGACGGAGGGCAGACGGAGGTGCGATCGACCAAAATCAGTCAAGACTGCCGGTGGTTCGATGGTCGCAAGGAGGCTGGAGTAGCGGTCAAGGTGGGTTCAAGCTTGAGGGGTTTAGATGCGCGATTTTGGTGTAAGAAGATCGCGATTTGGCTGCGAGAATCCGACGATACAATCTGCTGAAATCAGACTATAGAGGGTTCGAGATTAGGTAAGGTTCTGGGTTTCTTCTATTTCTTAGTTTGGGTTTTGATTTTGAGTTTTGGGTGAGGATTTGGATTCGAACTGAAGTTGATTGTGGAAAGTGATGATGATTTGGTTTCTGCAACTGATCTGGGGTGCAGGCTGCGTTGGTGGTGGTCTGATGTTCGACGATGGGTGATGACTCTGGTTGGGTTAAATTCCGATGATGATGAAAATGGATGATAATTGGTGGTGCTGCAGGGGTGGTGACGGTTGAAATGGTTGATTCATGGTGATGAAGGTGGAGCTTATGCAGTTGGAAATCATACTGTTGAATTGTCTATGGTGTTGCAGTTGGGATTGTGGTTTAGGTGGTTGCTGTGGTAATGATGATGGTTATTGCAGTGGTGTTGATAATGGATCTTGGCTATGGTTTGGGCTGGAATTGGTGGTGGAGGCAGGAGATGATGATGGAGTCCAGTGTTGTGATTAACATTGCTGTGGTGGTGGCTTTTTAACAGATCGGAGGTGAGTTGGAGATGGTACTTGGCAGTGGAACTGGATCGGCTGTGAACTGCTGATGATGAGTGCTGAAGGCAATTGTTGCAGACTTGATTTTGGCCATCTTTGGAGGTGGCCGCGTTGGTTTGATATTGAAGAAGGTGGAAATGGATAGTGGTGGTTTTGACATTGATGAAACAGATTGATGAAACAGTGGCAGGGCTGTGGTTATTATATAGGTGATGGAGTTGGGTGCAGGCATTGATGGTAGACGTGATGATTCATGGGGATGAAGGTGGTTTGATCTGTACTTATGGTTTTATACAGATTTGTGTTAGTGTGGTGGAATTAAGATAGGTGGAAATGAAATTGTGTTTTGGTTAGTGGAGAATTTGGTGTGAAATAGAATATCATCATTATGTTTTGATGGTTGATTTGGTGGAGAATATGATGGATACGGGTGATGAATGTTGGTGTTTTTAAAGGAAAAGAGAAAGAAATTAAAATGATTAAAGAGGAGACATGGGGAATCATCAAATAAAAATAATGGAAAGGGAATATAGGTTGTGCCATGTGAGTTGAATGGAGATGTGGTTGTATGATGAAATCGTGGTGGAGTTTTAGGTTGGGTAGGAATTAGATTAGGTGTAAGGTTTTAGAATAAAATGATTAGATTTTGTGAAAAGAAAAAGGAAAATTGAAATATTTTAATAAATTTGGAATTCAAAATAATTTTGAAAATAATACTTTGAATAAACAATTAAAATAACATAATTTTAGAAATTCGGAAATTTAATTTAAAATCGAACAAATTCGATATTTCTTGACTTGACTAGACGAATCCGTCGCGGCGTTAACTTCAAAATAATGGGTGAAATAGTAGCGACACGATTTTCTAAATATTAAAATAATTATAAAATTGCGTAAAAATTCTGGGTCGCTATAATCTTACCCCCTTAAAATAATTTCGTCCTCGAAATTAAACTTACTTGATCTTATGATTTCTGAATACTTAATCAGAATCTCTTCTTTCTCTTATGTAGCATCATCGCTACCATATTTAACCCAACCATTTTTAACCCACTGGACTTTGACTAAATGCATCAATTTGTTTTCTTAAGAACATGGACTTTTCTATCAATAATAGACATATGTGTCTACTCATAAATTCTTCTGAATCAAAATGAAAATTCCCAATCGTATGTGATATTTCATCATATCTTGTAGTATTCATGTAACTTGTCACTTATCATCGTATCATGTGACCTCAAATATTTGTATATATCTCTAAAATTTCAACAAATCTTTACTGACATATCATATCATAATAATTTTTCCTTTCTTCTTATCATCGAATATTCCCAAAATAATCAAAGAATTACCTGAATATTCTCTCTACGTAATATACCCAATAACATATCAACATAATATCATTAACTTATCTTTCCAATATTTGTAACCCAAAATTCAGTAAACAAATATCTTCCAAATAACTAAAATTCTTTACTTAAATGTCATCACATTTCCTGCAAAGTATTTCTTTCACTTGTATATACGTATTAACTCTAATTCGATACGGTCCTCAATTCACTTTCCACGTATCATCACACTATACCATGATTATCATTATTATAACAAAATATCAGTACTCATAATCCAAGAAAAATATTCCAAATCTCAAATCCCATCATCAAATCTTTCTTTTATCAAGAAAGTGAACGGCGCATTAATTCTTGTCTCCTCTTATCCATTATTTTATTTCATGCTTTCTTACTGTAACACAAATCACGCGGATTCATTCATATCCTTGCGCTTTTAAATAGTTCATGCTGGGAAGAGGTTGAATCATCAAACAATGGATATCATCCTTTCTAACATTCGCAAGTATTATTCCAGTCTTCCTATGAATGATCTGAGAAAGATCTATAGAATAAGGCTCGAAAGATTGAGGTTGCTAATGGCTCATGATATTCCAGAAGATGTTCGCTGGTTGATAGAAGCAAAGGTTCGACTATCTGGTGAATTACCATCAACATTTCCAAAGCACATGCCTGGTTTAGGCAAAAGCACGTTTGCAAAGAAACGAAGAGCAAAAAGACTGGGTGGTTGCTACAAATGTGCTCGTTGGAACTGTAATACTCGTTGCAAATCAGTAGGATATTCTTCTACTAATCGGGATGATAAAATCGAATTCATAAAGGGTGGACTGAGTAAGGAGTCTTTGGATGATATTCGACTGACTCTTGAGACGCACCCAAGTGGTTATGTACAACGTGAACTTCTCTCCTTATACGCTCAGTTTAATGAGGACAAAAATCGTTATAGTCTCCAAAATATAATAGCAAAAGATCCTGTTTGCCAGTCTGTTTTACAAAATGAGGCTTCTGGCAGTTCAGCAATGATATAAGGTAAATCTTTTGATACGCATTTAAAATATTTTGCTGCTTTCTTTCACGCGTTTTGAAAATAAAATATATTTTCCTTTCTCGAGGTTTGATAAAGCTGGAAATAAAATATTAAATCGCCGAAAGGTGACAGCCTCGATACGATAAAAATATTCAAAAGTGGGCTGATTTTGTCAAAAGTAAATCTTTACTTTTTCAGAATCAATCAAAAACAGTAAATTTTTCCGGCTTTAAATAGCCAAACATATTTCATAGTTCAGGCATCCCAAAATCACATCTTCTTCGTAAGTTTTCCCTTCTTTACTATCAAAGATGGAAGCACCAAAACTTCGACAGATCAAAACTATTTGTGTATTTTGTGGATCAAAAGTAGGGAAAGGCTTCGGTTATCTAGAAGCGGCTGTAGATCTTGGAAAGAAACTGGGGGAAAAAGGTATCACTCTTGTATATGGGGGTGGTAGCAGTGGTCTAATGGGTTGTGTTTCCCAATCTGCTCTTGCAGAGAAATCAAAAGTAATCGGTGTCATACCTGTCCCTTTGGTAGATGTTGCAGGCAAAACACGAGGGCATGAAGTTCAAACCTTATCCATCCATGAACGCATAACTTGTATGCTATATGGTTCTGATGCCTTTATAGCCCTGCCCGGAGGTTTTGGTACCTTAGAAGAAATTTTTAACATTACCTCGTGGGCTCAACTAGATCTCCATACTAAGCCTATTGGGCTTCTGAATGTTAACAATTTCTTTGATGGTTTGTTAACCTTTCTTGATTATGCTGTGGAACAGGGATTCATCTCTCCATTTTCCAGAAGGCTTCTTATTTCCGCTCCTACTATTGATGAACTACTGGATAAGCTGCAGTCATATATCTCAATACAAGATCCAGCAGGAGTTAAGATAGATTGGTCGCAAGGAAGGGGAATCAAGCGAAAATGGAGTCCGGTTAATGTAAATTTAACTCTGTGAATCTTAGAATAGGTGGGGGTAGAGTACGGAGTATTCTCACTCTCGAGACACCCCTCCATTTACTAGGATTTCCTTAATGTTTAAATCTTGTGTGTACCTCAAAGGTTCCAGGTGGTAGATTACGGAGTATTCTTACTCTCGAAACACACCTCTTTGAAGGTTTCTTTATTTCCTCAAAAGATCAGAGGTGGTAGGATACGGCTACTCCGGAAACACATCTCTCATTCTGAGGATCTTTCCATGTTTTTCTCTTATGCTTTCGTGTGTTTCATGTATTCCTTTCCAGTGTGACTCTTGTGTGTTCTCCTTATGAGAAAATAATAAAATCTCTGCTATCATCTACTAAATCTCGTTTGTGATGTAAATGATCTTGCATGTCTAACCTTAATTCCTTTAGTGGATGCTTATCATATTATGCTCTTAATTCCAAATGATAAAATTCTGGATAGAGTCTCCCTTGTAATTTTGGACTTATCCAAACCATAAGCATACTTCATAACTCACAATAATAAATAACTCCACATTTGATCACAACGATCTAAAAATATTGAAAACGATTCCAACACTTCAATATCATCAAAAATATCCCATAATTCAATTCATAATTCCTCAACATAACAATTTCAAATCATATTTTTCAATATCACAATATCACTTCCTTCAATACCTTAATTGGCTCAAAAGATTACTCATACTTATAAATATATGCCATAAATCATATTTCCAAAATTTATTCACAAGGTCAAACTTCATAATAAATTTCTCTTCAACATAGAGGCATAATAAATTAACTCAACATAATATCCATTACTTAATTCTCAATAAAATCATATTATTCCCATTATGCTCAACACTCGTTTTAAAAAAATTTCTCATAATCATACATTAAAGCATATAAGTTATGACAAAGCATAACAACATCATTATTTCTCATAAATCATAAGTATCCGAAATACTCTTCATTCTTTCTCATAAATCAATAAAATGAGTATTCGAAATACTGAAATAACTTTAAACATTATAAACTTCTTTACCTCGGAGTTGGTGGAGCGAAATGATGGCAGTGGCAATCTTCATAAAAATCTTATAATGAAAAATATTTCTTGAAAATTCTTTTTGAAAATTTTTCCAGTCTACAGAAACGCAGACTAGCTCTGATACCAACTTGTAGCGCCCCGAGTTCCGTATACCCGATTCACTACGTCATTTTCTGTCTAAATTTTTCGAATAATATTTTTGCGGAAGAAATAGTTGAAATTCATTTTTGGCAACATTAAATAAACTGTAATGGCCGCTAAAATTGAAAACATTTATGAAACCATTTGAAATAGTAAATAGAACCATTAATATTGTAAAGAAATTGCCAATATCATAATTTCTCAAATAAATGAACTTCTCTAAATTATTCGATTGTTTGGAAAATACGGAAATCATTAACGTCAAACTTTCAACCGTTTAACGATTATTGCCACCATCATTCATCGCTCGCCACCGTCTCCGAAATCTGCAAAACTGTTAAAAAGTAGGGTGAGTATTTCATGGGGGAAATACTCAGTAGACTCATCGCATATTAATTTAATTTATAAGATGATTAAACACATAAATCCCGGCTCTTTATAAAACGGGCATTGATAGAGCTTCTTTATAAAACTGCTCTTGATAAAACTCATATTGTGCATTACAGCACGGGACATATTTTGCAAATCATAGGCTCTTTGAAAACAGCTCTTTGAAAACCATATACTTATAAAAATATTTTAATTATGCCAAGCATAATTTCTTTTGAAAGCATAACATAAGATATGATTGAAATCCTCATAAACATAAATAGACACAAGAACTTTACCGAACTTAGGTGGCAAGAATTCTTATGCAGTAAAATCATAATAACAGTAAGTTTTCATCATAACATAGGATAAGATCGAAATCCTCATAAATATAAGAATTTTACCGAACTTAGGTGGCAAGAATTCTTATGTAGTAAGTATACCAAGCATAATTTTCTGAAATTCATAGGGATCAATTGCATCATAACATAAGATAGGATCGAAATCCTCATAAACATATGCGACAGGAATTTTACCGAACTTAGGTGGTAAATCCTCATAAACATATGGAAAGATAGGAATTTTACCGAACTTCGTGGCAAATCCTCATAAACATAGGAGACACAAGAATGTTATCGAACTTAGGTGGCAAGAATTCTTATGTGTAGCGCTACTAAAACTCCGGTCCCCTTAACATATCATAACTTATCATATGGGACCCAAAACAATCTTGGTAGATTGATTTCATAGCAATGATCCAAAAAAAACATTTTCGTGAAGCATAGGGTATACTTACTTTTCGTAAAAACATAAAGTATATTTTCTTTTCATAAAAACATACTTACTTTTCATAACAACATAAGGTATATTTACCTTTCATAAAAACATACTTGTTTTTCTTAAAAATTGACTTTCACAAGTCACATGACATTCATATGAAATCATAATTTAAATCAATTAATAAGTGCGAGTCTACCTCAAATCCGACGAGTGCAAAGTTGAGCGGGAATGACTTCAATTTCTTTAAATTCTCCGTACGCTTCGTCTTAGCCAATAAGTCACTTTAGTATATCGAATATATAATTCAAAATGATAAATTATAATTTGAGGACTAAAATTGATGTTTTGAAAGTTGAGGGATTAAGATGAATACTTTTGAAAGTTCAGGGACTAAAATAGATATTTTGAAATTTGAGGGATTAAAATGAATACTTTGAAACTTGGGCTTAAAATCAAATAAAGTAAATCAGCAAGGACTGAAATGATAAGTTTAAAAGCTGAAAGGACTGAAATAAAACCTTTTTAAAACTCGAGGACTGATTTGAAAGCCTTTGAAACTTGAGGGATCAAAGTGCAAATTTTCGAAAATCAAATATATTAAATAAAACTTTACTTTCACTTTCAACACTCTCTCTCCCTCATTTACGTGAAACCAGCGAGGAAGTGAGAGACGGAGGGCAGACGGAGGTGCGATCGACCAAAATCAGTCAAGACTGCCGGTGGTTCGATGGTCGCAAGGAGGCTGGAGTAGCGGTCAAGGTGGGTTCAAGCTTGAGGGGTTTAGATGCGCGATTTTGGTGTAAGAAGATCGCGATTTGGCTGCGAGAATCCGATGATACAATCTGCTGAAATCAGACTATAGAGGGTTCGAGATTAGGTAAGGTTCTGGGTTTCTTCTATTTCTTAGTTTGGGTTTTGATTTTGAGTTTTGGGTGAGGATTTGGATTCGAACTGAAGTTGATTGTGGAAAGTGATGATGATTTGGTTTCTGCAACTGATCTGGGGTGCAGGCTGCGTTGGTGGTGGTCTGATGTTCGACGATGGGTGATGACTCTGGTTGGGTTAAATTCCGGTGATGATGAAAATGGATGATAATTGGTGGTGCTGCAGGGGTGGTGACGGTTGAAATGGTTGATTCATGGTGATGAAGGTGGAGCTTATGCAGTTGGAAATCATACTGTTGAATTGTCTATGGTGTTGCAGTTGGGATTGTGGTTTAGGTGGTTGCTGTGGTAATGATGATGGTTATTGCAGTGGTGTTGATAATGGATCTTGGCTATGGTTTGGGCTGGAATTGGTGGTGGAGGCAGGAGATGATGATGGAGTCCAGTGTTGTGATTAACATTGCTGTGGTGGTGGCTTTTTAACAGATCGGAGGTGAGTTGGAGATGGTACTTGGCAGTGGAACTGGATCGGCTGTGAACTGCTGATGATGAGTGCTGAAGGCAATTGTTGCAGACTTGATTTTGGCCATCTTTGGAGGTGGCCGCGTTGGTTTGATATTGAAGAAGGTGGAAATGGATAGTGGTGGTTTTGACATTGATGAAACAGATTGATGAAACAGTGGCAGGGCTGTGGTTATTATATAGGTGATGGAGTTGGGTGCAGGCATTGATGGTAGACGTGATGATTCATGGGGATGAAGGTGGTTTGATCTGTACTTATGGTTTTATACAGATTTGTGTTAGTGTGGTGGAATTAAGATAGGTGGAAATGAAATTGTGTTTTGGTTAGTGGAGAATTTGGTGTGAAATAGAATATCATCATTATGTTTTGATGGTTGATTTGGTGGAGAATATGATGGATACGGGTGATGAATGTTGGTGTTTTTAAAGGAAAAGAGAAAGAAATTAAAATGATTAAAGAGGAGACATGGGGAATCATCAAATAAAAATAATGGAAAGGGAATATAGGTTGTGCCATGTGAGTTGAATGGAGATGTGGTTGTATGATGAAATCGTGGTGGAGTTTTAGGTTGGGTAGGAATTAGATTAGGTGTAAGGTTTTAGAATAAAATGATTAGATTTTGTGAAAAGAAAAAGGAAAATTGAAATATTTTAATAAATTTGGAATTCAAAATAATTTTGAAAATAATACTTTGAATAAACAATTAAAATAACATAATTTTAGAAATTCGGAAATTTAATATAAAATCGAACAAATTCGATATTTCTTGACTTGACTAGACGAATCCGTCGCGGCGTTAACTTCAAAATAATGGGTGAAATAGTAGCGACACGATTTTCTAAATATTAAAATAATTATAAAATTGCGTAAAAATTCTGGGTCGCTATAGTATATTACACGGAAGAATATTCATGTGAGTTGAAATGTTACAATTGATCTTGGGTTATTCGTTATAAGAAGTTTGAGAAGAATGATGATAGACTTCATAATTGATTATTATGGTGCGACATGATTTCTTAAAGAAATAGTAGAGATTAATAATGATGTTTCTCTAGTCAAAGTCCAATGGGGTACAAAAAGTAGTGCTGAAACTACTTGAGAAAAGAAAGAAGAAAGAAGTCTGGCTTAATACCCAGATATATTTAGATCAAGAAAGTTTAAAATTCGAGGACAAAATTATTTTAAGTGGAGAAAGTTGTAACGATCGAGAAATTTTCAAACTTTAAAGACTTGTTTTACCAAACTTGTCGCTACGACTCTCCAACCGTAACGATTCTTAATCAAAACCAGCGCTCTCGTCTAGTCATATTAATTATTTTAAGAGTTTAAGAAAGAAGAAATTTTGAAGTACCCAAGTATTCTAGATCAAGAAAATTTTAAATTTCGAGGACGAAATTATTTTAAGGTGGTAGGGTTGTAGCGACCGAGAACTTTCCATGATTTATTTAAACATTATTTTTTTTTATGTGTCGCTACGACTTTGCCCATTTATTTTAAAACGCAATAGTCTAGCCAACGACGAAAAATTTTATTTTAAATTTATCTTAGTCAAATTCCAGTTCCATTAAAGTGAATCATTTTCAGTATTTATTCTTAAGTCCAGATTTCAACTTTTAATAGATTATCCAAATTATTTAATTTTATGTCCATAGTCCATTATTTATTTTAAAATTCAATTTTCAATTTATGGAATTCAAATTATTTTAAATCCAAAATATTTTATCTCTAATTTAAATTCATTCTCAAATTTTTATTTATTTTTAAAATCCCCAATTCACATTCATTTTAATCCCAAAATTTCCTCCCCAACTTCTACTTTCATATTCAAGCACATTTTCCCCATTATCTCTACCCAATCCCTCACAATTAGCCATTCGACCTAATTACATCCCACATTTTCTTCTTTTCCCACCCATTTCATCATCATCAATCACCATACTTTACACCACTTTCCATTTCATTTTCCACCTAATCCTCCACCACAAACCTCCATTTATGAATCCACCAAGCCTCATTTACAACCACATTCAGAACCATAGCCAAGAATGAAATAACCTCAATCCCAAAATTTCAGTCATCATCCCCACGTCACCTCATGCCTTCCATGCATATTTTTTTAAATCCCTTCAATCTTTCCCCAAATCATATGCTGCCCTAACCTACCAAATTGAGCCCCAACAACACGTGTATATCTCCCTCACCATTCATGACCAGCACACACACAAATTTTAGCAACACAATAATACTCTCAGTATGAAATCTCCTCCTCCAGTGGTCAACCTCGGTTTAGACATGGTGTTCATACATCGAAACTTATATGTTGATGCTAGAACTATAATTTCTAGACACCAATAATATGATGAATCCCACATATTCACACTGGCGAATTAGCACACGTTGTGTCAATTCATTCACTCAATAATTCAAGCAATGGATTAATGGGGTGAATGGAAGACAACCACCAAATTCCTTCTTCAACAGAAAAAGCTAAAAACCAACACTACATACACAAAAACTCCAGTAAGCACCTCTAAGTATGAATTCATCCCTCAAGATTCGGACTCTTCTCAATTCGAATATCACACACGATGACCGCACCTCCACTGAGCCACCAATTCGATCCGTAGCGATCAGACCGCTTGTAAACACAAACCCAAAATCTCAACCCAAGTTCCGAATTCACAGAATCACCCAACACCTCCGAAACCGCCGCCTGGACCATCCACAACGCCACTACCAAAATCACAGCCTGCACCCAAACCTCCCTCATCACCAAAATCGCCCCTGCCCATTTCACCTCCAACCAAAGGCAATAACACCACCACAATCATCAACTCCAAAACCTTCATGGCCGCCCCTACCCACTGCTACAATTCAAACTCCATCACCCAACCAATCCTCAAACACCACTCGATACCACCGTCACCACCACACGAAACCCACCACCGCCCAACTCCAAATTCGCATCAATCGACATCCAAAACACCCAAAATGAAAAATAAAATTGTTAGCCCAGACACCTACCTCAATCACCGACCCGTTTTGACCGGAGTATCGTCGGTAAATCATCGAGACCGAGCCTCGGTTTACCTCGACTTCTTTTTCGCACAACCTCCGAAAATGCCATCTCACTTGTTGTGTACCACTCCAGTCGCCGCCACATTCCGGCGGCGCCGTCGCCAGCAGCGATGAAGGATGGGTCGTTCGCCCACCTCTCTCTCTTTCTTTTCTCTGTCGACCGAGGTAGAGAGAGAGATTTACATATATATATATATATATATTTTTTGATTACCTTTTAGTTCCCATCTTACAAATTAGTTTATTTTGGTCCCCATCCTTTGAAGTGTTTTATTTTAGTCATTGATTTTTGAAAAGTATTTAATTCAATCCCTGCAGATTTAAAATCTTATAAGTCAGCCCACTAATTTTTCGAAAAGCCCATTTTAGTGCCCAATTTTGAAAGTAATAAGTGTCGGCCCCAAGTTTTGAAAATACTTATTTCAGTCCTTTCAGTTTTTAAAAGTATCAAACTTCAATATCTGATTCCTAATACATTTTATTTCAGCCCTTGTTTTAAAAGAGTTTTTATTAATTAGCCCACATATTTTCAAAGCCTTTTATTTCAGTCTCAAGTTTTTAAAATATTTATATTCAACCCCTAAAGCTTTTATTTTCATCTTAAAATTTAAATCCCAAAATACTAAATTTAAATTTATTTATTTATAGGACTAGACAAAGCGCGAGAAAATTAAAAGTATTATTCCCGTTGCTCAATACTCGAGAAATAAGGTAGACTCTTATCTACAAGTTTACATTTTTCAAAAGTGCGCATTAATAATTGTTTGGATTATAAGTTTAGCATGTATGATTGTGTTCATGAGAATTACTTGCTTTCCAAGCATGAGACTATGTTATGAGAATTTACTTGCTTAAATGCATGAGACTTGAACTTGTATGTTCATGAGACTACTGGTGATCGTTAGACACCTGAGAACTTGAATATTATGATTATGTGTTTTAATTTATAATGTTAAATGATTATTATGCGCGAGTCTACTGAGTATTTCTATGAAATACTCACGTTTTCCAAAAACAAATTTTGCAGATGACGGAGTCGGCGGCGAGACGTGCGATGGTGGCAATTATTGAGATTTTAGAAATGTTTTATTTGAAAGTGAAACTTATTTATTCATGTTTTGTTCCAAGAATAATTTTTCAAATCATTTCAATATTTGAATTGTTTCATAAATGTCGTCAATTTAATTATTTATCGTTACTTTACTTTAAAACTTAAGATTTAATTTTTATGAATTGTTTTAATTAAATGGATTAAAATTTAGTTTCCGCTTTAACTTTTAAACAATGGATGTGATGTTTTATAAATTCATTTCTTCCGCAAAAAAATGTTGTTTCAAAGGTTTCAAATAATAAATATGATGTTTGAGATTTTTAATTATTTCTGCAATAAAATCAGATTTAAAGGACGAAGTGGCGTCCCGGGCTCCGCGGAATTCGGGGCGTTACAGCGTGGTATCAGAGCGGGTCTACGTTTCTGTAGACTTGCAAATTTTGAAAAGAGAAATTTTTTTAAAAGATAAAAATAAATAATGTTTTGACGACTTTTGCCACTGCCATCGTTCGCTCCGCCAACTCCGAAGGTAAATGATTTTATCATGAAGTTTATGTTATGATGATTTCGGATACATGAGAAATGAAGTATTTTGAGAATTTGATGAGAAAGAATGAGAAAGATTTTTGTATCCAAAATAAGAAAGAAAGAAAGAAAACGAGTTTGAGCATAATTTGAATGGGTTTTTAAATATTTTTTTTTTTTACATCCTCGTAATTTTAACTAAGAGAAATGGACAAACCCCGCATAATTGGACTTTGCATAATTGGTTTAGGACAAGGCACCTTTCACAAGGAGTCAACCGAGAAATCTAGATCTAGTATATGCTCCTATCAAAGGGATATCAGACTATGTATGTAGATATTGCATCAGACGAAAATTGTTACTATAAATTTGTCATGATTGATGATTATAAATCTGATTTTGTTTGGGAAAATGGTGATTTAAATTGAATTTGGAGACTAGATCATGTTCTATTTCGTGATTGAATTGGGTTATGGTACACATACGTCAGAGATTTAATTTTGGAATTAGATATGAAGTTGAAGCATATAGTAGCAAGAAGAAAGAATCGAATTTTGGGTTTTTGATAATATAGTGAGGCTTAGACTTATTATTGGGTTAAGTTTTGTCTTCTTGCTTAAGTATTTGATTGAGATGAAAGGATTTAAAGTTTTGAATAAATAACCACTGACAGTATTTATGGATTTGAGGAACCGAGTTTTCCAACATTAATTGGACATGTTTTTTTTTTTATTGTATTCATGGACGATATTTTAGAGATAGTAAATCATATGAGGAACATTTGAGGATTTTGTTGGAGACACTTCGAGATTATGAAAAGGAAATTTTGGTTGACCCATGAACAATGAGGAAATATTATTTTTCAAGTATAAGATGATTGAGAGTTATTGGTTGTTTACTTACATTGCGGCTTAGGTAAGCATGTTTACTACAAGAGTGAAATCTTGAACAGAGTATCAATTTGGAGTTAAAGTTTTGATAATTTTGGAGATTGTTGTTTATAAACATCTTGATTGGTGAAGTGTGCAATCGATTAAGTATCAATGTATATGTGGAGTTATATGATCATTTGAGGTATAAATAGGAAATACCAAGTTATGTCTTGCAGAAAATGTTATGGCATTTGGGAGTAGAATCTTAGTTATTTGGGAGCAAATTGTTTATTAATATTATTTGAATTTTGTGATACATTTTGGTGACGTATATAGGAAGATGTTAGAGATCAAGATGGTGCATAAATGTACTACATGTTATTAGGTATATTACACGGAAGAATATTCATGTGAGTTGAAATGTTACAATTGATCTTGGGTTATTCGTTATAAGAAGTTTGAGAAGAATGATGATAGACTTCATAATTGATTATTATGGTGCGACATGATTTCTTAAAGAAATAGTAGAGATTAATAATGATGTTTCTCTAGTCAAAGTCCAATGGGGTACAAAAAGTAGTGCTGAAACTACTTGAGAAAAGAAAGAAGAAAGAAGTCTGGCTTAATACCCAGATATATTTAGATCAAGAAAGTTTAAAATTCGAGGACAAAATTATTTTAAGTGGAGAAAGTTGTAACGATCGAGAAATTTTCAAACTTTAAAGACTTGTTTTACCAAACTTGTCGCTACGACTCTCCAACCGTAACGATTCTTATTCAAAACCAGCGCTCTCGTCCAGTCATATTAATTATTTTAAGAGTTTAAGAAAGAAGAAATTTTGAAGTACCCAAGTATTCTAGATCAAGAAAATTTTAAATTTCGAGGACGAAATTATTTTAAGGTGGTAGGGTTGTAGCGACCGAGAACTTTCCATGATTTATTTAAACATTATTTTTTTTATGTGTCGCTACGACTTTGCCCATTTATTTTAAAACGCAATAGTCTAGCCAACGACGAAAAATTTTATTTTAAATTTATCTTAGTCAAATTCCAGTTCCATTAAAGTGAATCATTTTCAGTATTTATTCTTAAGTCCAGATTTCAACTTTTAATAGATTATCCAAATTATTTAATTTTATGTCCAAAGTCCATTATTTATTTTAAAATTCAATTTTCAATTTATGGAATTCAAATTATTTTAAATCCAAAATATTTTATCTCTAATTTAAATTCATTCTCAAATTTTTATTTATTTTTAAAATCCCCAATTCACATTCATTTTAATCCCAAAATTTCCTCCCCAACTTCTACTTTCATATTCAAGCACATTTTCCCCATTATCTCTACCCAATCCCTCACAATTAGCCATTCGACCTAATTACATCCCACATTTTCTTCTTTTCCCACCCATTTCATCATCATCAATCACCATACTTTACACCACTTTCCATTTCATTTTCCACCTAATCCTCCACCACAAACCTCCATTTATGAATCCACCAAGCCTCATTTACAACCACATTCAGAACCATAGCCAAGAATGAAATAACCTCAATCCCAAAATTTCAGTCATCATCCCCACGTCACCTCATGCCTTCCATGCATATTTTTTTAAATCCCTTCAATCTTTCCCCAAATCATATGCTGCCCTAACCTACCAAATTGAGCCCCAACAACACGTGTATATCTCCCTCACCATTCATGACCAGCACACACACAAATTTTAGCAACACAATAATACTCTCAGTATGAAATCTCCTCCTCCAGTGGTCAACCTCGGTTTAGACATGGTGTTCATACATCGAAACTTATATGTTGATGCTAGAACTATAATTTCTAGACACCAATAATATGATGAATCCCACATATTCACACTGGCGAATTAGCACACGTTGTGTCAATTCATTCACTCAATAATTCAAGCAATGGATTAATGGGGTGAATGGAAGACAACCACCAAATTCCTTCTTCAACAGAAAAAGCTAAAAACCAACACTACATACACAAAAACTCCAGTAAGCACCTCTAAGTATGAATTCATCCCTCAAGATTCGGACTCTTCTCAATTCGAATATCACACACGATGACCGCACCTCCACTGAGCCACCAATTCGATCCGTAGCGATCAGACCGCTTGTAAACACAAACCCAAAATCTCAACCCAAGTTCCGAATTCACAGAATCACCCAACACCTCCGAAACCGCCGCCTGGACCATCCACAACGCCACTACCAAAATCACAGCCTGCACCCAAACCTCCCTCATCACCAAAATCGCCCCTGCCCATTTCACCTCCAACCAAAGGCAATAACACCACCACAATCATCAACTCCAAAACCTTCATGGCCGCCCCTACCCACTGCTACAATTCAAACTCCATCACCCAACCAATCCTCAAACACCACTCGATACCACCGTCACCACCACACGAAACCCACCACCGCCCAACTCCAAATTCGCATCAATCGACATCCAAAACACCCAAAATGAAAAATAAAATTGTTAGCCCAGACACCTACCTCAATCACCGACCCGTTTTGACCGGAGTATCGTCGGGAAATCATCGAGACCGAGCCTCGGTTTACCTCGACTTCTTTTTCGCACAACCTCCGAAAATGCCATCTCACTTGTTGTGTACCACTCCAGTCGCCGCCACATTCCGGCGGCGCCGTCGCCAGCAGCGATGAAGGATGGGTCGTTCGCCCACCTCTCTCTCTTTCTTTTCTCTGTCGACCGAGGTAGAGAGAGAGATTTACATATATATATATATATATATATATATATATATATATATATATATATATATATATATATATATATATATATTGATTACCTTTTAGTTCCCATCTTACAAATTAGTTTATTTTGGTCCCCATCCTTTGAAGTGTTTTATTTTAGTCATTGATTTTTGAAAAGTATTTAATTCAATCCCTGCAGATTTAAAATCTTATAAGTCAGCCCACTAATTTTTCGAAAAGCCCATTTTAGTGCCCAATTTTGAAAGTAATAAGTGTCGGCCCCAAGTTTTGAAAATACTTATTTCAGTCCTTTCAGTTTTTAAAAGTATCAAACTTCAATATCTGATTCCTAATACATTTTATTTCAGCCCTTGTTTTAAAAGAGTTTTTATTAATTAGCCCACATATTTTCAAAGCCTTTTATTTCAGTCTCAAGTTTTTAAAATATTTATATTCAACCCCTAAAGCTTTTATTTTCATCTTAAAATTTAAATCCCAAAATACTAAATTTAAATTTATTTATTTATAGGACTAGACAAAGCGCGAGAAAATTAAAAGTATTATTCCCGTTGCTCAATACTCGAGAAATAAGGTAGGCTCTTATCTACGAGTTTACGTTTTTCAAAAGTGCGCATTAATAATTGTTTGGATTATAAGTTTAGCATGTATGATTGTGTTCATGAGAATTACTTGCTTTCCAAGCATGAGACTATGTTATGAGAATTTACTTGCTTAAATGCATGAGACTTGAACTTGTATGTTCATGAGACTACTGGTGATCGTTAGACACCTGAGAACTTGAATATTATGATTATGTGTTTTAATTTATAATGTTAAATGATTATTATGCGCGAATCTACTGAGTATTTCTATGAAATACTCACGTTTTCCAAAAACAAATTTTGCAGATGACGGAGTCGGCGGCAAGACGTGCGATGGTGGCAATTATTGAGATTTTAGAAATGTTTTATTTGAAAGTGAAACTTATTTATTCATGTTTTGTTCCAAGAATAATTTTTCAAATCATTTCAATATTTGAATTGTTTCATAAATGTCGTCAATTTAATTATTTATCGTTACTTTACTTTAAAACTTAAGATTTAATTTTTATGAATTGTTTTAATTAAATGGATTAAAATTTAGTTTCCGCTTTAACTTTTAAACAATGGATGTGATGTTTTATAAATTCATTTCTTCCGCAAAAAAATGTTGTTTCAAAGGTTTCAAATAATAAATATGATGTTTGAGATTTTTAATTATTTCTGCAATAAAATCAGATTTAAAGGACGAAGTGGCGTCCCGGGCTCCGCGGAATTCGGGGCGTTACAGCGTGGTATCAGAGCGGGTCTACGTTTCTGTAGACTTGCAAATTTTGAAAAGAGAAATTTTTTTAAAAGATAAAAATAAATAATGTTTTGACGACTTTTGCCACTGCCATCGTTCGCTCCGCCAACTCCAAAGGTAAATGATTTTATCATGAAGTTTATGTTATGATGATTTCGGATACATGAGAAATGAAGTATTTTGAGAATTTGATGAGAAAGAATGAGAAAGATTTTTGTATCCAAAATAAGAAAGAAAGAAAGAAAACGAGTTTGAGCATAATTTGAATGGGTTTTTAAATATTTTTTTTTTTTACATCCTCGTAATTTTAACTAAGAGAAATGGACAAACCCCGCATAATTGGACTTTGCATAATTGGTTTAGGACAAGGCACCTTTCACAAGGAGTCAACCGAGAAATCTAGATCTAGTATATGCTCCTATCAAAGGGATATCAGACTATGTATGTAGATATTGCATCAGACGAAAATTGTTACTATAAATTTGTCATGATTGATGATTATAAATCTGATTTTGTTTGGGAAAATGGTGATTTAAATTGAATTTGGAGACTAGATCATGTTCTATTTCGTGATTGAATTGGGTTATGGTACACATACGTCAGAGATTTAATTTTGGAATTAGATATGAAGTTGAAGCATATAGTAGCAAGAAGAAAGAATCGAATTTTGGGTTTTTGATAATATAGTGAGGCTTAGACTTATTATTGGGTTAAGTTTTGTCTTCTTGCTTAAGTATTTGATTGAGATGAAAGGATTTAAAGTTTTGAATAAATAACCACTGACAGTATTTATGGATTTGAGGAACCGAGTTTTCCAACATTAATTGGACATGTTTTTTTTTTTTATTGTATTCATGGACGATATTTTAGAGATAGTAAATCATATGAGGAACATTTGAGGATTTTGTTGGAGACACTTCGAGATTATGAAAAGGAAATTTTGGTTGACCCATGAACAATGAGGAAATATTATTTTTCAAGTATAAGATGATTGAGAGTTATTGGTTGTTTACTTACATTGCGGCTTAGGTAAGCATGTTTACTACAAGAGTGAAATCTTGAACAGAGTATCAATTTGGAGTTAAAGTTTTGATAATTTTGGAGATTGTTGTTTATAAACATCTTGATTGGTGAAGTGTGCAATCGATTAAGTATCAATGTATATGTGGAGTTATATGATCATTTGAGGTATAAATAGGAAATACCAAGTTATGTCTTGCAGAAAATGTTATGGCATTTGGGAGTAGAATCTTAGTTATTTGGGAGCAAATTGTTTATTAATATTATTTGAATTTTGTGATACATTTTGGTGACGTATATAGGAAGATGTTAGAGATCAAGATGGTGCATAAATGTACTACATGTTATTAGGTATATTACACGGAAGAATATTCATGTGAGTTGAAATGTTACAATTGATCTTGGGTTATTCGTTATAAGAAGTTTGAGAAGAATGATGATAGACTTCATAATTGATTATTATGGTGCGACATGATTTCTTAAAGAAATAGTAGAGATTAATAATGATGTTTCTCTAGTCAAAGTCCAATGGGGTACAAAAAGTAGTGCTGAAACTACTTGAGAAAAGAAAGAAGAAAGAAGTCTGGCTTAATACCCAGATATATTTAGATCAAGAAAGTTTAAAATTCGAGGACAAAATTATTTTAAGTGGAGAAAGTTGTAACGATCGAGAAATTTTCAAACTTTAAAGACTTGTTTTACCAAACTTGTCGCTACGACTCTCCAACCGTAACGATTCTTAATCAAAACCAGCGCTCTCGTCTAGTCATATTAATTATTTTAAGAGTTTAAGAAAGAAGAAATTTTGAAGTACCCAAGTATTCTAGATCAAGAAAATTTTAAATTTCGAGGACGAAATTATTTTAAGGTGGTAGGGTTGTAGCGACCGAGAACTTTCCATGATTTATTTAAACATTATTTTTTTTTATGTGTCGCTACGACTTTGCCCATTTATTTTAAAACGCAATAGTCTAGCCAACGACGAAAAATTTTATTTTAAATTTATCTTAGTCAAATTCCAGTTCCATTAAAGTGAATCATTTTCAGTATTTATTCTTAAGTCCAGATTTCAACTTTTAATAGATTATCCAAATTATTTAATTTTATGTCCATAGTCCATTATTTATTTTAAAATTCAATTTTCAATTTATGGAATTCAAATTATTTTAAATCCAAAATATTTTATCTCTAATTTAAATTCATTCTCAAATTTTTATTTATTTTTAAAATCCCCAATTCACATTCATTTTAATCCCAAAATTTCCTCCCCAACTTCTACTTTCATATTCAAGCACATTTTCCCCATTATCTCTACCCAATCCCTCACAATTAGCCATTCGACCTAATTACATCCCACATTTTCTTCTTTTCCCACCCATTTCATCATCATCAATCACCATACTTTACACCACTTTCCATTTCATTTTCCACCTAATCCTCCACCACAAACCTCCATTTATGAATCCACCAAGCCTCATTTACAACCACATTCAGAACCATAGCCAAGAATGAAATAACCTCAATCCCAAAATTTCAGTCATCATCCCCACGTCACCTCATGCCTTCCATGCATATTTTTTTAAATCCCTTCAATCTTTCCCCAAATCATATGCTGCCCTAACCTACCAAATTGAGCCCCAACAACACGTGTATATCTCCCTCACCATTCATGACCAGCACACACACAAATTTTAGCAACACAATAATACTCTCAGTATGAAATCTCCTCCTCCAGTGGTCAACCTCGGTTTAGACATGGTGTTCATACATCGAAACTTATATGTTGATGCTAGAACTATAATTTCTAGACACCAATAATATGATGAATCCCACATATTCACACTGGCGAATTAGCACACGTTGTGTCAATTCATTCACTCAATAATTCAAGCAATGGATTAATGGGGTGAATGGAAGACAACCACCAAATTCCTTCTTCAACAGAAAAAGCTAAAAACCAACACTACATACACAAAAACTCCAGTAAGCACCTCTAAGTATGAATTCATCCCTCAAGATTCGGACTCTTCTCAATTCGAATATCACACACGATGACCGCACCTCCACTGAGCCACCAATTCGATCCGTAGCGATCAGACCGCTTGTAAACACAAACCCAAAATCTCAACCCAAGTTCCGAATTCACAGAATCACCCAACACCTCCGAAACCGCCGCCTGGACCATCCACAACGCCACTACCAAAATCACAGCCTGCACCCAAACCTCCCTCATCACCAAAATCGCCCCTGCCCATTTCACCTCCAACCAAAGGCAATAACACCACCACAATCATCAACTCCAAAACCTTCATGGCCGCCCCTACCCACTGCTACAATTCAAACTCCATCACCCAACCAATCCTCAAACACCACTCGATACCACCGTCACCACCACACGAAACCCACCACCGCCCAACTCCAAATTCGCATCAATCGACATCCAAAACACCCAAAATGAAAAATAAAATTGTTAGCCCAGACACCTACCTCAATCACCGACCCGTTTTGACCGGAGTATCGTCGGTAAATCATCGAGACCGAGCCTCGGTTTACCTCGACTTCTTTTTCGCACAACCTCCGAAAATGCCATCTC
This sequence comes from Ligustrum vulgare, assembly GCA_963555705.1. Classification (NCBI taxonomy): domain Eukaryota; kingdom Viridiplantae; phylum Streptophyta; class Magnoliopsida; order Lamiales; family Oleaceae; genus Ligustrum; species Ligustrum vulgare. The sequence goes on along the minus strand of OY743168.1, from coordinate 58,487,410 downwards.
ACTTGTTGTGTACCACTCCAGTCGCCGCCACATTCCGGCGGCGCCGTCGCCAGCAGCGATGAAGGATGGGTCGTTCGCCCACCTCTCTCTCTTTCTTTTCTCTGTCGACCGAGGTAGAGAGAGAGATTTACATATATATATATATATATATTTTTTGATTACCTTTTAGTTCCCATCTTACAAATTAGTTTATTTTGGTCCCCATCCTTTGAAGTGTTTTATTTTAGTCATTGATTTTTGAAAAGTATTTAATTCAATCCCTGCAGATTTAAAATCTTATAAGTCAGCCCACTAATTTTTCGAAAAGCCCATTTTAGTGCCCAATTTTGAAAGTAATAAGTGTCGGCCCCAAGTTTTGAAAATACTTATTTCAGTCCTTTCAGTTTTTAAAAGTATCAAACTTCAATATCTGATTCCTAATACATTTTATTTCAGCCCTTGTTTTAAAAGAGTTTTTATTAATTAGCCCACATATTTTCAAAGCCTTTTATTTCAGTCTCAAGTTTTTAAAATATTTATATTCAACCCCTAAAGCTTTTATTTTCATCTTAAAATTTAAATCCCAAAATACTAAATTTAAATTTATTTATAGGACTAGACAAAGCGCGAGAAAATTAAAAGTATTATTCCCGTTGCTCAATACTCGAGAAATAAGGTAGACTCTTATCTACAAGTTTACGTTTTTCAAAAGTGCGCATTAATAATTGTTTGGATTATAAGTTTAGCATGTATGATTGTGTTCATGAGAATTACTTGCTTTCCAAGCATGAGACTATGTTATGAGAATTTACTTGCTTAAATGCATGAGACTTGAACTTGTATGTTCATGAGACTACTGGTGATCGTTAGACACCTGAGAACTTGAATATTATGATTATGTGTTTTAATTTATAATGTTAAATGATTATTATGCGCGAGTCTACTGAGTATTTCTATGAAATACTCACGTTTTCCAAAAACAAATTTTGCAGATGACGGAGTCGGCGGCGAGACGTGCGATGGTGGCAATTATTGAGATTTTAGAAATGTTTTATTTGAAAGTGAAACTTATTTATTCATGTTTTGTTCCAAGAATAATTTTTCAAATCATTTCAATATTTGAATTGTTTCATAAATGTCGTCAATTTAATTATTTATCGTTACTTTACTTTAAAACTTAAGATTTAATTTTTATGAATTGTTTTAATTAAATGGATTAAAATTTAGTTTCCGCTTTAACTTTTAAACAATGGATGTGATGTTTTATAAATTCATTTCTTCCGCAAAAAAATGTTGTTTCAAAGGTTTCAAATAATAAATATGATGTTTGAGATTTTTAATTATTTCTGCAATAAAATCAGATTTAAAGGACGAAGTGGCGTCCCGGGCTCCGCGGAATTCGGGGCGTTACAGCGTGGTATCAGAGCGGGTCTACGTTTCTGTAGACTTGCAAATTTTGAAAAGAGAAATTTTTTTAAAAGATAAAAATAAATAATGTTTTGACGACTTTTGCCACTGCCATCGTTCGCTCCGCCAACTCCGAAGGTAAATGATTTTATCATGAAGTTTATGTTATGATGATTTCGGATACATGAGAAATGAAGTATTTTGAGAATTTGATGAGAAAGAATGAGAAAGATTTTTGTATCCAAAATAAGAAAGAAAGAAAGAAAACGAGTTTGAGCATAATTTGAATGGGTTTTTAAATATTTTTTTTTTTTACATCCTCGTAATTTTAACTAAGAGAAATGGACAAACCCCGCATAATTGGACTTTGCATAATTGGTTTAGGACAAGGCACCTTTCACAAGGAGTCAACCGAGAAATCTAGATCTAGTATATGCTCCTATCAAAGGGATATCAGACTATGTATGTAGATATTGCATCAGACGAAAATTGTTACTATAAATTTGTCATGATTGATGATTATAAATCTGATTTTGTTTGGGAAAATGGTGATTTAAATTGAATTTGGAGACTAGATCATGTTCTATTTCGTGATTGAATTGGGTTATGGTACACATACGTCAGAGATTTAATTTTGGAATTAGATATGAAGTTGAAGCATATAGTAGCAAGAAGAAAGAATCGAATTTTGGGTTTTTGATAATATAGTGAGGCTTAGACTTATTATTGGGTTAAGTTTTGTCTTCTTGCTTAAGTATTTGATTGAGATGAAAGGATTTAAAGTTTTGAATAAATAACCTGTAATACCGCCTTTCATTTTCATACCTTTAAAATTTCACGTCATATTTATGTTAACGTTATTTGAAATTTAAAATTTAATTAATTTTACGTCAATGGTTTGAAATTTGTTTTGCAGTGGAAGGACTTGGACACCGTATCGCTCAATGTGCCAATTAGAAAATTATAAATTTTTCACGTGCAATGTTATGTAATTAATTAATTTTATTGCCTAGGCATGCTAATTTCTATTTATTGTGTTAAGTTGAAACTTTATTGGCGATTGGAAAGTAAATATGACTTATGGACTAAATTATATCCTTAGAGAGAATTGAGGGACCAATTCGCAAATCATCGAAAGTTTATATCTAACCCTACCCTAATATCCTCTCTCACGCTCTCTCTATTCGGTCTCTCTCTCTCACCGATCCCTCACGCCGCTCTCGCCTCGCTCTCGGACTCCCTCTCCCTCATCTCTCAGTCCCATCCGTCTCTCACCTCACGCAGCGGCCACCCCAGCCGCCAACCACCTCACACCACCGGTACCTCTCACCCGACGCCTCTCTGTCTCGACTGCCTCTCTCGCCTCACTCTCGGCCGAACCCAACTCCACCGATCACGGCCACCGTCCTCACGGTAAACTCCCCTGAACACACAATCCGCACTCACAATTGGCACCCAACCCGAACACGCGCACACACATATGCTTATATATATATATATATATATATATATATATATATATATATATATATATGTTGTAATATATACTGTAATTGTTGATTCTATGTATGTACATGAATGCATATGCTAGTTATGAGTAATTTTCAGATTTCTAAAATATGTAGATTTCGAATTTTAAAGGTTAATTTTGAGATTTGAATAATGTTTATATATATGTATGTATAGATGTATATATGTATGTGTGTTTGTTCAATTTCAGATCGATGGATTTCAGATTTTCGATAATGAAAGATTTACATATATAAATTTCAGATTTTTATATATGTGTATAAATTTCGATCCAAAGTTTTAGTTAAGTTTCAGATTTTGATGTTGTTTAGATTTTTTTTTAAAATCATAGATTGTCAAATTGAGAATTTGGTTTAGAACCTTGATGAATTATTGAGATTTTAATTGTAATTGTATAACGTTAAAGCTGTGAAAATTTGAAGTTTAGTTAACGACCTTGTGGTAAAGATTGTAATAATTAGTTATTTTTAGATTTGTGAACTTGTTAAAATCACGATTAAGTAATTTTGTAAATTTATGGAATTTTGAGTTTGGGTTTGAATTTAAAAGATGAGAAGACCTTCTAATGTGCATTGAGATTTCATTCCTTGTCTCGAATATGAGTTTTATGTGTTTGGTCATATCCTAAGGTCACACTTAGGTTAATTTGAGATTTTGGTCTCGATTGGGCGTTTTGTTATTATTAAAAAGGATAAGGTGACTTTGTAAGGTTCAGTGAAATTTTATTGTTCGTTTTGAATATGGTATGTTTGGGATTGGTTAGCATTAAAAAGAATTTCAAATGTGTTTGTGAACTAAGAGTCATATTTATTGATGAATGTGGACAATTAGGATATTTTGGTACATTGACGTCACGGGCAGCCGATGTTTCTCCACTTGCAAATCCAGATAACGGTAAATGCTAAGGACGTCAAGTAAGTAAACTTCCCCCTATTTTCATCAAAGTCGAATGTAAACGTGAAAGTTATGTGTAAATGACTGTCGTGCAACTTACTTGCTTTGATGAATTGCACTTACTTTATGAAAGCATATGTTATTGAGAAGAATGTTAAAGCATGCACGTTATTATGTCATTGCATCATTAAGCATGCACTGACATCGAAATGGGAAAGTCAAATGTTTTAATGAAAGGAATGTGTCAAAGTGAAATTTTTGTCAAAAGTTATGTATCCCAAGTTTTTCGAATGAATGGGTGTACTTCTAGTTCATGAAAGTTGCGAGTGGGAAATGGGGCGCGGGGGACCGGCGTACCCGAATTAAGTCGCTTTGCGACGGAATGTTCAACCGTTTACGGTGAACTGTTAAACCGCTTTGCGGTAGGAAAGTGAATGTTAAACCGCTTTGCGGTGGGAAAGTGAATGTTAAACCGCTTTGCGGTGGAAATGCGCATGTTAATCTGGTTCCAAATAAATAATAGCCCACTGTATTCTGATTGACTAGAGGTTACACCAAGTGAGCTCACGATGGAAAGGAAGTGAAAGTTTGGAAATGAAGTGAAAGTTTTGAATTGAAATGAAAGTTTGAAAGTTTTGGAAAGTAAAGTAAATGGGGATACATATATGAAATTTTTAAAGCATTCATGTCATAAGCATGCATTCATGCATACAGTTTACTTACTGAGCTTCAGCTCACCCCAATCCCTCCCCATTTTTCAGGTGATGAAAGTTAGGTGATCCGAGGAGAGCACTCGGCGGCTGACTCAGGCTATACCCGCAATAACTCTTTTAAAATAAAGTTAAATTAGAATTTATTTCAATTTCTAATTATTAATCCTTTAATTCATGTATTATTGAGGTTAAAATACCTCTTATTTCATTTGCTAAAGTTTATTTACTTGGAATTGTATTGTTGAGGAGTTTGGGACTTATTATAATGGTTTGGATGATGTTTGGGATGGAGTGAGTTGTGATGTGTATTTGTAAAATGGTTTTTGATGTCCCTCTACAGGTTGGCTATGTCCAATTTATAGAGGAGACTCTGCCGAAATTTCTGTAAAATTTTATAATAGGTAAATGAATATTTTAATTGTGCAACCGTTTTAAATTCCGCATTTTAATGTTTAAACGATTTATTTCCGCATTAAAAGAAAAAGAGAAGTTAACACCTAGGTTTAAGATTCTTGAACTTGGGGTGTTACATTTTTGGTATCAGAGCTAAGAGTTTTAAAAGCGATTCTGTAGACTTTTAAAACTTATTTGAAATGGTTCGGGTACTGAGTCACGCCTCAAGTGCTTCTCCCTCGATCATCTGGTAAGTTAATTTTTGTTTAAATTATGAAATGTTAATTGATATGACAATTATTGCAAATTCTTGCATGTTAATGTGTAATGTTGTAAAGTGAAAGGTTAAGAATGTTATTAGTGAATATGACTAGTATATCTTGGTTATATTAATGAGGAAGTGAACAGGGAATGGTTATTAAAATTTGGGTGCCGTTTATTAGATCTTTTTGTGAAATAAGAAATGAAGATGAATGGTATATCGGATCGAGAGTATACAATGTCCAAACGAGAAGTTGAGAAGTCATCGAACTTAGTATTAAGCACTTATCATGTTGATCTCGGGACTACCCACTCATTTGATAGTCCCATAATCATAAGAAAATGGATTTACCCATCTCGGTAATTGGAGATTGAGTTTTGCTTGCCAACACATTTTTGGAGACTTTTGAACTCAAGATATGCGTTAAACGATTTCCCGATCGTGGTAAATGGGAAGGAGTAGATGATAGATTTCATAACACTGAATACCCACAAACTTGATGTCATACTAGGAATGAGATGATTATTATGGTATAAGGTTTCAATCACTGACTACGTTAAGGTGGTATTTGAACCTTCAAATGAAAACCTTTCTCGCCTTGTTGAGGTAAAGGTAGAACTTTTCATATCGATATTATCAGTGATGAAGGCTCGTCAATTGATGAATAAGAGTTATTAGGCCTACCTGGTTGCAATAATTGAAGTGTCTAAGGTGAATACTTCTCTCGAACAAATTTCTGTTATTCGAGAATGACTAAAGATGTTCTCAGAAGATCTTTGTGATTTACCGCCTAAAAGAGAAATTGAATTTGTCATCGATTATGTGCGCAACTCTAGTATCCAAGGTATAATATCGGATGGCTCATTCGTAACTTAAAAGAGCTCAAGGTGCAACTATAGAATCTCATGGACAAAGGTTTTGTTCGACCTAGCTTTTTGCCATGGGGTACTCAGGAGCTATACATGAAGAAGAAAGATGGTTTTATGAGACTTTGCATAATTGATTTTAGACATGGCAAAACCAGTTTTATGAAGTTGTGATGAGATGTTGAGATTATGAGTGATATGATTTTATTGAGACTTCTATGAGAAAAATTATGAAATTTGAGATTTAAAGATTTGGTTCTTAGTTATTGGGAATTAAGTAATGGATATTGTGTTGAGTAAGTGAATTATTCCTCGATTTTGAGAGAAATTTATTATGTAGTTTGGTCTTGTGATTAAATTTTGGGAATATGATTTGTGGCATATATTTATAAGTATGAGTAGTCTTTTGAACCAACTAATGTATTGAAGGAAGTGAGATATTGATATTGGAAATTATAATTTGAAATTGTTATGTTGAGGAATTATGGATTGATTTTCTGGGATATCAAGGTATACATGAAGTTATGTAGTGATTTGATTCATACATTGGGAAATGATAAGTTATATTTTGAAAAGATGAGTGACGACAAGTATTATGGCGTTATTGGGAAGAATCTTAATTATTCTTGGGAACGGATTGATCACTAGTAAGGAATGATCACTTGTATTGGAGAATATTATAAATTATAAGGATATGAGATAATACTGTTGATTTATTTTGGAATTTGATCGGGAAGATATGTAAAAGATAAGATGATGATATTATGTTGATTTGTGAATAATATGTTATTGGATATACGACATAGAGAGAATATTCAGGTAATTTCTATCGTTTTAATTATTTTGGTGATATTTGGTGATAAAGAAGTTTTAGAGATGACAAATTATTATGGTTTGGTATGTTTTTTAAAGAAATAGTAAAGATTTATTGAAATTTGGAGAGAATTTTTCCATGGGCTTACAGAAATTAGTGAAGAGACGTGATGTCATTTGGATTATTGAATAATGACTTAAGTAATCAGCAAATATTTCTTTATACAGAGTTTAGAGGCTATGTTGAGAGCTTGCATTTTAGACCTTTGTGATGGTTAGGAAAACCATTTACCGTCTGTTGAATTTACATGTAATATGATTATTGGGATTAGTCAGTTACCATGAATGGGAGATATTGAAAATATTTTATGGTGAGATGTCTTAAAGGAGTAACCATTTATTCAAAGTGAGAAATTGGGGACATGCGATTGAATGTTTGGGATTATGTGAGATAATGATTGTCATAAGGTCCATTGTATATAAAAGGTATAATAGATGATTGTAAGGAACAATGTGACGATGAGAACTGAAGGTGATAATGTATTGAGATTATGAAATAAGTTGACCTTCCATGAATAAGTTATGCTATATTTGGTTTTAAGTGGAATTCGAAGAAAGATGAATCTCAGTCATGGAAAAATAAATCAGGTTTCATCGTAATTTGAATGATTCACTGAGGTACGTTAAGTTTTCATTGATGATACTAAAATATCATATGAGAGATTGTTGGATGAAATTGATGAAAGAAACTTTATCAGGTCCTAGATTTGTACAAGTATTACAGAAGTAATGTATCTAATCGGAGGAAAGTTTATGATAGTATATTCCATGAAATTGTGGAGATTATTATTGATGGTATCTTGATTCAAAAATAAGGAATGAAATTTTAGGCAATTGTCCTTGTGGATAGGATTTGTGGAAAATGAGAATAAGACTTCACAATGATTAATTATTATGGAGTAGTGTGCAGAAAGAGTGACAATGGCAGAATCTAAGATTTATTGAGTTTGAGAGATTGATACAATGTCTTAGTGAGAATATTGACGTAAAAGGTTCGTGTGAAGGATATGATGGTTATTATGTTGTAATCTTGGAGAGATTGATATAATTATTTGAGGTCAGTTGTGTGACTCTTACTTATAATGGAATTGTATCTTTGGGTTAAGTAAACTTGATGAGGAATTTTATATGAATCACAAAAGTTTTATTCATTGGCGAGGTCAAGGATTTATTTATAAAATACTTGGTTAGAGTATTGTTATGATGATTTTGAAAGCATGAATTCTTAAATTAGTACCTTGGCTTTAGTTTTAAGATGAGTGTGTGATGCTGAATACTTGACTACAATATATAAGTATGGGTTACAGGATTTAAGTTTGATCCTCCGATTTTAAAAGAAATATCAGCATGTTCAGAAAGGATTTTCGTTTGTAAATCTTTCCAGAAAGATTCTGTCAAAGTTTTAGTATTTCTACTGTATATTTTGGTATGGACGTCAAGTTTCAATAATTCTGGATTATAAAGTTTTAATTTTGTCAATCTTGATTTTAGTTTTAAGAATGTGATCAATCAATATATATATTAAGGTTTAGACGTTAGAATAGATCCTATGAAAGGCTGGAAATGGAAAGTTAGTAATGGATTCATAAGTGGGATAATGTTGGTTGATGATCTCCTACAACAATAGCTATTAAACTTCGATCCGTATTGAGTACCATACGATAGAAAATGTAGATTGCCGGTTCATTGGGATGAAGTACGAGAAAGAAGATTATTGGGTCCAGTAATAGTACAGCAGACAACTGAAGTTGTTGAAATAATTCGTCAGGGAATGAAAATTGCACAGAGTTGACAGAAAAGCTATGTGGACAGAAGAAGGAAATCTTTGGAATTCGCCGCAGGCGATACGATCTTTTTGAAGGTAACCCCAATGAAATGAGTTATGAGATTCAGGAAGAAAGGAAAGTTAAGTCCGCGATTTGTTGGTCCCTTTGAGATAATTGAATGGGTAGGTGACTTGACTTATCAGGTTGCATTGCCATCAGCAATATCGGGAGTGCACAATGTTTTTCATGTATCAATGTTGAGAGAGTGTATTTTGAATCCCTCTCATAGACTCAGTTATGAGTCCTTGGATCTTTGTGAGGATCTGACTTATGAAGAATCACCTGTGACAATCCTAATGAGAGCACGCAAAAAACTTAGAAGGAAGAAGGTAACATTAGTTAAAGTTCTTTGGAGGAATCATGCAGTAGAAGAGGCTACTTGGAAACGTGAGGACGAAATGCGTACTAAGTATCCACAAGTTTTGGTAAATTTTAATTTCGAGGACGAAATTTCTTTAAGGGGGTAAGGAATTGTAATACCGCCTTTCATTTTCATACCTTTAAAATTTCACGTCATATTTATGTTAACGTTATTTGAAATTTAAAATTTAATTAATTTTACGTCAATGGTTTGAAATTTGTTTTGCAGTGGAAGGACTTGGACACCGTATCGCTCAATGTGCCAATTAGAAAATTATAAATTTTTCACGTGCAATGTTATGTAATTAATTAATTTTATTGCCTAGGCATGCTAATTTCTATTTATTGTGTTAAGTTGAAACTTTATTGGCGATTGGAAAGTAAATATGACTTATGGACTAAATTATATCCTTAGAGAGAATTGAGGGACCAATTCGCAAATCATCGAAAGTTTATATCTAACCCTACCCTAATATCCTCTCTCACGCTCTCTCTATTCGGTCTCTCTCTCTCACCGATCCCTCACGCCGCTCTCGCCTCGCTCTCGGACTCCCTCTCCCTCATCTCTCAGTCCCATCCGTCTCTCACCTCACGCAGCGGCCACCCCAGCCGCCAACCACCTCACACCACCGGTACCTCTCACCCGACGCCTCTCTGTCTCGACTGCCTCTCTCGCCTCACTCTCGGCCGAACCCAACTCCACCGATCACGGCCACCGTCCTCACGGTAAACTCCCCTGAACACACAATCCGCACTCACAATTGGCACCCAACCCGAACACGCGCACACACATATGCTTATATATATATATATATATATATATATATATATATATATATATATATATATGTTGTAATATATACTGTAATTGTTGATTCTATGTATGTACATGAATGCATATGCTAGTTATGAGTAATTTTCAGATTTCTAAAATATGTAGATTTCGAATTTTAAAGGTTAATTTTGAGATTTGAATAATGTTTATATATATGTATGTATAGATGTATATATGTATGTGTGTTTGTTCAATTTCAGATCGATGGATTTCAGATTTTCGATAATGAAAGATTTACATATATAAATTTCAGATTTTTATATATGTGTATAAATTTCGATCCAAAGTTTTAGTTAAGTTTCAGATTTTGATGTTGTTTAGATTTTTTTTTAAAATCATAGATTGTCAAATTGAGAATTTGGTTTAGAACCTTGATGAATTATTGAGATTTTAATTGTAATTGTATAACGTTAAAGCTGTGAAAATTTGAAGTTTAGTTAACGACCTTGTGGTAAAGATTGTAATAATTAGTTATTTTTAGATTTGTGAACTTGTTAAAATCACGATTAAGTAATTTTGTAAATTTATGGAATTTTGAGTTTGGGTTTGAATTTAAAAGATGAGAAGACCTTCTAATGTGCATTGAGATTTCATTCCTTGTCTCGAATATGAGTTTTATGTGTTTGGTCATATCCTAAGGTCACACTTAGGTTAATTTGAGATTTTGGTCTCGATTGGGCGTTTTGTTATTATTAAAAAGGATAAGGTGACTTTGTAAGGTTCAGTGAAATTTTATTGTTCGTTTTGAATATGGTATGTTTGGGATTGGTTAGCATTAAAAAGAATTTCAAATGTGTTTGTGAACTAAGAGTCATATTTATTGATGAATGTGGACAATTAGGATATTTTGGTACATTGACGTCACGGGCAGCCGATGTTTCTCCACTTGCAAATCCAGATAACGGTAAATGCTAAGGACGTCAAGTAAGTAAACTTCCCCCTATTTTCATCAAAGTCGAATGTAAACGTGAAAGTTATGTGTAAATGACTGTCGTGCAACTTACTTGCTTTGATGAATTGCACTTACTTTATGAAAGCATATGTTATTGAGAAGAATGTTAAAGCATGCACGTTATTATGTCATTGCATCATTAAGCATGCACTGACATCGAAATGGGAAAGTCAAATGTTTTAATGAAAGGAATGTGTCAAAGTGAAATTTTTGTCAAAAGTTATGTATCCCAAGTTTTTCGAATGAATGGGTGTACTTCTAGTTCATGAAAGTTGCGAGTGGGAAATGGGGCGCGGGGGACCGGCGTACCCGAATTAAGTCGCTTTGCGACGGAATGTTCAACCGTTTACGGTGAACTGTTAAACCGCTTTGCGGTAGGAAAGTGAATGTTAAACCGCTTTGCGGTGGGAAAGTGAATGTTAAACCGCTTTGCGGTGGAAATGCGCATGTTAATCTGGTTCCAAATAAATAATAGCCCACTGTATTCTGATTGACTAGAGGTTACACCAAGTGAGCTCACGATGGAAAGGAAGTGAAAGTTTGGAAATGAAGTGAAAGTTTTGAATTGAAATGAAAGTTTGAAAGTTTTGGAAAGTAAAGTAAATGGGGATACATATATGAAATTTTTAAAGCATTCATGTCATAAGCATGCATTCATGCATACAGTTTACTTACTGAGCTTCAGCTCACCCCAATCCCTCCCCATTTTTCAGGTGATGAAAGTTAGGTGATCCGAGGAGAGCACTCGGCGGCTGACTCAGGCTATACCCGCAATAACTCTTTTAAAATAAAGTTAAATTAGAATTTATTTCAATTTCTAATTATTAATCCTTTAATTCATGTATTATTGAGGTTAAAATACCTCTTATTTCATTTGCTAAAGTTTATTTACTTGGAATTGTATTGTTGAGGAGTTTGGGACTTATTATAATGGTTTGGATGATGTTTGGGATGGAGTGAGTTGTGATGTGTATTTGTAAAATGGTTTTTGATGTCCCTCTACAGGTTGGCTATGTCCAATTTATAGAGGAGACTCTGCCGAAATTTCTGTAAAATTTTATAATAGGTAAATGAATATTTTAATTGTGCAACCGTTTTAAATTCCGCATTTTAATGTTTAAACGATTTATTTCCGCATTAAAAGAAAAAGAGAAGTTAACACCTAGGTTTAAGATTCTTGAACTTGGGGTGTTACATAACCACTGACAGTATTTATGGATTTGAGGAACCGAGTTTTCCAACATTAATTGGACATGTTTTTTTTTTTATTGTATTCATGGACGATATTTTAGAGATAGTAAATCATATGAGGAACATTTGAGGATTTTGTTGGAGACACTTCGAGATTATGAAAAGGAAATTTTGGTTGACCCATGAACAATGAGGAAATATTATTTTTCAAGTATAAGATGATTGAGAGTTATTGGTTGTTTACTTACATTGCGGCTTAGGTAAGCATGTTTACTACAAGAGTGAAATCTTGAACAGAGTATCAATTTGGAGTTAAAGTTTTGATAATTTTGGAGATTGTTGTTTATAAACATCTTGATTGGTGAAGTGTGCAATCGATTAAGTATCAATGTATATGTGGAGTTATATGATCATTTGAGGTATAAATAGGAAATACCAAGTTATGTCTTGCAGAAAATGTTATGGCATTTGGGAGTAGAATCTTAGTTATTTGGGAGCAAATTGTTTATTAATATTATTTGAATTTTGTGATACATTTTGGTGACGTATATAGGAAGATGTTAGAGATCAAGATGGTGCATAAATGTACTACATGTTATTAGGTATATTACACGGAAGAATATTCATGTGAGTTGAAATGTTACAATTGATCTTGGGTTATTCGTTATAAGAAGTTTGAGAAGAATGATGATAGACTTCATAATTGATTATTATGGTGCGACATGATTTCTTAAAGAAATAGTAGAGATTAATAATGATGTTTCTCTAGTCAAAGTCCAATGGGGTACAAAAAGTAGTGCTGAAACTACTTGAGAAAAGAAAGAAGAAAGAAGTCTGGCTTAATACCCAGATATATTTAGATCAAGAAAGTTTAAAATTCGAGGACAAAATTATTTTAAGTGGAGAAAGTTGTAACGATCGAGAAATTTTCAAACTTTAAAGACTTGTTTTACCAAACTTGTCGCTACGACTCTCCAACCGTAACGATTCTTATTCAAAACCAGCGCTCTCGTCTAGTCATATTAATTATTTTAAGAGTTTAAGAAAGAAGAAATTTTGAAGTACCCAAGTATTCTAGATCAAGAAAATTTTAAATTTCGAGGACGAAATTATTTTAAGGTGGTAGGGTTGTAGCGACCGAGAACTTTCCATGATTTATTTAAACATTATTTTTTTTATGTGTCGCTACGACTTTGCCCATTTATTTTAAAACGCAATAGTCTAGCCAACGACGAAAAATTTTATTTTAAATTTATCTTAGTCAAATTCCAGTTCCATTAAAGTGAATCATTTTCAGTATTTATTCTTAAGTCCAGATTTCAACTTTTAATAGATTATCCAAATTATTTAATTTTATGTCCAAAGTCCATTATTTATTTTAAAATTCAATTTTCAATTTATGGAATTCAAATTATTTTAAATCCAAAATATTTTATCTCTAATTTAAATTCATTCTCAAATTTTTATTTATTTTTAAAATCCCCAATTCACATTCATTTTAATCCCAAAATTTCCTCCCCAACTTCTACTTTCATATTCAAGCACATTTTCCCCATTATCTCTACCCAATCCCTCACAATTAGCCATTCGACCTAATTACATCCCACATTTTCTTCTTTTCCCACCCATTTCATCATCATCAATCACCATACTTTACACCACTTTCCATTTCATTTTCCACCTAATCCTCCACCACAAACCTCCATTTATGAATCCACCAAGCCTCATTTACAACCACATTCAGAACCATAGCCAAGAATGAAATAACCTCAATCCCAAAATTTCAGTCATCATCCCCACGTCACCTCATGCCTTCCATGCATATTTTTTTAAATCCCTTCAATCTTTCCCCAAATCATATGCTGCCCTAACCTACCAAATTGAGCCCCAACAACACGTGTATATCTCCCTCACCATTCATGACCAGCACACACACAAATTTTAGCAACACAATAATACTCTCAGTATGAAATCTCCTCCTCCAGTGGTCAACCTCGGTTTAGACATGGTGTTCATACATCGAAACTTATATGTTGATGCTAGAACTATAATTTCTAGACACCAATAATATGATGAATCCCACATATTCACACTGGCGAATTAGCACACGTTGTGTCAATTCATTCACTCAATAATTCAAGCAATGGATTAATGGGGTGAATGGAAGACAACCACCAAATTCCTTCTTCAACAGAAAAAGCTAAAAACCAACACTACATACACAAAAACTCCAGTAAGCACCTCTAAGTATGAATTCATCCCTCAAGATTCGGACTCTTCTCAATTCGAATATCACACACGATGACCGCACCTCCACTGAGCCACCAATTCGATCCGTAGTGATCAGACCGCTTGTAAACACAAACCCAAAATCTCAACCCAAGTTCCGAATTCACAGAATCACCCAACACCTCCGAAACCGCCGCCTGGACCATCCACAACGCCACTACCAAAATCACAGCCTGCACCCAAACCTCCCTCATCACCAAAATCGCCCCTGCCCATTTCACCTCCAACCAAAGGCAATAACACCACCACAATCATCAACTCCAAAACCTTCATGGCCGCCCCTACCCACTGCTACAATTCAAACTCCATCACCCAACCAATCCTCAAACACCACTCGATACCACCGTCACCACCACACGAAACCCACCACCGCCCAACTCCAAATTCGCATCAATCGACATCCAAAACACCCAAAATGAAAAATAAAATTGTTAGCCCAGACACCTACCTCAATCACCGACCCGTTTTGACCGGAGTATCGCCGGGAAATCATCGAGACCGAGCCTCGGTTTACCTCGACTTCTTTTTCGCACAACCTCCGAAAATGCCATCTCACTTGTTGTGTACCACTCCAGTCGCCGCCACATTCCGGCGGCGCCGTCGCCGGCAGCGATGAAGGATGGGTAGTTCGCCCACCTCTCTCTCTTTCTTTTCTCTGTCGACCGAGGTAGAGAGAGAGATTTACATATATATATATATATATATATATTTTGATTACCTTTTAGTTCCCATCTTACAAATTAGTTTATTTTGGTCCCCATCCTTTGAAGTGTTTTATTTTAGTCATTGATTTTTGAAAAGTATTTAATTCAATCCCTGCAGATTTAAAATCTTATAAGTCAGCCCACTAATTTTTCGAAAAGCCCATTTTAGTGCCCAATTTTGAAAGTAATAAGTGTCGGCCCCAAGTTTTGAAAATACTTATTTCAGTCCTTTCAGTTTTTAAAAGTATCAAACTTCAATATCTGATTCCTAATACATTTTATTTCAGCCCTTGTTTTAAAAGAGTTTTTATTAATTAGCCCACATATTTTCAAAGCCTTTTATTTCAGTCTCAAGTTTTTAAAATATTTATATTCAACCCCTAAAGCTTTTATTTTCATCTTAAAATTTAAATCCCAAAATACTAAATTTAAATTTATTTATTTATAGGACTAGACAAAGCGCGAGAAAATTAAAAGTATTATTCCCGTTGCTCAATACTCGAGAAATAAGGTAGGCTCTTATCTACGAGTTTACGTTTTTCAAAAGTGCGCATTAATAATTGTTTGGATTATAAGTTTAGCATGTATGATTGTGTTCATGAGAATTACTTGCTTTCCAAGCATGAGACTATGTTATGAGAATTTACTTGCTTAAATGCACGAGACTTGAACTTGTATGTTCATGAGACTACTGGTGATCATTAGACACCTGAGAACTTGAATATCATGATTATGTGTTTTAATTTATAATGTTAAATGATTATTATGCGCGAGTCTACTGAGTATTTCTATGAAATACTCACGTTTTCCAAAAACAAATTTTGCAGATGACGGAGTCGGCGACGAGACGTGCGATGGTGGCAATTATTGAGATTTTAGAAATGTTTTATTTGAAAGTGAAACTTATTTATTCATGTTTTGTTCCAAGAATAATTTTTCAAATCATTTCAATATTTGAATTGTTTCATAAATGTCGTCAATTTAATTATTTATCGTTACTTTACTTTAAAACTTAAGATTTAATTTTTATGAATTGTTTTAATTAAATGGATTAAAATTTAGTTTCCGCTTTAACTTTTAAACAATGGATGTGATGTTTTATAAATTCATTTCTTCCGCAAAAAAATGTTGTTTCAAAGGTTTCAAATAATAAATATGATGTTTGAGATTTTTAATTATTTCTGCAATAAAATCAGATTTAAAGGACGAAGTGGCGTCCCGGGCTCCGCGGAATTCGGGGCGTTACACTATCCACTACCATACAACACACGGATTTCACAAAGATTACTTTCCATCTAAACTATGTTTTACACATATCGTAAAATCATTCCAAATACGAAGAAATTGGAGAAACCACAAAGAAAAGATCCTCTAATCATCAAGAAAAGAGATCACAAAAGGGAATTACAAATGGACATCACTAAGCAATCTTGTCCGAACCCTTAATAAAAAACGCCTCCCAACGGGAGCTAAAGAGGAGAAACCGTCAATTGTGGTGTTGTGGAACCACCAAGATTATTATCACCAATTTGATATTTACCAACTTATATAATGGTCTAATTCTAGGTCATGTATGTTGACTTAACCAATTTAGACCCAAAGTGAATATCACCTACTCAACAATTTTCAAAAGTTAAAAATCATACATACATTACCAAAATTAACGAAATTGGGTGGGGGTGGAGCGAGGATCATTGCCCCCTGATGGAGGTGGTGCGATATGGTAAACATATATAGTCCCCACGCCAGTTATCCGTCCCGTTTGGAACTTATTTTGATTGAATTTTTTATCACACAAAACTAAAATAATAAAAATCTTTTCTAAATGGAAATATATAGCATTCTACAATTTAAAAAATAAATGCAATGATTTTCATCAACTAAATACATGAAAAAATAAATTTAAAATAAAAAATAAAGGGACAATAAGCTTTGCCCTGCCCTGCTCACTCAAACTTAACCGGGTATTGAAGTGTGGCAAGGTAATAAAAATACTCGACGAGTATGGGACAGGAATGACCGTCCCCACCTGCCATTTTTTTATTATTTTTTAAACCACAAGCATGGCTTATTTTATATAATAAAAGTCAAAATAGAATGAGCTCGACAGTACTTGCGGAGCTGAAACCTCATATGATACATAGATTTTGTCATGTGTCTAGTCGGATACATATCCTAATCATAGTAGTTTATGTTATATATAACGACTTACATTATCATTTTCTACGATCCATAATGACATAGATCTTATTATTAGTACTGTATTAGATTATATTCTAAAATCTTTATGTTTAGTTGCATCTAAAATCTTTATGTTTAGTTGCAGTTACGAACACTATAAATATTGTTTGGATCAATTTTGTTATCCAATTGAATATTAGCAGTCGTTGAAGGTTCATGGAAATAAAAATATACAGCGAATGGCAATGGGAATACAATTCCTATTCTTGTTTTGAAAATAATTTTTTATAGGGACTTGTATGAAAAAAAGTCAAAGAGGTGTTGAAGGTCAATACAAGGCTACACAAAATGGAGATGTTAGCTCTTGTCCCTATAATGTCTAAGACTCCAGCTCCATTGAACATTATTGATTTTGACAACCATGTGAAAGTGCTTTGCATTTGTTTTGAAAATCAAGAAAATTTTGGTGATGAGGGATATGTATTTGTTGAGAATCAAGAAGATTTTATCGTGACTTGTTGCTTTATTATTTTGTACTTATTTGAAGCACAAAAATATTTATTCGATTTTGTAGGCATCGTGTTACTAATGCTTTTTTAAGTTGCTATGTTTATTTTATTTTTCACATTGAAGATAAAAAAAAAAAAAAAAACTTTTATATCGTATAATTCTTCTAGAATGACACAAGTATTGGTATAGTAAATGTAGATGTCGTTAAAGTACGAAAAATGCACTGATTTGCAAGAAGACCTATATCTCGTTCCCGAGACACAAAAGGATATTGATGTTGTTCCAATATGAAATTGCATAGATTTATATAAAGACACTGAAGCCGTCACTGAGACACAAAACAATATTTATATCTTTCCAGTACAAAAATACATTGCTTTATTGAAATCGTTCCATATTAATAAAATGATATCGAAGTTGTTACATAAAAAATTATAATCTAGGCCCCGACGGTTTTTTTTTTTTTTTAAATAATGACGTTGAACCAATTATTATATAACAAATTGTTTCATTACAATTTTGACGACAATGGAATAGTTCCAATTCAAATCATGACTACACCGACATAGATATCGTTTCTTTCCATTAAAAATGAAATGATATCGTTTTGTATCAAACTCATAAAATAATATAACAACATCCATATCATTTCAATACAATTTGATAACATTGTAATCATTCCAGTTCAAATCATAACTACAACGACATAGATATCATTCATTTCCAAATTGTTTCGGTGCAATTTTGATGATATCGAGATCATTCCAGTTCAAATCATTATAACAACGATATATAAATCGTTTCTTTTTAATAAAAAAAACAACAATTATCTTGTTATGGTTCAAAATAAAAATTTGCGTTCATGAAAACTAGCATGCCTCCAACGTAAGTAGTACGACTGAAGAGGTCATCAAGTGAGTTGGTACTACTCGAATGGATTAGAAAGAGTGAACGGAGATACATTTTCATTGGAGTAATTCGAATGTGGTAGACAACTATGGGAACATCAAATGTTTTCGACACTTACTTTCGAGTGAAATTGAACCCATTTAATGATCTCTTTCATTCGTTCTATGCACGTTTGGAAGCACTCCCTATGGTTGTTGACCTTCGAATCGTCGTTTTGAGTCAATTCAATAAAATTGTAGTTTTTTTATGAAAAGAAACTATTTCTATATTGTTGGAGTTATGATTTGAACTAAAACCAGTGTTCTAAAAAGCGTGAAGAGTGATGAAGCGGGGAGCCCGAGTGTCAAGCTTTTCAAGCTTAAGCGGGAGTATGCGTTAAAAAGCGTTTTTCAATTCCTATATACAAAGTTTAAATTTTACACATATTTTAACCCCTAAAAAAAAAAAAAAAAAATTCATAAGCGCGCTTTGGCTCGCTTTGGGTCACGCTTCTCGCGATTCGCCGCGGTTAAGCGCGCTTACTCACGCATAACACGCGCTTTTTTCACGCTTTTTAGATAAAAAAATTTTCAGACGCTTTTCGCTGTTTTGACGCGGCTGAGTCGCGCTTCGCGCACAACGCGCGCGTTTTAGAACACTGACTAAAACAATATCAATGTCATCAAAATTATACCAAAATGATATAGAAGACGTTGCATTATTTTGTAGGTTTTATACACGACGATATCATTGTCGTTTTTTTATGAAAGAAAAAACTTATATATTAATGTAGTTATGAATTTTGCTACAGAATGATGTCATTATGTGCGTGAGTGTGTGCTTGTGTGTGTCTATATATATATATATATATATATATATATATATATATATATATGTCATTATGTGCGTGAGTGTGTGCTTGTGTGTGTCTATATATATATATATATATAATGTTTTTGTGTATGTATGTCATTTTGTTATGATTTGAATTGGAAGATTTAAGTGTCATCAAAGTTGTACTAAATTAATTTGTTCTATAATAATAGGTTTAATGTCGTTATTCTGTAAAAATGACATCAACGTCGTTAGTGAAATTGATACAATTTTTCGTCATCTTTTGGAATTTCTGAAGGCGGAGGACTACATTATATTTTTACATAACGACTTCGATGTTGTTGGATTGGTATGGAACAACTTCAATGTTGTTATGAACATCAGCAAAGCACTGTGTTTTTGTATTGCAATGACATAAATATCATTTTGTGTCATAGTAATGTAATAGCATAAATATCATTTTGTTTCTCAATTACAATTTCAATGTCGTTATGGGAATTAGTGCAATTTTTCGTACTGGAAAGACATCATTATGTGAATCAGTGTACTAGAACGACATCAATATCACTTTGCGTTTTAGAAAAGTCATCAATGTTGATGTATAACAATGAATTTTATTGGTCTAGAACGATATGCAATAACCTTGACATATATGTTATTAGACTTGAATATCCCGAAATCATCAAGTTGCAAATGCACTAGTTAGTAGCTACACAGTATAATCAAAACATCAATTTCTCTAGATAAACTAGTCAAAGTTGCTACATATCATCCTCAAAATATCAAATGAAATAATGAACAGTCTAAGGCTCAAAGTCTCTTGTCAACAACTCTATAGCCATCTTAATTTCCCTCAAACTCAGAAATTATCCAAAGCAACTCTCCTAAAATTTATTTTTGTGATTTGTATTCAACTTCTCATAAACATCATCCGCCATTTTAAATTTGCATCTAGTTATTATTGTATCATCAATTTGCAACTTCTCCATAGCACTAAAAAAACATTATAGTTACAAAAGATAACAAAAAACAACAACAAAGAAAGACAAATATTTGGTGACAGAAATGATTGAAAGAAAAAACTATCGAAATAGAGTGAATATCAAAAGAAAGATTGATAAAATATTTGTGCAAGAAATTTATCTTCCTCCATACTTTTACTTTGGTAATTTTGCATTTTTCTTTGCTACTAACCCCAAATGTCAATAGATTTTCTAATATAAAAACCTTGTAAAATTTAGCTTCACTACAAGAATTTTACATTCCGCATACAAATTAAATTTGTAGGGAAAGGTAATTATTTGTAGGGAAAGACTTTTCGAGACAAAAAAAATTTGTAGCGACATTTGTAGCGCAAACATTGTGGGAAAAGGTATTAGAAGACAATATCGAAATTTCGTGGGCTAAAGTCTCTCCCTACAAATCCTTTGGAGACAAATAAAATTTGTGGCCGAAGTGATTTCCATACAAAATTATTCGTCTACTAAAATGAATTTGACCTACAACATAGATTTTGTAGGCACAAGATAAAAATAAAATCATACATTTCCCTACAAAACTATTTTGTGTCAAAAAATATTTGTAGGCTTAATCCTACATTTCCCTACCAAAAAAGATTTGTGGGGGAGGCAAATTTTGTGGGCAAAACATATTTATCCCAACAATAATTTAATTTGTAGGGAGAAATTAAATGCTTTTAAATTTTTTATTTTTATTATATAATTTTTATTATAATTATCGAAAATAAAACAAAAATGCAAAAGAAAAATTAATTAAACATTTAATTAATGTCAATCAATATTCGAACCTGAAATAACAATACACCAAAATGTAAATAAAAATCATGTAACGCCCCGAATTCCGTGCGGAGCCCGGGACGCCACTTCGTCCTTTCAAATCTACTTTAATGCGGAAAATAAATTTAATTCAAACCGTCGTATTCATTATTTGAAAAATTTAGCGGAAACTTAATAAATTTAAATATAGAACTTGTGTCGTTCATCATTTGAAAACTTTAGCGGAAACTTAAAAAAATGGAATATAGAACAATGCATAAAAATTTAATCTCAATCAGTAATATTCATAAAATTGTCTAAAAAAAAATTATCATCCTTTGTTTAATTTGCCACCGCTGTCATTTCATTCGCCGCCTTCTCTGAGATCTGCAAAAGCTGTTAAAATTGGAATGAGCATTTCGAAAGAAATACTCAGTAGACTCATCGCCAATAATTAATTTACAGAATAATTGAACACGTAATTATGCAATCATACAATGACATCATTCTCATATTCTTGGGCTACTTTACTTTCAAAATCAAGGCTCTTTAAAAATCATAGGGTGTGGGTAGTCTCGTCTCGTGCACTTAAGGCACATAAGTTATGCATAACATCATCATTTCTCATTTATCTCATAAGAGATATTCTTTTCTCGTCTCATGCATCAAAGCATGTAAATCACGTAATTTCACATAAGACATGCAATTATAATTTAAACTAATTAATGGGGGCGAGTCTACCTCAAATCACGAGTCTGAAAGTTGAGCAAGAAAATTCACGTTGTTCTTCTAAATGTCCAAGCGCCTCGTCTAGCATAACTTAAAATAATAAGTCCAATTTAATACTTTAAAATTGATTTAAATGACTTAAAACTTTAGGGACTGAAATGATTATTTTAGAACTTGGGGGACTAAAATGAATACTTTTGAAAGTTGAGTTGAAACTCAAAACGAATATTAAACTATTGGGCTGAAATAATAGATTTTAAAAATGGAGTGGCTGATTAAAATCATTTAAAACTTAAGGACTGAAATTATAAGTTTTAAAGCTGAAAGAACTGAAATAAAACATTTTTAAAACATAGGAACTGAATCTTTAAAACATTTAAATTAAAAGGACTGATTTGAAATATAAAACTTAGGCTATAATAGGCAATTAATAAAGTCATAATATATACATATAATATATATCATATATACACATAACATATCTATATATCTCTCTCTAAAACCGATTGAGAGAGGAGAGAAGAGAGGGGAACCGGCCCTCTCTGATTCAAGGCCGGAGGTGACGCCGACGGGGCATGGGGAAGGGCCGTGGTAGCTAATAAATGATGGGTAGTGAAGATTTTTGGGTTATTTCTTGGGTTTTGGTTCGAAACCGAGGCTGGAAGTGGCGATTAGGCTGCGAAGAACCGGCGATACAACCGGTTGAAATCAGACCAGAGAGGGTTCGAGATTGGGTAAGGTTCTGGGCTTCGATTCTTCTCAGTTTTGGGTTTTTAATTTGGGTTTTGATTTTGAGTTTTGGGCTGACTTTGGAGTTGGCTGCGTGGTGGTTTGGCGATGGAGACGGAGGTGAGTTGGAGGTGGATATGGTGAAGGTTTGAAGTGGTGATTCTGATGTTTGGTCGAGGTGATGGTGACTGGCTGCGGTCGACCGGTGACACTAGGTACTGGCCGTGGTGGTGACGGTGATGATTGGTGTTTGAGGTTGATTGGGCAGTGGCGATTTTTCTTGGAGGTGGCGATTTGGTAATTGATTTTGGATGATTGATGGGAAATTTGGAGTTGGGCAGGGGTGGTTTTCGTGTGGTGGCGATGATGGCTGCTCGGTTCTGGCTGCGGTGATGATGAATGCAGACGGTGGGTGTGCAGATGATGCTTGGTGTGAGATTTGGGTGGTTCCATTTTCGACTGTGTGGTGGTATTGTGGCGGTTCTTGGTTGGTGCAGAAGGCAGTGATGGATGGATGAATGAAACCGTGTGGTGATGTTGGGTTCGAAAATGGTGGCTGCAGTGTGAGGCTGGCCAGGCTTGATGGTGATGACATTGTTTCCTATTGAATTCTCTTTTGTCTCCTTCGATTCATTAATTAAATCGAGGCGACACTCTCAATATCCCATAGTCCCATTAATTAGGATTAGAGGCACTGAGTGCGTGGAATTCGATCTTGCAGATTGGTTTGATTGTGTGTATGAAGTATTGGATTTCTCATATTGCTGGGGCTTGGAATTGATGTCCTAGAATCAACATGAGTTTCCAGAAGTGTGGCTGCCGTGAAAGTAGTATTAGAGGAGGAAGTTCATACCCAAAACTTTGCAGACGGTTGCTGTGAATATTGTGAGGAAGGGAGAATAGGAATGTATATGTATTGGTTTGCTTCTGATCAAGATTATGGAAGGATGGTGAGATTGAAGAGAGTTACAAGGGGTAATGGCTGATTAAAGGGGAAGGATTTTGGGAATTAATTTGATAAAATCTTGCTGTGATTGTGTGGATTGATATAATGATGGAAAAACTGTGGTGGTATTGAGAGTGGTGAATAAATTGTGTTTCTTGTGGGCCGTGACTTGGTATTGTTTAGGAATTATAAGAGATAATAGTGGGGGATTATGTTGGAATGAAGTGGATTTGAATTGTGGTAGCTTAGGATTTGGGAGGGATTTACGGTATCTGCAAGAAAGCAATGGCGGATTGAGGGGGCAGAATTTTGGGAAGTAACAATCCTCCATGAATGGACAGCTTGAAACTTGGAAGAGAGAATTTCTAGGAAGAAATGAGAGAAAACGTGGAGAATTGGAGTGAAATGGGTTTAGGCAGTATTGTGGCATTTGCAGGGGATTGAAGTTGATTGGTGGATTGAAGAGTGATCATGGGGACGGAAAAAAAAATGTGCTGAATATGAAAATGGAAGTTGGGGAAGGAATTTGGGGTTTAAATTTGAATGAACGTGAATTGGGGATAATAATAATAATAATAGATTGAATCCACATAGATTAAAAATTGGACTTTAAAAATATAAAATAGACTTGGGATATTATTTAATAAAAATTGTAATTTGACTAATATTTATTTCAAACTAATTTAATTTCACTTAAAATAATTAGACGAAAATGTGTTTAAAAATAAATGGGCAAAGTCGTAGCGACACATTTTAAATAATATTTAAATAAGTCACGGAAAAATTCTCGGTCGCTACAACCCTACCACCTTAAAATAATTTCGTCCTCGAAATTTAAAATTTTTCTTGATTTAAAATAATTGGATACTTCAAAATTTATTCTTTCTTAAAATCTTAAAATAATTAATATGACTAGACGAGAGCGCTGGTTTTGAATAAGAATCGTTACGGTTGGAGAGTCGTAGCGACAAGTTTGGTAGAATAAGTCTTTAAGTTTGAAAATTTCTCGATCGCTACAACCTTCTCCACTTAAAATAATTTTGTCCTCGAAATTTTAAACTTTCTTGATCTAAATATGTCTGGGTATTAAGCCAGACCTCTTTCTTCTTTCTTTTCTCGAGTAGTTTCAGCACTACCTTGTGTACCCCATTGGACTTTGACTAGAGAAACATCATTATTAATCTCTACTATTTCTTTAAGAAATCATGTCGCACCATAATAATCAATTATGAAGTCTATCATCATTCTTCTCAAACTTCTTATAACGAATAACCCAAGATCAATTGTAACATTTCAACTCACATGAATATTCTTCCGTGTAATATACCTAATAACATGTAGTACATTTATGCACCATCTTGATCTCTAACATCTTCCTATATACGTCACCAAAATGTATCACAAAATTCAAATAATATTAATAAACAATTTGCTCCCAAATAACTAAGATTCTACTCCCAAATGCCAACATTTTCTGCAAGACATAACTTGGTATTTCCTATTTATACCTCAAATGATCATATAACTCCACATATACATTGATACTTAATCGATTGCACACTTCACCAATCAAGATGTTTGTAAACAACAATCTCCAAAATTATCAAAACTTTAACTACAAATTGATACTCTGTTCAAGATTTCACTCTTGTAGTAAACATGCTTACCTAAGCCGCAATGTAAGTAAACAACCAATAACTCTCAACCATCTTATACTTGAAAAATAATATTTCCTCATTGTTCATGGGTCAACCAAAATTTCCTTTTCATAATCTCGAAGTGTCTCCAACAAAATCCTCAAATGTTCCTCATATGATTTACTATCTCCAAAATATCGTCCATGAATACAATAAAAAAAAAAAAACATGTCCAATTAATGTTGGAAAACTCGGTTCCTCAAATCCATAAATACTGTCAGTGGTTATTTATTCAAAACTTTAAATCCTTTCATCTCAATCAAATACTTAAGCAAGAAGACAAAACTTAACCCAATAATAAGTCTAAGCCTCACTATATTATCAAAAACCCAAAATTCGATTCTTTCTTCTTGCTACTATATGCTTCAACTTCATATCTAATTCCAAAATTAAATCTCTGACGTATGTGTACCATAACCCAATTCAATCACGAAATAGAACATGATCTAGTCTCCAAATTCAATTTAAATCACCATTTTCCCAAACAAAATCAGATTTATAATCATCAATCATGACAAATTTATAGTAACAATTTTCGTCTGATGCAATATCTACACACATAGTCTGATATCCCTTTGATAGGAGCATATACTAGATCTAGATTCCTCGGTTGACTTCTTGTGAAAGGTGCCATGTCCTAAACCAATTATGCAAAGTCCAATTATGCGGGGTTTGTCCACTTCTCTTAGTTAAAATTACGAGGACGTAAAAAAAAAATATTTAAAAACTCATTCAAATTATGCTCAAACTCGTTTTCTTTCTTTCTTTCTTTCTTATTTCGGATACAAAAATCTTTCTCATTCTTTCTCATCAAATTATCAAAATACTTCATTTCTCATGTATCCGAAATCATCATAACATAAACATCATAATAAAATCATTTACCTTCGGAGTTGGCGGAGCGAACGATGGCAGTGGCAAAATTCGTCAAAACATTGTCGTTAAAACATTATTTATTATTATTTTAAAAAAAAAAATTCTCTTTTCAAAATTTGCAAGTCTACAGAAACGTAGACCCGCTCTGATATCACGCTGTAACGCCCCGAATTCCGTGCGGAGCTCGGGACGCCACTTCGTCCTTTCAAATCTACTTTAATGCGGAAAATAAATTTAATTCAAACCGTCGTATTCATTATTTGAAAAATTTAGCGGAAACTTAATAAATTTAAATATAGAACTTGTGTCGTTCATCATTTGAAAACTTTAGCGGAAACTTAAAAAAATGGAATATAGAACAATGCATAAAAATTTAATCTCAATCAGTAATATTCATAAAATTGTCTAAAAAAAAATTATCATCCTTTGTTTAATTTGCCACCGCTGTCATTTCATTCGCCGCCTTCTCTGAGATCTGCAAAAGCTGTTAAAATTGGAATGAGCATTTCGAAAGAAATACTCAGTAGACTCATCGCCAATAATTAATTTACAGAATAATTGAACACGTAATTATGCAATCATACAATGACATCATTCTCATATTCTTGGGCTACTTTACTTTCAAAATCAAGGCTCTTTAAAAATCATAGGGTGTGGGTAGTCTCGTCTCGTGCACTTAAGGCACATAAGTTATGCATAACATCATCATTTCTCATTTATCTCATAAGAGATATTCTTTTCTCGTCTCATGCATCAAAGCATGTAAATCACGTAATTTCACATAAGACATGCAATTATAATTTAAACTAATTAATGGGGGCGAGTCTACCTCAAATCACGAGTCTGAAAGTTGAGCAAGAAAATTCACGTTGTTCTTCTAAATGTCCAAGCGCCTCGTCTAGCATAACTTAAAATAATAAGTCCAATTTAATACTTTAAAATTGATTTAAATGACTTAAAACTTTAGGGACTGAAATGATTATTTTAGAACTTGGGGGACTAAAATGAATACTTTTGAAAGTTGAGTTGAAACTCAAAACGAATATTAAACTATTGGGCTGAAATAATAGATTTTAAAAATGGAGTGGCTGATTAAAATCATTTAAAACTTAAGGACTGAAATTATAAGTTTTAAAGCTGAAAGAACTGAAATAAAACATTTTTAAAACATAGGAACTGAATCTTTAAAACATTTAAATTAAAAGGACTGATTTGAAATATAAAACTTAGGCTATAATAGGCAATTAATAAAGTCATAATATATACATATAATATATATCATATATACACATAACATATCTATATATCTCTCTCTAAAACCGATTGAGAGAGGAGAGAAGAGAGGGGAACCGGCCCTCTCTGATTCAAGGCCGGCGGTGACGCCGACGGGGCATGGGGAAGGGCCGTGGTAGCTAATAAATGATGGGTAGTGAAGATTTTTGGGTTATTTCTTGGGTTTTGGTTCGAAACCGAGGCTGGAAGTGGCGATTAGGCTGCGAAGAACCGGCGATACAACCGGCTGAAATCAGACCAGAGAGGGTTCGAGATTGGGCAAGGTTCTGGGCTTCGATTCTTCTCAGTTTTGGGTTTTTAATTTGGGTTTTGATTTTGAGTTTTGGGCTGACTTTGGAGTTGGCTGCGTGGTGGTTTGGCGATGGAGACGGAGGTGAGTTGGAGGTGGATATGGTGAAGGTTTGAAGTGGTGATTCTGATGTTTGGTCGAGGTGATGGTGACTGGCTGCGGTCGACCGGTGACACTAGGTACTGGCCGTGGTGGTGACGGTGATGATTGGTGTTTGAGGTTGAGGTTGATTGGGCAGTGGCGATTTTTCTTGGAGGTGGCGATTTGGTAATTGATTTTGGATGATTGATGGGAAATTTGGAGTTGGGCAGGGGTGGTTTTCGTGTGGTGGCGATGATGGCTGCTCGGTTCTAGCTGCGGTGATGATGAATGCAGACGGTGGGTGTGCAGATGATGCTTGGTGTGAGATTTGGGTGGTTCCATTTTCGACTGTGTGGTGGTATTGTGGCGGTTCTTGGTTGGTGCAGAAGGCAGTGATGGATGGATGAATGAAACCGTGTGGTGATGTTGGGTTCGAAAATGGTGGGTGCAGTGTGAGGCTGGCCAGGCTTGATGGTGATGACATTGTTTCCTATTGAATTCTCTTTTGTCTCCTTCGATTCATTAATTAAATCGAGGCGACACTCTCAATATCCCATAGTCCCATTAATTAGGATTAGAGGCACTGAGTGTGTGGAATTCGATCTTACAGATTGGTTTGATTGTGTGTATGAAGTATTGGATTTCTCATATTGCTGGGGCTTGGAATTGATGTCCTAGAATCAACATGAGTTTCCAGAAGTGTGGCTGCCGTGAAAGTAGTATTAGAGGAGGAAGTTCATACCCAAAACTTTGCAGACGGTTGCTGTGAATATTGTGAGGAAGGGAGAATAGGAATGTATATGTATTGGTTTGCTTCTGATCAAGATTATGGAAGGATGGTGAGATTGAAGAGAGTTACAAGGGGTAATGGCTGATTAAAGGGGAAGGATTTTGGGAATTAATTTGATAAAATCTTGCTGTGATTGTGTGGATTGATATAATGATGGAAAAACTGTGGTGGTATTGAGAGTGGTGAATAAATTGTGTTTCTTGTGGGCCGTGACTTGGTATTGTTTAGGAATTATAAGAGATAATAGTGGGGGATTATGTTGGAATGAAGTGGATTTGAATTGTGGTAGCTTAGGATTTGGGAGGGATTTACGGTATCTGCAAGAAAGCAATGGCGGATTGAGGGGGCAGAATTTTGGGAAGTAACAATCCTCCATGAATGGACAGCTTGAAACTTGGAAGAGAGAATTTCTAGGAAGAAATGAGAGAAAACGTGGAGAATTGGGGTGAAATGGGTTTAGGCAGTATTGTGGCATTTGCAGGGGATTGAAGTTGATTGGTGGATTGAAGAGTGATCATGGGGACGGAAAAAAAAAAATGTGCTGAATATGAAAATGGAAGTTGGGGAAGGAATTTGGGGTTTAAATTTGAATGAACGTGAATTGGGGATAATAATAATAATAATAGATTGAATCCACATAGATTAAAAATTGGACTTTAAAAATATAAAATAGACTTGGGATATTATTTAATAAAAATTGTAATTTGACTAATATTTATTTCAAACTAATTTAATTTCACTTAAAATAGTTAGACGAAAATGTGTTTAAAAATAAATGGGCAAAGTCGTAGCGACACATTTTAAATAATATTTAAATAAGTCACGGAAAAATTCTCGGTCGCTACAACCCTACCACCTTAAAATAATTTCGTCCTCGAAATTTAAAATTTTTCTTGATTTAAAATAATTGGATACTTCAAAATTTATTCTTTCTTAAAATCTTAAAATAATTAATATGACTAGACGAGAGCGCTGGTTTTGAATAAGAATCGTTACGGTTGGAGAGTCGTAGCGACAAGTTTGGTAGAATAAGTCTTTAAGTTTGAAAATTTCTCGATCGCTACAACCTTCTCCACTTAAAATAATTTTGTCCTCGAAATTTTAAACTTTCTTGATCTAAATATGTCTGGGTATTAAGCCAGACCTCTTTCTTCTTTCTTTTCTCGAGTAGTTTCAGCACTACCTTGTGTACCCCATTGGACTTTGACTAGAGAAACATCATTATTAATCTCTACTATTTCTTTAAGAAATCATGTCGCACCATAATAATCAATTATGAAGTCTATCATCATTCTTCTCAAACTTCTTATAACGAATAACCCAAGATCAATTGTAACATTTCAACTCACATGAATATTCTTCCGTGTAATATACCTAATAACATGTAGTACATTTATGCACCATCTTGATCTCTAACATCTTCCTATATACGTCACCAAAATGTATCACAAAATTCAAATAATATTAATAAACAATTTGCTCCCAAATAACTAAGATTCTACTCCCAAATGCCATAACATTTTCTGCAAGACATAACTTGGTATTTCCTATTTATACCTCAAATGATCATATAACTCCACATATACATTGATACTTAATCGATT
Source organism: Ligustrum vulgare (assembly GCA_963555705.1). Lineage (NCBI taxonomy): Eukaryota > Viridiplantae > Streptophyta > Magnoliopsida > Lamiales > Oleaceae > Ligustrum > Ligustrum vulgare. The sequence goes on along the minus strand of OY743168.1, from coordinate 58,457,114 downwards.
GCACACTTCACCAATCAAGATGTTTGTAAACAACAATCTCCAAAATTATCAAAACTTTAACTCCAAATTGATACTCTGTTCAAGATTTCACTCTTGTAGTAAACATGCTTACCTAAGCCGCAATGTAAGTAAACAACCAATAACTCTCAACCATCTTATACTTGAAAAATAATATTTCCTCATTGTTCATGGGTCAACCAAAATTTCCTTTTCATAATCTCGAAGTGTCTCCAACAAAATCCTCAAATGTTCCTCATATGATTTACTATCTCCAAAATATCGTCCATGAATACAATAAAAAAAAAAAAAACATGTCCAATTAATGTTGGAAAACTCGGTTCCTCAAATCCATAAATACTGTCAGTGGTTATTTATTCAAAACTTTAAATCCTTTCATCTCAATCAAATACTTAAGCAAGAAGACAAAACTTAACCCAATAATAAGTCTAAGCCTCACTATATTATCAAAAACCCAAAATTCGATTCTTTCTTCTTGCTACTATATGCTTCAACTTCATATCTAATTCCAAAATTAAATCTCTGACGTATGTGTACCATAACCCAATTCAATCACGAAATAGAACATGATCTAGTCTCCAAATTCAATTTAAATCACCATTTTCCCAAACAAAATCAGATTTATAATCATCAATCATGACAAATTTATAGTAACAATTTTCGTCTGATGCAATATCTACATACATAGTCTGATATCCCTTTGATAGGAGCATATACTAGATCTAGATTCCTCGGTTGACTTCTTGTGAAAGGTGCCATGTCCTAAACCAATTATGCAAAGTCCAATTATGCGGGGTTTGTCCACTTCTCTTAGTTAAAATTACGAGGACGTAAAAAAAAATATTTAAAAACTCATTCAAATTATGCTCAAACTCGTTTTCTTTCTTTCTTTCTTATTTCGGATACAAAAATCTTTCTCATTCTTTCTCATCAAATTATCAAAATACTTCATTTCTCATGTATCCGAAATCATCATAACATAAACATCATAATAAAATCATTTACCTTCGGAGTTGGCGGAGCGAACGATGGCAGTGGCAAAATTCGTCAAAACATTGTCGTTAAAACATTATTTATTATTATTTTTTAAAAAAAAATTCTCTTTTCAAAATTTGCAACTCTACAGAAACGTAGACCCGCTCTGATATCACGCTGTAACGCCCCGAATTCCGTGCGGAGCCCGGGACGCCACTTCGTCCTTTCAAATCTACTTTAATGCGGAAAATAAATTTAATTCAAACCGTCGTATTCATTATTTGAAAAATTTAGCGGAAACTTAATAAATTTAAATATAGAACTTGTGTCGTTCATCATTTGAAAACTTTAGCGGAAACTTAAAAAAATGGAATATAGAACAATGCATAAAAATTTAATCTCAATCAGTAATATTCATAAAATTGTCTAAAAAAAAATTATCATCCTTTGTTTAATTTTCCACCGCTGTCATTTCATTCGCCGCCTTCTCTGAGATCTGCAAAAGCTGTTAAAATTGGAATGAGCATTTCGAAAGAAATACTCAGTAGACTCATCGCCAATAATTAATTTACAGAATAATTGAACACGTAATTATGCAATCATACAATGACATCATTCTCATATTCTTGGGCTACTTTACTTTCAAAATCAAGGCTCTTTAAAAATCATAGGGTGTGGGTAGTCTCGTCTCGTGCACTTAAGGCACATAAGTTATGCATAACATCATCATTTCTCATTTATCTCATAAGAGATATTCTTTTCTCGTCTCATGCATCAAAGCATGTAAATCACGTAATTTCACATAAGACATGCAATTATAATTTAAACTAATTAATGGGGGCGAGTCTACCTCAAATCACGAGTCTGAAAGTTGAGCAAGAAAATTCACGTTGTTCTTCTAAATGTCCAAGCGCCTCGTCTAGCATAACTTAAAATAATAAGTCCAATTTAATACTTTAAAATTGATTTAAATGACTTAAAACTTTAGGGACTGAAATGATTATTTTAGAACTTGGGGGACTAAAATGAATACTTTTGAAAGTTGAGTTGAAACTCAAAACGAATATTAAACTATTGGGCTGAAATAATAGATTTTAAAAATGGAGTGGCTGATTAAAATCATTTAAAACTTAAGGACTGAAATTATAAGTTTTAAAGCTGAAAGAACTGAAATAAAACATTTTTAAAACATAGGAACTGAATCTTTAAAACATTTAAATTAAAAGGACTGATTTGAAATATAAAACTTAGGCTATAATAGGCAATTAGTAAAGTCATAATATATACATATAATATATATCATATATACACATAACATATCTATATATCTCTCTCTAAAACCGATTGAGAGAGTAGAGAAGAGAGGGGAATCGGCCCTCTCTGATTCAAGGCCGGCGGTGACGCCGACGGGGCATGGGGAAGGGCCGTGGTAGCTAATAAATGATGGGTAGTGAAGATTTTTGGGTTATTTCTTGGGTTTTGGTTCGAAACCGAGGCTGGAAGTGGCGATTAGGCTGCGAAGAACCGGCGATTCAACCGGCTGAAATCAGACCAGAGAGGGTTCGAGATTGGGCAAGGTTCTGGGCTTCGATTCTTCTCAGTTTTGGGTTTTTAATTTGGGTTTTGATTTTGAGTTTTGGGCTGACTTTGGAGTTGGCTGCGTGGTGGTTTGGCGATGGAGACGGAGGTGAGTTGGAGGTGGATATGGTGAAGGTTTGAAGTGGTGATTCTGATGTTTGGTCGAGGTGATGGTGACTGGCTGCGGTCGACCGGTGACACTAGGTACTGGCCGTGGTGGTGACGGTGATGATTGGTGTTTGAGGTTGATTGGGCAGTGGCGATTTTTCTTGGAGGTGGCGATTTGGTAATTTATTTTGGATGATTGATGGGAAATTTGGAGTTGGGCAGGGGTGGTTTTCGTGTGGTGGCGATGATGGCTGCTCGGTTCTGGCTGCGGTGATGATGAATGCAGACGGTGGGTGTGCAGATGATGCTTGGTGTGAGATTTGGGTGGTTCCATTTTCGACTGTGTGGTGGTATTGTGGCGGTTCTTGGTTGGTGCAGAAGGCAGTGATGGATGGATGAATGAAACCGTGTGGTGATGTTGGGTTCGAAAATGGTGGCTGCAGTGTGAGGCTGGCCAGGCTTGATGGTGATGACATTGTTTCCTATTGAATTCTCTTTTGTCTCCTTCGATTCATTAATTAAATCGAGGCGACACTCTCAATATCCCATAGTCCCATTAATTAGGATTAGAGGCACTGAGTGCGTGGAATTCGATCTTGCAGATTGGTTTGATTGTGTGTATGAAGTATTGGATTTCTCATATTGCTGGGGCTTGGAATTGATGTCCTAGAATCAACATGAGTTTCCAGAAGTGTGGCTGCCGTGAAAGTAGTATTAGAGGAGGAAGTTCATACCCAAAACTTTGCAGACGGTTGCTGTGAATATTGTGAGGAAGGGAGAATAGGAATGTATATGTATTGGTTTGCTTCTGATCAAGATTATGGAAGGATGGTGAGATTGAAGAGAGTTACAAGGGGTAATGGCTGATTAAAGGGGAAGGATTTTGGGAATTAATTTGATAAAATCTTGCTGTGATTGTGTGGATTGATATAATGATGGAAAAACTGTGGTGGTATTGAGAGTGGTGAATAAATTGTGTTTCTTGTGGGCCGTGACTTGGTATTGTTTAGGAATTATAAGAGATAATAGTGGGGGATTATGTTGGAATGAAGTGGATTTGAATTGTGGTAGCTTAGGATTTGGGAGGGATTTACGGTATCTGCAAGAAAGTAATGGCGGATTGAGGGGGCAGAATTTTGGGAAGTAACAATCCTCCATGAATGGACAGCTTGAAACTTGGAAGAGAGAATTTCTAGGAAGAAATGAGAGAAAACGTGGAGAATTGGGGTGAAATGGGTTTAGGCAGTATTGTGGCATTTGCAGGGGATTGAAGTTGATTGGTGGATTGAAGAGTGATCATGGGGACGGAAAAAAAAAATGTGCTGAATATGAAAATGGAAGTTGGGGAAGGAATTTGGGGTTTAAATTTGAATGAACGTGAATTGGGGATAATAATAATAATAATAGATTGAATCCACATAGATTAAAAATTGGACTTTAAAAATATAAAATAGACTTGGGATATTATTTAATAAAAATTGTAATTTGACTAATATTTATTTCAAACTAATTTAATTTCACTTAAAATAGTTAGACGAAAATGTGTTTAAAAATAAATGGGCAAAGTCGTAGCGACACATTTTAAATAATATTTAAATAAGTCACGGAAAAATTCTCGGTCGCTACAACCCTACCACCTTAAAATAATTTCGTCCTCGAAATTTAAAATTTTTCTTGATTTAAAATAATTGGATACTTCAAAATTTATTCTTTCTTAAAATCTTAAAATAATTAATATGACTAGACGAGAGCGCTGGTTTTGAATAAGAATCGTTACGGTTGGAGAGTCGTAGCGACAAGTTTGGTAGAATAAGTCTTTAAGTTTGAAAATTTCTCGATCGCTACAACCTTCTCCACTTAAAATAATTTTGTCCTCGAAATTTTAAACTTTCTTGATCTAAATATGTCTGGGTATTAAGCCAGACCTCTTTCTTCTTTCTTTTCTCGAGTAGTTTCAGCACTACCTTGTGTACCCCATTGGACTTTGACTAGAGAAACATCATTATTAATCTCTACTATTTCTTTAAGAAATCATGTCGCACCATAATAATCAATTATGAAGTCTATCATCATTCTTCTCAAACTTCTTATAACGAATAACCCAAGATCAATTGTAACATTTCAACTCACATGAATATTCTTCCGTGTAATATACCTAATAACATGTAGTACATTTATGCACCATCTTGATCTCTAACATCTTCCTATATACGTCACCAAAATGTATCACAAAATTCAAATAATATTAATAAACAATTTGCTCCCAAATAACTAAGATTCTACTCCCAAATGCCATAACATTTTCTGCAAGACATAACTTGGTATTTCCTATTTATACCTCAAATGATCATATAACTCCACATATACATTGATACTTAATCGATTGCACACTTCACCAATCAAGATGTTTGTAAACAACAATCTCCAAAATTATCAAAACTTTAACTCCAAATTGATACTCTGTTCAAGATTTCACTCTTGTAGTAAACATGCTTACCTAAGCCGCAATGTAAGTAAACAACCAATAACTCTCAACCATCTTATACTTGAAAAATAATATTTCCTCATTGTTCATGGGTCAACCAAAATTTCCTTTTCATAATCTCGAAGTGTCTCCAACAAAATCCTCAAATGTTCCTCATATGATTTACTATCTCCAAAATATCGTCCATGAATACAATAAAAAAAAAAAAAACATGTCCAATTAATGTTGGAAAACTCGGTTCCTCAAATCCATAAATACTGTCAGTGGTTATTTATTCAAAACTTTAAATCCTTTCATCTCAATCAAATACTTAAGCAAGAAGACAAAACTTAACCCAATAATAAGTCTAAGCCTCACTATATTATCAAAAACCCAAAATTCGATTCTTTCTTCTTGCTACTATATGCTTCAACTTCATATCTAATTCCAAAATTAAATCTCTGACGTATGTGTACCATAACCCAATTCAATCACGAAATAGAACATGATCTAGTCTCCAAATTCAATTTAAATCACCATTTTCCCAAACAAAATCAGATTTATAATCATCAATCATGACAAATTTATAGTAACAATTTTCGTCTGATGCAATATCTACATACATAGTCTGATATCCCTTTGATAGGAGCATATACTAGATCTAGATTCCTCGGTTGACTTCTTGTGAAAGGTGCCATGTCCTAAACCAATTATGCAAAGTCCAATTATGCGGGGTTTGTCCACTTCTCTTAGTTAAAATTACGAGGACGTAAAAAAAAATATTTAAAAACTCATTCAAATTATGCTCAAACTCGTTTTCTTTCTTTCTTTCTTATTTCGGATACAAAAATCTTTCTCATTCTTTCTCATCAAATTATCAAAATACTTCATTTCTCATGTATCCGAAATCATCATAACATAAACATCATAATAAAATCATTTACCTTCGGAGTTGGCGGAGCGAACGATGGCAGTGGCAAAATTCGTCAAAACATTGTCGTTAAAACATTATTTATTATTATTTTAAAAAAAAAAATTCTCTTTTCAAAATTTGCAAGTCTACAGAAACGTAGACCCGCTCTGATATCACGCTGTAACGCCCCGAATTCCGTGCGGAGCTCGGGACGCCACTTCGTCCTTTCAAATCTACTTTAATGCGGAAAATAAATTTAATTCAAACCGTCGTATTCATTATTTGAAAAATTTAGCGAAAACTTAATAAATTTAAATATAGAACTTGTGTCGTTCATCATTTGAAAACTTTAGCGGAAACTTAAAAAAATGGAATATAGAACAATGCATAAAAATTTAATCTCAATCAGTAATATTCATAAAATTGTCTAAAAAAAAATTATCATCCTTTGTTTAATTTGCCACCGCTGTCATTTCATTCGCCGCCTTCTCTGAGATCTGCAAAAGCTGTTAAAATTGGAATGAGCATTTCGAAAGAAATACTCAGTAGACTCATCGCCAATAATTAATTTACAGAATAATTGAACACGTAATTATGCAATCATACAATGACATCATTCTCATATTCTTGGGCTACTTTACTTTCAAAATCAAGGCTCTTTAAAAATCATAGGGTGTGGGTAGTCTCGTCTCGTGCACTTAAGGCACATAAGTTATGCATAACATCATCATTTCTCATTTATCTCATAAGAGATATTCTTTTCTCGTCTCATGCATCAAAGCATGTAAATCACGTAATTTCACATAAGACATGCAATTATAATTTAAACTAATTAATGGGGGCGAGTCTACCTCAAATCACGAGTCTGAAAGTTGAGCAAGAAAATTCACGTTGTTCTTCTAAATGTCCAAGCGCCTCGTCTAGCATAACTTAAAATAACAAGTCCAATTTAATACTTTAAAATTGATTTAAATGACTTAAAACTTTAGGGACTGAAATGATTATTTTAGAACTTGGGGGACTAAAATGAATACTTTTGAAAGTTGAGTTGAAACTCAAAACGAATATTAAACTATTGGGCTGAAATAATAGATTTTAAAAATGGAGTGGCTGATTAAAATCATTTAAAACTTAAGGACTGAAATTATAAGTTTTAAAGCTGAAAGAACTGAAATAAAACATTTTTAAAACATAGGAACTGAATCTTTAAAACATTTAAATTAAAAGGACTGATTTGAAATATAAAACTTAGGCTATAATAGGCAATTAATAAAGTCATAATATATACATATAATATATATCATATATACACATAACATATCTATATATCTCTCTCTAAAACCGATTGAGAGAGGAGAGAAGAGAGGGGAACCGGCCCTCTCTGATTCAAGGCCGGCGGTGACGCCGACGGGGCATGGGGAAGGGCCGTGGTAGCTAATAAATGATGGGTAGTGAAGATTTTTGGGTTATTTCTTGGGTTTTGGTTCGAAACCGAGGCTGGAAGTGGCGATTAGGCTGCGAAGAACCGGCGATACAACCGGCTGAAATCAGACCAGAGAGGGTTCGAGATTGGGCAAGGTTCTGGGCTTCGATTCTTCTCAGTTTTGGGTTTTTAATTTGGGTTTTGATTTTGAGTTTTGGGCTGACTTTGGAGTTGGCTGCGTGGTGGTTTGGCGATGGAGACGGAGGTGAGTTGGAGGTGGATATGGTGAAGGTTTGAAGTGGTGATTCTGAAGTTTGGTCGAGGTGATGGTGACTGGCTGCGGTCGACCGGTGACACTAGGTACTGGCCGTGGTGGTGACGGTGATGATTGGTGTTTGAGGTTGATTGGGCAGTGGCGATTTTTCTTGGAGGTGGCGATTTGGTAATTGATTTTGGATGATTGATGGGAAATTTGGAGTTGGGCAGGGGTGGTTTTCGTGTGGTGGCGATGATGGCTGCTCGGTTCTGGCTGCGGTGATGATGAATGCAGACGGTGGGTGTGCAGATGATGCTTGGTGTGAGATTTGGGTGGTTCCATTTTCGACTGTGTGGTGGTATTGTGGCGGTTCTTGGTTGGTGCAGAAGGCAGTGATGGATGGATGAATGAAACCGTGTGGTGATGTTGGGTTCGAAAATGGTGGCTGCAGTGTGAGGCTGGCCAGGCTTGATGGTGATGACATTGTTTCCTATTGAATTCTCTTTTGTCTCCTTCGATTCATTAATTAAATCAAGGCGACACTCTCAATATCCCATAGTCCCATTAATTAGGATTAGAGGCACTGAGTGCGTGGAATTCGATCTTGCAGATTGGTTTGATTGTGTGTATGAAGTATTGGATTTCTCATATTGCTGGGGCTTGGAATTGATGTCCTAGAATCAACATGAGTTTCCAGAAGTGTGGCTGCCGTGAAAGTAGTATTAGAGGAGGAAGTTCATACCCAAAACTTTGCAGACGGTTGCTGTGAATATTGTGAGGAAGGGAGAATAGGAATGTATATGTATTGGTTTATTATGGAAGGATGGTGAGATTGAAGAGAGTTACAAGGGGTAATGGCTGATTAAAGGGGAAGGATTTTGGGAATTAATTTGATAAAATCTTGCTGTGATTGTGTGGATTGATATAATGATGGAAAAACTGTGGTGGTATTGAGAGTGGTGAATAAATTGTGTTTCTTGTGGGCCGTGACTTGGTATTGTTTAGGAATTATAAGAGATAATAGTGGGGGATTATGTTGGAATGAAGTGGATTTGAATTGTGGTAGCTTAGGATTTGGGAGGGATTTACGGTATCTGCAAGAAAGCAATGGCGGATTGAGGGGGCAGAATTTTGGGAAGTAACAATCCTCCATGAATGGACAGCTTGAAACTTGGAAGAGAGAATTTCTAGGAAGAAATGAGAGAAAACGTGGAGAATTGGGGTGAAATGGGTTTAGGCAGTATTGTGGCATTTGCAGGGGATTGAAGTTGATTGGTGGATTGAAGAGTGATCATGGGGACGGGAAAAAAAAATGTGCTGAATATGAAAATGGAAGTTGGGGAAGGAATTTGGGGTTTAAATTTGAATGAACGTGAATTGGGGATTATAATAATAATAATAGATTGAATCCACATAGATTAAAAATTGGACTTTAAAAATATAAAATAGACTTGGGATATTATTTAATAAAAATTGTAATTTGACTAATATTTATTTCAAACTAATTTAATTTCACTTAAAATAGTTAGACGAAAATGTGTTTAAAAATAAATGGGCAAAGTCGTAGCGACACATTTTAAATAATATTTAAATAAGTCACGGAAAAATTCTCGGTCGCTACAAATCATCTAATGTAGCTAGCAAACATTCTTTCTAACTTTTTCAATCCAATATTTAAATAAAAAAAAATAAAAAAAATCATTCATCATTACAAATTAGATGTGTTACTCATCGTCACCGAAGTAATCCTCCTCATCCAAGTCGTTCTCTTCGTCCCCAATATCATCATTTTCCTCATTAATATCATCATCTACTACTGATAATGGAGTAAATGATGGTAGAACAAAGCCAGGAACATGACTACAAAGTTTTTGCATAGAATTGTATCAAGTTTGCAGTGTAGAATTAAATTGACTCCCAACAACCTTCAATTTCTTTTGCAGTCTTTACTCTGTCTCAATCCGAGAAGCATCACCTGCCCTTCGAGAGAGGAAAAGAAATGAAAACGGTTGTACAAGTCATTTCACTTGAGCAACATATAACCAACCCTATTGTACTCCTCCAGCCACCGCTCCTCTTCACAAGCAACCAACCATTTTTCAACTTTTTCAAGTATCACTTTTCTACTAAAAGCCTCTTCTTTAACCTTGGTAATATGAATCTCCAGTTGTTCCAGTAAATACGATGGATCAATTGCTCCTGCAAGACGTAAAATTTAATAAATAGTGATTAAATTGTCTAGCTCCATTCTGACAAGGGCGATTTAATTTAGTCGATTTCAGTTTTCTTTTTTCTCAAGTCTTTACCTCTATTATAATGCAAAGGAACGAGATTCTTACCAAACTCTATAGTTTCAATAGAAAAATCTATTGAGTTCTGATGCCCAACAACAATGTGTGTCCCCCTGCACATGTCCTCTAAAATCGATCTCTTCTTCAAGAGAACCTCCTTCATTTTGCTCGATTTAAGTTCTTGCAGCCTCAAAACCTCTGCTTCAGCCTGGAAAAGAATAAACATTCCATCTATTATACTGCCAGATGAAAACTGAATGGACTCAACGACTCGAGGAAAATAATAAACAAATGTGAGTTGCTCGTTTTGGTGCTAGATTATAAGATTTCCTATGTGAAAAAGAACACACAATGACATACATGATTAATGAAATCCACAGAGAGAATATTAGGCTCAATTATCTCAGCTTCAGAAGAAGCTATATTTTTTATAACATTCTGAAAATTTTTTTGCTCCTCAACTGGTGTGTCCATCAAATTCCAGAGCTCCACCATGGTTGTGGCAAGATCTTGAAGCTATGAAAACTACAAGGGTCAGGAAAAGAAGATAAAAAGGGTTTTATGAGGCAAAAAGGAAAAATACATCCTACGTTAATCAGGCGCTGAGCCTTCACGTCTTTAAGTCTATTGATAGTGGCAGACAACCTTTCAATTGTATCTGCGCTTATACTTTTAGTACCACATGAATCGTCCAAAGATGGATGAATCTTGTGGATAATAAATCTGTAATCTGTCCCAACCACTGCACATAGAGATTTGAGAGTATTGAACAGAATGAGTACCATTTTCTATTTCGACTCGACTATATAGAGATGTTATCTACAATCTTCAACAGAATTTCTGGGAATCCAGTTTCTTCACGTAACGCTCCCTAATTTCACTTCCTGGAATTAATGGAGAAATGGAACAAATTAAGATTCAAAATTAATATCATCATCCTCAAATAATGCTCCCTGATTCTTAACGTAATACAAGGACACCGTAATGGAGTCCAAATCACATCGAATTAATGCAACATCCTGATTTCCCCATTTCAAGTGAATCAAGGTTTCGATTTTACCCTAATACCCCATCATGTAACCAAAAACTGATAAATGCAACCTCAAATTTAATTATTTGGAAATTGGAACCATCAATAATATATATTGTCAAAATGGATAATCTCCTACCAGACATCATAGTTTTTAATGTTCTGTCAACTCAATTGGTTTGTCTACATTTATGCGTGCTTGAGTTTATCTGTTATGTCCATCAATTAAGTTGTTAACTCTTGGATAGTTCTGATGTGAGAATACTCGCAATAGCAGCATTTTACAGGTTGAGGGGTTGCAACATTTTTTTTCAAGAGATACCATTCAGCATGGATTAGAAATTGATACCCCATCCTTTAACCTGAAGCTGATAAATGCATCCTTGATGAGCACTGCGTAGTAATAACAGCACAAAATATAATGCATCTGTGCAATGCGTACTAACAGCAATATGGAGATCTGTGCATGATGTGGATAGAATATGTCATGGATATCACAATCAAAAGAAATTTATGTTAATAAAGGAAATGAAATGACCATCTGGGACTGGGAACAATATGATATATTAATCTGTGTGCAAAAATGAAATTGGCAAGATTAAAATTCAAGACCATCAAGGTATCAGACATTTTATCCACTCAGATCGGTGAAGTTTTCTAATGAAAAAAGGAAAACAACACCCGCCTAACGATCTGAAATTAGTTATGAAACTCACGTATGTCAAATTAATTGATTTCCTTAATCTCCAGGCATGATTTATAAAAAACCATCTCAAAAAATTCAACTAATTTGGCCAATAAAGGATAACCCATCACATTTTTGATCTCTTACCTAGTTTTAATCTCAAGAATCTCAAAAAATTTGACCAACAAATTATATGTTTCTGCAACAAAAACCACCAGATTTTTCGTTCAAGTAGGCAAAGATACCTGATTGACGCCGAGCAAACTGATTGAAAGCCGAATTCGATCTCTGCCCGACACAATAATCTTGGGATGGTAGTTGTTCTTCGCAGATCTTCCATAGTGCTAGAGGGGCGGGACTTCTCTTCGGTGATAACGATGGTTACAGACTTTTGGAATAAGGAGGCGTAATTGTAATGAGTTTCTTTTGTGGGTGATTTGATTTAGGGTCAATTTGATGTGAGGAGGGACAAGTAACAAGCTTTTAGTGGGAAAATTTTTAGTTTTTATATTTTCTTTTTTGGTCTAAAAAGTTTGATTAAATTTTGATTTTTTTTATTATTTTTTTCTATCAAAATAAATTTTATAGGGAGATTAAAAGAAATTGTTGATTTTTCATTAATTATTAGCCTACAAATGAATCGTTAGTAAACGAATTGATCAAATTTTTTGTCACCAAAAGATATATTTTGTCCAACAAATTTGTTATCAGGAAAAATTCACGTGTTTGTCCATTTTTAAGCACGAATTATCTCAATTTGAAAATTTTAGAGTCAAATCATATTCTTACGAAAATTAGATTTTGTGATAAAAAATAAAACTCAGCCGACAAATCTAATTTTGTGGACGGAGAATTTTTAGTTTAACCATAAATTTTTTGGAGCTAAATTCTTATCCATACAAAATATCATTTTGTAGGAAAAAGTAATTTTTGCGGAAAATTTGTAGTTTAAACATAGATATTTTTAGAGCCAACTTCTTATCACTACAAAAATTAATTTTGTGAGAAAAAGTGCACTCTGCATATAAATTTCATTTTGTATGTGAAAATTTTGTAGTATAAGCCTAATTTTCTTGTAGTGATTTCTGCAATTTTTTCTTGAATAAAATGTAAAACAAAACATAAGAAACCCACCAAAGATTTTTTATAGTCACCTTTCTACAGAATTTGATAATAAAACAAATACGAAGACTAAGCCCTTAGGACATCTCCAACCATATCCCAAATTTGGGGTAAAATTCTCTCCAATGGTATCCCAATTCACACCCCAAATTTGGGGGTTGTGAATAGTTGTCATTTCCTTATTTAATTTTGTTAAGCATTATTAATTAGTCCAATAATTTGTTGTTATAGTAATTATCTTAATTGTAAATATTATAATAATTATTGTTGTAATTCTATAATTGTTAATTTAATTTTTCTTAGAAAAATTATTTTTGTTTTAATAATAGTAATATTTCTGTTAATTTAAATGTTCTACACATTAGTTATTAATTTAAATTAAAGTTATTAATTAATAAATTTATAATCAAGGTATAATTATTAAAAAAAATAGAAGAAAAATGGGTACTATTCACTTGACCCCAAATTTGGGGTTAAACTGTTGGAGAAAGAATTTGAACCTACCCCAAATTTGGAGTAAACGATTGGAAATGGTCTTATTTTCAAAATTCGTTGTCGATCATTGAACACGGATGTCAATAAGGTATGACCTACACAAGACACCAAATAAAGCATAAACCTCATGTTAGATCAAATCTGTGTACTTGCATCAATAAAATTTATCCAAGTCGAGTGCAAAATGAGTAAATAATTGGAGGCAAAACTATTCGTGAAATAGATGACCTAATAATATAGCATGATTGCTAAGGTATAATTCCTAATTCCCAACTAAGCTAGCCTAATGATGATTGATAAAAGCTCTAAATCTTCTAAATTTTAAGAATTCCATGAAAAAGATGAGTCATTAATCCTACGTCTGCCTTCCTTCCTTGAATCATACAAGAGTGTCATATTGCTCAATCCTATTAACGAGGACATAATAGAAGTCTCAAATGTGGAACAGAATAAAAATCCTTGAGAAACAACACAGATATCAAATCATATACAATAAGAGATTTATGTAACCAAAGGCTTAGCACATCCTGGAAAACTTAATTCAACAGCCTTCGCAATTTCTTGTAGTGATCTCATCTAATCAATAATATCAACAATACATCGAATAAAACTTAAAATATGAATGTGTCTAATGCTACATAACGGTTAGCATTTTAATTACTTATTTATCTTCCCCATGAAAATATTTTTCACCAGCATTTCAATGGATTTTTTTAAAAATCACACTTTTGGGAAATTCAAGGATCTAGATTAAAATAAATAAATAAATAAAAATTGACAAATACAACTTCAACTTGAAGTCAATTGAAATCAAAGAATTCATCCAAGAAAAAGTGATTATACTAAAAACATTAGCATTGGTTTAAGGGGTTGCAGTTTAATCCCCTTTGAACTTGACATCACACATTAGAGATTTGTGTGTGTGTGTGTGTGTGTGTGTGTGTGTGTGTGTGTGTGTGTGTGTGAGAGAGAGAGAGAGAGAGAGAGAGAGAGAGAGAGAGAGAGAGAGAGAGAGAGAGAGAGAGTGTGTGCCTGATATAGTATTTTCCTTTTTCGAAATAGCGAAAACGCATTCTCTTCTCTATTTTCAAAAATTCATTTTTGGAAAAAAAAAATTAGGCGCAAAACTAAAAATACACAAAACCTAGTTTTGGCTATTTTCCGTACAAAACTCAAATGAAGTGGAAAATGCAGAAAACATCAATTCTTCTCAATTTTAATAGTTCTTTCAGTCCATCCTCAATTCTCTCTCTAAAATCTCATCTAGGTTAGAACGTTCTATGATAATTGATCCATTGATCTGAACAATGTTGTCCACTGATGCAACTCAAAAGATGATAGTGCCAAAGATTTTCGATGACGAGATGTTCTAAGTGGAGGAGATGGTGGCGGCTGAGTCGCAGAGCATCAAAAATGAGAATGGGATAAATTTGGTAAGAGTTCCATAGTTTGTGAAATTGGGAATATGGATAAACCTTAGAATTATTTTCTAATGAAAACTGAGAATGGGAAAATTTTGGTACTTCATGCTTATTTGATTTCTAGCTGTGTGTTACAACTAGAATCATCTATGGGGAAAGAAAGACAAACGCAGCAAGAAGAACAAGACAGATGAAGGAAATCAGGCACCAATGGCTATTTAGTTTAAATGCTCTAACGATGACGTTTGGAATAAGTGTAATAGATTGAGTCAAAGTCGCAATTCTCTTTTACGTTTCTTATTCTGTTAGTATTTAGAACATAGAAGTGGGAGCAGAGAATTATTCTTTTGTCAGACATATTTCTCGATCTTGGATTCTCTCTTCTTCTCCCTCACCTCCCTCTTTCATTCTATCTCTTCCTATTGATTCTGTTTGGGTCTTTAACAGTATTTGTAATTCCCTGCAAATCAAATATTTCAGTTAGAACATTTACTAATCAAAATCATATTATAAATTTTTGAGTTCTATTTTGGTGCGAATTAAATTTGATTCTTACTGTGTTACTTGAGGTTGTAACATTTTTTATCAGAGCATGGCGGATGGGACTAGAGGAAAAATGACAGAGGAAAACATGAAGCAGTTGGAAAAAGAGATGGGGGTAATGGGTGAATTGATTAAGGATAATGCCACACAGATTCAGCTGATGGGTACTAAAATGGATATAGTGGAGCAACTGATGAGAGAACAAAACCAAAAATACAACTCTCAAAACCAAAGGTATGATGCACTAGTTGCAGCACTAGCCCCAAAAAATAGGAAAGTGAAGGTGGAAGAGGAGGAGGAATTGCGAGCCCAAAACGTTAAGGGTATTATACCGACCCCAGTAAGAGTGGATTCTGATCGGAGTATGGAGGAGTCATCTGAGACCAGGGAATTCAGGCCCCATAATAGAACACCCAAAATCGATTTCCCTTTCTTTGATGGTGAAGGACCTAGAGAATGGGTAAGGAAAGCAAACAAGTACTTTGATATGTATCGAATAGATGATGAGGAGATGGTCTTTACAGCACAAATGTATTTAAGGGGAAGGGCTGATGCTTGGTACTCAGGATATATAGCAACCCATCCCCACATCTTGTGGGATGAACTTTCAGAAGTTGTATGTAGAAAGTTTGCTAAGAAAACTAAAGAAGAAATCATGGAGGATTTTTGCAAGATCAAGCAAAAGGGATCAGTAGAAGAATACATAGACTCCTATGAACAGCTCAAATCACAGGTCATTCAATCACTTCCCAATCGTCCTGAAGCTTACTACATAGCTATATTATTTACTAGTGGCCTGAAAACTGAAATCAGATCCATGCTTAAAATCATGGAACCTCGTACTCTGAAGAAGGCATTTACTATAGCCTTATTGATGGAATCAACCGTTAAAGCCATCAAAGAACCAACCAAAACCTGTAAATCCAAATGGCCATATCACTATACAAAACCCCCAGACATCAGATTCTCCAACACTCATAAGCTTTACCGGACTCAATTACCAAAACTCCCACCCAACAAAACCTTACCAAAACCTGAAACTCAACTACCCTTCAAATTTAAGACCATCTCTCCAAACAACCTAGATACAAAAAGAAAAATGGGGCTGTGCTTTAAATGTGATGAAAAACACCATGTGGGGGCATGGTTGTAAGAATAAACAGCTGAATTTCCTACTGCTGGATGATGAAATGGAAGGGGAAGGAGATATGAAAGGAGGGGGAACTGAGGGAGCTGAAATTGAGGAAGGAGAAAAAGAAGAGGTGATGGAGATATCACTTCATGCCTTGATGGGCAGTGGCAAACCCAAAACTATCCGAATTCCTAGAAGTATAAAAGGGAGGAAGGTGTCTATTTTGATAGACAGTGGGAGCACTAATAGCTTCGTTGATGAGAAACTGATAAAGGATCTAAGGTGGAAATTGGTGCCCACTAAACCGGCAAGGGTCAAGGTGGCTAATGGAGAAATACTAATTAGTGAGGCAGCCTGCAATCCACTGTGTTGGATTATGCAAGAACTGGAGTTTCAAAACCCACTCAAAGTCCTTAGACTGGGAGGTAGTGACATAGTACTTGGAGTAGATTGGTTGAGCCTATTTGATCATGTTTTTTTTTATTTTACGGAAGGAAAGATCAGCTTCAATTTTGAAGGAAGAACAATTACACTTCAAAGCAACTAGAATAATAATGAAGGGAGAATTGTGGCAGAATTGGATCCTCAGAAGTGGGTTCAAAACCAGCATTATGGGGTACTGGCACATGTGAGTCTCAAGCAAGAGGACGTGTTGACTGAAATTCCCAGTGACATTCAGCAAGTGGTAGAGGAATTTGGATCAATATTTACAGAACCTAAAGGGCTGCCTCCTCCCAGGTCACGTGATCATCAGATTCCCCTCAAGGAAGGGTCCCAACCATTTGCAAACAGACCATAAAGATGTCCTTACATTCAGAAAACGGAGATTGAGAAACTGGTCAGGGAAATGATGGAAAATGGAATTATTCAGCCAAGCAATAGCCCATTTGCTTCTCCAATGTTGTTGAAAAAGAAAGATGGCTCCTGGTGCTTTTGCGTAGATTACAGGAAGCTAAACAAATTGAAAATTAAGGCTAAGTATCCTATGCCCTTAGTTGATAAATTGTTGGACAAGTTGAAGGGGGCTAGATGGTTCTCCAAAGTGGATCTTTGATCGGGATACCATCAAATTCGAGTGAAGGAAGAGGACATATACAAGACAGCTTTTAAAACTCACCAAGGACTATATGAGTTTAAGGTAATGCCATTCGGACTCACCAATGCTCCTGCAACATTTTAAGGACTGATGAATGATATTTTTAGAGATCACTTGAGAAAGGGCGTATTCGTATTCTTTGATGATATCTTAATCTACAGCAGGACATTACAAGATCACTGTGAGCAGCTCAGAATAGTCTTAGAAATTCTCTAGAAACATCAGTTGTATACGAAGTAAAGCAAATGTTCATTTGGTCAACATAAAGTGGAATATTTGGGGCATGTGATCAATGAGAAAGGGGTACCTGTAGACCCAATGAAGATTGAATCCATGGTTGATTGGCCCAGACCTGATACACTCAAGAAACTCAGGGGATTTCTTGGGCTCACGGGTTATTATAGGAGGTTTGTACAAGGCTATGGAAATATAGCCAAACCCTTAACTGAATTATTGAAGGAGGAGGCCTTTGGATGGAATGAGGGAGCAGAATGTGCCTTCAACCAGGTTAAACAAGCAATGAGCAGTACTCCAGTCTTGATACTACCAGATTTCAGTAGACCTTTCATTATAGAGACATATGCATGCTATGGAGGGTTAGGAGCAGTACTTATGCAAGAACGGAGACCTATTGCATTCCTAAGTAAGGCTATAGCTCCACAGAAATTGGGAATGTCCATATATGAAAAACAACTCATGGCACTAGTTTTTGCAGTCAACAAGTGGAGGTATAATTGGAGGGGAATCATTCCATTGTGAGGACTGATCACCAATCCTTAAAATGCCTTCTCGAACAGAGGATCACCACTACACTACAATAGAAATGGCTCACTAAATTGTTGGGATTGAGTTACAAAATGATTCAAGCACTCGTTAGATCCATCCAATCAGCTTGAATTTCAGTATTCTAATGGGTTTGTGAGGCACCGCAATAGAGTTTACATTGGGAAGCAGGGAAGTGTAAGGCAGAAGTTGATTGCGGCGATACATGAATCCCAAGAAGGAGGGCATTCAGGGATCCAAGCAAGTGTCCACAGAGCCAAACAATTTTTCTTCTGGCTCGGAATGGTTAAAGATATCAAACAGAAGGTTATGGAATGTGATGTTTGTCAACAATGTAAGTCTGAAAATGTTCCTTATCCTGGTCTTTTACAACCATTACCCGAACCAAAAACCACTTGGAGCTACATCACTATGGATTTTGTAGAAGGTCTCCCTAAGTCAGGGAGTTTTGACACCATTCTTGTGGTAGTGAATGGGCTCACAAAATATTCGCATTTCATACCTCTATCACATCCCTTTACTGCAGCCACCATAGCTAAAACCTTCTTGGATAATATATTTAAGCTTCATGAAAGGCCCCAGAGGATGGTCACTGAAAGATACAGGGTTTTCACTAGTTTGTTCTGGAAGGAGTTGTTTACACTTATGGGAACCAAACTGCAAATGAGTTCATCATACCACCCACAGACCGATGGCCAAATTGAGAGGGTCAATCAGTGTATGGAGATGTATTTAAGGTGTATGGTTCATGAGTACCGCAAGCAATGGTCTAGATGGATTAGCCTAGCTGAGTGGTGGTACAATACCACCTATCACTCAGCCATCAAAATGACTCCTTTTGAAGCCTTGTATGGAGTGAAACCACCACAATTAGCACTGGGGCCTTACTTACAATCTACGGTTGCGGCTGTTGAAGAATTGTTACAAGAGAGGAAGCGGATTGATAAGTCACTAACGGAGAATCTAGCTTAAGCTAGAGCCAGAATGAAACACTATGCAGATAAACAAAGAACGGAGAGGGAATTTCAGCAAGAAGATTGGGTATTCCTCAAATTACACCCTTATGCACAACAGTCAACCGAGAAGAGTAATAATCAGAAGCTCTCAGCAAGGTTCTTTGGGCCCTACCAAGTAACATGCATAATTGGAGAAGTAGCTTACAAGCTCGATCTTCCACCGCACTCGAAAATACACCCTGTTTTTCATGTATCACTACTTAAGAGGAAGTTGGGTAAGAATTGTGTTCTAGTAACTAACCTACCGGCTCATGTGCATGAAGAGGGTCCTCCTCCACAACCTGATCTACTATCCACGCGTGGATTTATGGTGGATGGAACAACTGTTACTCAATGGCTAGTAAAATGGAAAGGGGACTCATTGGAGAATGCAACATGGGAGAATGCCGAATGGATATTAAGAGAATTCCCTCAGTTTAACCCTTGGGGACAAAGGTCAGTTATGGGGGAGGGATGTTACAACCAGAATCAGCTATGGTGAAAGAAAGGCAGACACAGCAAGAAGAACAAGAAAGATGAAGGAAATCAGGCGCCAACGGCTATTTAGTTTAAATGATGTAACGAAGACATTTGAAATAAGTGTAATAGATTGAGTCAAAGTCACAATTCTCTTTTACGTTTCTTATTCTGTTAGTATTTAGAACAGAGAAGTGGGAGCAGGGAATTATTCTTTTGTCAAACATAATTCTCGATCTTGGATTCTCTCTTCTTCTCCCTCACCTCCCTCTTTCATTCTATCTCTTCCTCTTAATTCTGTTTGGGTCTTTAGCAGTATTTGTAATTCCCTACAAATCAAATATTTCAGTTAGAACATTTACTAATCAGAATCATATTATAAATTTTTGAGTTCTATTTTGGTGCAAATTAAATTTGATTCTTACTGTGTTACTAGAGGTTGTAACACCGTGGTATGTATATTAGTTATGTGTTGTAAGAACACTGTTAATGAATTACATAAAATAGATAAATCTTGGCCATTCTCATTGCTTTTCCCTTGAATTGTTGATTTTCTCTTGTTTCCGGTTCACTTGAATTGACGCTTAGTTGGGGAAGTGGAAGAGAAGGTTCATATAACATCCATTTCAATTAAATTTGCACTTTGATGGGTGAAAGCATAAAATGAAGATGATCTTGCAGAAAATTGAAAGTAGGGTTCTTTATTCAAAATATTCTGAATAATTCCTTTGCATCCCTCTGCATATTCAAAACTTATTGAAGGTATGCTTTCTTTTGTGCAATATTTTGTGTTTATGTTAGGGTTTTCACCAAAAAAATAGATGCAAAGCAGGGGGAGGCATGATTCATTATTCAAGATATGGTTAAGGTTCCAATGAATGTGTCATTCCTAAAAGGATCTTCTTCAATGTTGATCCATATCGTATGAATGACATGGGTTTCATTAATAAACTTATGCCCTGGAAAATTCATCCAGAAGTAGCGGACGAGATTCATGATAAAGTGCCGGATCTTGAGCTTTCTCTACATGTTGATCCACATCCGTGTTGGCCTTGCTAATTTGTTTTTTACTTTTAATCTAGGGCTGAAGTTTGAATAATATACATCCATTTCTGAAGGAGTGCAATAATAGTTTATTGCTAGCCAGAATAATATGTTGTAAAATTACCACTTTTTATTACATTTAGTTCAAGACTGTTTTCCTTCAAAACCTTTCTTAACTGGGTTCGGTTTGTATCCTTTGGAATTGTACATCATCACTCTGCTATTTTGGTTTAACTAGACTTTTGTTTTCTTATTCCATTAGTCACTATGCTCACAAGTTGAGTGACAGAGTTTTTTAAATAAATATTTAGAAGGAAATATACTAACTGCTAATTGGGTAGTATAATTAACCCATGTTTGTCTCCAAAGCATGCTTTAGACGAGTTGTTTACACAATAACAATATTCAGTGAAGAATAAGATTTTTGAAGATGCGCCCAAATCAAGTCAAGCTCGAGAACCCATATAGTTTGATGCCAATGGAACAGCTCAAATAGAACTTGTTTTCTAAGTTAACTTGTTTTCAAAAACAGTTTTCAGAAATGACAAACTAAACATTTTTCAACAAATTTGAAAGCAGAAAATATTAAACGTTTTCAAAAATGGAAAAACAAAAAGAAATACAGACATAACGCCACCTTATATTTGGGGAATAATTGGATCCACCGTTTTTGGGAAGAATGGAAATGTTAAAATTGTCTTTTGAAAATTTTAAATATTTACATTTTATTTTCTTTAGGGAATTTTGTGAAATGCCTATTGGACAAAAACATGCTGAGGGTGGTCTTTACCTAATAATGAGGAAATAGTAGATGATGGCCGGTGATCTAGCCCATCTTCCAATTTTATTTTTTTTAAAAAGGGCGAAAAATGGCAAATATGATAAGAATATTTTCACATTCCCAGTTGACGAAAACAAGAAAGAAAGTAAGCACTATAGTCTGTTGGTGAAAAAAATAGAAAAAACAAATTCGAAATTTCAGCTAACAGATGGCCCAGATCGAAGTTGTTCATCATCTTCACAACTTCGTCTTCATATTTAAGGTGTTTTCATATATAATGCTTAATTTTTTTGGAAGATTCAGTTTGTAAAGTGTTAGGATTAAACTTTGATTTTGACACGTTAAAGCCTCTAATTTATGCTTTTAATAATAGATCTAAGGTTTATACATTACTGGGCTCTAAAGTACAATGGTTTTTTGCTATTAACTAGTAGGATTGTCATGCGTTGCACAAAACGTATTATATTTGTATTTATTCCCGTGGAATTTGTAAAGAAAAAATACCTAGTACTCTACAATACACCTGTGAAAAATGTAGCAACATAGAGCCAGTAAAAATGCAAATATAAACTCAAATGATAAATGAGCCTACAAAAATGAAAAATAGAAAATAGATCAGATAAAGTCCACTGTCAACAATACCTTGATAAAGATCGGCTCTTATTTGACGTTGATTTTTTTTCTAAAGAAGTCCAATCTAGACGTTTCAATTTTAACATACATATCTACTATATATTGTTGAAGTAATTTACCAGTATGGAGAAGAATGATGTTACCTGGATCTCTAATCTACAATTTGTAACAGTAGTATTCTCTTGGAGAGACTTGAGTCCGCTTAGGATATTTAGTTAGAACTATAATTACAAGAACAATAATATTAGCAAATTTATATACAAATGAATAATTCACAAAGAAGACAAACTTGCCAATAAATTAATGGAAGCTTTTAGAGTCTAAGTCTGTACAATTTTTTAGAATAATTAATAAATTACCTGCTTCTTCTCTGTCAAATATTTCTTCAGGGGTTGCAATGCAATCAAAGTTAACACTATGAGTTGATTGTTGAATGAGAGATGATTAAGTTTTAAAGTGTTTTTGTATTCCTTAATGCCAACCAGGTTCACCGTATGGAAAAAGTTAAGGATATTGAAGTGGATCATAACAACCATAGTAATAATGGACACGATGTGAAGTGCCAATATGACTAAAAACATGAATGTCAGGTGTACTTAATGAAGAATCATCATCAACCCAAATCGCAGCAACTTGAGAAATAGAAGGTTTATTAAAGGTTCTTTGGTCAAGAGAAGGGTCAGATTTTAAGATAATATTTAATGATTCGGTTGAATTTACAGTAAGTACTTAAGGAACAAAAAAACAGGGAATACGGATTCACATGTAAAATCTCAATTATAATTTTGATTGTAGATTCAATGAATTTTTCTGATTGACGGAGTCTATTTTGTAATTCATGTTCAGTATCATAGAAATATAACTGTAAATATGATGGTTCATTGTTTGAAGGTAATAGATCACTAACATAATGATATACTTGACCTTGAATTCTAAATGTATAAATTTCCTCGTTATTTTTGCACAATTCTTTGTCATACTTAACACCAAACGATGTGAAAGCGAAATGGTTGTTATATGTTCTTGAAACATTTCGAAATTCGAATGAATCATTAGAATTGGATAGATAAAGTTCACGCAACTCTGTAGGCATATAATTTAAACACAATTTTACTTGACCATTAGAGCAACAAAATCATTTAGCTTCCTTATGAAATTTTTTGGCATCACAATGAGGACATAACGTTGGATCAGGAAAAATATATGGTTCAAAAGCAATATTAGAGTTTTTTAAAATGTGATTTTCTTGGTTGCTAATAATATGAGAAGAAAAAATATCATCACTATCTATATTTACTCTAAATGTTTTATCTTCATTAACCAACAATGCACCATTAGTTCCTGTAATATGTAATCACATTATTTATGTATACTAAAAAAAAAAGAATATATCGTACAAAAAAGAAAATGGAAAAAAAATTAAAAAATGAAATGACAAAAAGAAAGGAACATTTCTAAATAAAAGAAAAAGATAATTTATAGAAAAAAAAGGGCACAAAAAAGAAGAGAAACACTGAACCTTTATTTTTACGCTACGTCCCAATTTCTTCATTGTTAACATTGCACATATTTGACGATACTTGCTTTAAAGATACAATAAGAGGCAATTATCAAACAAATATATATATATATATATGACTTTATGAAATCAAGAAATAAGAAGAACAATTAAATTTTAAATATCATATAGAATAAATTTTTAAATTCTACTTGAAAGCCTTACCAGAGTTAGTAACAAAACGACGAGAACGCCTCTGAAACGTGTTACTACAGCCTTCATTTCTTATTTTCTTTTCAGCATACAATTCTCTCCTTCGTTGATAGCGTGCTTTCCTCTTTTCAATAGCCAGGATATCATTCATCGTACAACTTTCATTATAATGTCATTAGTTATTAAGAAAAAAGAAGCCTAAGTGACAAAAAACACAGCTACTACTTAGTAAAATCACTGTTCAACAACCATTACAAAGGAATAAATTCATAAAAATTGATAATAGCTTCACTTAAAAAGATCTAATAATCTAATCTTCATTTGCATCAAAGGTTGAAAATACTTAAAGAAGAGAAAAAGAAAAGAAAAAAAAATTGATGACCTCAAACTTAATTATCACATATGAATCTATTCAAGATGGCTATATGGAAATTGAACTATAGAAATACTAAAACCACATTACAATACAACAAACATTAAATATACTAAACTAACTCAAAAAAAAAATCACAGAACATTTACAATGTACTGAATTGCAAGAAAATAGAAAATATATCTAAATATATACAAAAATATAATTTTGAAAGCACAATAAACAGAAAAGGCCTAATGTATTTGTATGTAAAATCAAAGATCAACTGAAAATAAAAAATCCATAGATGATAATAAATGTGATACATCTTACTCTATTGTACCATGTATCAAATGTTGATAGTATTAAATGTACAGATGTTCTGCAAATAAAAAAAAAAAAAATTGCAAGAAGCAAGTTCAATTTCTAGTGAAGAGAGAAATAAAGTTGTCCTTTGTCTGTTTGGCTTTTTTTTCTCCTTTTTTTAATAATATATATCAACTAACATATGAAAGCGTTTTTTAACATAAACCAGACAGGAAATATAAAAACGTGTTTCACTTTTAGCCTAAAAGTGCTACTTTTGGTCCTTAGGAATAGTAAATTTGAAGCGAGATTTATATATAGTAGTGATATCACCAAAGAAGAATGTTTAGTAACCAAACCCAATGAAACTAACGCTAATGAATTTCATAAGTGAAAAGGATTTCATTTTTATGTGATTTTAGCAAGTTTTGGAGAACTACATGTGATTGATCTCAGTTTTTCTTTACTTTTTCATGTAGATGCTTCCTAAAATATGAAAAATATTCTTCAATGTTACCTGAAAGTCCTAATTCAGAGCTAAACAGTCAGTTTTCGTGGACATAAGCAGTGGAATTTATCTCTAAACCCACCTTCCAAACACCCTTTTTGATTTTTAACACCTATTTATAATAATATAAATCTCAGACTAAGGAATCTCTAATCAGATCCCAAAAACGTGTACCTTTCATGATCAAACAATTACAGACTCTGGATTAATAATTATAGCAACATCAACTCCATTTTGGTAAGAATCATTAATCAATCCCAAAACCCAACTCATCTTTACTTCTCAAACAACCATAGTTTCTGAATCAGTTCAACTTAGTGTTTCAATTTGAATCATCTTCTCAGTTGAATATATGACTCCAAGAACGAAGTTCAAAAAGAAAAAAAAAAAAAAAACACTGAAGGAAAAAATAAATTTGAAACAAATTCGAGTTAAATGAAAATACCTTTCAAGAAGCCCCTTCTCACGTTCAAATCGAAACAAATATATCCTGTACAGATTTAGATCTAAATGAAAAAGAAAAAAAAAACATATCAACAAATCTGGGCACACAAGAACTCATCGACGAAAGGTAAATAAAACATTTGACTTGAAGAACGAATGTTCAAAATCCCCCCCCCCCCCAAAAAAAAAACTCACTGACGGAAAAAATAAATTCGAAAAACTCGTTCGATTTCGACTCTGAAGCAAAACCCATGGAAAAAACGTTGATCTCTACATGATATACACTACAGAAAAACGAGGCAAAAAGGGAAGAAAAGAAACATATCGGCGACGACGAAGAAGAAAATGGAACCCTAGAAAGAAGGTTCTTGAGACGCAACGAGAGAGACATAAAGCTGTGAGCCGTTCGTTTTTCTTTTACCTATAAAATGATATAATATATTATATATCTCAAGTAAGATAAGAAATAAAAAAGCGTTTTCTTTTTAAAACAAACCAGACACGAAATCAATAAAACATGTTCACCTTTATGAGAAAAGTGCTACTTTTGGTCCTTAGGAATAGTGAACTTGAAGCGAGATTTATATATAGTAGTGAAGTGAAATGAGGCAGAGACAGATAGTCGACAGATGAGGGTTTGATCGACGGACCATTATTTAATTTATTTTTTAATTCTTTTTGTTTATTAATTTCAAAACTTAGTTAATAATAATAATAATAATAATAAAGTGATGATGATGATTAAGCATCTTTTGGTAAATCGTTTATAAATTGTTATTTATAAATAGCGACGCGACAAAATTTTATTGGTCCATTTTTTTTAAAGTAAAAAATGGTGAGCGGGAATCTTTGATTAGTCGAAATATTTTTCTTTTTTAAAAAAAAAATGCCCAATAAGAATTTTCACCGTGAACATTTTATAAACAAATTTGACCAAACAGAGGCTAAGCATAATAGTAATAATTCACAATATAATAATTTTGTAACAACAACAACAATAATAACAACAACAACAACAATAAATTCATATTAATCATTAAGTGATAATAATAAAAATATATTTCATAATATAATAATATTTTAGTAATGATAATATGAGCCTGTTTGGTAATATGAAAAATTTTGGTTTTTGTGATTTTTTTTTTTAGATGGATGTGTGGTATAAAAAATTTGAAAAGTCAAAAACTGTGGACTTGACTAAGAATTGATGGTTGAGATTGAGTTTGAAAAACTGATGAAATTTTTTTCCCGTAATCACACGGGTTCTATATATAATAATGAAAATAATCTCAATATTATTTAATATATTTAATTTTTCATAATAATAATAATAATAATAATAATAATAATAATAATAATAATAATAATTTATTTTTTGTTGTAAATATTATATTGAATTAGTGAATGGCAGTTGTACCCCTAAAATCCTAGGTATTATTACCTTATGTATCTCTTATTCCCCCTATATATATGGGGGCTTTGGTTCATAGTAATAAACAAGTTTATTGGTGTTTCTACTTTTCTCTATTTTTTCTCTAGTTTATAACAGGTTATTAGCATGAGTCTCTGCCAAATTCAGTTAGAATTTTCTTTTTCAAAATCTCATATACCAAAATATTAGTTAGAAGGTAAAATCATGTGCGTCGAAATTAATTCGACAGCATATAAATTTTTTTGTTCCGATCGTGGTTGAATTGTTCTAATTCCAGGAGGTTGCTTCAATTCCAATAATTGTTTCAATTCCATCCGCCTCCATACTCTAACCAATAATTTGTGCTCGTGTAACAATTGTGACTTGGATGCAAGTCAAGTTCGGCTCCATACTCCATACATCAACTTTTTTTATCTGTGTTTAATGTATATATTATTTTGTTGTTGAATTCTTTTTTAAGTTGATAATTCATTATGTTGTGGCTCTCGAAGTAGTACAACAATACATTAATATTCCAGAAGAATATTAATCGTAGAATTGATTATTATTCGTTATTACTCCTGAAGTAGCACAACATTATAATTAATATTCCAGAAGAATATTATTTGCTCCCGAAGAGCATAAATTATAATTTTCAATATTCCAAAAGAATATTGATTTATTATTCTTGAATAATCGAAATTTTAGAACTATAATTATTTCAGAAGAATAATTTGTTATTACTCCTGAAGTAGCACAATAAATAAATAATATTCTAGAAGAATATTAATTGCAGAACTGTCTATTACAAATAAATATAAGATGGTTATATGATTTGTAATATCGTTTTAACTATATTGGTTGATGATAGACATATACCTAGTTTAATATAATTTATTACTTCGTATCAATATTCCAGAAGAATATTAATAATTGAATGAATTTCAAATCAATATCTCAGAAGAATATTGCGTTATTATTACGTTTCAATATTTCAGAAGAATATTAATCGTAAATTTGTCTATTATAAATAATTTGTTGTTACTTCTAAAGTAGTACAACATTATAATTAATATCCTAGAGGATGTTATTTGCTCCTGAAGAGTATGAATTATAATTTTCAATATTCTAAAAAAATATTGATTTATTAATTTTGAAGAATTGAAATAAGTTCGTCAGCGGAAGAAAACATATATTGTTCCAACACGTTAATTTTCATTCTAAAAGGTACTGAAAATTTGTCATTATCTCTTTTTGCCTATATCAATTATATTTGTCTGTACCATTTGTGACGCACAAAATTCATCCTAAAATCTTGAAATTAAAATCAGCAAAGATTGGATAACCATGTTCACGATTTATTTGTAGTATATATATATATATATATATATATATATATATATATATATATATATATATATATATATCTTGATTTATGTTAATACAATATTCTTGTAATCTTTAGATTTTATCTTTGTCTTGTAATTCAAGTAATATTCTGTATTTATAATATTACTTGCTCGTGAAGAGCAGTTTATTACAATTTCAATATTCCAGAAGAATATTGACTCAATGCTCTTGAAGAAACATAATTTATATTTTAAACGAATATGGTGTTGGTGCTTTCGAAAAAAGACAACCCACGTTAGATAAATATTCCAGAATATATTTTATCGTCATTTGTGTAGCGCACAAATATTGTTAGTTCGAAAGGTAGAATGAATCATTAATGTCAATATTCTTGAAGAATATTATTTGCTCCTGGAGAGCATAATTTGTCAATATTCCTGAAGAATATTGATTTATTATTCTTGAAGAATTGCAATTTTAGAAATATAATTATTCCAGAAGAATAATTCGTTATTTTGCTCCTAAATAGTACAATAGATATTAATTATTGTTATAATTGAATGAGATTTGAATCAATATTCCAGAAGAATATTGCATTATTGCTACGTTTCAATATTCTAGAAGAATATTATTTTATTGCTAATGCGATAAATATTGCATTCTTTTTCTCAAAGAAATTTTAATTTATTAATAATTTAGAAGATTATTATGATGTATAATAATTTATTGTTGTGATGATTCCTGAAGAATCATAATTTTATCTCATATAAAATATAATAATGGAATATTATTTGCTCCCGAAGAGCCCAATATTATGAGATATGTTATTAATTTGATATTCTGAAAAAGTATCTTGTTGTTACTCTGAAGAATAACAAATTTATTTTATGATAAATATTCAATTTATCATTTTACTTGTTCACGAATAACATAGTTTCTTTTTCTGCTCAAAGTAAATGTTTGTATTTTATTAACTTTGAATTTTCATAGAAAGTGATATAATTATTCGATCTTATCATATCGTTTTGATTATACCAACTTATAATAAACATTTGTTTGAATGTATGTTTTACATTCAATATTATAGTACAATATTCCAAAAGAATAATGTATCACTATTCTAGAAAAAGAAACAATCTAAATCAATGTTCCAGAAGAATATTGATCTAAATCGATATTTAATAAAATATTCTTGAAGAATATTTCGTTTTTACTCTTGAAGAAGCAAAATCTTATTTTACACTATATATTCAAGTCTAATATGTTTATATGTTATTACTCCCGAAAAAGCATAACAATTATAAAATAATATTAATTGCTCTTGAAAGATTATGATATTACAATATTCAGGAAGAATATTGATTTTGAATGAGTAATAAAAATGTGCTTTTCGAAGTAGCACGTGTTTCGGAGATTATATTATTTTGAGTTCATGTTTATCCCTGAAGGAAAATATTTAATTAATGTCATAAAGATATTGATTAGTTTGACTACTTGAATGATATATGATTATATAAAACTTAATCATTGAATTATATCTTATATTGAACCCGAATTTCAATTTGATTTTATTATTTGGCATGACCAGTTGGACAATCACTGGATCAATAATGATGCGAAATTAAAAATGGATACTCAATGAAGAACAAGAAGATTCTTCAATTTAATCATATATGATATTTTTTTCTCTTTCATGAAATTTCTTGACTATCACTAGCTAAAATAGGGATTAAATTTCTTATATTTTTGAAAATAATTAGGGTGATAAATGGGACTCCATCATCCTCCACGTTGATCATCTAAATATTATTTGTATCTAATAGATTTGATACATATATTAGATAATCGCATGGTGTTCGCAACCTGAAGTTTGTGAAATTATTGCTCAAATTTTAAATTATGCGCATAATTTTCAAATTATATAATCAAGAATGCGTCTTGATAATGCTAGTGAACACGTATCTCAACATTTTAATAAGTGTTAGTTGGGATGTCAATAAATGGTTTCACATTTTTGTTTGTTAAACGCCTCCAATTAATTGAGAACAAAATACTTCCCTTTTTATTTACGGAATTCTATTATACATCATGTCAACATTATAGTTCTCCGAGATATAATTGGCTTACGGTTAGAGTCTAATTTTTCCATCTAATTTTTTTAATAGTGCAATTGATCCACCACAATGCACTAAAATGGATAATAAAGAATGTTGGGAAAAATTGCGTTGTTTGAACATATATCCAAAATTGGTGATATTTTACAACGTCGAAAAAATGATTTTCAATTTGACTGGACAATTTTCTCAACATTATGGGGGAAGATTAGTAGCTTAAAATCAAACAAATGCATCATATTATGTTATATATATCCTCACGATTGATAATACGAACCAAAAGTTCGATTGAAAATTTGAACGAAAATTCAGATAACATAAATACAAGATGCATAAGAGATTAATAAAATCTTATATACTAGCTACAGATGCTCTATCTTATATGGATGTAAAGCACGCCTGAAGCGTAGCGATAATTGATTCGAATAAACATCCCCAAATAAATAAAAAATAGGGCAAATGACTGTGATGGTCTTATTGAGGAGGCATATACTCCTGAGAAAGTACTTATTGACATAATTAATTGTAAATCTCCAGAAGAAGTTCTAGTATTTGAAATATTGTAAAATTGAGATCTCTATAGTTATGTCCTGTAGAGAAAGAAATCAAATTGAGATGATAATTGTGTTGACACACTTTATAAAGTGCTTATGGAAAATCAAATTGCAAGCTAGCCGCATCATAATATGAATGATTGTGAGGATAATAAAAGAAAAAATGTCGAAAAAAATCGACATAAAAATAGTTGGCAAAAATATGCATTCAGTCTAAATTAAACTTACTACAAAACCTAAAGTTTTGAGACCTGAAGTCCAAACACTTAAAAGTGTAAAGCCAGTAAAATACCCATAGGTATAGTCGTAATACACGACTTGTTGCGCAACGAATATTTTAGAGATCTTGCATAGATACAATATTTTATTTGCCTGAAAAATGCATAATAAGTGCCAACAAATATATAATTATTAGAAATGTATATAATGAAAGATGATTAACTCTAATTATTAGCTTGCGCTCTTTGATGTATCAATGAGTGATATCAAAATGTATGATCATCAACTCGGTACGTTGGGAGTTTTCTTTAAAGTACCAATGAGTGAGATTAAAAAGGGTAATCAATACCTCGGTACTTTGGGATTGCGGTGAACTGATTAGAGAAGATCCATTTGAAGTATATGAATCGTTACCAATCTAATGTTTCATGACATAAATTTGGTGGTAGCAATTTGACAATTACAATGTGAAACATATACGATGCCTGAAACATACAGTATAATCCTTGAAGAATTAAATATATCTGAAATATATAGTTCAAGTTTTTAAGAAACTTGCTTGATCAAAGTA
This sequence comes from Ligustrum vulgare, assembly GCA_963555705.1. Taxonomy (NCBI): domain Eukaryota; kingdom Viridiplantae; phylum Streptophyta; class Magnoliopsida; order Lamiales; family Oleaceae; genus Ligustrum; species Ligustrum vulgare. The sequence continues at coordinate 58,425,311 of OY743168.1, read as the reverse complement.
TAAAGATACTTTTCTATCTGAATATATCATATGCCTTTAATAGATTCAATTTCCAATGGAATGTGATTGATAATATGAAATTAGATTACATGAAGAATGGTACAAATGACTCTATACGACAAAGTGTTGAAATTGAGATGTACCATTATTGTGAATAATATTTGAAAATTGTGGCAATTGATTTTCAAGATTTAAATTCATGGTTAATTATTCACCTGAAGTGAATAAGTTAATTGTTCATTGAAGTGAACAAGTCACTTCAAGATTTAAGAACTGCATTAAATGCATTGATGAATAGAACATGGCTTTATACAGCATGTTCAAATGATTGAAAATATTTTATAGTTCTTTAAGTTCAAATGAATAATTTAATTTATATTTTAAGAACAAATAATATGAGATATGCGCCATTTATGCATTGTTGGTGCAGATATTCGATATTGCACCGATTAATAGTTGAAATAATTATATGCAATATCCAAATAATTGTAATATTCCCATGAGGAAGGAGCTAATATGCGCTACACTCTTTTTTCCTTAGCCAAGGTTTTGTCCCACGAGGTTTTCCTAGAAATGTTTTTAATGAGGTAGCTATTATCAATGTCTATTGACATACTATCGTATACGAGACTCCTGAAAAGATCAAGATATGGATGATTCAATACAAATTGAATCAGGACGAGTAGCTGTACTCTTTTTCCTTCGTTCAGATTTTTCCCACTGGGTTTTTCTGACAAGATTTTAACGAGACAGTATCAAAATACTCCAAAATTTTCAACAAAATCACTCAAGTGACAATGAAGCTGATTTATCTACAAAAGCACTATCAACATCTACATTCAAGAAACCAGTTCACAAGATTGGGATACATCATCTCTATGATTTACAGTGATCAATACTAGGAGGAGTAGCTGTACTCTTTTTCTTTAGTCAAGGTTTTGTCCCATTGGACTTTCCTGGAGAGGTTTTAACGAGGCAACATTCATCTTAATACTCTAAGAACAACTGTACTCTTTTTCCTTTGTTTGAAGTTTTTGTCCCATTGGAATTTTATCAAACAAGGTTTTAATGATGCAGATATTTTGTAATATCATATGTTATTCAAGGGGAGTGTTGTAAATATTATATTGTATTAGTGAATGACATTGTACCCCTAAAACCCTAGGTATTATTATGGGGGCTTTGGTTCATAATAATAAACAAGTTTATTGATGTTTATACTTTTCTCTCTTTTTTTCTCTAGTTTATAACATTTTCCAAATTTCTAATTAGTTTCTCAATTTTTTATTTTCATCACTGTTTGTTTATTTGACATGTGATAGTATACAATTTGGTTTGTTGAAATGTCTATGTACTATATGATTAAGTTTATCAACTTTATACATGACAAATAAGTCGTTGAAATTTCACTACGTCAGCTCGAAGTTCAGCAAGATTGGAAATCATTGGATGAAGAGGATAAGATATACGCGTGTGGATTGTGTATTTTACCTATTGAAGATGATCCACTTGTGTTGATTCCATTCTAGATAGAGATAGGGCATTTTATTTATTATAATTTGTTCATTACCATTTCTTGTTGTAATATTTTTATTAAAAATCTAATTTTCATTTTTTGTTTATTTATGTAGGATCATCATCTAATTAAATGACAAGCGCCTACATAGGGGATATCTCTCATGCACCGAGGAGATCTCCTTCACCTAGAAGTCCTCGTGGATCACCTACACCCAATTTTGACAAAGCACAACACTGTACTTATTCAAATTATTTGTTGGAACGTTTGAGTAGGCACCTACTGGAGTTATTCGAAAGGAGTTTGGTGCGCTACAAAGGGAGTTGTTATCGCTAGATAGGAAGGTGGAGGAGATTAGGTGGCACGTTATCCCTTCCCGTCAGACTTTGGAGAGACATATAGGAAGTATGATGGTGAGGATGATGGTGGGCATGGGTGAATGGTATAATGGTAGGAGTAGCAACCTCGATTAGAGTGTAATAACGAACTAGTGTGGTTGTCAAGTAGATGACGATGCTATCGGTGACGATAGATATGTGCCATGGCGATGGAGGAGGTGACAAAGGTGGGGACAGCGTCGATGATGGAACAAGTGTCAGTAACTGTGATGAAATGGGTGACAGTCAGGGTAATAGAGGAGGTGACAATGAAAAAAGCGATAATTGATCAGGTGATCATCGAGGTGATGGAGGCGGTTACTATGCAAATGATGGAGTAGGTGACAATCAGGGTGGCAAACTTTGTGATGGACGAGAGGTAAAGTAGGTGTCAAGGTAATGGAGGATGTGATGACAATGACAGATGATGAAACGACGCCCAACATGGCAGTGGATGTAACAGAGTCGAATGATGTAATGAATAATTGGAAGCATGCCTTGGATGTACCCAAGTAGGTGGTGGGAATGAGGATGAGATTGCTGTCACAATACATTGCTTCTCCTTCACAACTGACGTGAATAGGAGGACATTCGTAGATGGAACATTTCATCAATCTTTTCCATGATGTCGACCCAATGAAGAGGAAAGCGTTTCGTAACTAATTCAATAGTCTTCAGCTCGGGTAAGTATTTGAAGATTTTGCAAAAAGTAAATTAACTCATCTATGATTTTTTTTTTCCTAAATTTTCTCTTTCTTTCTTTAGAGTTAGCTACACAATAGGAAAAACTACCATGTCGAATGCTAAAAAATGGTTTGAGGATGTCACAAAGAGCGAAACATGGCTCACCGATGATGTAGTTGCATATTCGTTACTTATGTTATCCGTGCAATTTTTTGTTATTTCAATTACATTTCATTCTCTTATTTTTCTCTTATAGCATATTGATCTAGTAATGGAACTGTAGCTTGATCAACTCAAAGATACCAAAATCGTTTGACGTTCTTAAGGGAGTTTCCTTGAGTTGCTGGTTCAAGAATGTCATTGACATTGAGCATAGCATGCTTCAGTGCAACCTTGACTTGTACATGTTATCTGATTACATAGTGGAGTACATGATAGAGATCTACTCAAGAAGTTGGAAGACATAAACAGATTTTACACATATATACGTTCTAGTTGTTGCAAACTCACATTGGTTATCAATTGAGATTGTGTTCATTGCTGTCTGTGTACAACTTCGATCATAGCTAGGGCTGGGCATTTCGATTTTTGGTTCGCTTATTGAAGAAAGGGAAACCAAACCGAATGATTTCGGTTCTGATTTGGTTTCCATTATTTTTTTGTTCTTTTGTTAAAAAATCAACTTCGAACAAACGTGAAGATGTGTGCAAAAAAAAAAAAAAAAAAAGCGTCAAGTCAAAATTCCTCAAACAAAACCATCAATACGGTAAAATATTCAAATAGAATTTATTCAGGTTCTAAAGACACTAAGGATAGTTATAATATTCTGCATATTCCATTGGCAACCAGAAAGGTAGGATCTTCATCTTCTGTTATTCTATGTACTACTTATGAATTCGAACTAAAATAATAAATAATAATGATGACATATAGACACCTTTACCATAATATAAAATCATTTAGCTCATTTGAACTTAAATATACTTCAAAGATAAAAGTAATTTCTAATAAATTCTTATCTTAGACTTCAATGTCAAACCACAATTCACTAATGTACCTCCATAAAAGTCATATATATGTTAAACCACACATCTTTCCTAAATTTAGTTCAGTACATATAACACAACTATCATTGCCCTAATTTGTAAATATTACACCAAAAAGATGCATTGAACAAGTGTGAGTGAAAGGTCAACATCCAATCTTCTAAAATTGGTGCACAGAATTTCATTTAAGATGCAACATGATATGAAAAATTCAACAATTATCATAATACTTCTAAATAAGTTGAATTTGTACACTATGTCATGTAAAGCAACACAGAAAGTATCAAAAGTGTCATGTGGGCTTCATTTTTAAATTAAGAATGTTCGGTTCTCGATTCGATTTTCAAAAAGGAACTGTTCGATTTTCGATTCTCCATTTTTAGATTTTGGTTCAATTTCGGTTCTCATTTTTCTCAAAGAACCGACCGATTTCGTTTTTTCTTTTGTTTTGTTCCAGTTTGGTTATCTCAGTACCAGTTTTTTGCCCACTCCTAATCAAGCTATTAATAAGTGCATTTTATATGCTCAATTCATACCTCTAAAATAGTCTTTTTGGAGTAACTTGGGTAAATATCTATTTATTTGTGCATGTTTTGTATTCAGGTTAACTACTCAATCTCAAGGTAAAAGTCACAAGAAAAAGTGAATTGGTAGTTTGATCGATGATTTTGGATGAAGGCCAAAACATGCAAAGCTAGGAACTTCAAGGACAAATTGTTACTTTTCAAAAGTCAAGGATCGGCTATTCAATTAAAAAGGGATCAAGTTGCACATTTTCCAAGTTGAAGGACCGAGTGCAATTTTGTAGGGACTTATTTCAAAGAAATTTGAAAGTTTGAGGACTAAAGAGATCGTCTCGAAAATATCGGGGGCTGGCTACAGATACGAAGGGCTGGGTTGCAAAAGTCTTAGTTAACCAAAGATGAATCGGAGTCCGATTGCAAGGAAGGCTCAAGTTGATGCAGAACTGATTTCCTCAAAGTCTTGCGATCGCAAGACTTGTTTTCCCAAAACATCTGGAGCTTTCCGAGTTGATTAGTTCGACTCGGTAAGGCCTAAAACATTATGGGTCTTGTGAGTTTACGGTTTTTAGTCAATTTTGAGGGTATTTTTTATGTCTTGAGGGTAGTTTTAAGTTAATTTTCCTTTGGTTATATATACCCACTTTGGAGACTTTTGTAAGGGTTTGATTTTTGGAATTTTTTTTTTGGTTATCTATCAAGTTTTTCCTCTCAATTATCTTCTTGGTTTTGATTTGTGCAGATATTGAGAGATTATTATACATTTAGACCAATAAAATATATGTTCGAGGTTCTTGTAAAGGATAGAGATATACATTTAACCCTAGATGATCTATTGAGTTATTAGGACTAGTCCTTCATGCAATTTGTAGGGTTTTAATCGATGTAGAGATATAGTAGTTTTATCCAACAAATATGGCTAATTTCACTCAAGAGACGCTACTAGTTAAAATAGGAAAATTGAGTCTAACATGATTACTGTGCAATCTATTAATTTATATGTTGAGGTATTAATTAGGTGGATGTTATTTGAAATCATGAATCTCAACTCTTTTATCATCAAAATATCATTTAATCCTTGAACAATTTATTTATCTTGTTTTGAATTTAATTTTTAATTTTAATTTAAGTACTTTAACATTTCTAAAAGTTATGTCTATTGTGCGTTTGGTTGATACAATTGGTTTAATTGAAGTGTAATTAGGTTAACAATCTTCAAAAGATCAATATCTACTGATTAGTCCACCATTACTTGTACAAGATATGTGTGCTTGCTGTATATAGATTTAGCGAATAAGTTTTTGAATGTGTAAAATGAAATCAAAGTATGAGGAAAGAAGTTACTAGATATTCCAAAAAGTGGTGGGATACTCATAAATAATATTGGGCATGTGAATATCTCATAGCAAGTACCAACAATTCACCCCCAACTTCTGTTAAAGTTTTCACTCGATTGAAAACAATTTTCTTCAATGCGATATTTCATGGAATATTTTGTGAGCATCCTATAAAAATACAAAAAAAAAAAAAAAAAAAAAAATAAGTGTAGATTTTAAGTGGTGAATGAAACTTAAACTTTAAATCACATTTGACATTTACATTCTTACTCAAACTTTAAATCACATTTGACATTTACATTCTTAATCATAAATCCAATATAATTGGCTCATCCACCTCAACATTAAATCACAATTGAAGATAAAATAAAATATGCACCAAGTGATTTAAAAATGAGTGTTAAGCAAATATTTGACTTTGAAAGTTTGATTTGAGTATATGCTAGAATGAAATGAGAATGTATTAGAGCTATTTCACACTCAACAAAATGTAATAAAAAGTAAATAAATGAAACCAAGAAGGAAGTTGAGAGGGAAAATTAAGAGAGAACCACAAAAGCAACTTCCACAAAACAAGCCCTTACAAAATCTACAAAATGGATATATACGCAAAGGGAAATCAACCTAAAACTACCCTCAAAATACTTAAAATGCCCTCAAACTTAGGCTAAAAATTGTAAAATCACAAGACTCAGCATTTTGGGCCTTACAGGGTTGACCAGGAATGGTCAAGAATTTATTTATTTATTTTTAATTAAATGCAGGGCTTAGAGGAAATCAATTATGCATCAACTTGAGCCTTCTTTGTGATCGCACCTTAGTTTAGCAATGCAATCGCATGGTCCTTGGGTGGGCCAATTTTTTTACAACCCAGCCATCCGTATTTACAGATAAATCCTCAATCATTATGAGATGATCTCTTTGGTCCTCAAACTTTAAGATTTCTTTCAAATAGGTCATTAAAAATTGCACTTCAGGTTCTTCAACTTTGGAAAATTCCCTTTTTAATTGAATAGAAGGTCCTTGACTTCTGAAAAGTGACAATCTGGTCCCTGGAGTTCCTATTTTTGCATGGTTTTGTCTTCTTTCATCCAAAATCACCAATTAAACTACCATTTTGCTTTCTTTTGTGACTTTTACCTTGAGATTGAACACAAAATATGCAAAGAAGTAGATATTTACCCAAGTTACTCCAAAAATACTATTTTAAACGTATGAATTCAGCATATAAAATGCACTTATCAAATCACTCATTTCTTTGTCCACTCTAGATTGGTTGGGCTTTACCGGTAATCTCAATACTCTAGATATGTAATGGTTCTCTCAAAATTCAAGTGATCCAATAATCAAACAACTGCTAAGCAACTCAAACCCACTAGTAATCTAAACCCTTACTTTAATTACAAATGCATGATTTCTATCTACATATGTGATAATTGCTCACGACTCCCCACTCCCTCAAACTTTCTAATTGACCCATTTAACGAGCTTTAGATTGATAACTCCCCAATATTTTCAAGATCAAAGCCTACCAAGTTTTGTAATACCTCAACAGACTTGGTAACTCAAGTAAAAAATGCTACAAAGCGAGATAGAAATAGTAAGAAAATGTAATGTTTTTAATTTTTCATTTTTTTTTTGTATATCCTACCCATTAAGCATTCTATTTGACTTATATAGTGAGTTTTAGGCCGGTAAAGTTTAAAACTTAATGCTCTGTTTTTAAAATATTTTTGTATAAAAATAATTTATTTTTTTATGTTTTCAAGGTAAAATATGAAAAGTGGAGAGAGAAAATGTATGTGGTTAAAAAGTGGTTTGGAGTTATGTTGTAAAAAATTTGTTTCTAAACAAGTTTTCCAAACTGGGGCTAAGATACCATTTTTAAAATACTCCAACGGGCTTAATCACTCAAGTAAAAAATGCTATGAGATAAGGCAATGCAAGGATTAAATAGGCTTAGATCTCTAGCATATGGCTATTATTCGGCCGTCTCTTTTACCAACTCGACCACGCCTAAACTTATCTTATAGTAGAATCAGGAGATTGAAAGCATTAGAAGAAACTAGATAGGTTGGTATAATTTCATCATTAAACTAAGAGCCTAGTTCTTATATTTCATAAATCCCTCCACCTTTTAACGATTTTCAAACCTTACGAACAATTAAGCAGGACTATTGTGCTCAAGATAATTAGGATCTTACATGTATATGCAATTTGTAGAAATAAACATAAGTAGCATATTTAGTCATAACTCATGAGTCTGTAACAATTTACATCAAGTCATCCTAAGTCGATGTGTGATAAGCGTGCTTTACACAGTTATTTTAGCTCTTAAATTGACATTTTAATCGAGAAATTGAGTGAATTTCTATTTATGAATGTGTTTATCTTGTACATTTAGGTACAACCTTAATTGGAAAGGAAATTGTTAAAATTGAAGAGTGAAATAGCAGATAAATTTTGATGTCTGGGTTCTAATTGAAAGAACTCAGAAGTTTGAGGACTGAATTGTAAGATCCCAGAAAGATGGAGGACCTACCTTGCAAATATTTCAGGGATACTTTTATAATGAAAATCAAACTCTGGGGACTAAGCCTTTGTTCGAAAACTGTTATAACATCTAATAATTGATGTTATTTGTTTTTTCTGGGTAGAATTTGTGGTTAAAAATTAGAGAAAGAATGTGTGGTTAAAAAAAGGTGTTAGAAATTGTGTTGATTATAACACATAGTTGTCGAATGGTAGTTAAATTGAACAAGATCAGAAGATAGAGGACTTGACTGCAAAAATATGCTAGTTGGCGTCACATGGCCTAAATCATGTGATTGCATGGTTCTTGAGCTATGTGATCGCTACAGACCACTGAAACCAAGCAGAGGCCATATCTGCACCATTTGTGATCGTAAGGACATTTTCGCTTAGGTCTCGAAATTGGCATGTGATGGTGCGTCCTACTTGCCACACTTGCACGGTCAGGAAAACTCTCCACTAGGTGGTATTCTAGACATGCGTCTATGTTTAGGAGTACGAGGACCAATATCAAGTGGCAACGAATTATAAAGTAGGAATAGGTGGTTGGAAACTCCCCAATCGACTTCATTTGATAGAGAAAATTTAGTGTCTACACATGTTACTCTCTCGAAACTATTTTATAGTAATTAATGCATAAGGAATGCGGTGGAAAGCATCTATGCATAGTCAATACAACAATATGTGCACATGGAAAGCTCTCCAATTGAAACTGTCTACACGTGCATGTGTTATCATTTAAGTCCACAACATATCCAATATTTCATCCACGTTTCACATTGAAGCAAAACTGATTTAGTGTGCTCCAAACACAACTTTCTCTCCAACTCAAGTTTTTGAAGAGTTTAGTTTCCATGGAAGGGTTAACAGGCTTTTTCACATCTCTGAATCCGCATGTCTATTATGTAATGATTCCTGCATCTTGTTACAAATGTGCTAAATCGTTGCGAAAATTGGTAACTCCAGATCTTTCTTAAAGCATGCAAGCAACTCTGCATTATTTAATGTCATCATATTATATAGACATCCTAGAAATTGAGACCATGTCCGATGTTAATTCCTAACTTATCTACTAACTACTCCTTGACATCATAATTCTTATTGTCCATTTCAAACATGAGCTTATTATACTCTTCAATGTTGTAAGCTTTTGTAGCTATCCTAAACAATGTAGCGATCTCACTACCCCAAGTTACGGATATTCTTCCTTACTAAGTTACGGAAAGATGAGTAGTATTGCGATTTTTATTAAGTTCAATTAACTACATCATTTCCTTAACCTTTACTGGTGGAATCGGAATGGTCAAATGCTCGTTAAACAGAAATCCCAAATCCATAACATATTGAGGGGATCAATGTTGAGTTTTTCTTGTAATTAATGATACAAGTCCATAAATAATATAATCGATCTTATCAAAATTCCTGAAATGCCCTTTCCATCACTTGTCCATTTCCATTACCATAGATAATTCTCATTCACTAAAACTCACCAAAGTAATAAATTGAGACGATGCTAATGCTAATTCCATATATGCATTAAAAATAATAAAAATAAAAATAAACATTAGGAAAATGATAGGCAAAAAGAAAAACAGTCCAGGCGTTAGAATGCTACTAACAGTAGGCAAATTAATTTTTTAACTATCATGAAATCAATAAATGATACTTTTTTTTTTTTTTGCCTTTGCTCAATAAATTTAACCATCTATAAATGAGTGTTAATATGTCAAAACAATTTAATGAAAATGAAAACGAAATTAAAAATTGTATAATAATTTAATGAGAACGAAACGACATATACGCAAATATACTTATCGATTCAAAGTGGCACGTAAAATGAGATCTTTCTATTGAGCATTTGATAGTTTTTCAAAATTTTAGAGTTGAATAAGATGAAAGAGTAGTTTTTTCATGTTTGGGAAAACAGATAAAGAAAGTGATTTTATTTTGAAACAATAAATGATAATTTTTTGATTTTGTTTTATATGTGAAATGATTTATTGAGTTTTTAAATAGAATATTGTCTTTAACCCAATGTAAAAGTCATTGCAGCGAATAAATGCTAGTTATATTCACACAGCAAATTTTCATATCTACATCACATTTTAATTATAAGAACTGACTTCAATATTTGCTTACTTTTGTTCTTATGTCCTCAATTTTTTTCATCGCGTTATTATTCATAATATTTAATTAATTAATAAATTTTGCCTCTAATCAGGATTTCTATTCAAATACTCGACTAACGTGCATTTAAATGAGTGGCAAATTTTTTTAGTTCTTGTATTAATTATTTATTTCGATTATTTAAAAATATGAAAGATAAATAAATATTTTTTCCCCCTCATACCAAATATTTTGGACGAAAATTATCTCTGTAGACAAGATATGAATATTAATAGAGGATTGATGATTAAAAAAAAATATATATATATATAAAACATGGAAATATAAGTGTAAAAATAAGAAAAACTTGATGATATTTATTGCAATTGAAATGTATTATAGTTAACAATAATTGTGGAGTGAATATAAATGATTATAAGTTAGGCTAATGCGTTGAACCTAAAGAACTAAGTGTTAATTTTTAGGGAATTGAATTGAAAAATATCTATTGGAAGTGTTTGATTGGATTAATTTTTAGGTGAAAAAGTGGGGAATTTTTCAAGTTTTATTATTTGATTGACATTTTTTCATGAAGATTTTGACAAATTTGAGCTATTTCAATAAAATATTTATTTTTTATTCTTCAAACATTTATACTTGATAAATAATAATGTTAATTTGTAGAAAAATAAATCAATTAACAATAATAAAAAGGACTTAACGATGCCAAAATCAATTTCCACACAGGATGGAAAATGTTTTACCACCAAATTTACATGAGAATTTTTTCCTCAATTTCAAGGAAAATAAGGTCACGTGCATGCAAGGTAGAAAATGAATTCTAAGAAAAAGAGAAGCAATCAAATAGGATAAGAGTTGGAAAATCAGTTTGGAAATAGAAATTTCAGAAAGATATTTTTTAAATAACATTTTTAAGTGATATTGTGACATGTTGTATGTACATTGATAAGTGTAAATAATAATCCCACACATACTTTTTGTCATTAATGTATGTGTGTCATGTCACATTATCACTTGAAAGTGTCAATTAAAGCGTCTCCATAAAATTACTCCTTTAGAAAGCATATTTCCATGGAAAAAAAGATATCAAACGGACCCAAACGGACTTGGAAGTCTTGGAGTTAATTGTCCCATATAGATAACTAAACTTGTGCTTATGTCTTCGATTGATTACTGAACTTTAAAATGTCGAGTTTTGATAATTGAACTTATTATTTAATTATTTTAATAATCATTGAATTATATCTACGTCTTCGATTGGTCACTGAACTTTAAAATATCAAGTCTCCATCACTAAACTTTGAATTAATTGTCTCAATAATCACTGTAAATATTGAGTTTTAATCACTAAACTTATTAAAATGGTGGATGTTAGTAATTGATATAACTTTTGGAACAAAATTAACGACGTGGTAGACGAAATGTACATGTAGAGTAGCATCACGTCACCTTCAACCTGCCAATCAAGAAACACTAAATTACAACATTAGAAAGTTTTAAAAAGGTCATCGATTAATCACTAAACATTTAAAACGTTTTTGATTGTTCACTAAATTTTGAGTTGATCGAGTTTTGGTTACTAAACTTATAAATATGACACGACTGAACTGAAAATTTATAAACATTCTTTCAAATTATCAGTTGTAAACAATAAATCAGCAGTGAAAAATGATTTTAAAAATTTCGTGACCAATCGAAGGCATCCTTAAAATTTTCTTACTTAGCAATTTGGTGTGTCACGATTGATCGGTTGAAAGTGATGAATTATTTGTCTGCCACGTCTTCAATACTATTATGAAAGTTAAGTTAATGACTAACGTCCATTATTTTGATAAATTTAGTGATCAAAACTCTACATTTATACAAGTTCAATAATTATTGAGATAATTAACTCATAATTTAGTGATCAAAACTCGATATTTTAAAATTCAGTAATTAATCGGAGACATTTACATAAATTTAATGATTAAAATTCGACACTTTTAAATTTAGTGATATATCGAGAACATAAACATAAGTTGAATAATAATTGGGACAATTAACTCGAAATTTGAACGGATCTTACATATCCTCCTAACAGTATCCTGAATACCCTCCCGTCCTCTCATATTTCTAAACCGCGCAACAGATCTCTTCACAAACCCCTTAAACACACCAAAAAGTACACAGATCTCACATTCTCCTCAAATTTTTCGATCAAGAAGTATAAAAATCATGGCAGCAGCAGTGTCGGCGCGTGAGGAGAACGTTTACATGGCCAAGTTGGCCGAGCAGGCTGAGCGATATGAGGAAATGGTTGAATTCATGGAGAAAGTATCGGCCTCGTTAACGGAGTCCGAAGAACTCACCATTGAGGAGAGGAATCTGCTTTCGGTGGCGTACAAGAACGTGATTGGGGCGCGGAGGGCGTCGTGGCGCATCATATCGTCCATTGAGCAGAAGGAGGAGTCAAGGGGAAATGAAGACCATGTGAGCACTATTAAGGAGTACAGATCAAAGATTGAATCGGAACTTTCGAACATTTGTGGTGGAATTCTTAAGTTGCTTGATTCCAGGTTGATTCCTTCGGCTTCTGTTGGGGATTCCAAGGTTTTTTATCTGAAAATGAAAGGGGATTATCATAGGTACTTGGCTGAGTTTTTGACTGGTGCTGAAAGAAAAGATGCTGCGGAGAATACCCTTTCTGCCTACAAGTCTGCTCAGGTTTTTCTCTTATCTGTTTAAATATTTTCCTCGTTTCCCAACTTGAATGATGTATTTAATTTTCTCTTGAATCCGTGCAAAGTCACAATCTTACATGAATCCATAGCCATAGGCATTTCGTTTCTAGTATTTTTTCTGTTAAATTTTCGTTTTGTGGAAGACTAGTTTTTTGTTCATGAAGTTGGGCCCAATATCGGTGAATCAGCGTTATAAACTTGGAGTTTCTTGTTTGATTATTGCACATAAGATGAATGATATAATGCGCAGAAAGATACTGATTTGAGAGGCTGATATCAATTTCATCAATTGTGCTTTGATCTGGGATCGGCCATTAGATTGTTGACTCGTTTAGCTATCTGGGGATAAAAGATTTACTTGTATAGCCATTTCAATCTGTATTGAGATTGTTGACCTTGGTCCTTTTGGACCGACTTGGATATCGTGAACTCTTATGTTGATACATTACACCTCTTATCCCAAATTGAATGGGAAATGCTTAATTGTACAAAAAGGATGATCAAAAGGATGACCAAAAATGATGTGTCGTTATTGTGGTTGTTGATTTTGAATATGATGTGATATGTGAAATAATAAGACATAGCAATGCTTTGTGTCATTTTGTTGGTCACCTTGTATGTACATATAGCAAATCCCGATTGAATATCTATCAGACATTTTTTTGTTCTATCCGAAAAAGTCGCAATCTTATACGAGTTTATGTGCGATTTCTAATGAATTTCAATATCTAGTATTATTTGTTAATTTTTCATTTTTTGATATTTTTCTAAATAAATAGTTTATTATTTTTTTATGTTTTCATAACAACGATTGAATATCAGTCAATTAGTGTTTCTAGTTTCTTGTTTTATTATTGCATGTAAGATGAATGATATCCACAGAATTATACAAATTTTAAGCTAACAATGATCGGTTCCATCAATCTTGACTCGATCTGGCATTGCCAATGAGATTAGTACTCATTTAATTAGCTATCTTGGGATAAAAGATAAACATGTATTGGCGTTTCAATCTGTCGTTAGATTGTTTCCTTGGGCCTTTCTGTTAATTTGTTTGTACAGATGAGTTAAAGTCTTCATGATGACAAGTACAAATATTTTCGAGTACTCAGACATTTTCTTGTGAAATTTTGAAAATATCATACAATGAACAAATCTTTTTTTGCCAACTATTATTGAATGTAAACAGCAACCTGGGATCATACTTTAGATATGAGATTACGTCTTAAAATTATTCGGAACACGAGCAAACAGGTCATTGTAAAACATTTTATGGAGTGATCGCTCATCGTTTTACTCTTACCTCTGCGTTATAAAGATTATGCCTCTGCGTTATAAAGATTATGCCTCTCGCTGTTATGTTTTTGCAGGACATTGCTAATACAGAACTTGCTCCAACACACCCAATCCGACTTGGACTGGCTCTGAACTTTTCCGTGTTCTACTATGAAATTTTGAACTCTCCTGACCGTGCTTGTAATCTTGCTAAACAGGTAAGCGTGATAATTTGTATCTGTTCTGAATTTGGGGAAATTTAGCTTACAGAAGTTGAGATTTGTGTATGGTTCCACTGTGTTTTAGTGCTTGATGGAAAGCAGGCTTGCATTTCTTTGTTTTAATGGTTTTAGCATGTCCAGTTTTTGTGATATTTATTTCCTTGTCTGGGTTGGCAAGGCCTTTGACGAAGCAATTGCTGAGTTGGATACCCTTGGCGAGGAGTCATACAAAGACAGCACTTTGATTATGCAACTTCTTCGTGATAACCTGACTCTCTGGACCTCTGATATGCAGGTATTCATCAAATCTGCTTCCACAAATACAACGTTTAGTATTCTTGTTAAAGTTTCTTTTGACCCAGTTAAATTAAATACATTGTTTTTCACTAAACTTTTAGCAGAATTTTATGTTGGTCATAAATTTAATTTTGTTTCAAGCGGGTTAGTGAACTCGATCTTCATTACAATTCAGCCTTTGTTTGGTAAACAGTTTATAAATGGTTGTTATTTAATATTGTTTATAAATAGTGACGCGACGACATTTCATTGGTCCATTTTTGACTAGTTGAAATTGTTGACTTTTCAGAAAAAATTGTACAATGAAATGTTGTCACATGGCAGTTTATATACAAATTTTATAAACAAATTTTACCAAACTCAAACTAACGAAAAACATGTGATTTATAGACTCCCTACTAGAATACGTCAGATGACTCAGACTGGCATCTTTGTTAGCCAAGTTAATAGAAGTGGATGTCAAAACATTTTAAATTTAGAGACCAACTTGAAACAAATGATGTTTGATTGACACAAAATTTCGCCAAAGTTCAAATGACCACTGAGGTTATATAACTCTTCTTTCTATCGTTGACTATCCCAACCTTATATTTTTCACATTTCCATTTTCAAGTCAGGTGTTTGTGTTTTCAAGTATGAGTCGAGAAATTGAGAAGGTACTTACTAGTGCTAAATGATAATTAATACGTGGATTTGAATGTAGGATGATGGAACCGATGAAGTCAAAGAAGCTCCTAAACGTGATGATGAACAACAAAAGGGGGAATGAGAGTCGGGGTACTTGCCGGCCGCAAACGCAAATTTTAAGATTCACTTCTCTGATGGTTATTTTTCATATTAAGAGAAGTCGATTTTTTTATTTTTCTTTCGATTCTTTTCTTGCTTTCTTTTAGAGGAGACTGTTTCTTTTACATTTATATATATTTGGCCTTGAGTTTCATTTTGAGTATTTTTAATTTTCATCTAAACAGGAGTTAATACAATTGTAACTTCATCCAGGCTACATCATAAACCTGGTTGAACTTTGCCTATTTGGGATGACTTTTGAAACGTCGAAAGCTGTGTTTCACCCATTTGACAATTCTTTTTTTAATGTACCGTCAGAAAAGCTTTTAGTGGAAGCATGCCCAATAATATCTTATTTCCAGCAAAAGCACTCTTGGACGTATTAGAGCATCTCCAATATTGTCCAACTTAAAGAAAGGTGTTATTTGACAGTCATTAATTGGACTTCTAATGAATGTTTAATAAACAGACATTGAGGTAAAAAATTAATTTCCAATTCAGTATATTTATAGCCCAATATTGATGCATATGTGGCATTTATTTATTTTAAGAAGCTATTAAATATGTTTTATATATAAAAAAATATATTAAATATGTGGGAGTGTGATTCAATCCCAGTTCTTCTTCCTTCTTCGCTACAGTTTCATTTTTTCCTCCTCTCCATTTTTTTTGACAATCCCGTTTCTTTCGTCGTTGATTGCTTAGAATTAAATAAAGTAAAGAAGTAGTAGACCGTTTAGGGAATCTTGAAAATGGAAAGAAAATAAAAGGCAAGTATCTTTTCAATTCAACAATTGCTACAACTTTATATGAAAATGAAAACATGTTTCTATCCCAGTTTAAGAAATTGAAAAAAAAAAAAAAAAAAATTGCAAAAAGTGGAGATATATGGAGGTGTGGGGTGTATTGTCAATATTAATTTCAGTTTTCCCATCAATATTGTCAAGTCAGCATGTTAGACTTGTCTTGCAAAGTTGGGCATTGACTTAGACAATGTCCAACTTTATTTTTGCCACCTTAACATGACATGTGGTGCATTGAAAAAGAAAATTGTTGGACATTGTCTACTTTGATGATTTGACAAGCTTGACAATATGTCATTAAAGATGCTCCTAGTTTCGAATTAAAATGAAGGCAATGTTTTTTAGAAAACTCCCCTATAAAAATCAAAGATTAGAGCAAGTCATATAAAATGGTTCCTTGATTTTAGAGGTGTTAATTCAAGTGGTCTGGGTCGTATGAATCCAGTAATGGTCCACATGAAAAAGTTTGCTCGCTGCAAGTTTAAGGGCCAATACTGGTTCACAAATTTTGAACTACAATATAGGTTTGTCCGTCCATTTGGGTCGAGCTCATGCTAGTCGTGGATCGTTTCAATTTGATCCCTATGAATAAAAAATAAAGAATTTTTTCATATTTATAGCAAAAATTATTTTTTGTTAAATACAAAATGAACAAAATTATAAATCTATGTTTATACAAACAAATGCTTAGATAGAATTCAAATTTATATCTTATGTTACATGAATTATTTTTAACTTTGCAAACTTAAATATAAATAAACAAATAACAACTAAATGCATTTCTAATTACTATTGTCAAATATTTATTACTTAAGTACATTACAATTAGGTTAGCAAATATTTTACTATAATTTATTATTATATTTTTAATACATTTCAACTAGATTGACACGTATTTATGTCCACTCGGATCACATATCGACTCGTGGTTTCGGATTGATCCCGACCTATTTTCACGGGTCCAATCGACCTGTCCATCTTGACATCTCTATCTCATCCCATATATTCCCAGCAACCAGCGAGAAGGAAAACAGGCATATAAGCTAAACCTTTTTCCTTAATAAATCTACCCTAACTGGGTACATCAAGAGTCAAGTGAAACTAGATAATGGGCAACATTATTCATTCGAGAAATAAAAAGTTGCAAGAATCACAACCAATCTCGTTTCATGTTGTAGGACTGGATTTTTAAGAGCAAAGGAAACTTCTGATTGCAGATCCTGTAGCAGTTGTTGGGCATTAATTGGTACTCTATTTAAACTGTACTTAAAAAGTTATTTATTGCACACGGATAGACAATCCTCTCACTAAACAGGGATTAGAGGGACCAACACTCCAAAACTAGTGGTGGTAATGGCCTGGCTCGTCATTTGGACGGCCGAGCCACGAGCTCGTCCAAAACGAGCCGAGTAGGTGCTCGGCTTGTGTGGACTAAGCCGAGCCGAGCTTCGGCTTGTGGCTACAAGATCTTAGTATTTCCAGTAGAAATAAATATGATTCAAGTTTCAATAAAACCAGGATTGATTAGGTCGTTTTAACAATCAGGTAACGATTAAGTCACCAAAAGTTGTGATTATAGTGAATCAAAGTATGAGTTTATTGTAATTGATAGTCGCAAAATAATTTAAGCTCAGTGTGAACAAGCACTGATTCTATCAAATGAATACATACATAAAAATTAATTCATAGAAAGAACCGATGCTTACATGAAACAACTAACAAGGGAAGATTTCAACTTTATCTTATCACAAAGAAAGAAAGAACCTTGGACTTAGGAGCAAAGAAAATGTTCTTTCAGAAAATGTAGGGTTAGAAGAAGAAAATACAATAGAGAAACCAATTCTTTACATTTCAATTTTAACGTCATATTTTGAAACATATAAGGTACAACAAAATTAATGGAGTACGAGGAAAGTTCAAGAGAAAAGAAAATTCTTTAGCTCCAAAGGAAAACGATATCAAAATCATACAAATTCCAACCAGGGAAAGTGAATTGACATGGATATATTTCACTTGAGTCGAAATATATCATAATCAGATTAAGATATTATTAAATAAGGAGTTTTGCTCTTCTGGAGATTAGGAATTGCGAATAGGAAAATCTTGATCCAAAAGCTACCAAGTTTATCATGTCAATAGACAAATATTAATAAGTAGTACTCAAGTTAAAAGCGAATCAAGATGTCATGGTTCAAGATTAAGATTGCCAAATTCTTATATGAAGCGAAATAACAAAGAAGATGTGACTTATCAATGAGGAAATACATTTCAGAAGTACTAGAAACAATCGATTGTTGACTAAACAGATTTGAATGAGTAACACCCGAACAATAAAATATAAAAAAACGAGTGTTATAATTGCCACATCATTTCCTGAATTAAAATAACAAATAGGAAGATGTGATTCATAAACCAATGATTTTTGGCAATTATCCAACGAGTT
The DNA here is from genome assembly GCA_963555705.1 of Ligustrum vulgare. Taxonomy (NCBI): domain Eukaryota; kingdom Viridiplantae; phylum Streptophyta; class Magnoliopsida; order Lamiales; family Oleaceae; genus Ligustrum; species Ligustrum vulgare. The sequence goes on along the minus strand of OY743168.1, from coordinate 58,406,626 downwards.
GGGTAATTTACAAGATTTAAACTGAATAAGTTTAGTTAAGCAATTTATATAAGCTTAACCAAAGAAAGACTTCATTGAGAGAAAAGACAAGTGAAAGATTTGCAAATATGGAAGACGAGGTTTACTAAGAAAGTGATCTCAATCATTTTGATTTTCCTTCACATACAAGCGAGAGGAAAGATCTTTATAAATGAAGACTCAATTTTCAGATCATTTGACTTTCTCAAAAGGCAATAAATACAAATAGATTCCAATAAATTGTGGTTTGTTATGTCATCTCAAATAACACGATGACTGAACGTAAGGACATGATCAAGTTGGATCACAAATGATATTAATTGATTATGTTGCAAGACAATGTAGTAATCAAATAATTTCCACTTATGAAAGATAAGATATGGATCTCAAATTTAATCGGTGTACTGAACGTGAAGAGAAATCAAGATTTTAAACATTTAGCATACCAACAAGTGGGTAGTTTAGAATTCCAAAAACTAAAAATGTTTGGACCATCAAGAGACACAATTGAGATGACAACAATCGAATGATCAAGAGACATAATTGAGATGAATAGCGATACAAAACAAGTGGATTACAATACAATATCTTATCTTAGTCAAATATTTATTAATGAACAAATGTTCATTAATGGCCCAATATATGTTGAGTCAATAGAAGGTCCACATAGGAGTCAAATATTTATTAATAAACCAATTTCATAAAAACAAATGAATGTCGAGTAAAAAGAATGTTTAGATAGGAGTCAATATTCAAAACTTTCGACAACTTAAAAAAAATAGATATTCAATAAGGTAAATCAAGAATTGAGTTTTCGGACTTAATAAGTAAATGAAATCTAGGTTTTCAAACATACTATTATATTAGAATGAATTTCGAGACTATTGTAATAGATAATTACAACATAAAATTTGGGCTCGTTGGAATATATTTCAATTCAATGAAGTGAAAGATAACAAATAAAGGAAATCAGATTAATACAATTTCTCAATAAGACAAATTATGAATTTTCCTTGTATTAAGGAAACAATAAGGGTACTTTTAGATAAGATGGTGGCGATAGAAGAAGATATATTAATGCCACCAAAACATGTGGAAAATATTATGTTTAACGAAATGGGAAAATAAAATTCGATATGGGTGCTGTAGTGACTAATTTACGTAGAGAAAGAGTTAATTTTTCTGATATCTTTGATGAGAACCAATGAGAATGTCTCAATAATATTGTTCAAGTATGATCCATGATATATTTCGAAATTCATTTAAACTAGAATGTAGATGAATATTCAAGGAACAACACAATTATCAACACAATATCAATGAGAGTGTAACCGGACTTGGGCCAAGGCAAGGCAAACCAGTCCGGGATTTGGGCCTAAAAAAATAAAGGCCCATATTTTATAGTTTTTTTTTTCTTTTAGTATAAAAGGTCGATCCAACCTTTTTTTTTATCTGGGCCTTTTAGTATAAAATGCCCAATTTTTTTCAAGATATATTGTTCATTTTGGGCCCTAAGAATCACAGGTACGGCTATCTACATATGGTTCGAAATATCATTATCGTTGTCGTTACTAGCCATTATCATTCTTAGTTACTCAATAAAATAACTCAACTGATGCACATCTTACATTGTGCATCCTAAAATTGGCTGCAAGGTATTATCAAGATTCATGCTTCAAGAGATATATGAGTTTCCTTAATATGAGGGCAATCGTAAAGAATCTCCAAAAATATTTCCAATGATATACATAAAATTGTGAAAGACTGAACATGACAAGCATAAACCATGACGACTTCTAACGGAATAAAAATTGTATTAAGAAATAATTTTGAATAATAATCACAAATAAATTGAAATTTGATTTAAAATAATTTTGAAATTAAAACTATTTTTGGATTTAGATAATTTTAGAAACTCGAAATTGGCTTAAAATCGAATTGGGCTCGATTTTATATTTTGGCTCGAAATACTTGGTATTATTAGACGAACAATTTTCAACTTTAATTTAAAATATGTGAGATCGCAACGACATGTCTTTAATAATTTAAATAATTATTTAATACTTAAAAAATTCTTGATCGCTACATACGAAGCCCTAATATTCACATAAATAATAATTGTCAATTACATCTTTACGCAATTCCTAGGTCATCTAATCTCTTTATCGCACATATCTTATATGTTTACTTGAACTTGAGACCAAAATTTCCTTGAATTACTCAACAGGAAAATAGAATTTTAGTCAACTATGACCCATTGTTAAAATAATTCTTGTTAAAAAATATCATATGTTTATTACTATTTATCAAGGATATATAGAACATGTCATTTTCCAAATCAGCCACAAAAATCTCTGAATAAATTCAATTTGGTCACTTTGTTAATTAGATTAATTAAGGTTAAATCCATTAAAGACAACGCGTGTTAAAACGGCACAACCTGTAAACCCTCATGCCCCTATCCCATTACCACTGTTATGGAGGTTGGGGTTCCATTAACAAAATTACAACTCGTGGATACCTTAAAATTCTCACCCTCCTTCTATTGATTGATTGGAGCCCGCCTACCAATCAACTGCCATCCACCAAGTGGCGTGTGGTCAAATATAAGGTACCCACTAGGGGCAGCTTAAATTTCCTCCTCGTGAATTCGTTGTTTTTTTTTTTTTTTTATATATAAAGACTTGTTTAGGAAAGGCAATAAATATATTACTTGTGTCATTGTAGGATCTCTTTAGCATCTATTTTTTAACGCAATCAATATAATTTATAAACAATAAAATTTTTCAAACCACTTTTAAACAACACAATTCCTCATCATTTTTTAATTACATATTTTACCTAAAACCATAAATAAAGAAATCTATAATTACTTCAGCGTTAAAAAGCTTTGGAAGGGATTTCAGTTTGGACAAGTTTTTCAATAAAAACCATGAATGGCTTCTCCTTTTTACTCCATTCAAATCAAAGGTTTGTCGATTGTGCATCCAATGTCTTCATCGTTCCTCTGCAATATCTCATGTCAAAGTTGAGAAATTGAGGTACTCAAAGGAAAAGGAGCTCTTTGACAGATGATTTTATAAAGTGAAGAAAGACGTATGCGCCTCACTTAGTTAAGAAAATACGGGGAGATATCACTCTACTCGGTTAAGAAAATATGAGGGATATATCCCTCTTGCGGACGATGGGAAGTTCACAACACGTCGCCGTTCTTGAATCAATGCTATCTAAATCAAGAGAATTAACCTTCCAAGTTCAGTAGCTAGTTATCGGTAAAATCATTCATAGTTTTCGTTATTTTTCGCCAAGAATTTTTGGGCATATAATAATATTGTACAAATGTATAGCTCTTATCAAGTTTGCACCGAAAGAGAGAAAAAATAATGTTCTGATCCTCGTTTGAATTGGCAATTTTCTTCCATCGCTGAGGGCATGTAACACTGGGTTGCTAACAATATTACTTCAGCTTCATATCACACATCACACATAAATTACACAATTAGACGATCGATCCAACACTAAAGTTAGCAAAGAGAAATAACAACACAGCAAAGTGTATTTCAAATTGCATTTTTGCTTCACCGTCAACACTGGAATTCAAACATATATTCAAGTAACTACATAATGAATCAGCGTATAATAAACTAGTACTAGTATAGTCCCAAAATCTGGTCATCGAAAATCATCAACTGCACGCATGTCTGCAAAATAATTGCGCGCACACAGACTTAAAATGACAACAATCTGGAAGAAAAAAAAAAAAAAAAAGGAGGCCGGAGAGGAATCAATTTAACATTTCAACCTGAAAAATGAAATTCGAAGATCCATTAAATCAATTACAGCACTCAATAATTGTATTTTTCTAGCTGCACCATGTCTAGTCATGAAAGATGCTGATTTTGGAGCACTAGATTCAAGTATGTAAGCTGTTATTGTTATCGCGTAAGGTCACAAACAAAACAAATAGAAAGAGCAAGCATCTATCATGTCACGATAGAAGATACAGACAAAATGTCATGAAAATCATAACTTTATTCGGACTATTGTTCTTGATTACGGTCTCCTTTCAAAAAACAATTACATAAATGAAAATTACTATAATAATTCTATTTTTGGTGCATTTATTTATTATGGAAAGCACTCAATCCATCGTTATACCAAAACAAAATCATAGTACCTGAAAACTGTTAGATAATACCGAGTACTAATTTCTGAATCCTTTATCTGTAACCAACCTCAATTGATTATCTTTTGTTCACTATAATTTGATTGGTTGTAATTATATGTACAGAAGAATGTAGGACTTGGAATAAAATAGAAAATTTTCTTCAAACAATATCACAGTGTAAAGATTATTAGAGCATCTCTTGCTCCACATACAGTGATCTCCAACCCCTGCACATTGCCCCTTTCTTTCATCTCAAATCATGGTAAAAACAATCTCCATCCTCTCAACACCACGGACCGCTAAATACCCCTCGCCTAGACCCCGTTCGACTCTCTCCTTATTGGTTACGACCTACTTCTCTTCTCTACAAATAAATGTATGAATTGGTGTTGATCTACATACTTGATCTAACTATCCAACAAAAACTTGTATGCAACTCACCTTGCATGTACAAGTATACTCGTCAGTAATCAGTAAGAACTAAAAAGTCAAGCAAATATCCAAGTAGATAATTATCAAGAGCTTCCACCTCGTGTACGTATGAAAATGGAGGGATAGGAGAGGTTCATAACTTGAAAAAATACACATTTTATAGTCTCCATAACACCCCATCTCATCTCATCACAATCTACCTTTGAGATATAATAATCTGCAAATTCTACTACACAGCAAAAAGATTTACAAGGAAGTTGGACAAAGCAACAGGCAGAATGAAAAATCTGATCCTCAAAGCCAGCTTCTGAAAGAGTTTGCGGGAACAAAGAAATGCAAATAGTAGAAAATTAAGCCTAACTAAAATGGGAAAACATTGGCTCAAATATACATATTAACTGAGTTGCTATCATGCACATATTCTCGAAAATAAACCAACTCCTCAAATTACCTTCCTACACTTGTATCCAATAGAAGATCATTTCTTCTTGAACATATCCATGTATATCTCAAATACAAATACAAATTCAAAACCAAGTAAGAGCTATCCAGCAAGATTTACAAACAAATTATAGTCCAGTAGAATCTTATTGCCAAATTATTGTTATAAGTAACATTGCAGTTGATCTCAAATTTGCACATACATTAGCCAGATGTTCCCAGCAATGGAAAATCTCAAAAAGGAAGTAATCTTGACCTGTAAATTTAGTCCAGGGCTGTCACAAAATGCCAATGGCCTTTTGTTGTAGCTCATTTACGAAGTTAGTCTAATGGTTGAAATCCATTCCAACGATTTAAAAAAAAAAAAATCGAAATCCCAAAATTATGCACTTAATGAAGACATAAATTTATAAAAGGAAAAGAAAAAAAAACGTTGACTATTTTCTCAAAGTAATTTTTGTTCTAAGTTAGTGAAATTTATCATTTTTTTCTATTTGTAACTTTCCATTCAGGGCAAGAATATTTATACGTAAATGGGACCAATCATGCACGGTAATTCATATTAATCTCTTCTACCGTTCTACATCAATGTTTGGTAATAGACTACTCTTCTGACTTCCTTCATGATCATGACAAAGTCTTCTCAAAATACACACAAACACGCACACAAAAGCTCCTGCACCACCCCCATTTTCACTTTGTTGTCTTTTGCTTTCTTCTACCATCTGATTCCTACTACCCCTTTCAAATAAATAATGAATACTGAGAAAAAGAGGAAAACAAATTGAGGACTGCTCGACAAACAACGTTCAGTCCATTCCAATTTTGCCAGCCAAGCCACATTTTTGTGAGATTCATCTATCAATCAAATTTGATCTGTCAGCTACTAAAGATATGAGACCAATTCTCACTCAAGTGCCATGTACCATCAAAGAGAATTGCGCTTGTAATTACACGCCTCTTCAGATATGTGTTTCCAGACCCAAAAATTTTAACTATCCTACACTATCCACTCATTACCAACCTCCAGCAGTACACACAACATTCATTGTACTGAAACTGACCGTTTAAATGACACTATATGTCTCAAATAACTGCTAGAATACGTCAAGTCTTACGGAACCGATCTACAAAACACCAATGAACAGCTAAACAAGACTTCAAGTCATACGGAACCGGTCTATAAAACACCAATGAACGGCTAAACAAGACTTCAAGTCAAACAGAACCGGTCTACAAAACACCAATGAACAGCTAAACATCACCTCCCATTTTGCATCAATACTACATATGTGCCACCTCTAATCTCCCTGCTAAGTCATTATGTCCTGTTCTATTGTCCATAACTTTCTCCAACTGGTGAGGCTCACTCGAGATTTTTCACAGGTCAATTATGAATGGAATTTTCTGGTGTCGTTATGTTCCAATTCTGTCATGGCCTTTGCATTCATTCATTGTTTTTTCAGTATTTCTATGTAATTTTCTGCTCATATTTCTCTTGAACATCATCTGATACATTCTATTAGAAAATTTCATGCCCAACTAACGGACCCATTTCCACTGATTTGAAGGCTTATATCTAATGACTTGTAATCAAACATAACTTTTTAAACCTCATCTTCGATGAAGCAGATTTATTTCTTTACTCGGTACGTTTTATGCCTAAAATGAAATGAGGTCTTCATCTATTTCAGTGAGACAATCTTATGATAAATCCCATCTATAACTCTGTTATGGCCTTTGCATTCATTCATTGTTTTTTCAGTATGAAAAAATATCCTCTTACAAAAGAAATATGTACTTGCAGTCTCTCTAATAATTATTATTTTGTTGCATAGGTCAAGCCTATGAAGACAATGCCTTTTAGTGTAAAAGTTTAGATAAAAAGAAAAAACTACAATAACCAGTGAGAATTAATCATGTATAGGTGCATTATAGGCATAAAGAGTTTAAAGAATATGAAAACTATATGGCTCAAATTTCTCTTCATCATCACCGAACACGTGCTATTAGAAAATCTCACGCCCCTTTGCCCCCAGGGCACATCTCCCAGCGGTGAAAGGGAGGGTGGTTTAAAGACCAGCCTCGCTTAGTCATGGGTTCGAATCCGACCCTTCCCAAGTTAAAAGATAAGCCCTCACCATACACTCTGGTAGGTATAACCTACGATTTACATTCTTTACCAAGGCCCAGGGCAGGGCTGGTAAAGGCCCCTAAGGTTGGGGTTCAACCTTTTTTTTTTCTTCAGAAAATCTCATGCCCAACCAATGGACCCATTTCACTGATTTGAAGGCTTGGATCTAATGCTATTTGTATGACTTGTCATCAAACTTAACTCTTTGTTATCATCTTCGAAGAGGCAGATTTATTTCTTTACTTGGCACTTTTTATGCCTAAAATGTTGTTTTCATCTATTTCAGTAACACAATCTTATGTTCCCATTCTGTGTTCCTTCTGCTCTTGAAGCCAAATTGTGTTCCTAGATGCTTATTCTTATATTAAATTTTGAAAGGAGACATAAATGTATTTTCTAGTTATGTTTAAAATGATCTTTAGGTTTGAATATTTTCAGTTTGTTAGTAAGGAAACTTTACGTTCAGGTTAACATTTTAAATTTAAATATGAAGAATCCCATCTATAACTATGACCATAGCCAGTTTTTCTGATGACTAACATTGTTCTCAAGATTTCTCTTTCTGGATTATTTGTTGTTTCCTTTGTTCACGTTTATCCTTAACGTTCCACAACACTCTTCTTGTTTCTTGCCAAAGATGTAGCCCATAAAATTGGTTAAACAGAACTAGGTTACTTATCACTGGGAAAATAAGAAGAAACATACGTTCTAAAAAATTCATTTTCAAAACTAATTAAATTATTTCGCACATATAGAGCAAGTAAACACCATATAAATACGAAATGAATTCTAAAGTTCACACTACAACTTTCAATGAAAACATTAACCCATGGACAAACATGAATTATATCGAACCAAAATAATACAATCCATAAAGAAATCAAAATCAGATATCATAAATGACTGTTCAGAAAACACTGAGCAAACTAACTAAAGTAAAAAATCCATTATGTAAGAAAAGAATTAATCAAATTCAAAAGATAAATAAACTAGTACGGATGCAACTTATAGTTTCCCTTCACTGTAATTACCATTCATTTACAGAACAAAACACTGATCAACCAGCGCGATATCTTCGTCTCTTTCCACTATGTAATACACTAGTCATTTTCCCTATAATCTCACCAAATCATGTACAAGTGCAAATTACAGTTTTCCCATTGGAAATGCTAAAGTTAAAAATAACAAAATACTTATGAAACTTACCTTACAGATGTGGTGAAATTCCTCAGATATTCTTCCACCTTGGGCTTGATACAGGCAGTGTCGGCGATAAAGGAAGTTGTGGAAACCCCAATTGACCTGTCGGCAAAAATAAGCTCGGCGATGGCACAGCGTAAGGAGATCTCGGTGATGGCACACATCCAAATGGCAGCGGTGACAGCGGAAGAGTTGGAAATGCTAGTGGTGAGGCAGTAGAAGATGACACTGCTATTGGCTGATGCTGCTGCTGCTGCGGTGGTGGTTGTGCGAGGCTGTTCCACCGTGGCAATGCACCAGAAAAAGATGGGACTGAGCTCTGGAGGAACCGCATGTAGGCGGAGATCGGGGACTCCGCCGCCGAGAGCACAGCCGGAAGCGGCGGAAGTGGGGAGAAAGGTTGTACAGCCCGTTGACCCCCGGCTAACCCATCCTTATGGGCCAGGTCAGCGCCGGACGTCGATCCCTGCGCCAGAGGCGGCGGGCGGTTGCTAATCTGAGCCAAGGGCGGGGGCCGGATCCTCTGCAGCCGGGAGCTCGGTGGCCTCGGGTGGCTTACAGGTGGGGGACGCTCGTGAGCCGGAGAGCCAGTGAGCTTCTGAACAACGTTGCGGAAGTCATTCTTGTTAATATTGTAGACAGGCGGCGGCTGTGATTGGGGATTTTGATTGATATTCTCAAAAATAGGGATATTAGGAGGAGTTGGAGGGGGAAGCTGCTTTCTTATGGGTTTGGAGATCTTGTGTGAGATTTTGTTGACATGGTTGAGGCGCATATCTCTGCCGGCGTCGTCGCTTCCTTCTCCGCCGGCGCCTGTGGGGTTCACCGTAGAGTCAGAGTGAGAGGCTGTATCCATACTCTCGCACTAGATCTTCTTCCCCCTTTATTTATTTTGTGGCTGTATCTCTTATGCGAGTGTACATCTTATCTTGTTTTATTTTACTACTACCATGCTATATAAAGGGAGTTAAGCCTCGGAAGCGTTTTTGACCAAAAAAACAATATTTTTTTTTTTCACATATCTCGAGATGATTGGATGGTTAAAAATTGGAGAGAACAATAATGTGTGGTTAAAAAATTGTATTAAAAATTATAATGTTTAAAAACTAAAAAAAACCACCTTTATCCAAACAGAGGCTAATTGTTTCAATGACTATCAAACTTTATATACTTTATGATTTAGCCACTCCACTTCAATATACTTTCAAGTGGCCGCTGAACTTTGAATTGTCTCACCCGGTTGGCCATCGAACTTTATATTCTATTACGATTTAGCCATTCAACTTCAATAAGCTTTCAAGTGGTCATCGAACTTTGTATTTTATCACGGATTACTCATTCAACTTTAATATGCTTTCAACCGGCCATTGAAGTTTCAAATTTTAGTTTCGGAGAGACATGTTCAAGTTTAATTTCGAGGTACCAAACGAGGTCAAAATACCAAGTTCTTAATACCATTTCGAAGTACTCACAACATACTTTTGCATAAAATTTACAACACAAGAAATAGTTAACCGATAAGGAAGTTATGGCTTGACAAAATAAGTCACTTTACCGAAAGTTTCAAAAAAGTAGTTTTAAGTTGCTTATTTTGACAAGTCATAACTCTCTCCTCGATTAATCATTTATTGTGTATTAAATTATATGCAAAAGTATTCTATGAGTACTTCAAAATGGTATCAAGCACTTGATGTTTCGACCTCATTTGGTACATCGAAATTAAACTTGAACATGTCTCTCCGAAACTAGAATTTGAAACTTAAATGGCCAGTTGAAAGTATATTAAAGTTGAGCGGGTAATTCGTGATAACATACAAAGTTTGGTGGCTACTTGGAAGTATATTGAAGTTGGGTGGATAAACCATGACAGCATGTAATGTTCGATGAGTACTTGAAAGCATATTGAAGTTGGGTGGTTAAATCGTGACAACGTATAAAGTTTGGTGGCCACTGAAACAATTAACTCAAAAATATTCATCCAACCCGATATGGAAATCTGATCCTAACTGAAGGAGATCATCAACTAAATGGGTTTATGAATCGAGTATGAAATTTAAAACTAAAACTCTCTGTGGGTATGGTCAAGTGTAAATTTAGAAACAAGATTCATATCTGATCCACATACTCATTATTTGCTTAAAACATAACAATTAAAATATAAAAATTTTGACAAACTCCAAATTTAGCTGCGACACTTCATTTAGGTTTAGAAACAAGACACATTCCAACCCGCATAACCATTATTTGCTTAAAAATAACAATTAATTTGGATATTATATTCGGAAGTATTTAGATTTTACCTGAATTCCCTTTTAAAATATGAAATTTTCCTTACAATTCAATTCTCTTCACTTTTCAAAAGATAAACATAAAATAGATAATGGATTTTCAAATTAATATATAAGCATACCCGATAATACTCGCCTCCAATCAGCATATGATCCATATTTCTTAAATGGGTATATCCATCGAGAATAAAGGTTACAAATTTTTCGTGTGTAAAGTATGGATTTGCCAAACCCTATACATACTCGATCCATTGTATTTGTATCTCTGGTTACTATGACTAGTTTTCTACTCATGAGATACATGGAACAAATAAAAGTGATTCTTAAGTCCTAAAAAATATGTAATTGGTAGGTATATTAAATATGAATTAAACGGTAAAATAATATATAATATCGTAGAAAATATTATCATTTTATGTATGTAATCGGACTACAATTAAAATAGATTTCGAAAAACTTCTTTGTACATAACATTTGTGGTTGAATTTGTTGGTTTTGCCATCATTGTCAGTTTAGCACAACATTTGAAATTTAAAAGATATTTGTAAGACTTATAGTCTCTGCACATGAAAGACATACTATTTAGTGAGTCAAAATTACCCAAAAAAGAATCAGATTAAACAAGTTTGTCTAAAAAGGTATGCGCTATTGTATTTTTTCAGACGACTGATCTGCATCAAAACAATAACAGGCTCATTCGTAGCTTTTTCGAGGAACTTGTTGACCATATCAGCATTTTATCGCTAGAAAGTGCACTATAACTGATTTTTCAAAATACACAAAAGTTACGCATGGCATGAAAACCGAAACATTGATATCGAAATCCATATTCAAAATTACCAAAATAAATAAATTATTAGAATATTAAGAAAACAAATATATAAATACATTTAAAGTGATAGATGTATAAAGATATTTATTTATTCACAATAAAGATGTAGTTGATTGTACTCCAAATCATGTAGTACGAACTCAATCGACCTTTTTACCTTATTGGATGAAAAATGCATCCTAGAAGAGTTTTTCACTCCCGCTTCCTCGATAACATCTGGAAAGTAAAAATCGTCGAAATAATGACTTCCCAAAATGTCACCAAGTTTCCTGAGTAGGTAAATTGTGTAGGGAAACTCTCGTCATGAACTTCATCCACTTCGGTTGTCCTCATAAAACTTAAAAAAGATGGGTGAGGTGTAGTTTTGTATTGTATTGTATTGCATAGTGTCGTCAACCACGAAATTTCGCATCATCTACAACTAGTGTTTGTCAATTTTATTGGAGAATAGCTTTATCAAAGATTTCTTGATAATAGCATGAATTGCAGTTCCCTTAATAGAACATGTAATGAGAATGTCTCCTTTTTTTACGGGTAATAAGTTCAACTTCATTGAAATCTTTGGAAAGCAATTATTCGACAACAAAAAAGAAATTAAAAAGATAAAATCAAGAAATGCAAATAACAATTAAATAATGACAATTACACAATCTCAGCAATAAATAAAACCCAAAATAATCATTGGAAAAATTATGGTTCATATTGTGGTGTTTTAGGACCTTGAATGTATTTTGATATTCATTCACATATGCTCAAATCATATTGAGAATACTTAGTTTTTAAATAGCAATCATAATATATTCAGATTACTTCATTTTTAATAGCAGTCAAAATATATTCAGATTATTATATCATGGATGATTTATTCAAGTCAAATACATATCCTTTATTCATTAAAACCAACTAATGTTATCCATTGAACTGCACGTGTATTTTTAATCGATTTTCTAATATTGGGTAATTCTGAAATTATTATTATTATTATTATTATTATTATTATTATTATTATTATTATGTCTGGATTGCAACTAGCATTACATACAACGAAATTCCAGAAATATGAGTAGGACTACGAATTAGTAGTAGAATAGAAATAATTAATATTTATATTTTTTCCATTTGGATAGCAAAGTAAAACTCAATTGGAAAAAATACTAGACAGCAAACAAAAAAATAAATCATTAAATGAATTTCAAATAAAATTAAATTCTGAAATTTTTCTCAATCATCAAAAAAGATAAAATATATATATATATATATTTTTATTTTTTTATTTACGAAAGCAATACATATTTGCATATTACTGTATGAAAAAGAAAAAAACGTAGTTTTTTTCTACAACGGCAATAAATATTTGAATATCACAGTATCAAAAAAAGCTACATAGACAATTGAAGCATGAGATAGATCAACACTAACACGACGCTGTAAATGTCGGAATCATTGTAGTGACTGGGCATCTCACACTTTCTCAAGACATGAACCCCCCCACCCCCCCAGTTAGCACGACTGTCATTGATATGGCTTAGGTCGTGGAACAGCTTAGTCATGGTTGTAAGGATTTTTAATCAATCGTGTGGACTTATATGTGAATTATTGTGTATTGAATAAAAGGCTATCAAATTTGGTTAAGCCCATTTAAAGTGATCTAATAAGGATTTAATATATATCGGGCTTTAATGCATCTAATTAAATGTATGGGCTTTTATGTGTAGATACCAGGCCATTACATAATTCATGATGGGCCGGATTAGGTTAATTGGCAATTCAGTATATAAAGTCGGTTATGGTCCCTGAATCCTACGTACTGTTCATCTTGTCTGACATCCCATCATCAGAGAGAAAATAAGGACTACGTATCGATTTAGAAGATCCAAACACCGCCGAATCGTTTATCGTGAATCGCGTTTGATTAAGGTACGCTTCCGCTTCAGTTATTTAATTCTTGATAATTCCAACATGATGATTATTTAGATTATAGATAAATTATTATCTGTAATAAAATTTTTTAACAAGTGGTATCAGAGCCAACATCGTGTTGAATTATCAGATCTTCCTGTTTAATAGTATGATTTGAACTGAAAATTCAAAGTTATATATGATTCTGGGAAATATTATCGATCTGATCAAATTTGCATTTTGTTGAGAAATTTGGGTTTTAAACTTAAGCCGACATATTACACGCCTCTGTATGTATATATAATTCTGTATTTATGCACACCCATATATGCGTTAAAGTCATACAATTCTGGTTGAGAAAACAAGCAAAATTCTGAGGTTTATGGACATGTATGTGTATATGCTTGGATTCAATTTTGTGTATTATTTTGAATCTGATTTTTCCGTGTTTGATATATAGATATAGAATCTGTGTATACATGCTTTTTCGAAATTAGGTGTGAATCTGTGAAAATCGAGTTTGGGATGTTGAATTTTTGGTTTTGGTTTGGTTCGGTTATGTTTGAATCGAATGTGGCCGGTGGATGGAGATCAATTAAGGGTCGGATGGCGTTGATAACTAGCGCCGGTGACATGAGTTGGGCTTCAATTCGGCTGCCTTCGCGCGGCTGCTGTGGACGACGAAGACCCTGCTGCTAATTTTTGTGAGGAGACCGAGTGGTGCTGCGTCACAGTGGGAATCGCCGGTGATGGCACCACGTTCTCCGAATGACGCCGTCTCGCCGGATATGGAGGGGTATCGGCGGCGGTTAGGGTTAATCACAAAACCCTAACTGCTGAAAAATGAGTTTTAGGACAGGGACTTATCCCGGAAATTTGAAGATTTCGAGGACTCGTATGAAATTTCGGATTTTTGGGTTTATTGCACACTCAGGTCCCCTAATCTTATTAAGGAACTAAAGTTGATCCCTGAAAGTTATGAAATTGCTTGTTAAGCTCCTAAGGTTATAAATTATTAAAGTTGGGGTTATAAAAGTTCCTGATTTTATATTTCAGCCCCTAAAGTTTGAAAATTTTCTAATCCAGCCCCTAATGTTTGAGAATTTTCAAAATTGGTCCCTAAAGCTTGAAAATTTTCTAATTTGGTCCCTTAAAGTCTGAAAATTTTCTAATGCAGTCTCTAATGTTTGAAAATTTTCTAATTTGGTCCCTAAAGTTTGAAGATTTTCATTTTTAGTCCTTTATAGTTTGAAAATTTTCATTTTCAGTCCCTAAAGTTTGAAAATTTTCTAATACAGCATCTAAAGTTCTGAAATTCTTTAATTTGGTCCCTAAATTTTGAAAATTTTCTAATTCAGTCACTAAAGTTTGGAAATTTTCAAAATTGGTCCTTAAAGTTTGAATTTTTTTTTTAAAATTAAGTCCCTAAAGTTTGGGAATTTGCTAAATTGGCTCCTAAAGTTTGAAAATTTTCAAAATCAACCTTTAAAGATTGAGAATTTCCTATTTTGGACCTCTAAAGTTTAATTTTCTTTCAAATTGGGACCTAATGCTTGGAATTTCTTTAAATTGGCCAATAAAGTTTTGAGAAAATTGTAATTTAAGCCCTTAAAGCTTAAAATTTTACATAATTGACCACCTAAAGTTTAAGAATATTGCAATTGACTCTCTCAACTTAAGAATTGCTTTATTCTAAAGTTTTGAATTCTATAATTCAAATCCTAAAGTCAAATATAGATGCAAATCAATGAATTTCAGTTTCAAATCTTGGTACATCGGAATCTTTTAAGAGATATAATATTCGAAAGTAAGTTAGTTGAAGCAACATGTTGCCAAAGCAACCTCTCTTGTGGATATTAATTAACTTTGAATATTAGAAGGTATTTGTGTGTGTTATTCATTGCGAATATTGATCGGCCCAAAGGAAGGTCAATATTTGGCTCGAATTTCACATGCACCTGTGGTGATAAACACGTGGCAATTATTTGGTTTAACGTGTGACCAATAAATCGGTCCAAAGAAAGGTTTATTGGTTAACATGTCTTATTGCCAGTGCTTGATCACTACACTAAGGGAAAATTAGGTGTTTGTGTGTTATTTCATGCGGATATTGATCGGCCCAAAGGAAGGTCAATATTTGGCCCGAATTTCACATGAACTTGTGGTGATGAATACGTGACGGTTATTTGGTTTTACGTGTGATCAATAAATCGGTCCAAAGAAAGGTTTGTTGGTTGACATGTCTTACTGTCAGTGTTTGATCACTACACCAAGAGTACCACTTACAAGTCAATATTTTTGTCCAAAGACTAAATATTGATGTTGTGCTAGGTATCTTGTGATGGGCCCTAGCATTATTTGAAAGTATGATTTGCATAATAAGGTACTTATGTGAGCTCTTTTATTTAAGTGTCCTCTATTTAGTTTCAAATTCTGCTAGTAGTATATCTACAAGCTCAAATTTAATCCCTATATTTATGGAACAAACTTCAAGGATCAAAACAACAACGTTAACTTTTCGTTGGCTGCATGGAACTAGACCGTGTACTAAGGATTGAGCAACCTGCTCCTCTTACGGATGAAAGTTCATATAATCAAATGAGGAACTTTGAGAAGTGGGATTGCTTAAATTACGTGAGTCTCACGATCATTAAGTGCGGCATTCTGGAAGCCTTTAGTGGCATAGTATCTAAGAAGGTAAATGATGCCAATGAATTCCTTGCCGAAATTAAGAAATGTTTTGTGAAAAACGATAAGGCTGAAACAAGCACGTTTATGCAAAACTTGATTTCAATAAAGTATAAAGGCAATGGAAAAATAAGGGAGTACATCGTGTAGATGTCTCACACTGCTTCAAAACTTAAGGAACTAAAACTCGACTTGTCTAATGACTTGCTCGTGCATTTGATATTGATATCGCTTCCTGCACAATACAGTTAATTTAAGGTTAGTTATAACTGTCAAAATAGAAATGGACTCTCAATGAGCCCATTTCATACTGTCCAAGCTTCTTGCACAATTCAGTCAATTTAAGGTCAATTATAACTATTAAAGGAAGAAATGAACTCTAAATGAGCTCATTCTGTTTTGTGTGCAAGAGGAAGAAAAGTTGAACTAGAAAAGAATTGAAAGTGTTCACTTGGAAAACACCTCTAAAGATAAGAGAAAGAAAACAAATAAAGAAAATAAAGTCGTTAAGGGGCTATTAATTTTATAATCCCACACTTAAGTCAATTTTTTGAAACGGGAACTGCAACATTTTTTAGGATGTTAAGTTTGGGGGGAGAAATAAGGTTAGAGATATTGTCTTTAAGGAATAAGTTGAGGAAGGATCGGTTTCGATTCCTACTATTGCTTTTGACAACGTGCAAGTTTTTATGCATGTCATTGATCAAGAAGCATATCCGGAACCTCAATAAGACAATATTAAAGAACCTCCCATCCAAAATAAGGTAAATTTCAGAAGTACAAACTCAACAACCTCAATAACTAAAGCCATTAAGGAAATCCACGAGAGAAAGGAAAAAAATACTATTCCGGATAATTTAAATAGTATTTTTCCAAGAACATAAGGAAAATAATTGGATGGTGAAAGATTGTTCAATCAATTTCCATCAGGCCATGTAGGGTTCTAACTCTCAAAAGTGGATTGATGCTATAAATAAGGAGTATAAGCATATACAAGACAATAAAGTTTGGGATCTTGTCCCATTACCAGAAGGTACGAAGCCATTGGTCTTAAATGGATTTTTAAACCAAGAAGGATTCAAAAGGTAATGTGGAAAGATATAAGGTTCGTCTTGTATCTAAGGGCTTTACACAGATTGATGGCATTGACTATAAAGAGACTTTCTCTTCGGTTTCAATGAAATACTCTTTCAGGAAAGTTAGGTTGTTGCACATTTTGACCTCGAGTCACATCAAATGGATGTTAAGACGACGTTTCTCAATGGAGACATTGATGAGACGGTTTGCAAATTAAAGAAATCCATTTATGTACTCAAGCCAGCTTCCCGTTAAGGGTAATACAAATTTCATCAAGTAATTATCTCATTTGGTCTTGAGATTAATGTTGTTGATGGTTGTTTGTATTACAAGTTCAGTGGGAGTAAGTATATTGTCCTGGTTTTATATGTTGATTATTGCTTGCCACTAATGATATAGGTATGTCACATAAAATTATGAGATTTTTTGTCAAGGAATTTTGAGATTAAAAAATCTTGGTGACTTCTCTTTTGTATTAGGAATTCAGATACACCGGGATTGTTCTCGGGGTATTCTTGAATTGTCACAAAAGGGCTATATCGATAAAGTACTTAAGAGGTTTGGAATGCAAGACAGTAAATCAGGGGACAGCCCCATCGCTAAGGGAGACAAATTTAGTCTCAACTAATGCCCGAAAAGTTATCTTGAAGTTAAAGAAATGCAAAGGATCTCATATAGTTAAGCTATAGAAAATCTGATGTATGCTCAAATTTGTATGCGTTCGGATATTGCATACGTTATTGGGATACTAAGGAGATATTTAAGTAACCCTGGGATGGATCATTTGGAAAGCAGCCAAACATGGGTTATAAGGTATTTAAAGAGAACAAAAGATTACATGCTCACATACAAAAAATCGGATCAGTTGGAGATCATATGGTATTATGATTCCGATTTTTACTAGATGCCAAGAAAGTAAAAGATCCACATAAGGCTACATTTATCTGCTGGTTGGAGGAGCTATTTCCGAATGGAGTGCTTAACAGACACTTTAGCTTCTTTCACTTGGCAGCACAGTTGTAGCAATTTTGGGGGCATCTAATTATGGAATATAGCTGCGAAATTTTGTCACTGGACTGCATATTCTGTATGGTATAGAAAGACCACTAAAGTTATATTGTGACAACAACTCAGCAGATTTATATTCCAGTAACAACAGGAGCTCAACTAAGTCAAAATACATTGACATAAGTTCCTGGTTGTGAAGGATACAGTTCAGAGTGGACACGTGTCAATAAGAGCACATTAGGACAAACTCCATAATTGCGGATCCGCTTACTAAAGTATTGCAACCCAAGGTCTTTCATGAGCACAATACTCATATGGGTGTTGTATTTCTTAAGGATATTCGGTTTCAGTGGGAGTTTGTATTTTGGGTGCATTAGACACATTTATTGTCCTTTTGGATACAGTTTAAAGTTAAAGTTATTTACAGCTGTAAGATTTCAGGTTTATTATCTCTGAACTTGTTTAAGGATGATCTCACTAAAGTTGGACCAGTTGGAAATAGGCATGTTGAAGATCACATTACATGTAATTTCCATGCTACACATCCATACTTGATCCATGTCAT
Source organism: Ligustrum vulgare (assembly GCA_963555705.1). Taxonomy (NCBI): domain Eukaryota; kingdom Viridiplantae; phylum Streptophyta; class Magnoliopsida; order Lamiales; family Oleaceae; genus Ligustrum; species Ligustrum vulgare. Next base: position 58,387,876 of record OY743168.1, on the reverse strand, counting down.
TCAGTTATGTCGATATACGTGACCATTGAAGGTTTAGTTACGATTAATGTAGCGAAAGCCGCTTTGATCCTATGTTGATATAATTGATGGACCGGATTGTTTGGGGATGCATTCAGTAATGATAGCAAAATTCTGAGTACTCATAAGGTTATGATTGATACACAATTGTAAGGTTACACATATAGCCCAAGTGGGAGATTGTAAGGATTTTTAATCAATCGTGTGGGCTTATATGTGAATTATTGTGTATTGAATAAAAGGCTATCAAATTTGGTTAAGCCCATTTAAAGTGATCTAATAAGGATTTAATATATATCGGGCTTTAATGCATCTAATTAAATGTATGGGCTTTTATGTGTAGATACCAGGCCATTACCTAATTCATGATGGGCCGGATTAGGTTAATTGGCAATTCAGTATATAAAGTCGGTTATGGTCCTTGAATCCTACGTACTGTTCATCTTTTCTGACATCCTATCATCATAGAGAAAATAAGGACTACGTATCGATTTAGAAGATCCAAACACCGCCGAATCGTTTATCGTGAATCGCGTTTGATTAAGGTACGCTTCCGCTTCAGTTATTTAATTCTTGATAATTCCAACATGATGATTATTTAGATTATAGATAAATTATTATCTGTAATAAAATTTTCTAACAATGGCAGCAATTAAACAATAGGAATGGAATGGAAAGAAAAAAAAAAAGAAAGATTTATAACGAAATGAGATTTTGAATTTTTAGTACTTAGAGCATCCACAATGCTACACTTTTTCACGTTGAAAAATATTTGTCACATCATTAAGAAAAATATTATGCCAAAATTTTTGTCTCCAATGCCTTAAATTTTGAATTCTATCATGTTGACATGGAAACAATAAATGAGGAAAGTTTTCATCCCACCTTCTACCACTAGAATGTCTATCTAACATGCTGACTCAGGAATTGACTGGCCAGTTCATCTGAATTTGGTGTTCGTCTGCATTTTTTTGCCCTGCACTTTGGATTTGAAGGATGGCTAATACTTGTACATACTAATAAGAAATATAATCATCGATCTGTAACTTAATCCATTTACTTATTAATTGTATGTGATTTATTTATATTGTCTAAACGTATGCAGGCAATGGAATCACAAGACTTTGTTGACCTTTCATGCACCCAAAAATCTTCTAGCTACACCATGCCATCACAGAATCAAAACCAATTTAATCCACTGAACATCTCGTTTCAGCCCGTCTATCACTTTAATACAACAAATGGAACATGTCCTGTTTATCTTGACCAACATAATGGATCTAGATTCTCCTTCCAAAATTTGCAGTAAACAAATTCATGGGACGATATATGAGCTACTTGAACGACGTCCACAAAGTGGAACAAACTCAGTGGACTTGGTAAGAGAGCTATCTTATTTTTAAAATGTTAGTACTTAATAGATATGATGTGGTTCTGTAGAATTAGTAGCATTTTTCTTTTTTGATTAATACACTTCTTTTGTTTTATATAGTTAAAAAACGCATTGCGTTCATATGAGGATGTATATGGTGTGGAATTTAAATATATTCATTGTTGGGAAATCTTGATTAATAATCCAAAATGGTGCTCAAAAGAGGTTACCAAGACAAGCGTACCGAAGAAACAAAATTTATTTAAGGTGAACGTAGAAATTGTTGGAAATTGTGGGTTAATGGGTCAACTTTGACCTTAAATTTGAGTGGGACCCGATGTTCGAGGGCCGGGTCGGGCCCTTGTGAAATTATTTAAATTTTTTGTTCCGAGTTTATTTAAATAATTCTCTCCCTCTCTTTGACGGTTTATTAACTGTCTCATTTTCGTGATTAGTGGTTCAGTTTTTGTGGTTCATTTTCATTCTGCATAGCATAAGTCTTCTTCCTGTCTTTCTGTTTCTGCATAAGTCTTCAGAAAGTGTTCAATTCTGGTTCGTTGTCTTACAGTCGAGGTGCTGCTTTGTATTTTGGAAGACGCTTTACCACAAACCGTAAGAACAGTGTGACGGGGTAAAAACGTCTTAAGAACAGAGAGCCAAGTTCTCGCCTCGATCATCCCTGCTTAATTTTTCTGCTTGGATCTTGCATTCTTTTTCCATCAGTTTGAGTCATTTTATATATCTTTTTCACGTTGAAGCATGTCTTTTCTTGGAAACTGTAATCTGATCAAAATAATTTACTAACATTCTTAAGACGTTTCTTACTTATTATATGATTACTGGTTCCGAAATTGTACATACTACTCCGTTTCAAACTGCTTCTGTGTAACTTTTAACCTTGCAGTTTCTGATTTGATTTTACCTTTCTGCAAAATTTTAACTTTTAAATTCTGACTTGTTGAACTTCTGTTTCAAAACAGAAATGGCTAATACTATTGGGACGAATGCAATTCCTCCTACTTTGGTCGTGACCACTACTGTGACGCCAACTGTGGCTACTATGATGCCGACTATGGCTGGTCCTTCTGCTTCAACTCATATTTCTCATGGAGAGAAACCTAAAAAATTTAACAGAGTTGATTTTAAGAGATGGCAGCAGAAAATATTATTCTATCTCACCACTCTGAACTTGGCAAGATTTCTCACGGAGGATCCTCCTTCTATTCAACAAGGAGAAAATAATCGAGCTTCGGTTATTGCCTTGGACGCATGGAAACATTTTAATTTTCTGTGCAAAAATTATGTATTGAATGGACTGAATGATTCGCTATATGGTGTGTATAGCATAATGAAATCTGTAAAAGAGCTATGGGAATCATTGGAGAAAAAATATAAAACTGAAGATGTTGGTTCTAAAAAATTTCTTTTCGGTAAATTTTTGGAATATAAAATGACTGACTCTAAATCTGTTATTTCCCAAGTCCAAGACTTGCAGGTACTCCTCCATGATTTGCATGCTGAAAGGATGATTGTAAGTGAGTCGTTCCAAGTAGCAGCTGTAATTGAGAAACTCCCGCCTTCTTGGAGAGATTTCAAAAATTACCTCAAACACAAACGCAAGAAAATGAACTTGGAGGAGTTGATTGTGTGTTTGAGGATTGAAGAAGACACTAAAAAGTCTGAAAGGAGAAATGGAGGACCAAGCATGGAGGCTAAGGCAAACATGGCTGAATCAAGTTCAAAGAAGAACATGAAGAGGAAGCACTCAAACTTTGCTCCAAAGAAAAATGAAAAACAATCAGAAGAACAAGAAGTTCAAAGGGGACTGCTTCAACTATGGCAAACCTAGACATCGTGCAATTGACTGTCGCAAGCCTAAAAAGCAAAATGACCGTGCACATGTTGTTGAAACTGAAAATGTGACTGAAGGTGTTCAAGATATGCACCTATCTGCTGTAATATCTGAATGTAACAGTGTTGGAAATCCCCGGGAATGGTGGGTGGACACTGATGCCACTCGCCACATTTGTGCTGAAAAGAATGTGTTTTCTGAATACAAGACTATTGATGGTGAACAACTGTTCATGGGAAATTCCTCAAGCTCAAAGGTTGAAGGACAAGGAAATATGAACTTGAAGATGACATCCGGCAAGGAACTCGTCCTCAACAATGTGCTGCATGTGCCTGACATTCAGAAAAATCTTGTTTCCGGTTCTCTTCTTAGCAAAAATGGGTTTAAGTTAGTATTTGTATCTGAAAAATTTGTACTAACTAAAAATTGTATGTATGTGGGAAAGGGTTATATGACCGATGGGATGTTCAAGATGAATGTCCTTACTATTGTACCCAAATTGAACAAGACTAATGAAGCTTCTACATCTGCGTATATTGTTGATTCTTCTCGTTTATGCCATAAAAGATTAGGACACGCAAACTTTAAATATGTGCGCAAATTAATGAATTTAAATTTGCTTCCTTCGTTAAGTTTCGATCCTAATAACAAATGTGAAACTTGTGTTGAGGCTAAGTTAGCCAAAAGACTGTTTCCTTCAGTTAAAAGAAACACTTCACCTTTAGAATTAATTCACAGCAATATTTGTGACTTAAAATTTGTGCAAACTAAAGGCGGGAAAAAGTACTTCATTACTTTTATTGACGATTGCACTCGGTACTGTTATGTCTATTTGTTAAAAAGCAAAGACGAGGCTTTGGAAATGTTTAAACATTATAAGCATGAAGTCGAAAATCAACTTAGCAAAACAATAAAACTTGTTCGAAGTGATAGAGGTGGAGAATATGGAACACCATTTGAGGAATTTTGTTCTGAACAAGGTATTATTCACCAAACAACAACTCCTTACTCACCTCAATCTAATGACATTGCGGAAAGAAAGAATCGCAAGCTTAAATAAATGATGAACGCTATGTTGATCAGTTCTGGTCTACCCCAAAATTTGTGAGGGAAAGCTATCCTCTCGGCAAATCACGTTCTTAACAAAATACCACACAAAGTAAGGGATGAAACACCTTATGAGTTATGGAAAGGTCACAAACCTTCATATAAATACTTGAAAGTGTGGGGGTGTTTGGCAAAGGTAGAAGTGAGCCAAAACCTAAACAAATAAAAATAGGACCAAAAACTGTAGATTGCATATTTATTGGATATGCTTATAACAGCATTGCATATCGCTTCCTTGTGTATAAATCCGAGATTCCGGATATACATGAAGATACAATAATTGAATCAAGAAATGCAAGTTTCTTTGAAGATGTCTTTCCTCGTAAAGACAAAAGTGACATAGGTTCAACAAAACGAACTTACGATGCTGCAAATGATGATGAAAATGAAGAAGAACTCAGACGCAGTAAAAGGGTTAGAAAGTCTACGTCATTAGGTTCAAAGTTTCTAACATACATGATCGAAGATGAACCTAAGACATTCAATGAAGCGATGTCAACACCAGAAGCTCCTTTTCGGAAAAAAGCTATCAATAGTGAAATTGAATCGATAATGCAAAATCACACTTGGAAGTTGGTTGATCTCCCACCTGGAAATAAACCTCTAGATTACAAGTGGATTTTCAAGAAAAAATTAAAATCGGATGGATCTATTGATAAATACAAGGCTCGATTGGTAGAAAAAGGATATAGACAAAAGGAAGGTTTAGATTTCTTTGATACTTACTCACGAGTAACGAGGATTACTTCGATAAGAATCCTTGTTGCAATTGCTGCGATACATAATCTCGAAATTCATAAAATGGATGTTAAAACAACCTTTTTAAATGGTGAGTTGGAAGAAGAAATATACACGGAGCAACCTGAAGGATTTGTCGCTCATGGACAAGAGAAAAAGGTTTGCAGACTCGTTAAGTCTTTATATGGATTAAAATAGGAGCCAAAGCAGTGGCACCAAAAGTTTGACAAAACAATGTTGTCAAATGGTTTTAAGATTAACAAGTGTGATAAATGAGTGTATAATAAGAGCACACCAACAACATATGTCTTAGTATATCTATATGTCGATGATATTCTAATTCTAGGTAGCAATCATGATATCATTATATCTACTAAGAAAATGTTAACCAAACACTTTGACATGAAGGACATAGGTGTAGCAGATATAATTCTTGGAATTAAAATTTCTAAAACACCAGATGGCCTCGTTCTTTCACAATCTCATTATGTTGAGTCTGTGCTAAAGAGATTTGGAGTCTGTGATGAAAATCCGGTCAAAACTCCAGTAGACACAAGTCTACACTTAGCCAAAAATAGAGGTGAACCAGTACTTCAATTAAAATACTCTCAGATTATTGGAAGTCCAATGTATCTCATGAACTGCACACATCCTGATATTGCATTCGCAATTAATAAATTGAGTAGGTTCACATGTAATCCAAGCAATGATCACTGGAAGGCATTGAATCGAGTACTTCAATACTTGAACGTACTTTGAAATTTTGATTACATTATTTGAGATATCCAGCAATATTAGAAGGATATTGTGATGCAAATTGGATATCGGATATGAAAGATTCTAAATCCACAAGTGGTTATATATTTACTCTTGGTGGTGCAGCTGTGTCCTGGAAATCCTCAAAGAAAACTTGCATAGCTCGATCAACAATGGAATCGGAGTTTATTGCTTTAGATAAAGCTGGAGAAGAAGCAGAATGGCTTCGTGACTTCTTAGAGAATATTTTGTGTTGGCCTAAGCTGGTTCCTGCAATTAGTATTCACTATGACAATCAATCGGCAATTGCAAGGGCACAAAATTGTATGTATAATAGTAAGTCTAGACATATACGTCGTAGACATAATACCATAAAACAGTTGATCTCAAATGGTATAATCTCCATTGATTATGTGAAATCAAAGGAGAATCTTGTGGATCCGCTTACAAAAGGTCTACCAAGAGATCAAGTATATTATCTGACAAAGGGAATGGGATTAAAGCCGAATATGCATGAATCTTAATGATGGTAACCCAACCTTGTTGATTGGAGATCCCAAGATCCTGGTTCAATGGGACAACTAAGTTATTACGATTCAGTAAAGCACTTATCCATTCTTTTATAAAAGTGATGTCTGCAGAATGTATAAAGGTTAAGTTGTAACTTTTAATGATTCCTATAGCTTGGATAAATCAAATGGGGTATAGAAGAATACTCTTAATAGGAGATCACCTATATAAGTGTAAAGTGGGGCCGCTTCTATGAGAATTTGGGGCTTAAATTCTCTAGAGCACTTATGAATCCCAAGAATTGTTCAAGGCCAAAATGAACACAACTATGAGAACCAAAGAATTGATAGAAAAGTTATTGTGTGGATACTGTTGCCTTGGTTTACATCAACGGCTGAACAGTTCAAGGCATCATGTTCACTAATTAGCCAAGTAAACTCTATAGTATTCACTAAGGCAGGTTCAAAGCCAAAAACTACCTCTCCTGATGCAATAAGCTTTTCGCCTGAACTCTCTGATCGTGTCTGCATCTCATTGCATAGTCATGATAATTTCCATTCATTTGGGGGATTGTTGGAAATGGTGGGTTAATGGGTCAACTTTGACCTTAAATTTGAGTGGGACCCGATGTTCGATTTGTCAAAATTAATGTTCAATTTAATTCTACGTTCCGAGTAGATGAGCGTGGAATATTTAATTGTATAAAACTATTTCCATATGAATGAAAAATTATGGTTGAAAGTTGGACAATAAATATGAGGAATAAATGGGAAACAATGGGAAAAATGTGCCAATCCCACATAGGTTGCAAACACAATGTTGAACCACTTAATAAGCTTCAAGTTGAGAAATGGGTTTGGGCCCCAAGGGGTACCAATAGTCTTTGAAAGAGGGGAGTCTTAGACAATGTCTAGACTAGCCCAAAAGCCACACGCGCGCACGCACCGCTGCCGCCGTCCATCCGTTCGACCGGCCGGCTCGGGATCGGGTCGTGGTCGTGGGCTTGGGCCGGGTCGGGTAGGGCCCGTGTGAAATTATTTAAATTTCTTGTTCCGAATTTATTTAAATAATTCCCTCCCTCTCTTTGATAGTTTATTAACTGTCTCATTTTCATGATTAGTGGTTCAATTTTTGCATGGAGTGGGCTGAATGGAAACTGCTCAAAATCACCACATTCTCCTCTATTTTGTTGCTTTCATTCATCACGAATTTTCATTCTGCATAGCATAATTCTTCTTCCCGTCTTTCTTTTTCTGCATAAGTCTTCAGAAAGTGTTCAATTCTGGTTCGTTGTCTTGCAGTCGAGGTGCTGCTTCTGCAAGTGTTCGATCGTTGTATCTTGGGAAGCGCTTTACTACAAACCGTAAGCACAGTGTGACGGGGTAAAAACGTCTTAAGGACAAAGAGCCAAGTTCTCGCCTTGATCATCCCTGCTTAATTTTTCTGCTTGGATCTTGCATTCTTATTCCATCAATTTTGCGTCATTTTATATATCTGTTTCACGTTGAAGCATGTCTTTTCTTGGAAACTGTAATCTGATCAAAATAATTTTCTAACAGAAATAATGGAGCCCTATAATGTGAATTCAAAACTATAAATACAAGGATTACACAATGGTTCCTCAAGAACTTATTCCTATGTGTAGTGTCACTAACTATCAATCAATCCCAATAAGCATAAAAGAGAACATTTAAACGAATTTTCTTACAACAGGGACGTGGAGATCATAAGGATATATAATAGGTTCCAATTTGCATCCATTACAATCATCATAGGAATTGGATTACCTCGTGAAAACTTATTCCTTCTAAACCGATATCCGACAAAGAAAATGATTTGGAGGCTCTGGGTTTTGCTCATTGGGACTTAACAAGTAAGAGTGGATTAAAGATACCCAGAAATGATAGAATCCTTTGATTCATTTGGGAATATGGATTTTGTTGTTCAAGAATTTAGAAATCAGAAGAGCTTTTTAAAGAATGAGATATAGATTGGAATGTGTTTGTTTTTTCCTTTTGTTTCGGCACAATAGATTGGATTTTGTTAGTTAAATGTGTTTTTTAGTTGATTTTATTTAAACAAAATAATTACCACATAGGCAAAACTATGAGATCAAAAATAAGGCATTGGAGATGACTTTTTTAATAATATTTTTTTATTTATAATTTAATTTTTTATAGATTGGTGGGTCATCGGGTGGAGGAGCCTCCCAAACTCACCCTGCGAACCCTTTATTCGGGCGGGGATCCCTAATGTTATTAGGTTTCTTTGAATCTCGGGTTCATAGAATTTTTTTTGCCATCTCTATACTTGCAGACTTTAACAACCATCGTCGATAGCTGAAGTGGTGTCGTAGGTAGGGGTGGAAAAAATAACCGAACCAGATCAAACCAAACCAAACCAAACCAGAACCAAACCAAACCAAGCGGTTTGGTTCGGTTCTACATAAAAAAAAATAATGGTTTGGTTCTTAGAATCAAGAAACATTTTGTTTCGATTCTAATTTCGGTTCTCTTTCTAGAACCAAAACCAGAACCAAGAATCAAACTCAATTTATATTTATATATTTTACAAATTAGTGGATATTCATCTCATCAAAATATTTAAATCTAAAATTATAAATGTGAAATGTACAAAAATATTATTTACCATACATTTTATCTCATTTCTTATTAGACAAAGTTTTTAAATCATAAATCTAAATTCTAATTCTAATTCATTTTTCTTCTTTTCAATTATAGACACGCATTCACATGGTTGTACTTACACTCCTATAACACAGCAATCGTTGTACTCCTTAGTCACCATCAGTGGCATAGATGTTTATTTTTTTTAAATTTATGTATATATAAAACTCGGCTCAATTTGTCAATTCTTAAGAGTTAACTCAAACTCAAGTTACAAATCCATTCCTAACTTTCATGACACTACGTTAGAATGAGACTCAGAACTTCATTGTAACCAATAACTATAAGTCTAAATGGCCTTTATGTTCGATTCTTTAAGTTTCAATGGATCGGTGAGTTTCCTTTAGGCGAGTTTCTTCTTCTTTGACTTGAAATAACATGTTACTTTTTCTAAATTTTTATTTTGTTAACTAAAAATTTCATTTTCTATTTAGTATTGTTGTAGATGGATTCTAATGAAGAAGCGGATATAAACAGGTTTTAATTTGCATTTATTATTTAAAAATTCAAGTAATGGTCTCAGAACCAAACCAGACCAAACCAGAACCGAGGGGTTTGGTTCCAGTTTGGTTCCATATCTTTAAAAAAATCAATTGGTTCCATTAGTAAAAAACCATTAGTTTATGGTTTGTTTGGTTCTTCTGGAACCAGAACCAAACCGAACTACGTCCACCCCTAGTCGTAGGGAGTGTGAAAATGGAAAATTGGTGCAATAATCTCCAGCCTATTGACTTTGTGACAAACTCATCATATTCATTTTTTTCCCCTAATTTTTTTCCTTGTGTTCTTTATAGCGAAGCACAATAGTCCCTTAAGTCTGAGTATATCACTCATGGTAGGCATAGGAATTCCCTTTAGTATTTTGGAAGGGGGTGAAGGTGGGTGTGCTTCGGCTTTTGGTAGATCACGTCAATTACGTGCATTTATGGTGTTGATAAATAGTGTGTCATGATGGGCATCGTTAGAATGTGAAATGATGAGTGCGCGGTGACGATTGATAATTATTTCAATTTAGTACTTTTCATTCTGTTTTCCTTCACGTGACATGTGGTCTATCTTGATCGTTTACTTTACAAGACTTACCCTATTTAAAGGGGCCAGGGCATCACAATACTTTACCTATCGCGAGTTCATATATTTAGAGGGAACTTTTATTCCAGCCATGGTTTCTCCAATGAAGCTTCAGCTTTAAGTTTTAGGTAAATGTTTTCCTGTATTTTTCATATTTTCTCGCTTTCCTTCACCCTTTTTCGATTTGTCAACATTCTCTAGGTATTTTAGGATAGTTAGTGTTGTGAACAACTACATACTTCTGTTTCTTTTATTATTCATATCTCTCCTCTTCAATTTCTAGCATCTTCAACTGTTTCAAAAATACATCACATCATCTTTACATAGAAGTAAAATGTCTTCCCAGAAAGACTCCTAATACATTAGTCATAGTGTGAATCGCCTCCTTGGAGAGGGTTTCGAAGAATTCACGTCATCGCCTCCTAGGTGGCAAAAAAAATAGTGCAATAATCCTTTAAAGAAGAAGAGAAGGGAAACAAAACAAGTCACATCAAAGGCGAAAGCTAGTAAATTCAGCGAGTATGTTGTTCAGCCTTCATTAAAGCCTTCGCTAGGGATAGGAATGCCACTGCCACACGATAGTTAGACGAGGAGTTAGTTTCTAGTATGAGAGTTATTCTTCCTTCTGTGCTCAATATATTGAATGACATTTGTTTATGTACAATTCTCAATGTGAATTTGGTGTTGAAGAATGTTGAGCTACATGTCTTTGGTGCTCATGAGTGAGCTAATAACCCTCCAAGAGGATCCGTTGCCATGTATTAGGCATCAATGTAACAGAGACTTTGCCTTTCTCTTCACCCCTTCTTTAGAGAGGTGCTTCTCGACTTTAATATGGTGCCAACACAAATAACACCCAATTCCTTGGGGTAGGTGGTGGCATCCTTTTTTATATGAAGGATTCCGAGTGATGGTTATGACATGCCTGCGAGGGTGTTTGAAAGCAACTGCCAGCCTTACAAATCAATCTCTATCTACTTGATTCTAGGCCTGATGTTTGAGTTTCCCTAATGATAAATGTATTTTAGAACAAATTCTACTTAATTTATGTTTATTTGTTAACATTTCAGATTAATTCTCAAAATCAAGAGAATGAAGCAAATTGAGGAAATTAATGAGCAATTGGATGATTAATTGAAGTTAAAATGCACATTCGAGAGTTATTGAGGCCAACCGAGAAACATGTGTGGTGCTAAACTAAAGAAATCAAGATTTGGGGGACCTAATTGAATAAGTTGAGAGTTGAAATGAGCTAATTGAGAAGATTCATAAGTTTAGGGACCAAAATGCTCTAATCGAAAGCAGAGGACTTGAGATGCAAATAATAGAGGACCAACTTAAATGGATTTCAAAGTTGGAATTTGCAAGTGAATTTAGTATAGCGTGACCTCACGAAGTATAAAGGCACGGCCGCACGCACATTAGTTCAATGGTCAAAATAGAAATCAGCACATTGCGTGGTCGCACCAAATTGTCCTGCCCGACTGCGTGGGCTTCCGACTTGGCCGTTAATTTAGACATTTGCATAATTTTCAACAGGTTTTCCTCCTTGATCAGCTACATTTCTCCACAACCTATATAACTCCTGAGGCACAAATTCCAAACATTTGCCTCACCTGGGGGGGCTCATATTACAAAGTCAAATTTTTGGGAGATTGAAGTAAAGCAAATAGCAAGACTTGAAGATTATATGAAGAATTGAATCTCAATGCAAGCTTTCCTTTCTTTTATACTATTTTCAATGAACGCCTATTTTTATTGTTTTTGTTTTTTTAATTATGATGTGTAACAAAATTCTCATGTTGGGATGAACAATGTAGCCTAGTTAATTATTTTTATTCCAAACTCCTTTGTTTTAATTATTCCTTGCATGTATTGATTTTATTTTGAGTTTAATGCATGAGTTAATTGGCCACTAATTCATAATTTCATGGTTTTTTTTCATAATCCAAGAGGTGAGCCAACAAACTAGACTTAGGAATAAAATCCGGTGATTGAAGAAAAGATAGAGATATACATTTGTTATCACCGCGGTCGTGTGTGAATTCTTGTGTTATAGGCATCAAGATAAAGAATAATTTGGACCCTCTTTAGTGATACATGGTTAACTTATATAGGTAGAATTGATTTAAACTCGATAGAGTAATTTCAATATACATTTTTGAAATCGACTGAATGCATATTAGGAAATAAAACAAGAGTTTGAAATAATTTAATTTGCTGGGTGAAATCATGAATCCCAGCTCTTTCATAATCATTTTAAAAACAAAACAATCCCGTAATTTATTTATTTAGTTTATTTTCTTATTTTAGTTTTTTTACAAAACACCTTTCAATGTTCAAATAAAGTTTGGAACTTACAATATCGATACTTAATAGCAGTCCTCGTGGGAACGATAACTTGGTCTATTAAAGTCTACTCTAAATCTTGTGATTTGCTTCCTTTTGATTCAGAAATTGAACACACATTTCGACAGAGGCGCAGACAACAGTTGGAGGTAGCTCAATAAACAGATCTTCACATGACAAACGGTATAGATCCAAACAATCCTATAAATCTAAATAATCTATTAGTAGTTGTTATTGAACATTAACAAAATCATGGGGGACGTCCTTTAAGAGATTACATGGTCCCCCCCCGGTGGGAATATTGGAACTTGTGTGGTGCCGCTGGCAATACCTGTAAATAATTATGAGATCAATACTTCCTTGATTTCATTGATCCAAAACTCGACAGTATTTCAAGGGTTACCATCTGAAGACCCACATGCACACCTTAGGACTTTTCAAGAAATATGAGATATGCAGTGCATGAAAAGGGTTCCAGCTAATGCCGTGAAATTGAAGTTATTTTCCTTCTCGCTGGCCGATAAAGCAAAGGCTTGGTTCTATTCCTTGCCTCTACACTCACTGTTCTAAAAGACGCTCAACCCCACTCTAGCAATTTTCAAGAACAGCTCTAATCAAACTCAATGACCGCTCAAGTGTTTTTAACAGATCAAAATACTCGAGTTCCTCTCGAAAGTAGCTCGAGCAGTCAACTTATATTTGGAATTTTTGAATTTAAAATTAAATAAAACTAATTTAATTATTTTAATTTTCTCCATTTAAAAAGAAATATAGATAAATTGGTCCACAATCCACGACCCACGACCCGAGCCCGAGCTCATGGGCGTCCTGCACCGAGTCGATATGTTCTACAGACGGCGTCAACGGTGAGCGCATGGGGACTTTGGACTAAACCCAATAGGATCTAAGTCCTCCCTGCTTCAAACACTATTGGTATCCGTTGGGGCTAAAATTCAAGTCTCCAAGTTGAGGGTTCTAAGCACGTCAATTTTTCCTTCTTTTTCCTATGTTGGAAAAAGCTAAACTTAGTCCACTTATTCCAAACAAGCTTAGGTCAATATCACCACTTTAACAATTGATTTCTCATTCATCCAAAAATTCTTCCAGGAATCCAATTATACTACAATCATTACTCACGGAGTCGAGTACATTTGACTCCTCATCCGTACATAACAGATATTGGGACCCACTTGAATATTTGGTCAAAGTTGACTCATTACAACACATTTCCAAAAATCCCACATATGAATGGAAATTTCCCAAATGTGCAAATGAAATGTAGGTGCATATGCAGACACTAAAAGAGAGTACAAGCGATAAATTATTGCATAAGGAGGGTTAACTCGTGGCTTTAAGCCTGCCTTAGTAGAATACTATTGGATTTACTTGGCTAGTTAGTGAACGGGATGTTTTGAACTCCCCAGCCATTGGTATAAACTAAGACAATAGTACCCATACAATAAGCTTTCTATCAATTCTTTGGTTCTCAATGTTGTGTTTAGTTTGGCTCTGAACAACTCTTAGGTTTCATAAGTGCTTTAGAAAAATTTCAAGCCTTGAAACATTTTCATGGAACCCTACTTCACACTTACAGAGGTGATCTCCTATTAAGAGTATTCTTCCGTACTCCACTTGTTTCACTCAAGCTATAGGAATCATTAAAATTTTTAACTTAATATCACACACTCTACAGAAACCACTTTCTATTTTCTTATAGAATGGGTAGGAAACTTTTCTTAAGTGCTTAACTGAATCTTCATAGTTTAGTTACCACATTGAACCAAGTTCTTGTGATCTCCAATCAACAAGGTTGGATTACCATTACGAGGATTCGTGCGTAATAGGCTTTTAACCACATTCCTTTTGATAAGTAGTATACTTGATCTCTTAGTAAACATTTTATAAGCGGATCTACGAGATTCACCTTTGATTTCACATAATCAATGGAAATAACACTATTCAAGATCAAGTACTTAATGGTATTGTGTTTACGACGTATATGTCTAGACTTACCATTATACATACTATTATGTGCCCTTCTAATACTTATGGTCGACACTGGCTTAGGTCAACATGGAATGTCCTGTAATATGAAGTCATTATGTTTCTTCTCTTGCCTTATCTATAGCTATGAACTCCGATTCCATCGTTGAGCAAGCTATATAATTTTTTTGAGGACTTCCAAGACATAACCGCACCACCAATGGTAAAGACATAACCACTTGTGGATTTAGAATCCTTTGTATTTGATAGGTTCTTCATCATTTAGTAAAGTACCACTTGCAGTTTAATAAGTTTGTTTTAGTTGAACTTGTTTCTTTCCTCTCTTAACATAGAAAGATATCTTAAAAAATGCAGCATTCTTAGATTTAATTAGAGTTCCTTCATGTACTTTTGGAATATCTGATTTATGAACAAGAAATTGACGGGAATTACTATTATTTGTATAACCAATAAATATTCAGTCAATAATTTTAGGCCCTATTTTGACTTGCTTATGATTTGGTACTTCAACCTTAGCAAAACACCCCCATACTTTTAAGTTTTTGTAGGTAGACTTATGATCTTTCCATAACTCATAAGGAGTTTCGTTGTTTTTCTTTTGGGGTATTTTATTCAAAATGGTATTTACCGAGAGGATATCTTCCCCCTAAAATTTCGAGTTAAGCTAGAACTTATTAACATAGCATGCATCATCTCTTTAAGAGTTCGATTCTTACGTTCTACAATGCTGTTAGATTGGGGAGAATAAGGAGCCATTGTTTGATGAATAGTTCCAAATTCAGAATAGAATTCTTCAAACTATGCTCCATATCCTCAACGTCTATCACTACGAATAATTTTATTCATTTTCCAAGTTGATTTTCAACTTCATTTTTATGAAATTTGAAAACATCAAACACTTCATCTTTGCTTCTTAGGAGATATACATAATAATATTTTGTGCAATCGTCAATAAAAGTAACGAAGTACTTTCTACCACCCCTAGTTTGCACGAATTTCAAGTCACAAATATCGTTGTGAATTAATTCTAAAGGTGTAGTGTTCTTTTCAATAGAATGGAACAGGGTTTTGGCTTACTTAGCCTCAATGCAAAACACAAAAACTTACGATTTGCATGTCCTAATCTATTATACCACAAAGAAGATGACTCAACAACATAAGCAGAAGATAATGTATTATTAATCTTAATTGTGTTTGGTACAATAGTAAGGACGTTCATCTTGAATCACACAAGTAGACTTCCCCCCCCCCCCCACACAAGTCATTCTTAGTGAGTACAAATTTATCAGAAACAAAGACATTTTTGCTTACTAAAGACTCAGATACAATGTTCTTGAATATGCCCAGTACATTAGCATATTGTTTAGGATGAGCTCTTTTCCAAAACGCATCCTCAAAGTAACTTTCCATTGTCCTTCAATTTTAGAACTTGTTGAATTTCCCAAGAAAAGTTGTTCTACATTGATTGCTTTATAGTTTGAGAACATCGCCTTGTCAGCAAAAATGTGACGAGTAGCACCAATATCTACCAACCATTCTCTAGGATTTCCAATATTGTTGCATTCAGATAAAATAGTGGACAAGTTTAGTTCTTGTATCCCTTCAGATAATGTGTCTCTTTCAGCCTTTTTCTTGAGAATTCTGTTTCTTTGGCTTACGACTTCATTTGCACGATGTCCCGATTTACCACAATTGTAATAATTTCCCTTGAATTTATTGGCCTTATTCTTGTTATCTTTCTTCGGAGCATCACCAAAATGTTTCATTTTCTTATTTCTCTTGGAACTTGATTCCACTATATGAGCCTTTGCCATAAACCGTTCTTCAGTTTTCTTTTTCAAGTGTGCGATTATTTTTCTCAATCCTTAGTCGGACAACTAATTTCTCCAAGTTCATCTCTTTGCGTTTGTGCTCAAGATAGTTCTTGAAATCTCTCCATGAAGGAGGAAGTTTCTCAATGATTGCATCAAATTGGAATGACTCACTTAAAGTCATATTTTCAGCATGGATGTCGTGAAGTGAACTTGACTTATCACATTTTTTGAATATACCATCTTGTATTCAAGGAACTTTCCAACATTGAACTGTGCTAGCATCCCCCGACCTATATTTATTTTCTAAGTACTCCCACAATTCTTTTGCAAATTTCATGGACCTATACACATTGTATAGTGAGTTATCTAATCCATTAAGAATATAGTTTTTGCATAAGAAGTCGGAATGCTTCCATGCCTCCACAGCAATTAGGGACTCCCTATTGTTTGGTCTTTCTTGAATTGCTAGAGCATCTTCAATAAAAATACTTGCCAAGTTCAATGTGGTTAAGTAGGATTAGGGGTGGGCGTCGGTCGGGTTGGGTCGGTTTTTTGCCCAACCCGAACCCAACCCACCACGGTCGGGTTGATAAAAAATCAACCCAACCCAACCCAATTACGAATTCAAACCCAACCCAACCCAACCCAGCCCTAAGTAGGATAACATCTTTTGTTGCCATCTTTTGAAGTCAACACCACTAAATTTTTCCGTATTTTCTCCATGTGGTACATGATTTGCAAGTACCGTAATAGACACATGTGGAACCATAGTATTTGTACCACTTGTACGAGGAACAACATTTGTTCCATTGGGAGCAACATTAATCCCATTGTTATCCATTTCTATTTACAAAAAAAAAAGATAAACAATTCAATATATATAGAAATGATGAAGCAAGTTAATCGTTACAAAAACACAACTATCGAATCAAACGAAGATAATACGGTATTAAAGTTAATTTAAATATAATGCAACAAGTCCTACGTGAATTTGATGATAAGTATTTTTTATATAATATATTAAAAACTAGACTCTAAAAAAAATCTGGAACAATTTTAAAATTGAAGTTATAAATGTAACATGCAAAGAAAATCTAGAATAATGTTAATGTTCAAATTATAATATGCACAATAACAAAATTATGTCTTAAGATTGTTTGAACAGTGGTTCGATTGTGGTTGCTATGCACCCAAATATCAAATAAAAAATAAATCACAAACAACTTACTTGTAATTGGAAACAAGAAAATTTGAAAGCAAAATGAAAGATCGAGGCAAGAGTTCGACTCTCTTTCTTTAATATGTAATTGCCCCGCTCCTGTGCTAATGGTGTAATATCAAACGCCTCCCTAGATACAATGATCGACTTCCTTCAATAGCAGAACTACAAACATGAAGGAACAACGAACCCGAAGTGTTTTGTACTCTCTTAAATGGAAAATAACATTTGAAGAATGTAAAGAGATTTTCAACTTGTTTATGTTAATGATGCACAACAAAGATGGAATCAATAAACCAAGCCTAGGGGGTCCAATTTATAGATGTTGAAGTGGTGTGGCTAGAAAGTCACACTCAAAATTTGGCACTAATTCGAACAATCATGATTTCTCACTGTTCCAGAAGATGCTCGAGTCACGCTTGAACGGTTTTCAAGAACCGCTCGAATCACGCTTGATGACTACTCGAGCGTTTTTAACATAATCAAAACGCCCAAGTTCCATTCAAAGGACGCTCGAACAATCAGCTTATATTTGAAATTCCTGAACTTAAAATTGAATAAAAATAATTTATTGATTTTCTCCAAAGAAAAAGAAATATAGATAAATTAACTCATGACCCAAGCTCGAACCCGAGCTTGTCGGACAGACGGAAACCTCATGTGTGGGCTTTGAACTAAACCCAATAGGATCTAAGTCCTCCGTCCTTCAAATGCTACTGCTACCCCTTGGGGCCCAAACCCAAATGTCGAAGTTGAAGTTAATAAACTAGTCAATTTTCCCTTCTTTTTCCTATCTGGGACAGAGTTAAACTTAGTCCACTTATTCCAAACAAGCTTAGTTCAAGATCACCACCTTGAAAATTAATTTCTCATTCATTCGAAAATGGTTTTAGGAATTTAAATATACTACGATCATCTACTCATGAAGTAGAGCATGTTGGACACCTCATCCATACAAAATGGATATCAGGACCCACCCGAATATTTGGTCAAAGTTGACTCATTACAATACATTTCCATCAACTTTCATGGGGATTCTCATGGTACACTTCTGCATCTATTGAGGAGCTCCAAACTTTGTTGCAATTAGTGTGTGAGAAAATGGAATGAGGACTACGCTAGTTGTTGGAAACACAGACACTGGTTATTACAAAGAAATGAAGAAGTATGTCAAGTATATTTATCTGAGATATATCCCAACTATATGGCATTTATTCGAACTTATAACTGACTTCTTATACATGAAAATGGATAACATTTCCATTCATAGAAGGTATAACATCAACCTATTATCAGAAGAATAAAATTCCCAACTACCAGGAGTGTTGGAGAGATCAAAGGAAATCAACTTGACTCATGAAAATATTACTTGGAAAGTATGATGATAAAACAGTCAATCATGGCGACTAGAAAATGGATGTGGAGGTCGAACCTAATAAAATGATTTGAATCAGTAGTATGTCGGTGGAGGATGAGACCAAGCAAATCATTGCATTGGTTCAGGAAAAGAAAGCTACTTTTTCTTAGATTGTGTATGAGTAGATGGAATATTAAGAGAAATTTCATAGTATTATTTGAATGTACTCCTTGAGTCTACACTTGTGAAGCATAAAAATTAACACTTTGCACTCGAACATCAGTAGGTCATACATGAGGAGACAACTAAGTTGTTGAAAGAAAAATTTACCAGAGAGGTCAAATATCCGCAATAGATGGAAAATGTGGTGCTAGTAAAAAAGATAAATGGTAAATGAGCTTCTTAGACGTATTTTCATGTTATCATCAAATACGAAGGATGGAAAAGGATGAAGTTTTATCACAGATGGAGAGACTTTTTGCTAAACCTCGATGTTGTTTAGTCTTGAAAATATAGGTGCAACATATCAACATATAGTCAATATGGTCTTTGAGAAAGAGATTGGGAATTCAATTGAGGCCTATGTAGACGATATGGTAGTACACAACGTTAAGAGTGAGAACCATATCAACGACCTACGACACATCTTTTATATGGCCATCTATCATAAATTATGATCAATCTAGAAAATGTGTATTCAGAGTGTGTGGAGCAAAATTCTGGGGGTTTATGGTGTCGTTGAGAGTAATTGAGGCTAATGCTGATAAAATCAAAGAAATATTAGAAATGGAAAAACCCTAACTACAAATGATGTGCAATGACTCACTGGACGAATAGTTGCGCTTAATAGATTTATGCTTCATCACGAGTAAACATTCGATCGCTAACAAACGATCAATAAAGAATTCATCATGAGCAAAGCAATCGATAGTCAACGAATGATCAATAAAATAGCTTTGGACATAAACGAACAATCATCCCAATTTTTGAGTAGAACTTTGAATGATAAATAAATTCGATAATCGTTGCAGTACTTCATACTGATGAAGTATTGATCATTAAAAGTTGTACATTGATAGAGTAACATATATGTAAAAAATTGATTAAACGTATAAGAATAAATAACAATTCAGAAATAACAGTTCATTAATTTCAGAAAAGGATTACATCAACAAAACATCAGGGAAAGACAATTACTAGAAAATGATTTACAAAAAATTTCTAAGGATCTAGTTAATGATCCTCATTATACGAATTTAAAGCATCACCATCATTCTCATCTTCTTCTTCCAATGGTTCATCCTGAGCATCGAACGAAGCCCTCAAATTCATCAAGGTCGATTTAAGGGTGGTCGAGTTCAAGCCAACTATTCACTTTTTTGTGAGCGTAGATCGTGGATTTTACTCCAAACATGTTAGCAATCTCTTCAAGTTATGGAGAGATTTTATAGGCCTCGATTCCCTCATGCTCGTAATTAGCCAACCTTTGTTCGTGCTCCTCTCGAATCAAAGAGAGTGTAGCCTCTTTCTTCAGCTCGACCTTCTCTCTCTTCAACTCGGCGTTCATATTTACGAGATCGGAATAACCCTTGGAGGTCGTATCCATGGATCCTAGGAGGGCTCTCTCCCTGGTCAATACTTGAAAGTCATAACATATATTACTACTTGGACATCACAAAAATTGAAAAGCAAGAGAGTTTGTGGAACTAACCTTTCTCATCTTGATCAAGAAAGAGCAATGAATATGGAGGTTTCTTCTCTTTTTCAAATCATCAATCAAACTCTAATTGATAGCATTGGTAATGGCTTGAACATCCTCATCCATGTAAGAAGCAGATTGAGCAAAAGCCTCTTTCCCTTCAGCATGAGGATTAACTAAGGTACAAGCTAGAATTTGTGGATGAGTGGAAGAAGATAGTCATATGGAACGTCAGTAGGGAGGTTTCTATCATCGGCCTTCCTCTTCGTGCCTTTGCCCTTATCGTCTTTAGCCTTCAGCAGTGCTTCGACTTTGTTAAAACTGAAGCTCATCTCTACTAGAAACACCAAAAGAGAAAATTGATTAAATGCAAAGAAAGAAAAAGTAAGTTGATAAAAATAAAAGGTGTCAAAAGAATCACCCTCTACAAAGTTAATACGATGTTTGATCAGAATATCATCGGTGAGGAAATCTTTCATACGATCACCAAGAGGGTCAGACCTTTGCAAGATTACAAAAGTTTCTTCTTCAACCTCATAAAAGGCTATCAAACTATTAAAGGCACTAAGATTTTGACGATTCCAAGTGGTCGAAAACTGGAAAGATCCATTGTTTCGTTTAAGAAAGAAAAACCTGATCTTCCATCAAGTCTGGGAGGATAGACATGATGGGGTTTTAAATTTGTTTCAACTATAATCATGGTGCAGTTTCAGTTCGATGAAAGATCGTAAAACGTTTAAATATGGGGTTAGGTTATTTTTCAAGCAAACCAAGAGGAAATAAACGAGGCTTCTCCAGGAATTGGGAGCCAATTGGGCAGAATTGAGGTCAACAAAGCAAAGAAAAGATACAAGGAAAGGAAAGAGAGGAAGTTGAAGAACCACCTTTGATCGAATTCAAATATACGCTCACTTCATCCTCCTCTCCATTACAAGACGCTCTTCATCACTTAGCATTCGATAAGTATGTCGGAGAAAAATAATAAAGGAATTACGTACTTCTACCAATCACAACTCGTTGTAAGAAATCTGATAATCCGGGATGACAAGAGCTTCTTGAGGTCGATGAAAAACTCATGCACGAGCAATTTTTTGCTACATTCAAGGGGAATAGGCAAAACATTAGAAAGGATATGATCAGATGAAATGGAAGGAGAAGATGATGGGAGAAGATTTGAAGCACGAGTAAAAAACTGGTTGATGGAGGGAGAAGAAGAAGAGGAATGGGTGTTTATTTTGCTAAATGATAGCGAAACCCTTACCTCTTTATCAACACTATCTATTATGACTACAATATCCGTTTTATAAAACCACGAACCACAAATAACCTACCTAGGATAGTAAATTAAACAAATCTTGAACCCCCGAGACTCACTAAAAAAAATAAAAAATTGATCCTAGATGCAGAAAAGAGGAAGAAAAGAGATGATAGAAGTACCTTTGCTAATGAATAGTCGCTGGTCGTCAAATCCAACAGTAAGAAAGAAAGAAATGGAGAATGAAGGAAAAGGGAGAACAAATTTTAGATTTCAGAAGATACTAAAATGATATATGGAAGTATGGAAGTCTTTTATAAAAACACATAATGGCGTTTCATGTTATCCAAAAAAACCCTTAATTTCCTGTTGGATGGACTTTGAAGCAATAGATTGGCATATCGAAATGATGCGCCATCATAGTAATAGGCGTGATGCATGGGAACTAAGACCTAATATCCTATTGACACGTATACACATGCTAGCTGACCGACATCATTTCTTGGAAAGGCCGAACCATTCATACTTGGAGAATAATTGAAAGATTGATTCTCTCATGATATGAATCATGATCATTCGATAGGACTATTGATACTTGTACAATTTATGGATTATCGATATGATCACTCGATCGATTTCTTTCAATATTGATGAAGACAATAAAGGGCAAAATACACGATCCATTACCTGGTCCAAAAAACAATGGACATGTGTCAATGAGAAATATCGGTTCACGTCATACCCCACTATTAATGGGCGGTTAACAATTCATAATGGGTAGTCATTACCCATTAGTTAGCGCTTATGCAAAAATAAGGTATAGGTTTACATTATGAGAATTTCAAGTAGGTCTAAGGTATAGGTTTACATTATGAGAATTTCAAGTAGGTCTAAGGTATAGGTTTACATTCAAGTAGGTCTAAGGTATAGGTTTACATTACAATTCTCCTCACTGAAACTAATTATCATGTTGTAGTGAAAACGGGGAAAAACTCCTCGCTATTTTCAAGTACTAAAGATAGGAAGAGTTCATCAAAGGAGGAGTAGTTGATCGTTAAAGAATCAATAAATTCATTCCACATCATAGAAAAATAAAAAATATGAGCATCTGACTAGATGAAGCTACTAAGGGAGAAATCTGAAAGAGCAAGAGGCAAACCACAACTATAAATTAGTGACTGACAATCGACTATAGCAATTGACGATCATAATTTTGGTGGTTAAAGAAGCAACAAGCAAATACAGAGAAATGGGTTTTAAGATTGGAGAGCAAATGATGAATTGATAGGGGGAAAACTCCCCGCTATTTTCAAATACTAAAGATAGGAAGAGTTCATCAAAGGAGGAGTAGTTGATCGTTAAAGAATCAATAAATTCATTCCACATCATAGAAAAATAAAAAATATGAGCATCTGGCTAGATGAAGCTACTAAGGGAGAAATCTGAAAGAGCAAGAGGCAAACCACGACTATAAATTAGCGATTAACAATCGACTATAGCGATTGACGATTGACAATCATAATTTTGGAGGTTAAAGAAGCAACAAGCAAATACGGAGAAATGAGTTTTAAGATTGGAGAGCAAATGATGAATTGATAGGTATGGGTTCTTAGCAAACCATGAATGGATGGTGTGGGTTCTTTCTTTTCAATTTTTCCCTATTGGAAAATCATAAGTATTTTTTCTACTTATCCCGACCTTAAATTTAAATAATTATAAGTATTTTAGAGCTTGATATTTCTTATTTGTTTATTTATTTTGTTTGTTTCAAGTAAAACTTGAATTTGAACGTGTTTGGAGGTTAAAAGAGGAAAAATAACTAAAATAAGATAAAAAGAGAAAAATGGAGACCAATTTGTAAAGTTCCAAAAGATGAAGGACTCATGATGCAAATACAAAGGGTCAAGTTGAAAAGAAAAAAAATTATAATGACTAAATCAAAGGAGCTAGAAAGATGGAGGATTTATGGTGCAAATACACTAGGACCGAAGTTGAAATTACAAAAAAAAAAAAAAAAAAAATTGCCTCTTGGATAGCATAGGCAAATAGCCTTGCGATCGCAAGATGAGTAGTCACAGAAGCAAAATCGAGATGATTATAAAGTTGTGGTCACAAGTCTCATAACGCTGCGATCGAAATGTTATTTCAACAGGCGAAAAATCAGAATTTTATGTTAATTAAGATTTCGTTTTAACCTATTTTTTTACTCCATCTCGACACGATTTCAAGGCTTTTATGGGCCTATATATACTTCTTTTCAGTTGACATTAGGGAGCTTTGGACCTACTATATATTGGAGGCAAGAATTATAGAGATTTGCCAAGAATTCAAAGAACACATCAAGAAATTGAAGATACAAAATCTGAGTTGAAGATTCAAGAAGAAGAAATTGATCCAATTCATTTCTTCCATTATTCTAATTTCTGGGTGATGTTTTTCAAATTATTTGTTTGTGATTAACATAGAAAGATGCTAGGCTAAATACTCTTGTGTATTGGATGAAGATGAACCCTAATTTTTATTTATTTTAATTCAAGATTCATTAATTTAGTATTTCTTGCGTTTCTTGGTTTGTGCTGCATTCTCATTTCATTATTTAATATATTGATCACCAGTTAGATAATCAATTATTTATTATAGTATTGGAAAACTCACAATAGGTTTAGAACGCAGCAAAATTAACACACGAACACTAGCTATTAGGAATCATAAATATGACATGTGCAATCCCCCATGATAATTATATGACTTAATGCATCATATGCATTTGCATCTGGACTAGGAATAGATTCAGGTCATGTGTATGATAGATTTAATTTATCTTACAAAGAAAATTAAATATATTATATTTATCGATTGTCAAGAATGCATAAATGAGCTAAATTACATAATTGAGAATTGAGATAGATAATAATAGATGGATTCATATTCCAATAGATTCATTTCATATATTTACAAATCGCATTACATACTTGCAAATTTAGAATTATTCAACAAAAATCATATTTTTATACTTTTTTACATTTTATCGATTGTAGACAAGTAACTTACAAGTAGAACTTATTTATTGTGGGACCATACTCTGAATTGATCAAATCTATTACTTGTCAACTATCCCTAGGCTTGCAGGATTTCACGGAACAATTTTTGGAGCCGTTCCCAGGGAGTAATGTATTTGCTGTAGCTATTAGTTCAATTTGATTCAATTTTCTATTTTTATTTTATTTTAGGTTAGTCTAAATCTCTTGTATTTTGCTCTTTCCAGACATTTAATAGTTCGTGCAAGATTCTTATGAAATCATACTTCTTCCAATAAATCTTGAAATTAAAAGAACCTTCAAATAACATAGAAGAGAACAATGAGAGACAAGGGATATGGACAACAGTCAAAATCATCCAAAAAAATCAGTTACCTCTGGCTCCATCAGAACAACCAATTTCAATTCAGGAAGGAGCAGTTGTCAATGATGCCCAAGCTGTAGTTGGGTATTATGTGAATAGGAGTAGTTGACAATGATGCCCAAGTTGTAGTTGGGGATTATGTGAATCTAATGTTTGTCCCAGTACAACAAACTATTGTTTATCCACCTTTTGGGCAAGCTAACTATCACCTTCGACCTAATGTCATAAATCTGTTATAGAATCATTAAGACGTTAAGTTCTTTGGGAAGCGACTTGAAAATCTGGATGAACACATACAACCCTTCTTAATGCAATGCGAAGTAATCAATAATAAAGGAATGTTAGCAGGTGCCTTTCAAATGCATCATTCCCTCATACTCTAAAGGATAGCACACAAGAATGGTTACGCTCGGTACTTCCTAGGAGCATTATTTCTTGGAATGACATGGTGCTAAAGTTTACCATGAGATTTTTTCCACCATCTCGAGTTCTTCAAACTAGAAATGAAGTCCACACTTTCAAGCAGAGAGATCTTCAGAATTATCCAGAAGCACGGGTGAGATTCAATGAGTACTTCAGAAAATGTCCAAATCTGGACATTCCAAAAGATTTTCAGGTCTACATCTTCTATTCAGGCCTGCATCATGAATACCGAAACATAATCGATGCTTCAGCAAGCCGATTGGTGATGAACTTACACATAGACCGAACACACGATCTTTATGAGAGAATTGTAGAAAAATCAATCTTTGTGGCCAATTGGAAGGGAAATTCCTAGGAAGGTAGCGGATGTTCATAATATTGATGCAGTCTCTGCATTTGCAGCTCAGATAGAAGTTCTAACAAAGAAATTAGACAACCTAACTCAGTATGTGAGCATGGTTCACCAAAAAGAACCAGTTTGCATGGGTTATGGTTCAGATCATACATCTGTAAGTTGTCATTTAGCATTCACGCATGTTTATAAGACTTGGGGTGTCAATTATGTGTAGAATTTTCAAAGGCAACAAAACACCCCTGCTCCAACACATACAATCCATGTTGGCATAATCATCCAACCTTTCATGGGCTAATAATCAGGGTCACAAAAATAAGATTTATCACATCCATCAGGATTTCAGCAACAACAAGAGAAGAAATCATCTTTGGAGGATTTAATGATGCAATACATCATCAAGAGTGAAATAGCATTCGAAAATCAGCAGGCTTCAATAAAAAACATGAAAACTCAGATGTGGCAGATAGCAACTTCATTAGCCAACAGAACACAAGGTACCCTATCAAGTGAAGCATAAAAGAACCCACATGAACATGTATTAGTAGTTGAAACTAGATATTATGTAGTAATTAAAACGCCATCAATTATCTGCATCCCATGTTCGATAGTATGTGTCTCCTATTACATTCTCTCAAAGACTTCAAAGGCAACCAAAAGATAAAGAGCTTCATACCGTTGTTGAAAGAAGTGGAGTTTAATTGCCAAAGATCAATGTAAAGAAGAAAGGTAATGATGAAAATTGGGTGACTACTGTGGGCGAGGAACAAGTGGTTTAGTATGAAGAATCAAGAAAGGTAAATGAAGAAGAACAAACCAACGGTTTGTCCACGAGGTAAGGCAGCCGTTTCTACCACTAGACACATGCTCCTACCCCATTTCCTCAAAGGTTGCAGAGCAATAAACTTGAAAAACAATTCAAAAAGTTCTTGGATGTCCTCAAACAATTTTACATTAACATCTCATTCATTGATGCCATTATGCAAATATCAAATTATGCTAAATTTTTGAAAGAGCTGTTGACAAAGAAGAGAGAGCTACCTTAAGATGAAATAGTGGCATTGTCAAATCATGCAACATAAGCTCCCTCCTAAACTTAAAGATCAAGGGAGTTTCACTCTACCTTACTCCATAGGAAATTCAAGTAGTATAGTTGCTTTAATTAATTTTGCATCAAATATTAATTTGATGCCAATGTCAGAAAATTAGGATTACAAGATCCAAAGGAAGCATCTATAACTCTACAGCTAGCAGATAGATCAATAAAGCACCCTTAAGGAGTGGTTGAAGACATGCTCATTAAAGTTTGAGATTTCATATTTCCAGTTTATTTCATCATCCTAGATATAGAAGAAGATCATAATATCACGGTGATCTTAGAAAGACCATTCTTAGAAGCTGGTTAGGATGGATTTTGAAAAATGTGAGATGATCTTGGGGGTGGAAGATAACCAACAAATCTTCAATGTCAATATTGCACTTAAACAACCTAATTATATTAAGGAATATAAAAGTACTGACCACAAAGAAGAGGAAGACTGGAAGAGTCATAAGTACAAGAAAAGAGATAATAGACTGGTTGGAAAGGACAATAATAGAAATCTGATAATCTAGACGCTCAAGGATAATTCTAAGATTGTCAGTGCATTAGTGCAAAGCTAAAATTCTCTTTTCAGACCATCATAAATGGCCAAAGTCAAGCTAATGACTATAAACAAGAACTTATTGGGAGACAACCCAATTTTCTTTTCCTTTTATTAATTTTGCTATCTAGAATATAGGATTAGTAATTTTTATTTCTTTTATTAGTATACGGTATTTGCATCCCCATAATAGATTTCTATTTATTTTGAAGGAACATGGCACTTGAACACATGACAAAGAAAAATATATGTCAAGTAATCCAACACTACACACCTACAACATGCAGATTTGTAATAGGGGAATACTTAGTTCCTTCTCCACCCTTAATTACGTTATGCTTGCTATGCTTTTAGACATTGAGGGCAATGTCTGTTATAAGTTTGGGTGGATATGTTCATTGAGTTTTTCCTACCTTTGTGCGTCCATTTGTTTTATTAATCCATTTTGAAAAAAAATACTTGTTTAGTTAATGTTGATTAGCTTTACCGGATCATGATGTAACTTATTCAAAACTGTGTAATTCATGTATTGAGGACATGCACGTTATGCTTATAGTAATTTGATTCATGTTATATTATTTATTGATCATGTGGTCAACTTGATTATTGCACATATAGGTGGCATATGAATAGAAAATAGGTTTTTAGTATGGAACCAAGGATACATACTAATAAAAAAAATTACAGTTGAATCATTGAACCAATTAGATAGATAGTTTTGAAGAGTAGAACTGGTAGTAGTAACTGTTTGAAGATGTGTTGATTCATTTGTGCAAAAACTTTGTTTAGAGTGAGCTGACTAACGAATAGAAGTTAGATAATGATCAAATACTAGTAATCTAATCCCCATTATTTAGTTTTTGCATAAAGTAGGAACATGCATGAATCTTTACATCTCTTTATAGCCTTTTCTACTCGAGTTAGTAAGCTTGTAAGGGTATGTCAATACTTGGTGTCATGTGGTCATATGACTTAGGAGACACCGACCTAAATCTCGCTATATGGGTCATATAAGTGGCTTAATCAAGAGAGGCACTGCATGAATATATAGTTTAGTTGATGGGTTGCATAAGGGGAATTGAGATAGTTAGTTGGTTTGACTTGTCTAGTGGATACTTTTAGGTCGGGGCACTCAAATAAAGGAGAATCAACACAAATCTAGATGGTGTTTATCATTAATAAACCCATTCAAACTTGAGTGGGAAAAAATTTAGTGAGTTAGGAAACAACCTTAGAAATTATACCCTGGGTTGGAGAAAAAATAACAAATTTGGAGGGAAGTGCATCTCACGAGAGGGAAAGCAAAAATTTGACCACTAAGTATCGGAAGATCACCTATTAAGTGCACTAGAATGATTTGGTTGAATAAACACACACACACACACACACATGTAGAGAAGGGATTTATTTAAAATTTGTATAACATTGCTTTTAGACCCTCCAGAGATTGCTAACAGTTTTAAATCATGAACTAAATATGGCAAGTTATTTAGCATGTATGAGTTGTCAGAGTAGTAGTTAAATTTTTATGTTTTATGTTTGCATCAGTGTATGTTTTATCTTATTCAAGGATGAATAAGAGTTTAAGTTTAAGGGATTTGATAAGTACCTTTTTTAACTTATCTCGGTATTAAATCTATATATCAATGTTTTCAGACCCGACCCAGTCATTGGCCCATTCGAGGGACTAGGTCTTGGGTCAGATACTCAGTTCCCTTCTCCACCCTTATTTATTATATGTTGCTTGATATACTTTTAGACATTGAGGGCAATGTCTATTATAAGTTCGGGGTGGATATGTTCATTTTTTGTCTACCTTTGTGCGTCCATTTGCTTTATTAATCCAATTTTCATAAATATATATATATATATTACTTGTTTAGTTTATGCTGAGTAGATTTGCCAACTCATGATGTAACGTATTCGAAACTATGTAATTCATGAACTGAGGACATAAATGCTATGCTTATAGTAATTTGATTCATGCTATATTATTTAATTATCACTTGGTCAACTTGATTATTGCGCATATAAGTGGCATTTGAATAGAAAAATAGGTTGTTAGTATGGAACCAAGGATATATACTCATTAAAAAAAATTACTACTCAAGGTTCATTAATTTAGTATTTCTTACATTTTTTGATTTTTCGTTGTATATTTCTATTCCTTAAGTAAATTATCTAGAGCCACACATACATTATCATTGCATCATTTAATTGTTTGATTAGCAATTAAATAATTAGTTGCTTATTGTAGTGTTGGGAAACTCACAATAAGTTTAAAACGCTGAAAGATTAACACACGAACACTAGATATTAGAAATAATAAATACGATGTATGTAATCTCCATGATAATTTTATAATTTAATGCATCATATGTGTAAAGCCCCAAATTCTATTACCTCAAAGCGCTACTAAAGTCCAAAAATCCTATAAATAATTATTTTTAATAGAAGCCAAAATGCGTAAATATATATATATATATATATATATATATATATATATATATATATATATATATATATATATATATATTTAACAACTATAGCAAATTAGAAACAAAATGCGGAAACATTCTTTAAATAATTTACTCACAACCAAGTGTCAACACCAAGTATAATAAGCAAAGTACCAAAATTTGCAAAAATACTGAAATTTGAGATTTAATTGAAAAAATGGAAACCAACTATTAAATACTTGTTTTAAAATTTTATAAATTTATTGGTCTATCATTTAACCAAAATCGCCCTGCTCATTGTCATACATCGCTGAGCTCCTTAACCTAAAATGGTGGAAATAATGGGGTGAGCATAATGAATTATACTCAGTGGAAATGTAACAATCAGTCCACTTAAATCCAAACATGAAATCAAATTATGAATATAATACCAATACAAAATTTTCTTTTAAAAATGTACTGTGGGGCATCCCCAAGATCCGAATTTCGATCCCGGACCTTTTTTTACGGTCCCTGACCACATGTTATTAGCGCTAAATAAAATTGTGCACTGTGGGACAACCCCAAGGACCCAATTTCGATCACGTACCTATTTATGGTCCCTGGCAACCTTTTCATACGTAGAAAAATCATATCACAATTAAAATCACACATCAAGAAATAACATGGACAAAATAACCACAATTACTTTAATGTAAACCCCACCTCAAAATCTTGAAATTTTCTTGGAATTGAACGGATGTGAAAATGCTGTGCTTTAGACTTTTCCCGCGACCTCGTCTAGCAAGAACAAAATTAATATAATTTAGGACACTAAGTCCTAATTACTACTTTAAAACTTTTAGGGACTTAGTTGAATTTTTGAAGTAAAGAAATGAGTAATTTGATAATTCTTTAAATCTTTAGGGTCTAATTATCAAAATTAGAATGTTTAGGGCCAATATGGTGAACTTAGAAAGTATAGTTTATATATATATATATATATATATATATATATATATATATATAAGTGGTAGAATATCAAAACCTAGGGTTGTAGAGGGAGTTAAATTAATCTAGAGGACTAACTTAAACATTATAAAATTGTTGGGACTGAAAGTTAAAGACTAATTTAAAATTTAAGGATCGAAATGAATGATCTTAAAACTAAGGGCCTTTAGGGAAATTTATATAAAATCAAATAATCAAATAACTCTCTTTCTAAAATTAAAAATAAAGGACAACAGAGAGAGAAAAAGAGATGGTGATCAAAGGCCCCTTTCTGGACGGCTATCGAAGCATCTCGATGACGATCTACCGGCGATGCCATCGCTATCATGTTATATATATTATAAATATTAATTGAAAGAAATCAATAAATTAAGTAAAGTGCCCAAGTGGTGGAAAATGTGGAATTTACATGGGAGGTCGGTGGTTCGATTCACATTCCACGCGCATATTTAATTTTATTTCTGACTGTTGAGGCAGTTTCTTATGGAATAATGAAACATAAATTTTCAGTTTTTTCTTCATTAATCCTTGTGGAAGTTATGGTTATGTTTCTCTATAAATTCAAGGTATTGTTTCAGACAAAAATACACAGGAACATATTCAAGTCATTTCTTCTTTTCTTGTTCATCTACTATTTCTATAAGTTATTCTGGAGTAACCTTGAGAGTTCTGAAATCATTTGTGATTGCTGCACATAGTGATTCGATTGTTGTATCCTGAGAGTGATTGTCCAAAGAGGTCGCAAAAAATTACGGCGGGAAATTTCACTTTAGGACATCGTGCTGTCACGAGTCTCGATCGATAAGTTTTTCTTTTCTGAAATTTTATTGTTCTAAATTAAAGTGCTTGCAACTAATTTTGGTCAACAATCTAAAGTGAAATTCTTGCTATAATTAAGTTGCAATGGCTGCAGTAGATGTTCCTCTGCCTAAATATTCTGAAAAGCCTGATTTATTTGATGGGAAAAATTCTAAGAGATGGCAAATGAAATTACGATTTTATTTGACAACTCTTAAAGTGGTTGATGCTATTAAATCTGAAAAACCTGTTGCTGCAATTCAAGATAATCCTACTGATGAGGAAACTGAAGTCCTAACTGCTTGGGAACATAAAGATTATATGTGCAGAAATTATATCTTGAATTGTTTGTCATTAGATTTGTATGATGTTTACTGGTCATGTAAATCTGCTAAAGAATTATGGGACTCATTAGAAAAGAAGTATGCTACTGAAGATGCTGGAACTAAGAAATTTGTTGTAGGGAAATTTCTTGAGTTTAAAATGGATGATATTAAATCTGTTGTTAGTCAAGTTGAAGAATTACAGATTATCATTCATGAGATTCTTGCTGAGGGATATAAAATTTGTGAGGGTTTTCAAGTATCTGCTATTATTGAAAAATTACCACCTGCTTGGAAAGAGTATAAAAATAGTTTGAAGCATAAGAGAAAAGAAATGAAATTAGAGGATCTGATTGTCCGGATTAGGATTGAGGAAGACAATAGGATGGCAGAACGTAAAGAGAAACCAAATATGGGTGTCAAAGCTAATCTTATTGAGGGAAATTCTAGTGGTAAGAATTTTGTTGGAAATTCTTCGAAGACTCAGAACTTTAGAGACAAAAACAAGGGAAAGAAACTCATTGGGAAAAACAATCGGTCTAAACCCCAATTTAAAAATAAAACTGTTGGTGATTGTTTTGTTTGTGGTAAAACAGGTCACTATGCAAAAGATTGCAGAAATAGGAAAGGAAAAGCTGTGAAGAATCAGACGCATGTAGTAGAGGATGGAAACTTCTCTGCTATGGTGACAGAAGTTAATCTAATAAGCAACATGACAGACTGGTAGGTAGATTCTGGAGCTACCAAGCATATTTGCTACACGAGAGGTGCATTTTCTTCATTCACTCCTGTTAGTGATGGAGAATGTCTGTTCATGGGAAATGCTTCCTCCTCCAAAGTCGAGGGAAAAGGAACTGTGACGCTTAGATTTACTTCTGGAAACATACTTAGTTTGAAGGATGTTCTTTACGTGCCTGATATTAGGAAAAATCTGGTGTCTGGTTTTATCCTAGTTAAAAAGGGGTTTAAGATTGTATTCGAAAGTGACAAAGTTGTACTATCTAAAGGTGGTTCTTTCGTTGGGAAAGGGTATGCTGATGAGAGTCTGTTTAAACTCAATGTTTCTGTGATTAATAATAAAGCATCTACTTCTTCTGTTTACTTGGTGGACTCTTATGATATATGGCATGCTAGACTTGGACGTGTTAATATGAATTCTATTAAAAAATTGATGAGTCTAGGAAATATTCCTAAGACCGAAAAATTTCCAACCGCTAAATGTGAAACATGTGTTGAATCTAAATTTGCTAGAAAACCATTTCCTAAAGTTGATAGAACTACTTCATTATTAAGTTTAATACATTCTGATCTTTGTGATTTAAAAGGATATGTTACTCGTGGTGGAAATAAGTATTTTATTACTTTTATTGATGATTATTCTCGATATTGTTATGTTTATCTTCTTAAGAGCAAAGATGAAAGTTTTACCAAATTTATTTCATATAAAACTGAAGTTGAAAACCAGCTTGATAAAACTATCAAAGTCTTAAGATCTGATAGGGGAGGAGAATATACTGGGGATTTTGAAAAATTTTGTGTTAATAATGGTATTATTCATGAAGTTACACCCCCTTACTCTCCCCAGTCTAACGGGATAGCTGAACGGAAAAATAGAACTCTTAAAGATATGGTCATTTCAATGCTAAATTCTTCTGGAATGCCTTTTCACATGTGGGGGGAAGCTCTTCTTACTGCTTCTTATATTCTTAATAGAATTCCTAGTAAGAAAAATGATAAGTCCCCTTATGAAATGTGGAAGGGTAGAGCACCTTCTTATAAATATCTTAAAGTGTGGGGGTGTTTTGCTAAAGCTTCTATTCCAGCACCTAAGAGAACTAAGCTTGGTCCTAAAACTGTAGATTGTGTTTTTATTGGCTATGCTCTTCATAGTAAAGCATACAGATTTTTAGTCATTGACTCAAAAAATAGCCTTATTGATAAAAACACAATTTTTGAAACCAGAGATGCTGAATTTTTTGAAAATCGATTTCCTTTTAAAGAAAAATCTGAAGGACCTAGTAGTTCTATTAGTGTGACTCCTAGAGTAAGAGAGGAGCCCTATGAATTAGAAGAAGCTGAAATTCGAAGAAGCAAAAGACCAAGGACTGCAACATCTTTTGGTCCTGAATTTTTGACCTACTTAGTAGAGGATGATCCTAGTACTTTTGGTGAAGCCATAGGTTCGCCAGATTCCATCTTTTGGAAGGAAGCCATAAATAGTGAATACGATTCTATTGTTTCTAATAACACTTGGGAGCTGGTAGATTTACCTAAAGGATGTAAGCCAATCGGATGCAAATGGTTGTTTAAGAAGAAACTTAAGGCCGATGGTTCAGTTGATAAGTTCAAAGCACGACTTGTAGCTAAAGGATATAGACAAAAAGAAGGAGTCGACCTCTTTGATACTTATTCACCTGTGACTAGGATTACCTCTATTAGGATATTAATTGCTATTGCTTCTTTATATGATCTTATTATTCATCAAATGGATGTCAAAACTGCATTTTTAAATGGAGACTTAGAAGAGGAGATTTACATGGACCAACCTGAGGGATTTGTTGTAGAAGGCCTAGAAGATAAAGTATGTAGACTTAAAAAATCTCTTTATGGCCTTAAACAAGCTCCTAAGCAATGGCATGAAAAATTTGATAATGTTTTGACATCTAGTGGTTATGTTATAAATGAAGCTGATAAATGTATATATAGCAAATTTGAAAATAATTGTGGTGTGATTATTTGCTTATATGTTGATGATATGTTGATTATGGGAACTAGCTTAGATGTGATTAATAAGACTAAACAGTTTCTGAAAAAGCACTTCGAGATGAAAGATATGGGTCTAGCTGATGTTAATTTAGGAATTAAAATATTAAGAAATTCTGAAGGAATCACTCTAACCCAATCTCATTATGTGGAGAAAGTGCTTAAGAAATTTGGTCAATATAATTGTGTTCCTACTAAAACACCTTATGATGCAAGTATACATTTAAGAAAACACTCAGGTCCTAGTGTTTCTGCGTTAGATTATGCTAGAGTGATTGGTAGTCTTATGTATCTCATGAACTGCACAAGACCTGATATTGCATATGCGGTGAGTAGACTAAGCAGGTATACTAGTAATCCTAATGGTGAACATTGGGAGGCTCTTATTCGTGTACTGAGGTATTTGAGATACACTCTAGATTGGGGAATTCATTATACCAAATTCCCTGCTGTACTAGAGGGATATTGTGATGCTAATTGGATTTCGGATACGAATGAAACCAAATCTACGAGTGGATATGTTTTCACTTTGGCTGGCGGTGCCGTATCATGGAAATCCACAAAGCAAACCTGCATTGCGAGATCTACTATGGAGTCTGAATCCA
This sequence comes from Ligustrum vulgare, assembly GCA_963555705.1. NCBI lineage: Eukaryota > Viridiplantae > Streptophyta > Magnoliopsida > Lamiales > Oleaceae > Ligustrum > Ligustrum vulgare. Next base: position 58,352,310 of record OY743168.1, on the reverse strand, counting down.
TAGCTTTAGACAAAGCAAGTGAGGAGGCTGAATGGTTAAGGAATTTCCTTATGGATGTTCCTTTGTGGTCAAAGCCACTTCCAGCTATTTCTGTTCATTGTGACAGTCAAGCAGCTATTTCGAGAGCTCAAAATTCATCCTACAATGGAAAGTCTAGACATATCCGTAGGAGGCACAATACTGTGCGTCAGCTGCTTAAGGATGGGGTTATAGCTATTGACTATGTAAAGTCAAGTGATAATATTGCTGACCCGTTAACCAAAGGATTAGCTAGAGAGCTAATTCAGAAAACATCGAGGGGGATGGGGCTAAAGCCTATTAGAAAATAGATCATCTATAACGGAAACCCAACCTTACGAATGGAGATCCCATGGACAAGGTTCAATGGGACAACAAAGTTATTGGAGTGATCTGTGGGGGTACTACATTGGATTTATTCTAAACCCCTCCCTATGATGTTGTAGTACCAACTGTATTGGTTAGAGGATGAGCTAATGCTCTTAATGCTTACTAGAGCACCTTCTTATAAATATCTTAAAGTGTGGGGGTGTTTTGCTAAAGCTTCTATTCCAGCACCTAAGAGAACTAAGCTTGGTCCTAAAACTGTAGATTGTGTTTTTATTGGTTATGCTCTTCATAGTAAAGCATACAGATTTTTAGTCATTGACTCAAAAAATAGCCTTATTGATAAAAACACAATTTTTGAAACCAGAGATGCTGAATTTTTTGAAAATCGATTTCCTTTTAAAGAAAAATCTGAAGGACCTAGTAGTTCTATTAGTGTGACTCCTAGAGTAAGAGAGGAGCCCTATGAATTAGAAGAAGCTGAAATTCGAAGAAGCAAAAGACCAAGGACTGCAACATCTTTTGGTCCTGAATTTTTGACCTACTTAGTAGAGGATGATCCTAGTACTTTTGGTGAAGCCATAGGTTCGCCAGATTCCATCTTTTGGAAGGAAGCCATAAATAGTGAATACGATTCTATTGTTTCTAATAACACTTGGGAGCTGGTAGATTTACCTAAAGGATGTAAGCCAATCGGATGCAAATGGTTGTTTAAGAAGAAACTTAAGGCCGATGGTTCAGTTGATAAGTTCAAAGCACGACTTGTAGCTAAAGGATATAGACAAAAAGAAGGAGTCGACCTCTTTGATACTTATTCACCTGTGACTAGGATTACCTCTATTAGGATATTAATTGCTATTGCTTCTTTATATGATCTTATTATTCATCAAATGGATGTCAAAACTGCATTTTTAAATGGAGACTTAGAAGAGGAGATTTACATGGACCAACCTGAGGGATTTGTTGTAGAAGGCCTAGAAGATAAAGTATGTAGACTTAAAAAATCTCTTTATGGCCTTAAACAAGCTCCTAAGCAATGGCATGAAAAATTTGATAATGTTTTGACATCTAGTGGTTATGTTATAAATGAAGCGATAAATGTATATATAGCAAATTTGAAAATAATTGTGGTGTGATTATTTGCTTATATGTTGATGATATGTTGATTATGGGAACTAGCTTAGATGTGATTAATAAGACTAAACAGTTTCTGAAAAAGCACTTCGAGATGAAAGATATGGATCTAGCTGATGTTAATTTAGGAATTAAAATATTAAGAAATTCTGAAGGAATCACTCTAACCCAATCTCATTATGTGGAGAAAGTGCTTAAGAAATTTGGTCAATATAATTGTGTTCCTACTAAAACACCTTATGATGCAAGTATACATTTAAGAAAACACTCAGGTCCTAGTGTTTCTGCGTTAGATTATGCTAGAGTGATTGGTAGTCTTATGTATCTCATGAACTGCACAAGACCTGATATTGCATATGCGGTGAGTAGACTAAGCAGGTATACTAGTAATCCTAATGGTGAACATTGGGAGGCTCTTATTCGTGTACTGAGGTATTTGAGATACACTCTAGATTGGGGAATTCATTATACCAAATTCCCTGCTGTACTAGAGGGATATTGTGATGCTAATTGGATTTCGGATACGAATGAAACCAAATCTACGAGTGGATATGTTTTCACTTTGGCTGGCGGTGCCGTATCATGGAAATCCACAAAGCAAACCTGCATTGCGAGATCTACTATGGAGTCTGAATCCATAGCTTTAGACAAAGCAAGTGAGGAGTCTGAATCCATAGCTTTAGACAAAGCAAGTGCCCAAGTGGTGGAAAATGTGGAATTTACATGAGAGGTCGGTAGTTCGATTCACATTCCACGCGCATATTTAAAAAGTCTTTGATAGGGCCTTGGGGCCTTAGGCATTGGGCTTCTTTGATTAAAAATAAATATTTTATTTATTTATTATAATTATTTTTTTTAATCATTTCCGAATTAATTTTATTTCTGACTGTTGAGGCAGTTTCTTATGGAATAATGAAACATAAATTTTCAGTTTTTTCTTCATTAATCCTTGTGGAAGTTATGGTTATGTTTCTCTATAAATTCAAGGTATTGTTTCAGACAAAAATACACAGGAACATATTCAAGTCATTTCTTCTTTTCTTGTTCATCTACTATTTCTATAAGTTATTCTGGAGTAACCTTGAGAGTTCTGAAATCATTTGTGATTGCTGCACATAGTGATTCGATCGTTGTATCCTGGGAGTGATTGTCCAAAGAGGTCGCTGCAAATTACGGCGGGCAATTTCACTTTAGGACATCGTGCTGTCACGAGTCTCGATCGATAAGTTTTTTTTTTCTGAAATTTTATTGTTCTAAATTAAAGTGCTTGCAACTAATTTTGTTCAACATATCATGTGGCAAAGGAGATGGGCGGTGATAGGGTGATGGGTATGGGATAAGAAAATAATGATCGAGCGTTAGTTTTTGGGGATAAAATCCGACGATGGCGAGACTTTTCCGGCCAATACTCTAGCCAAAATGAACCAAAGGTCGAGGTAGGACATTGGGTCGCTTCTATTTTCTTGCTTTCTTGGGTTTGTTGGGTGTTGAATTGAGATATATGTGAAGTGGTAGTAGGCGGTTTTTGACAGTGAATGTTTCTTGGAGAGATATGTGAAGTGGTAGTAGGCGGGTTTTGACAGTGAATGTTTCTTGGCTCTACCCTTTTTTTTCTATTTTTGATTCAATTAAAAAGGGGACACAATCTTGTAGAAATCAGAATGAAGACTACCTGCTGAGAATGCCGAGAATGTCGAGAAAGATTTTTGGACTCAAGTCTTGAACTTGCAAATTCAAATAGAAATAAAAAAGAAATTTGTTACAATGTCTCTATAGAGTTAAATGATGATGATGATGATGATAATGGAATTAATGGAAAGAAACGAATCAAGGATTGTGAGATTTACCTAGTATAGATGCTCTAGAAAACTCCTGTGAATTTTTGATTTACCGAGAGTGAAAAAAATTTGTGTGAGGATATTTTTAGTTTTGGTTTTGTTACTGTAGAAGAGCCCTACGTTTTGGATATAATTGGGCCAATATTGGACTATACTTTGGGCTTAAGGGGAGTATTGGACCAAGAGTAATTTAAAAAGGAAATTACTGTATAGCCTATTTTTCAAATGCACATTTCACATATCAAGATATAAGTTTAATATTTCATCTATCAGGTATTAGTTCATTTTTTAATAATTACCAATAAATCAACCCCTTCCTCCTCACCCCCACCACCTCCCTCTCGGTTCTCACTATATCCCTAACCAAATTGCCCCTTTCTGTCTCAGACGCTCAGTTGCTCCGAGCTCCGACCATAGCCGTCAAGTACGGCGGAGACATCGCAACACCGAAATGCTCCGACGTGGATGACTGTGTATGTGCTTCTTCACGGAGACCATGTGATGAGTTCTGGAGTGGCTCAACGAGCGTTGACCCATTGCACGTGCAAATAGCCAAAAGAATCGAGCAGACAATGCAAGGATTCATGCAAGCGTGGATGGATGAGTGTTCGAGTGCAAAGACCTCGTTTACGTTGCATAACAAAGTGGAAGAAGAGCCAAAGTTATTACAATGCATTTGGATCAAAGAAGAACAAGAAAATAAGGCAGAAGTAGAATCACGGCCGTAACACCTCTTTCACGGCCGTAAAATCATCTTGGTTAAATTTGTGCAGAAAGGCAGTCACGGCCGTAAACCATGATCTCACGGCCGTAACATTATCAAGACAAAATTATGCAGAAGAGGACTCACGGCCGTAAATAAAGTTTAGTAGTTTTTATATTTTTATTCAGAGAGTCGATTACGGCAGTATATAAATTTGTCACGGCCGTAACATGTGTTTTGCTTTTTAGTCCGTAAGTTTACGGCCGTAAATTAGGCGGCGTATTTTTAACCTAGTTTCAGCGTTTAGTTTATTTGCAATTCTAGTTTATTTAGGTTTCTTTATTTTGTTAGCCTATATATATGGCTTTATTTACCATTGTAAAACACAACTTTTATTCTTGAGATTAATGATATTGAAGGTGAGATATTCCCTTAATTTCTTCGTGTTCTCGTCGAACAAATTGAACTTATCAAAGGATTTGACAACCTTTGTGGCGTTCCCCCTTTGTGGTTCTTATCTCCGCATCGTAACGGGTTTTGGGTTTAATATACCCATAGTTCTTGCGTTGTGAGGTCGGGGTTGCATTGTTACCGTCTACTATCTTGGATTTTAGAGCTTTTCGGCGTTTAATTCCACGTGTTCTTGGTGATCCCCGTATCGGATCACATCATCTGGTATCAGAGCCTGTCTCTAAATCTAATTATTTAGTATTCCAGTTCTTTTTCTTTTATTTGCAGTTATTATTCATTCAAAAAAAAAAAATCATTCCAATTCTTGTTTCTTGAAATTCGTTAGAAATTCAAGATTTTCCAATTTCTGTTTCTTGTTTTTGATTATTTTTGTTGAGTAGCAAAAAAAAAAAAAAAAAAAAAAAAAAAAAAAATCCGAAATTTACAAAAAAAAAAAAAAAAAAAAATAGAAAAGAAGTGTTGATTTGAACAAGAAATCAAGAAAATAATATTTGGAAAATCTTTCCAACAATTCTTGTTTCCATTAAATTCCTTATTCTTGTTTCCATAAAACTTCTACTTGAAATAGAATTCTTGTTTCCATAATTTCCTTCTTAAACTTCATAATTCCAATTTTTCCATCAACTTTCCTTATTTGCACTTGGGGGTTTATTCCACAAGGACCAAATCCGTGACTAGTTTGGTGGGTTCTTTGAGAACGTGGGAAAAAGGAAATAGAGAGGAAAAATGCAGAATGGTGAGATTAATAGAGGGAAAAAGCCAGATTGAGTGATACACGAGCGATAAAACACGTGAGGATCTTTATTTAATTTTTTTCTCTTTTCTTTATTACTAACCATGTCACAGAAGGAAGTTTTGTCGACGGAAAAGGATCTTCAAGATTTTAAAATGCTTGCAATGGTGGAGGAACGGTTTGCAAAATAGGAGGCGAGGTTGGATGCCAAGTTGGAAGCAAAATTTGGTCCACAATCCGGCGTGAATGTGGAAAGGGCAAATAATCAGGGGGAGACACGTGGTGCGGGAATTGCTCAACCACGTCAGGATCAACCGCGCAATTTCCCTAATTTACGGAGACCACTAAGGTATGACTTCAACCCACAATTTAGAGCTAGGAATGAACGTGTTGAGGTTGTTGATAGTGATGAAGATAGTGGTGAATTGTCTATTACTAGTGTTGGTAGGAGACGAGATCGGGGAGAAAGACGTGATAGGGGATATAGGCGTGATCGTAGGGATGACGTCGATGAACATGTTGGTAATATAAAAATGTCCATTCCCTTGTTTCAGGGTAAAAGTAATCCGGACGTTTATTTTGAATGGGAAAAGAGGGTAGAATTGATTTTCGATTGTCATAATTATTCCGAATTTAAAAAGGTTAAATTGGCAGTCGTAGAATTTACTGATTAAGCTATAGTATGGTGGGATCAATTGGTAATTAGTAAAAGGAGAAATGGGGAGAGGCCTATTGAAACTTGGGATGAGTTGAAGGCCCTTATGAGAAAACGATTTGTGCCTGGACATTACTATAGGGATCTCTACCAAAAACTACAAACCCTTTCCCAAGGTAGTAAGAGTGTGGAGGATTACCATAGGGAGATGGAGGTTGCCATGATTAGGGAAAATATAGAGGAAGACCCGGAGGCAACCATGGCTAGGTTTTTAAATGGTTTAAATCGAGATATTGCTAATGTTATTGAATTGCAGCATTATATCGATTTGGAGGAGATGCTTCACATGGCCATGAAGGTGGAGCGACAATTAAAAAGGAAGGGAACTTCCAAATTCTCTACAAGTTCCAATTATTTTGGTAAGTCTACATGGAGCGGGACTTCTAAAAATGAAGGGGTTGTGCAGAAAAATAAATTTGAGGCACCGAAGGGAAAAGTAGAGCCACCCAACAAATGTAAAATTGCTTCTGATTCTCAAACTCCTAGGACTAGAGATATTCGTTGTTTTAAATGTTCCGGCTTAGGACATATTTCGTCACAATGTCCAAATAAACGAATATTGGTTATGCGTGATGGGGTATTAAGTTCGTAGGATGAGAAAGAGGGAGAGGTGGAGGATGAGTATAAGGATATGCCAGCTCTAGAGGATGTTAGTGAAAATGATGACGGGGATTATGCAGTAGCTAAATCACTTGTCACTAGGAGAGCCCTTAGTACTCAAGTTAAGGTGGAAGAGTCGGGTGAGCAGCGAGAAAATATATTTCATACTAAGTGCTTTGTAAATAACAAGGTGTGTAGTTTGATAATAGATGGGGGTAGTTGTGCGGACGTTGCTAGCACTACTCTAGTGGAGAAATTATGCCTACCTATGCTAAAACACCCTAGGCCATATAAGCTACAATGGTTAAATGAATCGGGAGAGATTAAGGTAAATAAACAAGTGGTGGTTGATTTGGAAATTGGGAAGTACGAAGATAGGGTGGTTTGTGATGTGGTACCCATGCATGCGGGGCATATCTTATTGGGCAGGCCATGGCAATTCGATAGGAAGGTTATTCATGATGGCTTTAAAAATAGGTATACATTCACTAAGGATGGGAAAAATGTCGAACTAATGCCGTTGTCACCTCAACAGGTCTATGAAGACCAATTGAAATTAAAAAGTGAGGAAGAGAGAAAGAGGGTCGGGACCACAATCCCGGAAAAAGGAGAGTTGTGTGAAAATTCGAGAGTTGGGACCACGATCCCAGAAAAAGGAGAGGGTGTGAAGAGTGCCAGTAAAAATAAAAGAGAGAAAACAAAGGTGAGCTTCTACGCAAAACAGAGTGATATCACCAAAGCTATTTCTACAAATAAACCTGTGATTTTACTAATGTACAGGGAATCTCTCCTTGTGCTTGATGAAGCTAACCACTCCCTCCCCAGTTTAGCTGTGTCTCTTTTGCAGGAATTTGCAGATTTATTTCCCGAGGAGATTCCTAGTGGGCTGCCGCCAATTCGAGGGATTGAGCACCAGATTGACTTCGTGCCGGGAGCAGTCATTCCAAACAGGCCAGCTTATAGGAGCAATCCCAAAGAGACCAAAGAGCTACAAAAGCAGGTTGAAGAGCTGTTGAAAAAGGGCTATGTTCGAGAAAGCATGAGCCAATGTGCAGTACCATTTCTGTTGGTACCTAAAAAGGATGGGACTTGGAGGATTGCGTGGATTGTAGAGTAGTCAACAATATTGCGGTAAAGTATCGCCATCCCATACCTAGACTTGATGACATGCTTGATGAACTTTATGGTGCTAGTATGTTTAGTAAAATAGACCTTAAGAGTGGTTATCACCAAATTCGTATGAAAGAAGGTGATGAATGGAAAACCGCCTTCCAAACCAAATATGGTTTATATGAATGGATGGTTATGCCGTTCGGCCTCTCAAGTGCACCTAGCACTTTTATGAGATTAATGAATCATGTCTTGCGTGCTTACATTGGTAAATTCGTTGTGGTATACTTTGATGACATTTTGGTATATAGTAAGAACTTAGGTGATCACATTGAACATTTAAGATCTGTTTTGGAAGTTTTGAAAACTAAAAAACTATATGCTAATTTTAAAAAGTGTACTTTTTGCATGGAAAAGGTAATTTTTCTTGGTTTTTTCGTTAGTGCTAATGGTGTTAAGGTAGATGAGGAGAGAATTCGTGCTATTAAAGAATGGTCAACTCCCAAAAGTATTACGGAGGTTAGGAGCTTCCACGGGTTGGCTGGGTTTTATAGGAGATTTGTTAAAGACTTTAGCACACTTGCAGCACTACTCACAGAAATAGTCAAGAAAAGTGTAGGATTCCATTGGGGGGTAGCACAAGAAAATGCTTTTAAAATGCTTAAGGATAGGTTATGTTCTGCACCGATTTTACCTTTACCTAACTTTAACCAAACCTTTGAGATTGAATGTGATGCATGAGGAATAGGTATTGGAGCTGTTCTTATGTAGGAAAAAAGGCCAATTGTGGGGCAGTTTTGAATTATCCTACCTACGACAAGGAGCTTTATGCTCTTGTTCGTGCCATGGAAACATGGTAGCACTATCTGTGGCCAAAGGAATTCGTCATACACACTGACCACGACTCACTGAAACACCTCAAGGGACAAGGTAAGCTAAATAAAAGACACGCCCGTTGGATGGAATTCATTGAGACTTTTCCATACGTCATTTTCTATAAGCAAGGTAAGGAGAATGTGGTAGCAGATGCCCTTTCTCGCAGGTACGTACTTCTAAACTCTTTAAATGCGAAGTTGCTTGGGTTTGAATATATAAGAGGTATGTATGCTAATGACCCTGATTTTTCTATCATTTATGTTTCATGTGAAAAAGGTGCAATTGATAAATTTTATAGGCATGATGGTTATTTGTTTAGGGAAAGTAAACTTTGTGTGCCTAATTGTTCTATCCGTGAATTGCTAGTGCGTGAGGCTCATGGTGGGGGGTTAATGGGACACTTTGGTGTTATTAAGACATTAGAAACTTTACAAGAGCACTTTTATTGGCCTAAAATAAAAAAGGATGTTCACCATATTTGTGAAAGGTGCATAACTTGTAAGCAATCTAAGTCTAGAGTCTTACCACAAGGTTTGTATACACCTTTGCCCGTACGTAATGAACCTTGGGTAGATATATCCATGGATTTTGTGTTAGGTCTGCCTAGGACAAAAAAGGTAGAGACTCGATATTTGTGGCGGTAGACATGTTTAGCAAAATGGCGCATTTTATTCCTTCTAATAAAACTGATGACACAACAAACATAGCTGACCTATTCTTTAGGGAAGTTGTAAGACTCCATGGGGTACCAAGGAGTATTGTGTCTGATAGGGATGTTAAGTTCCTAAGCTACTTTTGGAAAGTCTTGTGGGAGAAAATGGGTACTAAATTATTATTTTCTACTACATGTCACCCGCAAACTGATGATCAAACTGAGGTAGTTAATAGGACATTAATCCAACTTTTGCGTACTATAATAAATAAGAATTTAAAAAGTTAGGAGGAATGTTTGCCATTTGTGAAATTTGCTTATAATCAATCTGTGCATTCTACTACTTCATGTTCACCTTTTGAAGTTGTTTATGGTTTCAACCTGCTAACTCCTCTTGATTTAATTCCTTTACCTGTAGATGAAAGGAGCAGTTTGGACGGGGCGAAAAAGGTTAAGCTTGTGAAAGAACTTCATGAGAAGGTGAAAGGGCAAATTGAAAAGAAAAATGAGCGTTATGCAACTCATGCCAACAAAGGTAGGAGGCAAGTGACGTTCGAGCCTGGTGATTGGGTGTGGGTGCACTTGCGAAAGGAGAGATTTCCAACCCAAAGAAAGTCTAAGTTGCAGCTAAGAGGCGATGGACCTTTTCAGATCCTTGAAAAGATAAATGAGAATGCATATAAGCTCGATCTTCCAGGTGAGTATAATGTGTCTGCTTCTTTTAATGTTGCTGATCTTTCTCTGTTTGATGCAGGTGATGATTCGAGGACGAATCCTTTTCAACGGGGAGGGGATGATGAGTTCCGGAGTGGCTCAACGAGCGTTGACCCGTTGCACGTGCCCGTAGGACCAATAATCAGGCAAAGAGCCACACGAATCAAGCAGACAATGCAAGGATTCATGCAAGCGTGGATGGATGAGTGTTCGAGTGCAAAGACCTCGTTTACGTTGCATAACAAAGTGGAAGAAGAGCCAAAGTTATTACAATGCATTTGGATCAAAGAAGAACAAGAAAATAAGGCAGAAGTAGAATCACGGCCGTAATACCTCTTTCACGACCGTAAAATCATCTTGGCTAAATTTGTGCAGAAAGGCAGTCACGACCGTAAACCATGATCTCACGGCCGTAACATTATCAAGACAAAATTATGCAGAAGAGGACTCACGGCCGTAAAGGACATCCTCACGGCCGTAAATAAAGTTTAGTAGTTTTTATATTTTTATTCAGAGAGTCGATTACGGCCGTATATAAATTTGTCACGGCCGTAACATGTGTTTTGCTTTTTAGTCCGTAAGTCACTTACGGCCGTAAACTTAAAAGTTATGACCGTAAATTAGGCGGCGTATTTTTAACCTAGTTTCAGCGTTTAGTTTATTTGCAATTCTATTTTATTTATGTTTCTTTATTTTGTTAGCCTATATATATGGTTTTATTAAGCATTGTAAAACACAACTTTTATTCTTGAGATTAATGATATTGAAGGTGAGATATTCCCTTAATTTCTTCATGTTCTCGTCGAACAAATTGAACTTATCAAAGGATTTGACAACCTTTGTGGCATTCCCCCTTTGTGGTTCTTATCTCCGCATCTAACGGGTTTTGGGTTTAATATACCCATAGTTCTTGCGTCGTGAGGTCGGGGTTGCATTGTTACCGTCTACTATCTTGGATTTTAGAGCTTTCCGGCGTTTAATTCCGCGTGTTCTTGGTGATCCCCGTATCGGATCACATCACCATGTTTGTATCTGCATCATCTTCATGAATCGTGATTCTACTTCACAATGGCTAACCGTGGCTGCAAATCCACTGTGGTATTTCGACGAATCCACGACACTTCCCTCTCAGTTCTGACTATTGCCCTAATGAAATCGCCCCTTCAAGTTTTAGTCTCACCTGCTCTGACCATAGCCGCCAAGTACGGCGACGACATCGCTCCAGTCTCCGAAAAATGCTCTCAGACTATGCTGCAGAACTCCTCCTTCACAGGGCCTCGGTTTACATCTAGCAATTTGTTTATCAAATGGAAATGTGAGCTCTGGTCTTCACTTCCACACCTGCTTTTTACTGGATTTTGGAAAAAAAAAATTGGAAGACCGTTCCTAGCTACTCACTGCTACTGTCTAAAAATCAACCAACTTTCTTTTGTTTGACAGCATCTCCTTCATAAACTTCAAATATAAGGGCATTTGAGCTAAAGCTTTTGCAAATGGGATATTTATGTGCATTTTCTTGAATATTTCCAAATATTTTCCAAACTGCTGCTCCAACTGATGCTTTCTCAGTCTTTGTGGATATGGAATTGGAGGCACATAAGCTTTGACTTGCGGTCTAACTCGAACTTCTTCTTCAGCTTTTTCTTGAACTTCAGGAGTCGACCTCTGTTCTTTCTCACTTTCCTGTTCTTCCACCACATCTTTCTTCTGGTTCCTCTACTTTCCATATTCTTCTGTAGTCACTTCAGATAACTGAACCCCGCTCCTTGTTGTTATTGCATTAACATGCTCACGAGGGTTCATTTCAGTGTTGCTTGGTAACTATCCAGACTGCCTTATTGCACTGCTAGCTGCCAACTCCCCCATCTGTTTCTTCAAATTTTTTATTCCAGCAGCTTGATTCATTATCTAACCATTCTGACTCTTGACCAGCTGGATTAACACTTCTATGTTCTCGGATATGTTTTTCTGAGATTGTTGTTGTTGTTGTTGCTGAAATCCAGGTGGGCGCTGAACTGTCTGATTGTTAGACCAAGAAAAATTTGGGTGATTCTTCCATTCTGGGTTGTATGCTTGTGAATATGGACCACCTGCTGTCTGTTCCCAATGAAGTTGACCTGTTCTGGGGTGATTGATTTTGTTGAAGTGGCAGAAATTTATTGCGTGATTTTCGAAACAAAAATCACACAAAGTTGTATGAACTGAATTCACTGGCTGCACACCCATACTGTCGATTTTCTTTGTTAAATCATCCAGCTTAGCACTCAAAGATGTAATCTCACTAACTGCAACAATTCCCCCAGACTTTGGTGCAGATCTATCTGAGTACCACTGGTAACTGTTCGCAGCCATCTTCTCAAAAATCTCAGATGCTTCTTGATATGTCATATCCATTACTGATCCTCCAGCTGCTGAGTCAGCGTACTTCTTGTTTTCATTTGTCAGCCCATTGTAGAATGTCTGGACTAAGATCCAATCAGCTATTTCATGGGTAGGACATTGTCTAATGAGTTCGTTAAATCTTTCTCAGGCTTCAAAAATAGACTCTCCTGACTGCTGACTGAATGATAAAATCTCACGCCTTAGCTTTGACATACGGCCAAGTGGGAAAAATTTATCAACAAATTTCTGGCTCATAATTTCAAAAGTGGTGACTGTATGTAGGGGCAAAGTGTAGAACTAAGCTTTAGCTTTATCTACCAAAGAGAATGAAAATAACTTCAATTTCATAGCATCATCTGAAACTCCATTCATGCGCTGCATTTCACACAATTCCAAAAAGGATCGAAGATGTGCATGAGGATCTTCAGACGGCAATCCATGGAAAACACATGAGTTTTGGATCAGTGAGATCAAAGAGGTTTTGATCTCAAAATTGTTGGCTTGGATTGCAGGAGGTACTATGCAGGTTCCAATGTTCCCCACAGGAGGAACCATGTAATCTCTTAATATGCGCCTTCCATGATTTTGTTGCTGTCCATTCACAGCTGCTGGCAGATTTTGTTGATTTCCGTGATTATCCTGAATTCTATCATCTGCCATGGCTAAGTCTGTTTGTTGATTCGCTTCCAACTATTGTCTACGCCTCTGTCGAAAGGTGCGTTCAATTTCTATATCAAAAGGAAGCAAATCAAATGACTTAGTCATTCTTAACATAAATTAAATAAAACAAAAATTAAAAACAAAAACTGAAAATTAATATAAAAATAAAAATAAGCAAAATAAACTTCAAAGTAAAATAAGAACTAATGGGTATCGATATTAATTAAAAGTCCCTGGCAACGGCGCCAAAAACTTGTTATAAAATCACAAGTATACGATATCGCAATCAAGTAATAAAGTGACTTTTGAGTCGAGTGATCGTTCCCACGAGGACTGTTTACTAAGTACCGAAATATGTCAGTTGAAAAAGAGAATTTGTGATTGTAAACTAAAACTAATAAATTAACTAAAGAATTTAAAATTGCAGAAATGTTATGTTTTCAAATAAGATTGTAAAGTAGTTGGGATTCACAAGTTCACCTAGTCAATTAAATCAATTCCAATTCATGATTCTATTTTCTAAATATGTGTTCGATCGAATTCACTAATTCAAATTGAGATTCCTCTCTCGAGTTTAAATCAATCCTACCTAAATAAGTCAACCTTGTATCTCTACAGCGGGTCTGAATATTCCTTATCTAGATGCACTACACACGAGAATTCACACACGACCGCAATAATAACAAGAGTATATCTCTATCTCTCGTTTAATTACCGGATTTATTACCTAGATCTATGTTATTAACTCACCTCTCGGATTATGAAAATAACACATGAAATCATGAAAGAGTAGCCAGTTCATTCACGCATTAAACACAATAATAAATCAACACATGCATTAAAGCGTTAAAACAAGGAATATGGAATTAAAATAATTAACTAGGCTACATCGTTCCTCCCAACATAGAATTTAGTTACACATCTTGATTAAAGAACAATAACAATAAAATAAAATGTTCATTGAAAACAAGAAAGAAGAATGGAAAGATTGCACCAATTATCAATTCTTCAAGTATCTTCAATTCACACCCCTCCGCGATGCTTGAATCTCCAAGAATTTGAATTGAAATCTCTGTTGTGGCTTGTTCTATGGAGAGGCAAAGGTTCAGATTTCGTTCCTCGTGTGTTGTATATATAGGTTTTGGAGAAAACCTAGGTCAAAAAGGAGAGAATTCTGTTGAAAATCACGAGAAAAAGCCCACAGTCGGCCCAGCCGGATAAGCACGCGATCGCGTGGTAGAAACCTAGCGATCGCGTGGTAGACACTAAAACTCTCGGGTTATGAATTTGAGGTAATTCGCGATCGCGCAGTAGGATTTCAGCGATCGCGTGACATGTAATTTCCATCTTTTCTCGACTGTATAAGTTAGTCCCCCCGACCTTTAATTGCAACCTTAGTCCTCCACTTTCAATTGTTGCGGTTTAGTCCCCAAACTTTATATTTTTCTTGAATTTCTCAATTAAGCTCTCAATTCATTCAATTGGGACCTCCAACCTCTGATTTGTTCACTTGAGCACCACGAACCTTCCCAGTTGACGTCACATATCTCTCACTTGCTCAATTAAGCTCAAATTAACATCCAATATTGCCGTTTTTTCCATTAATTGCTTCATTCTTCTTCGATTCGGACATTTTCTGAAAAGTAAACAAATAAACACAAATTAAGGAGCATATATTCTAAAACGACAATAATTTCTTCTAATTTATACATACAGATAAGTGTATAAAACACACTTATCAATAAACTTTTTAAGAAAGTTATTGTCCATCATCATCGAGCAAGCTAGCAACTGACTTTCAACCGGCGATCAAGGTAAAAATCTTTTTCAAAGTTTATGAGTTTTCTTATGCAATGAATTGTGCTATATCTATTGTTGGATATAGAATTATTTTTGAATTAAGTCCTACATGAGATTACAAAGTCATTGTATAATTATATTTATTAGAGCCTAGTAGAGTAACGTAATTAATTTTCTATCCTAGTTATAATGGAAAGAATGATAAGAACCCCCACCAAGACAGAAGCTTGTGGCCTTGCAGAGAAACGGGATATGTTATTGGCATTTTATCATAATTATTGTATGCATCCGCTCCATAACTTAGAGCAACATCTTGACCTACTAGATTGCATTATTGAGATGTTGTGGAAAATACACCATGGCATAAGGGATAAGGTGAAGATACAACGGTTATATGAAACTATTCAAGAACCTTGGGCTTCAGTCATAAATGAGATTGTGCAATGGTCTGATGATGACCTTTCATATGAGGATCTTACATATTTACTTCGAGAAAGTTATGAAATTAGTCGCAATTTACAGCGAAACTTTAAGAAGACTATGACCTTGTCCTTGAACACTAGTCTACGAGCTACCAATTCTAAGCTAGATAATGGACTGTTGGATAAGTGCTTTCCTAGAGTTCTCGATGAAAGCCTTCCAGTAGGACCAGTACCAATACTAGCTGATTCAGAGCAAAGCATGTCAGAGGAAGAACCAGAGGAGGACCCATAGGAAGACCCAGAAGAAGAACCAGAGGAAGACCCAAATGAAGACCCCGAGGAGGATCCAGAAGAAATAGAATATTAGACACCATCTTATCTAGCTATCTTTGTTTTTGGAATAGAATAGGATGTAATGCTTACATCTACTTTTGAATGTATCGTATCTTAATATGACTTTTGTTTGTAAAATATATATATATATGAAGGAAAGTTGTCTTGGCCTTTCACTTTTTCAAGTAAGTGTTTCATTTTAAAGTATTTCTAACTGGATGAATATTTTCATTCAAAGGAAATGCCTCCGAAGCGCAACCACGAAAGTGCACCAAATTCCAATATGAACTTAGGCAGCGGAAATGCTAATGCTAGTTCTAGTGGTGGCAAAGTTAATGTAGCAAACTTTGCACAAGAATTGCTTGCCATAATGCGGGAGTTGGGAAAACAACAACAACAACAGGCACCACCTCTCACAGAGCAACGAACACCAAATCAACAAGTACCAACTGATCAACAAGTGCCCAACCAACGAGCTATTCAACCTCAAATAATACCCAACCCGAGGGATCGAACTGCAATGATAGAGCAGTTTCGTAAAATGAACCCTCCATCATTCGAGGGGAGCACGGATCCCTTATCAGTTGAAGACTTGTTACGAGAACTAGAACGTATCTTTAAGTTTATAAGATGTGAAGATTCTGAAAAAGTAACATTTTCAGTGTTTATGTTAAAGAAGGGGGCTAGCCATTGGTGGGACATGACTACCAGATCGTTAACACCTGCCGAAGAATAGGCTATAACTTGGGTGAGGTTTAAGGAATTGGTAGAAGAAAAATTCTTCCCAGCAGCTGTGAAAGATCAAAAGGAGATGGAATTCCTCAGACTCCAGCAGGGAACCATGACCCTTGTGGAATATGAGCATAAGTTTGAGGAATTATCAAGGTTTGCTCCGCATATAGTGGATACGGAGGAAAGCAGGCTAGAAGGTTCGAACGTGGGCTTCAACCTTATGTTCGTGATATAGTATCAGTTCTCGAGCTGGGCACTTATCGAGAAGTCTTGAAGCGAGCACAAACCATTTCTTATCAAAGGACTCAAAATACTGGAAATTCCCAGCAAGTCCAAAATTTCTCCGGTAAGAGAAAGTGGAACTTTGATAGACAAAATAACGGTAGAGGAAAGTGGAATAATTCTCCAAAGAAAGGAAAGCCTGAGACATCAGGAGTTGGTGATGTTAAACGTTGTCCTAAGTAAAGGAGAATGCTTATTGGGAAAAAATGTTTGTTTCAAGTGTGAAAAATCAGGACATTTTGCTAAAGAATGCCCCCAGAATCAGACACAGAAGGCTAGAGATGACAAAAAATGGAAGGCAAGGGTTTTCTCCTTATCTAGGCAAGAAGCAGAGAGAGACCCTAATGTCCTAGCAGGTATCGTCTTTGTTTCCAATATGTCTGCATTTGTACTAATAGATTCTGGAGCTACCATTCATTCATCTCTTCTTCATTTGTTGCAAAGTCTAAGGTAGAATGTGAATTCCTTCCGTATACCTTAGAAATCTCTCTTCCATCTGGAAAGATACTTGTTGCTGACCAAATAGCTAGAGATCTTAAGATGGAAATTGATGGTAGAGGTATAGCAGTAGATTTAATTCTGCTAACGATAAAAGACTTTGATGTTATCCTTGGGATGGATTGGTTGTCTAAAAACTATGCAACCATTCGTTTTACCGAAAGAGTGGTTATTTTCCAAAGACCGGGCGAAAAGGAGTTTCGTTTTGTAGGAACTAAGACAAATACTTTGCCTCCTATAGTGTCAACAACTCGGGTTGAAAGGATTTTGAGGAAGGAATTATGTCAGGGATTTCTAATATCAATGTCCAACATTAAATGAGATAAGTTGTCAGTTGAGGATGTTCGAATAGTTCAACACTATAAAGATGTTTTTCCAAAATATCTTTCAGGTGTATCGCCAGACAGACAAGTAGATTTTACCATGGAACTTGCTTCGTTTTATGACACGAACATTGTTTTGGCCATTGTTTCTAGTACTAGCTTGTCCATTGGCCCCTTTTGTTTGCAATCGAGTCATCAGTCCTCCTTGATCATCAACGGATCTTTGCACGGGCTTGTATTCGTGGTCTGGATCACATCATCCCCTCTCTCCTCAAAAGGATTCGACCTCGAATCTGTACCTGCATCAAACGGAGATAGATCAGAAACATTAAACGTAGTCGAAACATTATACTCACCAGGAAGATCTAGTTTATAGGCATTGTTGTTGATCTTTTCAATCACTTGGAATAGACCATCTCCTCGCGGTTGTAACTTTGACTTGCGTTGTTCCGGAAACCGTTCCGTCCTTAAATGTACCCAAACCCAATCACCGAGTTCAAAGATGACGCCTTTTCTTCCTTTGTTAGCCTGCGATACATAATGTTCATTTTCTTTTCAATGCCAACCTCACCTTGTCGTGAAGTGATTTAACCATCTCAGCATTTTTCTTTCCATCCAAACTACTACGTTCATTCACAGGTAAAGGAATTAAATCCAATGGTGTTAGTGGATTAAAACCATAAACAATTTCAAATGGTGAACAAGAAGTAGTAGAATGTATAGCCCTATTATATGCAAATTCAATAAATGGTAAACACTCTTCCCAATTTTTCAGATTTTTATTGATTATGGTGCGCAACAATTGAATCATGGTCCTATTTACTACCTCGGTTTGTCCATCGGTCTGTGGGTGACAAGTTGTAGAGAAAAGTAGTTTTGTTCCTAGTTTGTTCCACAAGACTCTCCAAAAATGACTAAGGAACTTAACATCCCTATCCAAGACTATACTCTTAGGAACCCCATGTAGGCGCACGACTTCCCTAAAGAAAATATCAGCTATGTTGATAGCATCGTCATTTTGTGGCATGATATGAAATGTGCCATTTTACTAAAGTGATCTACTACCACAAAAATCGAATCTCTTCCCTTCTTAGTCCTAGGTAATTCCAAAACAAAATCCATAGAGATATCGACCCAAGGTTCACTAGGGACGGGTAAAGGCATATACAATCCATGAGGTTTAATCCTAGATTTTGCCTTCTTACAAGTAATGCATCTACTACAAACCCGAGCCACATCAATCTTCATCTTAGGCCAATAGAAATGTTCACTTAGAGGTGTCAGGACGGACGGGCCGACCAGACCCGTGAAAATCGGCCCGGATTGACCCCAGACCGCGGGCCGACCCATGACCCGTGAGGGCGGTTCACAGGTCAAGAAGTTGTGAACCGCGGATTTTGCTGGTCAAACCTTCGCGGGCCGCAGTTAACCCGCTGGCCATTAAAAAAAAACTGTTTTTATTAAATATGGTAACATTGAAAATATCTCTTCTTCTAGAAACTCTAATACAACTTTTAAAGTAAAATCTTATTTTTTTCTCCCTAATAGCTAAAAAAATAATTTTTTTGACAATAGTAATTAGAAATACATTTATCATTTAATTGTTATTTGTTTATATTTTATTTAAATTTGTAAATTTAGAAGTAATTCATATAACATAAACTATAATTTTAAATTCTATGTAAATATTTTATGGTATAAATATGAATTTATCATTTTAATCATTTTGTATTTAGAATCTTGACAAAAAATTCGCTATAAATATGAAAAATCTCTGTTTTTATTCATACGGGCTAAATCAGAACAAACCGCGACCCGCATGGGCCAGCGGGCGGGCCTGGGTTGTAGTTCAAAATTTGCGGGCTGACCCGTAACCCGTAGCGGGCGGGCTTTTTTTCAAGCGGGCCGTTACCGGGCTTTTTATTGGCGAGTCGACCCGGCCCGGACCACCCGGATTGACTCCTCTATGTTCACTTAAGTTTTTATCAGGTCTTTTTAACCCCAAAATGACCCATTAAACCTCCACTATGGACCTCTCACAAGTAACTCTCTCATTGAATACCTAGGGACACAATTTATTTACCCGAAATAAGTAGTCATCATGTTTAAAGAATCTATCCACAGCCCCCTTTACCACATGAATCATAAATACTAGAAAAGTCCCGATCATTAGCATACATGTCCTTAATGTATTCAAATCCAAGCAATTTAGCATTCAAAGAGTTAAAAGGACATACCTTCGAGACAATGCATCTGCCACCACATTTTCCTTACCTTGTTTGTACCGGATGACATAGGGAAATGTTTCGATGAACTTTACCCACCTTGCATGTCTCTTACTCAGCTTAGCTTGACCCCTCAAATGCTTCAAGGA
Source organism: Ligustrum vulgare (assembly GCA_963555705.1). Classification (NCBI taxonomy): domain Eukaryota; kingdom Viridiplantae; phylum Streptophyta; class Magnoliopsida; order Lamiales; family Oleaceae; genus Ligustrum; species Ligustrum vulgare. Next base: position 58,332,613 of record OY743168.1, on the reverse strand, counting down.
TTCATGATCAGTGTGTATCACGAACTCCCGTGGCCACAAGTAATGTTGCCATGTCTCCAAAGCGCGCACAAGTGAGTATAACTCCTTATCATATGTGGGGTAATTAAGAGCAGCACATTTTAGCTTTTCACTAAAATAAGTTACTAGCCTTCGATCCTGCATTAAAACAGCTCCAATGCCTAGCTCTGGGGCATCACATTCAATCTCAAAAGCCTTGTCAAAATTAGGAAGTGATAAAACCGGTGCTTTACACAACATATTTTTGATAGTCTCAAATGCATGCTCCTGTTCTACACCCCATTTAAACCCTACACTTTTTTTGACAATTTTTGTGAGTGGTGCGGCAATTGTGCTAAAATCTTTAACAAAATGCCTATAAAATCTAGCCAAGCCATGAAAACTTCTAACCTCAGTTATGCTTTGAGGTGTTGGCCATTCTTTAATAGCTTTGACTTTCTCTTCATCTACTTCTATCCCCTTAGCACTAACCACATAGCCAAGAAATACAACTTTTTCTATGCAAAAGGTACACTTTTTAAAATTAGCAAAAAGTTGTTCTTGCCTCAAAACCACAAGCACACACCTAACATGCTCCACATGCTCATTCAAAGTTTTACTATATATCAAGATATCGTTGAAGTAAACAACAATGAATTTACCTATAAATGCACTTAAAACATGATTCATCAAACGCATAAATGTGCTAAGTACATTAGTAAGTCCAAACGGCATAACTAACCATTCATACAAGCCATATTTAGTTTTAAAAGCAGTTTTCCACTCATCTCCTTCCTTCATTCGAATTTGATGATAACCACTCTTAAGATCAATTTTACTAAATATGCTAGAGCCATGCAATTCATCCAACATATCATCTATCCTAGGAATAGGATGACGATACTTTACCGTTATGTTGTTGATGGCTCTACAATCAACACACATTCTCCAAGTCCCGTCCTTCTTTGGTACAAGTAACACGGGTACGGCACATGGACTCATGCTCTCCCTTATGTACCCCTTGCTCATCAATTCCTCCACTTGCCTTTGAAGTTCCTTTATCTCCTCGGGATTACTCCTATAGGCGGGACGGTTTGGAATGACTGCTCCAGGTACAAAATCAATTTGATGCTCAATACCTCGAATGGGTGGCAACCCACTAGGTATATCCTCCGAAAATACATCGTCAAATTCTTGCAAGAGAGATATAGCCAAACTAGGGAGGGATGTGTTAGTTTCCTCAAGGGCAAGGAATGGCTCCTTATACAATAAAAGGACCATTGGTCGATTTTCCAGGAAAGCCTTCTTGATTTCACTACTTTTGGCATAGAAACTCACTCTTGGTTTTTCTGGCACTCTTCGCTCCCTCTCCTTTTTCTGAGGTATGTACCCCAACACTCTTTTTTTCTCTTGCCTCTCCTTTTTCTGAAGTCGTGGCTCCAACCCTCTTTTCCTCTCTTTTTCTGAGGTCGTGGCTTCAACTCTCTTTTTTTCAAGTTTCTTCACCTTTTGTTCTTCATTATTTTTTAATTTAACTTGATCTGCATAAACTTGTGATGGTGTCAATGGTGTAAGTGTAATATTTTTCCCATCCTTCGTCATGTGTCACCTTCCTATCATATTGCCAAGGCCTACCCAACAAAATGTGCCCTGCTTGCATAGGAACCACATCACACATTACTTCATCCACATAGCTATCAATCGAAAAATTCACTAACACCCTCCTATTCACCTGAATTTCACCACTATCATTTAACCACTGAAGTTTATAAGGTGATGGATGCTTCAACAATGGTAATCCTAATTTCTCAATTAGTGTGGTGCTAGCAAAATTTGTACAACTACCACCATCAATAATCATACTACATACCTTGTCTTGGATGCGACACCGTGTATGAAATATGTTCTCCCTCTGTTGCTCCACGTCATCCACGTTGACTTGAGCACTAAGGGCTCGCCTCGCTACTAATAACGGCCCATGCTCCCCAGATAACAATTCCTCATTATCACTAGCTTCCTCCAAAGCGGCATGTCGCTATAGTTCTCTTCATCGTTGCCACTTTCCCAAGCTCCTTCCGCTCGCATGGTAATGACACGCCTATTAGGGCATTGAAAAGCCACATGTCCTCTTCCCAAGCATTTGAAGCATTGGATATCTCTACTCCTAGATGGTTGAGACTCCCCTTTGGGTGGAAATTTGTTAACGGACTCCTCCTTTCCCTTGGGTACCTCAATCTTCCCCTTCGAAATAGCCCCAGCTCCTTTATTTTCCCACCTCGGTTTCCAAGACGGATTAGAACCCGACTGATACTTAGCTGTCCCTTTTCTCTTCAATTACTTCTCCACTTTCATGGCCATATGTAGCATATCTTCTAACTCCACATAGTGTTGCAATTCGACCACATTTGCTATTTCTTTATTCATCCCATTCAAGAAACGAGCCATAGTGGCCTCCTTATCCTCCTCCACATTGGCTCTAAGCATTAACATTTCCATCTCCCTATGATAATCCTCGACACTCTTAGCACCTTGGTAAAGACTTTGTAATTTTTGATGAAGTTCCCTATGGTAATGACTAGGGATAAATCTCTTCCTCATGACCGCCTTTAATTCACCCCATGTACTAATAGGTCTCTCACGATTTTGCCTCCTAGAAGTTGCTAATTGATCCCACCAAGTAAGTGCATAATCAGTGAATTCAAGAACCGCAACCTTAACCTTTTTCTCCTCCGTATAGCTGTAGCAATCGAATATCAACTCAATCCTTTTCTCCCACTCTAAATATTGTTCCGGATCACTCCGACCCTTAAAGGAAGGAATTGTTGTTTTGATATTACTCATGCCACGATTCGGTCGATCCCCAACAACCTCTCTACCTCGTCGTTCATGCCAACATATCTATCCATAAGTGCCCCCATTATCATACCCATCAAATTCATCTTCTTCCTCCATCTCTATCCTATGACCACACTCCACTTGTCTCCGCACATTGGGCGCTTCCCTAGGCCGCTCTAACCTTTCAATCCTGCTCGACATATCCCCAAGCATTTTCTCAAAGTGTTGTGCCAACTCTTCCACCATGTTGACTTGATCGCCGTTCTTTGTTGTAGTAGAATTTTTCGACATCCTAAAACTAAGTAATATGTGCCTCACGTGTATTTCACTCGTGTATCACTCAATTTTTGGATTTTACCCTCTATTGATCTCACATCTCTGCTTTTTTTCCACTCAATGGCTTTCACCCCAATTGCTTCAAAGAAGGAATCCGAACTCAAACAAGTTTAAGCCCGAATGATTCAAATCGAGTATGAGTGAGAATTTATGAACTTGTTGGAAAACTCGAAGAAGACCTTGAGAGAATGGAATCTGACTCTATAAAGGACTTGACACTTTTATGGAAACTAAGATTGATTCAAGAAGGTACTTCTCGAAATCAAATAACAATTTTCTTCTTCGCTGTTAAAATTTTCGTTTTTTTTTATATTCTCGAAAATTCAACTACGAGAATAAGGAAACAAATGAAATTTTATTTGAATACCAAACAAAGGAAATAACGACTTTTGAGTTTTTTTTTTTTTTTTGTGACACTTTTTGGATTAAAGACTCAAGAACTTAAAGAACACGAAGAACTAGAATCAAGAAAACTCAAGAAACAAAATAAAGATATAACCTTGAATTTTTGGAGTCTAAGCTCTGATACCAAATGATGCAAACCACGTAGCAATTGTAGCTACGCAACCTACAAAATATTGAATCGACCCAAGAACGCCAAGAAACCACGATTTATGGATCCAATTAAAATTAATTGAACCAAGCAACCAATACAATCACAGGGATATATTGACCTCTTGATCACAAGCAATATTAATTCTCACCGAGATTTGAACAAACAAGAATAACTCGCAAGTTCGAATTGTGTTCAATGAAGAACGAAGTTAAAAGCAATTTGCCTCTCAATAATATCAATAATTGTCTTCTTAATAATGAAAATTACATCCCTATAAATAGGGTCAAGGTCTGGTTTAAGAGCCCTAATTAAACAAGGAATGAAATTGCTAAAAATATGGAAAGAAATAAAATTATTAAAATTACGCGTATTATCGGTTACGGCCGTGACCTTATTCTTTACGACCGTAAGAAGCTTTCTGTTTAACAGTTACGGCCGTGAGACTTAATTTACGGCCGTAAGTCATATTTTCTGAAAATCTTATTTTCAACCCGAGGCTGCATTACAGCCGTGACACATGTGAGTTACGGCCGTAAGTCCAACTTTTCAAAATTTCAGTTTTCGGCAGTGGACTCGTTACGGCTGTAATAAATATAGGTTATGGCCGTAAATCTGAAACTTCATATTTCCTTCGGCTGCTTGAATGAGGTTGATCCACTCGTCGTTTTGGCTTTATCCCAACACGGAACTTGCTTCTTTTGATGACACGAACATTGTTTTGGCCATTGTTTCTTGTACTAGCTTGTCCACTGCTCCGTTGGCCCTTTTTGTTTGCAATCGAGTCATTGGTCCTCCTTTGATCATCAACGGATCTTTGCGCGGGTTTGTATTCGTGGTCTGGATCACATCAATTACTATGCAAGACCAGTTGTTAAAGGATTTCGAAAACTTACATCTAGAAGTAATTACTCCACCAACACAAACTATCACCAGGATATCGGCTCTAATGATTCGACCAACACTTAGAGATCGAATTAGAGGAGCACAAGATGGTGATTCTTTCCTACAAAATATTAAATCAGAAGTCGGTACTAGCAAGCGAAAGGATTTTGAATTGGGCCCTGATAAAGCCTTACTCTTTAAGGGAAGGTTGTGTGTACCAAAAGACAAGGGATTGAGGAAAGAAATTCTTGAAGAAGCACACTTAACTCCATATACTACTCATCCAGGAGGTACAAAGATGTATCGAGACCTAAGTAGTATATTGTGATGGAGAAGTGAAAGCTGAACATCAAAGGCCGTCAGGATTGTTGGAACCATTAAAAATTCCACAATGGAAATGGGAACATATAACTATGGATTTTGTTACGGGTTTTCCAAAATCAGCTAGGGGAAACAATGTTATGTGGGTTATAGTCGATCGGTTAACAAAGTCAACTCATTTTCTACAAGTGAAGATGAATTTCAGTATGGATCAATATGCACGATTATACATCAAAGAGGTCATCCGCTTACATGGTGTCCCATCCTCGATCGTATCTGATAGAGATCCAAGATTTACTTCTAAATTTTGGAAAAGTTTGTAAGGAGCTATGGGAACCAAATTAAGTTTTAGTACAGCATTTCATCCTCAAACAGATGGACAATCAGAGAAGACTATACAAACTTTAGAGGATATGCTATGTGCCTGCATCCTTGATTTAGGAGGCAGTTGGGAAAATTATGTACCATTGGTGGAGTTTGCCTATAATAATAGCTATCAAGCTACGATAAAGATGGCAACTTATGAAGCTCTATATGGTAGAAAATGTAGATCTCCTCTTTATTGGGATGACGTAGGTGAGCGAAGAGTATTGGGACCAGAAATAATTGAGGAAACCAGTCGAGCGGTTGATAAGATAAGAGCTAGAATTAAGGCAGCTCAAGATCGACAAAAATGTTATGCTGATAAAAGGAGAAAAGATTTAGCATTCAATGTTGGTGATAAGGTTTTTCTAAGGTGGCACCGATGAAGGGAGTTTATAAACTTCGACCAAGATTTGTGGGACCTTTCGAAATTTTGCAAAAAGTTGGAATGCAGCTTATCGAATAGCTCTGCCACCAGATTTGTCAGCAATTCATGATGTATTCCACGTGTCGATGCTTAGACAATATGTGTCATATCCGAGTCATGTGGTTACTTATCAACCATTAGATATCCAACAAAACATGACTTATGAGGAAAAACCAGTAGCAATCTTAGATCGCAGAATCCAGCAACCGAGGACAAAAGAAATTCCATTAGTGAGAGTTCAATGGAGAAACCATGATGTCGAAGAATCAACGTGCGAAAGAGAAGAGGACATCAAGAATATGTATCCAGAACTTTTCAACCAAGTTTGAGGTAATTTCGAGGACGAAAAATTTTTTTTAGGGAGGAGGGATGTAATACTCCGATTTTTTTTGTGCTCATTTAATTTACTCATTTAATTTTTTTATGATAATTTAACTTTTCAAATTTTATATGGCCAAAATTATTAGTGATTGCCAAGTTTGCATTGTTGGTTGATTAAAAACTTTTCAAGATTAGTTAATTAAGTTTTTGGGGATTAATATCAAGTTTTATACCTAATTCCTAGTGATAAGTATTTCATACTCTTGGCCAAGAGTTATCTTAGGAGTGAAGTGATTTTCTTGCAATGTAAAGGCAAACATGACATGAGGTGTATAGTTAGGTAACAAGCAAGCATGAGGTGTCAACTAGTTGCAAGCTATCTTAATAGTGAAGAAATTTTTCCTAGCATAGCAAGCATGAGGTTTCTAGTTAAATATATGAGGTAAATGCATGGAGTGCATGCAAGAGCTATTGGAGATAAATCTTGCATGTGGATACACCAATAGGAAATAGTTAACCTCTTTGCCTTACTTAGTTCATAGGTCTTCTTTCCTTGGATTATTAAGGGACATTCCTTATATGTCTTGGCAACCAAAAATATTACTTTCAAAGAAAAACCAATAGCAAGAGTTAGTGGAAGAAAGTAAAGAGAAAAGATATAGTGAGAGTAGAAGAAGAAGAGCAAAGGCCAGCACATTCAAGTATACTTTTCCACCAAAATTTCTCCAAGCTTTCAGGTAAGATACTTTCTATGCTCAAGTGGTAGGATTTCATGATAATATTTATGCTTAAGCTATGCATGAAAAACCATAATATGAAATATGTGGACAAGTCCACAAAGTTAGATATCTATTTATGCCTTAGGACAAGTCTGAAGGGCACGGGCAAGCCGGAACGTGCAAGTATGTGTTTGAATGCTTTCTTTTGTGTAATATTAACATGTTAACTCCGAGCATGATATCTTACTGAGTATTCTTTATACTCATAGTATTTTATACTAAATTTTCAGATTCATGATCGTTGAGTTGGAGGAAGTTAGTCGCCTACTCGATGATGGATCAAGGACAAATTTATTTTGCATCACCCTTTTCGTATGTTTTGTTAAAAAAAAACTGTTTTCCGTATGTTTTTCTTGTGGTATTAAATATAAACATATATAAGACATGATGTAATATGGTAATGAAAGTAAATTTTGTGATCATATCTTTCATGTTATGCTAAGAGAAATTTTTATAGACCTTTCATGCAATGATAAAAGAGGCAGAAACATGACAGGTTTTTAGGGTCAATTCAAAATACTATTACTAATTCTATAGATACCTATTTGAGACTCTAAAAATACTGCTGCGTTCTTATTTGAGTTTTATTTATATGAGCTCAAGAACCACTCCATTAGGATTTGTGTGGCCTGAGATATAAATTTTTAAGCGTCAAAAGGTCAATCTGAAGTTTTAGTACAGTACCTCACTGTTTTAATAAAACGTCTATATCACATGAACTTAGTAGCTTTTCATATTTTAATATAGGAAACTACTTGAAAATATCTTTCCAATGCCATAGATTTCATAGAAAACGGAATTGGGATGAATTTTATAAAAATGTTTGAACTGGCTGCCCCAACCAGCCGTGACTGCACCGAGTTCGTATACGTAAAGAAAAATTTCTTGTCAGCATGTACTTCTGCTGGCCATTAAATTTTATAGAGATATTTTACTAAAAGTTGAAAATAAGTTTCCAGTTTATATTTCATTTTATTGAAGATTTTTTCCATGTGACAAAAGCGAAAGCTATTATGTTTAATACATGAGACTCGAAGCTAAGGTTCGGGGCGTCACAAGTAAAGCCAACCTATAGGCCACATCTCCAACTCTTTCCAAGATCTGAAAAGGTCCAATAAACCTTGGCCTAAGTTTCCCTTTCTTTCCAAACCTTACTACACCTTTCATAGAAGCACTTTAAGGAACACTTTTTCACCAATTTCAAACTGAAGTTCTTTTTGTCTCTTGTCAGCATAAGACTTCTATCTGTCTTGTACTGCTTTAATCCTTTCTCTGATTTTCTCCACAACACTTACAGTTTGTTTCACTATTTCTGGACCCAAAACCCTCTTGTCACCAACTTCATCACAATGAATTGGTGATCTTTATTTTCTGCCATAAAGAGCTTCATATGGTGTCATGCCAATTGTGGACTGGAAACTATTGTTATTTGCAAACTCAACCAACGGTAAATGCATTTCTCAGTTACCACCAAGGTCTAAAACGCAAACTCTCAACATATCCTCTAAAGTTTGTAAGTTCTCTCTGACTGTCCATCTATCTATGGATGATATGATCTACTGAATTTCAATCTAGTTCCCATAGCTGTCTGCAAGCTTTCCCAAAACTTGGATGTAAATCCGGTATCCCTGCCTGACTCTATAGAAATTGGTACACCATGCAATCTTACAATTTCTTTGATGTACAATTGAGCATACTGGTCTAAACTGAAAGTTATCTTCACTGGTAGAAAATGAACAGATTTTGTCAAACGATCAACTATGACCCATATAGCTTGGTGACCTCTAGCTGATCTAGGAAGTCAAACGACAAAATCTATTGCCATGTATTCCTACTTCCATTCTGGGATCTCAAGTGGGTTCAACAATTCAAACGGATGTTGATGTTCAGTTTTAACATGTTGGCAATTCATCCACTTCTCAACAAACAAGCCAATTGACCTCTTCACCTTTCTCCACCAATAAATTTTTCGTAGATCCTGGGTGTGCAGTATAAGGTGAATAATGTGCTTCCTATAGAATCTCCTTCCTCAAGGTTTCATCCTTGAGTACACATAGTCTTCCCTTGAACATGACAGTATTATCAGTTGATACTTCAAAACCTTTAATACTGCTAACGAGTACTCGGTCCTTAATCTTGCACAAAAATTTATCCTTACCCTGAGCTTCTTTAATTCTGTCTCTAAGAGTCGGTCGAACAATCAAAGCAACTATAATTACAGTTTTGTGATGTGGAGGAGCTATAACCACAAGTCTCATGTTGGAAAAATCCTTGATCAACTGTTCTTTGCTGGTTAGGGCAGCTAACTGTCCTTTACCTTTCCGGCTAAGTGCATCAGCAACAACATTGGCCTTGTCGGGGTGGTGGTGGTAGTGGATAGTGCAGTCATAATCCTAACTAACTCCAACCACCTTCTCTGTCTCATATTCAATTCCTTCTGAGCGAATAAATACTTGAGGCTCTTATGATCTGTGTATATCTCGCACTTACCACCATATAGATAGTGTCGCCTTATTTTTAAAGCATGAACTAAAGCAGCCAATTCCAAGTTATGTGTAGGGTAGTTCTGCTCATGTGGCTTCAAATGTCTAGAGGCATATGCAATCACTTTTCCATGTTGCATAAATACACATACCAAACCCCTGTTTCGATTCATTACTGTAGATAACAAAACTGTAATACCACTTTTAATTTTACATGCTTTCTTGGATTCCACATGATTTTTTTATGTTGATGTTATATTGAATTATTTAATTGGTATTTATTACTGTTAATAATTTGATTATTGTGCAGTGGAAGGATTTGGACGCCGTCTCTATCAATGTGCCAATTAGAAAGTTCATAAATTGTTATGTACAATCATAAGTGTTTATTTTATTTGCTAAGATGACTAATTTCTCTTTAATTAAGTTGTAATTGGCCTAGATTGCATTTATTAGTAAATAAGAAATATGTTTTAGGGCACTTTGTTAAAATTTTAAAGGTTGCACTTAAATTACCAATTGTTGAGAGTAGAGGGGCTAAATTGCAAATTATGAAAAAATTAGTACCTATACCTATTCCTTCACCCTCACTCTCTCTCTCTGTCTCGGTCTCTCTTTCTCGCCTCACTCTCGGTCTAGCTCCACTCCGCCGACTACCACCACGACGATGCCAGCCACACCACCCCGGTAACACTCCCCTTTCCCTCTTCCACCCCCACCCCCCCCCCCCCCACGCGAGAACACACACGGACACACAGAAATACACCCGCTGCGGAACCGACACACACGCTCACCTAGTTACGTATGTTAATTTGTGTGTGTGTGTGTGTATGTGTATTACGTGTATACACATTAATTTTCAGATTTCGAAAATTATAAAAAAATTAAATTGGATTAATTGATTTTCTATCAGTTTTGGGTAAATTCAAGAAATTCATAATTATTAACTGTTGGAATTGTTGATTTCGTTATTTTAGTTGAGTTTTAGTTTAGACATCATATTTCCAAACTTATGAGAGTTATGAAATTAGTTAACTGCTTAATTAAATTTTGGGTAATAATATGTTTTTTTTTTTTTTCAGATTTTGGAATTTATAGATCTAGGTTGTTTTGACTGATTTTAGTAAGATGGAACCTTGTTTAAAATTTTCAGATTTTGATAAATTATGAATTTAAGTTTGTTAGCTTACTGTTAGTGTTTAACTATGAGTGGAAATTTGTAATTTGTCTAATTGGGAAAACTTCTTGAATGGTTATAGTTGTTAGTAAGAATTTTGATAATTTTGGTTTGTGTTGAATATAAGGTGACATTGAGAGATGTGAATTTTGAATTTTTAGTTTTACATGGTTAGTAATAGATTTACTTTTAAATTTCAGTTGAAATTTCTGGATTTGGTAAAGGATTATGGAATTTGGGAATTTAGTTAACTTAATTGTGATTTTAGTGTGAACGTGAGTAATAATTATAATTCCTAAATTTTGGGAAAATTGTAAAGGCGTGTACATTTTTCAAACTTTGGTTTTGATTTAAGTACCTTAATAGTTAAGCTTAAAATGTTGTGTCGAATGGTTTAAATATTTTGCTTTCGAGTATTGTATGGAAGTATTTAATATATCTTAATACCTTGTTCGGAATAAATGATCACAAGAATGAAAAAGGGAAAGAAGATTTATCGTTTTAACTTGTTTAATGTAATGTTAAAAGAATGAAGAATATATCAATTTGAACTGAAAGTATATTTTACTAAATGAATGGATATAACTAGGATCTTGGTACATTGACGACACGGGCAGTCGAGGCTCCTCCACTTGCAAATCCAGATAACGGTAAATGCTAAGGACGTCAGGTAAGTAAACTTCCCCTTCTCTTAGCACAGTTGAATGTTCAATGTGGAATTATTTGCTTAGTTGACATTCGTGTTAATTACGGAATTCTAATGCTTTTGGTTTACCATATGCAAGTATGTGTATTTAAGGAAATGTTCAAGCATCCACGTTATCATGTCATTGCATCATTAAGCATGCATTGGCATCGAAATGGGGAAGTCAAATGTTTTAATGAAAGGAATGTGTCAAAGTGCAAATTTTGTCAAAAGTTATGTATTCCAAGTTTTTCAAGAAAGAATGGGTGTAGTTCTATGTCATGAAAGATGCGGGTGGGAAATGGGGCGCGGGGGACTAGCGTACCCGAATGAAATGAGCTGCTTTGTGGTGGGATAAAGTGAATGACCGCTTTGCGGTGAAAAAGTGAATGTTAACCACTTTGCTGTAGAAATGTGAATGTTAATCTGGTTTCAAATAAGAATTTCCCACTGTTACCTGATTGACTAGAATATACACCAAGTGAGCTCATGATGGAATAAAGTAAAAGTTTTGAAATGTTAAGTGAAAGCTTGAAAAGTTTGGAGTTTTGAAAGGTTAAAGTGAATGGGATACATATTTCAAAGTTTAAAGCATTTCATGTCATAAACATGCATCACTTGCACGAAGTTTGCTTACTGAGCTTTAGCTCACCCCAATCCCACCCCAATATTTCAGGTGATGAAAGCTAGATGGGACGAGGAGAGCACTTGGTAACAGACTCAGGCTATACCTACCTTCAATTTTTGAAAATAAAGTTAAATTAGAATTTATTAAAGTTTCTCGTTAATTATTCCTTAATTCATTTATTATTGTTAATGGTTTGATTGAAATTAGCTTTGAATAAGTATTGGTGTAGTATTAGAGGTTAAATTACCTCTTATTTCATTTGCTAAAGTTTATTCGCTTGGAATTATATTGTTGAGGAGTTTGGGGACTTATTGAATGGTTTTGATGATGTTTTGGATTGAATGAGTTGAGATATATGCTTTAAAATGGTTTTGATGTCCCTCTACAGGTTGGCCATGTCCAATTTATAGAGAAGATTCTTCCGAAATTTTTGTAAAATTTTATAATAGAAAATGAAAAGGTTGAAGTTTTAAATGATTTCTTTTCCGCATTTAAGTAAAGAAAAGTTATCACGCCTAGGTTTAAGATTCTGAACTTGGGGTGTTACAAAAACCTTCTAAACCTTCTAGAATAGCCAAAACTGGTGCATATATCAATTTATGTTTCAGTTCTTGGAAACTCTTCTCCCACTTTTCTGTCCACTGAAACTTTACTCCCTTCCTAGTCAACTGTGTCATCTGCCCAGCTATTTTCAAAAATCCTTCAATAAACCTTCGATAATAGCCAGCCAATCCCAATAAACTTTGAACTTCATTCACATTGGTTGGTGCACTCCAATTATTGACAGTCTCAACCTTGGCTGGATCAACTTCAATACCATCTGCGGTAACCACATGTCCAAGAAAACCAATTCGATCGAGCCAGAATTTGCACTTCTTGAATTTTGCATACAACATTTCCTGTCGAAGTGTCTGTAACACAATGCTGAGATGCTCCTCATGTTGTTCCTTATCCTTTCAATAAATCAAATATCATCAATAAAGACAATTACGAACCGATCCAAGTATAGATGAAATACTCTGTTCATCAAGTCTATGAAGACAGCTGGTGCATTGGTTAACCCAAACGACATCACAGTGAATTCGTAATGTCCGTATCAAGTCCCAAATGCGGTTTTTGGTATATCACTATCCTTAACTTTCAACTGATGATAACCTGATCTCAAATCAATCTTGGAGAATACACTAGCCTTTAACTGATCAAACAAATCTTCTATTCGTGGTAAAGGATACTTATTCTTGACTGTGAGGCGATTTAACTCCACGATGCACATCCTCATCGATCCATCCTTCTTTTTCACAAACAGTATCGGTGCTCCCCAAGGAGATACACTTGGTCGAATAAATCCCTTATCCAACAGTTCTTGTAGTTGCACCTTGAACTCCTGGAGTTCCTTCGGTGCCATTCTGTAGGGTAGTTTAGATATGGGTAGAACTTCAGGTACCAAGTCAATCGTGAATTCCACTTGTCTATCTGGTGGAATACCAAACAGATCCTCTGGAAATACTTCCACAAAATTACGCACAACTGGTACATCTATAGCAGTTACCTCAGTTTCCTGAATACTAGTGATACTCACTACATACCCTTGATTGGTACTCTTTCTCAACATCCTATGTGCTTCCAACACCGATATGACACGTGGAATGGTTTAGAATTTTGTCCCAAAGAAGGTGAACTCACATTCTCCTAGTTTCTGAAAGAGCACCTCCCTCTCATGACACTTAATTGTAGCATGATTACAACTAAGCCAGTCTATGCCTAAAATGATATCAAAATCCCTCATATCTATTAAGTACAAGTCTGCCTCTAAGTTCTTCCCATCTATTTCAAACTTAACAGCTTTCGACATCAAATTAGTGATAATAGTTTCACCTGAAGGAATACTAACCTCAAGGGCATCATTCACACTTTCACACACATTTCCATTCTTAGCATGAAAACTAGCAGAAATGAAAGAATTCGTAGCACCAGAATCAATCAAAACGATAGCAAGTATATTGAATACTGATAGAATACCTATCATCACGGCTAGATCCTTCTCTGCTTCCTTCTGAGTTAGAGCGAAGACTCGAGCCTTTCCCTTCTTAGCATCTTCTTTACCCTTGAATTCAAGACATTCACCAGCAAAATGGCCTGGTTTCTTACATCTGAAGCACATCCCCTTTCCGAGCAGGCACTCTCCATAGTGACACCTATCACACTTCGGGCATATGGGTTTCTCAGTACTTGCCTTTTCCTCAATTTTTCCCCATGTTTTCCCTTTCTTGTTATGATATCTGTCTTTTCCCATATTGTAACTGTCCCATTTCCTTTTCACCGGTGCCTCTGCGGGTTTCTGAGTAGTCTTTTCCAGGTTTAAGCGAGATGATATTGCTTGTGCTCGCTCTATCACTTCGGCATAGGTAGTGAGTCCCAACCTGCCATGATTCCTCCAATTTATGGACGTAAACCCCTTTTGAATCTTCTAGCTTTCTTGATATCTGTATCAATAACATGGGTTGCATACCTGGACAACTGGTTGAATTTGGTCTCATATTCCACCACGGACATACTTCCCTGGCTAAGTTCAAGGAACTCCATCTCTTTCTAATTCCAAAAAGACTGGGTAAAATACCTTTGTGTTATTAGTTCTTTGAATCCTTCCCATGTTAGTTCCAGTTGCTGCACCTCAGTACTTGTACACTGATAAGACTCCCACCAATGGTCTGCATCCTCAGCAAGCTGGAACATAGCGCACGACACTTTTTGAGTGTCCGAGCAGGCTATACGTTTAAATATTCGTTCCAACGCCCTTAGCCATTCCTATGCAGCTAGGGGTCCTGCTCGACCATTGGAATTTGGTGGTTTATATCTGCAAAACTGTTCAACCACCATGCTGGGGTTGTTTGCATTAGCCTGTGTGTTCGGTGCATTGCGAGAATTCTGTGGAGCTATTTGGGCATGTTGCTGAGTGAGCCCCTGGTGAGCATTCAAGAGATCCCGTAATAGATTATTCCTCGTATCGCCAATAGCAGCCTGGCCTGGGGTAGTTTGGCTTGCAGTATTTATCTCAACATCCATTTAATTGTGCAATTCAAAATGATCATCCATGAATAAAAAAATCTCAAAAGGAAAAATCATAGAAAAACACAGTGGAACTAAAAGCAAATTTTATTATTATCTCAAATTTTCCAAAGGAAAATAAAATAATAAAATTGCAACCAATATCCATAATCCATAATATGTTCTCCTACTGAATTCCACAAACAATTCTCTCTCTCTCTCTCTCTCTCTCTCTCTCTCTCTCTCTCTCTCTCTCTCTCTCTCTCTCTCTCTCTCTCTCTCTCATACGTTCCTTTTGGGCGTACGATTATGAAAGTAAATTTCATTGAAATGGGTTACTACATGTTTTAGTTTAATTTCGAGGACTAAACTTATAACTTCTGAAATTTTTTAAATACTTCACATCACAAGTTCAACTCCTAGACTTAATAACTCATGTGAAATTTTATAGCGTGTAATGGATACAAACTTTCAAACATTTCAAACCGCATCGACTATAGTAAAATTTCGTTCTCATGTAACTTTTCAATGTAAATATTCGATTTCAGATGCAGTCATAAAATAAATTCTTGGTATCTAGTAAATAAAATTTTCAAACTTCATCAAATAAAATTTTCTAAACATTTTACCTTCTCGGAGTCGGCGTGGCACGGAAAGAGTAGGTAGCAAATAATTTAAGTTTTTAACATTTTTCTTTTAAATTTTTTTTTTAAATCATAAAATTTTCACAAGTCTACAGAAAGGTAGACCTGCACTCTGATACCAAACTATAACGCTCCAAATTCTATTAACTCAAGGGGCTACTAAAGTCCAAAAATCCTGTAAATAATAGAATCCAAAATGCGTGTATATATATATATATATATATATATATATATATATATATATATATATATATATATAGCAAATTAGAAACAAAATGCGGAACGTTCTTTAAATAATTTACTCACAACCAAGTGTCAACACCAAGTATAATAAGCAAAGTGCCAAAATTTGCAAAAATATCGAAATTCAAGATTTAATTGACAAAATAAAAACCAACTATTAAAATACTTATTTTAAGAATTTATAAATTTAATGGTCTATCATTTAATCAAAATTGTCCCACTCATTGTCATGCATCGTCGAGCTCCTTAACCTGAAAGGGTGGGAATAGTGGGGTGAGCATAATGAGTTATACTAAGTGGAGATATAGCAATCAATCCAGTTAAATCCAAACATGAAATCAAATTATGAATATAATACCAATACAAAATTTCCTTTTAAAAATGTACTGTGGGACATCCCCAAAGTCCGAATTTCGATCCCAGACCTATTTACGGTTCCTGACAACATGTTATTAGCGCTAAATAAAATTGTGCACTGTGG
Source organism: Ligustrum vulgare (assembly GCA_963555705.1). Classification (NCBI taxonomy): domain Eukaryota; kingdom Viridiplantae; phylum Streptophyta; class Magnoliopsida; order Lamiales; family Oleaceae; genus Ligustrum; species Ligustrum vulgare. The sequence goes on along the minus strand of OY743168.1, from coordinate 58,316,410 downwards.
GACAACCCCAAGGACCCAATTTCGATCCCGTACCTATTTACGGTCCCTGGAAACCTTTTCATATGTAGAAAAATCATATCACAATTAAAATCACACATCAAAAAATAACATGGACAAAATAACCACAATTACTTTAATGTAAACTCCACCTCAAAATCTTGAAATTTTCTTAGAATTGAACGGATGTGAAAATGCTGTGCTTTAAACTTTTCCCGCGACCTCGTCTAGCAAGAACAAAATTAATATAATTTAGGACACTAATTCCTAATTACTACTTTAAAACTTTTAGGGACTTAATTGAATTTTTGAAAGTAAAGAAATGAGTAATTTGATAATTCTTTAAATTTTTAGGGTCTAATTATCAAAATTAGAATGTTTAGGGCCAATATGATGAACTTAGAAAGTATTTATCAAAACTTAGGGCTGTAGAGTGAGTCAAATTAATCTAGAGGACTAACTTAAACAATATAACACTGTCAGGACTGAAAGTTAAACACTGATTTAAAATTTAAGGACCGAAATGAATGATCATAAAACTAAGGGGCTTTAGGTCAATTTATATAAAATAAAAAGGGAAATACCCATAAATAGTCTCGCCAACCATAACATTTTGGGAAATAGACTTTGAAACAAAAACATTTTAAAAATAGACTTGGATCCTTCAAACTTCCAAGAATACCCTCATAGATAGAATTTACAATATAAGCCATCAAAGTATATAATAACTTCATTTAAGTCTTTAGATAATTTTGTTTATATAATTTTAGTTGATTTTTTATTTTTGTTCGCTCATAGTAGCACCCCGTCAATTGGTATCAGAGCCATATGGCAGATCTAAAAGATAAATATTATATAACACAAATTAAAAATAAATATATAATATATACATCAAGATTTATGATTATGCATACATTAATACTACCCGATAATTATAAAATAGAAATCTTGAGAACTTTAAAAGATTTGAACGAAGATATAAGAAAATACATTTATGATCTAATAAATTTCTATATAATAAAAGAAGATTTTATCATAAGCGAAATATTAGATTTAATCCACAGATATACTAGAAGAATTATACAAAGATTATAGAAATGGATTATCATAGAGGAGAACCCTTATTAATCAAATATCTAGATATGAAAACAAATGAGAAATTAGATTCAATAACAGAACAAAGAGGAAATCTATTAGACCAAATGATAAAAGTAAGAAATATAAAAAGAAAAGGATTTCTAAGACTAAAATCATTAGAAAGTAAAAGAAGATATTTTAATACAATTCTAAAACAATTACCTAATATACTTATGATCATAAATAACAAAGAAAAAATCAATACAGAAAAATATGATATAACTGGAGAAATAAAATATTACATAAAAAGTTATAGAGCACAACAAAGAAAAACGATGTTAAGATCAATTGAAGAATTTTGTGAATATAATATAATGATATGTAAAGAAGTAAAATATGGTACGGAATTAAGATTAGAAGTTGAGCATATCAAAGGAATAATTTAATGACAGAATTTCCAGAAATAAAATTTGAAAAACAAATAATAGAAAATATTAATCTACCAGTACGATCTTACCAAATAAAAGGAGGTAATACAACTATTTTTCAACCATTAAGCTCATGGGGAGAATCCGATGGATTTCTTAATATGCAATTAAATTGGATAAGTGCATTTTTATGGCAAACATATAAAAACATAAATTTACAAGATAAATTAGTCATTGAAGAATTACAATAATTAAATATACAGGATATGAATATAAAAGAAAAATTACAAAATATTCTAAATAAACTAACAATACAATTCAAAGAATTAAAAAAATGATAGGAGAAGTTAAAAATATAGACGAAGAAATCTTTAAAGAATTTCAAAGAAAATCAGAAGAATTAATTAATCAAGATAAAATTGGACTAATTATAGAAAAAATAAATTAATTAAATGAGAAAATAAGAAAGAATGTGATGTGATCCGGACCAGGCATCGAAGGGCGAAGTCGATCCATCGGCAATATGACAGTGATCTTCGTGCAAAATGGAGTAAGTTCCATGTTGGGGTCGAGCCGAGAAGAGGGACAGATCAAGCCGAATCAAGGGGTCGAAGTAATTTGGGCAGAAAGGCCATTACGGCCGTAAAAGAGGACCTTCACGGCCGTAACCAATATATTCACGGCCGTAAATCTTATTATCACGGACGTAACCAATTATCGAAGAAAAATGAAGAAATTAAGCAGAACAAGACTTACGGCCGTAAGTCTGGAAGTTACGGCCGTAACATTCAAAAAAAGGGGCATTTCACGGATGTAAGAGATTCGTCACGGCCGTAACTAATAAATCAGATTTTTGATCAGAGAGGCCATTACGGCCGTAAGAGAGTTCCTCACGGCCGTAAATGAGGAGCGGGCCAGATTTTACGGATTTTACAATTATTTTATTTCCTTTTGGTTTTTAGGTTATTTTCCTATTTTAGAATTTTAGTCTAATTAGAATTCTATTTTGAGTAAATTAGATGCTAGGTTATTTTGCTTATTTATATTCCTTTCCATTGATTGTAAAAAACAAGTTTGAGTTTATGAATTAAATTGAGAGAGGATTCTCTTGTTAAAGGTTGAGTTTTTCCCTTTTGTTTCTAACTTATCAAAGATCCGTTCTTTGTGGCGTTCATCCAACGAACTTATCAAGGAATTGACAACCCTTGTGGCGTACACCAATCTTGGTTCTTCAATCCGCATCGTCATTATTTGCGTCGTGATTGTTGGGTCAAGGTTTTACCGTCGAATCTATCTTTTAATTCCCATTTATTTATTCGTGTTCTTGTTATTTTTCGTGTCAGATTTGATTTAGATCTTTCCTAGGATTTAAATTTTGTTATTCCGCGTTTTCGACAAGATTCCCCGACTGGGATCTCATCATCTGGTATCAGAGCTTGGATCTATTTCAGATTCTTGCGTTTCTTGAATTTTCTTGATTTTTTTTGTGTTCTTCGCGTTCTTCGTGTCATTCATAATTTTCTTCAGTTTGATCCATAAGAGTCAGTCCCAAAAATTCAAAAGTGTTTTTCTTGTTCGTTTTTCGTCCAAATCCAGTTCCGTTTTTTCTGCAATACTCGTAGTCCAATTCTCTGGCAGATTAAAAAAAATTCCGAAAATTCCCAAATATTCCCCAAATATTCCGAATTTCCTTGTTCGTGTCTTAAAAATGTCCTATAGAGAGGTTTCCACATCTTCATCTTCTATTGGAGACAGAAAATAGCTCGGGGATGTAAATAGAAGGATTGAACAGGGTAACAATGATATTACAGCAATGAGGGCACAATTTGAGATGTTTATGGCACAGATGAAGAATCGAGGTGCAGAAAGTGAACAAAGACCTCGTGATCAATCTCATGATGGTTCTCGGGTTAGGGGAGGTAATAGGCGTGAGGTTAGTATGAATGATGAGGGCATGGGAAGTGAAAGTGGAAGTATATCTTTGGGAAGTATACGAAGGAGGGATCGAGGAGATAGGTATGAGAGGAGGCGTGATAGGGAGCGTCGTGATGCTAGGAGGCATCGTGGGGGTAGAGATGATGTTGATGATGACCTTGGAAAAATTAAAGTGAAAATACCGTCGTTCCAGGGTAGGAGTGATCCAGAAGCGTACTTGGATTGGGAGACAAAGGTTGAATGGCTTTTTGATTGTAATAATTATTCGGAAAAGAAGAAGGTGAAATTAGCCGTGATTGAATTCACCGACTACGCAAATATTTGGTGGGATCAACTAGTTACGGGTAGGAGGAGGAACCTTGAGAAGCCGGTGGAGACTTGGGGTGAATTAAAAACCATAATGAGGAAGCGGTTTGTGCCGACTCATTATTATAGGGATATTTACCAGAGGCTGTAGGGTTTGACTCAGGGATCGAGGAGTGTAGAGGATTATCACAAGGATATGGAGGTGGGGATGATTCGGGCTAACGTGGTGGAGGATCAGGAAGCAACGATGGCTAGGTTTCTGAGTGGGCTGAATAGAGACATTTCTAATGTCATTGAGCTGCAACATTATGTGGAGCTAGAGGATATGGTGCATATGGCCATGAAGGTGGAAAGACAGCTGTAGCGCCTCGAGTTCCGTATACCCGATTCACTACGTCATTTTCTGTCTAAATTTTTCGAATAATATTTTTTTGCGAAAGAAATATTTGAAATTCATTTTTGTCAACATTAAATAAACTGTAATGGCCGATAAAATTGAAACATTTATGAAACCATTTGAAATAGTAAATCGAACCATTAATTTTGTAAAGAAATTGACAATGTCATAATTTCTCAAATAAATGAACTTCTCTAAATTATTCGATTGTTTGGAAACATACGGAAAAATTAACGTCAAACTTTCAACCGTTTAACGATTATTGCCACCATCATTCATCGCTCGCCACCGTCTCCGAAATCTGCAAAACTGTTAAAAAGTAGGGTGAGTATTTCATGGGGGAAATACTCAGTAGACTCATCAAAAATTAATTTAATTTATAAGATGATTAAACACATAAATCCCGACTCTTTATAAAACGGGCATTGATAGAGCTTCTTTATAAAACGGCTCTTGATAAAACTCATATTGTGCATTACAGCACGGGACATATTTTGCAAATCATAGGCTCTTTGAAAATAGCTCTTTGAAAACAGCTCTTTGAAAACCATATACTTATAAAAATATTTTAATTATGCCAAGCATAATTTCTTTTGAAAGCATAACATAAGATAGGATTGAAATCCTCATAAACATAAGGAGACACAAGAACTTTACCGAACTTAGGTGGCAAGGATTCTTATGCAGTAAAATCATAATAACAGTAAAATCATAATAACAGTAAGTATACCAAAACATAATTCTTGAAATTCATAGGGATCATTTCCATCATAACATAAGATAGGATCGAAATCCTCATAAACATATGAGACAGGAATTTTACCGAACTTAGGTGGTAAATCCTCATAAACATATGGAAACATAGGAATTTTACCGAACTTCGTGGCAAATCCTCATAAACTTATGGAGACACAAGAATTTTACCGAACTTCGTGGCAAGAATTCTTATGTGCATAGCAATGATCCAAAACATATAAAACATTATCGTAAAAACATAGGGTATACTTACTTTTCATAAAAACATAAGGTATATTTACCTTTCATAAAACATACTTAATTTTCTTGAAAATTGACTTTCACAAGTCACATGACATTTATATGAAATCATAATTTAAATCAATTAATAAGTGCGAGTCTACCTCAAATCCGACGAGTGCAAAGTTGAGCGGGAATGACTTCAATTTCTTTGAATTCTCCGTACGCTTCGTCTTAGCCAATAAGTCACTTTAGTCTATCGAATATATAGTTCAAAATGATGAATTATAATTTGAGGACTAAAATTGATGTTTTGAAAGTTGAGGGACTAAAATGAATACTTTTGAAAGTTCAGGGACTAAAATGAATATTTTGAAAGTTGAGGGACTAAAATGAATACTTTTAAAACTTGGGCTTAAAAGTAAATCAACAGTGACTGAAATAATAGATTTTGAAAATGAAAGGGCTGATTAAAACTCATTTAAAACTTTGGGGCTGAAATGGATAACTTTAAAACTAAAAGGACTGAATGGAAACAAATTAAAATATCAGGGACTGATTTGAAAACCTTTTAAAACTTTAAAAGGGCTGAAATAAACTATTCAAAACTGTAGGGACCAAAGTGTAAAATCTGGAAAATTATAATTAAATTATCTTTACTCCCTTTCCCTATTCATTTTCGAGAGTCAGAGAGGAAGAGAGAAAAGCGAGAGACGGAGACGACAGAGAGAGGGAAATCCGTTTTCTAATCGGCGATTCGCCGGCGCTAGGTGAGGCGAAGGACGGTAAAGTGTGGGAGTTCTGATTTGAGGAAGTTTTGATGCGAGATAGGTTTGAATCAGAGATTTATCGAGGCTCAAAGTCGCGGTTTAAGGTAGCGATTTCCGGTTGTAAATCCGGTCAAAACAGTCGGCGGTCGAGGTAGGTTATGAGCTTTAACTTAGTTCTTTGGTTTTGGGTTGATTTTGGGTTTGATTTGTTGGGGATTGAAGTTTGGGTAGTGGCGGTGGTGTCTGGTTGCGAATGGTGGTGTTGATTGATGATGATGAGTTTGGTGATTCGGCAGTGGTGGTATTTGCAGCGTAAGTGATTGATGAGGTGGTGGGTGGTGATGATCAATCGTGAGGAATTCTGGTGATTGGTGAATTTGCAGTGGTTCTTGGTTGATTGCAGTGATGAAACAGTGGTTGCTTGGTTCTGTATTGATTCGGTAGTGGTGGTTGGTTTTGGTAAAAATTGTGGTTTAGGTGATTGCTGTGATGCTGGGTATCGAAGTTGTGCAGACTTGATTTAAATGTGGTGTATTCGATTGAGGCAGTCTGTTGGTTTGAGGAAATCTGATAATGGTGAATTGGCCATGGCTGTGGTGGATTGATTTGGGTTCTGCAACTGATCTGGGGTGCAGGCTGCATTGGGGTAGTGAGGATGGAAGGTAATCTGTGGCGGCTGCATTGGTGGTTGCAGCATAGGTGATTGGTTTGATTTGTAAAGGATGGAATCCAACCTGAAGTTTGTTAATTATGCCATGAGTGAAGCTGGGAGGATGATCTTAAATTGATGAAATGAAATGGAAAAGAAAGAGGAAAGTAATGAACTAGTGGAGACATAATAATTTGGGAAGGGGGAATCATTGAATGGAATAATCAAAATTGGAGGTGTGGCTTTCGGCGTGCATGTGCTGAGGATGATGAAATTTGGGGAATATTTGCTTTGGTGATAAAGAAGAAAACATGTGGGGTGCAATTAGATGGAAAAAGAAAATCAACATGTGTAGGGAAATTTATGTAATATAAATTTTGATTATGAATATTGGACTAACTTTGATCAAGAAGCGTATTTGAAACAGATATGTTTTTGGACTGAAAATACATTTGAGAATAAATAAATTTTGAGATAAAATCGAATTACGTATTTGGACTTGAAATAATTTGAATAAGGAAAATTGAGATATTTTAATAAATTTGGAATTCAAAATGATTTTGAAAATAATACTTTGAATAAATAATTAAAATAACATATATTTAGAAATTCGGATTTTAATTTAAAATCGAACAAATTCGATATTTCTTGACTTGGCTAGACGAATCCGTCGCGGCGTTAACTTCAAAATAATGGGTGAAATAGTAGCGACACAATTTTCTAAATATTAAAATAATTATAAAATTGCGTAAAAATTCTGGGTCGCTATAACAGCTAAGGCGAAAGGGGGCTGCAAGACACTCACCATCTTATCCTACATCACAACCGAAGCAGGAATCCAACGTTGAACATAACCCGAAAGGGAAGGAGGAGCCTACAACGAAAGGTAAAAATATTTCTGATTCTCAAACTACTCGGGATAGAAATATTAAATGTTTTAAGTGCTTGGGTACGTGTAATACCGCATTTCGATTTACATGCTTTCTCGATTGTCACGTAAAGTTTATATTAATATCATTATAAATGATTTAACTAATATTATGGTTATTATGATTTTATTTGAATTATTTTGCAGTGGAAGGACTGGATGCCGTCTCGATCAATGTACCAATTAAAAGTTTACAAATTGTTATTTTAACAGTTTACGTGCAATTTTATGTGATTAATTAAATTTATTGCCTAGGCATGCTAATTTCTATTTTTATTGTGTTAAATTGAAGTTGGGAAAAATTTGGTGACACTTTGGAATTTTATTTGAAAGTTATGAACCTAAATTACCAATTTATGAGAGTAGAGGGACTAAATTGCAATTTACCAAAAGTTACACACTAAACCTAACCTAAAAGAAAACCTCACTCTCATAACTCTCTCTCTCACGCCGCGTCTCTCTCTCCCTCGCGATTCCTCACTCTCGGTCTCACTCTCTTCGTCCGTCTCTCGCTCTCGCCTCTCCGTTCTCCCTTCGCGACGCCGGCCATCACCGCCACCACCACCGGTAGCAACCCTTCCCCTCTCCCCCTTCTCCCTTTTCTCCTCACGCACGCACACACACCCACGAACCGCACACACGCACTCGGATTCACACGGGATTTCACACACACGCCCATAATTCGATACACACCTGTATATATATATATATATATATATATATATATATATAAATTCTATGTAAATAATGTATGTATACACTTTATATGCATAAATTCAGATTTCAGTTAAATTTCAGATTTTTATTTTGTGTAATTTCGAGGTAACCATGAATTTGGGGAATTAATGATGTTAGGTATATGAATGTATATATTTTTATGTATGTATTCATATTATGTATGTGAGAATTTCCAGATTTTTAAATTTGCTAGCTGAAAATGCAATCCTTATGTATTAATTTTAAATCTGGGAATTTTATGATGATGATTGATACCTATAAATATAGATATCGAATGTATGTAAATTTCAGACTGTAAATGATAATGGAAATTAATTGACTTTCTATGGTTCACTGTTGATTTTAATGGAAGTTTTCAAATTTGGGGATTTCAAACTTATCAGGTTGTTTAAACTGAATTTTATGTACATTCTTATTATAATTGTCATTTTCAGATTTATGAGTAAGTAGCACGGAAATTGAAATTGTTCATGTGACAATTAAGTTTTGATAATATTGAGTAATTTTGATGTTTGAATGATTTGATAAGTAAGATTTCAAATTTTGTCCTTTAACTGAATGTACTACTTCGAATATGATATTATACGTGGCGTTAAATGTGTTTGTTATATTATGAGTCACACGAAAGTCTCGACCTTATTTAAGAGCGTTAAACGTGGTTTTTCATTTAAAATCATATTTTGTTAATGAATGGAAATTAATTAGGAGAAACGGTACATTGACGTCGCGGGCAACCAAGACTTCCACCTGCATATTAAGCAAAGTAACTACTGTGAATTACAGGTAAGTAAACTCCCCCCTATTTTCATCAAAGTTGAATGTAAATGTGAAAGTTATGTGTAAATGACTGTCGTGCAACTTACTTACTTTGATGAATTGTATTTACTTTATGAAAGCATATGTTATTGAGAAGAATGTTAAAGCATGCACGTTATTATGTCATTGCATCATTAGGCATGCACTGGCATCGAAATGGGAAAGTCAAATGTTTTAATGAAAGGAATGTGTCGAAGTGCAAATCTTTTGTCAAAAAATAAATTATGTATCCCAAGTTTTTGAAAGAATGGGTGTACTTCTATGTCATGACAGTTGCGAGTGGGAAATGGGGCGCGGGGGACCGGCGTACCCGAATTAAGTCGCTTTGCGACGGAATGTTCAACCGTTTACGGTGGACTGTTAAACCGCTTTGCGGTGGGAAAGTGAATGTTAAACCGCTTTGCGGTGGGAAAGTGAATGTTAAATCGCTTTGCGGTGGAAATGCGCATGTTAATCTGGTTCCAAATAAATAATAGCCCACTGTATTCTGATTGACTAGAAGTTACGCCAAGTGAGCTCACGATGGAAAGTAAGTGAAAGTTTGGAAATGAAGTGAAAGTTTTGAAATGAAATGAAAGTTTGAAAAGTTTGAAAGTGTTGGAAAGTAAAGTAAATGGGGATACATATATGAAATTTTTAAAGCATTCATGTCATAAGCATGCATTCATGCATACAGTTTACTTACTGAGCTTTAGCTCACCCCAATCCCTCCCCATTTTTTTCAAGTGATGAAAGTTAGATGATCAGAGGAGAACACTTGGCGGCTGACTCCGACAGTACCCGTTGTCGCCTTAATTAATAAAGTTTAAATTCATTTGAGTTATCATTTAAATTTAATTCTTCATTCATTATTATTGATAATGGTTTGGTTGAAGTTATTTTGATTAAGTATGGAACGTATTAGAGGTTAAATTACCTTTATTTCAATTGGCAATGTTTGATGATGTTTTGAAAAATCTTATGATTGAGGAGTTTGGGGATTAAATGAATTGGTTTGGAGATGATGAATGTTGTTGAGATGTGATTGATGCTTTAAATCTTTTAAATTAGTTTTGGTGTCCCTCTACAGGTTGGCTATGTCCAAATTATAGAGGAGACTCTGTCGAAATTTCTGCAAAATTAATAATAGTGAATTGAATATTTTAATTGTGTAAACGATTTAAATTCCGCTTTTTATGAGAATGGAAGTTAACACGCCTAGGTTATAGACTTTAAACTTGGGGTGTTACAGTACGGGTCATATAGCATCCCAGTGTCCAAATAGGAAGCTAATGATCTTACGTGATAATGGTGAAATTAGTTCCGAGGATGAATTTAAGGGAATGCCTAAGTTAGTGGATGTTGGGGCTAGTAGTAGTAGTAGTAGTAGTAGTAGTGATGAGGAAGGGCTGACCTATGCTATTAAAGATTCACTTGTTAATCGGCGTGTCCTTAGTGCTAAGGTCAAGGTGGATGAAATTGGTGAGCAAAGGGACAATCTCTTCCATACTAGGTGCTTAGTGGGTAAAAAGGTTTGTGGTATGGTGATTGACGGGGGGAGTTGTACTAATGTGGTTACTACCATGTTGGTTGATAAATTGAGTTTGAGCTTGATAAAACATCCAAACCCTTATAAATTGCAATGGCTGACCGAGTCGGGAGAAATTAGGGTAAATAAACAGGCTAGGGTCAATTTTACAATCGGGGGTTATAAGGATGAGGTGTTTGTGACATGGTACATATGCATGTTGGCCATATTTTGTTGGGGAGACCTTGGCAACATGATAGGAGGGTAGTGCACGACGGGTTTAAAAATCGATATTCTTTCGTGAAGGGTGGAAAAATGATCACTCTTGCTCCGCTATCACCGAAAGAGGTCCAAGAGGACCAATTGAAAATAAAGAGCGAGTTTGAGGGGAAAAATAAGAGCGTTGAGGCCACGACCTCAGAAAAAGGTGAGCTTGAGAGTGAAAAGGAAAAGAAAAGAGATTCCACCACAAAAATGAGTTTATTTGCATTTGCTAACACATCCCTCCCCAGTTCTATTAAATCTGTTTTGCAGGGACAAAAATAAAGCCATGAACTTAAAGCGGGAAAGAAATTCATTGGCCAAAATGAGCAGGCCAAAAGTCTAAAGGATCTTACAAAGCTTAAACATGATCATCGAGCTCAGAAAAACAGGAGGAGTCCGAAAAGCCAACCAAAAATGAATTCGAGGTCGAATCCTTTGCAAGAGAGGGAGTATGATGTGATCCAGACCAGTCATCGAAGGGTGAAGTCGATCCATCGGCAATATGACAGTGATCTACGTGCAAAACGGAGTAAGTTCCATGTTGGGGTCGAGCCGAGAAGAGGGACGGATCAAGCCGAATCAAGGGGTCGAAGTAATTTGGGAAGAAAGGCCATTACGGCCGTAAAAGAGGACCTTCACGGCCGTAACCAATATATTCACGACCATAAAATCTTACTATCACGGCCGTAACCAATTATCGAAGAAAAATGAAGAAATTAAGCAGAACAAGACTTACGGCCGTAACATTCAAAAAAAGGGGCATTTCACAGCCGTAAGAGATTCGTCACGGCCATAACTAATAAATCAGATTTTTGATCAGAGAGGTCATTACGGCCATAAGAGAGTTCCTCACGGCCGTAAATGAGGAGCGGGCCAGATTTTCCGGATTTTCCAATTATTTTATTTCCTTTTGGTTTTTAGGTTATTTTCCTATTTTAGAATTGTAGTCTAATTAGAATTCTATTTTGAGTAAATTAGATGCTAGGTTATTTTACTTATTTATATTCCTTTCCATTGATTGTAAAAAACAAGTTTGAGTTTATGAATTAAATTGAGAGAGGATTCTCTTGTTAAAGGTTGAGTTTTTCCCTTTTGTTTCGAACTTATCAAAGATTCTTTCTTTTCGGCGTTCACCCAACGAACTTATCAAGGAATTGACAACCCTTGTGGCGTTCACCAATCTTGGTTCTTCAATCCGCATCTTCATTAATTGCGTCGTGATTGTTGGGTCAAGGTTTTACCGTCGAATCTATCTTTTAATTCCCGTTTATTTATTCATGTTCTTGTTATTTTTCGTGTCAGATCTGATTTAGATCTTTCCTATGATTTAAATTTCGTTATTCCACGTTTTCGACGAGATTCCCCGACTGGGATCTCATCAGAATGAAAACGAAAAAATCATATCAATAGAATAAAGAATAGAAAAGATAGAAATGAATGAAGAATTAGATTTGCTTATAGAAAATTTTGATCAGTTAAGCATAGAAAATTTTAATGAATATCAAGTTTTAATAAATACTGGAGGAGCACCTAACCCTGCTCCTATAGGAACTTCTAAACAAGAATTACCAGATCCAAATGAAAGTTATGCACCCTTATATAGTAAACCACACCGGCAATATTATGATAGAATCAGAGATAGACAACCACCTAGAAGGAATAAATATAAAGATAGGTTTGAACCAAATGATAATTATGATAAACCTATTAATCATGAAGGAACAAAATTAGATTTGGATTGTAAAATAGACACTAAAAAAGCCTTATTAACTTGGGCAGATTCAATGATACTATTCTTTTTATACAATAAAGATGATACATGGGAAAATACTGATAGAATGATAAATTTTTTAGTAGCATCTTTTGAAGGACATGTTAGAAATTGGTGGGAATGAATAAGTAGTGATACAAAAGCATTAATAAGAAGAAATGTACAGACGGAACTAATAAAATCAGATAGAAAGGGAATAGAAAAGTTAGTAGATTATATTGCGGATGAATTTTTAGGAGAAAATTGGATAAGTAATTCTGAAGCAAAATCAATAAGAGAAAAAGATAATGCAAGAGTAAGATTAATAAATTTAACAATATGTGATATGTGTAAAATCAAAGAATATACTTGTGAGTTTAAAGAATAATATTATGTCCAATTCTATAGTAATGAAAATCAAGAAGTATATAGAGATATGTATTACAATAAATTACCAGGTTCATGGGGAATATACTTTAAAATAGAATTTGAAAATTTTATTAGAGATAACCCTGGAACACCTAGAACATTAGGATCAAAAATAAAATTCATATTTGAAATATTAGCATATATATGTCAACAAAGGCAATTATTAAAAAAATCAGTTAAATTAACCAGAATATGTTGTGAAGATATGGAAAAACCTACCCAATGGGGATGTAACCCTGAAAGAAGAAAAAATAATAATAAAAGAAAGTTTAAAAATAGAAAGTTTAAAAAATTCAGAAACTTCAGGAAAAAATATATAAAACCTAAGAGAAGATATTACAAAAGAAGATATAATCCAAATAAAAGACAGAAAAATAACACTTATAAGAAAGACAAAAGCCAGTGTAAATGTTGGAATTGTGGAGAAATGGGGCATATAAGCCCTGATTGTAACAAAAAAAAAGTTAAAATATTACCAAAAAAAATCTAGAAATAGAAAGTGAATTAAGTGAAATATCAGATATTGAAGAATACTATGATCAAGAAGTCTATATAAGTTAAACAAATTCAAAAAGTAATGAATCAGAATCAGAATAAAGAAATTGAAGAAGTAGAAGTAAATAAGAACGTAGATAAACAAGAATATGAAGGAATAGAAGGTTATGGATTAAAGGTAACTTTTGATAATAATAAGTTCAGGAAGATACAAAAATTATCTTTAGATTTGAAAATAGGAAGATGGGAAATATTAGATAGAATATGGAAAAGAGAAAAAGTAGCAATAAATGAATACCATAAAATTGAAAGGGCAATAGATGTTAGAGCTACCCAAGGAACACACAAATTAAACCTTTTAACAAAAAATACGGTTGCAGAATTATTAACAAAGATCAACAAAAAACAAAGTGAAAAGATCAAATATGTTTATTTAGCAGGTATCTAGATAATGTTTAAATCCCTGTTTAGAGAAGGATTAGATTCGCCTTTGACTGTAAGTTTACATGATGGAAGAATTATAAATTTAAAAAACAGTCATTTAGGAACAGTAGAAGGAAATTTAGCATATAAGAAACTAATATTTACATGTTACCCAAAATATTGTATATCATTAAAAGACAGAAATTTTAATGAAGTTGTAGGATTACATTTCAAATTACATAAAGATGATATAATGGAACCAGGAGATAAAATTATAACTATAGAATACAAGGCATTATACACATTTACTAATTCTAATTATGGAAACATTTATTCTAAAAAACTATATATTGAAATTCATAAAGAATGTAAAGACTTTGGTAAAGTCGTAGAACCAGATAAACAAATAAACCAGAAATCATAGAATTACGAGAAGAAGAATACCCTAATAATAACATAACATTTGAAGATGACAGATTAATTAGGAGATCAGCAAGTTTATCTAATAGAAAACAATTAGGAGAAACTAGTAATACAAAAGAAATAAAACTTAATAGAAATGCTGGAAATATGAAAATAGAAGGTGAATATTTTAATGGAATAGAACATATAAAAGGATCAAATATATTAATCGACACAGGAGCTAGTGAATGTCATATAGCTTCAAATAGAAATAAAGGACTAATATCTCATAGAACTAATCCATATAGATATATAAATTTTGGTGGACAAGTACATATGACTGAACTTGAAGTAAAAGTACCAATAAAAATAGGAGGAATAAGTCTTTTAGTACCATGTCATGTAGATAGTAGTATGGTAAATTCTCATGTATTATTAGGAATGAGCTTTCTAGATGGACTAGAAGATTATAGTATAAAACGTGAAGGATTATATATAACTCATAATGGTCAAACTATATTATGCAGAAAAGCTGAATAAATGAATTAATGAATAACCAAATAAGTTTTTCATTAGCTGTTTATATTCAAATTACTATTGTTGAAACAAATATAACAACATGTGCATTAATAGACACAGGACGTGATATAACAATATTTAAGAATTTCTTAATAAAATCATGGAATACTGATGGGAGAATAAAAATAACAGGAGTTACAGGAGAAAGTACTCAAATAATTAATAGTGCTGATAAAATCGAAATAATACTAGGAAGTAAACAAATAATTGTAAATAAGATATACAGTTATAACAAATTAGAATGTGATATATTATTAGGAAATGACTTTATACAACAATTTCAATATTATAAAAAAAATAATTATATGAAAATGTTACAAACACCTTGCGGACATTTACTAAAAATACCAAGAGAATTTAGACCTTACAGAGTTCAGCCAACACAGCGTGATGATAAATGGGAGAAAAAACCAATTACACAAAATGAAATAAAAAATAAAAGAATAATGTATAAAAAAGTCTTAAAAACAAACATACAAACAAACATGGAAAAAATCATTGATCAACTAGAGAAAATTTGTGGAGATAATCCATTATTATTTTGGAAACCACATTATCCAAAAGCTAAAATAGAATTAACAGAAAATGTTATTATAAAAGTTAGACCAATGATGTATACCATACAAGATACACAAGAATTTAAAACTCAAATAAAATAATTACTCAACCAAAAATTAATCAGACCTAGTAATGGACCCCATAGTAGTCCAGCTTTCATGGTCATGAAACATTCTGAACAAAAAAGAGGAAAAGCTAGAATGGTAATAAATTATAAAGAATTAAACAAATATACTAAATTTGATGGATACTTTTTACCAAATAAAGATGTACTAATAAATCTTGCAAAAGGAAAACAATATTATTCTAAATTTGATTGCAAGTCAGGATTTTGGCAAGTAAAAATGAAAGAAGATAGTATTCAATATACAGCATTTAGTACACCCCAAGGTAAGTATGAATGGATGGTTATGCCATTTGGTTTAAAAAATGCACCACGAATATGTCAAAGAAGAATGGATAACATATTTAGAAAATTTAATGAATTTTTAATTGTCTATGTTGATGATATATTAATATGTTCTAATAATAGAGAAGAACATAGAAACCATTTAATGAAATTTATAAATGAATGCAAAAAAGAAGGAATTGTTCTTTCAAAAAATAAAGCTATAATAGAAAAACAAGAAATTGATTTTCTTGGATTATCAATAAAAGAGGAATAAAATTACAAACACATATATCTAAGAAGATAGAAAGTTTTCCAGACAAATTAGAATCAAAAGAACAAATACAAAATTTTTTAGGATGTTTAAATTATGCAGAAGGATTTATTGAAAATTTATCAAAAAAGAGACATAAAATTCAAATTTTACTCAGAAAGACAAATACCAAAGGATGGAGTGATGAACACACAGAAATTGTCAAATCACTAAAAGAAGAATGTAAAAATTTACCAAAATTAAGATTACCAGATGAAAAAGATAATCTGATAGTTAATACTGATGCCTCGGATTAGTATTGGGCAGCAATATTAAAAACAGATTTTAATGAAATTTGTAGATACTCAAGTGGAACGTTTAACCCGACAGAAATAAATTATACTACTCATGAGAAAGAATTATTAGCAATCATCAGAGGAATAAAGAAGTTTTCATTGTTTTTATTATCTAAGAAATTCATTGTTGAAACTGATAATTCTCAAGTTGCAGGTTTAGTAAAAAATAAGCTACCACCAGAACCTCAATATAGAAGGCTTCATAGATGGCAAGCTAATTTGGCATTTTATAATTTTGATATAGTTCATATTAAAAGTGTAAGACCGCTTTTCATTTTTACGTGCAATTTTAAATTTCATGTAATATTCTTGTGAATGTTATTATAAATTATGGATTTATGATCTTTAATGTCTATAATTGGAATTATTTTGCAGTGGAAAGACTTGGACGCCGTCTCGATCAATGTACCAATTTGAAAGTTTATGAATTGGTTATTTTAATTATTTACGTGCAATTCTATGTGATTAATTGTTTTATTGCCTAAGCGTGTTATTTTCTATTTTATTATGCTAATTTGAAACTTGGGGGGAAAGTTTAGTGACAATCGAGGGTAAATAGAACTTATAAACTTACTTAAACAAAAGAGGAGATTTGAGGGACTGATTTGCAAATTTCAAAAGATTAAATACTTAACCCTAACCTAATTCACTCAATCACGCTCTCTCTCTCTCTCTCTCTCTCTCTCTCTCTCTCTCTCTCTCTCTCTCTCTCTCTCTCTCTCTCTCTCTCACCCGACACCTCTCTCGCTCTCGGCTCCCTCTTCACATTCGCAGCCACCTCCACTCTTCCCCGGCAACTACCGCCGACCGCCACCTCCCATCACGGTAAGTCTCCATTTCCCCTTCCCCTCTCACACACGCACACACACGAAACCGAGCCAAACCGTTCCTCGGTCACTCACACACCCGCGCACACGGGTTGCACACACACACATACACACATTCATATGTTGAATTGTATGTATAGGTTGATGTATAAATGGAATTTAATGTAAGTGTATATGTATTTTCTTCACAATTCTCAGATTTGAATTTTGTTTGATTTTCGAATTTTACCATAAATTAAGGGTTTAGTGATGTTTATGATTGTGAGTATTGATGTATGGGAATGTGTATATTATCATGTATGTATGTATTCATATTATATATGTGAAATTTCCAGATTTCAATTTACTAGCTTAAAATGCAATTTTATGTATTAATTTCAAATCTGGGAATTTTATGATGATACTAATATCTATAAATATAGATATCGAATGTATGTAACTTTTAGACTTTAAATGATAATATTATTTAATTGACTTTCTATTGGTTCAATGTTGATTTTTATGGAAATTTTCAAATTTGGGGATTTCAAATAATCAGGTTGATTAAACTGAATTTTAATGTACATTTTTATTACAAGTGTTATTTTCAGATCTATGAGTAATTAGAACGCTAATTGAAATTGTCCATGTGATAATTAAGTTGTGATAATATTGAGTAGTTTTGACTTTTGAATAATTTGATAAGTAAGATTTCGATGTTTCTTACCCTTGAATTTAAACACTTATTTCGAATGTGATAGTATATGTGTTTGACATGAGTTAAGGACACATTTGAGTTAAATTTTGAGTCTAATAGGATTGTTAACCTCAGTTATGAGTTTTGGTTTATAATATTGAATAGGATGATGAATGTGTTTGTTTCAAATCTAAAGTTATACCTTATTTATGAATGGATATAATTAGGAATTTTGGTACATTGACATCACGGGCATTCGAGACTTTTCCACTTGCAAATTCAGAAACGGGGAATACTAAGAACTTCAGGTAAGTAAACTCCCCCTATTTTTATTAAAGTTGAAAGTTAATGTGAAATTACTGTACTCAAGTGACAGTTATGTAAATTGCTTATTTCGATGCTTTCGTTACTTTATATAAGTGTATATTGTTAAATTTGGAAACAATCCAAGCATTCATATATTTTGTCATTCCATCACTAAGTATGCATTTTTCATGGAGTACTGGGGAAGTAAAATGATTTTAAATGAAAAGTGTGGAAAGTTCAATTTTTCTCAAAAAGTATGTATCCCAAGTTTTAAGAATAAATGGATGTACTTCTATGTCATGAAAGGTGTGAGTGGGAAATGGGATGCGGGGGACTGGCGTACCCAAATTAAATCGCTGTTGCAGTAGTAAATATTAAACCGTTTTGCGGTGACGATTGCCTAACCATTTGGCGGTGGCAAATATTAAACCGCTTTGCGGTGACGATTGCCTAACCGTTTGGCGGTGGAAAATATTAAACCGCTATGCGGTGACGATTGCCTAACCTCTTGGCGGTGGCGAATATTAAACCGCTTTGCGGTGATGATTGCAAAACCGCTTGACGGTGGAAAATATTAAACCGCTTTGCGGTGACGATTGCAAAACCGCTTGACGGTGGAAAATATTAAACCGCTTTGCGGTGACGATTGCAAAACCGCTTGACGGTGGCAAATATTAAACCGCTTTGCGGTGACGATAGCTTAACCGCTTGGCGGTGGCGAATATTAAACCGCTTTGCGGTGACGATTGCTTAACCGCTTGGCGGTGGAAAATATTAAACCGCTTTGCGGTGACGATTGCTAAACCGCTTGGTGGTGGCAAATATTAAACCGCTTCGTGGTGACGATTGCTAAACCGCTTGGCGGTGGCAAATATTAAACCGCTATGTGGTGGAAAAATGATAATCTGGTCCTAAATAAGGAATATTGTCCACTGCATTGTGATTGGCTAGGAGATACACTAATTGAGCTCACGATGGAAATGAAATAAAAGTCTTGAAATGATGTGAAATTCTTGAAATGAAGTTAAAGTTTTTTTTTTTTTTGAAATGTTTAAGTGAAAGTTTGGAAAGTATGAATGCCTTGAAAAGTAAAGTAAATGGGGGTAATTACTTTAAATGGTCTAAAGAATTTCATGTCATGAGCATGCATCACATGCATAAAGTTTACTTACTGAGCTTCAGCTCACCCCAATCTCTCCCCAATATTTCAGGTGATGAAAGCTAGATGAGACGAGGAGAGCACTTGGCGACAGACTCAGGCTATACCTACCTTAAATTTTTGAGAATAAAGTTAAATTAGAATTCATTTAAGTTTCTCATTAATTATTCCTTCATTTATTATTGTTAATGGTTTGATTGCAATTAGCTTTGAATAAGTATTAGTGTAGTATTAGAGGTTAAATGACCTCTTATTTCATTTGCTAAAGTTTATTTACTTGGAAATATATCGTTGAGGAGTTTGGGACTTATTGAATGGTTTTGATGATGTATGGGATTGAATGAGTTGAGATGTATGCTTTAAAATGGTTTTGAAGTTCCTCTACAGGTTGGTTAAGTCCAATTTATAGAGGAGATTCTGCCAAAATTTTTGTAGAATTTTATAATAGAAAAGTAAAAATGTAAGTGTTTGAAATGTTTTATTTCCGCATTTAAAGTGAAAGGAAGTTAACATGCCTAAGTTGAAGATTTTAAACTTGGGGTGTTACAAAAAGTGTCAATAATTATCTTGCGAACTTTTTAAGCAGGAATATTGAATTTGCAGGTGGATAATATCAAAAAATCCTTGATAGACGCCAAAAAGCGAATAGACTTCCTCACAGAGGAAGCTGAAGATATAAAGTTTGGAATTGAACAACTTGCAGAAACTCTCCAAGGAAGTTTCAAGCAATTGATAGAAATCTCAACATTTCATCACAATTATACTAAATAATTGAGCGATAACATAATTGAGATTGAATCTCAGTTTGAATCGTTGATTACCAAACGGCTGATACCAAACAGGTTATATCAAAAATACAAACAGGTACATCTTCTGGAAGCAGTGGTGGGCCAGCAATTAAAAGAGATGAACCAAGTCCCAAAAAAGTTGTTATAAATGAAGTCAGTCCTCGAAAAATCACAATCAATGCTAAAGATGAACATATAAGGGTAGTCAGAATTTGTGTTGAAGAGGAAAATGATTCCCCTTTTTTACCAAAAGAAAACGAATATAAAACTACTGTTGAAGTTATATATGAACTTCAAGAATGTGATTGCTATTATATTTCGTCTGGAGACCATGTATACCCACGATTGATCGTTACTCAGGGAGGAGATCCCGTCATGACAAAAATAACAGCTGATTATGGATTCTTGGATCTTATCTATCCAGGAAAAGATCTAAAATAAATCGAAAAATTTGATGATTTACTAAAAGGATAAATTTCAAAGTTTGCTCAAGGAAGACCCATATATTTAAAATTTTATTCAATCAGTCCTGAAATTGATGGAATGATATATTATCCTGCTGAGCATATTATCACGATTGGGTATGCTGCTCGAAATTTTCAAATTGAAGTTGGAAAAAATACCAAGCCAGTACCAAACATTACAAGATCATGGTTTAGATCCCGAAGGGTGTTGGGAATTAAAGTTTTGTACAACATTGCCAAAAACCTGTATGAGAAAAAATTCAAATGCATATGCCAGTACAATGGATGGCCCCTACTCACTAATGAAGGAAAAGAAAAGTCAACAATCTTGTAAGCATACATCAATAAATCTGATACTCATCAAATCCATGGAAGCTTTGCCACTTTGCAAGAGGCGTGCATAGCCAGGAACTGCCCCACATGCCAAAGAAATTTGGTGGACAGGTGGAAGCCACTTGATGGATCTGCTTTACATGCCAACAGAATTGATGGACAAGTGGAAGCTGTTTAATAGATATACTTTAATTCAACAATGCAGAACAATGTAGGGGTCATGTCAAGACCAAAAAATAGAAGGATAAGTGTCCCTATAATGTAAGGGCCATGTGATGTAATAAATAATAGAGGGATAGGTGTGTTCTTAGGTGAAAAAAAGCTGTGAAATTGTTAGGTTGATGATGTAAGCAATGATGTAATTGTGTCTAATGTAGATTATAAATAGAGGCCTCCGGGCTAGTTGAAAGACAGAACCAACTTGAGCACTCAGTTTGTGAGAAAGCCAAGAAATTTTCTGTCTTGAAAAAATTCTCATACCAATCCTGTTTCAATCTTCATATTATCAATAAAACCTCAATCCACTTATCAAATTATGATGAGTTTCTAAATTCTTGTCTTCTAAATCCTATTTCCAAAAAGAAGATATATTATTAAGAAAACTCCCTACACTCTGTCCTAAAACATTTTCCATCTAAAACGTTATACAGTGAAGGCATCCAAGTTTAGCTAATAACCCGTGAAGGTAGGAAGCCATTGAAGGGTGTGGAGCAGAAACCTATAAGCCTGAAGGTCACTAACAATAGAAGGAAAATACAAAGGTACTGATAACAGGAAAAGATGTTAGTATTCTTAATATATCTATCTTTACGGAATTAGGAGGAAGAAGAGTTTTTAACATGACAGAATTCAGGATTATTAAATTTAATTATCAAAACGGTCCTTATAATGATGAATACCATAGCATAATTGAACATTTATTCATGCATAAACAGTTTACTAGATCTAATAATGAAATAAAAAAGTTATATCATGTGTATATGCCATGTTTGTTAGTTATCTTTCCGACATTAAAAAGAATATTAGGATTAGAAATTATAAAATCAATTATTTATTTTTGGCTTGATAGTGATAATACTGAAATAAATAATGAATTATATTTAGGATATGTGTTTAGCAGTGATAATGAGTATGACCCTGTAATACATTATGACAGTGATGAAAGAGATGAATCTTTCTTTATCAGTTTTTGAAAATTTTAATATCATGAATAATAGTAATTATATCATGAAAAAACCCAGAACTAAAAGAGGTCCATATAAAGTTCAAAAGCATATCAAAATTAAAAAATATATTGAATATGAAAATAAAATTGATAAAATAGGATACCAAGAGCAACTCTACGCATCACAAGAGATATTAAAAAGTTTTAAAGAAAATGTGATAGAAAACTTTGCTAGAGGTACTATAAGATCTATAATGATACAAGATATTCAAGATATAATTGATAAATTAGAAAAGAGAAAGAAAAATATTTCAAAATATAATATAACATTTGAACCAAGCATAGGTATTATGGCTGATATAGATATTATCAATTCTGAAACACTGATAGAGTTTGAAAAATTACTTGAGATTTTATAAATTATTCATCTTTGTGTTTATAATGCTTGGATGTACTATTGAAGGATTAGACAATTTGTTAGATAGGGTAATGGAAAAAATAGATAACATTATATCTCAATTAAAAGATATGAATGAATCATCTGAACAATATTATATACTTTTAGAAAATCATGATCAATACATTATAGATTATTCTGATATATTATAACTTAAAATAGATTTAAAAAATAAAATAGTAACAAATACAATCCAAACCTAAATGCCAAGATATACAATAGAAGGATTAGATAATCTTTTAGAAAAATTGAAAGATAAAATGGAAGATATTAAATATCAAATGAAAAATGAAAATATATCATCTGAAGAATATAATAAACTTTTAGAAAAATACGAACAATATATCGCAGATTATTGTATTTTACTAGACCAAAGAATGGACTTATACCAGAAAATTTTGTATAATAATTTACCAACTCAATAATCTATGGATACTTCACAAACATCAACATCTAATAACTGTGATTGTTGAATCCGGGCCCAAAGAAAGGTACAGTGATCCACCAGCGAAGGCCCAATAGTGGCCAAACGGATCTTGACCCACAGCTAAGGCCTAAAATATCACCTTGGGATGAAGGCCGAGGTGGTACGTCAAGCAAAGCCCTTTAGCCGACCTGGTTAACGCCTAGCCGATGTGCTTTATACTCAGTCGGGGCGCTTTACGGCGTTGACCAGAAAAGAGATGGAGTCAGTGATGGGACACTGCCTTTACCAAGACGTGACAGACGCCCATCCCCTACGAAATGTAGCAATGATTACAGTTGAAAAGTAAGGTTGTCACCTCCATGAGCTAGGGTGATGACAAGTGTAAAGTACGCCACGTGTCGTGATCTGAGATAACAAGTTCCTCTATAAATAAAGCACAATTCTCTCCAAGTTAAAGGTTAGCAATTTAAGACTCTTAACAAGATATTTCTCTCACTCCTTTTTCTCTCTTTTACACACTTATATTTCCCGCACCCAATATATATTCGCCACAAATGAGTACTGACTTTGGCATCGGAGTGCAAACGGGAGCCACCTCGGTTCCCTTTGCAAGCTGATAATTTGTCACAGTGCGCAGGAGATCCATGTGTTCAAGAGGGAGGAGCTGAGACGTGTTGGTCCAAGATCTAGTTAGATTTTGTGGTCAACATTTTGGCGCCGTCTGTGGGAAGCCATACTGCTAACCACGAAAACACGTGGTAAAAAGCCACGCATAGAAAGGTAATCCTGAAAAAGGACGAAGAACCTCTCACGAAAGAACGGATAACTGCAAAGAGCTTTGAAAGATAAGCCGGTTGGCCTTGAAAAAGGCAAGAGCTTTGAAAGATAAGCTGGTTAACCTTGAAAAAGGTGTAGAGATTTGAAACATAAGTTCGTGAACCTTGAAAAAGGTAAGGAGCTTTGAAACACAAGTTCGTGAACCCTGAAAAAGGCTTAAAACTTTGAGACAGAAGTGTATTCACCTTGAAAAAGGCATAACACTTCGAAATATAAGTTTAAACAACCTTGGAAAAGGCGTATAACTTTGAGATATAAGTTTAAGTAACCTTGGAAAAGGCAGGGATTTTCGAAACGAAAGTCCACTCATCTTTGAAAGACAAGATAAGATTAAGGAATTTCCCTAAACATGAACGAAAGTGATGGTGATGTTAACCCCCGTAGGGGAAAAAGTGGCCAACACAGCGAGGGAGAGGTTCCTCAAGGACTCCATGAAAACGCCAATGAGAAAGTGGCACAACCTAACCCGCCTCGCCGGCACTGAAATCGCCACATGATGTATGACATGACACGCATGGAAGCTCAAATACTGGAGATGCAGAAGCAGCAGATAGAACAGACTGTTGCAATGAATACCTTTATGGCCAGAGGGTATGTTATGAACGAACCCGTGATGCCTCAGCAGTACCCACAGCCACATTATTCACCATCCGAGGCGGCCACTACCTCGTATTATTATCAAGATCCACAGGCATATGCCGAGGTAGAATACGAGCCCTCCTACGAGCAAGACCCGGAGCATGAAGCACATGAAGAACAAAACCCACTCCCACCTAGACACAGGGAGGCCTCTCCCGCAAAATTCGGCAGTGTCTTCAGCCGAATAGGAGGGTTATTCAGGGGCCAACGACGGGGGAAAACTAACCCAGGTCAGCACAATGTCACAGAGCCTAGAAATAGGCGGGAGCGACGCACTGAAGAAGCCTTGTCGCATGGTCAAATGTATAGGGACCAACATGGTACAGGAGCGGAAAGGTTGGCATCAGCACATGAGCCTAGGAATAGGCAGGAAAGAAGAGCCGAAGTAGTTCGGACAAGGTCTCGCAACAATTTACCAACCCACGGAAGGCTAAACCACGGCCATGTTTTGCCACCACAAAAGCAAGAATATGCCCCGCCGCTCTATGACCAATACCATGGTCCAATGTATTCCGGTCACGATGAAAACAGTGAACTGCCCTCTTACGAGTTGGATGACGAAGAGGAAGTAAGTACCTTCACAGAGGGCCTCCGTAGATGCCCCGTACCTCATGACTTTGAGATGCCAGAAATAGCAAAATACTCTGGCCGAGGTGATCCTGATGATCACCTGTTAAATTACCACGCCAGCATGGAAATAGCCGAAGCCACTCCGGCATTGAAATGTAAAGCCTTTGCTTTAACCCTTGAGGGAAGTGCCATAAGATGGTATAAAAAACTCCCTCCTGGCAACATTCACAGTTGGAGAGATATGAAGACGGCTTTTAAAAATGGCTTTGTTTCCTCCAGGCCTGGCCAGCTCCCGTTCCAACGCCTTCAGGATCTGAGGCAAGGAAGGGACGAGTCTCTGAAAAGTTACCTAGCTAGGTTTACTGAAGAGATGCATATCTGCGAAAATATCACAGAAGCGGAGATGTTTTTCGCTTTAAAAAGAGGGCTAGATATGACAAGCATGTTCTGGAGGGATGTCCGGAGCAGGAAACCAAGGGATTACAATACCCTGGTAGACCTGATGAAGGAAGAGATTGTATCGGAGGAAATGGCTAGGGCCAGAGATAATCATCCCCAAGGGAGATATAACCTTGGATATTCCAATGAAGCGGACCTCGAGAAAGGAGGAAACAAGGATAGGGTCGGCGGTAACTGAGGTGGCGCGCCTTGCCCATTTCCAGGGACAGGATCTAGCTTTGCTGCAGAAATGACGGAAGCTATCCCTCACTTGCACTCTAACACCCCTTCTCAAAATCCTCCCACGGCTCAAGGGAGAGTGGAAAGCGGTCGAAGTGGAAAGCAGCCCATGATTGGGGCTTACTGGGCATGTAAGACCGCTTTTTATTTTTCGTGCAATTTTAAATTTCACGTAATATTGTGGTGAATGTTATTATAAATTATAAATTTATGATCTTTAATGTCTATAATTGGAATTATTTTGCAGTGGAAGGACTTGGACGCCGTCTCGATCAATGTACCAATTGGAAAGTTTATAAATTGGTTATTTTAATTATTTACGTGCAATTCTATGTGATTAATTGTTTTATTGCCTAAGCATGTTATTTTCTATTTTATTATACCAATTTGAAACTTGGGGAGGAAGTTTAGTGTCAATCGAGGGTAAATAGAACTTATATACTTACTTAAACAAAAGAGGAGATTTGAGGGACTGATTTGCAAATTCCAAAAGATTAAAAAACTTAACCTAATCTAATTAAACCTCACCCTCACGGTCTCTCCCTCTCTCTCACCCGACATCTCTCTCTCTCGGCTCTCCCTTTCTCGGCCTCACCTCCCTCTCGCGTAGCTCCCTCCTCTACTCTCCCTTGGCGACGCCGACCGCCACCCACCGACAGTAAGCCTCCCTCTTCCCCTTTCTCTTCACGATACACACACACACACACACACACACACACACACACACACGGTTTCACACAATTCCACGCACACACACATCCATATTTCGACATACACATGTATATATATATATATATATATATATATATATATATATATAGATTCTAGGTAAATAACGTTATGGATGTACCTTATACATATATATATATATATATATATTCAGATTTTTATAAGTAAATTTCAGATTTTTAATTTTTGTCTAATTTTCGAATTTAACCATGAATTAAGGATGTAATGAGGTTATGTGTGTGAGTATTGATGGATGGGAATGAGTATATTATTATGTATGTATAGGTGTATGTAAATATGTAAATGTTGGATTTTGGTCTGGGCATATGTATATATTCAAATTTTGGATATAAAAATAAAATTTTCAGACTTGAGACTCATGAAATTTTGATTAATTGATGTGCTATAATATTAAATTTTAGGTTGAATGTATGTATATATGATCATGTATATGTATCTGAATATTTAAACAACATGTGTAATTTTGAAACTTTGAGATAATAGTATAAAAGAGTAAACCTTAACATTTAAGGAACAAGTTAGCTTAAATTGAATTTATGTTCAAAGTTATAAATTTTTAGTTCAAGATCATTTTTAGAATAAGTAATGCCTAGCTTTGACTTGTGAAAATTGACAAGTAAGATTTCAAATTTGTCCTTGAACTTAATGTATTACTTCGAATATGATATTATATATGGTGTTAAATGTGTTTGTTATATTATGAGTCACATGAAAGTCTCAACCTCATTTAAGGGTGTTAAATGTGGTTTTCACTAAAAGCCATATTTTTTTTAATGAATGGAAATTAATTAGGAGAAACGATACATTGACGTCGCGGGCAACCAAGACTTCCACCTGCATATTAAGCAAAGTAACTACTGAGAACTACAAGTAAGTAAACTTCACCTATTTTCATTGAAGTTAAATGTTTAAGGTGTAATTAATGGGCTTAAATTATATTCTTGAAATTTATTTGCTTGTGGTGCTTTCTATGAACTTTATACATGTATGTGTTATTAAGAGAAGGTTTAAGCATACATGCTATCATGTCGTTACATCGTCAAGCATGCATTTTCATTGAATTAGGAAATTCAAATGATTTTAAATGAAGAATGTGGTAAGTTTAAGTTTTCTCAAAATGCATGTATCCCAAGTTTTAAGAAAGAATGAGTGTACTTCTATGCCATGAAAGGTGTGAGTGGGAAATGGGGCGCGAGAGACCGGCGTACCCGAATTAAACCGCTTGGCGGTGGCAAATATTAAACCACTTTGCGGTGACGATTGCTAAACCGGTTGACGGTGGCGAATATTAAACCGCTTTGCGGTGACGATTGCTAAACCGGTTGACGGTGGCAAATATTAAACCGCTTTGCGGTGACGATTTCTAAACCGCTTGGCGGTGGCAAATATTAAACCGCTTTGCGGTGACGATTGCTAAACCGGTTGGCGGTGGCAAATATTAAACCGCTTTGCGGTGACGATTGCTAAACCGGTTGGCGGTGGAAAATATTAAACCGCTTTGCGGTGACGATTTCTAAACCGGTTGACGATGGCAAATATTAAACCGCTATGCGGTGGAAAAATGATAATCTGGTCCTAAATAAGGGATATTGCCCACTGCGTTGTAATTGGCTAGAAGATACACTAATTGAGTTCACGATAGAAATGAAGTTAAAGTTTTTTGAAACGTTTAAATGAAAGTCTTGAAATGAAGTGAAAGTCTTGAAAAGAAAGTCTTGAAATGAAGTTAAAGTTTTAGAAATGTTTAAGTGAAAGTTTGGAAGGTATGAATGTCTTGAAAAGTAAAGTAAATGAGGGTAATTACTTTGAATGGTTTAAGGAATTTCATGTCATGAGCAAGCATCACGTGCATAAAGTTTACTTACTGAGCTTTAGCTCACCCCAATCCCTCCCCAACATTTCAGGTGATGAAAGTTAGGTGATCCGAGGAGAGCACTCGGCAGCTGACTCAGGCTATCCCCGCTTACAATAAAGTTAAATTAGAATTTATTTCAATTTCTCATTATATATTCTTTAATTCACATATTATTGAGGTTAAATTTCCTCTTATTTCATTTGCTAAAGTTTATTTACTTGAAATTATATTGTTGAGGAGTTTGGGACTTATTGTAATGGTTTTGATGATATTGGGATTGAATGAGTTGCGATGTGTATTTTAAAAATGGTTTTGATGTCTCTCTACAGGTTGGCTATGTCCAATTTACAGAGGAGACTCTGTCGAAATTTTCGTAAAATTTTTATAATAGTAAATGAAAATTTTAAATGTTTCAAACGATTATTTCCGCATATAATGTGAATGGAAGTTAACATACCTAGGTTTTAGATTTTAAACTTGGGGTGTTACATTTTTGGTATCAGAGCTAAGAGTTTTAAAAGCGATTATGTAGACTTTTAAAAATTTATTTGAAAATGGTTCGGGAACTGAGTCACGCCTCAAGTGCTACTTCCTCGATCATCTGGTAAGATAGTTTTTATTTAAATTATGCAATGTTATGTGATGTCCCAATTATCACAATTTCTTGCATGTTAATGTGTAACGTCGTAAAGTGAAAGGTTAAGAATGTTGTCAGTGAATATGACAAATATATCTTGGTTATGTAAATGAGGAAGTGAGAAAGTAATGGTTATTAAAAATTTGGGTGCCGTTTATTAGATTTTTTTTTTGTGAAATAAGAAATGGATATGAATGGTATATCGGCATGAGAGTATACAATGTCCGAATGAGAAGTTGAGAAGTCATCGAACTTAGTATTAAGCACTTATCGTGTTTGATCTCGGGACTACCCACTCATTCGATAGTCCCACAATTATAGGAAAATTGATTTACCCATCTCAGTAGCTGGAGACCAAGTTTATATTGTCAACGTCATTTGAAGAATTTTTGAACTAAAGTTATGTGTTGAGAAATTTCCCAATCATGGTGAATGGGAAGGAGTAGATGATAGATCTCATAACACTGAATACCCACAAACTTGATGTCATACTAGGAATGGAATGATTATTACGGTATAAGGTTTCAATCACTGGCTACGTTAAGGTGGTATTTAAAACCTTCAAATGAAAACCTTTTCGCCTGTTTGAAGTAAAGGTGAAACTTTCTATTTCGATATTATCAGTGATGAAGGCTCATCAATTGATGAATAAGAGTTATGAGGCCTACCTGGTTGCAATAATTGAAGTGGCTAAGGTGAATACTTCTCTCGAACAAATTTCAGTTATTCGAGAATGACTAAAGATGTTCTCAGAAGAACTTTGTGATTTACCGCCTAAAAGAGAGATTGAATTCGTCATCGATTAAGGGCACAACTCTAGTATCCAAGGTATGATATCGGATGGCTCCTTCGTAACTTAAAAGAGCTCAAAGTGCAACTATAGAATCTCATGGACAAAGGTTTTGTTCGACTTAGCTTTTTGCCATGGGGTGCTCATGTGCTATACATGAAGAAGAAAGATGGTTTTATGAGACTTTACATAAACTGTAGAGAACTGAACAAGATGGCAATAAAGAACAAATATGCATTGCTAAGAATTGAGGATCTGTTTGATTAGCTTCAAGGTGTTGGGTATTTTTCTAAGATCGATCTGCGATCTGTTACCATCAGTTGAGAATCAAGGAAGAGGACATTACAAAGACAACTTTCCATACTAGATATGGGCATTATGAGTTATTAGTGATGTTGGTTGGGTTAACAAATGCTCTTGCGGCATTTATGAACTTGATGCATCGGATCTTTAAAGAATACTTGAATCAAATTGTCATAGTCTTTAGTGATGACATATTGATATATTCGAGGTTTGAAGAAGAACATGAAAGACATTTGAGGATCGTGCTTCAGAAGCTTAGAGAAAAGAAATTATTTGCTAAGTTTAAGAGTGAGTTCTGACTGGATAAGGTGTCATTCTTGGGGCATGTTGTATCAAGGGAAGGTATTAATGTTGATCCGAGTAAGATTGAGGAAGTTTGGCGATGCCATATAATGTTCAAGAAGTTCGTAGTTTTCTCGGATTAGCTGGTCACTACCAGAAATTTGTCTAGGAATTTTCCAAGATTGCCTCACCGTTGGCTAAGTTAACCAGAAATGATACAAAATTTCAATGGAGCTCAGATTGAGCAGTGTTTTGAAGAGTGATAGACACGGTGGACAACTGTGATAATCCTAACAATTCCACAGGGTAATGAAAGGGTCGTCATTTACAGAAATGCTTAATTGAAAGGATTTGGTTGTGTTATTATGTAACATGACGAGGTAATGGCCTACGCTTCAAGGCAACTGAGGGAGTAAAGAATTGTAAAATTTAAGATTTATTGAGATTGAGAGATTGGTATATATAAGATTTTTGTGATTTGTTGAGGTATAAATGTTCATGTGATATATGTGATGATTATTATACTGTGATCTTAAGGAGATTGATATGATTAAATGTTGAGGTCATATGGTATGGTGATAAGTGACATGTCACATGATTACCATAAGTTATGGTGAATAGATAGTTAATGAATGCTATGATTATCCTATGGAAGAATAATGTGATGATATGTTTGAAGTAATTAATCTTATCTTGATCAATGGTTTGTTTATTGCTAAATATGACCTATGGTCGGGAGACTTTATTTGTTTATGATAAGATAGATGAATTTATTTAAAATTTTGGTGATGTAGTTGTGGTTACTCATTGTTGGTTGTGCATTAGATGTGAGTGGAGTATATTATCCATTTTGAGATCTCTATGGAATATACGTATATTGGGATTGTTTAAATCTAGGATGATCATTAGTGTAACTTTTACTTATTGTGGAGTTGTATCTTTGGGTTAAGCAAACTTGATGAGGAATCCTATATGAATCACAAAAGTTTTATTCATTGGTGATAGGTCAATGATTTATTTATAGAATACTTGGTTAGAGTATTGTTGTTATGATGATTTTGAAAGCATGGATTCTTAAATTAGTACCTTGGCTTTAGTTTTAAGATGAGTGTATGATTCTGAATACTTGATTACAATATATAAGTATGGGTTACAGGATTTAAGTTTGATCCTCCGATTTTAAAAGAAATGTCAGAATGTTCAGAAAAGATTTCGTTTGTAAATCTTTCCAGAAAGATTCTGTCAAAGTTTTAGTATTTCTACTGTATACTTTGTTATGGACGTCGAGTTTCACTAATTCTGGATTATAAAGTCTTCTTTTGGTCAATCTTCTTGATTTTAGTTTTAAGAATGTGATCAATCAATATATATATATATATATATATATATATATATATATATATATATATATATATATATTAAGGTTTAGACGTTAGAATAGATCTTATGAAAGGCTGGAAATGGAAAGTTAGTGAATGGATTCATAAGTGGGATAATGTCGGTTGATGGTCTCCTACAACAATAACTATCAAACTTCAATTCGTATTGAGTACTATGCGATAGGAAGTGTAGATCGTCAGTTCACGAGGGTGAAGTAGGAGAAAGAAGATTATTGGGTCCAGAAATAGTACAGCAGACAACTGAAGTTGTTGAAAAGAGTCGTCATTGGATGAAAATGCACAAAGTAGACAGAAAAGCTATGTGGACAAAATAAGGAAATCTTTGGAATTCGCCTCGGGCTTAATGATCCTTTTGAAGGTAGCTCCAATGAAGTGAATTGTGAGGTTCGGGAAGAAAAGAAGGTTGAGTCTTTTTGTTGGCCCTTTGAGAGGCTAGAAATGATGAGTGGCCTAATTTATCTGATTGCATTGCTACCAAAACCATCTGTGGTACAAACGATGTTTTACGTCTTATTCTTGAGGAATTACATTTCAGATCCCTCTCATATTCTCAACTATGAGTCACTTGATCATCGTGAGGATCTAACTTATGAGGAAGCACCTTTGAGAATCCTAATGAAAGCAGGCAAAGAACTTAGAAGGAAGAAGATAACTCTAGTTAAGGTCCTTTGGAGGAATCATGCAGTAGAAGGGGCTACTTGGGAACACGAAGATGAAATGCGTGCCAAGTATCCACATTTTTTTTGGTAAGTATTAATTTCGAGGACGAAATTTCTTTTTAGGGGATAAGGAATTGTAAGACCGCTTTTATTTTTCGTGTAATTTTAAATTTCACGTAATATTGTGGTGAATGTTATTATAAATTATAAATATATGATCTTTAATGTCTATAATTGGAATTATTTTGCAGTGGAAGGACTTGGACGCCGTCTCGATCAATGTACCAATTCGAAAGTTTATAAATTGGTTATTTTAATTATTTACATGCAATTCTATGTGATTAGTTGTTTTATTTCCTAAGCATATTATTTTCTATTTTATTATGCCAATTTGAAACTTGGGGAGGAAGTTTAGTGTCAATCGAGGGTAAATAGAACTTATAGACTTACTTAAACAAAAGAGGAGATTTTGAGGGACTGATTTGCAAATTCCAAAAGATTAAAAAACTTAACCTAATCTAATTAAACCTCACACTCACGGTCTCTCCCTCTCTCTCATCTGACGTCTCTCTCTCGGCCTCGCCTCCCTCTCGCACAGCTCCCTCCTCTACTCTCCCTCGGCGACACCGACCGCCACCCACCGACAGTAAGCCTCCCTCTTCCCCTTTCTCTTCACGATACACACACACACACACACACAGTTTCACACAATTCCACGCACACACACATCCATATTTCGACATACACATGTATATATATATATATATATATATATATATATATATATATAGATTCTAGGTAAATAACGTTATGGATGTACCTTATACATATATATATATATATATATATTCAGATTTTTATAAGTAAATTTCAGATTTTTAATTTTTGTCTAATTTTCGAATTTAACCATGAATTAAGGATGTAATGAGGTTATGTGTGTGAGTATTGATGGATGGGAATGAGTATATTATTATGTATGTATAGGTGTATGTAAATATGTAAATGTTGGATTTTGGTGTGGGCATATGTATATATTCAAATTTTGGATATAAAAATAAAATTTTCAGACTTGAGACTCATGAAATTTTGATTAATTGATGTGCTAGAATATTAAATTTTAGGTTGAATGTATGTATATATGATCATGTATATGTATCTGAATATTTAAACAACATGTGTAATTTTGAAACTTTGAGATAATAGTATAAAAGAGTAAACCTTAACACTTAAGGAACAAGTTAGTTTAAATTGAATTTATGTTCAAAGTTATAAATTTTTAGTTCAAGATCATTTTTAGAATAAGTAATGCCTAGCTTTGACTTGTGAAAATTGACAAGTAAGATTTCAAATTTGTCCTTGAACTTAATGTATTACTTCGAATATGATATTATATGTGGTGTTAAATGTGTTTGTTATATTATGAGTCACATGAAAGTCTCAACCTCATTTAAGGGTGTTAGATGTGGTTTTCACTAAAATCCATATTTTTGTTAATGAATGGACATTAATTAGGAGAAACGGTACATTGACGTCGCGGGCAACCAAGACTTCCACCTGCATATTAAGCAAAGTAACTACTGAGAACTACAAGTAAGTAAACTTCCCCTATTTTCATTGAAGTTAAATGTTTAAGGTGTAATTAATGGGCTTAAATTATATTCTTGAAATTTATTTGCTTGTGGTGCTTTCTATGAACTTTATACATGTATGTGTTATTAAGAGAAGGTTTAAGCATACATGCTATCATGTCGTTACATCGTCAAGCATGCATTTTCATTGAATTAGGAAATTCAAATGATTTTAAATGAAGAATGTGGTAAGTTTAAGTTTTCTCAAAATGCATGTATCCCAAGTTTTAAGAAAGAATGGGTGTACTTCTATGCCATGAAAGGTGTGAGTGGGAAATGGGGCGCGAGAGACCGGCGTACCCGAATTAAACCGCTTGGCGGTGGCAAATATTAAACCGCTTTTCGGTGACGATTGCTAAACCGGTTGACGGTGGCGAATATTAAACCGCTTTGCGGTGACGATTGCGAAACCGGTTGACGGTGGAAAATATTAAACCGCTTTGCGGTGACGATTGCTAAACCGCTTGGCGGTGGAAAATATTAAACCGCTTTGCGGTGACGATTGCTAAACCGGTTGGTGGTGGCAAATATTAAACCGCTTTGCGGTGACGATTGCTAAACCGGTTGACGGTGGCAAATATTAAACCGCTTTGCGGTGACGATTGCTAAACCGGTTGACGGTGGCAAATATTAAACCGCTATGCGGTGGAAAAATGATAATCTGGTCCTAAATAAGGGATATTGCCCACTGCGTTGTAATTGGCTAGAAGATACACTAATTGAGTTCACGATAGAAATGAAGTTAAAGTTTTTGGAAACGTTTAAATGAAAGTCTTGAAATGAAGTGAAAGTCTTGAAATGAAGTGAAAGTCTTGAAATGAAGTTAAAGTTTTAGAAATGTTTAAGTGAAAGTTTGGAAGGTATGAATGTCTTGAAAAGTAAAGTAAATGAGGGTAATTACTTTGAATGGTTTAAGGAATTTCATGTCATGAGCATGCATCACGTGCATAAAGTTTACTTACTGAAAGACGAGGTCACGAAGCTGTTGAAAAATGGCTTCATCAGAGAATCCCGCTATCTGAAGTGGGTATCAAACCCTGTGTTGGTACCAAAACATAATGGAAAATTGAGGGTATGTATTGATTTTTCAAACTTGAACCAGGCATGTCCAAAAGACAGTTTCCCACTGCCCTGGATCGATCAGTTGGTTGACTCAACAGCAGAGCATGAACTGCTGAGCTTCATGGATGCCTACTCCGGGTACAATCAAATCCCCATGTGTGAATCGGACGAGGAGCATACTTCGTTTATAACAGATAGAGGACTCTATTGCTACAAAGCAATGTCATTCGGCTTGAAAAATTCGGGAGCTACCTATCAAAGGCTGGTGAATCGCATGTTTTCAGAACAATTGGGAAACACCATGGAGGTGTATGTCGATGACATGTTCGTCAAGAGCATGGTCGCCGCAGATCATATCCTCCATTTATCAGAGACCTTCGAGGTGTTGAGGAAATATCGAATGAAGCTCAATCCAGCGAAGTGTGCATTTGGGGTAGCGTCTAGAAAGTTTCTTGGATTCATGGTGAATAAGAGAGGAATCGAAGCTAATCCCGACAAAATCAACGATTTGTTGAACATGCAATCGCCTCGAAGTCCAAAAGAAGTGCAAAGCTTAACGGGGAGAATTGCAGCCTTGAATCGATTCGTCTCCAAATCTACTGAAAAATGTTTGCCATTTTTTAAGGTCCTCAAAGGGGAAAGCAATTCCAGTGGACACCGGAATGTGAACAGGCTTTCTCCGACCTTAAAGCATCTTTAGGACGGCCCCCATTCCTATCAAATCCAAAGGCCGGCGAGCCTCTCTACTTGTATTTGGCTGTATTCAAAGAGGCTGTCAGCTCAGTGTTGATCAGAGAAGAGGATGGGAATCAGTTCCCAGTGTACTATGTGAGCAAAGCCATGTTAGATGCGGAGACACCATACCCAGACTTGGAGAAACTCACTCTCTCGTTACTCACAGCCTCTCTCAAACTTCGTCCCTACTTTCAAGCACACTCAATACACGTGCTCACCAAATTTCCCATGAGACAAGTGTTGCAAAAACCAGACGCATCTGGAAGGTTACTTAAATGGGCGATAGAAATCAGCAAGTTCGACCTGCATTATGCGCCTCGGATCGCTGTAAAGGGTCAAGTGTTGGCTGACTTCGTGGTCGAATTCATACATCCACCGGAGGTCGAGATGGTTGATAACGCAGATGATAGTCGCGAGTGGAAACTGTTCGTAGATGGGTCCTTGGCTGAGGGACGATCCGGTGCGGGAATATTGCTAATAAGCCCGGAGGGGTTTAAACTACACAGTGTGATCCGCTTTGAATTCAAAGCCTCAAACAATGTTGCTGAGTATGAGGCGTTATTGGCTGGACTGAGACTTGCAAAAGCTCTGAAGATCGGATCCATAGTGGCAAATAGTGATTCGCAGCTCGTTGTAAATCAATTCAATGGGCAATTTTCTGCCAAAGAGCCTTCTATAGTCGCTTACTTGAAAAAAGTAACAGATTTGGCTGTGCACTTCGGAAAAATGGAGTTACAGCACATCCCCAGAACAGAAAATTCCAACGCTGATGCTCTCTCCAAACTAGCGAGCAGCAGTGATTCAGAACTACTTAATCTAATCCCAGTTGAGCGCATGTTGACTTCTTCTATTGAGCCAGGACCGGAGATTTTGACAGTAGAAGAGGGATCCTGGATGAATCCCCTGATCGCATATTTGAAGCACCAGACAGTGCCAAACGAGCCAGAGGCAGCTCGGAAATTACAAAAATATGCTGCAAATTTCTTGCTCTTTGATGATCTACTTTATAAATGAAGCTACACCTCTCCGTTGCTAAGATGTGTGGGGCTTGAGGAAGGTCGATATGTAATGAGAGAAATCCATGAGGGCATATGTGGCAACCATGTCGGGGCGTTATCGCTAGCCTGGAAAGCCCTCAAACAGGGATATTTTTGGCCTACTATGCGAAAGGATTCCCATGACTTCGTTCGCAAGTGCGATAAATGCCAAAGACACGCAACCATACCACATCAGCCACATCACAAACTAACTGTGGTAACTAGCCCTTGGCCTTTTCCAAAATGGGGGGTTGACATTATTGGGCCTATGCCTAGGGGAGCTGGTAACAATTGCTTCGCGATAGTAGCAATTGATTACTTTACCAAGTGGGTCGAAGCGGAACCTCTGATGAGAATCACCGAGGCCAACACCACCAAGTTCATTTGGAAAAATATCATATGCCGGTTTGGGATACCGCACTCGCTGATTAGTGACAATGCGAAACAGTTCAAAAACAGAAGTGTCGATGAGTTATGTGACGATTTGGGAATTAGGAAACTATTATCATCCCCACATCACCCACAGGCCAACGGACATGTCGAAACTGTGAACAAAACCATAAAAAATACCTTGAAAAGGAAGTTGGAGTTCAAAAAGGGCGCATGGGTAGATGAACTCCCCCAAGTGTTATGGGCACTTCGAACCACCTCTCACACCGCTACAGGTGAAACGCCTTTCTCACTAGCGTACGGGGCCGAGGCGGTATGCCCCGTTGAAATTGGGATCCCTTCGCTTCGTCAAATCCATTACGATGAAGTTAGAAACGAGGAAGCACAAAGGGCCGGTTTAGACTTCCTCATGGAGAAGCGAAGTGATTCCCAGGTGGTGATGGCCAGGTACCATAAAAAGATGGCTCGATACTACAACAAAAGAGTGAAGAGTCGACGCTTTAATATTGGGGACTTGGTCCTCAAAAAGGTTCTCCCTTCAACACAGGAACTAGGAGTAGGGACTCTAGGTCCTAACTGGGAAGGCCCTTACAAAGTATTCGCCAAGGTGGTGCCTGGAACATACATGATTGAAGACCTGTCTGGAGTACCCCTATGCAATCCTTGGAATACGGTCCACCTTCGTCGTTATTTTCAATAAACTAAATTCCACCTCAATGATTGCAACATTATCATATGATTTCATAAAACTGTGGGTCAGCTACGTTGGAAATTACGCTAATTTTTACATTAGACAAACGTAATGGATAAATGCAAGTTCCAAAATTACTTTGGTCATGACACCATACGCCCACGCTATACATAAAAATTGTTGAAAATAAGGGACTTTTATAAAGTCCACACGGCGATCACTGCGTAAAAAATTGAATGTGTTGGCACCATAGAAAGGGGTTCATGCAAATTCGTTTGCATGGGTCCTACAAAGTGTAATTTAAGAAACGTTCAAATGATTGTCAAAATCAGATCTAACTGGTACACATAAATGCCTCGAACCACTCAGATCTAAGGGACTATACTTGCCATGTCATGTCGCCATATAACACGACGATTGAAAAGATTCAAATTTAGCCAAATGTTGTCGTATAAACCAAAATTCTCGGTACGTCAAGTTAGCTAATACGTACGGAGCGCTTTCTTGTGCGAAGTGTTGGACGTTTTCACAAAATTGTTGATACTCTCATACATACACTTAGAAGTTTTCAACCAGGCATAAAGGATAAACATAAAAGTTCTTGCATGTCAACAGGTTCAAATTTGAACACAAAATTTCTCACCCACTGCGGCACTAAGATCTGATCTTAGTGAGCTTTCCAGTCCCAGTTTGCTTACAATCATGAAAGAACCAACAGATTTAGAAGAACTAAAACGAACTGCAGCAAACAACACAAAGCATAAAGGAATCCCTCCCAACTTTTATTGCTTCAATAAAAGAACAATCACGTTTTTGCAAGCAGGAATCCCTCCCAACTTTTATTGCTTCAATAAAAGAACAATCACGTTTTTGCAAGGAACGCAACAATGACACAGTTTTTCTCTGCAGGCCTTTGTGACTCTTGCCCAAGTAGATACAAAATTCGTTTGCAGTTGACACCCCCAACTGCTTGGGTCAGATTTCAAGTTTCTCCCACCAAGAAACTCCCCGAAACTGTCCATGTGACTGCCATACATGCGCTAATCCGAATTTTCATGCGTAAACAGTTCGAAATGTCACGTTTACGGGCAAAACATGAATAAGTCATTTCATTCATAAAATTAAGACATTTACAAGTTGAATGAATGTTACAGTATCAGGTACCGGGGCACAAAAAAAAAAAACAACAAAAACACACTAACTAACTAACAACAAAGCAAAGATGGAAGAGAATCACTGGGGGGAACGCCTTCTGGAGAGCCCTTGCTGGATGCACCTAAAGGATCTGCAGGAACATCTTGAGGCTCGAGGTAGATTGCTTCAATGGAGGACAAGTCCAAAGTTGTAAAAGCTTCCTTCACGTCCCCCAAGGCCATCCTGGCCCCTAAGTTCCCAAACACCCGCTGCATAGCCTCGTACTCAGGGGTCTCCTCAAAGGTATCCTTGAAGTTCTGAACAGCTTCTGACACTCTAGTGGCTAAAGCATTCTCCACCCGTGTCGCGACAGTCTGCTCCAGGACTTCAGTGATCCTCGTTTGCATGTGCTTCTCCAACGAGGCAAGGTCCTCTTCTGCTTTCGCCTTAGCCTCCAGCTCCCTCCCCAGTTTTTCATTTACCGCCGCCACCTCATCTTCTAGCTTCAATTTGGTCGCATTAGCGGCGGCCAGGGCCTCAGAGGCGATAGACTGTGCACGGATGGAATCATCCAATTTCTTGCACAAGACCGCCACGTCTGACTCAGAGGCCTGGAGGTCATGCCTCGGTTTGTCATTGTCCTCCTGGAGGCGCTTCGCATTAGCCCTCTCTTCTGAAGAAGATTTACAGGCTATGGACAGCTGGGCCTTGAGGTCATTGATCTCCTTGAGCATATTGTCCGCATGGCGGAGAGCAGTCTCAGCATCCCTCTTGTCCCGTTGAGCTACCTTCACGGAGGACTCTACCTCGTCAATGAGGGCCAAAGCTCTAGCGTTCATAGCCTTGGCGGCGAGTAGCTTCCGAGACGGAGTGGAACTGGAGGAGAAGGCAGCCCAACCCTCTGTCCAAAACTGCTCAGTAATCAGGGCCGCCCTGGCTGGAGGGGAACTGGGGGAATCGAACAACGAAGGGCTGAAGGCGACATCTCTAGGCAGGATGCTAGTTTTGATATGATTGAGCTCTTCTGCTCCCTCAGGTGTCACTTCATAATTCAAGCCCGGAATGGACACGAATGGCTCGTCCTCCAAATCTTCAGTTATTGCTGGCGGAGGTGCGGATGTGGACTCCTTGCCTTTACCCCTTCTGAGCCTCTTCAAGGGGGCAGGCTCCTCCTCCAGTGCCTGCTCAGATATGACCTCAGACAAGATAGGTGGCACTGAGGCGTCCCTAGTCTCTCTGCCCCTCTTGGATCCGCCCCTATCCGACCTCTTCCCCTTCCCTTTGGCCATACCTCTCTCAGGGTCTACCTCCTCCTCAATGTTGGGCTGTTGAGGACCCACTGGCAGCAGAGTGGGCGGTGGCAGTAGAGCTGGAAGGGGGCCCTGAAGTTGGGCAGTAGACTTCTCAGATACCTCCTTCGCCACCCCAACTTGAAGGTTGGCCAGAACCGCTTTCTGCCTTCTTTCGATCTCCCTGCCGTGGCGCAGGGCAGGAGGGATCTTCTTAGCCATAAGACCATTTAAAGAGATTTTTGAAAATTCCTTGGAACCTAAAAAAAAATATGATGATGAGGCTACGAGCAGAAAAAGTGTACGATAAAGAAGTAGTAGGGAAACGAACGTACCCATGGCTCGCATAAGACCGTGTTTAACAAACAGTTTGTTTTGCTGAATGACCCCTTGGAAACTCCCCTTGTATGCAAACAAGCGCCTCACGGCCTCTAGGTCTACGTCGGGGAGGAGGCGAGCAAAAGTGTCCCCTGCCATATACCGGTGACATGTTAGTAAACAGCCAAGAAAAGTAAATGAGAATTAGCAGAGCAGACGACACGTGACACTTAAAGACTCTAAAACAAGTACAAAACTCACTAGGTATGGAAAGAGTTCGGGGAACTGTAATTTCTGGACTGGGATCCACGGGGGAGCTCTGCCACTCCCCGGCAACCCAGAACCACTGGTTCCTCCAGTTCTTTATTGAGGTCGGGTGACCGATGATAACTAGAGGATACGACCCCCTGGGAGACAGGTAATACCAGTCCTTGACGTCCGACCTCACATCCCTCTCCCTTCTAACTGATTTCTTCAAAGTGTAGAGGGTATGAATGATGTGCAGTGAGATGGGGTGGTCTGGATTAACCTCTTGCCACACCAGCCAAGTTCCCACGGCCTGGGTCCAGAAGTTGGGGGCCAGCTGGTAGGGGTACAGGTTATAATTCCTGAGCAACGCCCTGAAGAAGGGGTGCAGAGGCAGCCTCATCCCACAAGAAAGAGCATCGTAGCATATGGCTGCTTGACCTTGAGGAGGGCTGCAAGGCCGACAAGAAGATGTAGGGTGCACCAATTGAACCCCTTCTGGAATTCTGAATTTTTCCGAAGCCCCAGCCAAGTCAATCCTTCGAATTTCAGTAGGAACCTCGTTGCTCTCCCATGACTCCGGGTGTGGATCGAGATCAACGTGATAGCCCGAGACCTTGTTAACCTGGTCAACCCAATCCTTAACTTGGGCGACCTCCTCTGCGGACAAACCCAATTCTTCCATATGTGCCCTAAACGGGGCCCTAGCGATTAAGCCAAGGTCCTGGTGACCAAAAGAAGAGCCTGCCACCTCTTCTCTCCTCAGATCCCTGTCCCGTTTGCTCCGAAGCTCTGCCAAAGATGCCTCCTCCTCGGATGACAGATGAGCCATGTAAGTCTGATGTTTATCTTCTTCCCTGTCAGAATCACTCAA
The DNA here is from genome assembly GCA_963555705.1 of Ligustrum vulgare. Classification (NCBI taxonomy): domain Eukaryota; kingdom Viridiplantae; phylum Streptophyta; class Magnoliopsida; order Lamiales; family Oleaceae; genus Ligustrum; species Ligustrum vulgare. The sequence continues at coordinate 58,274,584 of OY743168.1, read as the reverse complement.
ATAGATTATGCCACTATTTTTCCTATTTCTCCTCTTAATCTGCTCCCTAAAGAAGCGAGAACTAAAAACCGATAAAGAGATGGGGCAGAAACCTCTAACGGGAACCGTCATTGCTAACATTTCCTGTGAACTCGTTCCCCCAACTCTTTCCATTTTTTCTTTTGTTTTAAAGGTAGGTCAGACTCAACGAAAGAAAAACAAGGTGCAAAAACAAAATTTTCAAATCCACAATGAGAAACTAAAAATAGAAAAGTCTCGCATATACAGAGACCAAGAGGTTTACCTTCAGATGACGAATGCTTGAAATTGTGCACTGGGAATGAAGAACTCGCCAGTAAAGAAAGTGTGGAACAGTAAAAGCGGACGCTGGGTAGAAAGCCCTTGAGAAGAAGACTCGAAACTTGCAGGAAAGAGAAAAACGGAACAAGCTTTCGCCAGAGTATTGCTGCAAAGACTCTTAGAAAGTGGTAAAAGGGGAAATAATAAAATGAAGAAGGATTTATTGGGATTCCAACGATCTAGATTCCTTGATTTTTGTGAGCCGTATGATTAATGTGGTTAACCCATACTTCTTGGAGAATGGGCTAATCAAAGCGCCAGCCGTTAAAGGGAGGGACAAAACAGTTCAGCTATCACAGTGAATACCACGCGCTGCGAAATGCTACTCCCCTCCCATTATATATATATATATATATATATATATATATTTCTTGGAAATAGACACCAATAGCCCCTCTGAATTAAATGCGCCGCCTAAGGAACGCGCTAGTACGATCCCGACCCCATTTAGGAGGGAAAATCCGAGGCAGAAGATCGGCTATAATATGGATCCGAACCTTACATAAGGAATTTCATTATCGACTCCCTAAGAAGTTAATGCTGTGAAATCATGGCAAATCCTACACGACCATGAATGATCCCTTCAGATTTGAGGGACTAGTGTTGAATCCGGGCCCAAAGAAAGGTACAGTAATCCACCAGCGAAGGCCCAATAGTGGCCCAACGGATCTTGACCCACAGCTAAGGCCTAAAATATCACCTTGGGATGAAGGTCGAGGTGGTACGTCAAACAAACCCCTTTAGCCGACCTGGTTAACGTCTAGCCGATGTGCTTTATACTCAGACGGGCGCTTTACGGCGTTGACCAGAAGAGAGATGGAGTCGGTGATGGGACACTGCCTTTACCAAGACGTGACAGGCGCCCATCCCCTACGAAATGTAGCAATGATTAAGGTTGAAAAGTAAGGTTGTCACCTCCATGAGTTAGGGTGATGACAAGTGTAAAGTACGTCACGTGTCGTGATCTGAGATAACAAGTTCCTCTATAAATAAAGCACGATTGTCTCCAAGTTAAAGGTTAGCAATTTAAGACTCTTAACAAGATATTTCTCTCACTTTCTTTTCTCTCTTTTACACACTTATATTTCTCGCACCCAATATATATTCGCCACAAATGAGTACTGACTTTGGCATCGGAGTGCAAACGGGAGCCATCTCGGTTCCCTTTGCAAACTGGTAGTTTGTCACAGTGCACAGGAGATCCATGTGTTCAAGAGGGAGGAGCTGATACGTGTTGGTCCAAGATCCAATTAGATTTTGTGGTCAACAATGATCATAAACTATATTTAGAAAATAAAGATCATCCTAAATCTTTTGAAAAATTAGTACAATATGAAACATTTTTAGACGAACTTAAAAGACTAAAAAATATAAATATAACCAGAAGCACTGAATTAAATCAATCTGATTAAGTTCGGGGATATATCTTGCAAATTAAACAGTCCTTTTCATTAAGGGTAATTTTGACATTTCAACAGAGAAGTCTATTTTACTATATTTATTACATATCAAACATATTTAACTAAAAACCCCAAATAAAAAATCAGATAATCAGATAACACTCTTTCTAAAAATAAAAACGAAGGACAACAGAGAGAGAAAAAGAGATGGCAATTGAAGGCCCCTTTCTGGACCGCTACCGAAGCATATCGTCGGCGATCTTCCGACGATGCCGTCACTTTCATGCGGCAAAGGAGATGGGCGGTGATAGGGTGATGGGTATGGGATAAGAAAATAAGGATCGGGCAGTAGTTTTTGGGGATAAAATTCGGCGACGACGAGACTTTTCCGGCCAATACTCTGCTAAAATGGACCGAAGGTCGAGGTAGGACATTGGGTCACTTCTATTTTCTTGCTTTCTTGGATTTTTTGGGTGTTCAATTGAGAGATTTGTGAAGTGGTAGTAGGCGGGTTTTGACGGTGAGCGTTTCTTGGCTCTACCTTTTTTTACTTCCATTTTTTATTCAATTAAAAAGGGGACACAATATTGTAGAAATCAGAATGAAGACTACCTGCTGAGAATGTCGAGAAAGATTTTTGGACTCGAGTCTTGAACTTGCAAATTAAAACAAAAAGAAAAAAAGAAATCTGTTGCAATGTTACAATGTCTCTACAGAGTTAGATGGTGATGATGATGATGATGGAATTAATGGAAAGAAACGATTCAAGGATTGTGAGATCTACCTATTATAGATGCTCAGAAAACTCCTGTGAATTTTTGATCTGCCGAGAGTGAAAAAATTTTGTACGAGGATATTTTTAGTTTAGGTTTTGTTACTGTAGAAGAGCTCTACGTTTTGGATATAATTGAGCCAATATTGGACTATAATTTGGGCTTAAGGGGAGTATTGGTCCCAGAGTAATTTAAAATAAAAATAGATGTTGGGCAAAATTCGACCCAATAAAAATAATCGAATTTTTAAGATTAAAATCATTTGAATTCTTATATTAAATGTTTTACTAGACAACTCGACGAATGTAAAATAAATTCTAAAATTACAAAAAAAAATCATAGCGATACAAGTTAATTTATAAAATTGACATTTAAAAATTCGGGTCGCTACAATATGCATTTTGCATTCGGATTAAAAATAGATTCGTATCATGTTTATAATATATTTAATTTATCTTGAAATAGAAAATTAAGTCACTCTACGACAACTGTGATAAACAATAATAATTGGTGTTATTCGTGTTTTTTAGGTAAGATGTGCGGTTAAAAATTAGAGAGAGAGAGAGAAAATGTGTGGTTAAAATGGTAGTTTGGAATCCGTGCCGATTATAATACAAGATTCCGGAACGCTACCTAAATATATTAGATTTATCAATTGTTAAGAACGTATGAATATATTACATAATTGAAATAGATAATAATAGGTGGATTCAGATTCTGATACATACATTCCGTATATTTATAAATCACATTACATACATATAATTCTAGAATTATTCAACAAAAATTATCATTTTATACTTTTTACATTGAATCGATAGTAGGCTAGTAACCTACAAATAGAATTTATTCATGTGGGACGATTCTTTGAACTTATCAAATTTGTTCCATGTCACTGACCTCGTACACTTGCGAGATTTCACCAAACAGAAAACCATAATTTCAAACTCATTTTTCTTCATCGCTCATTTTCAATCAAACATTCACATAATAAAATATTCTTCAAATAAACCAAAATTGTTTTTTTATTTTTTAACCACAGATTCTCCTAAAAATCAATATTAAAAAACTAATTTTTGGTTAGCAAACGGGGGCTTTGCTTCTATTATACGTGCTGGGTTATGTAGGTCTAGTCGGTTTTCATGTGAAATAAATGGCAGTTCGACCCAGTTAGATGAGTTTTGCCCATTTCTATCCTCAATTGAACCGGATTTAAAACAAGTGAGTAGGCTCTGTGTTATGGATAAATGACCTACTGTTCGTGAGAAATGAGCATTTAATGCACGGATTAGCATTGTACTTTCACAAGACTGATTTAGTGCATACATGGGCACCAGATATGACAGTCACTCGACAAGTGTAGAGTGAGTATTGTATATGGGTAGATGGATGGATGGATGACTGGGTGGTGGGGCCCCACCCACCCATAAGAGGGAGGAAATGGAGGAGTATAGTCAACAAGTGGGTTTGATAACAAGCTCACTTGTGGTATTTAGATCGATTTAGGTACTTTTCAAATAAGTAGTATATAGTTTATCTGTCAAATTTAAATTTGCCAATAATTTTTTACTCTCTCCATCCCATGAGAATACGCTTGTATTTCTTATTTGTCTGTCTCAAATTATGGACCACTTTTCTTATTGAAAGTCTAGATATTTTTAAATCTTCTAATTTGTCCAAAATTATATATCCATGGTTATCAACAAATATTAAATAATCATATTTATTACGTTATTTAATGTAGTTAGATATTAGTAAGAACATCTACAATGCTAAACTTCTCACATTGAATAAATTGTCATATGGCAATTAATGTATGAAATTCTTTCCAAATAGAATGAATGTTTAATGAAAAGAAAGAGAATGTCAAATGTCATCTATCTAATGCATTATTTCTAATTTCATTGTCTTGCCCATGTGGTATTTCTTTTATTTAAATAAAATAAACTAAAAAAATAGCATTTAACCAAAATTGCTAACAACCTTTCAAGTGATAGAAAGTGGACTTGAAATTTTTTTTTATTTATTATTTCCATGTCATCATGATGGACTCCAAAATTTAAAACATTGAAGATAAAACTATTTGCACAATTTCTTTCTTAATGATGCGACAAACATTTTTCAATGTAAAAAATGTAACATTGTAGATGTTCTAAAATGTAAGAAAAATTTTGGCTGCGTTCTCTTTGGCGTTTTCCAGCCGTTTTCCGTTTCCGAAAACGCGGAAAACGCGTTCTCTTGCGCCGTTTTCGGAAAAAAATTTCGAAAACGTTTTCAAAATTTGTAAAGGAAATGGAAAACGTGAAAATCACGTTTTCCGCGTTTTCCAAAATTTTTGTCTTGTAAGTGGAAAAAGCGGAAAACGCGCGTTTTCCACTTAAAAAAAAATAATAATTAAAATAATCAAAAAAAATTGAAATTTGTCAAAATATATCATTTTTAATTACATTATTATTGGTCCCTGATTTTCAAAATTGTCATTTTAATCCTCAAATTTTGAAATTTCTTTCGAAAATATCCTAATTTATTTGCAACTTAAGTCCCTCAACTTCAGATTTTGTTGCACATTAGTTCCCAAATTTTACTTTTCTTTCAATTTTGTCCTTTTCGTATTTGCTTTGTAAGTCATTGTCTTCAAACATGTATAACTTTTGATGTACAACTCCGAATTGCACTCTGTTTTTTGCGTAGAACTCTAAATTCAACCATCTTTCTGATGATGTATCATGTGCTTAATTATTAAACATTTCTTTTTTACTTTTGTATTGTAGACACTTATTTTGTAAGGGCATAATTAATTAACGTAAATTGATTTTTGCAAATTTTATTGAAACTTAAATTTTAAACGTTATGAGTGCATACTAGAAGGATGTATCTATATAAAGTATTAAATGGAACGATTACTTTAGAAGGAAAAATTACTACTCAAATGTTGAACGATTACTTTAAAAGGACAACATGAATTTTTGAACTTTTTTGGTATAACCAAATTGTGTGATAGGGGTTATTTCATTTATTTTTGTTGTGTAACTCAAAATATGATATCTTTATTTCATTTATATTCACAAACAATATGAAATAATTTTCTTCAAAATTTTAAACAGAACGCGTTTTCCAGCTTTTCATTTTCGAAAACAGTTTTCAACAATTTCGAAAAAAATCACAGAAAATGGAAAACAGAAAACATTTTCGAAAATGAAAACAGGAAACTGAAACACAAAGAGAACGCAGATACTTCCAACTATATTAATTACATTTTCTTAATATATGTGAAAAAAGAAACAAATCTATCTTCACGAAAACGGATGAGTAATTATTATTATTATATTAAAAATACCATCTTTATAGTGGAACTTGAAATTGCAAATAAGGGTACTTTGGTCTAAATTATAGCAAGATGAACATTAAAAACTTTAGGATTTTTGCAAGCGACTGAAAGATAATATTATTTGCAATTTCCTCTAATTCTACAACACATATGTTGTCTCCCAAATTGTCCTCTCTACTTGTCAAAAACAGTTGCAACCTCTACAGTTTGAGTTTGCTCAAGTCGACTTTCTTGACGGGATATGTATATGCCTCATAGTTGATTTGTTGCCCCAGTGAACTCAATTTTGTAAGAGTGGTAATTAGGTCAACCTGCATAATGAATTTCCAATTAGGCATAGCAGAGCAACTTAAATTCATAAATGCAGTTATTTCTTTTTGTCATTTCTTTCCTTAGCTGATACCCTCCAAATCCTTCGCTAAGTGTACCGAGCATCACTAATGTTTTTCCGTTTGCAACCTTAATAAATCAGGCGTGTTACTTACCTCATAATCAGTTTGAGATACTGTTTCCCTGCTGCGTTGGTATTTCTGAACCCATTTAACAACTTCCGGGTCTGAGGCAAGTAGTTCCTCGGTTGCAGCTTGATCAGGGCCTAAGAATGCAGACATAACTGCTAGCTGGGAAAAACAAAGGGGAAAGTTGGGTTAGCAATTGTATATAGAGTGAAGATAACTTTACCAACGTCTTAGCTAGCAATTGTATATAGAGTGAAGATAACTTTACCAACGTCTTAGCTTGTAGTAACACAAAGGATTCTCAAATATCATAGAAAAAGTTTCAATAATAATGAGCATTATCACAGTTGCAATCAAAGTCATCCATTCATCATTTCAATACTGTTGATTTTTGTTGATACCCAATCATTCTCGGGGACTATAATGCTAATCGAATGAGTTATATTTCATAGGATTCGATCGAGGATTTAATTAACACCACGAGTCAGAATCCAAACCAACAATGCGATCCATCCATTTTAAGTTTTAGTCCATTAATAGGTTTGAGCCCAGTTATACTACCTTGGCCCTTTGTGGGCTTAGCCCATTTGTGTGCCCTAATTGGTTGGTGTATATTTGTGTTGCCTCCTCCTATTGTAACTTGGTGAAGTACGTAGGTTTTTCACCCTCATTTTGTGGGATTATTTACTCCTTGTGAGTTGTGTTTTTGGACCAACTTTGGTGGATTGTTTGGTCGAGTTTGTTGATGTTGAAGTTACTTTGTTGGTGCGTGGGGACGGTCGAAAAATTGAGCCCTCTACATTGGTGTCACCAAAGGTTCCATTTTTGCATATTGAATATTCTTGGCAGATTGAAGAAGATGGGGATTGAAGTACAAATCCCAAAAATGGTATCAGAACATGTTGTACAAACAGTGTAAAGAATTGCTTCAAATCAGTGGTCAAACAAGGCAGAAAATCGGATAGAATGCTGTGCGAGTAAACAATTGAAAAAATTAGATTTTGGACCTAAAATCAAGATTCAAGCCAAAGCAAAAAATCTGCTAAACAAATAGAAGACATATTCAGACTTCTTGCTACGATGCTGTGCAAGGGAGATGTCAGACGTGCAGCCGGTGCAGCGGAAAATGAGGCCCAAGCGCAGCTATTGGAGGAGCGTATCTGGGCTTGTGGAGCTATTTCAGGTTATGGTTTGAAAAGATAGTTGTTGCTGACATAATGATGGACCCTGTGGTGGTGTCAGTTTTCAGGTTCTATTAATTTACTGAAAATTGGACTTTTTTGTCCTTTGTTTATTTGATCGCAGGGTGATGTTCGAGTTGCTACAAATTTCAATAAATGCTTTAGGACGTATAATGGTGTTCTTGAAGCTTTGATGTTTGCATGTCTCCTAATTTATGGACCGGTGGATGTTTGCTTGATATCATGTCCTTTCTCTTTATTATTGCAATTTTTTTTTTTTTTTTTTTTTTTTTTTTTTTTTTAACTTTCGCATTAGAGGTCATAGTGTGGGATGACATTAGGTTTGGGGCTACCCAGTGGAGTAAGAATTTAACTATTGCTAAACCTAGGAATATTTGTTTAACTCGTGTCATGAGTTTGATATATTAAATTTTATATGAGTTTAATATATTGCGCTTTAAATGTTTTGTTGTCACTTAGAAATGCTTATGATCTTAAGAAGTTTGATTTGTGTTTTCTATATGATATGTGCCGATATTTTGCTTGTGGTGATTACATTCGTTGCATGTCGTGTTTGTACATTTTTTCGGTAAAATGATAACACTTGGCCTTGGGGTTTTTTAAGGCAAGGTAATTTGATTTTATATAGTGGTGATGGAAAGGTTTAGGTCTAAGTTGATGCGAAAGTAAGATGTTGTAACTACGGTATAATTTGGATGTTCTTATGGGAGTATGTTTTAATGGGATAGTAAAGGGAAAGTGGAGCACATTTGGAGATAGGTTAGGCGAGCAGTATCGCTGGATCTAGGTAAGATCTGAGTGAGACTTATTGAGAATAAGTGCTCGAGGTTACTGCTATAGTTGCACTTATGTGTGTGTGAAGATGAGTGGAGTGGTGTGAGTGAGGAGCTTTGTTTCTCTTCTTTGTGGGGTCCTTTTGTGAACTACTTGTATGGTGAGAGAGTCCTTTTGTCAACTACCTGTATGGTGAGAAAGTGTTAGGTAGTTAGTTTCTTCAACTCTTTGTGAGTCTCCTTGTGTGCTACCATTTATTTCTTCCTTCCTTTGTGGGAATGCTATTGTGAGGTTTGATATCAGGTGTTCTCCCATTTTAGTACATGATAGATGCATTAATAATGATTGTGATAGCTAGTAATATAGAGATAAGATGTTTAATGGTGCACTGGTGACATGTGAGGGGATGTGGAGTGTGACATTTGGATCACAAGTGAGGTGATTAAATGTGTTGGGTATGCCCTTTTGTGGATTTTTTCTCCTTGTGAGACTGCTTCTAGGAATCCTCTATCTGTTAGGTCGTGATCAGGCAAAGTGAGAGAGATACTCCTATCACTTTTATTAGGTGGAGACCCATTAACCATTTATGTTGAGAGGTGATGTAGTGATAAAGGAACATTGACGCTCCACTTTTATTAGGTGGAGACTCATTATCCATCAAGGTTGAGATGTGCTGTAGTGATAGAGGAATATCCCATAGTTCGAGGATCTTAGTGGATTACCACTTAGACATGAGGGGATTGAAGCAATAATCTTAAAAAAATACTCAATTGGAACTTAGCCTTTGTTTGGTAACATTGTTTTGTTATAAACTGGCTTATTTATGATTTTAAGGTAAAAAGTAGTGGTGAAAATTAGAGAGAAAATGCGTGTGGATAAAAAATTGTTTGAGAAATTGTGTAATTTATAAACTGATTTATAAACCAATTTATTTTGGTTACCAAATAGAGGCTAAGTTAGTAAACTAAGGGCCTATTTGGCGGCCAAGATTTCATTTATAAATGGAATGTTGTTTTCGAGATAAATATGTGACTGGAAAGTATTATGAAAAAATGTTTTTGGCTAAAAAAGAGTTCGAAAAACTGGGTTGTTTATAAATTGATTTATAAATGGTTTACGAAACACACTATAAGTCTGAACAACTATGTCAAGGGGGATGACCATGAGATATATTTACCAGACCAATTACAATGGCCAATCAGGTCAACCAAACTCCATGAAGCCTTTCTATTCCAAAGACCAAGGATTACGAACAACATAACAAGGCAAGGAGTAAGGGTCTAAACTAAAGAGAACTTATCAAGAGGTAGGAAAGAGGTAACAATTTAAATCATCACTCCAGTAAACATGTACAATCAAAAGACAGCTTCCCTAAGAGCATGAGAGTAAAAAGGTGAGGAGAGAGAAATTGAAAGGAAGTGAGAGAAAAGGAAAATTGAGGAGAGAGAAATCAAAATTAAAAAATAATTAAAAAAAATGGCTCACAACCGTGAGAAGGGCAGTCCATTTCCTCTACACATTTTGTTGCTTTTTCATTGTCACCTCATTTTGTCTCCAAGTCACACCACCTTCACATTCAAAATAGACAACCAATTGGAGATGCTCTAAAAGTAAGTATTTTAGAAGGATCTATCGATCAATCACAGTTTACTAAGTATTTTAGAAGGGTCTATCGATCAATCTCAGTTTACACCATGCAAGGAAAGATAGATTTATTATATTCACATCAAATACATTGCTACATAAATTGTTAATCCAACTTGATTGTCAAAGTGTCTGAGTTGAGGCATCATACTTGCTCTCAGAAGAAGTTTTAGTTCACACTGTAAATAGTAGACCTCGAGCATCTACAAAGTTTTCTTTTCAAGGCTTTTATGTATAAGTCTGCACAATTTATATTACATCAAATGAACTAAAGATACTGATAAGGATTCAGGATTTGTTGTTTTTTATGAAACTTAGTATAGACTCCAATAACATTTCAATTCATTTGTTTTAAAGTTTTAATGTTGACGTGTTGTGCATGTGTCTCCCTCCCTAAATTGTTTCATATGTTTATTAAGGTCGTTCCCTGCCTAGTTTTTATTATTTTTTATTAGTTTGATAACAGTCATACCACAATCAATGTGAAACAAAAAAGTGGGGGAAGAGATTGAAATCATAGATCGAATTCCCACATTCTTGAATATTCCTTGTTCATTTTTGGTTTTATTCAGTATCGGTTTTTGTTTAAAACCCAATAATGAACCAAACAGCAATTATTTTTCTCGATCCACAAGTAATCAACTGTATAAAACCATTTTGGATCTTTAATGCCCTATTCCAAGCTGAACAACGAGGAGCAATGAAGTTTATGATAAGCTATGGCGATTCAAAGCCTGAAGAAGGCACACGAGATAATTCCATTAACTCTTACTCTTTAGTCTCAACTTTTTGGAAATGGTAGCTCTTTAGTTTTGTACTTCATTTGTTGAAGGTCAGGTCCATTGCCCCCTCTTAAGTTTGCATTTTTATTTTATTTGAAATAGTATTAAATATTCCACCATATTGGTGGAAAAAAAAAGAAAAGAAAAAAACCTGTATTTCATTTCATATGAACGTGATAAAAAATCTACATAATCGCATTGTCACTCTTTACTTCTCTCTCCCTGGACATCTACACTGACAAGTCACAAGCCAAAGGCCAAATTGTCACAGGCTTCTATAAGCACCTTAGTGACTTTGCAACAGACTCCTCTGTTTGCCTTGTTTGTCTCGAATCCCATCCACTGAATGTGTGTAAAATCATTAAATCATGCATGTAAACATGCTTAGTTCATACAAGACTAACCATGTTAAAGATTGTTTCTGAAGGAAGGAGTGTCTAGTTTCAGTGGTTATCTGGTAGATTGATGCTTGTGAGACAGCGGTTGAATGTGAATTGTACAATATAACTATAAATTTGATCACTAAGTTCTGGGGTTTTTAGAAAAATAATGCTTATAAGACAAAAGATGAGAAATATTGTGCTCGAGACATATATGATAAAAGAAAAATAATGCTTATTGATTTTATTATTTTTTTATTGTCTATTGCTCTTTTTTAAAATTATGCCCTTGTTGATCCCCCACCCCCACCCACCCACCCACCCCCGGGCGCGCGCGCTTGCTAGTCTATTTTATGTCTCTCTTTTCGATTTTTATAATACAAATATGCTAAAAATATGCATCACCTTTAGTAGGATCTTTTAAATGAATGAAGTCATTTACCTGGCGAGGGCCAAAGCCAATAGCAGAGAATTTATCTTTCATTTCCTGAACACTTGCTTTTTCCCACTGAGGTACCCTCCCTTCTGGATCAGGCTCTTGGGCATCAGATCTTCCAAATTGTCTATCGAAGAGGCCCCACTGTATGCATAGATTAAATTGTAGAGATTACAGGCAAGCAAGATATATTTTTTTTTTTTTACCGTGGAATAAGCATACTAGAATATAGATAATTGTGTCTGGTTGTATGTAGATTGCACATTATTAACTATTCCTACTTTTTTTCCCCATATAGTGTTCTACACAAAAATAGCGGTTTAACAAAATGTTATATATTTTCATAAAATGTTCATTTAAAATGGTGTCAAAACTGTTTTACTTTGAAGCGTGGATGTGATGTTTTAGGAAAATGAAGAGCAGATGATCTAGAAATTCGAGAGTAAAATGTGCTCAACTTGCAGATGGAACATAATATGGGAAATCTAACCTGACCAGATGAACCATATGCAGTGTACAATAAGGACCCCTTTTCCTGATTCCCACCACATTTTCGAATGGCTGAAGCCAAGAAGGTAGATTTAACTGCACTTTGTGCTGCAAGGGAAGAAAAAAAAAAGGAAGGCTGAGTCAATACTCTTCAATCACAAGAAACAAACAAAAGAACAACGCGGCTATATTCAGTTATTCACATCATTTGATCCTTTTTCATCCTGGCACAGTTACAAATAGATTGAGAGCAGTTACTCTTCGAGGCACCCAAAGGCAAGGCTGTATTAGTTATTTCTAAGAGTATAGTATTATTCATCAATTGACACATTAGAATTGGATGTACTATTTGAACGGGCGGCCTTTTCAGAATGTAAAAATGATGTACTTCTAGTTCTTGACTTCTTTCACATTCATATGCCCAACCTGCATATTGGATAAGATCTGCATATGAAATAGGTCCACCCTTGGAGTACGAATCTACCTCCTTTTTTACTTCTTCCAGCAAACTCAAAGCTGCAGCAAGACCCTTATTTTCAGGTCTGCTTATCTCTGAGCTTCAAGAAAGAAAAAGAACACGTCATTAACAAAGGTAATGCTGAGACAGGAGCTAAAACTCGACAAAGATACATGCAAAAAATGAAACAAAAGCTCTAGGTAGCATGTAGTAGCATCATTGAGTAGTTAATTATATCTATAAATATGAGATCAAAATCTCATTATTGACTACTGCTTCTATAACAAATTGAATTTTAAACTTTTGTACAGAAGTCCCCAACTTCTAGGGAAGAGCAGAGGAAGAAGCAAAATGGTGTTACATGCTAGTAAGAAGCAGCTTCTATCACAGGCTATGTCAAGTTACCTAAAGCGAATTGATCCGTTGGGGCCTCCAGATTTCGTTGCCTGCAGACTTAACAAATAAATGCATCAGTCTCTTCTTTGCCACCATCTATACCAAGTAAATGTATAACATATTTTTATCTGACCTTGTCATAAGTAATAGCATCATTGAGTGCCAAAGTTAATATGGATGGGATGAGATCTGGATTCCCCTAAATGCATTCAGAAAAACGACTGATATGTTGCAGTTAAGCTACAGAAAGAATCAGTTCCAATCTGCATATATAATCCATGACAGTAAAGGTTTTACCTTCAAAGATCCAGCAAAGGTTCCCTTAATAGCAGCTGTAGAAACACTAAGTCATTTCGGCAGAAGAGAACAGATATACGTGATAACTCACGAAAGGGAACTGAATATCTCAAAGAGCTTACATTGAAATTCTGAACGCTGCCTGCGTTGTATCAAATCTGCTGCATTAGCCACTTCAACAAATAAAGTGGATCTTGCAATCAAGTCCTACAAAGCAAACAGATGATGGAAATCGTCACATATCAATTCTGCTAGCTAATTTCAATGGAAGTCATGTATACTATTGATAAGAACGGTATAAGTTTATGTGGTCAATCCAAATGAGTCAAAGGGGCAGAGATCTTTTCTTCTTATGTGTGTGTTTCTGGTGGGGTTAATAGAAAAATAATATTGATGAATGAAGAAAATCTACCATCAATTTTTCTATACATCTTAAGGATTTTGTGTGGCAGTGAAAATGAAATTCTGTTGATGAATTCTAATTGTCTCGTGAATCAATTCTTCTCCAAACACTTCTCAAATGGACAAACAAGACAACAATTTCATCTGAAGTTCTAGTGGCATATGTACTTCATACATTTTCTCTTGGAGAATAGAAACTTGAATAGTGAATTTGAACTTTTAATTTGAATCCTCTCTTTCCCTATCTTACTCCAAGAACTTCTCGAACAGATGCAGAACACACATTATTTTGATTTTCAGGTTCCACTGGCATATTAACTGCACACATTTAAATGCGCATAGACTACAGCAGTTTAATATAATATAAAATGTTCCGGTGGAATTTCTTAAAAGTATCCATGATAAAAGAGAAACATGGCGGGAAATTCCCAAATGAGGTTTCTCATAATGTGCAAGTTCATAGTCACCAACTGGGTCTTATTGACAGTAAGTTGAGACCCATTTGTGTACTTCAAACCCGTTAAACAATTTACCATTTATTAGACAAAGAAATTAGTGGAACAAATTACAAAAGCCAAAGTCTCACCATGCTAACGGTGGCACCAATGCAATGTAGAATGTCCCTTCGACTGAAGCCATCCGCATTATTAACATTAGTTTCAATCTTGCAATTGATTACTCCCTGAAATTTCCTTGCAATGTGATAACGAAACAACCCATGCATACATACATACATACAAGTAAATTGAAATACATACAGAACGAGGAGAGCATCTGGAGAGGGCGGTATAAGAGGGGACTGTTGAAATGAAGGAAAGTAGCACCATTTCTTCTTTCTGCGCGAATGGAGGTGTAAATGAAGCAGAAAGATTATAAATATACTTATTAATTAGAAGGAAATTACGTGTAAGTTCTGTGTGGAGTGACATACTACTTAGGGATATGTTGTTATCCTATCTTGGATTTCGGTAAATTATCCGTGGGTTCCTAACATTTCACAAATGGGTCACCCATACCCTCGATATATTATTGTTGCATTCATAATATTCTTAACTTTTAAATTTGTGATATTTATTTATTGCGCACTTCGTACGACAAGTACACGATATCATTATAAGAAAGAAATATAATAGATTTATGTGTTCAAAAGATCGTTCTCACGAAAATTATTATTTATTTTCTTATTTATTATAATTTCTAATTGACGAAAAATAAAGAATAATGTTAATTCAATGGCCTAGATTATCGAATTATATTCAATTTATCAAAAATTGAAATACTTCATCGTAGTTAATATCGAGCCTTTAATTACATTTTCTGGCAACCAATCATGCTTTGTTTCTATCAACTTTCTCCTTTGATATTCTCCTTTGCTTTGTATGTTTATTAGTGTTACACCCGTGCGATACACGATCATTTGTTACTCACGTATATCGAATTTATATGTTAATGTATGAAATGAATATTCAACTAAAAATAAGAAACAAAAGAAGATAATTAATTACAAAAAAAGTACATACGATTAATGTTTAGAAAATCGGACGAGCTAGTTGGAAAAAAAATCCAAAATCTGGTCCAAATTGGCCCCAAGATCACCTGTTTAAAAATCGGACCTAAAAATTAGTTTTCTAGCGGTTTATTCGCAACCCAGTGAACCGCTCCAAATTTAAACCGTTTCACTTGTTTTACTTAAATTAATTAAAAAAACTTAAAGGGGCACCAATTACGTTGTCCACCTTTTTTATTGAACAAATGCCATAGCAGCCCTTTTGTAAGGGTTGTTCTTTGTTATCTCACGTCAATTTTTTGATTAGGAATGGCTACCTTTACTTTTAATTTTTTATTTTGATTTTTTGGTTCTTTTATTTTCCTGTTTTTCCCAAAAATTTATAAAAAATTGACACTCTAACCTACCATCTTCCCTTTTTTTAAAAATTACTTTTATTTGTCATTTTATTTATTTGTTAAATTTCTCTCCTAAAACTTATTTAATAGTTTCCAAAAAAAAATATTTGTATACGTTTTAAATACGCGTGTTTGACCACATCCTATTTTGAAATATAGTAAGTTTGCTACATGTCTTTATTTTTATTTTCATGAAAAATAGTTAAACTAATTTTTAAAGTTTGTAATATATATTTTGCGTATTTTGATTATTTAAATATGTAGTATTAAACATAAATAAATGAGAAAAATATGTAAATAAATAAATAAATAAAATTATTTTTAAAATGACAAATGAATTTATCGAAATATGAATTTGCAGAAATTATTCGGACTTAATTGAATTTAATTAAAAAGTAAGAATATTTATTATTTCTTTTCATTTGATTAAGAATAGCATCTCGGATTGAAATTAATTATTTATGATCAAATTGGATTCAGATAAGTAATTATAAATATTATTGTATGACTTAAATAAATAAAATAATTTTGAAATAGTGAGACATTGGGAAAAAGTAAAAGGTAAAAAATAAAACTTTTGTCCTTAATATTTGATGTGACTTTAGGGACGACATGTTTATAGTTGGCTCTAACTCGTGAGTTCGTATTAAAGTTCTTATTGAGATCTTCGATTTGACACTCATTGTATATTTTTTGATTTCAAAATACTAGTATAATTATCAAAAATATGCAAGTTCATTGAAGTACTTTCATTTTAGGAAATGCATTTTAGGCGGAAAAAATTTCACAACCTATTTCTGGGAAGTGTCCTCCCTTTATATATTATAAAGATAAAGATATGAAGATATAAAGATAAAGGTTTCACTCCAATTACATTTCTCCTTTGGGAAGTGTTATTAGCTCCCTTGTATCATTGTACATGATTAACTTGATTTAATTCATCCATGGGTTTTTGTCATTTTTTGTTTTGCACTGCTTCTTCAAAACATATTAGCTCACCACCCACATAGATAAAAAAGAATGTTATTCCATTTTGATTTTTGTGCAGCCTCATATAACTCTTATAAGGTCCATGTGCACGCTCTTCTTAAGGATGTGTTTGTGCTTGAACTTCCACTTGATGAGTGCCCATGAGGTTTGCTAGTGGTTGTGAGCTCTTTTGTTTCAACTCTAGCTTGTTCTTCTTCCCAGTTCTGTTTTCCTTCGATATAATTTGAAAGAAAATCATAATCATCTTCCTTAGTTTTCATATCCATGAATCTTTTTTATTAAATTCTACATCTACATCTAGTGTTACCTTATTGTTGTTTGGATTATAACGTTTCATGGCTATCTTTCTTCTTCCATTTGATAAATGCAACTTGTACATTTGGAATGTCTTCTTCAACTTCAACCACATGCTCCACCTTTCGTTCTTTCTTGATATGGGTCAACCTAATCACATTGCTCTTTTACTTGTATTTTTTTTAGTTGCCCAAAAGTGCTTGAATGAGCTTATCTTGAACTTTTTAATGTTTCTACTTGATACTCAATCCAATAAGGAGGAGGAGGAGGTGGCTCATATTTCCCCGCTATATGAAATACCTCTCTTTCATCTTGAACTTGCAATGTCAATACACCTCTTTATACATCAATGAGAGCATCCAAAGTAGCCAGAAAAAACATTCATCCCAAAATGATAGAAATCTCTGTACTCTCGGGCATGTCAAGAACAACGAAGTCAATGGGGAATAAGAATTTCCTCACTCTCATCAACACATGATAAGTGCTTTATTAACGCTTATTTTGTGCACTTATAGCCTTAGACTATTGTTGATTTGATCATATTTAAATATTATTAATGCGTTTTTGTATAGGATCATAAAGGAAGAGAAAAGAGGAAGAAATGACCAAAATGCACATAAAACTGAAGTTTGAGGACCTTTGGTGCAAATAAGTTACGATCGCAACAATTAACATTCACGACCGTAACTCCTTGATGGGATTAGGTGAAAAGCAACAGAACCTACCTCACAGCCGTAAACCCAAAGGTTACGGCCGTAACCTCCAAATGTGGAAAATCAGCAGAAGTACTTACAGCCGTAAAGAAAAAGTTACAACCGTAATTGCTCGCCAAGAAATTTCCTTTTCTGATTCATTACACAATTTTGGTATGTCTTGAGCCCAACTCTAGGGTTCGATTTTTTTGGCTATAAAAAGGGAATTTCATGACAGAAAAAGGGTGGAAAAATTATTGAAGAGAGATAGGCTTGCTTGGAGCGTGGAAGAAAAATCAAGCGATTCGAGAAGGTGAATCAAGAGCGGAAATTCTGGATTTCTTCATGACTTTAAGGGGCTACGTTCTCTACCTAGTTCAAGGGGGACATTGTATTTATTTTCATTATGTTTCTATTTTCCAACTAGTAATTTAGTATTAAATTCTATATTCTTGATTGTTGGATTTCTATGCACTTTATTTCAATTAATACAATGATTTATGTGATTTAGGCATATCTCATATTTTGTCGTGTTGATGCATGCTAAATTGAATGATTAGATCCGTAATTGTCTTGTTGTTCAATTCATAGTAGCAATTGAAATTTTTGCAATTCCATTGGAAATCCAACCTAGGTTAATCATCACGAGCTTGTGTGATTGGTAATCTAGATCACCTAAATTCTTCTTGAGTTATTTGGTTATTGCATTAAATCTAAAGAGCTTATTTTAGATTGTCCAATAGCTATAGTTTGATTAGAGAGCTTGTTCTAATTAAACACAATTAAGGAAGAAAAGAGGTAATTAGAACTTGTTAACTATTTACGAATGATAAATCAAGAATTGAATTGAATACGCATTACTTGGAAAGTGGTAATATTATGATGAAGTACAACTGAACCTGAGAACTAGGATTTGTTAACAATTGATTTATATTCCAACCAATTTACGTGTTTACTTTATTTTTCAAGTCATTTACAATATTTGAACTCAAACCCCCCCCCCCCAATTTATTCTAATTGACATAACACTATTTTAGTTATCGTTCCTTGTGGGATCAACTCTTATTTCCACTATTACAATTAAAACTGATAATTGGCAAGTAAGATATTTATTATTTTGGTGCATTGCGACACGCATCAAATTTTTGGCGTCGTTGCCGGAAAACGGTTAACCAATTTAGTGTTTAATCAATTAGAATTTATTTTTTATTTTATTTTTTTACATTTTATTTATTTATTTATTTATTATTTTATTTTCACTTTATTTCTATAATCTTTCAAAAAAAAAAAATTGAAATTTATAATAATTTCTGCTTGTCTACTTCTTTGTTTATATGTATAGAACTCGATCAACTAATTTTAAATTCTTTGATTTTGACCCAGAAATAGAGAGAACTTTTTAACAGCAAAGGAGAGCAGCACAACAAATGGCTGCTAATAACATCAACAATACAACTCTTAAACAACTGGCTACCCCAATGTTACTCAGCATCCATTGTGTATCACATTCCCAACAGTGGAAGAGAGAAAAATTTTTGAGCTTAAATCTGAGCTCATCCACTTGTTACCAACTTTTCGAGGGAATTTCGGTGAACATCCTAATAGACACCTAAAGGAGTTTCATGTGATTTGCGATAGTATGAGACCCACGAGCATTACCGAGGAGCAAATAAAAATGAGAGTGTTCCCATTCTCATTGAAGGATGCCGCCACAGACTGGCTTTATTGTTTGTCATCTGGAACAGTCACTACCTAGAATGACATGCAGAGGCTTTTCTTGGAAAAATACTTCCTCGCATCTAGAGCTAGTACCATCAGAAAGGAGATATGTGGACTGCGCCAGAACAACAACGAAACATTGTATGAGTATTGGGAGCGTTTCAAGAAGCTCATCTCAAGTTGTCTCCCATCATCAAATTAGTGAGCAACTCTTGGTGCAGTATTTTTATGAAGGTCTAGCGCCGATGAATAGAAGCATGATAGATGCCACAAGTGGAGGTGCACTAATGGACAAGACACCGGAACAATCACGAGCTTTAATCTCCAACATGGCTGAGAACACTCAGCAATTCAACTCAAGTAGGGATTCGCAAGTCCGCCATGTGAACGAGGTAAGTAGTTCCAACATCAAAGGTCAATTATATGAACTAACAAATCTCGTTAAGCTGCTGTAGGGAACTCGCATCAGGTCAAAGCATGCGGAATATGTTCAAATTTTGGACATCCAACGGATACCTGTCCGGTGTTGCAAGAGGAGAACAATGAACAGGTAAATGCTGCAGGAGGTTTCCCTTTCCAAAGACAGTAGTACAACCAGTACTCCAACACATACAACCCAGGGTGGAGAGATCACCCTAACTTGAGCTACAGAAATAACAAACCCCCAGGTTTTACTCCAAACAAGCCTCAAGGACAATTCCAGCAGCAAGGGACTTTTCAACCACAGGGGAAATATCAACAAAAAACCTCAAAATTCAGGCATGTCTCTCGAAGATATGGTAAACATGTTGGAAACTAACATGCTGAAATTTCAACAGGATGCCAAATCAAGTATTCAAAACCTGGAGAATTAAATGAGCCAAATGGCCACTGCCATCAATAGATTGGAGGCGCAATCTGGAGGGAAGCTACCATCGCAGCCCGAGGTGAATCCCAAAAACATGAGTGCCATGACTCTCCGGCGTGGAAAGGAAGTTGAGGGCCCGCAAATGGAATCGGTTGCAGCTGAAAAGGAGGAAGATGAAGAAGAAGGGGACGGGAAGAAAAAAGACAATACGCAAAACTCTCAGGTAAAAGCTGATCTCCATTTAAATGTAGAACCAACTCCTCCACCCTTCCCTAGCAAGTTAGCAAGGGCAACCAAGGAGGGCAAAGAAAAAGAAATTTTGGAGATGTTTAGGAAGGTGGAAGTCAATATTCCTTTACTGGATGCCATCAAGTAAGTTCCTCGATATGCAAATTTTTTGAAGAATCTGTGCACTAACAAGCGGAAATTGGTGGGGAACGAGAAGGTAAGAATGGGGGAAAACGTATCAACGCTTTTTCAAATGAAATTTCCTCCTAAGTGTAAAGATCCAGGTATGTTTACTGTGTCATGTCAAATAGGTAATACCAACTTGTAGCGCCCCGAGTTCCGTATACCCGGTTCACTACGTCATTTTCTGTCTAAATTTTTCGAATAATATTTTTGCGGAAGAAATAATTGAAATTCATTTTTGGCAACATTAAATAAACTGTAATGGCCGATAAAATCGAAAACATTTATGAAACCATTTGAAATAGTAAATCGAACCATTAATATTGTAAAGAAATTGCCAATGTCATAATTTCTCAAATAAATGAACTTCTCTAAATTATTCGATTGTTTGGAAAATACGGAAACCATTAACGTCAAACTTTCAACTGTTTAACGATTATTGCCACCATCATTCATCGCTCGCCACCGTCTCCGAAATCTGCAAAACTGTTAAAAAGTAGGGTGAGTATTTCATGGGGGAAATACTCAGTAGACTCATCGCAAATTAATTTAATTTATAAGATGATTAAACACATAAATCCCGGCTCTTTATAAAACGGGCTTTTATAGAGCTTCTTTATAAAACTGCTCTTGATAAAACTCATATTGTGCATTACAGCACGAGACATATTGTGAAAATAATAGGCTCTTTGAAAACATCTCTTTGAAAATAGTTCTTTGAAAACAACTCTTTAAAAACAGCTCTTTGAAAATAGCTCTTTGAAAACATCTCTTTGAAAACAGCTCTTTGAAAACAACTCTTTGAAAACATCTCTTTGAAAACATCTCTTTGAAAACCATATACTTATAAAAACATTTTAATTATGCCAAGCATAATTTCTTTTGAAAGCATAACATAAGATAGGATTTAAATCCTCATAAACATACAAGAACTTTACCGAACTTAGGTGGCAAGAATTCTTATGCAGTAAAATCATAATAACAGTAAAATCACAGTAAGTATACCAAGCATAATTTTTGAAATTCATAGGGATCAATTGCATCATAACATAAGATAGGATCGAAATCCTCATAAACATATGCGACAGGAATTTTACCGAACTTAGGTGGTAAATCCTCATAAACATATGGAAACACAGGAATTTTACCGAACTTCGTGGCAAATCCTCATAAACATAGGAGACACAAGAATGTTACCGAACTTCGTGGCAAGAATTCTTATGTGTAGCGCTACTAAAACTCCGGTCCCCTTAACATATCATAACTTATCATATGGGACCCAAAACAATCTTGGTAGATTGATTTCATAGCAATGATCCAAAAAAACATTTTCGTGAAGCATAGGGTATACTTACTTTTCGTAAAAACATAAAGTATATTTTCTTTTCATAAAAACATACATACTTTTCATAACAACATAAGGTATATTTACCTTTCATAACAACATACTTGCTTTTCTTAAAAATTGACTTTCACAAGTCACATGACATTCATATGAAATCATAATTTAAATCAATTAATAAGTGCGAGTCTACCTCAAATCCGACGAGTGCAAAGTTGAGCGGGAATGACTTCAATTTCTTTAAATTCTCCGTACGCTTCGTCTTAGCCAATAAGTCACTTTAGTCTATCGAATATATAGCTCAAAATGATAAATTATAATTTGAGGACTAAAATTGATGTTTTGAAAGTTGAGGGACTAAAATGAATACTTTTGATAGTTGAGGGACTAAAATAGATACTTTTGAAAGTTGTGGGACTAAAATGAATACTTTTGAAAGTTGAGGGACTAAAATGTAAATCTTTTAAAACTTGAGCTTAAAATCAAATTAGGTAAATCAGCAGGGACTGGATTAAATAGTTTAAAGTGAAAGGGGCTGATTTGAAACTTTTTAAAGCTTGGGGACTGAAATGATCACTTTGGAAACTTGGGGCTTAAAAGATATAACATTTTAATTAAAAGGAACTGAATTATATAACTTTAAGAATTAGGGACCAAAGTGCAAATTCTGGAAGTTAAATATAAAAATCAAAATTTACTTTCTTTATTTTCTTATACAGATCGTTAGAGAGAGAGAGAGAGAGAGAAAACTAGGGCGAGACGAGGCAGAGACGGAGGAGAGTAAATCCGTCCTTCGACGGGCGAACCCGGTGGTAGTACCATCGTTGAGTGAAGGCGGTGCGAGTGTAGTGTAGGTGAGGCTGAAATTTGGGTTTTTGACATGTTTTTGGTGGTACGAATTTACTGTCAAACCGCGACTGCAAGGTCGCGATTTGGGAACTTTGCCGGCGAAAATCCGATGAATATGGGTCCGGAGATCAAGGTAAGTAACTGAGCTTCTTCTAGTTCTTGGTTTTTGGTTTGATTTGAGGTTCGATTGATGGGGATTTTGAGATTGGCAGTGGAAGTGGCTCCGGTGGTTGGCGATTGTATGCTGTGGTGGTGTTCATTTGGTGATTTAGAGTTGAGTAGTGGTGGTCGGAGGTGGTGATGTCGTCTGATGATGAAGATGGTGACTGTGTGTGTTTGATGAGAGTTTGCAGTTTATGGTTGATGGTGATGAATTGATAGTTCAATCTGGGCAGGGGTGGTGATTATGGCAGTGATTGCCATTCAGTGTTTGTGATCAATTTTGGTTGTTTGCAAATTGATGGTTGAAGTTTCAAGAGATTGAAGATGGTATGTTGATTTGCTGAAATTCTATGAAGCGAATAAAGTAGTGATGAAACAGTGGTTGATGGTGGTTCTTTGGCAAATCTGCAGGCTCGATGGAGGAGTGTTGAAGACAGTTGCTGTAAATGGGGTTTGTGAATTGGGTGTTTAACACAGTGATGGTGATAATGAATGAAGCAGCTTTCGGCTATAAAGAAGAGTGTTTGAGGGTAAAGGAAAATGCACATGGGGAGGGAATATGATGATGGTGGGGAATATCATAATTGAAAGGGAATAATTGAGTGAATATTATCATAATCATGATGATGGAGGAGGAGCAAAACTTGTAGAATAAATTTTGATTATGATAAGAATTGGACTAACTTTGATCAAGAAGCGTATTTAAAACAGATATATTTTGGATTGAAAATCAATTTGAGAATAAATAAATTTGGAATTTAAAATGATTTTGAAAATAATACTTTAAATAAATAATTAAATAACATAATTTTAGAAATTCGAATTTTAATTTAAAATCGAACAAATTCGATATTTCTTGACTTGGCTAGACGAATCCGTCGCGACGTTAACTTCAAAATAATAGGTGAAATAGTAGCGACACAATTTTCTAAATATTAAAATAATTATAAAATTGCGTAAAAATTCTGGGTCGCTATATACCAAGGTAGATCATGCACTGATAGACTTAGGAGCATCTATAAATATAATGCCTAGATCTACTTATACTGCATTAAATCTTACTAAGATGACTGAAACAAGTGTTATCATTCAACTAGCCGACCATTCCAATGCGTATCCGGATGGGGTAGTTGAGGATGTGTTAGTACAAGTAGGAGGGTTAGTATTTCCTTCAGATTTTTATGTATTGGACATGAATGATGACCACTCCCCCAACTCTACTCCTATTTTGTTAGGCAGACCATTTCTAAAAACATTTAAGACTAAGATAGATGTTAGTAGTGGCACACTCACCATGAAATTTGATAATAAAACTGTTCAATTTAATATTTATGATTCCATGAACGATCTTGATGAGGCTAACTCAGTTAATTCTACTTTTGTGAGTGATTCTCCAGTGCAGGAAGATGTTGCTATATTTAATGATTTTCTAAAGTTACTGCAATCAGGTAAAATCTCTCCGGTCGCATCACCAGTTTCTGATGAGAAGCTTCTGCCCCTTATTTTGCAGGCCCTAATGAAGAGCATGAAGAAGAAATTGAGCTTTGGGAGTCCAGTTGATCTAGGATGAAGAGGGAAGCAATCCGTCGAGCCAACGACAATAAACAAAGGCTCTACTCGGGAGGCAATCCGAGAGGGGAGTTTCTTTACTCCTTCAAATTTTTATTTTTATTTTTATTTTCATTTTTGTCATTTTTCTTATTAGTTCATTTCATTCACCTAAAAAAAAAAAAAAAAAAAAAAAAATCAGTGGTCTTATTACGGCCGTAAGTTAAAACTTTACGGCCATAACTCTACTCCATCGAATTTATCCAAAGGCCTAATTACGGCCGTAAGTAATATCTTCACGGTCGTAAGTCGCGCAATCTCAATTTTTAAAACTGCTACATTAACGCATAACCGCCCCAATCTCCTCCCTCATCTCCACTATTCATTCACGCAATTTCTACCCATTTTCACTCCCTTAATTACGTTTAGAAGGAGACAATTTTAGGGTCTTTCCTCACCTCCATTCCACATACACTTGTTCCACAAGGATTTAAGGTATGCATTTTTTTCCTTTCTCTTTGTAATGGTTGGCTTATCAATAGACATATTATTCTCGAACTTATTTCCATTTTTATAGTTCAAAGTTGCATTGTTGAGTATGTTTGTGTTTTGGGAACCTTGGATTTATACATTCTCACATCCAAGGCATCACCACAAACTATACATTCCACATGTTGGATGAAATGTCTAGGAGAGATTGAAGTGTTTCTTTCCTTAAAATTTCAATTTGAATCTCACTCTTATGCTAGTATAAGTGTATAGCAATCATGTTAGGGGTTAAATTGAGGGAGAGTGTGGTATTTGAGTTTGATGAATTGATGAAGTGTGTAGGGTAGTTTGCATTTCACCCTATTGCTTGATAAACATTGATGGATAATTAGGTTATGAATTCAAATTTCTGATTCGAAAATGACCTAAGTTTGTGATTCTAAATCTTTGCTTTGGTTCGTACTAATGCAAATTGTTACATGGAATTGATGAACCTAGCATTAACCTTGCATTTTGAGTGTGCTCTCTCGGAAAAACATGATAGGGATCTTGGGCTTGTGCATATTTTTATTCAATGACTATGTTACATGTGTTAATTCTTCCCATGATAAATTTACGTGTACGTTGTGCTCTTCATCCAGACATCGAATCTCGAATGTGTGACTTGAACAATGAGCTATACATGCTTGAGTGTATTTTCTTTCAGCTATACTAATCCTCTTATTTCTTATACAGGATTTTCTATGGCTCTACCAACAAAGAAGGGTAAGCAAGTAGCGGGGGAATCCTCATCTAAACCCCGCCAAGAGAAAAGTCAATCTAAACTTTGTATTAAAGAACGACTATTTCTCCCAGAGGACTTTCAGGAGATGCGGAGCACAGACATAGTCATTGCACCTCAACCCTTCTAGGCCTGCTTTTTGGAATTTGGCTGAGTGAAGTTTGCCAACGACCTGCATTTCGAGAATCCCCCACTCGTGTTCAAGTTCTACACACAATTCAACAAGGAAATTGGTTATGAAGGTTCTCTGGATTACCACTACACTAGGGTCGCGGGGAAAAGAATTAAGTTCTCCAAGGAGGTGGTTGAAAACTACTTGGAAATCAACAGTACGGGGGCCGTTCCTATGACTTTCAATGCAGGAGCCTTCTTTCTGGACCAAGAGGTACTCTAATGGGCTCTGAAGCCAGAACTCCATGATACCCTAAATCTCATCCATCCCCAATATAAGAATCGGGACTTACAGAGGGACGCTTGGTACCTGCATCAGTGGGGGTCGTGGAGTCTATTTCCGTCTACTAGCCTCACCACGGTTTCTATCTGTTATCTCCGAGTCTACTATGCTATCTCTATGGGGATTAAATTTGACTTGGGCTAGCACATATATGATACAATCTGCACCTACGCTAGCCTGATGCCACAGAAGAGGGGTATGCCCTTCCCATGCTTGATCACAGCATTATGCCGAGCTCAACGAGTTCCCGCAGTGGTGAGCGAGGACACATTGGGGGCATGGTAATCGCCTCACAAAGGCCAGTTTGGAGAATGCTCGCAGGTAGATTGTCGCCAAGCGAGGTCACGAGGATGGTGATTCAGGGGAGTCAGATGATGATCAGGGCGCCGAGGAGCCCGCCACTACGGAAGGGACACAACAGGTTCCTCCTCCTAGCCCTTTTGAGCTGCAAATGTTGGAGATGATGCAAGCCTTCCAGACTCAACTGAATTCCATACAAGAGGATCAACAACTCATACTGGAGGAGCAAAGAGCCATTCGTGAGGAGATTCGAATGTTGCAGGGACCCCGGGATGGTCCACCGCCACAATAGACCCCAAGGGGGTTTTTCTGATCCCCCCTTCTATTATTTTGCATTATTTCACAATGAGGACATTGTCGTGTTTAAGTGTAGGGGGGATGATTGTAAGGGAATTTTTTTTTCATATTTTCTTTTCTTGTATTCGAATCGTTAAACTTCTTTTGAGTCAGTATCCATTTTAATTTTGTTCTATAATTTTGTTCTCTACTTATGTCACTTATGCCTTAAACCACATTTTGATGTAATAGGAAGCGGCCTCACTTTTAACAAAATTTTGAAAAATCATTGCATAATTGGATATGAATTGAGCACATAGAGATGATCTCGTCCAGAAAAAAGTAAGAATAGGTTGAAAATGAGAAGTAAAAATTGTCAAATGTCTACAACCTAGCCAACCCAAACCGGAATAGACATGTTATCCCTCTATATATCACCCTGAGCGTCCCAATTCCAACAGAAATTATCATACTTTTGTGAGTAGTCATGGTTTGAATACTTTTAAACACTATCATTGACCAATGGATTTGAATTTGGAATGAAGATCAAACAATGACCTATAACTCATAATTGGATGGGAGAAACACATGAAAACCATAATTTGTGAGCTTTTGAGCCTAAGAGCTGTTTTTAACACTTATGAGCTCGTAATTCTTTGATGTGTGTCTTGCATGGTTGGTTTATGCTTGGATGTGATTTCTTGTGCATACTATTGTAGCTTCTTGACTTAAGTGCAAAATATAGCAAAGGCATTAGGTTAAGCCAAGTTTGACTTGCTAAAAGGGCCTACCTTGATACATTACCAATAGAAGCCCCTTTGAGCCTTAACATTCCTTTGAAATTTTGATGCCACGCTACAAGCCATGAATACCCTTTCTTTCACATTGTCTCTGTTTTGTACCCATAGAGAAGGGATTCGCAAACTTTTGTTGATTAAGGAATGTGATGTGGTCTAATTCTAAGAAGTGCAATGGGTATCTAGTGACAGTTGTGCAATGGACTGAATTCAAGGGAGTGTAATTCTATCTCGAGCCAATTGGTGACTGCGTAATGATTTGAACAAAAGAGAAAAAGTTGCAGTCTGTGCTATGAAAAAAAAGGAAAAGAGAGAGAGAGAGAGAGAGAGAGAGAGAGAGAGAGAGAGAGAGAGAGAGAGCAATGAAAAGGAAGTTTAGTCAAGAAAATTAGTAGTTGAGGAAGTCAAATACTCAACTTGTGAAAGAAAAAAAAATTCAAGTGTTAACTAAGTTGGGTAGCGGGAAGCAATGAAGTTCATATGGAGAATGAAGGAAGTAATGTCACCGTGAATTGACTTGGTTTGCGAAATTCCTTCTCGACTCAGCCTAAATATATCTTTTTATCCTACCCAACCTGAAGCCCCATTACAACCGAATAAAGATCTTTGTTTTGCACTTGTGTTATTGTTGGCTCCGGTTATGACATTTAAGCAGTCTGTGGTAATGAATTATCCATGCAGTGAGCTGAGTGAAAATTCTCACCTTTATACACTTTGTACGAAGATAGAAATATCTTGTGAGAGTGTTAACTCCCATTACATTTACTTATGAGTGGTTTGAATTTCTTGGTCTAGGGTTTGTGATATGAATGTGGTTGGGGATACTATGTTGACTGAATTCACATCATGAGCAAATCGGCTTATGCGAGTGATTTCTGCCGGAGTTGGGTGAAACTATTTTCCCTTGTAGTCACTCACAAATGGATGGGAGGGGAGTGCACATGAGAGGTGAAAGGATATAAATCATATTGGGCCATGATTGGGATGAGAAATATGGGACGTTGCATCTCTAGCACACACTAACACAATTCGATCATGCAATTGAACATTCTTGCTGAAGAAAAGTGGGCTGGAGCTGCAACCTTAATCCTCTAGATCATAATCTGTTCTTTGAGTCCTATTCTATTCTCTTGTCTATCATTTTTCGATGACGAACAATGGTTTAAGTGTGGGGGGATTTGATAAGTGCTTTATTAACGCTTATTTTGTGCACTCATAGCCTTAGACTATTGTTGATTTGATCATATTTAAGTATTATTAATGAGTTTTATATTTTATATTGTACAGGATCATAAAGGAAGAGAAAAGAGGAAGAAAGGTCCAAAATGCACCTAAAATTGAAGTTTGAGGACCTTTGGTGCAAATAAGTTACGGCAGCAACAATTAACATTCACGGCCGTAACTCCTTGATGGGATTAGGCGAAAAGCAGCAGAACCTACATCACGGCCGTAAACCCAAAGGTTACGGCCGTAACCTCCAAATGTGGAAAATCAGCAGAAACCGACTTACGACCGTAAAGAATAAGTTACGGCCGTAACTTGTTCGCCAAGAAATTTTCTTTTCTGATTTATTACACAATTTTGGTATGTCTTGAGCCCAACTCTAGGGCATGATTTTTATGGCTATAAAAAGGAAATTTCATGACATAAAAAGGGTGGAAAAATTATTGAAGAGAGAGCGGCTTGCTTGGAGCGTGGAAGAGAAATCAAGCGACTCGAGAAGGTGAATCAAGAGCAGAAATTCTGGATTTCTTCATGACTTTAAGCGGCTAAGTTCTCTACCTAGTTTGAGGGGGACGTTGTATTTATTTTCATTATGTTTCTATTTTCCAACTAGTAATTTAGTATTAAATTCTATATTCTTGATTGTTGGATTTCTATGCACTTTATTTCAATTAATACAATGATTTATGTGATTTAGGCCTATCTCATATCTTGTTGTGTTGATGCATGCTAAATTGAATGATTAGATCCGTAATTTTCATGTTGTTCAATTCATAGTAGCAATTGGGATTTTTACAATTCCATTGAAAATCCAACCTATGTTAATTATCATAAGCTTGTGTGATTGGTAATCTAGATCACTAAATTCTTCTAGAATTCATTATTGCTTAGCAGTTGATCCCTTGGTCTTCTGATATGCTCTTGGCTAATTGTCCAATCTGAATCTCCAACCTTTTTTTTATAGATGCAGAATGAGTTTGTAAGAGAGTTGTCTATTTTCTGCATGAACTGAGATAACGCATCTTCAAGATTCACTTTCTTTTAAACAACAATGATATCAAAAACTTGTTATCGATAATTGGTGCAACTGCAAGTGCATGATATCATAACGAGTAATAAAGTGGACATATGATTTTAAAAAATCGTTCTTACAAGGATTGATATTAATTATCGAAATGTACATATTTTATGTTTTATTTGAACAATTAAATTATTGGAAATAAGAATTACTATTAAATTAATCAATCAATCAAATTAAATGTGAATCCAAGAGATTTATAAAATTACAAGTAATCGAATAAGATGTAATAGTTAGAACTCTCGATTTCACTAATTAAACCTACTCATGTTCAATTCATGTTTTGGAATTGATATTGTGTTATTTGTCTAAATATCAAATTTAAAGTATTAAATTTATGTCTTTCTCAATATCTAGTCAACCTACATCTCAATATTAAATTATAATCTCTTAATTAACAGTTTAATGGGAAGGACATTTAATCACGAAAGACAATTGCAATTTCTCAATTAATAAATAATTAATGAAAGACAATATTGAGTGTTATACATGCAATTTCTCAATTAACATACAATATATGTCATGAAATCAACTCTCATTAAACAATTCATGAAAGTAAATCAGTAAGTTCAATCTAACACAATTTATATAGAAAGTAAATCCAATTGCTCGTCCTAACAATCAATCTAACCAAGAAACATGATTGGAGATTCAATATAAGAAAATAATGACATCTACATCACCTGAAAAATATAGAAGTTAATGATTTTGATTAAGAATGTAGATATCGATTTTTCAATTTCATTTGCCCTAAAATCTTCTTTTCCTTGTTTTGAAATCCAGGTGACTGCTATCTTGGTGCATTCTGATTATTTGACAATTAGAAATTATGATGATTTCTGTGGCCTGGGTTGAAAGTGTTGGAATATGGATCATTTTCTTGGCAAGGATAGCTTGATCTAATGGATTTCCAACCTGATAGTCAACATTAGGGTGAGTACATACCGGAGCAGGGACTTAAAAAATATTAAAAACTTGATGGACCATGAGAGTGTCAACATTTTTAATCAATGCATCTACTTGGGCTGCAAATGAT
The DNA here is from genome assembly GCA_963555705.1 of Ligustrum vulgare. Classification (NCBI taxonomy): domain Eukaryota; kingdom Viridiplantae; phylum Streptophyta; class Magnoliopsida; order Lamiales; family Oleaceae; genus Ligustrum; species Ligustrum vulgare. The sequence continues at coordinate 58,243,833 of OY743168.1, read as the reverse complement.
GTGATATCACTAACTGCATGTATGAGCACTTTTTTTTTTTTTTTTTTGGAGTGTCTCTTACTGAATGCCACCTGCAACTATATGTAACTACATCTTCCAATAGATCATAAGCTTCTTGAAGTGTTTTCCTAACAAATGCCACATTAGCTGCTTAATTAACCATATTTGTTGTGCTCCTATCCAATATATATATATTGTAAAAAGTGTGAGTTTGCTTGTACTTTCTCATGTATCACATAAAGACTCACAATGTTGCTGGCCAAAGGCGTTGATTTCATTCCTCAACTGAAGTCCATGTGAAAGTGGGAAGTATTATGAAACAAACTTCTTTGAGTCATCATCCCAAGTGGTCAAAGTCTTTGGAGGATATGAATAAATATGGTCAAGCTTTTGCCTTGTCCTGCAATAAAAATGAGAACATCCGAAGGCGCATAGATTTTAAATGGGTTGCGAATTTCAAAGAAGCGTACTAGATAGTCATGAGATATGTTAGAGAATTTAACATGATTCTATAGCTTTTGTATTGTCCCTGACTTGATTTCAGAGTTATTTGGATCTACTCTCGGTTGAATAATGCTATACTGAGCTCCAACAGCAGTAGGAGTAATGTAATATGCTATTATTCTTTGTTGCTTTGCCATGATGATTCTTGTTCTTCAATTATTAGTTTTTTGTTCTATGTTGGCTCGAGGCTGTTCGGTCTCTCATAAAAAGTACGTCCCGTTTCAGGATCACACCAAATAATATTAGTAGCAGTTGCGTCATACACTCAACAAGTCCTGAAAGAATAAAAAAATAAAAATAAGAAAAGATAAATAAAATTTCAAATTAAATTAAAACTCATGGATGTCGATATTAAAATAACAATCACTGACAACGGCGCCAAAATATGTTAATGACAAAATATGTAATCGCAAGTGCACAATATCGTAACAAGTAATTAAGTTGACCTATAGGTTCGAATTTCGTTCCCACAATGATTGTTTTAATTACCGAAAGTTAAATAATTTTACATAAGAATATCAAACTAATCAATGAATTAATTGGAAACAAGATATTTTTAAATGCAAGTAATCAAATAAGATGTACTAGTTAGGACTCTCTCTAGGTTTCACCAATTAATCATACTCGTGCTTAATTCATATTTTGGAATGAACATAGTGTAGTCGGTCTAAATATTCAATTTAAAGTATTAACTCTATGCCTTTCTCAAGAACTAGTTAACCTACCTTTCAAATTTAAATTCTAAGCTCTCAATTAACAATTTTATATGAAAGATGTTTAATCACCAACCATATAAATTTATATTACAATTTCTCAATTAACAAACAATTTATGAAAGACAATACTGAGTGTTCAACATACAGTTTCTGAATTACCATGCAATATATGTCATGAAATTAGCCCTCGTTAAATAACTAATGAATATAAATCAAGAAGCTCAATTCAACACAATTAGCCTCTGTTTAACAACTTTTTTCGAGTTTCTTTTTTTCTCACACTCATTTTTAACCATACATTTACACAATAACATATTTTGCACAAAAATTCAAAAAAATTCCCTACTTTTTAACACACATTTTTCAATAAATTACTATTCAAAACATCAATTTCTTTTCCAAATAGTTGTCAAGAAAGGGCTTAATATATGAAACATAAATCCAAAATAATGAATTAAAATACAAGTATGCATTATATAACTACATCATTCGTCCTAACAATGAATCTAGAAATTAAAAGACATAATTGGAGAATTAATAGAAGAAAAAATGAAATAGACATTACATGGAAAATATAGGAATTAATTATATCTTGATTCTTCTATTTTAATTGCCCGAAAATTTGATTTTCTTGATCTTCAATGGATTCTTAGATTTTTTCTTGACCTTGCTATGAATTTTTATATAAGAATGATATGATATGGCTCTCTATTCTCTCTTGATCTCACCTTTAATTGTGTAGAGATGATATGTATTTATAGATGTAGAAGAAGCTCCAAAATCGTCACTATCGAAGGCTAAATAAGAATTCCATGAAAACTGAGATCCTGGACTTTGCTGTTTCAAAGTGCCTTTGCGATTGCATGGTAGGTAATTCATTGTGATCTCATGGCTTTAAGGAATTATGTTCTACTTAAGTTTTTGGCCACATTGCGATTGCAAAGATATTATCATGTGCAATCGCTTAGGGTAATTCCTTTCCTAAATTTTGCACTTCAGTCCTCTTAGTGCATGTCATCTTTCTGATTTCTTTAATTAGATCCCTAGATTTTCACTTTTCTTTCAAGTAGGTCCTCCCATAATTGCATCACAAGTCCTTAATCATTTGGGAATCTTGCATGTTGATCCCCAATGCACAGTTTTGTACGATTTTAGTCTTTTTTGTCCCTTCAAGCTTCAATGATCTTCAAATTCGAGTTTTACATAAAACAATCAAAATTAATATCAATTAAGTAGTAACATACTTAAATAATCTGTCTTTTATGGTCTAGATAAGTGTAAAATTACACTGGTTACGTATATCCACATTTTACTTTTAGAAATCTTGTAAGTGACAACAAATTATTACATTGATCTCCAAGTCTCCAACACTATAGAATAAGTTGATGTTTTTTCCTAATACTAGACGATGGTACGTGCATTTCACATCTTATGTAAATGATGAATAATATATGTAATTTTTTTTTTTTTTCAAGTAGTAAACATGTCTTGAATATTATATGCAATGTTTCAGTAAAAAAAAAAAAAGTAATGTTGCTATTACAGTAATATTTCTTTGTCACATTACTTCCCTTGCTTATGATCACAAAAATAGGCTCCACAATAATTACTGTTCCTAAAATTGATAATTTAGCTTATTTTCTCAATGTATCGAAGAGATAAGCTCTCCCAAGCTTGGAAATTTAACCATGAAGAATGAAAAGAAAAAAACACATACTTCTTATCGAATAGATAAGCTATCTTATGCTTGCATGGGAAAGATTGGAACATGGTATCAAACCAGATTTGGAGTCATACATAAAAATCCGTGCCAACAGTCAATAGTACAACATTAAACTGTAAATAGATACTGAAATTTCTCTGTAAACAGAAGAGATAAAAACCCCAAAACTGATCATCCCTTCATAGTTTCTGTAAGGTATCGGGATTGATAAAATAGTGAGAGTTGCTACAGACGGAAGAAGGGGAAAGGAAATTCGGAGTGTAGGAAAAATGGATGAGGCAAAGAGGCCTCAGTGTAAAGCTTGTATATTCAGATCATTGTCAATATGTAAAGCAAAACTTCATCTGAGATTAAAATAGTTTGCACATATATTTGACACAAGCAGCCTATATAGAAATAGAGAGAAATATATCCATACGTTTTCTTGACATTTAAAAAGTAAAGAGCCTTACAAAATGGTCACATTTTTACTGCCTAAAAGTCTTTTTTATAAATTCAGTTAAAATTAAAAAATTGAAAAGCTGAAAATTAGGAAATTTCATTTGATGTTGAGAAATTTTAGCAATTTTGATATATCAATACTCGTATCACTAGCGGAAAATATGAATATAACTGTCTGGGCTAGAAAAATCACATTTAAGGAATGAAAAACTAGAAAAACAATAATTATGTATGAAATCTTAAAAACTCGAAGGCATGTCATTCTAATGATGGATACACCATACAAAATCCCTTCTTGGTTCAAGTTAAATATATAAAAACCCACAATTAGGAGTCCACGTGTATGTTAAACCAGTTGAATACTGAACGGACTTTGTTATACGTACTAATAAATTGTACTAACAGTTGTACTAACGACTAAAAGATAAAATTTTTGAATGTATAATAACTATGTTATCCTTCTATTTATAATTCCTTTAGTTTTATGATGTTATGTCTATATCTCTAAATTTATTGTTTACATAAAATTCGTAATATATACTATTATATGTTAACGTTTCTTTTTCAATAATTATATTTAATTCTTCAATTTTTTTCTCTAAATCACTAATTATTCTTCCTTTATTTACTATAATTCTAGTAAATTATGAAAAATCTGTAAATAAGGATTCTTTTATTGCGTAGTCTAATAAATTACAAAATCTTCCTAAATCTTCTCTTATAATTTCTAATTGTTTAATTGTTTCTTCTCTTAAATATTTAAAGTCGTTTACTTCTGAAGGTTTCAATTCTATTAAAGGTTCTGAATTCATAAATTATAAAAATAAATATTTAAATTTAAGCTATTAATTAAAATCCTCTTCTAATAGTTAATTCTTAGAATAATAAAAACAAATTTTCAACATATGTAAAAACATGCAAGAGATGTGATAAGTGTGCTTTACACACTTATTTAGTTCCTAAATTAGCAATTTAATTGATAAATAGAGCAAATATCTACTTATAAATTGTGTTTATCTTGTACAATTAGGTACAAACTCAATTGAAAAGAAAATAGACAAGATCGGAGAGAAATTGAGCGAAAAGAAGAGCAATTTCGATATCCAATGACGTAATTGAAAGAAAACAAAAGTATGGGGACTCAATTGCAACATCTCAGAAAGATGGAGGACCTACTTTGCAAATATTGCAAGGGCATATTTGTAATAAAAGTCAAGATGCGAGGACTAAATTGAAGAAGACCAGAAGATGGAGGACCAAATTGCAATCATGGAAGGACAAAGCTGCCAGGTGAACCACGCGATCGCGTGGTTAGACCTGGTCGCGTTCGCGAAGTCAGCCTATAATCCAACCCGAGAGTTTTCAAGTCCACCACGCGATCGCGAGGCATTAAACCACGCGATCGCGTGGTCAAAAATTGAGCGATAATCTGAGCCGACCCAGTTCGACCCATATGCTGTTTTTCGCGGATCTGCACGAAAAGGGTTGTTTTTAGGTCAATTTTGCTAGGTTTTATCCATACTTCATCACATAACTCACCTCACCTCACCTCACCAAACCCTAGCCTCTCTTCTTCTCTCTTTTCTTCTTCTTTCTTTTTCTTTTCTTTTCTTTGTTTTTGTTTTGGTTGTAAATTAGTTTATAGTTTAGTTGTGTTTCTATGTTACTAGCACCATTTGGATCAAAGGAGCAAGAAGTCAAGTGGAAATACAAATCAAAGTTCAAGAAATTTTGGGGCAAAAATCAAAGGAAGTGATTTATTTCATTATCTTGTATTTTTAATCTTTGATTTCTATATTTTGTGATGTATTTTTGTAAACCTCAACTTTTGTGCAATATTTATAAAATGGGCTAGTTATTTTATGTTGGGATGATTGATGTAGCTTAACTTATTTTAAGTAATTTTAATGTTTGTTTATTAATGTTGAGCTTATTTCATGTGTGTTTGTTATTGAGATTATTCCATGTGTTTGATTGATCACCAAATATGTGTTTTGTGAAGTGTATGATAATCGGGAGATATTATGCATTTTAGACCAAATAACAAATGCTCTAGGTTCTTGTTAAGGATAGAGATATACCTTAAACCCTAGATGATCCATTGAGCTATTTTCACAAAGAGTTAATGCAATTGATTGGGCCTTAATCGACATAGAGATATAGTAGGTTAGACCAATTGATTAGGGTTAATTTCACTCGAGAGATGTAATTAGCTAAGCTTGGAAAATCAGGTCTAACATTTTAAATGAGTAATTTATTAATTTGCATGTGTTGAGAAATTACTTAAGCGAGAGTTAAGTGAAATCATGAATCCCAACTATTTTATCTTTCATTTTTCTTATTTTAATTTGGTTTAAAATTAGTTTCTTTAATTTAGAATTTTCAAAAATCCATCCTTTTAATTGTGTGTCTTATTTGTTAAGATTAAATTAACTAGAGTATAATAGAGTATACATTCCTCGTGGGATCGACAATCCGGACTCAAAAAGTCCACTTTATTACTTGTACGCGACCCGTGCGCTTGCGGTACACTATTTTGAGCGAACAAGATGTCATAAGCAAAATGATAAATTTAAAACTATTATAATAATGCTTGGATAATATCAATGATAAAGACGATATATAATCCACCATAAATAATCAACAATACTTCTTTCTATCTATGGGTCCATCACGCTTCTTTGTAAATCTGATTTTAAAATATTTTTGACCAAATACTCTTCAGTTATTTATCTAAGTATTAAACACAACTCCATAGGAGATTGTTGCTGCTCGAAAGATTTACGCATTAATGGATGCTCAAAACACTTACTCCAACACTTTTTGTTTAACACTTAAACAAACACTTCAAAGAAGTTCAGCACAATTCAGTTTCATTTCCTATCTCTGGATGTACTCTTTTAACAAAAGTTTTATAAAGAATAAACTTATGGACTCATAAATAAATAGAGTATTACTAACTATTTTATGGCTTCATATATATCTATGTGAAATTTAGTTACTCATACCTTCTGTTAATTGTTTCTGGATTAGTTTGATGAAAGAAAATTTTGAACTAGGTATGAAAAAAAAGACAATAGATAGAGTGAATATATATTTTTATTGCTGAAAACCAATATGATTTTCGGATACTTACAATGAGGAGAGACTCCTCCTTTTATAGTTAGTAAAAGCAAAGTTGGGGAACTAGATAATATTCCCTATCTTTTATATACTTGGCTAAGAATTAAAGTAGATAAAGTAAAGTTAAAGTTACAATAATTTCTACTGCTTTTCTAAAGTTTCACATGGGTCTGGACCCCCATGCCTTGAATAATTCATGTTCAAACAAGGTAGGCTTCATCTTCATTGTAGTTGAGTATGTCCCCACAATTATTACACTTGTGACCCGTTTCTACCTCCATTAGTTGATGTAGATATTCATAGGCTCCTTTACTAAGATCCAAATTGCTGACAAGTATATTCTCTTAATTTCCACAATTGACAATTAACTTGATTAATTCTTGCAATGTTGTAGATTAATAATTTTGTCATCATTAGATTCATATACCCCAAACATTAGTTTGTGTAAGGGTATCCCTTAATTCGGTGTACATGACTTTAAATCCCAATGCCCTTTTTCTGGAATAGCTTGTATCTGTTCTTCTTTGTTAAATGACTTAATTTATGGTTCTGAAAGAATAGCTTTGGTAGTTACTCCAAGTTTTACAATATGTTCTGCCCTTAGAAATTCTTCATCAATAAATTCTGGAATGGCTGAGTAAATCCTAACATAGATCTTTTCGGCTTTAGTAATTCCAAAGTATGTTTTAACTGTTGCCTTGATAGAATTAGGTAATAACGATATTTCCTTCATATCCTTGTTAGGGTAGATGCACTAAATAAGTCATTGATCAAACAGCCCCCTGACTGTTCTTGGTTCTGTTCCTGAAAAAATAATTGCTTTATTGATTTTTTGATGGCTAATTGTCCTTAGTCATTCTCCTTCTTTTGTCCTCTTGTTTAGATACTCCACATATTTCAGAAATGTCTCTAGTTTCTTCATAACTTTCTCCTTTTCTGATAGTTCATTTGTTACAACTGCTGGTTTCTTCGCAGCTTCTAAAAAAGTTTATTTAGATGATTCAATAGTTTTGCCAATGGCTTTGGAAGACGAACTTCTAATAATTGATACATTAGATACTTCTTCCTCAATAGAAAGTCCTACAGATAAATTCTTCGCTGGAGAGGATTGAGATCCTCCTTTGTACATTTCCTCAAGAGAATTAACCCTTGACTTGTAAAAAACTAGTTCACTGTTAATTTGTACAATCTGCGTCATGCAAGTATTCACATGGTTGAATAGATTTGAATAGTTGATATTCATTTGACTCATGGCCAAGTTAATTTCTTCTACTTTCTTAAGTAGTTCCTCCATGTCTTGATAAATAATCTGCAATAACATTGTCAGTACCCTTGATATGAATAATTTCAAAATCATAATGGCTAAGTTCTACTTGCCATCTAATTAACCTTTTATTTGCAATAGTTGGATCAATTTCTTTAGTTAACCAAAATTTGACTTGTGTATTATCGGTTCTAATTTTGAATTTTGTAGTAACAATAAATAATTCAAACTTTTTAATAGCAAATTTTACAGCTAATAATTTTTTTTTCATTTATATGATAATTTGTTTGAGTTTGAGTAAAACTGTCACTAGTATATTGTGCAATCCTTTCCTCATCCTCATTTGGATAAATATATTTAAGTATTGTTCCCCATGCTGTTTCGCATGCATCAGTTTTTATAATCCAATCACATTCTTTTTTAGGTAATTCTAATTCTGGTAATTTGTTACAAAGATATTTAATTTTTTGTACTTCTTCTTTTTCGTCTTTGGACCATGGTATCCATCTAGTTTTTCCTTTTAGTCTTTTTTGTAATGGAATTAAATGTTTTGCTAAGTTAGGTACATATTTCCTAGACTGGTTCACAACTCCTAAAAAGCTTTGTAATTGTGTTTTATCTTTTATATGAGTGTCAAACTCTTGTATTTTTGTACCAATATGTTTTTAGAGTTTTATTTCTTCTTGGCTAATTATAGATCCCAAAAATTCTACATTTTCTTTAGCAATCTCCATTTTTTTAGCTAATAATATGATTTCATTATTTCTTACAATATCTATAAAAATATTAAGATATTTCAGGTGGTCTTGTATAGTTTCAGAGTAAATAAGAACATCATCAATATATACTGTAATAAAATGATAATAATCTTTAAATATTTTATCCATGTACCTTTGAAATTCTCCTGAACTATTTTTAAATCCAAAAGGTAATACATTCCATTCATAAAATCCTTGTGGTACAGTAAAAGCTGTTAAATGTTTAGATTCTTCAGTTAACATAATATGATAAAATCCTGATTTAAGATCAAATTTAGAAAAATATTTCTTTCTTCTGATTTGGTTAAATAATACCTGCTGATTTAGTATTGGATATTTTAATTCTTTTGTATAAGTGTTTAACCTTTTATAATTAATTATCATTCTACATTTTCCTCTTTTTTGTTCTGAATGTTTTATTACAATAAAGATTGGACTACTATGTTTACTATTAGATTCTCTAATGAATTTCTTTTTTAGCATTTCTTTTATGTGCATTTCAAATTCAGGTAATTCTTTTGGTGTATGTTTAATTGGTTTTACACTAATAATCTTAGTGTCGTCTTCTAATATAATTTCTGCCATATGTTTATTTATGTGTCATTTTTCCAAATGATTATCTCATGTTAATTTTAATAATTTTTTTGTAATATTTTTTAATGCTATTTGATCAAAATGTTCTTGTACTAGATTTATTCTGTTTTTATTGTGTATAAATTGTGTTGTTTGTGTTAATTTTTATCGATCCTCACCACGCTGAGCTGCTATATGAGGCATTTTTTCTCTATAGTAAGGATCATTAATTCTTATTACTATTGCTATATGGTGACAAGGAGTAGATAAAAATATTACTTTTTCATCAATAGTTATTGGATTATATTATTTTATGAAGTTATTTCCTAATAATATATCCCCTGGCATATCATCAAATTGATATACATAAGGTATTTGTAATTCATATTTTCATATTTGTATTTTAACATTCCTTGCTACTTTAGTTATTAGATTTGTGCTTCCATCAAATCCAACAAGTATTACTCTTTCTTCATTATCTTTTTTATTACTCTACATTTCCGGGGGTAATACATTTTCTTTAAATAAACAGGATGATGCTCTTGTATCAAACAATGCATGATAATTTCTGCTAAGATATCCATTGTAATTCATTTTGGTTAGTATATAAATATGTTCTCTTCCTCCTTGTATTTTATTCATAATAACATTGGTATAACTAGATTCTCATTTTGTATTGTTAATAGGATCCTATCATCTTTTATGTAATATGGTTTTACTTGCTCTAAGAAGTCTGTTCCTAATAATAATTCTGTATTTACCTTTCCTGTATGTTCTACGTACATGTTTATGATTATTTCATTTCTTTTATTTATTCTTATTGGTAATTCTACATAAGTATCCATTGGATGAATATTTCCAAAATAATCTTGTATTTGAATTGGATTATTTGTTACTTTAAGTTCTAAATCTCCTATTATATTTTCTTTTATATGAGATACGGTTGCTCCAGTATCTATTAATACTTTATGCTCTTTCCATTCTCCATTTATTCTAATTTCTATCATAACTTCAAATTGTTTTGTCTCGTTTCTTTTAGATAGATTCATTCTTGGTATTTTTCTATGTATTTTTGTCATTATTTATTTTTCTGAATCATTTCTATTTTCTATTTCAGATAATGATCTTGTACTAGTGTTTCTTCTTAGGCTAATTGATCTTCTTCCAAATTCTATTTGAAGTTTATTCATATTTACTAATCTTCTAACTTGATTAAAATCTATTTCTATATCTTCTGGTATTGTCATTCTTGGATTCTCTTTAGCTGGTTTGTATTCCAATAGATTTTTAAATATGGGTTCTATTATGTGTGTTCTCGTAGCATTCTTAATTTTTACTTCATATTTACTAGTAAAAGCATATATTGTTCTAATAGTTAAACTTATAATTTTACTACCTGGTTACATATTTATTCCTCTTAATCTGTAATATAATGTTAAGGCTTTATTTTTATTTTGTTCTCTCATACTTATGCTGAAATTTGGTCTTATTGTAAATTTTACTTTTTGGTACATTAAATTTTCTGTTACAATTCCTATTAAGGCATCTTGTACTAAACTTACAATTCTATCATCCATAATATAGAATTCTATAGGTGTATCTATTCCTTCTCTAAAATGGGCTTTTGCTATAATTTGTACAGCTCCTAAATATATGTTCTTTATTTTTCCTTTTAGTTCAAGATTCAATAGATTTATTTCTTGTCTTATAATTTCTTCATTTATTATAGGTATTAATATATTTCCTATAGTATCTCTTATGTCTATAGGGTGACTATGGTTTCTTGTTACATGTGCTATTTCTTTATTTTTTTGCCAGAATGGTAAATTAAATATTTCTTTTGGTTCTATATCTAATTTTGATTTTAAGATCTTTTCATACATTTTAGGATTAAATATTAATCTTTCATTTAATTGTTCTTCATTTTCCTCTAATTGGTATTCATATTCTTTAGATGTACTTTCTTCACTAATTTGTCTTATCATATTTATATATAAATATTCTTCTTCACTAGATTCACTTTCTTCTGAAGATTCTAATTCCATAATAGAATTTATTACTTCATGTTCTTCTAATTCATAAATTTCTTCATCTTTAGGAATTTCTTCCCATTCTTCTTCTTGTTCAATAGGTAATAAGTTATAATTTTCTTTTTCTATTAATGAAATATACATCATACTTTTCTTTTTGTCTTTCTTGGGACATTCTGGAGATATATGTCCTACTTCTCCACATGAATAGCATTTACATTTTTTTGGATTTTAAGGGTATGTTCTAGTTTTGTTTTCTTTTTGCCTTAAATATTTCTTATACGGTACTCTATACCTTTTAAATGTTTTATTATATGGCTTTTTGTATTTATTGAATTTTTTAAATTTGTTTCTAAGTTTATCTTTTCTATAATATTTCTTTTTCTTATATTTTCTTTCCAGATGACATCCCCATTGGGTTGGTTTATATTGTAATTTATCATAGCATAATGATTTTTTACTTGATTTATGAAATTTTATCATATTATTTGCTTCCATACATTTTTCTTGTTGTCTCATTTCTATAAATTGTATTCTTGCTCCTAGACTATTATTACTTAATGGTATTTCTAATTTTTCCCAGTTCTTAAATAATTCTAAATTCCATGGGTTTGGTAGTTTAAAGAATATTTGGTTCATAATTTTCATACCATATGTTTCCTGATTATATTCCGCCTTTTCAAAATATTCTCTAAATTCACATGCAAATTGTTTAAAGTAACACATGTCACATATTGTTAGATTTTCTAATAAATATCTATTTCTTAGTTTTGAGCTAATTTTGGTATCTCTGTCTATTACTAATGTATATTCTCTTTTTAATGCATCTTCATATCTGCTCAAAATAGTTCATATTTCATCTTGATCATTTCCTCTAATTTGTCCTAAATAAGTTTCTGTTAAATTGCCCCACCATCTTGCAGTGGTTCCTATAAATGTATTTTCTAACATTAATTGTAATTATTTTCCTGTTAATTCTCTAGTATAGGCCATCATAACCATAGATTTCATCCATAATTCTAATTCATGATCTACATCTTGCACACATCCTAAATATATCCATCTTCCTTCTGAACTAATTAGTGTTTTCATACTTCTCCATGATGTATATTTTATATGATAATTTTTACTCGACTTGGTATAATTTTTTTGTTGTGGTATAAAATTATTTTTTTTTTAAATTTTGGTTTTGTCTTTGATTCATATAGATTTTTGGTGTCTTTTGTTTATTAGTATTATTTGTATTTTCTTTTTTAACTTGGTTAGTTCCTGGTTGTTGTATATATTCTGGTGAATTTTGTCCTTCTGGCACTAAAGCTCTTTGTTGTTCATTCATATTAATTTCTTCTATTTTAAGATTTTTAAATTTTTCTATATAATCTTCTTCTGTTATGTAATCTGCTTCAACTTCTTTTTTAGGATTTTCCATAAATTTTTTTATTTGTTCAGTAATCATATTTATTCCTAATCTATTGATAGCTTTAAATTCTTTGTCAGTTATTATTCTTTTAGGTTTTCTTTTTTTCCATTTGATCATATATTTTTGTTATATTTTGGTTTACAATTTCAATATTTTGTTGTATATTATCTAATCTTTTATGTAAATCATTTTTTCATATTTCTTCTTCTTTAATTGTTCTTACCATATTTATTTTTCTATATTAGTTTTTTGCTCTGTAATTTCTATTGGGTTTTCATATACTCTACCATATTTCCTATTTTATTTATTTTATCAGTTATTTGTTTAATTTGGTTTTCTAAGGTTATTTATATATTGCTTTACTTCTAATATTTGTGTAGGTATATTTTTGTTTATATCTTTATAATCATTAGATATTTCTATCATTTGTCTTATTTCTAATGGTAAATTATTGATAATTTCTTGAACTTGTTCTGAATTTTTTGCTTGTTCTAAGTTTTGTTCTGTAGTTTTATCTAAACTTATTCCTAATTTATTTAGTAAAAATAAATTTATCCAATTTAATTGTTTATGTTCTCCAAATCCTCCTTCTCCTAATAGTATAAATAGTATAAGTTTTTCATATGTTTCAGTTATTAATGACCAATGACTATTATTTGGTAAATCTTTAGATTTATAATTATATACCCTAGGTTCGATTATTGATAATTTTTTAGACATTCTTCAAAATATATTTCTAAGTATAGCTACTAGCTCTGATACCACACTGGCTCGAATCGTGAAATTTAATTTTGCGGAATTATAATATTTGTCTTATTCTTCTTAAAAATCTTTCTTCAAATTCGTCCGTATATCTAATATCTTCTTGTCTAATCAAATTTTCTTCTTTTAATCTTAAATATTCATCATGTTATAAGACTAGTCTTTTAATTTCTCTATATTTTCTATAGCAATAGGATCAATATTTAAGTATCTTCATGTTCTTTCGAATTCTAAACATTCACTATGTAAACTTCTAATTAAATTTTTTCTTTTTTCGTGAAGTATATGAGAATCATAAACAGGCATAATATTTTTAATTGTGAAATAATTTATAAAAATTATTTTTCAAGAATTTTATTTTTTTAAGGGTAATAAGCACAAATGGTCCCCAACCTTTAGGTTTCTTGCGAAAATGGTCCCCAACGTTTAGATTTTTGCATTTATACCCTCAGAATCACCAAACGTTGCGAAAATGGTCCCTACCATTAGATTCCGTTAGTTTTTTCCGTTAAAAACGTGTAAATAGCACACAAATGGTCCCAACCTTTGAGTTTTTTACGATAATAGTTCATAACATATTAAGGTCACGTTTGACATTTTTAGTTTGTAACCTTCGAACATTTGGCGTATTTAGTCCCTAACATATTAAGTCCTATACGTTTGGCATATTCAGTCCCTAACATATTAAGCCCATATTTGAAACCAATTATTTCAAATAATATGATTTGTAATTGTAATTTTTTGAAGAATTCGTTGTTAAAAAAATTGAATTTATTTATAAATTATTTATTGATAGAATGTATGGTTCAAAACGAGTTTTAAAAAATAAAATTTATTCTGAATTTCTAAAATGCACAACAAAATATTTAACAAAAATTCACCGCTTCAACCTATTGGAAAAAAATAATAATGAATCCATGTAACATAAACAAACAAATACATTGGACATTATTTTAGAAATTGAATAAAAAATATGTTTTTATCAATTCTATTTTCGATTTTGAGAACTGATCAATATCGATTTTCGAAATTTCATTTTTTTTTTCAAAACTCATTTTCTTTCACACGCTCTATTAATATATTTTTTAATTTATGCATAAATTAAAAAAAATTACGTTTTAAATAATGTGGTTTGTAATTGTAATTTTTAAAGAATTTGTGGTTAAAAAGTAAAAGAAAAAAATTGAATTTATTTATAGATTATTTTATTGATAGAATGTGTGTTGAAAACGAATTTTAAAAATAAAGTCTGTTCTAGATTTTTAAAGTGCACAGTAAAATATTTTACAAAAAATCACCGCATTAACATTTCAACTTATATAAAAAATAAAAAATAAAAAATAAAAAATAAAAAATAAAAAAAATTATAGAATATAAACAAACAAATACATTGGACATTATTTTAGAAATTGAATAATAAGTATGTTTTTATCAATTCTACTTTCGATTTTGAGAATCGATCGATTTGAAAAGTAAGTTTGGAGAATTTTTGTTAAAACGTAATTTTTTATTAATTTAATTATAAATTAAAAAATATATATATTAATAGAACGTGTGAAAGAAAATGAGTTTTTTTAAAAAAAAATGAAATTTCGAAAATCGATATTGATGAGTTCTCAAAATCGAAAATAGAATTGATAAAAAAACATATTTTTTATTCAATTTCTAAAATAATGTCCAATGTATTTGTTTGTTTATATTCCATGGATTCATAATTTTTTTTTCAATAGGTTGAAGCGTTGGATTTTTGTTAAATATTTTATTGTGCATTTTAGAAATTCAGAATAAATTTTATTTTTTAAAACTAGTTTTTAACCACACGTTCTATCAATAAAATAATTTACAAATAAATTCAATTTTTTTAACAACAAATTCTTCAAAAAATTACAATTACAAATCATATTATTTGAAATAATTGGTTTCAAATAGGGGCTTAATATGTTATGGACTAAATATGTCAAACGTATAAGGGCTTAATATGTTAGGGACTAAATAGGCCAAACGTTTGGAAGTTACAAACTAAAAATGCCAAACGTGACCTTAATTTGTTAGGGACTATTATCGTAAAAAACTTAAAGGTTAGGGACCATTTGTGTGCTATTTACACGTTTTTAACGGAAAAAACTAACGAAATTTAACGGTAGGGACCATTTTCGCAACGTTTGGTAATTCTGAGGGTATAAATGCAAAAATCTAAACGTTGGGGATCATTTTCGCAAGAAATCTAAAGGTTGAGAACCATTTGTGCTTATTACCCTTTTTTAAAACTTAAAATAATATGTTAAATAAGGTTTTTGTTGTATAAGTTATTTCTTTAGTTTTTAAAGGGTACAATAGTTATTTTATGTTTGTTATTAAGTTGTTAGTATATTTTGTTAGTAAGTTTAGTTTTTTCCATATTTTTTTGTTCATGTTTGTCAGCTGGCTGAATATTTTCAATGAGTACCAATCAAGGGTATATTTGACTTATAGAAAAAAAATGTAAGGGCAAAATAGTCAATCAAAATTTTATCTCTTATTTTACCTTTTTGTATATTGTAAATGTAGATATGTTCAAGCATTACGCATCAAGAAAAAGTTTTAATATTGAGAAAAAAATCAATGAGGAAAAATGATTAGTTGAACAAATTAAACTGCAAAAACAGGACTTCTGAGGAGACTATAATAAGAATGGCGAACTGGAACCTCATCCTTCAAAGGTTTGGTCTATATTTGTCCTATTTGTAAGGACCCCGACCTTGCCTCAGGGAAAACAAAAAGACTCTAAGGGCTAGCCGGGCCTACAAGATGCAGTACTCATTAGTGAGCGTTTGGTATATGAAGATATTTAGACTTCTTTTCATATACTGACTTATGAGATTCAGACTCATGTGACAAGCCAAGGCCCTGAATTGATCATTGCGTTGATTTTCTTCTAGTTGAAAGGTTTTTGCCAGCATATTGACGACAAAACTTATGCTGCCGTGTTGTGTATAATTATATCCTATCCCCTATTTTAATGGAAGCAGCAAGCTTGCAGAATTCCCATTAAATTAATTCCTTGCTCGGCATATTTGCTAGTAATTTAAATTTATGAATGGATGACGGGAAGCGGTGCACAGCACGAAGAAATGTTGATTCCAGCAACCTCCATGGCATTGCATACCCATTCTGGAATGTCACCTTCTGGGAACTACAAAATCACCACAAAAAAGTGTATTTAACTTTTTCACGGAACATAACTCAAAGCGTCGTAGATGAATAAATTCCGTCAAAGTTACCATCTTCTGAAGAAATTTGCAAACAAACCTGCAAGAAATAATTAAAGGAATTTGAGCGATCAAAGGATACTTAAAATAAATAAAATAATAGGAGAGATAAAAATGTGTAATGCCCAGATACAAGCATAGAAACATACTCTGGAAACCGGCCTTCAATAATTGATGAGTGTAAATTTCTGCTAAGCTGCAAGATTATGTTAACAGACGTTAAAAACTTGAATGGGGCTATAAAGACAAGAGAGCTCCTTCGGAAAAATATTATGCGGATTACTACCTTCATCATATAAAACAAATTGTGATAAGACAAAAGTTGGGATCCCATAGCATCCTTAGTAACCAGGCAATGAAGATAAGCTCTTGTGTAATTTTTGCACACCTGTATCGAATAAATAGAATATCAAGACCCAAAAGCTATGCGTTCCTAATCGACAAACAAGACACAGAGTGTTGTACCATGCACTCGCATGTCGAATCAATAGGACGAGTGTCATCAGCCATCGCCTGATGCTTAAGTTTTAAAACACCCTGCATAAAGAATTAATGGCAAGTCAACTGCAGAGGAAAGGGTATCTTCTTTGTCAAAATGACCAATTGTGAGCTAATTCCTTAAGATACTTGCAAAAAAGCTAAAAAAAAATAGAAATACACACACACACACACATATATATATATATAAAAGACTTGTGTGACAGCTTCATAAAAATAGTTTAAATAGAAACTCATACATTTGTAGAGGAAGAAAAAGTTTTCAATTATGGGAATATTTTCAGGAAGCATCATTGTCTAATGAACAAGTACTAAACTGTTAACGTTCCAAGGGGAAGAAAACCAGATTGATGTGGGCACATCCCGATTAGACAAATGAAGGATTGGAATTTGATGCACTTCAGGCTTCAGCTTATGTTATTTTTTTATAAGTAGCCAGGTCACTTTCATTTTATATGGGATCTTTATGTATTTGACTTATCTTCTTCTATTCCTTACACGAGTCATACTTCATATATACAGAGTAGAGTTGAAGGGATTTCTAGTAGTTATAGTTTCCAGAGTTTTCATATTATGCAGGCTAACAGTTTATGGTGTACATAATCTTCAACGTGGCATACGAAAGGATTATCATAAATTGAGCGCATAACCTGTGAAGCTTTTGGAGTTTTGTTTGACATTTAGCCCTTGTTTGATCTAGATTTTTTATCAAATTCAACGTCAACAATTAATCATAACCACATATCGCACAACTTTTTAACCACACATCTCATTAACTTTTATCAAAATCCGCTAAAAATCTGATTTGAACCTTCAACAGACGGGGCTTAATTGCAGCCAGGCATTTGGAATTTTATTTCTAGAGACAGGCGGGAACTTCTACCTACTACTGCTCTAAAATAGACCAGTACAGTTTTTTTTTATCTATTGTGAAATGCTGCTTCTGAAAATGTCATTTCTTTAAACCAACAACAATAACAACTAAAACAGATGATTTCTAATCACAAAAATTAGAATAAGATGACCTACATCATTATTACTTTCATGGCATATTTGAGCCTCAACATTTTTCCGTTCGGAACTCCCTAAACCCTAGCAGCTTCCCAACCTTTTCAGTCCTAAATATTGCCCAACACAGCCTCTAAAGTACCTCCTGTTCCCGTGACTAAACCACATTCAGGTTCTCCTATCTTGTTCATCATTATTATAATCTGGTACAAAAGCATAAATACAACACCTTACTTAGCTATCTGGCAAGACATTGTTGATGGAAAACAATTACACAAGTGAAGCCACCTCACAACATCATATAACAGCAGTTACAATTATAATGACTGTAATTACAAAGATGGTTCAACTATTTAATTAGTTACAATAAACAAATTCTAGTCCCGTGATGCCTGTTCTTTTGTTGTCATCAATTTGACAACACTAAATTTTTATGTAACCGTCCATCAATGGTTGGAATGCCAATCAAACATGCAAGCCTACGAATGAATACAATGCACTTACATGTAAATGAATAGATCATTTTTGTCTTGATATTAGACCAGCTCCCAGTAATCCAGAGGATATTTACAATTTGGGTCTTTAAGAGATCAGATGACATCAATTTATACCGAGATCAATGTATACAGATGTAAAGGAGAGAATAAGGCATCACCTCAGGCACAAGAGCAGTACCAAAGCGAGCAGTGCGTGTAGGGTAGACACAATCGTACATGTCAGCACCTAAAGCACTGCAAACTACAATATCTAGTGGGTAGCCAACACCCTAGAGAGAGCAGGCAAGACATCAGAATGCATTAGAAACTAAAGCCAATAGCAAAAGGATATGTTAGATATTGAAAGGTAAGTATCATCAAATTGACTAGTACCATAACATATCTTGGTTTATCCTCAGGCAAAGCAGCAGTGCACTGCGCAACAACGCGCCAAAATGAATCTTTATCTTCACCGCCTGCAAGACCACCAATAGCATAGCTGTCACAAAAGCAAATTCAGTTATTTCAGCCCATTAATCAGTAAATCACAGTATTTGTGGAGTGATTCTGTTATATGATGTAGTGATTAGTTCATTTAAATAACTGACAACAGTTGAAAAAAGGTCGAGCAGGCAAAATTAAAAAAAAATGAGTATGGGGATGGGGGAGGGGTTGGTTCTAACCAAATAACAATAATATCTTAAAGCCAAGTTCCAAACTTCTCAATCATAACTGCAACTTTCTTCTTTTAGTTTCTTTATTTACCCTATTTCTTAGGGATGGAAATCCATGAATCTATTACTTTATTTTACATAAGTGTGCATTTTTGGGCGGGGAATATACTTGATCTGCAATAACACACCATTTCTAGCAGTTTCAATAGAAGAAAAGTATTATAGGCACAGGAACAGACCATCCCTTAATTAAAGATCAACCAACCTTATCTATACATTACATTTTCCATCAAGTATCTACAACTTCAATGAGAGGACATAATGCAGAGGGCTAACATATATAGTTCATTCAAAATATGAAAGCGGTTTAATATACCCGGGCAAATTACGATCCACTAAACCTCTGACGCATATATCCCTGTAACAAGAGAGATTATGATGAAAACAATAGTAAGCAAGAACAATAACGATATGGCATATATTTGTAGTCAAATAGAAGAAAGAATTTTCATGGATTAATTTCAAATTAACCTCAAGACTGGATCTAAGCCACCTTGCACAATGCCGAACAAATTCTGTTCATGTGGTTTCTTGTGAGCTGTCCACGAACATTAGTATCATAAATCTCATATAATAACATGAGAAATGATGAAGAGAAACAGTGAAGAAAATAAATGAAATGATGATGAACAAAAGGACAATGACGTCATGTAATGACATTTTAACCTCTTATGTAGTTAGGTTTCTCAACGTGATTCAATTGGGCAGTGATCACAAAACCAGCAGAAAATATCACACGAATTATCACTGATTTCAACAGTCCATCATTGAAACGAAGAAATGGATTAGTTCCCCTAAGAAATGGTAAATGAGCCTCTGGATGCTAAATTAGAATTCTAATTTTTTAGAATATTTGCTTCTTACGCTAACCCAAAGAGAGTTAGTTCCATGGTACGACAAATTTCTTATGGTGTATCATAAAAATATTGAAATTGTTCAAATTGAAATTTGAGAAATAAAAAGTGGACAATTTTCTTATGGATGCAAAATTATAAAATCCTATGATTAACGATCTGTGCATTTGAACACAAGGGGCCACGTGACTTGATTGCTGAACTTCAAAATTTGTTGAATAATTGTGTTGAGAATTGGCTTGTTTGGCCTTGGAGTTTGAGACTTAGATTTGAACTTCGGATTTGCTTTGATTTGAAGAACATTTTGATCTTATTCGACTTGATTGATTTGACGAATTCTATCTTCTTGTTCTTAAATTTGGTTTGAGGCTTGAAAGGATTCTTGTATTCTTCCCCCACATAACCACCCAATTATGTAAATAAATAAATAATTAAAAAAAGTATGGATTTTGAAAAATAGGATAGGCCTCTATCATGGGCTTCTCTTAGGTGGGCTCTAGTGGACTTTATTTTTTTAATTTAAATAAACTTATTCTGACTATAAAAATTAAAATTGATCCAATTCAATTAATTATTATTTTAGTTTATTTTTAATGTCTACAAATGCCCCCTCAAGATTTTTTTTATTTATTATGAGAATAAACATATAGATAAATCTTCAATTTGATTTAAACTTTGATTTGAAATTTGTTGAAGATCAATACAACTTTTTTCGAAGAAAAACGTGAATCACGTGAAGCAGAGTTATTTATTTATTTATTTTTAATTAGAAAAACATTTTTTTAATAGTTTAATTCAAAATCAAACTCTTTATCAATCTACCTCCTATTTTAACTATAACGTGTTTTTTTTTTCAATTTAGAAGTTATTTCACAACATTTTTTTTGTTAGTTTTCCTTGGAGACTGAAATTTAACTATAACGTGTTTTTTCCAATTTAGATGTTATTTCACAACTTTTTTTTTTATTAGAAAAACATTTTTTTTAAGAGTTTAATTCAAAATCAAACTCATCAATCCTCCTCCTGTTTTAACTATAACGTGTTTTTTTCAATTTAGACGTTATTTCACAACTTTTTTTTTTTTTTTAGTTTTCCTTAAAGAGACTGAAATTTACACAAGTTTTTTTTACCCCAATCAATTAGTACTCTATTAATGATTTTTTTTTTTTTTTATTTCAAAGCGATTTGATTACTGAAAGAAGGAAAACATTATTGATTTTTCAAAAAGTTTTGAACAACTTTATTTTTTGACAGGGACAACAAGGAGAATGGTTGAAATTTTGAATTTTGGGCAAGAAAAAAAAATTATTGCAAGTTTTCTTGATTTATGCATGTTCTTGATTCTTTATTATCAACCAAAAAAAAAAAAAAATCAAAAATATATAAACATAAATATTTATAGACATTTACATATACATATATATTCTTAAAAAAAAAAAAAAAATTGGTTTCAGCTGTGAAGGAAACCAATTGAATTGGTTTCCGGAGACCTATTCAATTTCTGCCCAGAAATCAGTGGCGGTTTTTTTCCCCCGTAAATTAATATGCCCCATACCATTTTTTTTAAACGAAAAATCTTGTATATCTTGTCTTTGTTCGTTTAACAGGATCCTTGAAGCGGACAAGCAATTTGAAGGTTTGAATATTTTGTTTTCAAGAAATTATTTTCTTAAACACGTATAATTTTATGAAGACTTGGACAATCTTCGTAATGTATCTTTTTAGATGCTTCCTAAGAGATTAACTCTTCGGGCGGGACACTTAGAAGATTTGAAAAATATGTGGAATGTATCATTTTAGATGCTTCTCGACATACTTTTCGGGATGGACTTGTAAGCCTTGTAAGCCTCGACATACTTTTCGGGATGGACTTGTAAGCCTTGAAAAATGTGCGAAGTGTATCATTTTAGATACTCCCTGACATACTTTTCAAGATGGACACTTAGAAAACCTAAGAATATGCAGAATGTGTCATTTTGAATATTCCCCGACATATTTAATTTTTGGGATAGATACTTGGAAGACATCCAAACAATATGTGAAATTTATCTTTTTAGATACTCCCCAAGAGATTGTTTTTTATTTAAAAAAAAAAAAATTAAAAAGATCTATATTCTGTTAGCTGACTTTATTTTTATTTTTAAGGAATGGTAAAACCAAATTTCAAAGACAGAAAATTTGTTGTCAACTGAAGTTAAGGAACTTTATGATCCCGCGCAAAGAAGTCAAATCCTTTACTTTATCAAGGCTATTATAAAGTTCCCAAACCGCTTGACGAGAGACTTAAGCTCACCATCCATAAGCCAATGACATACCCTTTCGTCCATGCGGTTCTTTTAAAGGAGATGTACATGCATTTTATCAGTGTCGGTCAGAGGAATTCATATGGTACTAGACATCCTCATCCTCCTCGCCACTCTCCAGACGCAACGTTCGTTCTAAAAGCAATCCTTCCCAAGAGAATTGAAGAGAAGATGGGGAAGCACACTCCATTATCGCGGAGAAATTTCTATCTTGTCAGTTTTGGGAATGATTACTCTGTATTCATAAGCTTCTTAACAAAAAAAATCTTTCTGGGCTAGCCACTAAAGACTATTCTCGTCTTAACTCTATTTATTGAGCTCTTCGCAAAGTTTGGTGCCTGGATACCAATAATTTTGTAACAACCAATGGAGAAATCAACATTTCACTTTGGGATATCCAAGAAATTACTGAACTTTCAAACCCTAGGAACCTCTCCAGAAAGTCATAAAAGGTAAGAGAGGCTTAGACTCTCCCAAAGTGGATATTATGTAAGCTAAGGCACACAGAATAGCTCACGACATGAGCAACAGAGGGCAAGATGAGAGACAGTTCGTGATTGTTACAAAATCGACTTACAGCTTAGTCCCTCCTATTTTAGCTTATATTTATAGAGGACTTACCGAGACAACCAATTGTGCGGTTGGTCATGACATTAGATCAGTCAAATATACATTTTCTTGACATTTTCTGTATGCCTGGGCTACAAATTATTTTGTTCGTGGCATCTATGACAACATTGACATGAGCATTAGTCATCCTAATATCCGAAGATATGCCGGGACTTTAAATGATTTCCAACATTAGGAGGTTGATGCATTTGATTGTCATGAACTTATTCATAGAAGAGTGGACTGATGATTTTTTGTGGAATCCTATTCATTTGCCTCATGGCAGTATATGCAAAGATAACAATGAATGGTCTACAAATACTTCAGAGATCATGATAAGTATCCAACCAAGGTTCCTTTCTTACTGTCATTGTAATAATTTCTTCATTCTTGAGGCCAATAATCCTTACAGATTTGCAAGGCAACACGGCTTTAGGCAAACCATTCCGGGCTCACCAAAACAAATGATGTTGTAAGTTAATGCGGTGACTCTTAAACATGTTTGGTTATCTTTGACGCAAGTAGGGAGTAGATGTTAGTTCCATGTTCCAGAGAGCATTGATGATATACAACTTCAAGTTGATTCATCATACAATGCTTGGTTAGTTGATTCATCATACAAGGCTTGATGGGAGAATAAGGTACTTTCTAGTCTAAACAAAATTAAAGTGCAAGATTTATTATCCAGTTGTGAATGAATCCTACCTCATTTAATATAAATCTATGAGGATTTATCCTTACCTATTACAGCTGGCACTTCTATTTAGTATTCACTTTCAAACTCTAGGATGCTAGGTTGCATATAGTAGCATATAAGTAGACGTGTTGGCATGAGGTTTTCCCACAAATATATATATATATATATATATATATATATATATATATATATATATTCACATTTGGCAGAAGAGAAGCTTGAAATCCAAGAATGCAACATACACATTGAGAAAGGAAAATATCCACTTGCATTCATATATTACTTTAACTTCATTCTACTAATTAAGGTAAGATACAAAAGTGCAATTGTTAAATTCTAAATTCTCCATGATGTCCATACATTGTTACTTTTAATGCCTTAAGGCCTTCGGGTCGATTCTACTTGCGCATCATGTCATCAAAAATCTTCTGCATTGACCGCTGATAAGTTGTCCCAACATTTTTCAATTCAAAAGGCATGTTATAATAGTATATTCCCTTAGATGTGTGGAACGTCGTAAGCTTTTCGTCTTTCGGATTCATTCGATCTAATTATACCAAGAAGACCCATATGTGATAGATAGAACTTCATATCCGATTAGCGCATCCACCATTAACTTTGTTATTGGAAGTGGAAAATCATCTTTAGGACAAACTTGATTTAGGTCTCAAAAATCGATGCATACTCACAATTCTCTATTCTTATTCTTGACAAGAACAATGTTAGCAATCCAGGTTGGAAATTTGACTTCACGTATGAACCTTACTTCAATGAGTTTGTTGATCTCCACTTCAATTTAGAGAATTAGTTCTGGCCAAAATCTTCTTTAAGGTTGTTTGATGGGACAAACTCCACGCTTTACTGCAAGATAATGCACAACAACTTTAGGATCCAACTCTGACATTTCTTGTAGGACCATGCGAACACATCTTTGTATTCATGCACCAAGTTGAAGTATTGACATATACTGGCCTCGGATCTTCTTCTGTTCCTAAGTTCTTCCTAAGTTCAACTATTTCGGATCATCTGCAGTAGCTTGCCCCCTTCTTCAAATGTTGGCGAAGCCTGTTCTAGTTCATCTGATGTAGTTGATTCTTAAACTTCAGATTCTGTGTTAGTAGTTTCTTCAATAGAAATGTTATTGATTTATACTTTTTCTTCACTCTCATCATTCTTTTGAAACGTGACAATCTTTCTAGTTCTGCGTCTTCTTCTGAACCGTTGAGTCTTTGAACTTAGATCAAAAATCTTAATTCCAAGCCGGAAGAAAGCAGACTATCTTTGAGATGATTCTATAGAAGCTCGTGATTTTTAATGTATTTGAGCAGATATGGAATCATTACTGCTTAACATGTGAGAGACCTAAACTTTATCTTTCAATTCAACTGTTTTCGAAGACTCTCCCTTTAACTTTTCAAGAGAAGGTCTTGACTTTTCTGGTTTCTCTTCGAGAATCTCAAAGATTTGAATCGTAATTGGGTTTGAGTGAAATTCTTCATCCTCAAGGTAAAACTTGGCGTTTGTGAAGTAAACTTCTTTCAGAAAGGGTTTGGACTCGACTACCACGCACTTAACTTCTCCATCTCGGTTGTTCTTAAAATATTAATGCCAAGTTGAGGGTACTTGATGCAAACCACGTAGCAATTGTAGCTACGCAACCCACATAAGATTGACAAACCCAAGAACACCAAAAGAATCACGATTTATGGATTCAATTAAAATCAATTGAATCAAGCAACCAATACAATCAAGTGATATATTGACCTCTTGATTACAAATATTATTAATTCTCACTCAAGTTTGAACAAACAAGAATAAACTCGCAAGTTCGGATTTTATTCAATGAAGAATAAGTTTTTGAAAGCAAAATTGTCTCACAATAATTCTCAAAGTTGTCTTAATAATAAGTTGTTCTTACCATGAATTAAATAGGATATAAAAAATGAAAAACAACCTAATAACTAGGGTAGCTGCTAATGGGCTCAAAATAGAGTTCTAATTGACCTAAAATAACTAAAAATGAAAAGGAAACAAAATTCGCGACATAACTTTCTCAATGGACGCAGGACTTAAGTTACGACCGTGAGTAGCCATATTACGGCTGTAATCCAGGGAATTCTAGCTTACACCTGGTAGATTAGGGAAATCAAATTACGTCTATGAGTAACCAAGCTACAACCGTGATTCTGTATTGGTTTCAACTGCTTGACTGATGTTAATCCACTTATTTTCTCGGCTCGACTCCAACATGAGACTTACTTCTTTCCAAGCCAAGAATGTGTTTTCATCCATTGTTACTTGAAGACTTGTATTCGGGCTCTGAATCACATCAATACTACAGTTTCATGCAGCTAAACACGTCCAAGGAGTAATTCATAAGATGTTTTAGCATCAATGACATGAAAGAAAGCTGAGAAAGGTCTCAAGTCTGTAACTTAAAATGTATCATGTCGATTGCTCCCTAACCTTTTTGGTTGAATCCTTGAATCGTGATGTTACTTTTGGACAAATCGCCAACCTTTATTCCAATTTCCTTCGTAGTTTTGATTATCATAATGTTTATAGCAGAACCACAATTAATCATTATCCGATTTATTTTACACTACCGGATGTAATTAGTGGTAGGCGTGGGTTGGGTTGGGTTGGTTTTTTGCCCAACCCGAACCCAATCCAACCCAACCCAATCAAGTTTCCGTCGAGTTGAGTTGGGTGGTTTGGATTTTGCTCCAATTAGCAAAAAATCTTGAAATTTAAAAAATTAAGCCCATAAATCAACTATTAACTCAAATTAATTATGTACAATACAATAAGCTCAAATATAATAAATTGATACTTGTTAATAAAACTAAAATATGTTCAAACCATATATGAATTTCATCCAAATTATAAAATGTGCTTGAGATTTTTGAAATTTAAATGGTTCTATATTTTTAAAAATTTTATTGGATTGGGTTGGGTGAAAAACCCAACGCAACCCGACCAAATTTTTTTTTGTAATATCCGAACCCAACCCGATTTTCATCAAAAACCGACCCAAACCGATGGGGTTGGGTTAAGCGGTTTTAGCGGGTTGGGTGGGCATTACCCACCCCTAGATGTAATTGCAGACATCAATGATTAAAAAGACAGAACTA
Organism: Ligustrum vulgare; assembly: GCA_963555705.1. Classification (NCBI taxonomy): domain Eukaryota; kingdom Viridiplantae; phylum Streptophyta; class Magnoliopsida; order Lamiales; family Oleaceae; genus Ligustrum; species Ligustrum vulgare. The sequence continues at coordinate 58,216,958 of OY743168.1, read as the reverse complement.
AGTACAGAGGCGGTTTTCCTTCGAAAGGAGAGGAGTAAGCCTCGAGGCGAATTGAGGCATAAGCCTCACAAAAAAACAAAAAGGGAAAATTGCTGCCATTGTCCCAAACCTTTCATTTTTTTTTTGCAGGTTTTACCCAAACCTTCATTTTGTGCCACCCACAGCCACAGTCCCAAACCTTTCAAAAATTTGTACTCGGGGTCCAAATGGATGACAACCATCCAATTTGACCGTTAATTGACCATTCAAGTTTTTTTTTTACCAATTTAAAAGGGTAAAATGGTAACTTTGCTATTTAACACTTTTTAAAATTTAAAAAAAAAAAAAAAAAAAAAAAAGATTATCCTACTTCCCCTCCACAACCCCCCAAATTAACGGCCAAATCCAGAAAAAAACTAATCAACCTTCCCCAACCACCATATCCCCACCCCTTCGACAATTTCCTATGAACCTCTCTGCTCAGCAACAAGTCAAATCTGGCATTTGAGGGGCAATTTCAGTTGTCCCAGCTCACGGCTGCCCATGCCCAAGCCATTGCTGAAGCTCAGTCGAAGACTTAGGCTCATGCCCAAGCACATTCCTAGTGGGCAAATTTTAGTTCGCCATCACCCTCTATTTCAAGAGCTATCAGTGCCAGTGCAAAAACCACCTGTACGGCTGACCAACTATTCGGATACAATCATGGTCTCTGTGAGGACAATGGATTCTCCAACTGCTGCTAGCAGGAAGAAGTAGAAGCTTCCACAGAAGCAATTATAGTAGGGAAGAGTGGCTGCGATTTTGCCCGAATCTGCTCTTTACACACAGCTTGTTCTTAAAGTCTGTAAGGATTAGGATATACACATCTTATACTTACTACAATACAAGGGGTAAATGCATAAGGAATTCCGGTAGCTTTGATTTTTTTTATTCTAGCTAGAGAAGAAAATCTAACTAGGATTGAAAGTTCAAATTTATGCTAATCAGAGGCTCATTTCAACAAACAACCACCATAGCTGCGTTCGCGAGATTAAGGGGCTGCTCCTTGTGGTGACATGAAGTTTTCCAGTTGAGGTCCGACAGCAAGAAGGCGGGGACGGTGGTTGGCTGAGGACCGGTGGAGGGTTGTGGAGAGGAAGAAGGATAACATTTTTTTTAATTTAAAAAAAGTATTAAATAGCAAAGTTACCATTTTACCGTTTTAAATTGGTCGAAAAAAACCTGATTGATCAATTAACGGTCAAATTGGACGGTTTCCATCTATTTGGACTTCGGGTGCATATTTTTGAAAGGTTTAGGACAATGGGTGGCACAAAATGAAGGATTGAGTAAAGTCAGCAGAAAAATGAAAGGTTTGGGACCGTGGCTGCAATTTTCCCAACAAAAAATTAAGTCAAAAATTTATAAAATAACACAAAAATGCAAAATACAAAATACAAAACATATAGCGCATAATCAATTAGATATATAACATATAGACATATGATGGACATAAATATCAGATTAGTCGATTTATAATAATATTAAAATATTTTTAAATTTATTTTGAATTTTCGTTTTATTTTTAAAGTGTAAATAACTTTTACTTTTATTTTTGTAGTCTTTACAATATTTTAATTTTATTTTTAAAATTTTATTTTATTTTTATAGTTTATTTTTTAATTTTTAATGTTTAATTTTTTTTTTATTTCTGAAGTGTAAATAATTTTTATTTTTATTTTAGTGTAAAATAAAACTATTTTTATTTCTATTTTTTGGTGTCCTTTGGAGGTACATTTTGATACAAAACTGTCCAACTCCAAGCCCACTTCACCTGCCCACCCATCTCTCCCCTACACTAACTCTCTAACCTTAATTTTAAAACACTCACAGACCACTCCACGTCGCTGAAGGAAAACTGAAAGGATATCGTAGCTCTTTGTCGAAGGCGACGCTGCTCTGATCGATGACGGCTCCTTCTCTTACGACTCTTCCTCCAACGGCTCCTCTTGCGCATCTCCTAAGTAAGAAAAACCAACCTAATCAACCTTTCCTCTTCTTCTTATGGAGCCGCACGCCTCCTTGTGAGGCACATGCTTTGAGGCGTGCACCTCCGGTTTTGAGGTGGCAATCTCAGTTTTTTTGCCTCAAAATTGTCGCCTCAAGGCACAACCCTTGTGCCTCACTTTCAAGGCGTACCTCCGCCTCTCCTTTTCAAACCATGGCAGACATATAGCTGTCTTTTACGCAAACGAGATCCAAGTTGTAAGTCATCGTCATTAAATGTTGTAGCGACCAATAATTTTTTAATTATTAAATAATTATTTAAATTATTAAAAACGTGTCACTCCGATCTCACCTATTTTAAATTAAAATTGAAACGTGTTCGTCTAGCCATGTCGAGTATTTCAAGTCAAGATATAAAATCGAGTCCAATTTGATTTTAATCAAACGTACCCCCTTCATAATTAGTGTCACGTCAAATAGCATGTATATCTTACAATATGGAATGTAATTTTAACGAATATTGTGATAGTTGTGATAACGCATATTTCATATAATAAATACATATTACAATGGTTCGTACCAAGAGGAATGTATGTCACTTACAAGTTTCACGATATGCCTTGTAATATTTTTTTTTTTTTTTTTTTTGGCCGACCATTACAATTACAATTCATATAATGCAAAATCATCCCATGATGAACCATGATTCATGCCAACTTGAATTTTCAAATGCCCTAAGTTACACGATATGTAATGTGCACGGTATTTAATGAGATACTTGTTATTACCACATCTATAATGCTTAGTAATCACTTCAAATTCATGAATAAAGTTGTTATTACGGACTTTGTAATATTACGACATTACTATACATGTTGTAGACAATAAAAAACTACGTTGTAATATTACGATATTTCTAAACAGTAATATCACGTCCGATCTAGAAGATGACTTTCCATAATATTAAATTAATTTGATAATTGTAACTTCCATCATTATTAGTTTATTTTAAAGGTAATAACATCCCTAAAATTAAGGTTACCATAACTAATTAAATTAATTATTAATTACATTTTTCTCCACATCCCTACATTTAAGGTTACCCTAATTAATGATTTTAATCAAGTAATACTCTCTCTCCCCTAAAATCAATATTTTTCTAAAACTAAAGAATGAAATCATGTAATATAACGAACATTATTAAAATTACGTATTTTTCAATTACCAACTATTACAATCAGGTAGATGTGTAAATTTCTCAAATTTTTAATAAACTTAACCCCTGTTTTATGGAGATTAAAATCAGATTTTTAACGGATTTTGATAAAAGTTGATAAGATGTGAGGTTAAAAAGTTGTGTGTCCCATGAAATATGTGGTTATGATTAATTGTTGACTTTGATTTTGATAAAAATCTAGTTTTTTAGTTAGAACCAAACAAGCCCTTAATTAGACTTTAAAAAATAAAATTGATAAAATCCAATTAATTACTATTTATTTTATTTTAATGTCTAAAGTCACCTCCCACAAGATTCAATCTTTATCTATTAAATTAAACATCCCCCCCCCCCCCCCCCTTCTCACGTCAACTACTAGCAACTAAATTCCAGTTAACCAAGGAATTATGCTGCTTTCCTCCTTATTTGAAACCCCTTAACAAGCAATAGTCCTTGGTTCTATCCACTAATCTTCCTAAAAATTGAAGCCCCATTGATAAGAGTATTATTTAGCACGAATTATAAGCACAAGAAGAGTTGAAGCGTACATGAGTTACATGCATAAGGATTGAGGCACACATGAATTATATGCATCAAATCCGAATCATACATGAATTATATGCAGAAGAGTTGAAGTATACATGAAATTATATACATGAGTTTAATGACACTAGAAAAGAGTTAATGCATATTTACCTGCTATGCATCTATCTATCCAACGAAGAGTGCGATACATAGCTTCTTCAATTCTTGGACCTGTAATAGTGGTTCTCACAACATCATCAAGAGCCATAATGATATCAGCTCCAATTCTATTCTGCAATAGTTGTGAAATGATGTGCAAATGAGATAATAGAAAAATACATAGAGATATGAAACTAAACATATTGTTGGAGGTTTTATGCCAAGGAATGAAATACATGAATCCACAAAATAACGAGAGAATCACTCACTTCAAACCAATTAAGTAAATTTGTTTAAAAAGTTATGCAGAAGTGCTAAGAGTCAAAAGAGTTCTAGTTCTAGTTCTAGCTAAATAACACAACTAAGGTTACCAGAAGACAGACTCTTTTTCTAGTTATATAACAGTGATACAACTATCCAATTCATGTTCCAGCATAATATTTATTTATTTATTTTATTTTTTTGGATGGGGGGGGGGGGGGGGGGCATAGACATGATATGGTGGTGCATAAACAAATCAAGTCCCACTTCCTTTTTTCTTGAAAGAGAAGTCCAATTTACAGAAATGCAAAGAGTTGAACAAATTATATTTTTTCCAACCAAATCACATAACTATGTCAACCAGTATTATAGAAATAAAATTTTTTAAGTTACAAGCTTCAAAGTGTCCATCGAAATAATGCACAATGCATAGAATCTTTCAGAAAGCTGCACATAATAAACTGAGAAAGGGGTGAAAAGATGGTGCAGAAACAAGCAAATCCTTCTTTTATGGAGTACTAGCAGAGAAATTTAAAGAGCCGAACAACTTATATTTTCCAGCAAATAGTAGAACTTTGTCAACTAGAATTACAGACATGAGATTTCTTGAGTTATAAGCTTCAAATTGTGCGTCAAAATAATGCACAATACACGGAATCTTTCTATCGGAAAGCTGCACGTAAGCAAAAGGGAAAGTGGTGAAACGATGGTACATAAACAAGCAAATCCTACTTTTATGGAGTACTAGTCTAAGTGGGAGGGTAGATGTGAGATCTCTAGTGTAAACACAGAAAAGAGAAAAAATACATTTTGGGTATTGTTTCTATCAGTCATAAGCTTAAAGGAGCAACTATTACATACCAAATAATCAAGTCAGTTTCATCACCTGGATATTACCCTTTGTCAGGTAAGTTTCTAACTCTTTTAAGTGTTGTGCACATAACTATATCGTTGCCTTGGTTGAATTTTAGCATAGAAAAGATGAAATTATAGCAAAAAAAGGGACTTTGACCATTAAATGCAATTGACCAGCAGCAGATTTTTTTACTTTTTCAAAATTCTCTCTCATCTTTCTCTCTCCGTCAAAAACAAAAAGGAATGCAGCTTCAGCCATGTCTTCCGACTTCCAGTTCCAGATGAGCTTCATTCAATGCCAGCAAACACAAGGTTAGGGCTTTTCAAAATTTGGGATTTTCCTCTCAATACACAAGTATGCTCTTCTTTTTCCAATCTCCTTTTTTTTCCCTCTTTTGTTTCTGCCTGCTGGACGTGTCTGACACGTTGAATCTAAGCTCCATTTTCCAACACGAAAAAGGGAGTGTTCGATACGTGTCGCCGGCGTGTCAGCTCGTGTCCGTGTCCAATACGTGTTGGACACAGACTCGCCGCCTTCTTGAGCGTGTCTGTGCTTCCCAGCTAATAGAATAACTAGACGTGGAGAAATAGATCTAAAACAATTCCACAACCAGAACGCTGGCAATGACTTTCTTAAACACTATTCCTAAGGACCTAAAATGCTTGAATCTCTCTTTAATCTGGAACATTCAGTTCTAGATGATACAATACAAGTTCTGAAAGTCAAAGACTTTGGAATAAAATATAGAATAACCCTTGTGATCCAAAAAATTCAAATCAACCCAAGACTGCCTCAAATCCAAGTTAATTTTACAGTTTGCACGGGTGTAAAGTTGCATATAACTAAGGAATAATAATCAGCCAACTGCATAAATTTTGGCTCATATCAAGTAGTTGAGGGAATGGGTAAAATACAAATAAAAGAGATGGTTTGATCAATTATTACATCCAAGGAAATAAAACAAAATTAATGAAGACTGACGGCGGAGGATAACAGAAGTAATTCTGAAACAATATAATAGCTGGATCAATTTTTAATTGTGAATTAAATACAAGATAAAGTAAACTTGAAACAGGCACATACATACTTCCTTCACAAAATAGTTTACAGGATGAGATGCATATATTGAAAGAATTCCTACTTGTATTTGTATTGATTCTTCAGGTGTAAGTAGCATGGGCTTCCCATCAACTGGTGACTGCGAAAGAGAAAACTAAAAATGAGAATAATGTATTAATTACAAGCAGCCTAAGCTTCTCCACTTGAGTCCAATTAATCACAGGAAAATGAGTCAAACAAAGACGTAAATGCCTCTCTCTCTCTCTCTCTCTCTCTCTCTCTCTCTCTCTCTCTCTCTCTCTCTCTCTCTCTCTCTCTCTCTCTCTCTCTCTCTCGGGCCGAGGGAAAGTGGTGTGTGGGTTTTTCTTTTTCCCTTCTCCATATAACCTATTATGCATCATCATGGACATGTGTGTCCAACACCTTACGTTTCAGATCCGCCGACACGTGATTTTTCAAAAACATGACAGGTCGTCAACATGTTCATTAAATTATTTTAAAAAATTCACAGATTTAGTTTATACTTGTTATTCATTTTTCTTGTTGAGTGTCCATGCAACACAGCATATAACATTCACATGAAATTATGCTTAAAAAAGAAAATCATGTTCAAGAAAAAGTTCGGCTCTCATTGTTGTTTAAAATTTATTGATATTTATGCAAAAATACAAAATAAAGAATCTTACTTTGTGTAGAGAATAAATGTGAAACAAATTAGTTTTACAGAATTTAAGCACCTCACCAACATTATGATATCCACCACGAAACCATCAAGACTTGAAGTGGAAAACTTTGAATATAATAGGGTATAGATATAGAAGAACAGCACGCTGAAATGAAAAGAATTACCTGAAATGTGACTCCCTTTTCTGTGATGTCAGCCAAATGCAGTAAGGAGACCTAACAGCATTAGAGAATTGGCAACCTAGTTGTTATATAATCACTCTACAACCCACTTCAAATAAATTTTAAAGATTTTGGAAAACGATCTATATGAACAAAAAGCAGGTTAAACGCTTAGAAAAGACAGTAGAAATCATCATAATACCTCTTCAACAAAAGAAAATGTGCAAGACAAGACAAACAAACAATGAATGAAATAAGAATATATCGTGATTGTGTAAACTTCAGAGACTAAATTGAAGAATCTTACTTAATATTAAAAGATGAGAATTTCCCGCCAATTTGACACAATTTTTTGTGATTTTTTTTTAATACAATATTATATATTATATATTTCATTTATTTTCATACTCAACTTTTATTGCTTTCACAATTCAAAGACCAAAACTCAACTTTTATTGTGTTCACACTGCTACTTCCACTTAAATATTTTTATGGAGATTTTTTTTTTTACTTATTTATATTTGATTATTTGTGTTTAAACCTCTCTTTTCATAATTTCTTTTTATCTTTTAATGTTTTGAATTTTGCAAATAAGTATTTGTGTGCAGTCATACAAATTCAATGCAAAATTTTCAGTTCAAAATTATATCGAAGTTGTATCACGCATCTAATACTAAATAAATCTTATTGTATAAAACTTTTTATAAATAATCTTATTTTTTTAGTTATTTAGTACGTCTAAAAATTTGAGCTCATTTGTATTGCGTTCTATTAACTTAATTAGTATTTTTATAGAAAGTTACATTTAATACGTAAATAATTTTTTTCAATAATTGTGATATTTTATTGGTATCAATCTTATGGATGAATAATTTCGTTCTGTCATACAAATCTAATATCGACTCCTCCCGCCAATTTGACACAATTTTTTGTGATTTTTTTTATACAATATTATATAATATATATTTCATTTATTTTCACACTCAACTTTTATTGCTTTCACACTCCAAAGACCAAAACTCAACTTTTATTGTATTCACACTGTTACTTCCACTTAAATATTTTTATGGAGATTTTTTTTTTACTTATTTATATTTGATTATTTGTGTTTAAACCTCTCTTTTCATAATTTTTTTTTATCTTTTAATATTTTGAATTTTGCAAATAAGTATTTGTGTGCAGTCATACAAATTCAATGCAAAATTTTCAATTCAAAATTATATTGAAGTTGTATCACGCATCTAATACTAAATAAATCTTATTGTATAAAACTTTTTATAAATAATCTTATTTTTTTAGTTATTTAGTACATCTAAAAATTTGAGCTTCTTTGTATTGTGTTCTATTAACTTAATTAGTATTTTTATAGAAAGTTACATTTAATACGTAAATAATTTTTTTTAATAATTGTGATATTTTATTGGTATCAATCTTATGGATGAATAATTTCGTTCTGTCATACAAATCTAATATCGAATTTTCATTTTTATTTATATCGAATATTTAATCAATTTGTATTAAATTTGTTTTAAATAATCATACTTTTAATTCAATATTTATGATTCTTAAATTTTTACAACAATAAGTAAATTCTTAACTGATAATTGAGATGATCAATATTATACTATAATTTTCATCAAAAAACAATTACGTTGTATAAAAATTGCAAAAACTTATAATACCATGAATTTGATGCATCTCTGTCAATCACAATTTTAGTTTTTTTTCTTTTTTTATGATTATCGAATTCGTTTCTTATACGTGTTGTTTTTCATTGTCAATGGTCAAAACAATAAATCTTATCTTTTATAGCATGATCTATATTATTAACTTTTTCATCTATTATTTGATTGTTCAGAGTACATGGACATTGGAGATCGTATATTTAAATATTTATTTTGCAAAGCAAATTTTTTGTGCGAGGAGAGAGTGAATAAGCATTATAAAACATGTCGTAATTCAAAATTCTCATTTTGTTGTGGGGTGAACACGATTTTTAATAATATTTCAAACCAAACCATTTAAAACGGTTTGGAATTTTTCCAAGCCAAACTAAACAATTTCATTTTTTAAACAAAATAAAATCAAACTATTTTTTGCAATTTGGTGCGGTTTGAAACCACGGATTGCCGATGAATAAATTAGTATATTTCAAAGCGAGCTCAAAGACACATATTAATCTAAAATTTCGAGTTGAAACTAGCTCAAAAATAGTATTAAGTTTCTAATTAAGTGCTTTGTTGTGAATCAATCTATGTTGACAAACAAACTAATTATATAGAAGTAAACTATCATTAGCTCTTATATTAAAAAATTTATTTTAAGAAAATATCTTGGATGATGATAATGAATTGTAGGAGGAAAAATTATTTCCAAATGATTGTGGATTTGAACAAATTAATCTTTGTCTCCTCAATTTTGATTTGTTGACAATAAAAAGTATATTGCTTTTTTTTTTTTTTAAATTGAACATTTGTCTTTATTTTTATTTTTTAAAATTTGGCGGGTTGGCTGTTTGAAATCGCGATTTTAACAATTGAAACCTAAACCAAATTGTTTAAGGTGGTTTGGAATTTTTACAAACCAAACCATTTGTTGCAGTTTAATTCGATTTTGCGGTTTGTTTGTTCACCCCTACTTTGTTGTATACAAGAGAAAATGAATATTTCTCTTATGGAAGATCATCCTCTAATTTTGAAAGATTTGTTATATGACAGGGAGACAAGATTAAAAATTCCATTGAGAATATTCGGACATATAATATGATATTTTCATTCACTTCTATGGGAGAATAGATAATGAGCTAAATGATGGTATAGGGCCTCCCATCTTCAGATTACACGATCAAAATTATCATAAGATTGAAAGTCTATTGCCTGATGACGGTTCAGCTCTGCAATTTGCTCGCTTTACATTGTTGACAATGTGAATGAGGTTGAAAGAGAAAAATGGTCGTGAGGTACGTATTATGTATTTATTGCTTTTATATTTATATTGTTTACGGATAATTTTGTTGTGATATTCTAAAATTTAATTTATGTCTTTTAATGTCCCCGGGTAGGAGTAAATCATGCGATTCTATGTTGCATGATTTAATAGTTTCTGATTCGAAGGATATGCTAGACAAATACAACAAATTGTTAAGGCAGTTTAGGTCGGTTTGAGAAAAGATGATTGAGGAAACACTTCAAATTTAAGACTTATACTTATTGGTTGGTGGGCGACCAATGATGGCCAATATAATTTTTCTATTGTCGATGAAATTGCCGAATTGATTGTCGGTGGATTTTGACACACTACTTGGACACATGGATATCACTATTGCGCCACGTGGTGGACCTTTGCAACAGATAAGTGAGGACACAAGTTCTTTCTAAGAAATATTGATCATACACAGGGATTGAGTAATGGAACAATGTTGATAGTTACAAAACTTGGCGACCATGTTCTAGAAGGTCAAATTTTTTCTGGCATCAATGAAAGACACAAGTTCTTTATTCCAATGTTATCGTTGAACCCTTCTGATTCTAGGATACTTATTAGATTTCAAAGAAGACAATTTCTATTGATGGTGTCATATGCCATGACTATCAATAAGAGTCAGGGACAATCATTCTTGCATGTGGAACTTCTTCTTAAACGGCTGGTGCTTACACATGGATAACTTTATGTTGCGATTTTTAGGGTGACAAATCGTTCCAGATTAAAGATATTGATTTGTGATAAGAAGGGAAGAACAAAAAAATCAAAAAACAACGTTGTGTACAAAGAAGTATTCCAGAATTTGTAGTCATATGAAATCAATAAATGATGATATTATCTCTTATTTGCGAAATTTATTTATTTTATGAAAAGGATTTATCTAATTTCATATTGAATTATTTTTATCAAAACGTTTCTTCCCGTGCATCGCACGGGTGATTAACTAGTAACATATTATCTGTAAGGGGGAGAAAAATCTAATACCACACACAAGCAGCTTAAGTTCTTTTCACTCAAAAATCATGATACATAGTAACGGGTCCTTGTGTCAAATCTAATCGAGTAGAAAAAAGTGCAACGGAAATGCATACATTCATGCATTATGCATACATAAATGTGCAAAAAGGCTATTTATATCAATAATATAATCTATCAATTTGTTTTGGTGATACTTCTCTTCTCGTGCACATGCTTTAATATAGCCTTCATATAATTAGAAAATCAACTCATCTCACTAAAGCTTATCTCTTTAAACATTCACTCCTTTTGGGGATTAGTATCTTTTTAATCAGCTCGCAGTTTGTTCGCAAGAAATGAACAAATATCAAGAAATATTAGTGGCTTCCATCATGTCGGAAAGTAATCAAAAGATATTGATGAATCTCTTATGGAAGTCAATTTCTACATTCTAGTGCTTGCTCAATCAAGTGCAAATGACACAAAGAAAGACGCTAGAGACCATCTATATTAGTTACATACTTAGCCTTTGTTCTTTAACGCAAGTATTACAATTTATAAACCAATTTATAAATACAATTTCTCAAATCAATATTTAACCAAACATTTTCTCTCTCCATTTTTTAACCACACATTTTACCTCATCAGCATAAATGAATCAATTTATAATTGCTACAGTGTTACCGAACAGATATTGGCAACACCCTTCATCTCCCTATTGATGAGTTAGTTACCACTACTTAAATGTTCCCAATTCAATGTGCTTGTCATGTCATTTTTAAGTCATTGTAGCATTTGCTTCATTTTTTAGTGATCAAAAAAGACAAATACCACCTGAGATTTCTTCAATATTCACTTTCACCATTTGTGGTGATGCTATTAGAAAACAAACAAATAAAATGGTCATAAAAGTAATGGTTATAAACAATACTCATTTTCTTAAAACAACAGGATTGAAGGAGACAACAAATGGTCACCCATGATGCATTTAATGTCTTATCTATCATAAAGCAACCCAAAAAATGTGACTGGCCAAAGATGTATATAATATTAAAATATTAGATAGTTCAATTCAGAAATCAATAGCAAGAGGACATTGTAGTTTTGCAGAAAAGTGAGACTTTTATTTTTATTTTTGGAGTGGGCTGGGGTGGGGTGGGAGCTGGGGAGGATGAAGAATAACAGTAAAAGAAACCATTACAGTGATTATTAAATTCAAGCAGCAAATGATAATTGACAAACCATTTGAAAACCACCAGAGTCAGTAAGCATCGCCCTTGGCCAGTTCATAAATTTGTGAAGACCTCCCATCTCATCAATGAGCTCAGAAGTAGGACGGAGAGCCAAATGGTAAGTGTTTCCAAGAATAATTTGGCAACCAATGTCCTCTAGCTGATTATTTGTTAAACCTTTTATAGTCCCTGAACCATGAATCCAACTTACAACATCAATGAATCCAAATGCTGCATGAAATGATTTGTGAATGCAACATATTGTTAGTTTATGGACCAATACATGACAAGATCCACCAGCGACCTTGTTTGTGTTCACAAACTAACCTATCTATTAATACCACCCATGTGTACTAAAAACATGCTCCATGAAAGTGGTTAAAGTTACATGTTATTCAATTACCTTAAAACATTTGGCTAATAAAGGGAGGTGGGACCAATCCAAAATCGGTGCAAGGAAATAATAAGTGCTTCACTAACGTCTTATCATACAAAAAAAAAAACATGGTATAGTTGTTATTCAGCTACTCCAAAATTACCAATCAGAGGCATATTTTCCATCAATTGGACAATATCTTAGTTGTGACACTTCAAATCACTCAAAACCCTCAAGTAGATGATTGACGTCCAGGCTTCATAAAATAGACCAAAATGATGCAACCGAGCATCCAGACTGAAATTATAAGTAAAACATTTAAAAAGTCAATGCAGTCAGAAACAAAACCAAATATCTCCTACCACAATACGACATCCTGACTTGATACCATATAGCAAAACACTTTAATCAAATATTCTTAATAGGTACAAGGAAGTTCAAATGTGGGCAAGCATTCTATAATCAAGGTTGGACTTCCAAACTCTTGAAATGAATTGAAGTGCCCGAGGAACCAACAAGATGTCTAAATTAGAGTGCACATGTACTTAGTCTAACAAAGTGTTATGTGCTATGATTCACAGACCCAAATAAAGATACATCTGAAACATGGTGCAAGAAGTTGAAGATCTAACTCCTAGACTGTCGAAGAACAAGATGAAGACGTTTCAACAAACGTAGAAAACTAAAATCATATTCATGATGTATCTTGTAAGTTGGTCATTTCACCATAGATTTCTCTCCTTCACTTTTCTAAGCCATTTCATCTTAAATTGTTACTTAGACCGATAGTAAATTTCAGAAGTTGAATCATAATTTGGAAGTAAGAAACTTGTACCTGTAGCTATGTGCATAAAGACTTAAAACTACCAGTACACATCATGGTTTGAAAAGGCAGAAAAGGGTACTGAAGCGTTTTTCCTTCATAAGGCAAGACATAAGTTTCAAGGTGCCTTGAGGCGTAAACCTCACCGTGAACCAAAAATTTTAGTAAAAATAGAAAAATATATAAAACCATACATGCAATAACATAAACAAAATCATAATTTGAAAAGGGGGAAACTAGTACTGAGACGTTTTTCCTTCATGAGGCAAGGCATAAGTCTCAAGGTAATTTGAGGAGTAAGCCTCACGGTGAATTTAAAAATTTAGTAAAAATAGATAAATATATAAAAAAAAAACATGTAATAACATTAAAAAAAATGTAAAAGTCTCAAAAAAACAACAAATTACATAGAGTATCAATCCAAATAAGCACAAAATAAATCAATAATGACAAGTAGCATCTCAAATCAGACAAAATATCTATAAATTTTTCTTTTTCCTTTAGTTTTAGGAATAGTTTGGATTGTTACTTTTATTTTTAAAAATCAAATAATTAATTTAGGTTTTAGTATCTTAAAGATCTAATTAAATTAGCCATGTTGATTAGGTGTAAAATTGATTTACAAAATATGTCAATTAATATGAATTTTTTAGGTTTTAAAAGTGGGGGTAAGGCATTTGTGAGAAGCACGTCTCGTTATTAATGACGCATGTGTCTTGAGGCTTAAGCCTCATTCAACCCTTAAAAAATACGGGTATTGAGGCATTTTTTCAAACGCCTCAGTCTGAGGTGGGCGTTGAGGTAGAATTTTTTTTTTAACCATGGTTCACAAGTCTTAAACTCAATTCAAGATATCTAGAGTCAGTTACAATCACTAAAACGCATTTCCTTGAAACTTGGTAGTTTTGTTAAACTTACATATGAAGTGACACTTATTTTTTCACCTAACCATTTCCATTTTAGGTTTTAACATTCAATATAATGACAGTTTATCAAACCATTAACCATATCTAACATTATCATCTCACAGTTTTTCATCTATAGAGCCCAATTTGAGCCAGATTTCTGCTAACAATCCACCACTAAAATTTATATTTCAGCAAAAGCAATATTTCACGTTTGAAGTTTAGTCTTTCACGTCTTCATATAAATAGCATTCTTATTTTGAACAACTGAGCTTTCTTCAAAAATCTTCCAAGGCTTGCAAATAAACCTTACTCTTACAATCACTTTGAGAGATAATAAACCCTTTTGCCTTCACTTTTCATTGTTACATAGCATACGTTAGAGATAGTTTAGTTAGTATAAAGTAGTTATTTTTGATGTGTAAATATTGTTGTTTTATGACCGAGTTTTATATAAAAAATATTGGTGTTGTTGCTATAAATTGGTTGTCCTAATCCACTAGTGCACAAGGGGCATTGGTATTGAAAGTTATAGAATTGCAGTTACTCTAAATCCAAAAGTGACCTTTGGTAGTAGATATAGGTCTAGTTTGACTTAACCACTCTAAACAATTTGTTATTCTTCCTTTTTTCTCTCAATCTTTTTGTATTTATTTTTCTTTGAAGTTGTTTCCATTTCCATTAATCAAATGAACTTTCACAACGTCATACTTTGTAGCAAAATTTGCAAATAAACTCTGAGTTTTTGAAAGTTAAAAACTCTCTAGGAAACTTCACTTGGTAGAGTTGTATATCGACTCCCTTTATATAACTTATTTTCATAATATTCCAAAACAACGTACGTTGCCTGACCTCTTTTGACACAAATAACAACAAAAATAGTCCCATATCTGCTACAAAATTGATAAAATAAAATAAGTTTTTAATTACAGTTAAAGTGACTATTTTTTCATCCAATGATGATGACATAAAAGATTAAATGGTAGAGAAAATATATGCATTGCTAAGCAATATGTGAATAATAGAAGTTCCAACCTTGAGTACCAACGGGCATGAATAGAGGTGTTTGGCACACAAAGTGAGGAAGTGTAAGTTGAGCTGCACGAGCACGATTAAATCTCCCAAGAATCTAACATAACAAGCACAAAATTAAAGCTGCTATGCTATCAAATAAGAGTAAATAAGGAACAGTTGAAGTAATCTTACTATATACTAGTTGCCTGTAAAGAATAAGCTTCCGTTCGGCAACCAATTCATAAATGGTTTATACATTCATTCGAAATTTTGAAGTCAAACATTAATTTCAACAACATATTTATCCAAAAAAAAAAAAAAAATCAATCATATATTCATAACTACTCATCTATTGCAACACAATTCATGGGATCATCATCTATTATTTCTCTCTGTAAATGATTTATAAATTAGCCAAATGGAGGCTAATTTAAAAGAAGAAACTGAGATCATTGAATAAATTGATATTGTTCACCTTTATGACCATTGATAATAAACAGAATTATTGAATTTGAATTACCATCCAAAACAAGACCTAAAATAATTAAATAATATTGACTCTCTGTTTGATAAACCAAAGTAAGAATGCGTGAAGCACGTCTCTCGTTCAAAATTCTGTTTAATATATCTAATTAGACTGACAAAAATGATAATATATGCTCATTCCATGATAGGAAAATTAAATTAAGCATTAAATTATCCAAAGTAGTGTGCTGAGAATTGTCAAACGATTACCTCAAATCGAAGTGCCATCTAATAAATATACTTCCCTTCCCTTCCTTCCCTCCAGCACCACTCTGTATATGGAATTTGGACAAAAGAAAATGATTCAAAAAGAAAAATGCAGTAATTCTTCATAGCATGAGAAAGCACAGCAAATACAGAAACAGAATGTGAATAACGTTACAGAAATATGCATAGGCGCAGTTATACCACCAAATAATAATAAACAGGAGAAGCTTCAGGATACTAATGGAGCGGACGGCGGGAGAGGGAGCCCTAAATTGCTTGTACTATATAATAAATACGCCAAAAGACAGCGCGCATGCCGAAGTTATCGTTAAAAACCATTTACTACGGATTTTTGAATGGGGTGTTGAGTTGACTGGAAACACGCGGTTTTTACCCGTTCGATGGTGGAACAAGGAATGAGCATTGATTTAAAACCTGAACCGGGCATCGATCCGAGAAAGGAAAAAGGTCATTGGGTTGACCACCATCGAACAAGGAATGAGCAATGTTTTAAAATACAGAGTGGGCATCGACCCAAAAAAAAGAAAAAGGGTCAGTGGGTCGACCCTCGACTCGGAGACATTAAATAATATTATCGGCAAAAGAAAGAATTGGATAGTGCTAACAACACTAATGGTCCCTAATTTTTAGATTTCTTGCGAAAATGGTCTCCAATATTTAGATTTTGACATTTATATCCTCAGAATCACTAAACATTGCGAAAATGGTCCCTACCATTAGATTTCGTTAGTTTCCACCGTTAAAAACGTGTAAATAGTACAAATAATCTCTAACATTTGAGTTTCTTGCAATAATAGTCCCTAACATATTAAGGTCGTGTTTGACATATTTAATTTGTAACATCCAAACGTTTGACGTATTTAGTCCCTAACATATTAAGTCCCTATACGTTTGGCGTATTTAGTCTCTAACATATTAAACCCCTATTTGAAACCAATTATTTCAAATAATGTGGTTTGTAATTATAATTTTTTGAAGAATTTGTGGTAAAAAAAAAAAATTATTTGTAGATTATTTTATTGATAGAATGTGTGGTTGAAAACGAGTTTTAAAAAAAATTATTCTAGATTTCTAAAGTGCACAGTAAAATATTTAACAAAAATTCACCATAACATTTCAACATATTGATAAAAAAAATAATAAATTTAGGGAATATAAACAAACAAATACATTGGACATCATTTTAGAAATTAAATTACAAATATGTTTATATCAGTTCTACTTTCGATTTTGAGAATAGATCGATGTGAAAAGTAAGTTTGAAAATTTTGAGTTAAAAAGTATGTTTTGTTTTTTTTTATTTATTTATGCATAAATTAAAAAATATATATTAATAAAACATGAAGAGGAAAACGATTATGAAAAAAATGAAATTTTGAAAATCGATATTGATCGGTTCTCAAAATCGAAAATAGAACTGATAAAAACATATTTTTTATTCAATTCCTAAAATGATGTCGAATATATTTGTTTGTTTATATTCCATGGATTCGTTATTATTATTTTTTTGACCAATAGGTCGAAACGGTGAATTTTTGTTAAATATTTTATTGTGTATTTTAAAAATCCAGAATAAAATTTATTTTTTTTAAAACACGTTTTTAACCACATATTCTATCAATAAATTCAATTTTTTTTTTTTTTACTTTTTATCAACAAATTCTTTAAAAAATTACAATTACAAACCATATTATTTGAAATAATTGGTTTCAAATAGGGGCTTAATATGTTATGAACTAAATACGCCAAACGTTTGAAGGTTACAAACTAAAAATTCCAAACGTGACCTTAATATGTTATGGACTATGATCACAAGAAACTCAAATGTTGGGGATCATTTGTGTTATTTACACGTTTTTAACAGTAGAAACTAACGGAATCTAACAGTATGGACCATTTTCGCAACGTTTGGTGATTATGTGGGTATAAATATAAAAATCTAAACGTTGAGGACCATTTTCACAAGAAATCCAAAGGTTAGGAACTATTTGTACTTTTTACCCAACCGGATAATAAGAATTGGAAGCAATAGGGAAAAATTAATCAACACTCACCAAACTTCAAAATTGGAACCACTTACTCACAAAACTTTGAAACGGAATCAAACACTCACCGAACTTCAACTATTGTACACCAACCACCATTAAGCTGAAAATCATCCAAAATACTTAACAGAAGTCTAATGTGGCGAATCCAGTTGTACTCGGTATGTCCAAGTCAGACCCTACCTCCCAAACAAGCTCCAATTCCAATATGTGCAGTTCTTCTCTGATTCTTACTTATAATCTCCTTCTAAGTCATCGAGACCTAATTTTGAACCATTTTCTTTTCCGAAAATTACTCCTTCAACTCAGTGAAGCACAAGTTCACGAAAATACTTACGAGATGCGTTGTTGAAAAGTGGTTTCGAAAAATGTTTATAGGTAAAAAGTGATTTCGAAAAATGTGCATAGTTAAAAAGTGGGTTAAAAAATGTGCTGTTTGTAAATAAATTTATAGACAAAATACTAAGGCCCTGTTCTTTTTACTGTTTTGATGTCGTTTTCTTTTTTATTTTCGAAAACACTAAAAACGCGTTTTCTTTACCATTTTCGAAAACGCATTTTGGAAAACAAAAAAAATTGTACTCAAAACCTCGTTTTGGGCGTTTTAAGTGTGTTTCAACAAAAAAAATGTTCAAAACGTCGAAAACGCGTTTTTGGGATTTTTTTTTTAAAAATAATTATCCTAACTTGAAACTAAGCTTAAAATAAAAAAAAATTTTTCCAGAATTATGCTAGCTTGGAACTAAGCCTAAATAAAATATTATTTTTTTTTTGAGAATTTTCCTAACTTGGAACTAAGTTTAAAATAAAGTTTTATTGAATTCAATATCAACATTACAAAAAAATTAAGTGGGAATACTTGTTGTTATATTTCAAAAAATGTCTTGATAAATAGACTCTGGCGGTTTTGAAAGAACTTGCATTTCTAGATTTTAGTAGAACCGAGCTTCCTCAAATCCCGAACCTGACCAAGTTGTGTTAATAGACTCTTAGTACTCACATTAATGTATTGCAGATAACCATGTTTTCAGTGTATTGTGAAAGGAAATTTGAGTTTGAATAAATAGTATTCTGCAAGCAAATTAATCAAAAATAGTTTAAATATTATTCTGCAAAATTTCAAACAGAACGTGTTTTCCAACATTTCATTTTCAAAAACAATTTTCAGAAATGACAAACCAAACGCGTTTTTAGCCAATTTGAAAACAAAAATAAAAACATAAAATATTTTTGAAAATGAAAATACAAACAGAACCTGTTACACTTGGGAACCCGGTATCGGTTTGATGGGTTGTCTCAAAATCAGCCGGTGGCTCAGGTTTTGTTCGGGTTTTTCCATTTTGTAACCTGATTTTCCGGTTGAACCGGCTAGTCCGATCCGAGTTTGACAATATTGGGAATGAGGGAAAGCTATAGCCACTATTTGGTAAACATGTTAAAAACATTTTTTTAACATTTCAATTCTCCAATTCACTTTTTAATCATATATATTTTTTCTATTCGCTTTTCAATTACATATTTTATCTAGAAAATATTAAAAAAACATATTTTTAAACAAAAAAAAAAATCCCGAATCAGTTATAAAAATTGAGACATATCAAGATAACAAATCCTAGTACCTCTATGGTATTAAATGTATCTATTAAAGGATGGGAGTTTTGCAAACCAATTATAGTAATAGATGTCAACAATAATATCTTCATATTAATTTTTGGAGTTGGTGATTTAGAAACTAATGATTCATGAGAGTGGTTCTTAATTAGATAGACATGCAAACATGAAAATGCAAAGGTGTTTGAGAATGCAATGCATTATATCTGTTCCTAACACATGTTAGAAAACTTTAAATCATCTTTTGGTGGAAAGGGAAAGGGGAAGAACAATGCAAAGTTTAACAGAGCTACAAGTGTATATACGAAGAATGACTTGATAAAATTAATATAGGAATTCAATCACATGTCACTTTTTTGTTATCATTACCACTTTTTTAAAAAGTGACATTTTTAAAATGCTAACCATCTATCATATTGAAACTTTTTTTTGCTTATATACGGATTAATATTTTGAATCTTCCTTATGTAGAAAGAGATTGGTTATGAAAAGGGTCAAGGACTTGCATGATAAATAACAAATTTTCTACAATGATTTCAAACATAGTTGAATTAGCTAATTCGTTAACGAAAGTAACAAAATGTAACGACTGAAAAATTATTGATAAAACACACACAACCTAGAGTGGAAAAAGAAAAGAGTGATTTGAGAGTACCATCTAGAATTGCATCTCGGGGGAGGAAAGAAAAATATTTATTAGGGGATGAATGTCACGAGTGGGAAAGGTAAGACTTGACCACTAATGGTGTGTTAGTTTTGACTTGACACCTCTTTACTCATCAATATTCTCGAAACTTAATTGACAATTGAAAGTGACTGATGAGAACCCGGGAGGGGGTCCTCGTCATAGCTCGCAGAATAACGTGTGACGACCCGAATTCTCGACCATTCGAGTGCCACTAAAAGTGACTCATATCATATTATCGAGACTTAAATAGTAATGTAAAATTATTCAAAAGAATAATTAGAATCCCATAATTTTATTTGTGAATAAAAATAGAACATAATTTTCTTACATAAAGTTCAACATAATTATCTCATCAATCTTAACCACTTTTGCCACTTCCATGTTGACCGCCTCGAACCTTCAATTATCTGAAAATGGTAAATATCGTGGAGTGAGATTTATAAAATCCCAGTAAGTATACCAAGCATAAATTTTCTTTTGAAAGCATATGGATCATTTTCATCATAACATAGGATAGGATCGAAATACTCATAAACATAGGGAGACACAAGAATTTTACCGAACTTAAATGGCAAGAATTCTTATGTGTAGCGCTACTAAACTCCGGTCCCCTTAGCATAATCATAAACATATCATATGGAACCCATAACAATCTTGTGAGATTGATTTCATAGCAATGATCCAAACATTTTCATAAAAACATAAGATATACTTACTTGTCATAAAAACATACTTACTTTTCATAAAAACATAAGGTGTATTTACCTTTCATAAAAACATACTTACTTTTCATAAAAACATAAGATATACTTACTTGTCATAAAAACATACTTACTTTTCATAAAAACATAAGGTGTATTTACCTTTCATAAAAACATACTTACTTTTCATAAAAACATAAGATATACTTACTTGTCATAAAAACATACTTACTTTTCATAAAAACATAAGGTGTATTTACCTTTCATAAAAACATACTTACTTTTCATAAAAACATAAGATATACTTACCTTTTAAAAGATTAAAATGAAGTGTAGTAGTAAATGGACCAAAACTTTCTTGACCACCTTGAATTTCTCTTACTTGTGGATTTTGTCAAGAGATTGGAAATAAGTGTATATGTGTAGAGTTGTGTGTAAAAGAGATGGGTTTAAATAGATGTATAAAGTTGGCATATTGTAAACATAATCATTCAATTCTATTAATTTTAACACATCATTTTCTTAAAGTAAAGCACCATTCATATACTTTTCCATATTTATACAAATATTATGCTCTTCATGATTACATATAATGGAGTCTTATCAACCATTCATATACTTTTCCATATTTATACAAATATTATGCTCTTCATGATTACATATAATGGAGTCTTATCAACCATTCATATACTTTTCCATATTTATACAAATATTATGCTCTTCATGATTACATATAATGGAATCTTATCAACCATTCATATACTTTTCCATATTTATACAAATATTATGCTCTTCATGATTACATATAATGGAGTCTATAATTCATTCATATACTTTTCCATATTTATACAAATATTATGCTCTTCATGATTACATATAATGGAGTATATAATTCATTCATATACTTTTCCATATTTATACAAATATTATGCTCTTCATGATTACATATAATGGAGTATATAATTCATTCATATACTTTTCCATATTTATTAAATTAAGATTCTCATAATTATTATATATAATGGAACCTCTCATGCTTGCATATATTTTCTTAATTTCAATAATAAAAATAATTTTTGTATAAATAAATATTGGGATAACATTGAATTAAGTACTTGGACTTAATATACTTTAAATCAAGAGAATGGAGATATTTTTAGAAATTCGGAATTTAATTTAAAATCGAACGATCTCGATTATTTCTTGACTTGGCTATACGAATACGTCGTGGCGTTAACTTAATAAAAATGGGTGAAATAGTAGCGACACGATTTTCTATTAAAATAATTATTAATCGCGTAAAAATTCTTGGTCGCTACATAACGCTTGGAAAGTTCCGAATCTAGGTTGGAACGAACGATAACAATGCAACCCCGACCTCACGACGCAAGAACCAGGGGTATATTAAACCTGAGACCCGTTACGATGTGGAGATAAGAACCACAAAGGAGGAACGCCACAAGGAATGTCCAGATCCTTGATAAGTTCAATTGTTTAAAGGGAAAATCCTCACCTTTAGAGAGAGTACAAACACTCAATAATTTTATTCATCAAAAGTCTTCTGTTTTTACATTGAATGGAAAAGCATATAAATAGGAAAAATAAATCCTAGTCACTAACTGACTCTGAATAGAATTCTAATTATGCTAAAATAGCTAAAACAACTAAAATAATCAAAATAAATTAGAACTAAACAAAACCCTAACCACCTAATTAATTCAAAACTACGGCGCCTAAGTTACGGCTGTGACTTATGAGTTTACGGCCGTAAGTAAGCTACGGATTAAAAATTAAAAACATATGTTACGATCGTGACAATTTTATTTACGGCCATAAGTGACATTCTGAACAAAATAATAAAAGTTACAAAACTCTGTTTACAGCCGTGAGTAAATGGATTACGGCCGTGAATACTTCCACGTCATTTACGGCCGTGAGATCATGCGTTATGGCCGTAATTGCCTTTCTGTCCAATTTCGTGATGTTGATGTTACGGCCGTAAAAATGGGTGTTACTACCGTAAGTCAGCTTCTACCCAATTTTCTGATCCTTTGACATTAATTGATTTGATTTAAATCTCGACTCGAGCCCAACATGAAACTTGTTCATTTTCCTATGTAGAATATTGTTGAATTACCCGTATCTTGATTTCTCATTTTTGACATCTTTTCCGGATCACATCATCCCCTCTTCCTTTAAGATGATTCGTCCCGAATCATAACATTGTTCTTAACTTCTTTTCCGGATCACATCAGTGACTTTGCACACACACACCGATCGAATATCGGATTAGCCAAACTTCTTTTGGTAGCATTATTTGGAATCATATTTTTGAATTGATTATACAATTTTGCACTCATGAGTAATTTGCAAGTTATCTAACATTGTTGATCTATATTTCACGTTACCTGATTGCACTAGTAGATAATTTTGCTCGAGACGAGCAAAAGCTCAAGTTTGGGGGTGTGATAAGTTGTTTTACTCACTTATTTTGCTTTTAAATCGACAATTTAATTGACAAATTGAGCGAATTTCTACTTATAAATTGTGTTTATCTTGTACAATTAGGTAATTGACAAATTGAGCGAATTTCTACTTATAAATTGTGTTTATCTTGTACAATTAGGTACGACCTCAATAGGAAAGAAAATAGACAAGATTGGAGTGCAATTGAACTAAAAGATAAGAAAATTTGATGTGCAAGGACCTAATTGAAAGAAATCAAAAGTTTGAGGACTCAATTGCAACATCTCAGAAAAGGAAAAAGACAAAAGAAGAGAGAAGACAAAAAATAATAATAAAATAATATATCCCTACTATATATAAAATCAAGTTACATATTTACTGTTCATGGGATGAAAAAAAGCACTTTTAGTTGAAATGGGGAACACGCCTCTTCTCCCAAGTAATAACGCTTTCCCTTCTCCCTACTATAGTAAAAAAAAAAAAAAAATTGTGGCATTTGTCTCTCGGTTTCTTCTCTCTCTCTTCTGTATCACCGCGGTTCCAGAATCTTCGTCTCTAGGGTTACGGTGTTTCTCGTTTGTCGTCGTCGCCAGTTAGTTTTTCTCTTCATCTCCCGTACCTTTCTCTTCTTCTAGCCCTAGCACCCACTGAAGAAATCTCTCGTTACTTACACTACCCATCATCTTTGTTCGATTATCTCCACGTACTTTGACAAAACCCCTTTCCAAAATTCTTCCCTCTCGCTAGGATTTTCGTTTTCCTCCATTTTGTATGCTGAGCTTCTTCTCCTCTGTAAATGTGTATTCAAGGTTTCTTAGATTTTTCATTATTTTGTGTCCTCCATATTTATTGGGGTAGTCGAATGTCGATTTCCTCTAAATCCCAACTTGCTCTGGTTTTCGTTTTCCTCCGTTATGTTAACCAGAGGCTGTTTTGAAGCTGTGAAAGCAGAAACCCCATACTGATGTATGTGCAGGATTTTGTTTATCGTTTTTGGAAATCCCATTAGTACGTGTTCTTACTCATTATAATGTATATCCTAGATTTTATGTTCTACTTTGTTCGAAACCCCTAAGGCCATGAAAAATTCTATTTTTTTTTCTTAGATTTTAGGTGGCACTTTGGTTTCAATTTCGTAAAACTTTGGGGTTGTGGATTCTTATCCCTGCATTTTCGATGTGTGAGGTTGACGATGGATTATAGATGATCTCTGATTTTGTTATCTTTTATATTTATAGCATTATGCATAATCTATATGGTGATAATATTTGCAAGTTTGGTTGTTACTATTTAGATTGTTGCTGTTATGTTCATGTCAAATCGTTTTTTACATTAATAGACAACACTTAAGGTACCATTGGGCATTAGATATCCCTATATATTTGCGTCCTCTTTTAGGAGTGTTTTGCTACACTAATTGCTCTCTCTCCTTGTCCGTCTGTGTCCCCTACCCCCTCCTATATATAGAGAGAGTAATTAGTATCAGTGAAAGAAGTCAAATATGTCATTTCCTCAAAATTTTGTGTATCATTTTTTTTTATTTCTTGTACAAAAATAATTTCATATATTTTTGTTTGGAAGAAATTCGATACAGTAAAACAACAGAAAGATTGAGCAAAGTATACTTGGAACCAAATCTTACCAAAGCTCCTATCTCAGGTACTAATATTTTCATTTTTCCGTTTTTTATTGATCCGTATTTTTTTTAAAAATTATTCATTGTTAGAAAAATAGTGTGTCGAAATAGGCTCTTGGGGGTAACAAATACCTCTTTTTTGCATCTTTATAATTCAAGTTGCTCTTACATATTCATCACATCTAAATCAATTTCTCTACCATTGTATATTTACTTAATTTATAAATTCACGAATTCATTAATTGCAGATTAGTAGAGCATTTTGTTGTTCACTGATTCTTCCAGGTTAGCTATTTAACCCCATAATATTCTGGTTCATTTATCTTTTACAGAATCATTCTCTTAATTGAAATCTTGGTCCAGAATCAATTAAATTACTGAAACTTCACTCTAATCAAACTTCATTCTCCTGTTAGTTTGACTACATATATTTGAGCTCATGCCTTCTTTTGCAATACGTAACATAAATTTGATATACTATATGATTTTGCATTCTTATCAACAATCATATACTTGCATTTTTTTGTCTCTTCTTTCTCTCTAATTTGCTAGCTGACATATCATTTCTTGTATTTATATTCACAACTTGGCTGCAATGCACACTGAAATGACTGATCTTCTAGTGCAATTCCAGCATTTCGACAAACTCAAGTTATTAATGATGTAAACACGCGGGGATAACATCGTCATCGTCGTACTTCTCTGAACTCTTTAACATTATAGTTTTCCAAATTTAAATTTATGCAATGCTTTGCTGAAATTTTTCGTAGCGAGGTTATGATGAAGCAATGGCCCTGAATGAATCATTCTATACTGCTCTTGAATGTGCCTCCAACTGGTAGTTAGGGATTGGATATTCATCGATTTGCAATGTTGTTGACAGATTCTCAGTACATAAAGGTTTGTGGCATTAAATGTTCATGCCACCTTGATCTCTAATGGTTGTTTAATTTACACGTTTGTCTCTTTGGTTTGCTTGCATTTCAATCATTCTCTCTCTTGTAAATATAATTTAAGGATCTTTTATGTAGCTTTCAGAATTCAGATTTTTATTAAAGTATTGATCCATTCTAAGTATCCATCATTATTTGGTGAACATGAAGTTTTAATCTTTTCAGTCATGAAACCATATGAACCTTCAACAAAGGACAGGCACAAACTTCACTCTCAAACCTTTTTCCCACCTTTTCTAAGGACATCTTTTTCCTTTTGGTTAAACTGATAATAAATTACCTTAAGTTCAGAAAGCTCGCAAGCTGTAAGATCCAGCCTTACAGCATCCTTCTGTCCCCTCAGGTCAAATGCCGGCAACAATGCATGCTAATATATTTCCAAAAGGATAAAACTTTTCATCAAATTAAAAGCTTGTATGTTCTCTTTTTCTTTATATGATTAAGTAGACTCATGTGTTTCCAATGAGGTTATGTGTAGTTAGTTTTGGTTATGACATTTTTATTATGTTACTATTGATATTAATTATGCAAGGTTGTCTAGCAATGATATATATGCAAAACAAAAAATGGCTGGTGTAAAGATTTACAAAAGCTTCATTTATAACCAATTTTGTGAAAGAAATTTATTTATCATCTCAAAGTTCTGCTTAATTTATTGTAGAAAAATAGATTTAGATTAGCATTTTTAAGGAAAGTAGTGACAATGAAAATCCTTAACATGAATTATTGTTTTACTTTATTTCAATATCATCAAAATGAACTTTTCATCATTTTCTTTTACCTTTTGTAACCCCAGTATACCAAGCATCCATCTTAATTTTATTAACTTTCCTTTTTGAGGGGAACTTCATGCTTATTTTGTATTACTTTTAAATGCTTATATTATAAATTGTGAATAATAAGTGGTTAGTAAGTTGTGAATCTTAAACAAATGTGTGGATAAAAAAGTATGCTTGATCATCTAAAAATAAATAAAAAATAAATAGTCAAGCTTTGCCAAAGATGCTCTTCATTGAATGATCTCACTTATAGATTCCAATCTTGCACCAAAGACTAAAGTTGTGTGGAGCCTTAAATATATAATATTTTTTCATTTTGTTATCTATCATGGTGATGTGTATGGTGATTAGTCATAGATGTTATGAGAATGAGAGTTTATTTTTTGCTTAGTTGTATGGATTAAGCCTAGGATTTGGAGATAGGAACTTCTTCAATATAGAATTAAATTGTTTTTTTTATTTTACTTTTAATTCCAAATCCTCATTTATGTTGCCAAAGTTATTGTAATGTTTTCCTTTAGTTGGGAGTAGTAACACGAACTTTAAAAGGAAGCATGCGATGTATACAACTTAAATTACAATCTGTATCGCCCTATTACTTACTTTATCCTCTTTCTCCTACCCATTTTAGGTTATTTGTTCTGTTATTCCGTTGGCCAGATATTCTAATGGTCAAAACTTTTGACTGATCACCATTTCTCAAGATTTTGTATTCCAGCTTCTCACCCCCTTTAGTCTTCTCCTACTCAACCGAAGCCAGTAATGCAGTCATTTGGAGATCTTTGACCTGAATTTATGAAGGCCTTCATTATCTGGACCTTCAATCTCCTGATTCCGGTACATGTTTTAACATATTGTAAAGATTATACATGTATTTACTATTTATTAGATCAATTTTTGATTCTGGGGTAGTAATATGTAAGATTGTTGAGAATTTTTCCTATTTCAGAAGTTCCATGGCAGCATACTTTCTGCTTTTAATATAGATCACCTTTTTGCTTTTAAGAAAACATGCTAACTCTTTTTTCAAACCGTCAATGTAATCCAATTGTGATAAATATAAAAATTTATTTATTGTAAAACTTACTTATATGCTTACATGTTAACTACAAAAGATGAGCATGGTAGTTATTATTGCCACATTTTTTCTCTCCAAATTTTTAGTTCGTGTTACCTAAGAAGACACGACTCTTGAATCCATTCATTTCTGTACAAAGTCTTTAATTTCCTTTTTTTGTATCATATTTTTATTTATTGAATAAGAAATTGTTATATTTGTTCTCATTGGGGTTTGTTAGTTTATTTTTGCATTCGCATCGGATTAAGGTTACTTTCATTTTTTAAAATGTAATATCCGACCAGCATGAATCATGATTGCTGGTTAAGGGCATCCGAAACGTCTAAGAGATGCTCGTCCATTTGGTGGGTTTGACTGCGATAGCAATGGATAACACTTCTCTCTCTATTACCTTTTTTTATATCTGGCTCCGTATCAATTCTGATTTCAAAAATATGGGATAAGCTATTTTCCATTCCAATGAGATTAGTTTATTTTGAAAAATGTAGATAGAGAGAGAGAGATTGCTTGTTGTCAAGCATTTCAAAAATGAGGCCAGACAATTTGATGATCAATTCCTTTCTTCAGGTTGCTGATGCTCTGTGTGCATGCTGGGTGCTAAATGGTCTGCAAAAGCTTAGCTTTGCAATAGATCTTTTAATCTTTGGTTCCAAATGCAGGAACAAGCTAAAAAAAAGTGAAGCAGAGGCTAATTTTAAAAGGTATGCACTTGGTTAGGCTTCTTTTTACTTTCCCTTCATCTTCTGTCTGAGGCTTGCTTAAGGATTCATACTGATGTCAATGTTGCAGGGAACGCAATAAAATGATATTTTGCTTGTGCTTGACATCATTGATCCCTCTCCCTGCCGATCATTTTCCAGGAGAAGCATTGGATCATGTTTTCAAGTCTACTCTTGACCTGCTTGTTACCTATGAGGATCAAGTAGCAAGTTGTTTCATTTATTCCCCTTAAATCTCTTGCTCATTTTCTGTTATTTTACCAAAATGAATGCCAATATACACAAGACCCAATTTCTCTTTCTTGCATCTTTCAACATTTTGCACATATCTTGTAACTGAATGAGATTGGGTTTTGTGTTTTGTGATTTTGTGGGTCATTTTTTGTTGGTGGATGATTCTTGCAATTTTTTTGGGCTGTTTCGGTTGGAGCTTCAAATTCATAATTAATTATGTATGTATATGCTTTTAGTAATTTCAAATAGGGGTTATTATTGTGATTTAAATATGTATATTTGTGGAATAGAATCATTTCTTGATGGGTTTTCTATTGAGGAAATGAGCTGAT
Source organism: Ligustrum vulgare (assembly GCA_963555705.1). Taxonomy (NCBI): domain Eukaryota; kingdom Viridiplantae; phylum Streptophyta; class Magnoliopsida; order Lamiales; family Oleaceae; genus Ligustrum; species Ligustrum vulgare. Next base: position 58,187,787 of record OY743168.1, on the reverse strand, counting down.
CTGTGCAACATACGGAAGCTATGCTCGAAGAAATTGGTCAAATAGTAGTTTTTTTTTTAAAAAAAAACATTGATTACTCTGTTGAATGGTATCATTGATATGGTGGTATCACATAGGATGCAGAAACTGAAATAGAAGAAATCGAAAAATTGATCATTTTCATCTTGTTTTACACAAAAAAATTTGAAGTTCGCTGTCATTTGTTTTTATATAGCTTAGCATTATTTATTACTTTGCATAAATCCATTTATCTAAATGTTTATCAATTTTTTTTACTTTGAGCTTATTTATGGGCTTCTCTTGTTTTCATGATCTTTTTATTGTGAAAATATCTTGTGTGTTACGTGTATCCATCCACTTGCAACCCATAATTATATATATCTACTTCATTAAAAGGAGTGTTTACCCATATAATTTTTGTGCCTATATTTTTCTCCATGACTAGGATGATGCTTGGGTGAAACTAAGTGGAGGTTTGAATCAACATCAAATCGACTGAAGTTGAAGAATCAGCGGATGAGTTGTGATCAGGGTAGGCTAAGAATGTATAAAGCATAAAAAAACCACTAAAGATTATTTAAAAGAGCAATTGACCAAATTATTGATGCCGAAAATATTTTCAGCTCAAATATATGAAACTTTATTGCTTTGTTGAACTGTTTCTTAGTCTTGCAATTTCCATATTCCAATCTAAATTGAGATCATAAAAACATTAGCAGGACAAAAGCGTTTAGCATGTCATTAGTCAGTTTGTGTTTGTCTTGTAGGGTTCATCTTCCTAGGAAATTGAGCTATTATGAGAGGATTACAAAGTAGAAGAAGTTTGCAATGGAATTTAGCAAGTTCCTGGTTCCTCAGATTTGGCTAGGGGCATCGAACTTTCACCCGGTTAAGATATCCTGGATTAGTATCTATTAGAAGAATTAACAATGTCTGATTTTTCCATTTATATCTCTGTGTTGATGAATTTTTAGGTGATAGAGCTAAATTCATCGGTCGACCTTTTGGAGGTTCGCATTCAACTTCTACTAGGTATTTAGTTCTTTTGATGGCTCTTCTGTACATGATAGATATGCGATTTTGGTCACTTTTAGGATGTGAATGTGTCTTTTTGCAGATAAATGTTCTTGTTTCTTCTAACTTATTTGTTAAACTCAGTCAAAGTTATTGATTCTTGCATTCATTTGGTTGTTAACTTGTCACTGCAAGAAGATAAATAATTCCCATTTGATTAAACAACCTTCATTTTGTGCTCCTAAATCCACTATCAGTTAATGTTTGAAAGAATGCATTCAGGTAGGTTTTTTTTTTCCTTTTCTCCTTTACCTAAACATGTCCTTTACCTAAACATGTAAACTGAATGTTGTAAAAAATGGTTATTTATGAAATTTGTCACATGAATATTCATTTTGGATAGTTGATCCACATTTTAGTGCTAAAGATTTATTTTATCCTTTGAACCGACATTAGACGAATAAAGTAACATTCACATGATGTCAACTGATATTTTAGTCATTGCCACATTGCATATTCGTCTATAAACAAATGCTGGATAATTGGATTATTTAGAGCGTCTATTTTCAATGAAGAAACATGATTTTAGTAATTTATGTGGGGTGAAAATTTTACAAACTTTAAAAAGTTAAAGAAAAAAGGTGAAATAGGATAGGCATATAGGAACATGAGATTTGTTAGTTCACTTAATGGTGCTTTCCTTTTGTTTGGACAAGTTATACTTCTGTATTCAGATTTATGTGAATCAGTTTTTGTTCATAAAAAATTGGTGACATTTAATCTCTTTTATAATATTGCCGTCGCCATCATCCATTCCTTCTTCGGTTAGGTTATTTTTCTGGGTAAATGCTTCTTCTGTGGTAGATTTCGTAGATTTCGTGTTTTCATTTAGCACAATATTTTTACTATGTAGTGGACTGTAAATTTCTCAGTCGAATTTTTATGGGGTTTATTTTTTAGACTAGGCAATTGTTTGTTATCGTAATTCTCTGACCTGGGGTGTGTTATTGAATGTTAACAAAACATAGTGAAGAAGGGAGACAAATGTCTGAAAACATATTTGGGATATTGAGTTAAATGGTGGTGGTGGATGCTCACAATAAGCATTGTTGAAATAAAGATTTGGGGGCCATGGGCCTAGATGATGGGTTTAATTTTTTTTAATATTTTGTTAAATCTTACTCCGCGTTTTAACAATTCAATGTACAAATTATTGATTTCAAACCTCTCAACTTATGGTAAGAATGGAGAAACCTTTTTATATGGTATGATGATGGTGAATTATAAATGTGGCTGAGAGGCATTATGGTTTTCCTATAGAGCATTGATGATAAATTATTGTTGGAAAGATTGTTTATGGAGGTCCAGACTCCACTATAAGGCATTTCTTTTATTATTTTATGTTATAGTTGATCATTGATGAAACTGTTAATATGGCAAATTTGTAAAAGTAATAGTGAGTAGTGTATATCCTATTTTATCTTTAGTATTTATATAGCTTAAGTTGTGGTATAGAAGTGAAACTTACCTTTGAGTCCAATAGAGTAACAAATAATTGCAATAAAAGCAAAAGAGCACTAGAAAATAAATAAGTTACTCATCTATGATAAGTTAATTGTAATCATCAATTTTTCTATTCCTTCTTTCTCGACTTTTAATGTATTTCTGCCTTCCAATATATGTACACATATATGAAATTCATAAAGAGAAAAGAACTGGATGGAGTAAAGCAAGATATAATAGCTTTTACTTTGGGAGAAAAACATGAGGTAGTAAGAAAATTGACATTATCAATACTTTTGTGCAAAAAGTTCAGCATTCTGTTATTAAAGAATATTGGATGATGTTCAACTCTGTTTTGCTGATCAAATGAAAATCCGAAATTAAAAAGATGATATCAATTTTTTTTTCAAGCTAAAAGAACCCAAAGTGTAGCCTCAGATGATAAATTCAGTCTGATGGAAAGGTGTGATGACTGACGAATCTTGGTGTACTGAGTGAATATGCACTTATATAAAGGTAAGTTTATTTATTTGAAGTATGTTGCAAGTTTTAATTTTATTTATTTATTTTTATTGTTACAATTATGAATTGCTATTGTTCAATTCTTGCGTTCTGCTCATGAAAGTAACTTTCGCTTTCAGTATTTATTTATTTTTTTTGCCATGACACTTCAACTTTGTGTTCTAAATATCAATGATAGTAAGGATATGATGCATACATGTTACTGCATTCATTAATTGGATATATTAATCCATTCATTCAAACTTTAAATACATTTCTGGTGATTAAAAGTGCCCTTCTCGACTTTCTTAATTCTAAATTTCACTTATATCTTTCAAGTTTACTATTCCATCCAAAAAATCATTTTGTCATCCCATTTTTTTTTCTTATAGCTCTTTTAAGATGCGTGTTTACATTGTCATGATTGGGTGTTGGGTATCATATTTTGGAAATGAATAAAATAAGCGCTAATAATATGTATTCTTTTCAAGTAAATATTGTATCAGATTTTTGCAGGATTTGATGACAAAGCAAGACATGTATGAACTTGGATTTGGAAAGGAAAATGAGTTGCAGTTTTCTTCGGACGGAAGTGACAATAAAAGGTGGATGAATGAAACAATATTGCCACTGGGTTTATTGAAATAGCTTTCCATTTTACTTGTATTGATAGTGATAAACAGTTGGTGTGCACCTATCTATACTAAAAACAAGGGTAAGATGCTATTAATTCATGCTACATATTTCTTGACTTGTGCTTTTATTGGAATTGACGTAGTAGGCAAGATATGGACAGATACTCGATATTTAGTTTTCATAAGACTTGAAAGATCTAATAATGATGACTTCTGTGTTTGACATGTATGTTTATTAAATACCTTTAAACAAGAATTACTTGTAATGTTCATTGTTCATTTTTTAATTTCACTTTACCACTTTTTGCTTTGCATTTGCATTTACATTTTCAAGTATCTCGTTTATGAACTTTAAATTCCACCGAATTCAAGTTTTAACTTGTGTAAATCATCTTATATTACCTCATTATACTAGCTATAAGTCTAATTAAAAATTCCCTGAATTTAAAGTTTCAACTTCTCCTGTGAGCAAAATTGCATGATTCTTAACATTAATCTTCAATATTTGAATTCAATTACAATGTCACGCGAATGATCGCACATATAAATCGTCACGTGCAACGCATGTGTTTAACCACTAGTATATATATATAAACAACAATGATGGCCGCTTGCCTGAGCGCTCATCTATTGGGTCAGTTGATTATTCACCTGCCCACGAGATTGCATGGGTTTATTCCACGCGATCGCTGGGCCATTTTCGGCCCAATTCCGATTTTAATTTTTTATTATTATTTTAATTTAAGGGCGTGTTTGGCTCAAATTGTACGCATTTTTTGGGACTTTTTTTAGGTCTAATTTTTGGGAGTATATATACTCCCATTTCTTAACACCCAAAACACAATTTTCTTTACCCAAACCCTAGCCTCTTCTCCATTTTTCTTCTTCTTTCTTTTCTTTTCTTTTCTTAGTTTTTGCTTTATTTTGTAATTTAGTTTGTAGTTTTGTTTTGTTTTCATATTGCTAGTCTCCATTGAAGCTATGAAGCAAAAAGTGATGTGAAGATTCAAAGTATTGTTCAAGAAATTTTGGGGCAAAAATCAAGGGAAGTGATTTATTTCATTATCTTGTATTTTTAATCTTTGATTTCTATATTTTGTGATGTATTTTTGTAAACCTCAACTTTTGAGCAATATTTATGCAATGGGCTAGTTGTTTTATGTTGGGATGATTGATGTAGCTTAACTTAGTTTAAGTAATTTTAATGTTTGTTTATTAATTTTGTGCTTATTTCATGTGTGTTTGTTATTGAGATTATTCCACGTGTTTGATTGATTACCAAATATATGTTTTGTGAAGTGTATGATAATCGAGAGATATTGTGCATTTTAGACCAAATAACAAATGCCCTAGGTTCTTGTTAAGGATAGAGATATACCTTAAACCCTAGATGATCCATTGAGCTATTTTCACAAAGAGTAAATGCAATTGATTGGGCTTTAATCGAGATAGAGATATAGTAGGTTAAACCAATTGATTAGGGTTAATTTCACTCGAAAGAGGTAATTAGCTAAACTTAGAAAATCGGATCTAACATTGTAAAAGAGTAATTTATTAATTTGCATGTGTTAGGAAATTACTTAAGTAAGAGTTAAGTGAAATCATGAATCCCAACTATTTTATCTTCCATTTTCCTTATTTTAATTTGGTTTAAAGTTAATTTCTTTTTTCCAAAATCAACTTTTAATTGTGTGTTCCTTTTTATTGTTAGAATTAAATTAATTAAAGTTGTATAATCTAAAGTAAACATTCCTTGTGGGATCGACAATCCGGACTCAAAAAGTTCACTTTATTACTTGTACGCGACCCGTACAACTAACATTGTACTAACCACATTAGTACAACTCAAGCCCAATTTTTCAACCAATATTGTACTAATCACATTAGTACAACTCCCCCCGTCAATCACCAAACCACAAACTTTTTCACTCACTAAGCATCTAGTGTAGAATAGATTATCCCTTTGCTCAACGACTTTATCCACCCTAACTCTAGTATTAAGGACACGCCGATTAAAAAGTGAGCATTTAACAGCATAAGTCAACTCTTCCTCATCACTACTACTAGTCCCAGCATCCTGTAATCTAGGCATCCCCTTAAACTCATCCTCCAAACTAATGTTACCATTATCACGCAAAAACATTACCCTCTTATTTGGACATTGGGATGTTATATGACCATAACCCAAGTACTTAAAGCACTTAATATTTCTATCCCTAGTAGGTTGATAATTAGAAATATTTTTACCTTTTGTTGCAAGTTCCTCCTTTCCTTTTGGAACATGGTCATTATTGTGTTCCTGCTTCGATTGTCATGTAGGATAAGACCCCGGTGAGTGTCTCTCTGCCCCCTTTTGCCTTAATTGTCTTTCCACCTTCATTACCATATGCACCATGTCCTCTAGTTCCACATAATGTTACAGCTCAATGATATTGGCAAAATCTCTGTTCAACCCACTTAAAAACCTAGCCGTGGTAGCTTCCCGATCCTCCACCACATTGCCCCGAATCATCGCCACCTCCATATCCTTATGATAATCCTCTACACTTCTCGACCCTTAAGTCAGACCCTGTAACCTCTGATAAATATCTCTGTAATAATGAGTTGGCACAAATCGCTTCCTCATTATGGTCTTTAATTCACCCTAAGTTTCCACCGGCTCCTCCTCCTACCCGTCACCAGTTGATCCCACCAAATTTTTGCGTCATATATGAATACAATCACTATTAACTTCACCTTCTTCTTTTCAGAATAATCATGACAATCAAAAAGTCGTTCAACCTTTGTTTCCCAATCCAGGTATGCCTCCGGATCACTCCTACCCTAGAACGGTGGTATTTTCATTTTAATTTTCCCAAGGTCATCATCCTCAACATCTCTACCTCTACGATGCCCCCTAACATTACGATGTTCCCCTTCAAATCTCCTTCCATACCTTTCTCCTCCATCCCTCCTTCGCGCACTTGCCACCGAGGATACACTACCACTCTCACTACCCATGCCCTCATCATCCATACCAACCTCACTCCTATTACCTCTCCTAACCCGAGAACCATTATGAGATTGATCCCGAGGTCTTTGTTCATGTTCTGCACCTCAATTCTCCATCTGAGCCATGAACTTCTGAAATTGTGCCCGTATTCCTGCAATATCATCATTACCCTGCTCAAATTTTCTATCCTGAAATTTGGGTTGTTTATTGTCACCCACAGACGATGATGATGTAGATCCCTCTCTGTAAGACATTTTTAATATCAAAATAAATTTCTCCTCACGTGTATTTTCTCTCATGTATCACTCTTCTATCCCTTCAAATTTCACCCAAGAACTAATCAAGGTTCAACAATCAAGAAATTTATGGAAGACACGAAAGAGTAGAAAAAAAATTGAGAAATTCTCGAAGTTTGGGATTTTTTCTGGAATTTTTTGAATTTTCAATTTTTTTTATCCGAAATTCAACTACGAGTATAGCAAAACAAACGGAATTGTATTTGAATAAGAATTGACTATAGTAAACAAGTTTGAATTTTTATGAGATTTTTAAATGGATCAAATTAAGGAAAACTACAAAGAACTCGAAAAATACAAAGAAATCAAGAAAAGACAAGAATCTGAATTAGATCCAAGTTCTGATACCAATTGACGCGATCCCACTAGGGAATCTCGACGAAAAAACGCGTAATAAACACAACAACCTAGGAATGATCTAAATCAAATTTAACGAAGAAACAATAAAAATAGACGATAGGATTCCAACCAAAACCTCACGACGCAAGAAATTGACGATGCTGAGGAAATAACTGGAATTGGTGAACGCCACAAGGATTTCCTAATTCCTTGATAAGTTCATGGGTGAACGCCACAAAGATTCAATCTTTGATAAGTTCAAGAAAAAAAGGACTCTTCAACCTTTCGATTGAGAAAACTCTCTCAATTTAATTCAATAATCATCAAAACTGTCTTTTACAATGAATGAAATTGCTAATATAATGTAGAAACTGAAAAAAATTAGGTCTAACTGCTAATTGGGCCCAAAACATGGAAAGAAATAATTAAAAATGAAAAATTAAATAAAAATCGCGAAAATCTGGAATAATTGAAGTTACGGCCGTGAAGGGTTCATTTACGGCCATAAGTGAACTTCTGTTTAATGGTTACGATCGTGACGAATGTTCTTACGACCGTAAGTTTGTTTTCGCTGAAATTCCTCATTTCCACCCAAGAGATAGTTACGACCGTGAGCTTCCTTCCTTACGCCCATAATTATAGTTCTGGTCACCAAACTTCATCCCTTTGATTCGGCTCGATCCCTTTGTCTTCTCGGCTCGACTCCAACATGAAACTTGTTCCGTTTTCCACGTAGATCGTTGTTGCATTGACGATAGCTTGACTTCTCCTTTGGCCTCCTATTTTGGATCACGTCACAATGTGTCAGAATATGCAATCCAGTCTCCATATCTACTCCTTGACAGCCAATGGGTCGGAGCCATAGTCAAAAGTAGGACGCTCGTACCTATGAAATTGTTTAACAACTTAGATTGCTCCAGGGACAAACATATGTGCATTCTACAATAGCGGTGCATTTTGTGGTGGAGGTGCTTGATTCTGCCTGCTCAACTCTTGCACCGCTCGCAATAAATCACACATCCATTTTGTGCGTGTAGGTGGTGCCATTTCCTTTAGTCAGAAAATGTCACTAGTCATATCCAAGCCTAATACAATATGCTAATGTTCTTATAATTGTTACATATCTTATTTCTTGCTCACATACACACGTGAAGTTTTCGCATAATACTTTACTACACTATTTTTGTATTACTAAATCATAGCAAAAATTATAGCCGCTTAAAATGATCAATTAACAATATATTCCATCTTTTAGTAATATTTTTTTCATTTGGTTGGTTTTGTAGGGGTAAAATGTAGTGGTAATTGTTAAATGCATTTTTATACACTTTTTATACCTTTAAATTAGCACATTTTTGAATATCTTGAGCAAATATCTATTAATTTATGCATATTTTGTGTTTAAATAGGTTAATATCCAAGTTTGAGGCCAAAAATCATTAAAAGAGTGCAAATTATGCTAAAATTCCAAGTTTGGGGACCATTTTGTCACTTCTAAAAAGTTCGGACGAGCTGCGCAATTAAACGAGAGACCAAATTGCAAGATTCCAAAAGTTGAAGGACCTCAAGTGCAATTTTTGAAGGACCTATTTGAAAGAAATATGAAAATTTGGGACTAAATTGTTTAGAATTAAAAGATGGAGGACTTGATGTCAATTATAAGAAAAGACCAAGCTGTAAGAAGGTGCCCCGGCCGAACCATGCGAACGCGTGGTTCGAACCTAGTCACGAACGCGAACCATGACTTGAAAACGGGCAGAAAAAAAGACGGGCAAAAATTGAACCGCGCGATTGCGAGCGGTAATGATTTTTTTTTTTTTAAAAAAAAAAATCTGGGTCAGCCCGGCCGGCCCGATCCACTGTTTTACGTGGATTCTTCCATTTTTTGGGGTTTTTAGATCTATTTAGAGCAAGTATAAATAGTTTTCATCCTCATTTTGCTAGGGTTAGGCAATATATTTTGTGCCACTTTTTCATTTTTTTTCCTTGTATTTTTCTTAAACATTTTACCTCTTTAATGCAATTTTCAATTAATGTTTTAATGTTTTAGTAATCTTCTTCCACATTTTATCCTCTTGTTGTTGTTTAAGCTTTTGATTTTTGGTATTTTCTCAAATTTCTACCATAAATTCCCTATATTTTGAGTGCATTTAATGTTTTATACTTGGGTTGTTGAAGATATTAATGGTTGATGGAGAAACTTGGTTCAAAGTGAAGGATTCTTGGATTTTCACTTCAAAAACTTTACAAAATGGGGAGTTTTCTTTATTATCTTGTTTTTAATTTTTATTTTGAGTATTATTCATATGTTTATGTTACTTGTTAAATGTAGTTGTTCTTTTATTATGGGTTAGTGTTATTGTGTTGGAACTTTTGACTAGTTTATTTTTATTTAAGCATTTTAGGTTGTTTATGAATATTGAGTATTTATGTTTGTGTTTTCAGGATTAGAAATGTTTTTTTATGTTTATACAATCTTCAAATGTTGTTAATATTTAGTTTTGTATTTGCAAGTTATTACACATGTTAGGTTAAATTTAGAATTTTTCATGTAATTTGGTTAATTGATTAACTACCACTAATTGACTTTTGAAAGAAGAAATTAGTTTAGTTATAAAAACTAAATTTACCTTGTCTTATGTTTTCTAACTTATTTTAATCACCAAGTTCTTGTTGTCATTAGTTTACTTTGGATAATTAATTTTAATTTTAGCTTTTATATTTTGTTACCTGTTTGCTTTAGTTAACTAGTTTTCATATTGCCATATTTCTTATTTATGTCACTTAGTTAGTAATTTACCACCAAACCAAACTTTTAAGTTACTTGACTTTTCTTTTAAATTGGAATCAACAAATTTAGTTACAAATCAATCAATCCTCGTGGTTACGAGTACGACATGTGACGACCCGAATTCTCTTCTTATGAACTTTGGCCTTGTGATTAAATTTTAGGAATATGATTTATGATTTATGACTTATAAATATAAGTATGAGTAATCTTTTGAGCCAATTAAGGTATTGAAGGAAGTGATATTGTGATATTGACGACTATGATTTGAAAACTGTGACGACCCGAATTCTCTTCCATTCGAGTGCCACTAAAAGTGACTCATATCATATTATCGAGACTTAAATAGTAATGTAAAATTATTCAAAAGAATAATTAGAATCCCATAATTTTATTTGTGAATAAAAATAGAACATAATTTTCTTACATAAAGTTCAACATAATTATCTCATCAATCTTAACCACTTTTGCCACTTCCATGTTGACCGCCTCGAACCTTCAATTATCTGAAAATGGTAAATATCGTGAAGTGAGATTTATAAAATCCCAGTAAGTATACCAAGCATAAATTTTCTTTTGAAAGCATATGGATCATTTTCATCATAACATAGGATAAGATCGAAATACTCATAAACATAGGGAGACACAAGAATTTTACCGAACTTAAATGGCAAGAATTCTTATGTGTAGCGCTACTAAACTCCGGTCCCCTTAGCATAATCATAAACATATCATATGGAACCCATAACAATCTTGTGAGATTGATTTCATAGCAATGATCCAAACATTTTCATAAAAACATAAGATATACTTACTTGTCATAAAAACATACTTACTTTTCATAAAAACATAAGGTGTATTTACCTTTCATAAAAACATACTTATTTTTCATAAAAACATAATATATACTTATTTGTCATAAAAACATACTTACTTTTCATAAAAACATAAGGTGTATTTACCTTTCATAAAAACATACTTACTTTTCATAAAAACATAAGATATACTTACTTGTCATAAAAACATACTTACTTTTCATAAAAACATAAGGTGTATTTACCTTTCATAAAAACATACTTATTTTTCATAAAAACATAATATATACTTACTTGTCATAAAAACATACTTACTTTTCATAAAAACATAAGGTGTATTTACCTTTCATAAAAACATACTTACTTTTCATAAAAACATAAGATATACTTACTTGTCATAAAAACATACTTACTTTTCATAAAAACATAAGGTGTATTTACCTTTCATAAAAACATACTTATTTTTCATAAAAACATAATATATACTTATTTGTCATAAAAACATACTTACTTTTCATAAAAACATAAGGTGTATTTACCTTTCATAAAAACATACTTACTTTTCATAAAAACATAAGATATACTTACTTGTCATAAAAACATACTTACTTTTCATAAAAACATAAGGTGTATTTACCTTTCATAAAAACATACTTATTTTTCATAAAAACATAATATATACTTACTTGTCATAAAAACATACTTACTTTTCATAAAAACATAAGGTGTATTTACCTTTCATAAAAACATACTTACTTTTCATAAAAACATAAGATATACTTACCTTTTAAAAGATTAAAATGAAGTGTAGTAGTAAATGGACCAAAACTTTCTTGACCACCTTGAATTTCTCTTACTTGTGGATTTTGTCAAGAGATTGGAAATAAGTGTATATGTGTAGAGTTGTGTGTAAAAGAGATGGGTTTAAATAGATGTATAAAGTTGGCATATTGTAAACATAATCATTCAATTCTATTAATTTTAACACATCATTTTCTTAAAGTAAAGCACCATTCATATACTTTTCCATATTTATACAAATAATATGCTCTTCATGATTATATATAATGGAGTCTATCAACCATTCATATACTTTTCCATATTTATACAAATATTATGCTCTTCATGATTACATATAATGGAGTATATAATTCATTCATATACTTTTCCATATTTATACAAATATTATGCTCTTCATGATTACATATAATGGAGTATATAATTCATTCATATACTTTTCCATATTTATACAAATATTATGCTCTTCATGATTATATATAATGGAGTATATAATTCATTCATATACTTTTCCATATTTATACAAATATTATGCTCTTCATGATTATATATAATGGAGTATATAATTCATTCATATACTTTTCCATATTTATACAAATATTATGCTCTTCATGATTACATATAATGGAGTATATAATTCATTCATATATTTTTCCATATTTATTAAATTAAGATTCTCATAATTATTATATATAATGGAACCTCTCATGCTTGCATATATTTTCTTAATTTCAATAATAAAAATAATTTTTGTATAAATAAATATTGGGATAACATTGAATTAAGTACTTGGACTTAATATACTTTAAATCAAGAGAATGGAGATATTTTTAGAAATTCGGAATTTAATTTAAAATCGAACAATCTCGATTATTTCTTGACTTGGCTATACGAATACGTCGCAGCGTTAACTTAATAAAAATGGGTGAAATAGTAGCGACACGATTTTCTATTAAAATAATTATTAATCGCGTAAAAATTCTTGGTCGCTACACGACAACCCGGACTTTTCGAGTCCACTTTACTATTTGAACGCGAATCGTGCACTTGCGGTATACGATTTTAGCGAACAGTAATAGCAAGATCTTTACATCAATATGAAGATCTCACATAATACTTTATCACATTATTTTCGAATTATAAAATCGTCAAATGTAGCAAAAATTATATCCATTTAAAATGATCCCTTAACATTTTGTTATTTTTTCCTGACTTTCTTTCCTTCATCTTTTCATTTCGAGGGCTCAAATAAAGTTGTAATATAAATATTTTAATATTAATTTGAAGTTTTCGCACAATACTTTACTACATTATTTTCGAATTACTAAATAGTAGTAAAAATTATAGCCGTTTAAAATAATCCATTAATAATGTATTTCATCTTTCAGTAATTTTGTTTCTTCACTTGGTTGATGTTGAGTGCATTTTACATGCATATTTCATACATTTATTGTAATACTTTTTGAGTAATTTGGACAAATACCTACTTAATTGTGCATATTTTGTGGTTAAATAGGTTTAACATTCAACTTCATGGAGAAAACATAAGAAAGAAGAAAAAGAATGCTAAATTGAAGAAATTAAGGAGAAAAAAGCCAAATCTTACAAGGATTAGAAGTTTGGGGACCGATCTGTCACTTTCGAAAAGCTGTGGACTTCTCGTGCAATTGATCATGCGACTAAATTGATAGTTCTCAAAATATGAAGTGCCTCAAATGCAATTTTAGAAGGCTTTTCGAAAGAAATCATAATATTTGAGGAGCAAGTTGATCGACATTGAAAGTTGGAGGACCCCAATTGCAATTTATTGAAGGACTGAGCTGCAAAACCACGCCCAGGTGAACCACGCGATCGCGTGGCTCGAATCAGGTCGCGTTCGCGACTCATGCCAACAATCCAACCCGAGAGTACATCATGTCAACCACGTGATCGCGAGGTAAAAATTTGAAAGATATTCTGGGCCGGCCCGGTGCGACCCGATTCAGCCCAAATGTTGTCAAACGCGGATCTACGTGATTTTTGGGTATTTTTGAATGATTTGGCTAGGGTTTCCTCATTCTTCATGTTCCATTTTCATCCTAAAACCATTTTCTCTCATTGTTCTTCATTTTCCTTCATTTTATCTTGTAATTTTCTCTTGTAATTAGTTAGTTTGGTTGATGAATGTTGCTTGAGGGGAGAAATACCCATATCATTATGGAAGAATATTGATATTTTGAAGTAAGAATCATTGGTTAAGGGAAGTATTTATTGCTTAATCATTATATTTCTTTATTTACTTTACTTCATAGTTGAAATGATGCATTTAATTCTTGAATTTTATTATTATTTCACTATGGGCTAAGTTATTTAGTGTTGGGATGATTGATGAAGCTTGACCTAGCTTAGTTGATATTGATGCTTGTATTGAGAATTTAAGTTATTTATTATCTTGTACATTTATTGTTGTGTTTATTGACTTGCATTTATTGTGGCCAATTTTATGCTTGAATTTCATGGGATGTGCAATTATTGAGAAATTGTTGTGTATTCTAGATCAATATAATATTTGCTCTAAGTTCTTGTTTAGGATAGAGATATACCTAAAACCCTAGATGATCCATTGAGTTATTTTCACAAAGGTTTAATACAATTGGTGTGTTTTTAATCGACATAGAGATATAGTAGGTTAATTCACTAATTAGGGTTGATTTCACTCGAGAGAGGTAATTGACTAAATTTGGAAAATCGGATCTAACATGCTTAGTAAATTGCATTTCTTTTGGATTGTTGAGAATTCAATTAGGTAATGGTCAAGTGGAATCAAGAATCCCAACACTCCTTTATCATCAAGTTATCCCCATTTTTCTACTTATTTATTTCCAATTGTGATTTTAATTCTAGTACTAAAACATTTTCGAAACCAAAACTTTATTGTGTGTATTTCTTGTTTAAATTGATTAAACTAGAGTGTAATTCAAATAGACAATCCTTGTGGAATTGATAAACCGGACTCATTTACTCCACTATCACTTGTATGCGATACGTGCACTTGCGGTGTGTTTCTAGCGAACAGTTGTCAATGCTTTTATTATCTCTCTACCTTAGCCTACAAGATGTTATTTGTCAATATATTCCATGCACTAATTAATCCTTGTTTGGGCTGGACGGCTTACATGTTTTTCACTTAGAATGACTCCAAATGCTAGTTTTAGCTAGTAAATTCCCAATTTATCCATTAGTTGATTGAAATTCTTTATGGAAATATTTATTTTTACATTATGAAACTTCTGTAATGAGTCTTCTATTAGAATTTGGGTCGTTACACTGCCCAATTAGTACCAGAATTGAACTTAAGTCTCTCATAATGCAGATGTCTTGGGTTCAAATCTTGGGGACATGTAAGAAAGCTATGAGTGGTAAGATGGGCTTAAGCTCCCCCAAAGTGGACAATACTTATGTAGAAAGAGATTGGTTATGAAATTTTTCAAGGACTTCCATGACAAATAACAAGTTTTCTACAATGATTTCAAATATAGTTGAATTAGTTAATTTGTTAACAAAAGTAGCAAAATGTTTTTCTATGGAGCTTTGATTGGAATCTTTAAAATACTTGTTACAAGAATGGTTTGTGAAGCATATAAATGATGTATGTGCAACCTATATAACACTTGCAACCAAACAAGAGTAAAAATTACATTGAGTCTACGAAAATGAAGGTAAAAACTATAAATATGTTGTCTAGTTGTTATTATTATGATGTTTGTATTGTTATGATACAATTGTAGTAAAAAGTGCCTTTGAATTTCCTTTCGAATCTTTATTTGACGTAAAATAGTGACAATTATATTGATGAGAATTTTCTTGTATTATTCACACAGGCATCAACTTTAAGTTTAAAGTTATATAGTAAATGATGGTTATACTTTATATTTATTGAACATGGAAGAAAAGACATGCACATGCCAGCTCCAAGTGGACAAAATTTCATGTACGCACACTTTCTTGTAATTATTGCAAAGATTAAGGAATATTCATATAAAAATTGTTCATGATGATATACTATTAAGATGTACATTCAAACATACAATGGAATTTATTTATTTATTTTTTGCTTGGAGATCACAATGACTGGAATGTACTGAATGAGGTAAAACAAAAAAAAAAAGTCTTTACTCTTGATCCAAAACGAAAACTAGAATGACATAAAGAAAACAGAATACCATTACAAGGAGAAAACAAAAATTCAAAAGTTCAAAATGTGGAAGATGTGTAAAGGATGGTCAGAATCAAAGATCATGTCAAAATCCAACAATTTTGAAGAAGAAAGCATAAAAGAAAAGAAAGTTGAAAGATGTGAAATTATGTTATTTAATACTTTTTATTTTAGAATATTTTTTTTAGTCAAACTGGTTTAAAGACTATTAAAAATGGCGTAGGCAACAATTTCTTGAAGTTCACCTTTTATAAATATTACTATGAAAGTTCGACTTAATTTTTTGAAGCAAACATTGTACAATTGTTAGTGAAAAAATTATAGATTTATTTATGATGTGGATAATGTGGATGTAATTGTTGCTCAAACAGTGTGAAAAATCCCAAGAGTATCATGTTGTGTTGAAAAGTGATATTTTATCAAACAAGTAACAAAATGTCCTTTTTTTTTTTTTTTGTTAAGAATGACATATTTTGACAATTCTCTTTGACAATGTTGTTTCTCATGGCTTTTTCTCACATAACATTTGGCTTATATAGTAAGAAAATAGACAATGAAATTATCTCAAGGACTGTATGATTGGAATTCATTGGGATGCTTAAGAAGTTTATACAATTCATATCAATATATGTCATTTTTATATAATATATATAGTTTTGCTTATGGAAATATTTAAAAGGATGAAACCCTGAGATGACCTATTTAATGAAGTTCTAAACCCGAGGCATTAAACTGCACTTAAGAATTAACATTTATAACAGAAAAACTAAGAAACGCTATATAACATCACCATAATGAACATATATGAACAAGATAAAACTTATTATACTGCAAAAGATAAAGATGTTAAATTCAATACAAAAGGAACAATGAAGCATGCATGAAATTCCGTCAAAGTTTGACTGATAACCCAACAACAAATGTATCTCACTCAACTGTTAACCCAACAAATGATATGTGATAAGTGTGCTTTACACACTTATTTAGTTCCTAAATTAGCACTTTAATTGACAAAATGACCAAATTTCTACTTATAAATTGTGTTTATCTTGTATAATTAGGTACAACCTCAATTGGAATGAAAATGGACAAGATTGAAAAGGAATTGAGCTAAAAGAAGAGCAAATTTGATGTCCAATGACCCAATTGAAAGAAATCAAAAGTTTGAGGACTAAATTGCAACATCTCAAAAGGATGGAGGATCCACTGTGCAAATATTTCAAGGTCAAAACTACAAAATGAAAGAGAATTTGTCAAAAGGGAGTGAAAAGAACCCAAAAGAATACAAAAAGTGAAGTTGGGGACCAAAGTGCACAAGTGTCAAAAGTTGAGGACTTGGGCTGCAAAATCAAAGTTGAGGGACTTGGCAGCAGTTTAAAATCTGATTTCATATTTTTCCAAAGAATTATTGAGCTGGGCACGTGGATCAATAGAAAAATAGAGTGGGGACCTTTTTGCACACCTTTCAAAGTTTCGGGGACTAATGTTACAATTTCCTTGGTTTTAAAGTTAAAAACCTGAATTTTTACACAGGCTGGACGTCTTCTTCATTTTGTTTCCAGCTCTTCCATTTTCTTCTTGTTCTTTCTTTTTCGTTTCATTTTTTTCTTTTCTTTATTTTCTTTTTCTTTTCTTTTAACTACTTGATAATCTTTTGTGAAACAAATCAAGAGCAAGGAGAATACATCTAAAGTGGTGAAATATTTGGGAAAATCATAGCCAAGCTTCAAAAAGGGTTTTATCTATAACTTTGTATTTTCTCCATTATTTTGTCAAACTTGCAATGTATTGTTATAAATATTCTCATTTATATCATTTATATAACATGGGCTAATTTATTGTGTTGGGATTTATGGTAGTAATTTAACCTAGCTTGGATTAGTTTTAATATTTGCTATTTGATGATTAAATGCTTATTTCATGTGTATTTGTTATTGAGATTATTCCATGTGTTTGATTGATCACCAAATATATGTTTTGTGAAGTGTATGATAATCGAGAGATATTGTGCATTTTAGACCAACTGACAAATGCTCTAGGTTCTTGTTAAGGATAGAGATAGAGATATACCTTAAATCCTAGATGATCCATTGAGCTATTTTCACAAAGAGTTAATGCAATTGGTTGAGCTTTAATCGACATAGAGATATAGTAGGTTAAACCAATTGATTAGGGTTAATTTCACTCGAGAGAGGTAATTAGCTAAACTTGGAAAATCGGGTCTAACATTGTAAATGAGTAATTTGTTAATTTGCATGTTGAGAAATTAATTAGGCGACGGTTAAATGAAACCATGAATTCCAACCATGTTTTCCTCCAAAATTTCAAGTAATTTTTATATTTCCCTCTTTGGTAGACTTTTAGTTATTTTCCAAAATTCATCTTTAATTGTGTGTTTTATTTGTTAAGATTAAATTAGCTAGAGTATAATAGAGTATACATTCCTCGTGGGATCGACAACCCGGACTCAAAAAGTCCACTTTATTACTTGTACGCGACCCGTGCGCTTGCAGTACACACACTATTTTGAGCGAACAATATGCGAACAAAATTACACACGAGGAATGAAATCTAGACAAAATTACTCAGATGTTAACCCAATTGCTAATCAAGTGTTTCTATAAACAACATATTGAACGCAACCTCTTCATCTTCATCCTTACCACACTGACATCACAAATGTCTTTCCTCTGATGTCCATTTCATTGTTTTTGTCATAGTTCTCTTCTTGCTTCTTCTTGGCATAAGCATACAATTCAGCAACCAAGTTTCTTTTAATTTGCAAAATGTTAAATGCCTTTTGCATTTCATTTAACTTTTAATTGATAAATCATTTTGCATACCATATAACATAAATCCCATAGTTCCCATTGCAACAAAAAAGAGAAGAATAAGTTAAAGAACTAAAAATTAAACTAAAAGAAAAACATAACAACAATTCTAATCCGTTATTGTGCAATGGAATTTTAAGAACAATGTTTACAACCTATGGTTCAACAATATCTTCTTTTGAAATGAATTTGCCCTCTAAGAAGCAGGGGTTAAAAAAAGATGTGGAACTATAAGCAAAAAATGTTGAACAACCTCAAGTACAACGACCTTCCTAACAATATTTTTGAATGAATTATACACATTCAAGCATATTTTTTGAATTTTAAAATGGCAGTGAATCCAATGAGCAATGTTTCACACCCTCTCTTGTATAAGAACATGGTCGACAATGCTCCAACTTGTGTTGCAAGGAATGTACAACCCAAAACATATGACAATAGCAAAGTCTAATTTTCTAGGACAAATGTATCTTTACAAAATTCATCATACAAACCCGTCATTTGGCTGTCAAATGCAAATTTGATGATCGTGGCATTGATGTTTATACTCGTTCCATGTCTTAACATCTTTCTTAAATAATAGAAATAAACATCCATATGCTACAACAAAGAAAATAACAAAATCAACAATATATTAAAAAATGTAAAATATTGATTGAATTTATTTCGAAAGGTGGAAAAGAAGGTGCTTAATGCATTGGGAAGGCTATGGTATACTTGTTGATGCTAATTGACAGCATATCCCTATGTTTTCACCAATAAAGAAAACAATATCGTTAACAGTAATGGTGATCATGGCAAAATTATGTAGGAAGAAAGTGTGCGTTTATGTATGTATGGACAAACAAAGTTCAGCGTGCAATCTTTTCCACGGGACACCAAAAGAATTTTGCTGACAAACTACACTTGTGACCTTCTCTACCATTCTATAGTAATTAAAAAATCATGCACTACGTCATCAAACATTCATTAGGAGTAAATAACTCATAACCAAGACTATGCAGTATAGACTGGAATGTAGAATTGGTGTCATCGAAATGATTACACCTACATCACACAATTAAAAAAGTCACATGCAATGTCAATTTATTAGAAAAGTCGCAAAAAATAAAATAAAATTATAACTCGTTTTTTTTTTTTTTGTCAACATTCATTGTTGAACCAAAAGCTCAAAAACATCTACATCAGGGCGTTGGGAGGACACAATCAATTGTAAATGCAAAAGTACCTTTTATAATATGTTTCTTAGTCCTTGATTTAGAATCTTATTCATTTACCCATGGGGAGTGATGAAGTGTTGTAGATTTTTTTATTTTTTTTAAGGGCACATCTAGGGTTTCTTCATCATCAACATTATTGGGTTTGCAAGATAACTTACAACATTCTAAGATGTATATTTCAAAAGTTATTTGTAAATCAAAATACTAAAATAAACATTTGCCTCTTGAAGTTTATTTTTAGTAAAATCGCATCTGTAATTTCTTTAGCTCTTTCTCAGACATTATCTATCAATCCAACTTCCTTATCGAGCAGTTCAGGTCTTCCTTAGAAGTTGATATAACAACAGGATCAAACATTATAGTAACATAAATACGAAGGTCAAATCTATATTATATTAATGTAAATAAAAGTAACGTTTATTGGGTTTGTTTGATGCTGTTTAAAAAGAGTTTTTGTAGTTTTAAATAGTGATTTTTGGGAGAATGTATGGTTAAAAAGTATGAATTTTTTTTGGATTTTTGTGTAATATTATTTTAATGATAAATGTGTGGTTGAAAAGGAAAGAAAGAAAACCATGATTTTGAAATAATGAAAATCAAACCGGGCTATTATTCTAATAAAAAGAAACACCTAAGCAACAATATTATCAGCTTTTCACCAATCATCTTCCTAAAGTTTAATTTCTTCATTCATATTCAATTCATTGTCACTTTTGTAAACTTTTTTGTCACTTTTTTCAATTCATTCGTGTCTTTTTTCAATAGTCATTCGGATCTAGCGTCTAAATATTTTGCCTAAACAACAATTTTACCACCACTCGCATCAAACTTAATACCTAGAAAAAATAGGACAAATGTTTAAAATATGGTATGTTCTCTTGATCATTTATCATCTGTACTCTCCACACCATCCACAATGAAGGTGTTTTCAAAGACATTAAAAAATCATCAATATTTCTAGTCTGAATTTAAGCTCTAAAATTCATCTCATATTCATATAATTTGATTGAACTTGTTGTTCAATCTCAGCCAACCGTTTCAAAATCTCTTCATTGGACCGCTTGCTTCAAATCTAAGTCTTAGGTTTTAGGATTTAGTGCAGGATCTGGACATAGTTAGAGTTATGTACGGTAGCTAGGGCATGGCCGTTCTCACATGCAGGTTTCTTCTCAGAGATCTTTTACTCCTAGATAGATTGACAGTGCTAGTGGTCCCAAGTTTTTGCAGTGTCGGTCTTGTGGAAAGTTTCATGTAGGAGAGTACCTTAAGAGTACTGGTGGTTTTTTTCGTTGTGCTCAAATGGGGCACTTGAAGAAGGATTGCCCAGGTCTATTCCGGGAGAGTGGTGTATCACATATGGATCCACAAACTAATGTTAACGGTGCGAGACAGAATCAAAATAAAAAAAGATAATGTGGGATCAAAAAGTGCGACACATACAAATCTTGCAGGCCATGGTGTTGCTAGTCAGAGATGACAGGTAGGATGTCCTAAGTCCCAAGGTAGAGTTTTTGCAATGACACAGTAGTAGGCAGAGGAGTCACTTAGATGTTGTTGTTGGTATGATATCTATTTTTGGCAAAAATACTTATGCTTTATTCGATTCTAGTGCTACCCATTCTTTTATTTCTTATGCACTTACTGAATATGCGGATAAGATGTTGGAGCTTTTAGATAATGAGTTAGTGGTAGCTACCCAGGTGGGAAAATCTATTTTAGCCAGTGACGTGTAAAAATTTTATGTGATTCGAGTGAATGATAATGAGCTAAAAGCTAATCTCATTCCACTTGATATTTGGAACTTTGGTATTATTTTGGGCATGGATTTTTTAGCTATGAACCGTACTTCGGTTCGGTTGACTTTTTCTCAAAGTAAGTTACATTCAGGAGGCCTATAGACCCTGAGATTATTCTTAAATGTGAAAGGAAAAATTTACCATCTTGTTTGATATCCACTCTTGATGCTCGAAAACTTCTGAAGAAAGGTTATCATAGATATTTAGCTCACGTGATTGATACTCAAATCAATAAGCTTAAACTTGAGGATATAACTGTTGTGAGAGATTTTCCAAATGTGTTTCTAGATGATCTTCCAGGATTACCACAAGACAGAGAATTCGAATTTACTATCGATGTAATGTCAGGTACAACACCTATTTCTCGAGTACCTTACAGAATGGCCCCAGTTGAGTTGAAAGAATTGGAAGTGCAGTTACATAATTGGCTGATAAAGGGTCATCAGACCCAGTGCATCACCATGTAGATCTCTAGTTCTGTCTGTGAAGAAGAAAGATGGTACTATGAGATTGTGTGTTGATTACAGACAATTAGAAAAAGCGGCGATTCACAACAAGTATCCCCTACCTTGAATTGATGACTTGTTTGACCAGCTTCAAGATGTCAAAGTATTCTCTAAGATTGATTTGCGTTCGGGATATCATCATCTTAAAATTCGAGATATTTGTTTTCTAAAATCGTATACCGCAAGTGGACAGTTCACGTTCAAGTAGTAGAGTGGACTCGAAGAGTCCAGGTTATCCTACCCACGAGGATTGATCAATTTTTAACTAAGATTGATGATTCTGATTTGAATGAAAAGTCAAGTAACATAAAAAGTTTTGTTTAATGTTGAATTTCTTAACTAGTTAATTTAAATAAAGAAATGACAATATAAAAGTTATGAAATAAAGATGATTTTGAAATAGATTGAACTTGGGGAAATGTCTGGATATTTGATTTTCACTTAACTCTCACATAATACAAATTTTGCCCTTTGTAAGTGTTGAGTGCATTTTACATGCATATTTCATATATTTTTAGTAATACTTTTGGAGTAATTTGGACAAAT
This sequence comes from Ligustrum vulgare, assembly GCA_963555705.1. Taxonomy (NCBI): domain Eukaryota; kingdom Viridiplantae; phylum Streptophyta; class Magnoliopsida; order Lamiales; family Oleaceae; genus Ligustrum; species Ligustrum vulgare. The sequence continues at coordinate 58,165,012 of OY743168.1, read as the reverse complement.
ACCTACTTAATTGTGCATATTTTGTGGTTAAATAGGTTTAATAATCAACTTCATGGAGAAAGTACAAGAAAGAAGCTAAATGGATGAATACTTGAAGAAATTGAGGAGAAAAGAGTCAAATCCATCAAAGAGTCAAAGTTTGGGGACCAAGTTGATCTACATTGAAAGTTGGAGGACCCAATTGCAAATCATCAAAAGAGGATAAAGCTGCAAAACATCACTCAGGTCAACCACGCGATCGCGTGGTTATGCACATGTCGCGTTCGCGAAGTCAGGAATAAACTCAACCCGAGAGTTTTTCACCTCAACCACGCGATCGCGAGGTACTCTGCCACGCGATCGCGTGATCATAAAATAGAGCAATAATCTGGGCCGACCCGGTGCGACCCGGTTCGGCCCAAAAGTTGTTATACACGGATCTACGCGATTTTGGGTATATTTTGAGTGATTTTGGGTATTTTTGATTCATTCTTTCCCCCCTTTTCAAAGCAAGAAACCCTAGCTCTCTGATAAGTGTATTTTATACACTTATTTGTATGTCTAAATTAGGTGTAATTATTGTCGTTTTGGAATATTTGCTATTTAATTTGTGTTTATCGTTTACTTTTCAGAAAATATCCCAAAAGATGAAGAATGATGAAATCAATGGGGAAAACGCACAAGTGGATGTTAATTAAAGCTAAATTGGACAAGTGAGGAGTTTGTGACAACAACCGGGAAACCTACATGGTGCCAAAGAGAAGAAATCAGAGGTTGGAGGACCTAATTGAATAAATTAAGAGCTTGAATGGTCAAACCGAGAAGAAGATAAAGTTTGGGGACTAAATTGCAACAATTGAAAGTTGAGGATTGAAGATGCAATTAAAAGTTAGGGACTAAATTGTACAGCCGAGAAATGAGGAAGTCGCGATCGCTGGATACCTTCCTGGCGATCGCGAGATGGTTCAAATTCTTAACCCGAGAGCTTTTAACGTCTACCACGCGATCGCCAGAGGTTCTACCACGCGATCGCGCGGCTGTCCGACTGGGCCGCAGATCAGATTTTTCTCGCGATTTTTAACAGGCTTTGGGCTTTTTGACCTAGGTTTTCTCCAAAAGATATATATACAACATAAGAGGCACGAAAATCAGACCTTTGCCTCTCCAAAGAACGAGCCACAACAGAGATTTTACATCAAATTCTTGGGGAATTAAGCATCGCAAAGGGGCGTGAATTGAAGATAATTGAAGAATTGAGACTTGGTGCATGCTTTCCTTTCTTCTTATTGTTTTCAATGAACGTTTTACTTTATTGTTTATGCTTTTTAATCATGATGTGTAACTAATTTTAACGTTGGGATGAACGATGTAGCCTAGTTAATTATTTTAATGCCATATTCCTTGTTTTAACGCTTTAATGCATGTGTTGATTTATTATTGTTCTTAATGCTTGAATTGCTTGATCACCAATTCATGATTTCATGTGTTATTTCCATAATCCGAGAGGTGAGTTAATAACATAGATCTAGGTAATAAATCCGGTAATTGAACGAGAGATAGAGATATACTCCTGTAATTATTGCGGTCGTGTGTGAATTCTTGTGTGTAATGCATCTAGTTAAGGAATATTCGGACCCGCTGTAGAGATACAAGGTTGACTTATTTAGGTAGGATTGATTTAAACTCGAGAGAGGAATCTCAATTTAAATTAGAGAATTCGACCGAACACACAAATAGGAAATAAAACTGGAATTGGAGTTGATATAATTGGCTAGGTGAAATCGGGATTCCCAACTACTTTACAATCATCTTTTAAAACAAAACAACTTAACAATTCTTTTTAATTCATTAGTTCCATTTCTTAATTCTAGACTTTTATTCTTAAAACGATTTTCCTTTGTTCAAATAAAGTTAAGAACTGAAATATTTCGGTAATTAATAGCAGTCCTCGTGGGAACGATAATCCGGACTCTAAGGTCCACTTTATTACTTGATCACGATATCGTACACTTGCGATCTCAAATTGCACAACAAGTTTTTGGCGCCGTTGCCGGGGACTGTTAATTAATATCGATACCCATTAGTTCTTATTTTACTTTGAACTTTATTTTGCTTATTTTTATTTTTATCTTTATTTTCAGTTTTTGTTTTCAATTTTTGTTTTATTTAATTTATGTTAAGAAGGACTAAGTCGTTTGATTTGCTTCCTTTTGATACAGAAATTGAACGCACCTTTCGACAGAGGCGTAGACAACAGTTGGAAGCGAATCAACAAAAAGACTTAGCCATGGCAGATGACATAATTCAGAATAATCAGGGAAATCAACAAAATCTGCCAGCAGCTGTGAATGGACAGCAACAAAATCATGGAAGGCGCGTTTTGCGAGATTACATGGTTCCTCCTGTGGGGAACATTGGAACCTGCATTGTACCTCCTGAAATCCGAGCCAATAATTTTGAGATCAAGACTTCTTTGATATCCTTGATCCAAAATTCGTGTGTTTTTCATGGACTGCCATCTGAGGATCCTCATGTGCACCTTAGGACATTTTTGGAACTATGTGACATGCAACGCATGAATGGAGTCTCAGAGGATGCCGTGAAATTAAAGCTATTCTCATTTTTTTTGGCGGACAAAGCAAAAGCCTGGTTTTATTCTTTGCCCCTACATACAATCACCACTTTCGAAATCATGAGTCAGAAATTTGTAGATAAGTTTTTCCCACCTGGCCGCATGTCAAAGCTAAGGCGTGAGATTTTATCATTCAGTCAACAGCCTGGGGAATCAATTTTTGAGGCTTGGGAAAGGTTCAACGAGCTCATCAGACAGTGTCCTACACATGGAATCGCTGATTGGATACTAGTTCAGACATTCTACAATGGGCTGACAAATGAAAACAAGAGGTACGCCGACTCAGCAGCTGGAGGATCAGTAATGGATATGACATATGAAGAAGCATCTGAGATCTTTGAGAAGATGGCTACGAACAGTTATCAGTGGTATTCGGATAGAGCTACACCTAAGTCTGGGGGAGTAATTGCTGTTAATGAGATTACATCATTAAATGCTAAATTGGATGCATTGACGAAGAAAATTGACAGAATGGGTGTGCAGACAGTCAACTCAGTTCAAACAGCGCTATGTGATTTTTGTTTTGAAAATCACACTGTAAATTTCTGTCCCATGCAACAGAGTCAATCAAATCCAGAACAAGTCAACTTCATGGGCAACAGGCAACAGGGTGGTCCTTATTCACAACCCTACAACCCAGAATGGAAGAACCACCCCAACTTCTCCTGGTCTAAAAATCAAAATGTTCAGCATCCACCTGGATTTCAGCAACAGCCACAGCCACAGCAACAGCAACAATCTCAGAAAAACATATCCGAGAACATAGAAGAGTTAATTCAGATGGTCAAGAGTCAGAATGGTGAGATTATGAATCAAGCTGTTGAAATAAAGAATTTGAAGAGACAAATGGGAGAGCTGGCAGCAAGCAGTTCAACAAGACAGCCTGGACAGTTACCAAGCAAGACTGAAATGAACCCTCGTGAGCATGTTAATGCAATATCAACGAGGAGCGGGGTTCAGCTATCTGAAGTAACTGTAGGGGAATATGAAAAGCAAAAGGGCAAAAAGGAAGATGTGGTGGAAGAACAGGAAAGCGAGAAAGAACAGAGATCGACTCCTGAAGTTCATGAAAAAGTCGAAGAAGAAGTTCGAGTTCGACCACCAGTCAAAGCTTATGTGCCCCCAGTTCCTTATCCACAACGATTGATAAAGCATAAGTTGGAGCAGCAGTTTGGAAATTTTTTGGAAATATTCAAGAAACTGCACATTAATATTCCTTTTGCTGAAGCATTGGCCCAAATGCCCCTCTACTTAAAGTTTGTGAAGGAGATGCTGTCAAATAAAAGGAAGTTGGTTGATTTTGAGACAGTAGCACTGAGTGAGGAGTGCAGCGCCATACTTCAAAAGAAATTACCACAAAAATTGACCGATCCAGGGAGTTTCTCTATCCCTTGCACTATTGGTAATTTCACTTTTGATAATGTATTGTGTGATCTAGGGGCCAGTGTTAACCTAATGCCTTTGTCTGTATACAGGAAACTTGGTTTGGGAGAGCCTAAACCAACAAATATCACACTAAAGCTTGCTAACAGGTCTATACAGTATCCATATGGGATAGTGGAGAACGTGATTGTGAAAGTGGACAAGTTCTTCTTTCCAGTTGACTTTGTGATCCTTGATATGGAGGAGGACTCTCAGATGCCCCTGATATTTGGAAGACCATTTCTTGCTACAGGGCGAGCTCTCATAGACATCGAAAAAGGGGAAATCATTTTTCGAGTCGAGCATGAACAAGTCAGTTTCAGCATCAAGCCAAGACAGGATCTCGAATATCTAAAGGAAAGTTGCTTCAAAGTGGAAGGAGTAATTCAGAAACCAGAAGAAAATGAGAAGCAAGGGATTAAGTTCGAGGAGGATCTAAGCGCAAAACATGAGTTTATAAAGGCTAAAGATGGATGGAGGGACAAAAAGGAAGAAAAGCCTAACTTCCCTCAACAATGGGCTAAAAGTGAGGCTTTGGGATTCAAGAGAGTGAGAAAACGAATAGAGATATGCATGGCAGGAAATTGCAAGCTGTGCAGGGGCTCAAGAGGATCATTCAAACCTCCATGATAAAGAAGTGCAAAAAGTCGAGCTTTAGACGTAAAACGGAGCGCTTGTTGGGAGGCAACCCAACCTTTCTTCCCTTTTATTTATCATGCTTTCAGAATTTATTTATTTATTTGCAGAATTTTAGATATATGCATATTTAGGTATGTTTTTGATGTTGCATGTTTACATTAGGCTAAGTTTTTATCGTCATTCCAAACTCACACACACTAATTTGAATCATGAAGTTAATGTCTGAAAAATCATTGCATCAATCATGAAGCGATTAGGGGGATCAAAACGACTTTGAAAATCAAAAAAAAGAGGAAAAAATTTCATACTGCCGTGAACTGCGCGATCGCGGGCCAATAGACTCTAGCGATCGCGACTTTGCATTACAAAATCAACAGATTTTTAAAGCTTGAACCACGCGATCGCTGGCACTCCAGCCAGGCGATCGCGTGGCTGTACTCAGAGTAAAATCGGCAGTTTAAGTGTTTTTCCTCATTCTTTCAACTTTAAACATTACAAACTCGTTTTCTCCCCCCTAATCACCTCATATTTGATCTTACATTTTGTGTGCATGTCATCACCACCTAGTTGCATCAATATCATTGCTATTTCCCGCATCCAAATCAATCAAAGGTATGTAATTCTTCACTTGAAACTTACTTTACTCAAATGTATGAAATTTTCTTTGAGTTCTTCTACCTAGAAATTGTGAATTGTGAAGAATGGGCTTAGGTTAGTGGTTGGAGAGTGTGATTTGTGGTTTAGTAGACAAAAATTTTGGGTTCAGTCATGCCTCCAACCCTATGCATATCCATTGATTTTTGCAATGCCTATTTAGTGTTTGATGAAATGCCTCAAAGATGTTCTTGTGCTAATTTTAGAAATTTATTCGAGCATTTATCTTCATGACATGTTTATCATTGATTGTGTGTATTTAGTTCAAGATTTAGTTCACTACATTGCATGAAAATCATGAAAACCAACATTGCACCATGGCAGCCCCATTGCAAGGCCACTGCAGGCCATTGCACCCTGAAAACTGCTTCACGTCACCTACTTCTCCACATAGTTTCATGACACTATTGACCTTCAAACGACCTGAATTTTTAATATATTGTTGATCATGCTGTGAACTTTAAAGTATCAAAAGATGGCTCGGAAAAATTTATGTTTTTCTAGGCGACGTCAAGGCTTGAATGTGTGTGGTCAACCAATTTTGAAAATTCAAAATTTTGCTTTAACTTTAGTTTGGGGGTGTGGTACTGAACTTCCATTATTTCTTATTGATGTTTATGACTTTTAATATTACTTATCTCTTATTTGCAAGGTAAACATCAGTCAAGACACATCCGATCAAGTTGGGCAAGGCAAGAAATAGGGTCAAATTCATCCAACATCATTTCAAATTGAAGTATCAAGACTACAATGAGACATCTCCTCTACACTTGGGAAGTTCTCGTTCTCTTTCTTTTGTCAAGTTTTGCATATTCTTACTTATTTATGTGGCAAAACATTGAGGACAATGTTCATTTCTAGTTTGGGGGTGGATCTCATTATTTCCATATTATTACTCTTCATTCTATTTTATTGGGATAAAAAAAAATAAAAAATTTTGAAAATTGAAAACTTTGTTGACATGTTTATTGCCTAGGATATAATATGAATCAATTTGTGTTTAAGCGTGAAAATTGGACAACATGAAAGCATGAACTTATTTTTGAACTAGTTATGTTTTGCTAGATTCATACTTATTGCGCACATAGCCAGTGTTAGATAATTGCTTGTGTGAGTGATTTTGTTTAATACATGTGGGGCAAAGTTTTATGCAATTTGAACTTAGGAATGACTTGAAAATCCCGAAACTTAGATCGTTAGACATCCCACCCCTAAATTAGAACCAATCATGCTAAAATGCAAGTTTGGGGGTAAAATGGTTGGAATTTGTGTGTATTGACGGGTTAGAAGTCTGTGGTTCTTGGTTTTGCACTTGAGTCACTGCAGTTTGGTCAACTGGTATAAACCATTTCCAGCATAAAAACAGAAAAATGCTGAAGGTCTTATTCTGCTCTTCAAATGCCTTTTTGACTCGAGTAAGTAAGTCCGAGGGGTCTTTCAAACCTGGTGCCCTAAAGCCAACTGGCTTGGGAGTCATCGACCTAAAGCTCGCTACAGGGGTCAATTAGAAAGCAAGTACGGAGAGTGGACTTACACATAAGACATTATAACATCTTTAACTTTTCTGTTTAAGCCTTTATGACTCGGGCAAGTACGTCTGAGGGGTTCTTTGAACCTGGTACCCTAAAGCCGTCTGGTTTGGGAGTTACCGATCTGAAAGCTCGCTACAGGGGTCATATAGAAAGCTCGTATGAAAAGTTCTGCACAAAGATGATAAAAGACAGGGACAATTAAAAGCAAAAGTCGTCCATCATAAGAAAAAAATATACATATATATATTATTGCATGGTATAAGCTAAGTTGACTGAGTCGTGGTGGTTAAGGTTGTAGAATTGGGGACTGTTTTCTTTTGATTTGTCATGCACGCATATTTCTGATTCTGATTACCTTGTGTGGAAAAAGTAAAGAATATTTTTAGAACCCACATAAATAAAAACCCGGGATGTGAGAGAAAAGTAGAAAGTGGTGATCAGTCATGAGCGTTGAAAGGAATTTCATTAGAAATCATAGATTGACCACATGGGATTCGGGCTGGATTATGCATAATGAGCCACACAGTATTGAGTATATCTTTTGCATAAGTATGCGTTTGACATTGGCTATTCACACACACACTTGAGACTCTGGCAGGATATAACTAGAAATTATTTTGCATTGTTTTTCATGACACTTGCTTAAAGCTTAAATTGGTTTGGACTATGGAGGCATATGGTAAACATGTTGACACAACAAAAATATTTGTTCTCTTAATTCTTTGATTTTTGTAGTTTAGTTTACATTGTTCGAGGACGAACAATAATTCTAGTTTGGGGGTATTTGATAAGTGTATTTTATACACTTATTTGTATGTCTAAATTAGGTGTAATTATTGTCGTTTTGGAATATTTGCTATTTAATTTGTGTTTATCGTTTACTTTTCAGAAAATATCCCAAAAGATGAAGAATGATGAAATCAATGGGGAAAACGCACAAGTGGATGTTAATTAAAGCTAAATTGGACAAGTGAGGAGTTTGTGACAACAACCGGGAAACCTACATGGTGCCAAAGAGAAGAAATCAGAGGTTGGAGGACCTAATTGAATAAATTAAGAGCTTGAATGGTCAAACCGAGAAGAAGATAAAGTTTGGGGACTAAATTGCAACAATTGAAAGTTGAGGATTGAAGATGCAATTAAAAGTTAGGGACTAAATTGTACAGCCGAGAAATGAGGAAGTCGCGATCGCTGGATACCTTCCTGGCGATCGCGAGATGGTTCAAATTCTTAACCCGAGAGCTTTTAACGTCTACCACGCGATCGCCAGAGGTTCTACCACGCGATCGCGCGGCTGTCCGACTGGGCCGCAGATCAGATTTTTCTCGTGATTTTTAACAGGCTTTGGGCTTTTTGACCTAGGTTTTCTCCAAAAGATATATATACAACATAAGAGGCACGAAAATCAGACCTTTGCCTCTCCAAAGAACGAGCCACAACAGAGATTTTACATCAAATTCTTGAGGAATTAAGCATCGCAAAGGGGCGTGAATTGAAGATAATTGAAGAATTGAGACTTGGTGCATGCTTTCCTTTCTTCTTATTGTTTTCAATGAACGTTTTACTTTATTGTTTATGCTTTTTAATCATGATGTGTAACTAATTTTAACGTTGGGATGAACGATGTAGCCTAGTTAATTATTTTAATGCCATATTCCTTGTTTTAACGCTTTAATGCATGTGTTGATTTATTATTGTTCTTAATGCTTGAATTGCTTGATCACCAATTCATGATTTCATGTGTTATTTCCATAATCCGAGAGGTGAGTTAATAACATAGATCTAGGTAATAAATCCGGTAATTGAACGAGAGATAGAGATATACTCCTGTAATTATTGCGGTCGTGTGTGAATTCTTGTGTGTAATGCATCTAGTTAAGGAATATTCGGACCCGCTGTAGAGATACAAGGTTGACTTATTTAGGTAGGATTGATTTAAACTCGAGAGAGGAATCTCAATTTAAATTAGTGAATTCGACCGAACACACAAATAGGAAATAAAACTGGAATTGGAGTTGATATAATTGGCTAGGTGAAATCGGGATTCCCAACTACTTTACAATCATCTTTTAAAACAAAACAACTTAACAATTCTTTTTAATTCATTAGTTCCATTTCTTAATTCTAGACTTTTATTCTTAAAACGATTTTCCTTTGTTCAAATAAAGTTAAGAACTGAAATATTTCGGTAATTAATAGCAGTCCTCGTGGGAACGATAATCCGGACTCTAAGGTCCACTTTATTACTTGATCACGATATCGTACACTTGCGATCTCAAATTGCACAACACTCTCTTTCTCTCTTTGATTTTTCTTGTTTTTCTCTTGTAATTTCCTTTTGTTTTTGTATAGTTTTGTTGATGAATATTGATTTGGGGAGGAATACCAACATTATTGTGGAAGAATAGTGATATTTTGAAGCAAGAATCATTGGTGAAGGGAAGTGTTTTTGCTTAATCTTCATATTTCTCTATTTTATTTTACTTCATAGTTGAAATGATGTATTTAATTCTTGAATTTTATTGTTATTTCACTATGGGCTAAACTATTTTGTGTTGGGATGTTGATGAAGCTTGACCTAGCTTAGTTGATTTTAATGCTTGTATTAAGAATTTAAGCTTTTTATTATCTTGTGCATTTATTGTTGTATTTATTGACTATCATTTATTGTTGCCACATTTATGCTTAGGTTTCTTGAAATGTGCAATTATTGAGAAATTGTTGTGTATTCTAGATCAATACAATAGTTGCTCTAGGTTCTTGTTTAGGATAGAGATATACCTAAAACCCTAGATGACTCATTGAGCTATTTTCACATAGGTTTAATGCAATTGATGTGTTTTTAATTGACATAGAGATATAGTAGGTTAATTTCACTAATTAGGGTTGATTTCACTCGAGAGAGGTAATTGGCTAAGCTTGAAAAATCGGGTCTAACATGATTAATGAATTGCATTTCTATCTGCTTATGATAATTCAATTAGGTAATAGTCAAGTGGAATCAAGAATCCCAACACTCCTTTATCATCTATTCATCACCATTTTTCTTGTTATTTATTTACAATTACAACTTTAATTCTAGTACGAGAACATTCCCAATCAAATCTTTATTGTGTGTGTTTCTTGTTAAAATTAATTATACTAGAGTGTAGTTTAAATAGACAATCCTTATGGGATCGATAAACCGGACTCAATTAGTCCACTATCACTTGTATGCGACTCGTGCACTTGCGGTGTGTTTCTAGCGAACAGTAAGAATAATGGGTTACCTAAAGCATATGTAAGGTTTAATTCTCCTTAAACATCAATTGCTCTTCTCAAATGTCAATTGACCCCAATTAACTAACTAACACAAGTTAAAATCCTCTCTCGAGTGTAATTAGCCCTAGTCAATTGATTAATTAAATAGTTGCAAAGATTACCTCTCCAAACATAACTAATTTCTTCTCTCAAATGTCAATTAGCCTTAATAAATTAATTAACAAAAGTCAATCTCTTCTTTCGAATGTAATTAACCCTAGTCAATTAATTAATCAAGTAACCTTTGGTATTTGAATTTCTAGTCTAAAATGTGTAGTATTTCACAATAATAACACACCCCATTATCCAACACTTGATAGCTAAGCAAATGCAATAAAATAACCATAAATTCAAATACACAATAATAAATAACCCTAATTCCATAAACAAACACTAACATTAGCTAAGTGAGATTAAGCTATAATCTAACATCCCAACAAACAAAAATTTAGCCTTTAATGAAATAATAATAAAAGCACTTAGAGTTTAATGAAGCCATTTCAACAATAATCTAAATATAAAAAATTACAACCAAGAAAATGAATAAAAACCTTCCCTTCAAGTAGGTGATTGAGTTTAAATGCTCCAATAATCTTTCTTGATTGAATTCAATCAATGTTTCAACAACCCACAATACTACAATATATGTGTAATAAATATTCTTGGATTATAGGCATAAAGTTTGAAGAAGAAAATGAAAGAAGAAAAAAACCAAGAAAAACTAGAGAGAGATGCGAAAGAGTCAAAGCCTCCAAGTCTAACCCTAGCAAAAGGAAAGGTTTGGTCATTTATATTTAACCAAAAAATGACCTTAAAAACCACAAAAATTGGCTAAACCCCTCAAGAAACAGCCATATGGGCCGAACTGAGTCAACTAGGTCGGTCCAGATTCTTTTTTGGTTTTTATAACTGCGAGGCCGCACAATCTAAATCTCATCACCAAGTTTCAAATATGATTAAGCCATGTTTTATCCGCGGCCACGTCTTGTTCGAACCGTGTCCGCGTGGTTCAGTTGGTAAATGGATTTTGCAGCTTTGTCCCTTTTTAATTATAATGAAGTCCTTCATCTTTCAATGACGGTCAATTTGGTCCCCACGTTTTCAAATTTCTTTCAAATAGGTCTTCCAGAATTGCACTTTAGGTCCTTTAACTTCTATGATTTTTCAATTTGGTCCTTCAGTTAATTGCACAACAGGTATGAAACTTCTGAAAATTTGCATTTTCATCCCCAAAGCCTTGAATCTTGCATATTTTTGGCTTCTTCTTTGATTTTTCACCTCAAACTTGGATGTTTACCTATTTAAACACAAAATATGTATAAATTAGTAGATATTTGCTCTAGATACTCCAAGAAATGCTAATTTAAAGGCATGAAATGTGCATAAACATGCACTTAAGAAATACCCCTGAACTTAAGTTTTTGCTCGTCTTAAGCAAGAATGTCCACTAGCACATTAGCGTATGAATGAAGGATCAACAATGCTAGATAACTTGTACATTTTTTCATGAGTGTGAAATTGTATGATCAATTCACAATTATGTTTCCAAAATGATGCTACAAAAAGAAGTTGAGCCTATCTCATGTTTGATCTCTGTGTGTGTGCGCATAGCCACTTCCAATCATCACTAAGATTCAAAGAAATATTGTAGGAATGAGAAATTTCAAAACAATACTAACCCACCTTAAGTGGTCAATTTCATTCATTTCCCTCTCTTGACATTCACCCCCCCCCCCCTCTAAATTATTTCTTTCATCTCCTGAGATGCAATCCTAGAGGTAATTCTCAATTCCCACTTTTCTTTTTCCACTATAGTTTGGTTGTGTTTTAACGGCAATCTCAACCATCTAGATATGCAATGACTCCTCAATGTTTTTAGGATCAAAGGGTTCGGGTTTTGAAATATCCCAATGGACTTAATAACTCGAGTAAAAAAGGCTACGAAGTGAGGTAGACTTATTTAAGCAAGTGCAACTAATTTTTTTTTATTTGTGTGTGTATACCCTATTCATTAAGATTTCTAATTGACCCATGTAACGAGGTTTAGGCCGATGACTCCCAAGTTTAAAACTTAATGCACCAAGTTTCAAAATACTCCAACAGGCTTAATTACTCGAGTAAAAAGACTCTGAGATAAGGTTATGCAAAAATTAAATTGGGCTTAGATCTCTAGCATTTTGTCATCACTTAGCTTATACTTAACATCAACGACAATCCATACAAATTTATATCAAGCATGCATGTAGTCACCGGCTCAACCACTCCCAAACTTGTCTCACGATAAGATCAAGAGATTAAGAGCATTGAAAAGAAATTAGATAGGTTGATAAAAATTGAAAATACAACCTCACAACCTAGTTCTTCTACTGCACAAATTTCTCCAATCTTCAATAGTTTCCAAATCTCACCAACAATTAGTCATGACTATTGTGCTCAAGAAAACTTAGGATCACACATGGAAGCAATTATAAGAAATGGGCACAAGTAGTATATTCGGTCATAATTCGTGAATTAAAAACAATTTCAAACATCAAATCATCTTAAGCCGACAAGGCTATCTAGAATGTCAATATCCAAAATAAAATGAACAAAATCAAACATCACAACATCTTAAGCCGACAAGGCTATCTAACATGTTGATGCGTGTCGCGATGCACCAAAATAATAATTAAATTCCTTGTTCACTATTACTAAGAATATAGCAGCGGAAGCAAGGGTCGATCCCACGAGGAACGGGAACTAACTTAGTGTCATGTCAATTAGAATCGTAAAGGGGGGTTTTGAGTTGAAAATTGCAATTAATCTAAATAATCAAATAAAGGTGTAAAATAGCTGGAATAAAAATCAAATAATAAAGAATCCTAGTTCTCAGGTTCGGTTGTGCCCTATCATAATATTGTCATTCCCCAAGCAACGCATGTACTATTTCCTTTGTTTTATTTATCACCCGGACTAATCAAAAAGCTCTAATTAATCCAATTCTTCCTTAATAATAATCAATTAGAATTAGTTCTCCAGTCAATTTAGAGTGAATGAACAACCTAGAATAAGCTCCCTAGATTTAATGCATTAACTCTGTGAAAACAAGAAGAATTAGGTGAACTAAATTATCAATTACATATGCTCGAATTGATTAATCTAGATTGGATTTTCATATGGAAATATAAAATTACCAATTGCTACTATGATTTGGATAACAAGACAAATACGAATCAAATTACCCAAATTAGTAAACATCAACACAATAATTAAAAGATAAGGCCTTAATCAATTAATACATTGTCTTGACGAAATTAATGTTCATGAGAAATCCAATAAATAAAACATAAAAACAAGAACTACGTTACGAGTTTGAGGAATGAATAATAAAATAATATGAACACAACGTCCCCCTTGAACTAGGTTGAGAAGACTAGCCACGCATTGCCATGAAGAATTCCCCAAAAATATTGTCTTGATTTTGGTGACTCTCAAAAATATATTTCTCTTTTTTTCTTGTCATGAACTTCCCTATTTATAACTTCAATTTTCGTGCCCTAGCTTTGGGAGCAAGAAATCCAAAATTATGGAAAGAATGGAAATAAGGAAATTTCTGACTTGAAGATTTACGGCCGCAACATTCCTTTTACGGCCGTAATTAAGTTTCTGCATATTTCCTTAAATTGGAGTTACGGCCGTAACATTTTGATTTACGGCCGTAACTTTTCCTTTACGGCCGTAAAGTGGTTTCTGCTTATTTTCAACTTGCTTCACGAAACTTTCACGGTCGTAACCTTATTTTCTTACGGCCGTAACACCTTATTTTCTTACGGCCGTAACACCTTTTCTTGCGGCCGTAAATATATTTGCACCTAAGTCCCCAAACTTCATTTTGAGCGCATTTTGGTCCTTTTTCCTTCTTTTCTCTTCCTTTGTGATCCTATACAATATAAAACATAAAATGCATTAATAATACTTAGATAGAATCACATTATGGCATATTCAAGGATATAAATGTATAAAATAAACGTTAATATAACACTTTTCACATGTTAAAGTGCAAAATGAAGTTTACACCCCCAAACTTGAATTACACATTGTCCTCAATGTGAAATAGAAACAAAGTGTAAAGAAGATAAGAGTTAGCAAAACTTCCCCTGTTTTGATGCTTGTTTGTGATGTTCAAGATTGACCTAAGCTTTCTTTGAATGTAGTTCATCCCCAAACTTGTTGAGGAAAATGTTGCTTATGATTTTCAAAAAAATTGTGACCTATAAAAGTTTGACAAATAATTAAAAGAAAGTAAAGTAGTAAAGTAAATAATTACAAGTAAATCAAAAGAGAAGAAAATTGGGTTGCCTCCTAAAGAGCGTTTGGTTAAAGTCATAAGCTTGACTTCTTTGGATTTTCATTATGGATCACGGAGGAGAACGGATGACTTTTCTCTTGAAGAGAAAAGTCACCTTCCAAGAATGGTTTCAGTCTTTTCCCATTTACCTTGAAGTTTCTATTTTGGGGATGATACAACTCAATTGCTCCGTGGGGATAAATTTTAGATATCGTGAATGGTCCCCACCATCGAAATAGAAGCTTTCCGGGAAATAATCGAAGTCTAGAATTGAAAAGGAGAACTTGTTGCCCAACTTCAAAGTCTCTCTTCACAATGTGTTTGTCATGCCATCATTTTGTTCTTTTTCCTTGTAGATACGGGCATTCATATGAGTTGAGATGAATTCTTCAAGTTCATTAAGTTGGAAACAATCACTTCTCACCGGCCAATTGTGCATCAAAATTCAATATCCTTGTAGCCCAAAATGCTCTATGCTCAAGTTCAACAAAGAGATGACATGACTTTCCAAAGACAAGGCAAAATGGAGACATACCAATAGGACTTCTGAATGTGGTGTTGTAGGCCTACAATGCATCATCAAGATTTTTAGACTAATCTTTCCTTGAACATTTACCGTCATCTCAAGAATTCTTTTCAATTCTCGATTTGAGATCTCCACTTGCCCATTCGTTTGAAGATGATAAGGGGTAGCTACTCGATGCTTTACTCCATACTTCGACAAAAGTGAATCAAGGAGGTGATTCCAAAAGTGCTTACCTCTGTCGCTAATGATAAGTTGGGGGGTTCCAAAACGTGTAAAAAATTTATTACCACCCGAGCATCATTAGTTGGCAAAGCCATCACCTCTACCCATTTAGAAATATAGTCTACCGCCACCAAGATGCATTGATTTGAGAATGAGGATGGAAATGGTCCCATAAAGTCAATCCCCCACACGTCAAATATTTCAACTTCCAAGATTGGATTCAATAGCATTTCATTATGGCGTGATATGTTTCCACTCCTTTGACATCGATCACATTTGGAGACTAATGTATAGGCATACTTGAACTATGTTGGCCAATAAAACCCGTATTGGAGAGCTTTTGAATCAGATTTGGAGGTTCCAAAGTGACCCCCATAAGGTGAAGAATGAAGCCTCTCAAGAATTACTTCCATCTCCTCTTTCGGCACACATCTTCTAATAATTTGGTCCGACCCCCATTTGAACAAATATGGCTCCTCCCAAAAGTAGCGTTTCACATTGGCAAAGAATTTCTTACTTTTTTTGGTAAGGAAAATCCGAGGGAAGGATACCACTAACAAGAAAGTTCCCAAAGTCCGCATACCATGGTGCCTCGGAGATTTGGAGAAGAGGTTCGGTGTGCAAAAGTTGTTCATCCGAAAAGGCTTCATTGATCTCTTCTACTCCCAACTCTTTAGGTTGCTCGAGCCTAGACAAGTATCGGCTACAAGATTGTCCGTTCCCTTCTTGTCTCAGATTTCCAAATCAAATTCTTGTAAGAGTACCCATCAATCAATCTTGGTTTGGCATCCTTCTTTGCAAGTAAGTATTTTAGGGCCGAGTGATCGGTATAGACAATTACCTTTGAACCGATGAGATAAGACTGAAATTTGTCAAAGGCAAAGACCACGACAATTTCTTTCTCGGTTGTGCAATAGTTCAATTGACCATCACTGAATGTCTGGATTTCATAGTAGATCACATGCAACAATTTACCTATCATTTGCCACAAAACCGCTCCCACAGCATAATCACTAGCATCAAACATGAGCTCAAATTGTAAGGTCCAATCCGGTGCCACAATAATGGGAGCCATGATAAGTCTCTCCTTAAGAGTGTTGAAAGTCAATAGACACTCTTGAGAGAAATGAAAAGTGTTGTTCTTCTCAAGTAGAGAACAAAGAGGCTTAGTTATTTTGGAGAAGTCATTGATGAATCTCCTACAAAATTCGGCATGCCCTAAGAAACTTCTTATACCATTCACCGAAGTAGGAGGAGGTAGTTTCTCAATGATTTGGATTTGTCAACCTCAATCATCTCCTTTGAAATCCGGTGGCCAAGTACAATTCCCTCTTAGACCATAAAGTGGCACTTCGCCCAATTTAGCACCAAATTTGTTTCTTCACATCTTTTTAAGACCATGCCCAAATTGATCAAGCATTCATCAAATGAAGAACCAAAAACCAAGAAATCATCCATGAATACCTCAATAAGTTTTTCCACCATGTCGAAAAAATAGCCATCATGCACCTTTGGAAAGTATCGGGTGCATTACAAAGACCAAAAGGCATTCTTCTATAACCAAATGTTCCATATTGACATGTTAATGTGGTATTTTCTTAATCTTCGGGGGCAATCAAGATTTGATTATACCCCGAGTATCCATCTAGGAAACAATAATGTGAATACCTTGCTAGCTTCTCAAGCATTTGATCAATGAAAGGGAGAGGGAAATGATATTTCTTAGTGGCATTATTCAACTTTCGGTAGTCAATGTACACTCTCCACCTAGTCACCGGCCTCGTAGGAATGAGCTCATTGTTTTCATTTTCAATCACCATGACTCCTCCCTTCTTTGGAACCACTTAAACAGGGCTCACACATGCATTATTCAAGATTGGATAGATAATCTCCGCATCCAACCACTTCAATACCTCGACTTTCACCACTTCCTTTATGTTTAGGTTCAAATGGCGTTGATGTTCCATTGATGGTTTGAGATTATCCTCCTTGAGGATCTTATGCATGCAAAGAGTAGGGCTAATTCCCTTGATAACCGCTATAGTCCACCCAATAGCCCTTTTGTGCAGTTTCAAAACTTCAAGTAACTTTTTCTCCTCCAACTCATTCATTGAATTTGAAATAATAACCGGGAAGGTAGAAGAATCGCCCAAAAATGCATACCTCAAATGTGATGGAAGAGGCTTGAGTTCAAGAATTGGAGCTTGTTGGATCAAAGGTAGTGGAGGAGAAGAACTCGCCCCTAATTCTTCAAAATATGGCCTTCTCTTATATGAATAAGACTTGATGACCTCCAAATTTTGTGCCATTTGTTTCAAGTCGAGATTATCTTCTTCTTCGATGGTTAAAGATAGAGGAAGGTAAGCTTCAAGAGGATTCTTAGAAGAACCATGAATGAATGATGCAGATACCTCTTGATCAACAATGTCCACCCGGAAGCATGAACTAGACTCAGAGGGATATTTGATAGATTTCAAGATATAGAACGTGACTTTCTCATCTTGAACTCTCAAATCAATTTCCCTTCTTGCACATCTACCAAAGCTCAACCGGTTGCTAGAAAAGGCCTTCACAAGATAATAGGAATATTAGGGTCTTCCTCCATGTCAAGAATGACAAAATCGTCCAGGAAGATGAACTTGTCCACTTTGATTAGAATATCGTCAATGACACCCCATGGATGCTTTACAGATCTATTGTCCAATTGCAATTATACTGTGGTTGGCTTTACTTATCCCATGTCAAATCTTCTGAAAATAGACAAGGGCAACAAATTAATACTAGCACCAAGATCATACAATGCTTTTCCAAAATTTAAATCACTAATTGTACAAGGAATAGTAAACCTCTCTGGATCTTTGATTGTTGGAGGCAATTTGTTTTGCAGAATAGCACTACATTCTTCTATCAACATCACCGTTTCATGCTCCTGTAGCTTCCTCTTATTTGAAAGAATGTCTTTCATAAATTTTGCATAGCTAGGAATTTGAGCTAATGCATCGGAAAATAGTATGTTGATGTGAAGCTTCTTAAAAACCTCTAGAAATTTACCAAATTGAGCATCCACCATGTGGTTTTGGAGTCATTGCGAAAATAGAATAGGAGGCACATAAGCTTTGACCGAGGTAGGAGTCTTTGTTGAAGTTTGCCCTGTTTCACTTTTTAAAAGTGGTTCTTCACTTTCAATTGACTCCCCCATGGGCTCTTTACCTTTTGAACATTCCACATTGGATTGAATCGTGGGCCTCTTCACCTTGATTTCCGGTAATTGAACTCCACTTCTTGTGGTGATTGCTTGTACATTTTCTCTTGGGTTTGTCTCGGTGTTGCTTGGAAATGCTCCTTGTTGTCTCTCCGTCATCATCTTTCCAATTGACCCACTTGAGTCTCAAGATATTTTATGAAGACCGCTTGATTTTGAAGAATAGTATCGGTTTTGTTCATATATTGCATGAACATTTCCTTTAGAGAGTTTCTTCTCTTGAGGTGGTGGAGGTTGAACAAAACCGGGAAGCTTTCCTTGAACTTGATTGTTGGACCAAGAAAATTTTGGATGATTACTCCAACCCGGATTATACAAGTTGGAGTAAGGATTGCCTTGTTGTCTGTTGAAATTTTGAGCATAATTGACTTGCTCACTTGATGTAGTAGCCATTTTGAACACTTGACAATCTTCAATCTTGTGTGCCGCTCCACATCACAAGGTGGTATGTTAGGATAGATTGCCTTGACCATTTGTTTTGTAGCCAAGTCATCATACTTCTTGAAAAGAAGGTCCATTTTTGCCGACAAAGCCACATGTGCATCAACTTCATGAATCCCTGTGGCCTTCTTTGGCACCATTCGGATGGTTGCCCAAGGAGAACTATGACTTGCCATTCTCTCAAATAGTTCAATAGCATCATTAGGAGATTTTGTAGTGATAGCTCCATTAGAGGCCGAGTCAAATGTCACCCGACTAAAAGGGTTCATCCCAAGATAAAAGTATTGAACTTGCATTTGCTTGGTGAACTTATGATTTGGACGCTTTCTCAACATGTCCTTGAATCTTTCCCATGCTTCATAGAAGCACTCCGTGTCAAGTTGACGGAATGTGGATATATATGTCACTCTTTAATTTTTCCACTTTTGTCATAGGAAAGTACTTTGTAGTGAATTTTTGAGCTAGGTCGTTCCATATTGTAATACTTCCAACGGGATTGACATCTAACCATTCACGGGCCCCATCTCTGAGAGTGTGGAAATAACCTCATATTGATAGCCTCCTTACTAATTTCCCAAATAATCAAAATTACTACACATCTCCAAAAACCGCGAGATGTACATGGATTCTCTTCGGTCATTTCATAGAATTGTAGATGTCCCTTGAAGAGATTTATGACATTCAGCTTTAGATGAAAATCTGAACGCCTAAATGGAGGATATGTAATACTCCCCCGATTTTGAGTGATGAGAGGGGTCATGAATTGCCCCCATTGGAAAACTACTTTTTTTTATAATTAAAGTCCTACAAGATTCATTGAAGTGATTTTTATGCCTCCTTCAATCTGTCTTGGGGGGTTTGGTTTCCCCTACCATATTATTCCAAAACAGATAAATTTACACTTAAAGGAGGGGGGTAAATACCTTACCTCCAAGATGAATGCCTAATTACATCTCATAGAACTCTAATTCTATATGAAATGCAAGCACACAATTAAATGAGGGGTACTTATTCCGTTTATACAAATTACTCAAGAATTAACAAAGAAATGAAAAACCAGTGCCAGCAAACTAAATCGATAACTTCGACACAACAAAGCTTCCTCAACATAAGAGAAATAATAGCAGGTCATCCAATTGAAGAACAAACCAGAATTAGTATAGTTAGGTTACTAGAATATTTACAACTCGAAGTTTATGCAATCTAGCCTCGCCCTTACCGATACCAGTGAAATCCTCAGTAGAGAGTCTTCTAAATCTTCTGTCTCTGAGCCCAACATTAGCCAACCAGTCAACAACTTTATCTCCCTCTCACCAAAAAGTGTGAAAACACTGTGACAGAATTACATTGGATAGCTTTGATAGCTTCAAGAGTGTGTTGAACCTTCCAAGGTCCTTTGTCTTCTTGTTTAATGAGTTCAATGGCAACATTTGAATCAGATTCAACCCATATATATTGAAAGTTCATCTCCTGGCAGAGTTGCAGACCTTTCACAATAGCACGAAGTTCAGCCTCCAATATAGACACTTCTTGCAACAACCCAAATTCTATTAACTTGAAACGCTACTAAAGTCGAAATATCCTGTAAATAAGTATTTTCAATAAATGACAAAATGCGTAAATATTTTTTTCTACAACAATAACAATTTAGAATCAAAATGCGGAAATGTCATTTGAATAATTTACTCACATCCAAGTGTCAATACCAAATATAATAAGCAAAATGGCAAAACTTGAAAAATACTAAAGTTCGAAAATTGAATTGATAAATGAAAACAAACTATTAAAATACTTGTTTCAAAATTTTACAAATTAAATGGTCTATCATTTAATCAAAATTTTCCTGCTCATTGCATTGCCTTGTCGAGCTCCTTAACCTAAGGGGGGGGGGGGGATATTGAGGTGAGCATAACAAATTATACTCAGTGGAGATACAACAATCAATTCAAGTTAAATCCAAACATAAAATCAAATTATAAATATAATACCAATACAAAATTTCCTTTTGAAAATGAATCGTGGGACGTCCCCAAGGACCCAATTTTGATATTGGACCTATTTACGGTCCCTGACAAAATGTTATTAATGCTAAATAAAATTGTGCATTGTGGGATAACTCCAAGGACCCACTTTCGATCCCAGACCTATTTACCGTCCCTAGCAACCTTTTCATACGTAGAATCATTTTATCACAATTAAAGTCACACATCAAGAAATAAAATGACAAAATAACCAAAATTTATTTAATGTAAACCCCGCCTCAAAATCTTGAAATTTTCTGGAAATTGAATTGATGTGAAACTACCGTGCTTTAAACTTTTCACGTGACCTCATCTAGCAAGCACAATTTAATATAATTAAAGATACTAATTTCCAAATTAATACTTTAAAACCTTTGAAGACTAGATTGAACTTTTATGAAAATTAGAAATGAGCAATTTGATAAATCATGAAGTTTAGGGTCTTAAATTACCCAAAATCATGAAGTTTAGGCCTTTAGGGCCAAGATGATGAAATCATAAAGTATTTTAAATTCAATTGGTAGAAGACTAAAACTTTAGGGCTAATGAGGGAGTTGAATTAAAAATGAGGATTAACTTAAATTCTCGGCAAAAACGTTAGGAACTAATAGTAAATTTTGACTTTTATGATGCAAAGGCCTCTTCCCATTTAAAACATTCTATTCGGCTTCAACAAATAGAGGAGAGAAGCTGCTGGTTTCGAAATCAATATTGGGTCTTAACGGTTTAAATGATTTCAATCGATTTTCGGCCAAAATTTATGCAAACAAAGAGAGGCGGACAAGCATGGATGTCCGACGACAGAGGTTCAACCGTGTGAGAGACAAATAAAGATTGGGCAGTGACTTTTTGGCATAAAAAAAATTCGGCAGAAAGGCAGCTACTTCGGCCAACTCGTTGCCGGAAAATACATGGTTTTGTAGTGTTAAAGTATTAACATGGAGATAGGGTATGAATAAAGGGGATTGGGTTCTTGGATATGGCCGAAGAGTTTAGTCTACTGTAAGTCTCAAAATTTCATTTTTTGAAACTTTTTTTTTTTGATTGAAAAGAACCATAATACTATAGAATTCCAAATGAAATCTTAAAAATTGTTTCCAAGAAGTTACCTGCAGAGATTTGTCGAGAATGATTTATTTAGCTTGAACTTGGAATTCCTTTGGCTGGAAGAAAAACTGATGAAATGTATTTACGTGAGACTAATGATCATGGTCGGATTAATGGAAGGAATTAATCCCAGATTGAGAGATTTAACTAGTTGAAATGCCCAGATTTCTTGTGAAGTTCTGCTCTGTCGAGAGTGAAATTTTGGTGGTGGAAAAATGTCTGGTTTTGGTTTTGACGCTGTTGAAGAGCCCTACAATCTTATGCTCCAGAATTTTGATTGGACAACAAATTTGGGCTGACCATATACTTAAACTTGGGCTAAGGAGGAATATTGGACTAAAAGTAATTTAAAATAGATTTTGGATATAAAATTCTACCCGATAAAAATAATAGAATTTAAAGATTAAAAAGTGTTTTGAATTCTTATATTAAATATTTTGCTCGAAAACTTGACGGAAATAAAATAAATTCTAAAATTTACAAGGAAAATCATAGCGACACAATTTAGTTTATAAAATTGACATTTAAAAATTCGGGTCGCTACACTTCTCCATAGAAATTACAAAATCCCAAGAGAATGTTTCCATCATTGTTTCTAATAACACTTATCCCAGCAGCCATTTTGTTATGCTTGAGACATCCATCGCAGTTTACTTCCACCCATCCCACTCGAGGTTTAACCCATTTAACAAGGCTAACTTTGTTGTGTGTCATCGAATGATTCCTCTGCGGAAGACCAGCATTGTTCATATTCGATATCAATCTGTCAACCCTCCTCATCACCTTCATAGAACTCATTTTGATTCCTTGATGTTTTGAGAGGTTCCTCTCCAACCAAAGATACCAAAAAGTTATCAAAGGAAGTAAAGGAATCAAACACTTATTGATACATGAGACCTTAGTAAATCTCCAATGTTGAAAAAGAAGAATAGGGCTCTTAAAATGGTTATCAGCAACACCATGTAAATGATTAAAAATAGTCCAGACTTCCTTCGCTATTTTACCATTAATAAAGACATGCTCAATAGTTTCAACATCTAAACAACATTGGCTTTTCGAGGGAAGGTAGGTTCCAAACTTAAGTTGGATAATATCATCGGTTAGGATATATTTGTGCCATAATTTCCAAAAAAAATATAGAGATTTTCAGTGGTAACAACTTAGCCTAAACAAATTTGTAAGAAGATTGTAGGGTGCTTATGCTTCTGAATAAATCCAGACATGATTTCACAATAAATATACCAGAAGTGTCTAAAAGCCAGTAAATCTTGTCTGGTCTGTTTTTGAAGACTGTATGCTGAATTTCATCCACTTTATAAACTAGTAGCTTGAGTTTTAACTTGGTGGTGTTCCAAACCTTTTCCTCCATATACTCACACACACATATGATTTGTCATGTAAAGCATCTGGGACTTCACGATATAATGGTCCCTTATCTAACCATTTTTCATACGAGAAAGATATACACCCAACACCAATTCTCCAAGCTATGTGAGGTTCCACTAGACTTCTGACCTTTAAAATCCTTCTCCAAACTAGAGAGTCATGTTGCTTAGGTTGCACCAAAGTAGGATGAGTATTTCTGCAATATTTAGTATTAATGGCCCAGCTCCATAATGACTCCTGAGCCTGAACTTTTCACCAGATTTTGCATTCAAAAGCTTTGTTAAATTTTTCTACAACCCAGAACTCCTTCCATAACAGGTAAACAAGCTCTGCTCCAAGATTACCAGTGAACATTCTTGTGTGCTTCATCATCCCCCCAGAAGTATGCATTGAGGAGTCTCTCAATACATGTAAAAATGCAAGTAGGAAGGTCAAGTACTTGTAGAAGATAGGTAGGTACAGAATCGAGAACATGTTTGATAAGAGTAAGTTTGCCTCCAGCAGATAAGTATTTGTGCTCCCAAGACTTGATTCGAGCCTTGATTTTATTGACAATGCCTTCAAACAAAATAATCCTTTTATGTCCTTTAAAAAGAGAAACACCCAGCTAGTAGATTGGAAGACTTTGGAACCTAAATCCAGTCCATAACTATTTTACTTCTGCTATTATCTTTTGTGACAGTGAAGGAACTTTTCTGAATATTAATAGCTTGGCCAAAACCTGCATCATATTTTTTAAGGAACCTCATAATTTTCTCAATTGAGCTTTTTTACCATTAGTGAATATGATTACTTCATCAGTAAAGGCCAAATGAGACACAGATATATTCCCCCCGTACTGGACATTCAAAGACGTGTTAGCAGAAAAGAGGTTGAGGAGACCTCTAGATAGACATTCCGCAAGAATTATGAAAAGAGATGGAGATATGGGGTCTCCCTGTCTTAACCCCCTTGAGACTTTAAAGAAACCATGCAAACTACCATTAATCAGAATAGAGAACTAACAATTGGTAATGCATGTATGTATTTTATCCAGCCATTGTCTGTTGCAACCAAAAGCCTCCATCCAACACCTTCATAAGAAAACTCCAAGACACTCTATCATAGGCTTTCGCCATATCAAGTTTTAGTATCACATTATTACCTCTCACCTTCTTATCCAAATTCCAAACCAATTATTGATCCAAAAGGATATTATCACAGCAATGTTACTCCCCGGAGTGAAGCCACTCTGATTTTGAGAAATAAGGCCTTGGAGAACTTCCTTCAATCTGTTATTCAGTAGTTTGGTAATGATCTTATTTAAAATATTACACAAACTAATGGGTCTAAAATCCCTCCATTCACTAGCATTATATACTTTGGGAATGAGGACTATAATGGTAGCTGAGACGCCTAAAGGAAGAATTTTACCATGGAAAAAATCTACAACTGCTTCCATAAGATCTTCCTTGATGATATTCCAACAATTTTGGTAAAATCCAGCAGAGAAACCATCCGGACCAGCTACGTTGTACTTGCTCATAGAGAAACACAGCCTCTTTCAACTCCAGTTCAGTAGGTAAGACATTAAGTTTAACATTTTCAGCTTCACCAACAATTTTGGGGATGGTTTGAAGTAAACTCTCATCATCAGTCATATTTTCTGCACTTAACATCTTCTAGAAATACTCAGCTGCAGACTTAGCTATTTGATCTTCAGATGTCAACCAGGTACCATCTTCATTTTGGATAGATATTATGGAATTTCTACATCTTTTCTTCTTAACCAAAGCATGAAAAAAATTAGTATTTCTGTCTCCTTCCAAACACCATTTAACTCCTGCCTTTTGTCTCCAAAGTTGCTCTTTATTGACCAAAATCTGGTTTAAATGAGCATAAGCTTTCTGGACTGCTGCTCTATCTTCAGGGGATTTAGAACAATCATATGCCCTCTCTTTAATAAGAGCCTCCTTCTCAACAGCTACAATTTTTGTAGTTACATTCCCAAAAGTGTTTTTGTTCCACTTTATCAAACAAACTTTCAATCTTTTCAATTTGTAATAAAAACCAAATAAACCCTTGGAATATGGAGACAATGAGGCAGTCCAATTTTCTCTGACAATTTGTAGGAAGGAATCATGATGACTCCATACATTTATGTTGTAATATATATATATAGTTGTTTTATTATTGTAATAGATAGGGACTAAGTAGGCATAGTTTAATAGTTGAACTTTGTATTTATTACTTGGATGTTGGAATGGAATAGACAGAATTTACCCTCACTATTTACATGGTATCAGAGACAAGGAAGAACCCTAGCACCACTGCCAACTCTTCCGGCTCCGTCCAGCGTCGGCGACGCCGGTGATAACCCAGTCAGACGCCGGCGTCTAAACCCTAGGCAGTGGGTTCGCGATTTTCGGTCTAAACTTTCAACCTCTGGTGTCGCGTTTCTGCTGTGCTTCTGGTCGAACGTTCCTCTCGACTATACGGTCCT
Source organism: Ligustrum vulgare (assembly GCA_963555705.1). Taxonomy (NCBI): domain Eukaryota; kingdom Viridiplantae; phylum Streptophyta; class Magnoliopsida; order Lamiales; family Oleaceae; genus Ligustrum; species Ligustrum vulgare. The sequence continues at coordinate 58,139,080 of OY743168.1, read as the reverse complement.
TGTTGTGCCTTCAGATCACTGGCTAGTCGGTCGGAAGTTGACTGCTGCTGCCGGAAATTGTGATTTTACACCAACCGAGTCGCCGCTGTGACCTCCTGCTCCCTCGCCCTCGCCCTCGCCCGTCGGAGTTTAGCCGAACTCCCTTCTCCAGTCCGCCTCTTTCCCGGCGGTGGCGTCACCCACTTGATTTCTGATTTTGGCTGCAGGTCCAGTCCAAGCAAGGGCTGAGAGAGAAAGAGCTTTTTTGGGCTGCTACGTCAATTGCTCCCTCTGTAAAAAAAAAAAAAAAAGGTGCTTCACCGGTCAGATTTCTCTCGACAGATTCTTGGTCGATTTTCTGGCCTCTCGCAATCCGGCAGCAAGTAATTTTTTCCCAATTTTTTGGAGTTTTCAGATTTCTTGTCTTGTTTTTTGCCGTTAGGGTATTGTGGTTCTCCTGATTTCTTGTGGAATATGTGGGTGATCTGTACTCAAAGGTGTTGGTGGCTTGGTGCCTGGTAACTCAATTGCTGTTTGTGATTGAAAATTTATAAACTCTTAGAAATATGGCTCCATTAATCCATGTAGCACAATCATCTTCTGGGGAAGGTATTTTTGGATTGTCGTCCACTTCTTCTGTATCAGACTCTTGGGTTATAGATTCTGGAGCTACTGATCACTTTACTTGTAATCCATCTACGTTTGATTCTTCGACTGTTTCACATATTAAGTCCGTCCAAGTGGCTAATGGGACTCCTGCCCAAGTAACTGGGGCCGGAAATATCTCATTCTCACCTACCTTATCTCTATCATCTGTCTTACTTGCACCTTCATTCTCTACCATTCTTTTGTCTATCAGTCAAATTACAAAGAGTCTAGATTGTTCTGTTATCTTCTCATCTTCTCATTGTGTCTTTCAGGACAATCAAACAAAGATGACGATTGGCACTGGTAGAGAAAGCGGAGGATTGTATTTTCTGGAGGGGACAAAGAAGTTGCAAACAGAGGCTAGTCATGGTCTTCAAGTAGGTAGTAAATCATCCCCTAGAGATAGGATTCTATTGTGGCATTGTCGATTAGGTCATCCTTCATTTTATTATTTAGAACACCTGTTTCCAAACTTGTTTCAAAATATTCCCAGTGGTAGTATGCGGTGTGAACAATGCATTTTTGCCAAGAGTCATCGTGTACCTTTTAAAGTCAGTTTTAATAGAAGTTCTGTCCCCTTTACCCTTGTCCATACTGATGTCTGGGGCCCTTTTTCTACTCCATCTGCCTTAGGTCATAAATATTTTGTTTCTTTTATTGATGATTGTACCAGAGTATGTTGGGTATACTTGCTAAAAACTAAGGGTGATGTAGTCAATGTCATTCCTCAATTCTTCAAAATGGTTGAGACACAATTTCATACACAAGTTAAGGTCTTCCATTCCGATAATGGTCGTGAGTTTGTGAACCAAACCCTTGCCCACTTCTTCATAACTCACGGGATTATTCACCAGACAACTTGTGCCTACACACCACAACAAAATGGCATAGCAGAGCGTAAGAACCAACATATTCTTGAGGTGGCTCAGGTATTATGCTTTACTATGCGTGTTCCAAAACGTTTTTGGGCTGAAGCAGTGACAACTGCTGTCTTTCTCATTAATCGTATGCCTGCTCGCATAATTGAATTCCAAACTCCTCTAAGGATGTTGTCACGTTTTCACTCTATTCCCTCTGCCTTAAATATTTGTCCCAAGATTTTTGGTTGTGTGTGTTATGTCCATGTGCACTCACATCTCAGAGATAAACTCGATCCTCGAGCCTTGAAATGTGTTTTTCTTGGCTATTCTAGCTCCCAAAAGGGCTACAAATGCTTTCACCCTTCTATAGGGAAATACTATATCTTTATGGATGTCGAATTTTGTGAATCTGAATCTTTTTTCTCTGATGATGTGTCGTTGGTTCCTCTTCAGGGGGAGATTAGTAGTAAAGAAGAGGAACAAATATGGTTAGAAGAAAAGAAAATATGGATTTCAGGGGGAAAGGAGGAGGTTGAAAGTGATAGATCGCCTAGGTTGTTCCAAAAGTGTTATACTAGGAGAAACCTAGATACTACCTGTACTCCAGCGCCTGTCTCCGAAGATACTTCTCAACACCCTCCCGACTACGACAATCCTTCTGTTGATACTACGGTGCCATCGGACTCTTTTGCAATTGAAAATGAGGTACATTCTCCTTCTTTACCTACTATTCCCATTTCTGATTCCAACCCTGCACCTTTAGACACTGTTGATGTGCATAGTAGGAGATATCCTCTTCGGAACCGTAACCCACCTGATAGGTTGGGTATCTCAAAGTCTAATTCTAATGCCATCTTTCCGATCTCAGATTATATCTCTTATCATTGTTTATCTAAGACTAACATGGCATTTGCCCTTCAGCTATCTTCCGTGTCTATTCCTAATCTCTTTCAGGAAGCTCTTGATCAACCTAAGTGGAAATCTGCTATGGTAGAAGAAATGAACGCTCTCCAAAAGAACTCTACTTGGGAGATGATTTATTTGCCACCGGGAAAAAGGACAGTAGGGTGTAAATGGGTGTACTCATTGAAATACAATTCTGATGGGACCGTTGACAGGTATAAAGCGAGATTGGTTGCTAAAGGTTACACACAGACCTATGGGATTGATTACCAGGAGACCTTTGCTCCGGTAGCCAAGATGAACACAGTTAGAGTCATAATATCATTAGCAGTCAATCATGACTGGTCACTGAGGCAATTTGATGTAAAAAATGCATTCCTTCATGGTGATTTGATAAAAGAAGTGTATATGGATCCACCACCCGGTTTTACTCCTCTAGGGAGTAAGGTATGTAAATTAAAGAAAGCTCTATATGGGCTAAAACAATCACCGAGGGCGTGGTTTGGAAGGTTGAGTTGTTCAATGAAGAGGTATGGCTTTAAACAGGCATTAGCTGATCACACCCTATTTTATAAAAGAGAGGGTCATGATGTTACTTTACTTATTGTTTATGTGGATGATATGATTGTTACTGGTAGTAACCCCTGTGAAATTGAAAAACTTCGGATTCACCTAACAAGGGAGTTTGAAATGAAAGATTTGGGTGTTCTAAAGTATTTCCTGGGCATTGAGGTATCAATATCCAAGCAAGGACTTATTCTTTCTCAACGTAAGTATGCTCTTGATCTTCTAGCAGAAACTGGTATGTCTGCTTGTGCCCCGGTTGATACACCTATTGAGGTGAACCATGGTCTGTCTATCTATCCTGATCAGATTCCTACAAATAAAGAGAGATATCAGCGCTTGGTAGGGAAACTGATCTATTTAACTCACACAAGACCTGATTTATCATATGCGGTGAGTGTTGTGAGCCAGTTCATGCATAATCCAAGTGATCAACACATGGGTGCAGTTATTCGAATTTTGGCGTATTTGAAGTCCTCTCCTGGTAAGGGCATCTTGTATACTAAAGGGGAGCATTTGGATATTGTAGGTTACACGGATTCTGATTTTTTCGGATCAAGATTGGATAGGAAATCTACATCAGGATACGTATCATTTGTTGGAGGAAATCTTGTTACTTGGAGAAGTAAGAAACAAAATGTGGTGTCACTGTCCAGTGCGGAGGCAGAATATCGTGCTTTGCATCATGCAACTACCGAACTTTCATGGCTAAAAATTCTTCTTAGTGAACTTGGTTTTGGTCCAAACAAACCCATGTTACTCTTTTGTGACAACACGACAGCTATAGAGATAGCTAACAATCCAGTACAACATGACCGAACGAAGCATGTTGAGCTTGACAGGAATTACATTAAAGACAATCTGAACTCCGGAAATATAGAAATTCCGTACATTAAGAGTGCTGACCAACTAGCTGACGTAATGACACATGGAGTTGCTAGTGGTCCATTTTATACTTCTATATCCAAGTTGGGCATGTGTGATATCTATGCACCAACTTGAGGGGGAGTGTTGTAATATATATATATATATATAGTTGTTTTATTATTGTAATAGATAGGGACTAAGTAGGCATAGTTTAATAGTTGAACTTTGTATTTATTACTTGGATGTTGGAATGGAATAGACAGAATTTACCCTCACTATTTACAATTTAGATATCTAAATGAGGACTTAAAACAGCCGAACCTGTATTGCAATTCAATATGAAGGGGCAATGATATGATGTATCTTTGTTAAGGATTTGGCCTTTAAAATTTTCAAACTGGTCCACCCACTGTGAGTTCACCAGAACCCTGTCCAATTTCTCCCAAAGTCTACCATTTTTCCACTTGAATTTATCCCCTTCCAAAGTAAAATCATCCACTCCACAGAATCTTATCATCTCGTGAAAGTCATCCATAGACCTGATGTTAGGATCATGCCACCTTCTCTTTCTTCACCTGGCAGAATAGCATTAAAATCACCCCCAATGAGCCATTGATAGTAATGAACTGCTCCTGGTTCACCAAAATTAAACAACCAATCTCTTTATACTAGATTATCCAAATATTGCCTGAGATGTTAGAAAAATAATTATCAAACTGGAAGGTATTTTTATATTCTTCAATTTTCTCTTGATTTACCATTGGTTCAAGATTGATACCCATCTGAATATGGTGTATGTGGATGAGACTTTTCAATCTTCGTTGCGAAGCCTTCTTGTGGATACCTCTAATATTCCATATTAATATGTTGACAGTCATAATAAACTGGTAAATTATTTGCATCCTCTCCGAGTCCTCCTTTTAACTTTCCCATCTGACTGTGGAAAACTGGTACCTTCTTGACTTAAAGATACAGAATCAAAACTTTTCCCTTCTCCTAAATCCTCCTGAATAATAGTGATGTTACCAGTAGATAATCTCCTAATGTGTGATACAATCAAAGCTTCATCCCCAAATATGGTCTTGTTTAGCTGAACTTGATTCAAATCAATACAAACATCAATTTCCCTCGAAATAGAGTTATTAACTTCAACATTGCTGACTGATGTGTAAAGGAATTTTATTATCATTAGGCTCCCCCTCAATAGGGAATGCAGGCTCCAAATTAGTGATAACCAGGTCTTTATTTATCTGTGATACAATCTCCTCATCCTCAGTTTGGAGAACTTCAAATGGATTAGCCAACATAATCCCTTTTTCAGGAATGGGTTCCTCCTTCCTTTCTTCAGTCTTTTTAGCTTCTTTTCCTTCAGTAAACTTCTCCATCTCATCATCATTCTTGCTAAGACTGGGCCCCACCTCTTCCTTTCTTTGTATCTCAATCCAAGTACCTTTACCTTTCTCAGAACGTTTAAGGATATTCCTAGGGCAAATTCTTTTTCACTTGCAATAGGTTTATTCAAACTTTGGTTTTCCTTCTTCTAGTAACAATGGGCTTCCAAATGACCATTGTGGTGACAGAATGAACAATAACGTGGCTCATCCTCGTAAACAATCTGTTGCCATATCGCAAACTCATCATTTCCAATCCTAATTCTCTCAATTTTTGGCTTCTTATCATCAAATTCCACACAAATACAGGCTAAATTAGGCCTGGTTTTAGTAGTTGTAGGCTCATCAATTTTCAGCGGATTTCTACTTGCTGAAGAAATCGAATACAAAATTGGAAAACCACCTTCATTTACTACGGGATTCACCCCTTCTTGATTATCATCCGCCATATTACCTTGTATTCATTGTTATCGAACTTGTTCCCTTCTTTCCCTGATTTGCCTTTGAAAAGTTCGTTCGGATTCGGGATCAAATGGAAGAATACCCCAAGTTGGACGTTGTTGCATATACAAGTCCAATATACCTAAAAATAAAAATCAAAAGAAGAAAGTGGTGAGAATGAGAAGACAAATCAATCAAATTATAATAAATGTTTTTAGTACAAATGTTTTCAATCCCCGACAACAGCGCCAAAAACTTGTTCGCTAAAATCGTATATCGTAAGTGCATGGTTCAAATTCAAGTAGTAGAGTGGACTCGAAGGGTTCCGGTTATCATACCCACGAGGATCGATCAATTTGTAATTAAGATTGATGATTCTAATTTGAATGAAAAGTCCAAGTAACATAACAAGATTTGTTTTCTTAACTAGTTAATTTAAATAAAGAAATGACAATATAAAAGTTATGAAATGAAGATGATTTTGAAATAGATTGAAGTTGGGGAAATGTTGGGATATTTGATTTTCACTTAACTCTCACTTAACACAAATTTTGCACTTTTTAAGAATAATGGTTTACCTAAATCATATGTAAAGTTTAATTATCCTTAGAAAAAGAATTGCTTCTCTCAAATGTGAATTGCCATACTTGTAGCTCTTGCTTGCTTTTTACATCCTTATTAAACAACTGCTCAATGCATTGTTGAAAACTAATTGGAAATACCACTTAACGTAATAGGGGACAATGGTACTCTTGTATTGATGACATCAATGCCTCAAAGGAGAACAAATAAAATATAATTAAGTTCGTAATAGTATTTTTTCTCGATTCCCCATCCGTGTTCTATATTTTGCATCATCATGCATGCAACGCGTGCTCAACCCAATAGTATGAAGATAAAAATGACAGAAATTGAATAAAAGTTCAATTACGAGTATAGAAATTCACATATCACATTTGAAAATTAGTAGTAATCAAGTCTTTACACGTCTTATGTATATGATAAATGATATACGTATTCTTTTTTAAAGTAGTTGAGGTAATATTTCTTTAAGTAGTTGACATAATCGATATTGTTATAAAAATTAAAATTATAAATTGATTGCATTTTGTAAAAATTAATATTTTGTTTAAAGTTTTCATTGTACTCCTCGAAATATTATTAGACAATTGTTAAAATATTAGCTTAATAAATAAATCACGTGTCATATATTAAGAAGTGTTTGACATCATAGGCAATTGAAAATTTGATTTATAAAATATGTATTTTAAGTTGCAAGAAAATAAAAAAATTGTACATAGTAATTATATTTTATTGTAAGTAAATGTGAATTAAAACTTGAAATAGATTTTCATGCAACCTACGAAAATAAAAGTCAAAGATTAATGAAATTTTAACATTTTTGATTGAAGGTCATGTAGTTATTACATTCGTAATATGCATTTTAAATTTTGAATTTTAAGTAGGCAATCCAATTTTTTGAAAATTTTAGATGTATTATTTTAAGTATTACTAGTTTTGGCACGTGCAACTGCCAGTATTTTCCTATCAGATAATTTTCGAATAATGATTTCTTGTTTGATACTCCTCATGTTCCATAAAAATAGACTCATTTCTATTTTTACACAGATTAAGAAAACATAATTATTATATGATGGAACTATAAATTTGCTTACATTTTACTTAATATACTCCTACATTAAATAATAAATAGTTCATGTGTTGATAACAATGCATATTAAATAGGAGTATATTAAAAAATCAAGACGTTAATATAATCTCATTAAGGAAAGTAACCTATAACTTGGGACAAACTAAAAAAGGAAGCGAAAGAAAAATTAATGAAAAATGAAATACATTGCTAATAGATCATTTTAAATGACTAAATTTTTTGCTACATTTTAGTAATTCAAAAATAATGTAACAAAGTAATGTACGAAAGTTTCACATCAATATTTAGATATTGTTATTACGATTTTATTTGAACTCTCATAATTAACTTAACAAAAAAAATAACACAAAACGATAAAAATAGGAACATGAGAAGGTCTCCATAAAGATGTCCAAAGTAATCTTTGGACAGGTGACCGAATAGTGTATTAAATCAAATTGTTGCCCATATAGTGTTTAATTGGATGAATTTGCCTAAATTTAATTGGATGAATAGTGTTTTAATTGATGGGAAATCCGAGCAATTTGCTTGCATAGTGTTTAATTGGATGAATAGTGCATCCAATTGTTGCCCACATAGTGTCTAAATTGGATGAATAGTATTTAATTGCAATTGCGCCTAAATTGAATGAATAACGTTTAATTGCAATTGGAATAATGCTTAAATTGAATGAATGGTGTTTAATTGCAATTGGATGAATAATAGTGCATCCAATTGTTCTTCGCATATAGTGATTAATTGAATGAATAATGTCTAAATTGGATTAATAGTGTTTAATTGCAATTGAAATAATGCCTAAATTAAATGAATATTGTTTAATTGCAATTGGATTGGATGAATAGTGCCAATTTCATATTCAATCTTTTATGTATTGTAAGATATACTAATATTTAGGGTGTGTTTGATTGTGATTGTGGAGAATTGGTGGAAAGAAAATATTTTTCAAGGTATTGATTTGCTTGAAAATTATTTTCGTGAAAAATATTAATTGGAAGTGTTTGATTGATTTAATTTTCTAGGAGGAAAAAGTGGGAAATTTTTCAAATTTCATTGTTCAATTGACATTATTTTTCATGACAAATAAAGTAAAATTTAGCTATTTTAATTATATTTTTTTACCTTTTTAACACACTTGTGTACTTGATAATAATAATAATATTAATTTTTGAAAAAAATAAAGTAATTAACAATAACAAAACTGATCGAACGTGATGAACCATCAAAATGCCAAAAAAATATATTCCGACATTTCTAATCAAATAGGCGCATGGGGTGGGTGGAAAAGATTTTCCATGGCAAATTTCAAGTGTCAAAGACCACAATTTGAAGAAAGTTGGAAAAAGTTTTCATTTCCCATGACAAATAATGGGAATCAAACGCAGCCTTATAGGCATAATAATATTGATTAAAGGATGAAGTAAACATAACAATACATATTTTCTGAAAAATTTAAAATAAAAACTATAGTAATAATTCACCACACAACTCGAAAAATTATTTAGAAAAACACTCAAATATTGAAAGGATAAAAGAGATGTAAATCTGAATTAAAAACTATGAAATGTTTTTTTATGTAACCTTGAAAATAAAAGTCACGAATTAATAGAATTATAATATTTTGTATTTGAATTCATGTGATTATTGCATTCATAATATATGTAAACAATGGAAATGAGACTAATGAATAGACAATTCAATATTTTAAAATTTTGAATATTACATTGATATATTATATGGCCCTTGTTTGATCCATTATAATATAACAAATTTTTCTATATCTTCCTTTCGATCACACGCTCTGCAATATATATTTCTCTATCTCAATTTTAAATCCCATTTTTTTTTAAAAAAAATCACTATTTCAAAATACATTTTCTTTAAAATTTTAATGGGGATTAAACAAGGGCATAATCTATTTTGGTAAACAAATTATGTTTATAAACAAGAATGTGAAGATTGAAGATAAAATATGTGATTGAAAAGTTACTTCAAAAATTTATGTGATTAAAAAGTGATTTTAAAAAATATAGTTTATAAATGTATTTATAAATAAGTTACCAAACCAAGATGGTCATAATAATATTTATTAAAGGATGTTTAAATAGTGGAGATAAAAAAATATGTGTGATTAATAAGTGGTTAGAGAAATTGCGTTATTTAAAAAGGTGTTGTTAAACAAATTTGTCACTGGAGGCTAATTATAACTTGTATTTGATAAAACAAAAATTTTCACAACAACTTTTCAAATTTAATTTAAATTATCTATTTTTAGTTACTCACAATTTTTTACTTTTCAAATATTTTTAAACCATACATCAATAAAAAAAATCACAAAAGTTAAAACTTTTTCACATTACCAAATTGTCTCATAATAATATTATTACAAGGATAAAAAAAAAAAACATAATAATAGGTATTTTAAAGTTACCGTCTAATAATAGTTCAATGAACAGAAATTAGTTATTATATTATTAAAACGATTAGAAAAGATCGAGTTGAATTTGTTATAGCTCCAGCTTGATCCCACGTCTCGACGGCTTCTCGCCGCCCAATTCAGGTAATTTGCTGATTTTTTCTTTCATTATTCTCCGGGAAATGTAGAATACCGGTCGATCTAGCTCCCTTCTTTCGTTGTAGCAAATTGATCAGCTGGGTATTTGATTTTATAGAATTCTAATGGATGAGTTGAGAAATGGAATTTTACTTTTAATCCTTTGGAACTTCCATCCAGTTGCAGTATATGTAATTTTTGCAGTGTTTAGCTAAGAATCGAAATGCATCACAATCCGGCAACAGTAGAGGAACAGTTGATACTGAAAGCAATAAGAGAAGAATGTCCATGGGAGAGTCTTCCCAAGCGCCTTCAAACTACCTTGAGTTCTAAAGAAGAATGGCATAGGAGGTTCTTCTTTTGTTTTGATTTACTTTTACATTCCAAATTTTCGATAGGTCATTCTGGTGCAACTTTTATTATTATATAGGAGTATATGAATTGTGGTTCCTAGTTGCCTGTATGACGCTGTTAATGTATAGATTAGCAGGCTCAACCTTTTTCCCACATAGATCTTAGATGAATTTAGGACGTTAGCAGTATGCTATTCAGTGGAGTTTTGCACGTATTCCTTGTGTAGGCCGATGTGATTTTACTATTTGGTTGCAAATGCACGATGGTATTCTGTATTTCTTTAAATTTTCTCTCGCCTTATCTAACAAGGTGTGTGATGTTCTCAAATATGGCAGCATGGAGTATATTTCTAAAGATGCTGATGGTTTGTCAAGTGTTTAGACTATTTCATTTTTTTTTTTTAATTAACTAAAGCACCAGTTGATGGGGGCATACGAATGAGAATCATGAAGTCGGAGTTCGAAGAAACAAATCATAAAGTCTGAGTTCAAAGTGACAAGTTTTTTTTGGCTATAGTGGCTTTTATTAAGTAAAGTAATGCAAATAGGTGCAGGGTATTCCAGATTCCCGACAACAAGATAACAATATATCCACTTCGGAAGCTTATAGTCTCTGTCCAAAATATTTCCTGCAGTTTTAGAACCTAAAATGTTTGTATCTGCATCTCGTAATGTCCGTGGAATATTTTCTCATAAAATATTGGATTAATGATGGTATTTCTGTTTTTATGGCTATAATTTTTAAAGCTTTAATGAGGCCAAACAAAGAGTTGAAGTCTGTTTAGTGAATATAAACCTACAAGTCACATTTGTGCTTCTAGTTTTCTTGGTCATGATGCAGATTCAAACATGCATTACCGTAAAATGCTAGTTCTAATTTGTCATTTTAAACATAAAAAAATTCTTTCTTTACTAAATCCTTGAATATTCATATCATTGTGCTAATTGGTGAGGTGATCTTCTTTGAGTTTCCATTCCAACACGATAACATATAAAACGGCCAAAGCCTGTTCATAAGTACAATGCTAGTAGTAGACATAATGGATTAGAATTTCTCCTCCCAGCCATCTATTTTAATTTGAAGTATCAATATAAGAGTTACCCTAAAGGAAGACAAAAGAGCCTGCCAAGGCTATTTGAAACTCAAGGAAGTAGTTGTCTACTATCAGGTTTCAAAGCATTTTTCTCTGCATTGTTGTATAATATAACAAGTATTTTTGATTGATTAGTATTAGTTGGTAGGTTCAGCCATTTGTTATTTTACTGACCAATGTTCCAGCTTAGGACCATATTATGAATCAATTATAATACGTCAATGGATTTGTGATGGGGAATGAATATATATTTCAGTAGTTTTGGTTATCTAAAACTTGATCACGTGGAGAGTTATTTATCAGATCTTTTGTTAAATTTAAGTTGCTTACCCTGTAAAAGGGAACTTAGGATTTCATTTACAGGCAGACTATTATTGATGATTGAATATTAATATCTTTTTCCCCAAAAGTGTTCTTATCCTTCTCTATTTCTCTCTCTATTAAGTCCTAGATCAATTAGTTTGCCTTTGTTTTGGTGGATGCTATAAACCCATTATGGATAACAAAGATGGCCTTTTGTTTTTATTGATTCTTGAAGAACTAGTTGCTGCTTGTATAGAGAGTTGGATGGGTTTATATGGGCAGCTATATTTGGTTATGACATTAATTAATTGATACTTTGTATGTCTAATGTTAATGGGTTTTCCACTCTGATGCCAATAATAGATGTTTAATTTCCTTTGATGACCTTCCACTGGCCAAGTGACCATCTGATCATGCAGGATAATTGAATACTGCATAAAGAAACGACTCCAATGGAACACTTGTTTTGCTCGTAAAGTAGGCAAAGAAGGTGAATACTATGAAGATATGATGCGCTATCTGCGAAGGAACCTAGCAGTGAGTATTAAATTTGAATTTACTTGCTAGTACAGCTTTATTGCAGTTCATATATTTAGTTTAGAATTTACTTCTGAATGCTTAATACTTAATGCTTTGAACGCCAGACTATTTATGGTTAATATAATTGCTTGGTGATAGATTAAAGAGTAAAAGGAGTCCTATGACTGGAGGAAGTCTTTCTGTGCTTATCCATGAGTCTAAACGATATATTCAAGATTTTTTGAAATCACAGAACTATTTAGCTCCTACGGCATACTAAGCATTTATGGTCCTGGGTCATGAGCTCAAGTTAAAATGTGAATCGAAACCTTTGGTTAAAAAAGTTTGGCCTTATGCTAGGAAAATTTACTACAGAAGCTATTACTTGTTAGGAGATTGACGGAGAAGTATAGAAAAAAGAAACAAGAACTATATATGATTTTCTTGATTTAGAAAAAAGCCTATAATAGGTTGCCTAGGGAAGTTCTATCGTGGGTTCTTGAGAGTTCGAATTTCTAATAGATGCATCAATATTAGTAAAGATATGTATGGCAGAGTGTCACTAGCCTAAGATGCAGTGGCGACAATATTGGAAATTTTCCTATCACCGTAGGCTTGCATTTTCTAAATTAATTTCTTGAGATGTATTCAAGACGAGGTTCTTGACATATACTTGAGGACAGAGTCTTCGTTGATGAGACTAGAGAGAGCTAAAATTGTAATTAGAATTTTGAACTAATACTTTCGAATATAAAGGTTTTTGGTTCAATTAAAAATAATAACAAAGTACGTGCATTATCATTTTAATAATGATAGAGTTAAGGATAATAATAAAATCATTTTATGATCATTGCAATAAATTATTAGTTTTTGGTATTTAGGTTTTGTTTATTAACATAGAATGAGGAAATGAAGAGGATGTTAAGATGGAGGTGTAATTGAAGTAAATTTGATGATGTAAGAAATGAACATATGCCAACAAGTGAAAATAGCACTTATTGAGTATAAACTAATGGGAGGATGATTTAGCTGGTGAGGTGGGGCAAATTTTGATTAGCACAAATAGGCTCCTGTTCATCACATTGATGCAATATTCAATAGACTCTAACTAACATAGAACGTTGTGATTGCTAAGGATCTAATCGTTTTGAGTTTTCTAGTAGGTAGCAATGAATAGAAGGGAGTGGCGAAAAAGATTCAAGTAGTTGACCTCAAATCTATGGGGAATAAGGCTTTTTTTTTTTTTTTTTTTTTTTGTGTTGCACGATTATTAGTTATTTCCTATTCAAGTGGTAAGTGGAAGGATTCATCTTCTGCGGCTTAATCATGGCTCTTCCAGATAACTAGACATGGCTTAGTTGAGTTGACCTAAATTTAATATAATCATCGAGTTATAATATTATAGTAACTAGGATGACATGCTTGTATTTATTAACATTCTGAACAAACATGCAAGTTAAATGCATCAATCTTATCAAATAATATCATGAAGGTCGTAATTTTTTACTTCCCACTAAAATAATGTCTTTTCTCATGTATTATTAGTTAAATAATGTATACATTGATGTTCATGCGCTACAAGAGTAAACATAAATTTTCCAATGCTAGGCACTTATTATTGTTATTATATTTGGAATTGCAAAAGCTTTGCTATTGAGTCGATTTGTTCATTGGAATTGCGGTGCTTTTTGAATATAAGAGGAGAGTGTGAGATAAATAACTGAAAGTACAATTCTCATGCCAAATTGTTACCAGCATACAGAAACGGGAAAAGCTAGTGAATCGTGAAGAATTTACACACAATCTAACATATTTATTTTGTCATGCTAAATGTTTGCTACTGTCGGGCCATGGAAATGCTATTAACTTATGGAATCAATTTATTTAACAAGGGTAATTAAAGTTTCCAACTAAAACCGTAATGTGATGTGGATTCTGTTATGATTACTATTAGACAACTATCATAGGATCCCAAACTTTTATAACTTTTCATGCCCATTTTCTTTAATAAAACTGGAAAGAGAATTACTTAAGGTAAGCGTTACTTATCTAGATCTCGCGTGTTGTCTTTTGCTTATGGGAAACAAATAAAAGAGCTTCTGCATTAGCAACTGAGATTCAAAATGATGACACCTTTTGATGTAGTATCTTGTAGAAATATAAAGAGCCCCTATTTGACAACCTTTTAAACAAAGCTCTTTTTTCTCATACTCATTTTCAATCACACATTCACACAAAAAAATATTCTGCACGTCAACCAAATTTTTTCCCCTACTTTTAACCACACATTCTCCAAAAAATCACCATTCAAAACATCAATTTCTCTTTAATATGGTTGTCAAACAGGGGCATAGTGTCGCATCTTGAAATTGTAATCAGCTTTGGCATATTGAGGTCTTGCATTTACTTATAAGTATTCTTTTTGCAGCTGTTTCCCTACCATCTTGCAGAGTATGTTTGCCGTGTTATGAGGGTTTCACCTTTCAAGTATTACTGCGACATGATATTCGAAGTTATGAAAAATGGTATGTGCATACTGGAGTTCTCTATTTAACTAGCATTCACACTTCTAGCTAGATGAGATAGTATGCCTTGCATACATGAAACTTAATTTTTTTCAAATAAATATTACATCACAGTAGTCATTGGTTATGTTTTATCAAGCTCAAAAGAAGTATCTTATCCATTTGAAGTTCTAGGATCATGGTTGTTGGAAGGGCAGAGTCAGGTGTCTCCAAGGCATTATTGATTATTTTATGCCCTGAAGCTCAAAGAAGCATGTTTTATTAAATAGTTAGGATTCGACTCCCTCTTTATCTGAACCACTAAGTTTATGTCAAATTTCTACATTGCCTTCAATTTTTCTTCTTCTGAAATCAATTTAGTTGCTGAAAATGCATATAAGATCTTATCCCAAATTCATTGGAGTGCTGATTTTACTCAGATATATGGTTAAATAAGCTCACATTTCTGTTATTCACTGAAACAATTTCTTAATTTCATGGATATATTATGCATTTATGGATATTTTTGGATATAATGTGTTAGCTCTGGCCAAGCATGTTGAGCTTAAACACCAAAGGTTTTGGTGCATCTATAAGCTTGCACATTTAATCTAGGAGTTTGCCCAGTATGTTGAGTTTTACTGGCCCAGTGAAGGAAATAGACGTCCCACTTTAGGCCCCTTCGCGATCACTGTCCCCGACACCTGATCCTGCACAAGACAACCACCACGAGAAAAATGAACATTACAGTTATGATCCACGAGTTGTCCAACAGAAATCAAATTTGTAGATAAACCAGGAGAGACAAAAACATTTTGTAATGAAGAGCCCAAATTACCAACAGCAGTAATAGGAAGAGTACTGCCATCAGCAATCTGAATGTTTTGTGTCCCTCCGTACTTACGAACATCATGGAGGCCAATGGGACTACCAGTCATATGATTAGAAGCCCCCGAATCAACAATCCAAGAAGATATGAGGTTAGTACCGGTACATTGTAAGCCCAAAGCGGAAAAAGCTGACACAATCATCTGTTGAACCATGGCAGGTGTGAGAACAGAAGAATCAGAGCTTACTGTGGGTGGAGTAGACAAGGGTTGAGCAGCAGCTTGAAATGCATGGGGTTGGCGATTCTGAGGCCGTACTCGACAGTCCTTGATGATATGACCTTCTTTCTTGCAGTAGTTGCAAAACTTCTTAGGGCAGTTGCGAGCAATGTGGCCGAACTCTTTGCAACTGAAGCACTGTACTTTATGCTTTCCTCTCCCTTGCGCCGCATATGCTACATTCACAGCTTCAGAAATGACCTTTGGAGGAATCATACCCATTTGAGTGGATAATCGCTGTTCTTCACGGAGTAACTCTCCCAAGCAAATATCTAGAGATGGAACTGGATTTCGGTTCAATAATCCAGCTCGAACAGGTTCAAATTCAGGTCGAAGTTTCATTAAGAATTGATCACGCTGGCTTTCAGCATGAACTGCCTGAAGAGCTTCGAGTGCCGCAGTTGGAACCTTAGAATGTACTATAGCAGAATACTCGCTCCAAATATTAATAAACTCAGAGTAAAATTGTTCAACAGTCAAATTACCTTGACTGAAATTGTTAATTTCCAATTCTAACTGAAATTTCCGAGCACTGTGATCTTGATGATAAACCCGCTGTAGATAGGCCCACATTGCCTGAGCCGTAGTAAAACTCCGAAGATTGGTGATAATATGGGGCTCAATTGTTCCCAATAAGTAAGAAATTACCTTAGCATCCTTAACCTCCCATTGTGCAAGTTCTTTTAAATCAGTAGGAGCAAGAATAGTGCTGTCAATATGATCAGATAATTCTTTCCCCTTTAAGAACATTTTAAATTGAAATTCCCATGTAGGAAAGTTCTTTCCATTAAAACGAACAATTGTATTTTCAAACGACATGGTGAAGATGATAAAAAATTAAGTAGTCTCGTCCAAATAAAATAGAGAATCCAAACCACACACTAACCCACAGGCCCACTAAATCAGGATCCAACAATATTTAATATTCAAGCCCAATAATAATATTCAAGCCCAATAATAGAAAGCCCAAAGATTATTCTTCAATAATGACACAAAATCTCCTGCCTCAGTAATACCGAGCCCAGTCCGATGATACCTGTGCAAGCAATCGGCGAAGAGAGATGCCAATGTCGAGGTTGCGCTCCAAAAACGTGCTCGGATTCGACTTCAGAGCCACGCCAGCCCAATACCTGTCCAAGCAGTCGACGAACTGAGATGCCGCTGTCGAGGTCGCGCTCCGCAATCGTCCCAAGACTCGACTTCACAGCCACTCCAGAGTCGGCCGGTCACCACCCAGGAACACTTGACTGTCCGCCGAGAAGATTGATGGATACCCACCCACCAAATAGTGCACCTACAGCCGCACCTACAGCCGACGACGCACCAAATAGTGCACCTACAGCCGACGACGCAGAGTTTGGCTACTACTCTGCAACCTCCAAAATCAGAAGACCCGCAAGAAACAGAAAAGAATTTCTTTTCTCGTTGCACACGAAGGATTGAGACCACACAGATGAATATCAAAGTAGAGGCTCTGATACCATGTCAATTGGTCTGAATGCCCATTCTCTTGGGTCTCCTTTCATTATATAGAAGAGAACATACATATACAAGGTAAGAATCTACAACCTAATTACATGCAACTTACCATATATACAATTTACCATATATAAAGAATTCCTAAACTATAGCAAATCAAATATTACGTATCCTAAATTATATCTGGTAACATCCCCCCTCAAATTGATGCTGGGAGATCAATAAGCATCAATTTGTCAATCAAGAACTGAAGACGATGCCGAGAAAGAGCTTTTGTGAAAATATCCGCAGTTTGATGTTCGCTAGAAATGTGAGGCAAAGCAATGACATGCTTATCGAAGGCCTCGCGTATGGAGTGACAATCGACTTCGATATGCTTTGTACGCTCATGGTAAACCGGATTAGCAGCTATCTGAATTGCACTAGTGTTATCAGCATGGAGAGGAGTGGAATGCAGCTGAGGAAATCCAAGCTCCCCTAATAACCCACGGAGCCATGTGATCTCAGAGCAAGCAGAAGACATAGCACGATACTCGGATTCAGTGGAGGATTTGGAGACTCTGTCTTGTTTCTTGCTTTTCCAAGAGATGAGGGCACTTCCCAAGAACATACACCATCCAGTAACAGAACGACGAGTATCTGCACAGCCCGCCCAATCAGCATCACTGTATCCCACCAACTTTAAGGAGGATTCCTTAGGGAAGAACAATCCACGTGAAGAAGTGCCCTTCAAATATCTGATAATACGACGAACAGCAGCTAGATGAAGATGTCGAGGGGCCTGCAAAAATTGACTGACCTGTTGTATAACAAAAGAAATGTCGGGCCGAGTAATTGTCAAGTAGTTCAAACTTCCAACCAGCTGTCGGTACAAGGAGGGGTCTGAAAGAAGTTCGCTATCCTCACGAGAAAGCTTGAGATTTACCTCCAACGGGGTAAGAACAAGGTTACCCGATTGGAGACCACCCAAAGAAATTACTTCCTGTGTATATTTGTGCTGATGTAACAACATACCAGACGAAGTATTCTTGATCTCAAGGCCGAGAAAGTACTGCAACGGACCAAGATCTTTCATACGAAAAGAGTCCTTGAGATGCTGTTGTAATTGCAGTAATAATTCAGTGTCAGATCCTGTAATCACAATGTCATCAACATATACTAGGAGTAACACAATTCCTGCAGAAGTCTTGCGAAGAAAAAGTGATGAATCAAACTGACTTTGAGCAAACTGAAAGGCAAGCAAAGTGGAGCGAAATTTATCAAACCATGCACGAGGAGCCTGTTTCAATCCATACAAGGACCTGCGTAGCCGACAAACATCTGATGAAGGTGTATTAAACATTCCAGGAGGTGGAGCCATATAGATTTCTTCCTTTAGGTCTCCATGTAGAAAAGCATTCTTTACATCCATCTGCCTGAGAGACCACCCTTGTGAAGTTGCAAGTGCTAAGACAGTCCTAACAGTAGTCATCTTGGCAACTGGGGCAAATGTTTCTTCATAATCAATACCATATTCTTGGCGATTCCCAAGGGCCACAAGGCGAGCCTTGTATCTATCAAAGGAGCCATCAGATCGAAGTTTCACCGAATACACCCATTTACTGCCAATCGGTTTAACACCAAACGGACAACCAACAATATCCCAAGTGTGATTTTCTTGAAGAGCATGAATCTCTTCTTGCATAGCTTCCTGCCAGCATGCTTGAGAAGCTGCCTGAGCATAAGAGTGAGGAATAGAAACAGTATCGAGAGTGGCAGTCAGCGAGGTATGAGAAAAGCCATACCTATCAGGTGGATGTGTAACTCGAGTGGAGCGCCGAGGTATAGTAGTAACAGGATCAGGCATTGGATCAGTATCTTGAAGGGGTGCTGGTCGAAGACGTCGTTGATACACAAGACCTGGTTTAAACCGCTCAATAGGAGAAGACATGTCATCAAAAAAGATCACATTTCGGGAGATTCGAAATTTATTTGCTCAGCCATCATAACAAACAAATCCTTTTTTGGTAGGGCTATATCCCATAAAGGCACATGTGACAGACTGGGCAGAAAGTTTGTGACGATCAACAGGCGGTAAGTGAACAAAACAAACACAACCAAAAGTATGAAGGGATTGATACTTGGGAGATTTGCCAAGTAAACGAAAATAGGGAGAATCAAAATTTAGGGTAGCAGTAGGCAAGCGATTGATCAAATAGACAGCAGTAGATAAAGCTTCGACCCAGAACCTAGATGGTACAGATGAATCAATCAACAAAGTACGAACAACATCTAAGAGGTGACGATTCTTACGTTCAGCGACTCCATTTTGTTGAGGTGTATAGGAACAAGAACGCTGGTGGATGATCCCTTTGTTTTGAAGATATGTCTGGAAAGAATGAGACATGTACTCCTCCCCTGAGTCAGAACGTAAGATTTTGATATGAGTACTGAATTGTGTCTCGATAAGTGCAACAAACTTTTGAAAGACAGAAAACACTTCAGCTTTAGAACGAAGAAAATAGATCCAAGTGAAGCGACTAAAATCATCGATAAACGTGACAAAGTAACGATATTGCCCATGACAAACAACGGGACTTACACCCCAAACATCAGTATGTATAATCTCGAAACAACTAGAAGCACGACAACCATGCATAGGAAATGACAAAATTTTACTTTTACCAAGACGACAGATAGCACAATCAAAAGAAACAGGAGAAATAAAAGAATTTTTATTGCCCAAAAAACCATGTTTCATAAGATGAGTTAAGACAACAGAATTGGGGTGACCCAATTTTTTATGCCAAACTTCATTATTATTGGCAGTAGCCGTACATGCAAGAGAAATAGCATTGGAAACAGAAAACTGTAAAGGAAATAGACGTCCCACTTTAGGCCCCTTCGCGATCACTGTCCCCGACACCTGATCCTGCACAAGACAACCACCACGAGAAAAATGAACATTACAGTTATGATCCACGAGTTGTCCAACAGAAATCAAATTTGTAGATAAACCAGGAGAGACAAAAACATTTTGTAATGAAGAGCCCAAATTACCAACAGCAGTAATAGGAAGAGTACTGCCATCAGCAATCTGAATGTTTTGTGTCCCTCCGTACTTACGAACATCATGGAGGCCAATGGGACTACCAGTCATATGATTAGAAGCCCCCGAATCAACAATCCAAGAAGATATGAGGTTAGTACCGGTACATTGTAAGCCCAAAGCGGAAAAAGCTGACACAATCATCTGTTGAACCATGGCAGGTGTGAGAACAGAAGAATCAGAGCTTACTGTGGGTGGAGTAGACAAGGGTTGAGCAGCAGCTTGAAATGCATGGGGTTGGCGATTCTGAGGCCGTACTCGACAGTCCTTGATGATATGACCTTCTTTCTTGCAGTAGTTGCAAAACTTCTTAGGGCAGTTGCGAGCAATGTGGCCGAACTCTTTGCAACTGAAGCACTGTACTTTATGCTTTCCTCTCCCTTGCGCCGCATATGCTACATTCACAGCTTCAGAAATGACCTTTGGAGGAATCATACCCATTTGAGTGGATAATCGCTGTTCTTCACGGAGTAACTCTCCCAAGCAAATATCTAGAGATGGAACTGGATTTCGGTTCAATAATCCAGCTCGAACAGGTTCAAATTCAGGTCGAAGTTTCATTAAGAATTGATCACGCTGGCTTTCAGCATGAACTGCCTGAAGAGCTTCGAGTGCCGCAGTTGGAACCTTAGAATGTACTATAGCAGAATACTCGCTCCAAATATTAATAAACTCA
Organism: Ligustrum vulgare; assembly: GCA_963555705.1. Classification (NCBI taxonomy): domain Eukaryota; kingdom Viridiplantae; phylum Streptophyta; class Magnoliopsida; order Lamiales; family Oleaceae; genus Ligustrum; species Ligustrum vulgare. The sequence continues at coordinate 58,118,082 of OY743168.1, read as the reverse complement.
GAGTAAAATTGTTCAACAGTCAAATTACCTTGACTGAAATTGTTAATTTCCAATTCTAACTGAAATTTCCGAGCACTGTGATCTTGATGATAAACCCGCTGTAGATAGGCCCACATTGCCTGAGCCGTAGTAAAACTCCGAAGATTGGTGATAATATGGGGCTCAATTGTTCCCAATAAGTAAGAAATTACCTTAGCATCCTTAACCTCCCATTGTGCAAGTTCTTTTAAATCAGTAGGAGCAAGAATAGTGCTGTCAATATGATCAGATAATTCTTTCCCCTTTAAGAACATTTTAAATTGAAATTCCCATGTAGGAAAGTTCTTTCCATTAAAACGAACAATTGTATTTTCAAACGACATGGTGAAGATGATAAAAAATTAAGTAGTCTCGTCCAAATAAAATAGAGAATCCAAACCACACACTAACCCACAGGCCCACTAAATCAGGATCCAACAATATTTAATATTCAAGCCCAATAATAATATTCAAGCCCAATAATAGAAAGCCCAAAGATTATTCTTCAATAATGACACAAAATCTCCTGCCTCAGTAATACCGAGCCCAGTCCGATGATACCTGTGCAAGCAATCGGCGAAGAGAGATGCCAATGTCGAGGTTGCGCTCCAAAAACGTGCTCGGATTCGACTTCAGAGCCACGCCAGCCCAATACCTGTCCAAGCAGTCGACGAACTGAGATGCCGCTGTCGAGGTCGCGCTCCGCAATCGTCCCAAGACTCGACTTCACAGCCACTCCAGAGTCGGCCGGTCACCACCCAGGAACACTTGACTGTCCGCCGAGAAGATTGATGGATACCCACCCACCAAATAGTGCACCTACAGCCGCACCTACAGCCGACGACGCACCAAATAGTGCACCTACAGCCGACGACGCAGAGTTTGGCTACTACTCTGCAACCTCCAAAATCAGAAGACCCGCAAGAAACAGAAAAGAATTTCTTTTCTCGTTGCACACGAAGGATTGAGACCACACAGATGAATATCAAAGTAGAGGCTCTGATACCATGTCAATTGGTCTGAATGCCCATTCTCTTGGGTCTCCTTTCATTATATAGAAGAGAACATACATATACAAGGTAAGAATCTACAACCTAATTACATGCAACTTACCATATATACAATTTACCATATATAAAGAATTCCTAAACTATAGCAAATCAAATATTACGTATCCTAAATTATATCTGGTAACAATAAAGACTAAATTATTCACATAGCTTTTGTCCAATCATTTTTAAACTATACCTATTTACAAATACCATACTGGCAATCTAAGAAGCATCAATACTTGTTAACTTGTTACGTACTCGTATCCGATACATATCGAAGCTTTGATACCTCTGATATGTACTTGATACTTTTGTTTTTTTTTTTATTTTAATATTTTTTATATGTATCCGATACGTATTTTTTTAATTATTTTATATTTTTGTATGTTTTGTGATACATATTTGATATGTAGTTTTTAAATTATTTAAATAATTTAAATAACTTATTGAATATCAATAATATTCTTTTTTTTTTTTTTAAAAAGAAACAACTATATTAATGATAATGATGGGAAGGATACAAGTCAGTCCGATGAAAGTCGGACAATAAAAAGAGAAGAAAATTCTATCCTTACAACAAAAAGCTCCAGTCTCTAACTAAGTCAGCAAATAAAATTCCTCTAAATTCTTTTACATTGAATAACCAAATAGTTGTCCAATATCTAACTTTATCCCACAAATTTCCATAAGAATCCTCGATGTCGTCAAAGATTCTCTTATTCCGCTCTAACCAAATCACCCAACAAATAGCCATGGTACTGACATTCCACAACTTTTGTTTCATCTTGTCACTTGTGATAAAAGAGAACAAAAACTCTGAACAACGTTGTTGACGTACCCATTGCACCTTGAATTCTTTAAACAAACTATTCCAAAACTGAACAGAGAACTCACAATGTAAAAACAAATGGTCCAAAGTTTCATCGTGTTTTTTACACAACACACACCATCCAGGCAACATAGAAAGATAAGGCCGCCTTATTTGTAGGAGTTCATGAACGTTCACTCGTTCCCGTAATAGTAACCAAGTGAAAACTTTAACTTTTGAAGGCGCGGGACTTTTCCAAATATACTTGAACCTAGAGTTCAACGGATGATATGTCGACTCCTTCAAGCATTCAAAAGCTGATTTACAAGTGAAGATTTTTGAGCTATCTCCCAACCAGACTCTTCTATCTTCTAAGTTATGACAAACGCTCCTGTTATCCAATATATTCAATAGCTCAATTAGTTTTGGTATCTCCCTGTCTAGCAGATTTCTCTTATAGTGCAGGTTCCAAGAGACACTAGTACTCATCCCCTCGCCTTCTGTATCTAGAAAATCGTATATTTTCCCATTTTGCAAAGAAGAAATTCCTACTAAAATAGTAAAATCCTCTTCCAAAGGCTTATTACCCACCCAAATATCTTTCCAAAATCTTATATTCCTTCCATTACCCACCTTCAATTTGACAAATCTTGAGAATTCTTTATAAAGAGAAGCTATACAAAGCCAAGGTCCTCTAAAAGTCAGTCTCTCCCCCCAGTCTAGAATCCCATTGGTTTTCTTGAATACCATATCTACTTTTAACAACTCTAAACCATAGAGTATTAGTTTCCAAAGGAAATCTCCACGGCCACTTCATCAATAATGCTTTGTTTCTGACTTTCAAGTTCCCTATTCCCAAGCCACCTTTTGCCTTCGAACGACAAACAATGTCCCAAGCAACCAAATGATCATTTAAATCTCCGCCCTCCCAAAGAAAATCCCTCATCAACTTCTCTAAATTGTTTAAGACCATAACAGGTGCCTTGAATATGGACAAGTAATAAATGGGCATCGACGATAAAACAGATTGTATGAGTGTAAGTCTTCCTCCTCTAGAGAGATATGCATTTTTCCATCCTCCCAATCTCTTGGCCACCTTTGCAATAATCGGTTCCCAGAAAATGCTTTTTCTCGGATTATCACCTAGAGGCATTCCTAAATATTTAATAGGCCAAGAGCCCACCTCACAATCCAATACCCCAGCTAAATCAACCAACCAACTATCCTCCACATTAATCCCCAGCAGTTGGCTTTTATGCAAATTTACCCTCAATCTTGATAGAGTACAAAAGGCCTTCAAAATCATCAACAAGTTCTGAATTTCTTGATTATTTGCGTTCAAGAAGAACAATGTGTCATCAGCAAATTGTAGATGGGAAACAACAACCTTTTCTTTACCCACAGAAAACCCCCTAATAATTAAATTTTCTTTTGCCTTGTCCACCAACCTCCCCAAAACATCTACAACCAATGTGAACAAAAAAGGTGACAAGGGATCCTCTTGTCTAAGACCCCTTGATCCTCTAAATTTTCCAGTAGGTCTGCCGTTAATGAACACAGAATATGAAACTGAAGATAGGTAACCCATAATCCATTTTCTCCATTTATCCTTAAATCCTTTTCGCTTTAATACAAAATCAAGAAATTGCCACTCCACACAGTCATAAGCCTTCTCAAAGTCTATTTTGAACACCACCCCTTTTTTCTTAGAGCATCTGTAGTCTTCTACAACCTCATTGGCCACTAAAATGACGTCAAGAATCTGTCTGCCTCCTACAAACGCCCCTTGCGAAACTGATATGGTATCACCCAAAACTTCTCTAAGTCTCAAGGATAATACTTTAGAAATAATCTTGTATAAAGCTAGTTACAAGACTAATAGGCCGATAATCCTTCACTCTTCCACAACTCAATTTTTTCGGGATTAAACAAATATACGTTTCATTTGTTATCCCATTTACCACCCCATTTCTCTCGAATTCTGCAAAAACCTTCATCAGGTCATCTTTCATAATTTCCCATTGAGATTTGAAAAGTGCTAATGTAAACCCGTCAGGTCCAGGTGCTTTGTCTCCATCTCATGCAAACACGGCCCTTTTAACCTCATCTTCATCAAACGGCCTTTCAAGCCATTCCGCCAAGGATTGTGAAATTTCCTGCCATTCAAGACCTTCAAAGCCTGAAAAAGGAGTTGCTGCCGAAGTGTAAAGCGAACTAAAAAAACCAACAATTTCTTCATTAATTTCTCTATCCGTTTCCACAACCTGCCCATCTTCTTTTTCTAACTTCGACATGTAATTTCTGGCTTTTCTTACATTCATTAAACTGTGGAAGAGCTTAGAATTTGCATTCCCTTCTTTAGCCCATTTAAACTTGGATTTCATTCTTAACGCTCTCTCATCTTCAAAAACCAATTGCTGCCATTCGCATTTGATAGACTCCCTTTCTTCTTTTAACTGATTATTCCAACGACCATTCAATTCCTCGTTGTCCAGAGTTGTGATTCTTCGTTCTAGCACACTTCTAATCAGTCTTCTATCTCCAAACACCTCATTTTTCCACAATTTCAGTTTTCCTTTTATTTTTTGTAACTTTTTCATAAAACAGTAACCTTCCCAACCAAACTCCCCCGGTTCAGCCCACCATTCTGCAAAATCCTTCCCAAAAGATTTGTGTTTTAGCCAAGCATTTTCAAACCGAAAAGGTGAAGGTCCCCATTTAGGTGGATTTGAGTCCAGAACAATCGGGCAATGATCTGAGACCACCCTCACAGCCACTTCCTGTCTACAATAGGGAAAAAGTTCTGTCCATTGATTACAGAACAGAAACCTGTCTAACTTACAACAAATGGGAACTTCCCTAAAATTAGACCACGTAAATTGCCCACCATTCAGAGATGGATCTCTTAGGCTCAGTTCCCTAACCAAAGTATCAAACAATTTCATGCTTCTTGTATTTGTATGGCTGTTGAACTTCTCATCAACCCTCCTTACCACATTAAAATCACCCCCTAGACACCAATAATCTCCACATAAAGTGCTCAGTCTAACTATCTCATCCCAAAATTTTTCTCTTCCACTATAGATGTTGGGTCCATAAATACTCGTAAACCACCACTTTTCCCTTCCTTCCATTTCAATCAAAATAGAAATGGAAAATTCCCCAATCAAAGAATCAATCACCCTTATACGTCTAGTATCCCAAGCTATCATCATACCTCCAGCCCTACCAACTGAGGGAAGTGCAACCCATTCTTTAAACATCGATCTCCAAATGCAGCCCATGAACTTTCTATCAAGTACTTCTCTTTTGTTTTCCTGTAATACTACTATATCTGGATTAATCTTATTTAAAACCTCCTTTATGGCCCTTCTTTTAGAGGTAGAACCAGTACCCCTTACATTCCAAGAACACATCTTCATGATAACCTTGTGTTTTTCCCTTTACAAAGTCTGCTCTTCCCATAATTCACATTGAATTGCAGATTCTGTAGCTCCCTGTGACCTTTTTTGTTGATTATGCTTCTGGATGGGTTTTGTTCTTGAATAGAAGACACCATCTGGATACCCATCTGTGTCAGAACATCTTGTATTTCTGCCCATTCCCCTAAACTGTCTCCGATTATTGAACCCTTCTTGCTATGTGCAACATCTTCAACCTCCATTTTTTTCGAAATCAGATTCTTAGCCTCTTCTTCCCTAGAGCCTTTATTGTTTTGCGTGTCTGTACCAACTTCAGTATGTGGGGTTAATCCAATACCTTCCCCACGTTCATCCCTCTCGGCCAGAAGAAATTTGACATCCGGCAAGATATCCTCTGATGCTTCCACTGAATCTGACACTGATGAGTTATCTTCATCTATATCTGAACTGTCAACTACAGAAGAAGAAGAATCCAGTCCCTCGACAATCTGAAGTTCATCAAGATTATCATCAAAACATTCCTCGTTGATAGTTTGTTCCATCTCCGCAGTACTGCGGGAAAAAGTTTTGTTTTCGCCATATTCTCCAAATCTCCTTCTGCTCCTATCTCTGTAATATACTTGGAGGCTTTTATTTTCTTCGGTTTCATCGTCAGCATCTCCAGACTCGTCCGTTGCTTTTAGTATCTTCACCTGATTTCCTTTTGTTGGATTTAACCTGAATTCGTTCCACCTTAGGATTTTTCCATGAGTAAAGTCCCCAATCTGTTTGGGCTTAATTCTTTTCAGCTTTGTATTTTTATTAGCCCATTTTTTAGCTATCTTAATGGGTTCTGAATGTGACATCTGGATTTCCTCCATATTCTGTAAGCCCAGAGTGGATTCAGATTGTGAAGATAGAACTTCTGGCGATGGGCTAGTGGGCAACTGGGCTTCTTCATAAGGGCTTATGAGCAGGTGGGCTTGTGAAGATGGGCTGGCAATCAAATCGGACTCAGAATATCCAAAATCCCAAACTGGAAAAGGTAGACAGAGTTGACTTCTCTTCTTCTGCGTCCCCTTAGAAAAGGCATCCTTCCCATGTGTTGAAATGTATATACCTATTTTATAGTCTAGAATAATTAGGGACTAGTTAGCAATTTTGTATAAGTTGTTGTTCTACTTATACTTCTCTTTTGTACACATTCAAAGCCTAAGAAAATAGAATTATTTTTCTTCTTCCAAAAATAACATGGTATCAGAGAGTGAGAAGCCCTACCCTCCGGTTCCAGTCTGACCCGTCCCTTTCCCGGACGATTCCAGCTCCGGCGAAGCCGCCGGTGACCGACCAAGTCGTCGACAACCAAGCTCTTGGTTTTAGAACCCTTTTTCACGATTTTTTTTGGGACTGCGCGATTCTACCGCGCGATTTCCGATTGCTGCCAGACCATTCTGGCCGTTCCGAAGCTGACCCAGGTGATTCCGGCGATTCCGCCGCCAATGAAGACTTGTATTTCCGACCTGGGGCTACGGTTTCTCGACCTGGAGCTGTACTGACGGCTCTTTCCGACTGGAGCTACGGTTCTGACCTGGAGTTCAACCATTATCAGAGGCTCTTCTGCAGATTTTATTTTGAGAGTAAACCTCTTATTCAAGGTTTTTCATTTTCCTCCACTTTGTGCCTCTGTGTTCTTCTCCAGTTTATATTGTTATGGGTGAAAATAAAAATTTTTGTGTGACCGATATGATTCCGGTAATGTCGAAAATTACGGAACATAAACTCAATGGGTCTAACTATATTGCTTGGAGTAAGACCGTTCTAGTGTATCTGCGTAGTATAGAGAAAGATAACCATCTCATTGAGGACCCTCCCACTGATGATACTAGACAGACTTGGTTGCGAGATGATGCTCGAATATTTTTGCAACTTCGAAATTCCATTGATAGTGAATTAATTAATCTGGTTGATCACTGCGAGTATGTTAAAGAACTGGTGGATTATTTGGATTCTATGTATTCTGGGAAAGGGAATATCTCTCGCATTTATGACGTGTGTAAAGATTTTTATCGAGCTACACAGCAAGATCAAACTCTTACCACTTATCTTATGAACTTCAAAAGGACTTACGAAAAACTCAATGTCTTACTGCCATACAGTTCCGATGTGAAAATTCAACAAAAACAACAGGAACAAATGGCTGTGATGAGTTTTTTGGAAGGCATTCGCCCAGAGTTTGATGCTGTTAAATCTCAGATTCTCTCCAGCCCTGAGATTTCATCTCTGCAAGAGACTTTCACTAGGATACTCCGCACTGAGAATAGTGTGTCTGGTACTTCGTCTCAGTCTAACAGTGCTCTTATCAGTCGTACTAGTGTACATGAACATGGGCGTCTATCTAATAGACGAGGAGGGGTGACAAACAGTCGCGATCATCGATCCCAGACTAATAGTCGTGATTATCGGACCCAGGACTTAAGGGGAGTTGTATGCTATTATTGTCATGAGCCGGGCCATACCAAGCATTTTTGCAAAAAGTTTAAGATTCATAATCAAAGAAGTCAGTCATCTCATATTGCCTCCATTGACACTACACCGAGCACCTCTTTTGGGAAGACAGTTACAGTATCTGCAGAAGAGTTTGCTAAATTTTCTCAATATCAGGAAGCATCAAGGTCTTCATCTCATCCTATCACTGCAATTGCCGAGTCAGGTAAACCAACTACGTGTCTTATTTCATCATCTTCCAAATGGGTCATTGATTCTGGTGCCACGGATCATATGACAGGTAATCCTAGTCTCTTCTCCACTTATCACCCACACACATCATCCACAAATGTTACCTTTGCTAATGGTACTACGTCTTGTGTCTTTGGATCTGGCACTATCAATCTAACCCCCTCCCTTTCCCTGTCATCTGTTTTAAGTCTTCCCCAATTTTCCTTTAATTTAATTTCTGTGAGTAAACTCACTCGTGCACTAAATTGTTTTATCTCATTCTTTCATGATCATTGTCTATTTCAGGATCTTACGACGAAGAAGATTATTGGTATAGGACATGAATCAGGGGGTCTCTATGTCCTAGATACTTCAGTACCACGATCCGTTGCTTGTTCCAGTGTCTTAACCCCCTTTCAAGCCCATTGCAAACTGGGACACCCGTCTCTACCTTTACTGAAGAAGTTATGCCCCCAGTTCCATAATGTATCGTCCTTGGATTGTGAGTCCTGTCAATTTGCCAAGCATCATCGTCTGTCCTCAGTTCCTCGAGTCAATAAAAGAGCAAATCTTCCTTTTGAGTTAGTCCATTCTAATGTTTGGGGCCCATGTCCTATTTTGTCTAAAACTGGGTTCAGATATTTTGTTACTTTTGTAGATGATTATTCTCGTGTAACTTGGCTTTATTTAATGAAAAATCGTTCAGAGTTATTCTCTCATTTTACTACATTTTGTGCTGAAATTAAAACACAATTTCATGTCTCTGTGCTTACATTACGATCTGACAATGCAAAAGAATATTTTTCTCATTCTTTTCAGACTTACATGGTTCAAAATGGCATTTTACATCAATCCTCATGTGTTGATACACCCTCTCAAAATGGGGTGGCTGAAAGAAAGAATAGACATCTCCTCGAGAGAGTAAGAGCACTTTTGTTCCAAATGCAAGTTCCTAAACCATTTTGGGCCGATGCAGTATCCACAGCGTGCTTTCTGATCAATCGCATGCCTTCATCCATCCTTCATGGTGAGATTCCTTATCATATCCTTTTTCCTGATAAACCTTTGTTTCCTCTTGAACCTCGCATATTTGGTAGTACTTGCTTTGCTCGTGATGTCCGTCCACAAATTACCAAATTAGACCCAAAATCTCTCAAGTGTTGTCTTCTTGGGATACTCTTGTCTTCAAAAGGGATATAGATGTTACTGCCCTAGTCTTCACAAGTATCTTGTGTCTGCCGATGTTACATTCTTAGAAAACACTCCATTCTTTTTCCCATCTTCTACTTCTTCTCCTCAGGGGGGGGAGGAGGATGATTTGTTAATTTATACTATCACTTATCCATCACCTACTCTGCCCACTCCTACTGTTACGCCACGACCTCCCATTCAACGGGTCATTTCCAGACAGCGTGAACCTCCTACTACATGTCCTGCACTAGTATCTTCTCCGTCACCATATCCAGTCTCAAGTAATCTTGATCTTCCTATTGCTCTTAGGAAAGGTAAACGTCAATGCTCCTATCCTATTTCGTCTTTTGTTTCGTATGATCACTTGTCTCCTACTACTTGTTCTTTTATTGCATCACTTGACTCTGTAACCCTTCCAAAATCTGTTCACGATGCCCTGTCTCATCCTGACTGGCGTGCTGCAATGATAGAGGAGATGAATGCCTTGGATGCTAATGGTACTTGGGACTTAGTGTCGCTACCTGCAGGTGGAAAAACAATTGGTTGTAAATGGGTATTTGCTGTTAAAGTCCATCCTGATGGATCTGTGGCTAGACTTAAAGCCCGTCTTGTAGCTAAAGGATATGCTCAAACCTATGGAGTGAATTATTCTGACACATTCTCCCCTGTTGCTAAATTGACATCTGTTCGCTTGTTCTTATCTTTGGCAGCTACTCATGATTGGCCTCTCTATCAATTGGATATCAAAAATGCATTTCTCCATGGTGATCTACGGGAGGAGGTCTATATGGAGCAACCACCTGGTTTTGTTGCTCAGGGGGAGTCTGATAGGGTCTGTTATCTTCGCAAGTCACTATATGGGCTGAAATAGAGCCCTCGTGCTTGGTTTGGAAAATTTAGTCAGGCAGGTGAAAAGTTTGGGTTGAAAAAGAGCAAGTCTGATCACTCAGTATTTTATAGACAGTCTGAATCTGGCATTATTTTCCTAGTTGTGTATGTTGATGATATTGTCATTACAGGAAATGATATTATTGGTATTTCATCTCTTAAGTCCTTCTTCCATACTCAATTTCACACAAAAGACTTGGGGTTATTGAAATATTTCTTGGGAGTGGAAGTAACAAGAAGCAAGAAAGACATCTTTTTGTCCCAGAGAAAATATGTGCTTGACTTACTAACCGAGATAGGAAAATTGGGAGCTAAGCCCTGCAGTGCACCAATGATTCCTAATTTTCAACTTACAAAAGATGGTGACTTATTTGAAGACCCTGAAAAATATAGAAGATTGGTTGGGAAGTTAAACTATCTTACCGTGACTCATCCTAATATTGCATATTCTGTTAGTATTGTAAGTCAATTCATGTCCTCTCCAACAGTTCATCACTGGGCAGCTTTAGAGAAAATTCTGTGTTATTTAAAGGGAGCTCCTGGACGGGGTATACTGTATGAAAATCATGGGCATAATCACATCGAGTGTTTCTCAGATGCAGATTGGGCAGGTTCCAAGTTAGATAGAAGATCCACAATAGGTTATTGTGTATTTGTTGGAGGAAATTTGGTGTCGTGGAAAAGTAAGAAGCAGAATGTTGTGTCTCGCTCAAGCGCAGAATCTGAATATAGAGCTATGGCACAATCAGTATGTGAAATAACATGGATACATCAGCTCTTGAATGAAGTTGGTTTTAAGGTATCAATACCAGCAACATTATGGTGTGATAACCAAGCTGCAATTCATATTGCATCTAATCCTGTTTTTCATGAACGAACCAAGCATATTGAGATCGATTGCCATTTCGTCCGTGAAAAAGTCCAACAAAATTTGATATCTACAAGATATGTGAAGACTGGAGAACAACTAGGAGATATCTTTACAAAAGCTCTTAATGGGGTTAGGATTAATTATATTTGTAACAAGTTGGGCATGATTAACACCTACGCTCCAACTTGAGGGGGAGTGTTGAAATGTATATACCTATTTTATAGTCTAGAATAATTAGGGACTAGTTAGCAATTTTGTATAAGTTGTTGTTCTACTTATACTTCTCTTTTGTACACATTCAAAGCCTAAGAAAATAGAATTATTTTTCTTCTTCCAAAAATAACACCATGAAAAGAAATGATAAAGGAAAAAGGCACCAAGTTTCTAGGCTGACGATTTATATTCCCAAGAATCCATTTACAACAATAGATCTGCATTAATTGCGTATTATCTAGGTTATAGTTCATTATGACCCTACTTTCTATAGCTGAAACATCATTACTGCTAGAAACATATTCCCACGTCATTGGGGTTGGACTGTCCTTCATCTGTTCCTGAAGACTATCGCCAACTGGGTATTGAAAATCCTTAACTGCCACGTCACCGTCTTCAACCTCTTTCTTCCGATGCCATTTAGTGTTGCAGGTTCCATGAAATCTGTACCTTCTGTCATTAAGTTTAAAAAACTTCAAACATATAAATTGACCATCGCAAGGCAGCACCAGTTTCTCCTTAATAAAGCCTCCTGCGTTGCCTCTTAGCTGCAGCCTAGCATGAGGAAGAAATTTCAACTCTGCAGTTGCATGATCGATGTCTATTAATCCACCACAAAGGTTCCCTATCACCTTAAAAACATGTATATTCCACAAATGAAGAGGCAGCCCTTCAACTCCAATCCAGCTATGATTACACCCAATCTGTAGATCTTTGAACTGCTCCTGCATAGACCATTTCTGAAACCGGACCATCGCAACTGCTGGCAATCGGATCGTCCCCCAAGATTCTGTCTGCTTCTTTTCATCTTCACTGGTACACCATAATACTGCCCTGTCATCGTGCATAGGGCTGATTTCTGTATATCTATTCATAAAAATATCCAGGCCATATTGAATACTTTCCCAGGAATCTGAACTGTCTTCTCTGAACAAGAGCACTGCGTTCTTCCAATTCCTTTGATGGGTAGCTGCCTTGCTGTATTCATGAAAATTGCCTACTCGTTTGTTCATGTTGTCAGCAAACAAATCACGAAAACTGGGGACTCCTGGTCTAGCTGCAGGTAACTGAGAAGACATACTCCTTCCTACCCATGGTCTATTAGCTCCGTGAGCTATAGCAGTGTTGCTCTTCCCACCCTTATTGTTCTCATCCTGTTTTGAAGCACGTTGCCTATTCCAAGAGTTTTTCCCTAGTACATTTATCAAACAGCCTACAAGCCCCTTCCAACCTCTATGATTTCCACCTTTTGGAACAATAATATGCTTAAGATCACCATTCATAATCTTCGTGACCTTCAAGAAGGTACCTCTCTTATTTTGGTAAACCTCCAAAATCATTACAAAAGATGAGTTTCTGAATAATCTTTTGAAATGATAAAAGTCCTTAGCTTTCAGCAGGGTTTCCAAAGCCTCTTCCAACCAAGTAGCAGCATCAATAGAAATTGTAATTTCAAAACTTGTATGTCTGGTTCTTTCTGAAATCTTGACAGAACCTCCCCCATTCACCAAAAACAACACGAAAGTTTTGTGTTCTGTGGTAAAATTCCAGTACTGCGGCGCCATCATCCTTTCTCTTCCTTGTTCAGTGAAGCCTCCAGTATCTTTCCACTTCTTAGTGGTCGTCAGTAGAGTTTACAACAAAAATTTATTGAAATCATTGGAGCCTATAACTGGATTCTGAGCCATGATGACCTTGCAAAATCGCAATCAACTGATCAATCTCAACGCATTGAAGAATTAAGATACTTATCCCTAACCGGCGAGTCGGCGACCTCCAGGCCTCAAGAATCGCAGATACGCAGATGCAGTGATTGTCAAGTGTGTGTAGAGGCCGGAGGGCAGGAGGTGGGCGGCGGTGCAGGGGAAGGTTTGGGCGAGAAGGAGGGTTTGGGGAAAGAGAATTGTCGACACTTCGATCCTCATCAAATTATATATAAACCATTAGAGATAGTCTTACATGCTGATTTCTGAAAAAGTCAATCTAAATATTAACTGCTTAGTGTAGAGTAAGTCACCATGCAAATTTGCAAAGCCTTGGATTTATCTCGCTTTATGGTAAGAAAGAAGTCAGGAGATGAAAAAGTCAATAATATTCTTGAAAACACACAATTGAAAATTGGAGTACGTACTCTTTTGTGCACTCTACGAGAAGAAATAAAATAACTCCATAACGAGTTGAAGGATTGGTTTTTATTTCTAGTAATTTGCGTCTTTTATCAAGAAAATTAGATCTATTCGAAAGGAGAATCCAAAATGTGGGACATTGTCGAAGATTCATTTAATACTGTTAAAAGTGTTAGACTGCTTGAGGTTGCTAATCTATCATTAGATGAACTAGAGTTGGAGAGTGTTATTTTTAATGATAATGAAGAAATTGATGTTGATGATGTTGAAGAAAATGAAATTTCGACAATTAATGATTAAGATAATATGCTTTGGTATATTATTTTATTTTTATTATCATGCTTCTCTATTAATATTTTTTAATATTAGGTAGTGTTTGATAGGAAAAGGTGGAAAAGAAATCAAATTTCATCTTAGTAGGAAAACAAAAACCACCTCCCCCCCACCCCCCCCCCCCCCCAAAAAAAATAATTGGTTTCTATGGAATTGGTTAATTTTGTGCTTGAAATGATTGTACCTTAGAACTTGAATTCCAATTCCATCTTCCAATCAAACACCTAAGTAGGAAAACTTTGATGGAAAATGAATTCTTTTCCACCCAATTCCAGGTTATCAAACGGACCCAATGAAATTATGTTGAATTTTATAAAACGTATTGGCATATCCTTTTTTTCCCAAAAAAGTCGTATCGACATATCCTTATGGTATTCGAATTGCATATTCGTATCCGTATCCGTACTTCTTATCTGGCAATTGCCCGTATCTTACATCACCGGTACAATTGTATCTCCATTATTGCACCTTGTTTTATTTTGTTGGTTAGCATATAGAATGTCTCCATAAAAACTTAGCCTCTGTTTGGTAAAAAAAAAAATTGTTAAAAAAAAAGAATGTGATGTTTTCAAGGTAAAATATGTTATTGAAAATTGGTTTTGGAAAATGTGCGTGTTTAAAAAATGGTTTTGGGTAAATGTCTTTATAAATATGTTTACCAAACAAAGACTTAGTATATGTAAAGGCAATATCTGATATTGAAACAATGAAATAACCAATGAGATGTACATAAATATAAATAATAAATATTTAGGATATTTACAAAATACTATCTATATCGGGTGTATTAAGACTTTACCTTCCACATTTTGCAAGTTTATATTCTGCACATTACATTTACCACATAACAACAAAAAACACCTTATGGTGTGGGATTGAAAAATTACAAATATGTAATTATAAATAGCTGAATGAACCAAAATATGTCAATTTACACACCATTTTTACCTAGATTACTATTCTCTAAATTTTTATTTACTATTTAGTTTTCATCCAAAAAATAATCTCTCTCTCTCTCTCTCATCATAAAATGTGTCAAGTCTCCTCAGAAAACTATAAAATTATATAATTATATCAATAATATTTATGTTTATCTTCTTTTCTATTAAACTTACTCCTAAATGAGAAAATCCACCATAATAGATTCATAGAAATTATCACTATTTAGAAAATTGGACCGGATTGACCGGGAAAATCGGGAACTGGCCGAAAAATCGGTCCGGTCAACATTAAAAACCAGACTGAAAACCAGGAACCGGTCCGGGTTTTTAAACCTGGTTTTCCTATTTGTTTTTTTTTTTTACTTTTTTTTTGCTGTTTTATTTTTCTTTAGTTGTTTTAAACTATTTTTGTATATGATTTTATTTTTTAAATGGGTAAATATTGGTTTATTTGTAAAATAACTTGTTTTGTGATTTTTGAAATAATTTTTGATTTTTTAATTGAAACCGATTCGACCCCGGTTCGATATGTCGGACTTTCTAACCCTTGAGCAATTTCATTTTCTGGTTCGAACCGGTTTTCGATTTTCTAAACACTGGAAATTGTACATGCATTCTTGGAAAATTTCACGTTGCATATATCAAACTAATAACTCTGACTTAAAATGAATAAGAAATTAACTTTTAGATGAAAATATTAAAATTAATATAAAAAATATTTTACTTGCTTTTTTTTAGTTTTAGGCCCTGTTTGATTACACAAAATTTTCCATGGAAAATGGAATATGTTTTTCAATTCCCACTTTTGGTTTGTTTGTTTGACAAAATTTTCCATGTAAAACTTTTTCCGCGGACCCCACTTTTTCTTCCATTTTCCTTGATTTGGTGGAAAAAAATTTTTTTGGGTTTTGGTGGAAAAATGTTTTCCATGATAGATGGAAAATGATTTTGGACACGTTTAATCAATTTTGTTGTTGTTAATTGACTTATTTTCTTTCCAAAAAATAACATTATCATCATCAAGTACAAATATATTTAAAAAGTAAAAAAAAAAAATTTTTTTTGATTAAAATAGCAAAAAATTACTTTATTTTCCATGGAAAATAATGTCAATCAAACAACAAAAGTTGGAAAATTTCCTACTTTTTCCACCTAGAAAATTAAACCAATCAAACACATTAAATTTCTAATTCCCAGTAATTCAATTACCTAGAATTCAATTCCCTGGAATTCATTTTCTTTCCACCCAAATTCCACCCTCGCTATCAAACGGACCCTTAGTTTTTATCATTGAAAATAAGGAAAATGAAGATAATAATAATGTAAATCTCACGGGATCGACCATCTTTTAAAGTAATAGCATTTAATGAAACAAAAGGTTTCTAGTAATTATGTTTGGAAGAATTTTAAATAAATAAAAATGATGAGTAAAGTTTATATAATGTAAAATATAGTGCGTGATTCATTATATTCAATTAGAGATCTTTTATTTTGTTTAGCTATTTTTAATAACATTTATAAATTCAGTAAAAACTAGCAAGTAATCATTAATATTCAAATAACAATATGTAAAGTGTAAATACACTGTTTAAGAATTCTGCAGACATTGGTGTCTGATCCGTGATGCTCAGTATAAATTGATAAGGACCAGTAAGCCAACTTGTGATCAAGTATGTTATTTGAATTTTTTTCTACTGGAATTTACAGGTTGAGAACACATCAGCCATCACTGTCACTGTGGTGTGACACTCATAATACTGATTATTGCATCAATTTGATTATTGTTCTGGGACTGGTAGGATGACGAGGAAATAATTCCTTTCCAAAAAACATCTGAAACTGATTCTCTAGAATGATATGCGTGATAGTAGTCCCTCTTCATAATATTGGTATAATCTGATTAATGACTGTAGTGTGTGAGGGAAGGGTGGATTGGGTCTAAACTACAAACATTAGTATAAAGTGGTTGCCTCGGAAATAAACTTGTAACTCAATAATTTTGAATACTGCCACTCTATCATTACCCTTAGCTTTTATTTTGGTGGTTCCGCTGTATTTCATAGTCTCTGTAAAGCTGACAACTATGATTTGCCATGCACTTAATTAGATTTTCTTTGGTTCCTTAAAATTATGTTTCTGGTTGCGTTGTTACTTTCTAGCGCTATTGGTCATATGATGATCTTTACTTAACAATTGTATAAATAAGCTATGCATCAATTTCTGATTAAAGTATTATAGTATCCTGGAGGCATTATTCCCTTAAACTTGGTTTCAATGTAATGAAACTTACATTCTCTTTTGCTTCTTTTATTTGCAGAGCAACCTTATGACAGTATCCCTAATTTTAGCGCTGCTGATGCCTTGCGGCTCACAGGGATAGGAAGAAATGAATTTATTGATATAATGAACAAGTGTAGATCTAAGGTATTGTTGAAGAACACATAATTATATTTTGGAACCTAACTGTTGGAAGTCAAATGGTGGTGAACCTAAGACCTTTTGAATTTGATGGAATGGCCACGTGCAGAAGCATAAGTGCAGCTCAATTTGCAGTCTTGTATTATAGTGCGTGATTTAACAAATTATTTTTTCTTACCTATCTATCTGAATTTTACAATTTTTTGGAGTCTTCCAGAAAATTATGTGGAAGCTGAACAAGTCAATAGCAAGAGAACTCTTGCCTACTGAACCTGTGGACTTCGCGATTGAGCCGTGGTGGGGAGTTTGTCTGGTCAACTTCACTTTGGAAGAATTTAAGGTGAGGAGCTTTCCAAACAACTGCCTTCCAAACTTGAGTACATCATTTTAGGTTTATCTACAATTTATAATGTGTATATTCCTCAAATAATCTATTTGAAGGTTGTTTTACCATCAGTTCTTATGCAAAGACATTTGCAATAGAACCCAACTTAAGTTATATATGACTGAGATGAACTGTACTTTTCTTATCTCCCCTCCTCGATCCTGTTTTCAAGAAACTCTCGGAAGAAGAAATGGCAACCATTGATAAAATCTGCAAGGAGGAAGCAAATTCATTCATCCTTTTTGATCCTGAAATTGTCAAGGGACTTTTTCGACGGGGACTCGTCTATTTTGATGTTCCAGTCTATCCTGATGATCATTTTAAAGGTAATTTACCGGTACTTGTATTGATGCTATTGAGATAGTTTGTGGGTTAACAACCCCCCCCCCCCAGTTCTCTTCTGATTTACCACTTTCCTTCAAACATAATGTTGAGTTTCAAAAAGCACCCCCTTCCTCTAAAACAAAAAAGAGAAAAAAAAAATGAAAATTTTGAATTAAAAACAATTCGAGTTTCACTTGATAACAGGGAGGTATCCTGCATGCTTTGTTACCTCCTGCGTGTTTTTTAATTTTTTTGTCATATTTAGTATATTAGCTTGAATGACTTCATTAGTGTCATTTTTAACTTTTCCCTTT
This sequence comes from Ligustrum vulgare, assembly GCA_963555705.1. Classification (NCBI taxonomy): domain Eukaryota; kingdom Viridiplantae; phylum Streptophyta; class Magnoliopsida; order Lamiales; family Oleaceae; genus Ligustrum; species Ligustrum vulgare. The sequence goes on along the minus strand of OY743168.1, from coordinate 58,100,084 downwards.
TCCCATTTCTTAATCGTTTTGCAGCTTGAGAACACAGTTGTGACTGTTGGAACTTTCTTTTGCATCAAATCTTATAGATCAATTTGTTGAACCATTTGACCTAAAAACTTAAGCTGACACAGGGCTACATGTATATCATTTAGATTTTACTTTTTATTTTTTATTTATTTATACATTTTTTTTAATCGAAGCGTATTATGTACAAACTAATGGGTGGTGGCAAGGCTTGAGGAATGGTTGCAGTTTACACCCTGCCCAATCCCATGGTTTGGCCCTAAGAAAAGGATATGTATATACATATATCACTATATACAGGACTTCCCATTGTGAGTTAATATGCCATGAAAAAGTTCAGCTCATCGTTCATCTACACATGCAAGATGTTTGATCTTTAATGACAGCAGTTTAAAGTGTTTACAAGTATCTGTCTTTAAAACATTCAATCCATTTTCACAAGACAAGAGTAACCGGGATACTCACTCTCTCTTTTTTATTTTTTAGTTATGGTGTTCAGATATTGGACTTAATTAAGTTTTGACCACGAATCCTGTAATTGTTTACCTCTTATCTGACTTCTGTCCATACGCCTCCGTGACTTAATAATTTTTCATACACATTATTTCAGTTTCCAGGCTTGAAGGATTTGTTTCAAACAGGGAGCAGTTATATGAAGATCCCATTGAAGAGTAAGGCACTTAAGTTACCCTGTCTGCATATTTTCAATTTCATCTCTAAAGAAGGTTATCAATGCCATTATCCAGGTTGCTTTATGCTGTATTTGTGGTATCAAGTGAACATTCCACTGTTGCTGAACTGGCAACAACATTACAGGCTGATCTCTCTCAGCTGCAGGCTGCTGCATCCTTTGCTTGTCGGTTGGGATGGGCAGTAAAAATAATAGACCCTGCATCTATTCTTCAAGAATCAAATATACCTGTCAGTCCTAAAAGTCTTCTCAGTGATGATGAAGAAGGATCCCTTGCTAGTATGGGGTCCGCCAATCTGTCCACTGATGGTGGCACTGTTCAACAAGGAGACATTTTATGGACAGAAAACTACAGTCCAGCTGTTGATTATTCTCGTGTTGCTTTTGTTGTCGATGCTAATATAACGTCTTATCTTATGATGGGATCTGTTTCACCAGGTTTATCCTTCGTTCTTTTTTTTTTTCCAGTTTCTTGGCTGTTTCTGTTTCTTTTGTTCTCTTCTTTCTTGGAAGTGACAGTCTTACATCTTAGATACACACTTTATCTCCGTTTTACGTGTGAAGGGTGTAAAATTTGCAATGACTGACCTTGCGTGATCTATTTTAGGTGACCAATTAATGGCACTTCAGTAAATTAGAGATACCCAAGGCTATTTTCCTATTATTTGACAAATTAGTCAATTAGATGAGTAGTAATTCTTACAAATTTGTTTTTGTGGGATACAATCCAAAAAAAATCTGAAGCCCTTACATGATATTGGGTCTACATGATATTTGTTTTGCTTGTACCTGGCACTAAGCAAGTGTGTTTGTTTATTATTGAGTTCATATCATCTCTTTGACTAAAATCTGTATCTTCCTTATGCAGAAATGGTCATGGTTATCATACATGCATGGAAATTCACTTTAGTTCTCACTTCCTTGTATGTTTTATGGGAGGCTGACTGGTTTGAGGAATTCAAGGAGTAATCAAAACAAAGTTAATTTAATTGATGTGGTTAACTAGGTGCATCTGGAAGAACGAAGCAAAATGATGAAATTGGATTATCTGTATCCTACAATGCTAAATATTGAATATATTGAGAGCAATAAAATAACTCAAACTGAATATTGAGGATTTTTTCCCGTTCTTTTCTTGGTTCCCTGAAGTATTATATTTATTTGTCTAGTTACTATTTTTTGATGGGTCAGGGTGGGGTTGAAGCTTCTCTACAATTGTACACTTTATGTGCACGTGATCAGCTTTATCTGTAGCCTGTGTCAGCTTTTCTGATGTTCTCTGAATTGATATACCAGTCTATATGTTGTACTGCTTTAGTCATGATGAGGATTTTCAATAAGGTATCTGCAAAGGTTCTAGTTGTAATTAGTTTCAATATATTCTGTTGCTGAATTCACTTTTTTTTTTTCCTTAAATAACTCTTGCAGGTCTTAAATCTCACGCTGTCACGTTGTATGAAGCAGGAAAACTTGGTAATGCTAGCATTGCAGATCTTTGCAAGGATTTAAGTACACTAGAGGGAACCAGATTCGAAGGAGAATTGCAGGAATTTGCCAATCATGCTTTCAGTCTTCGGTGTGTCCTGGAATGTCTAACATCAGGTGGTGTTGTTGCTGATGAGGAAGCTAGTTCTTTGTTGTCTGATGTTTCTTTGGTCAATAGATGTGGAGGTCCTGGCACAAACGAATCTCAGTCAAATATTGAGGATTCTGTGGATTCAAGGATGACCCAGGAAGATTATAGTTCTGCTGAACTGTTAACAAGAAGTACTGGTGACGAAAAGTTATCTGCTACCGTACCTAAGGAGATTAACCATGACGGGGATTCCAAATCAGATTTTTGTGTACCAAATGACGAAAACTCATATTCTGTTGAAGGTTTAGATGCTGGAAAAGAGATGGCAAAGAAAAAGAGAAAATATCGAGTGGATATTCTTCGTTGTGAAAGCTTGGCTGCTCTTCCAGCAGCAACTTTAGATCGTCTGTTTCTCCGTGACTATGACATTATCACGTCCATGGTTCCACTTCCTCATTCTTCTGTTTTGCCTGGACCAAAAGGCCCCATTCATTTTGGTCCTCCTTCTCACTCTTCTATGACTCCCTGGATGAATTTGGTTCTGTATTCTGTTGTAGGCTGTGGACCTCTTTCTGTAGTTTTGATGAAAGGTCAATGTTTGAGATTGCTTCCTGTACCATTAGCTGGTTGCGAGAAAGCCCTTGTATGGTCTTGGGATGGATCTACAGTTGGGGGTTTGGGTGGGAAATTTGAAGGGAATTTAGTTAAAGGAAGCATACTTCTACATTGTTTGAATTCACTTCTCAAATACTCTGCTGTGCTGGTGCAGCCTTTTAGCCGGTATGATCTCGATGATAGTGGAAAACTTGTTACTTTAGATGTTCCTTTACCTTTGAAGAACTCTGATGGTTCAACAGCAAACATAGGAGAGGACCTGGGGTTATGTGGCAAGGAAACCTTGATGTTAGATTCACTTTTAAGTAATATTTCAAGCAAAATAAATTTGTGGAGCATCGGATATATTAGCTTATTAAGACTTTTTAAAGAACAAGAATCAGAAAACTTTTCAGTCGATGGTGAGAAGTATGAGTGGGTTCCATTAAGTGTGCAATTTGGTATTCCTCTTTTTAGTCCCAAATTATGTAAAGATATATGTAGAAGAGTGGTTTCTTCTCAGTTACTTCAAACAGAATTACTGACTGAGCATCATGATGCGATGCGAGACTTGAGGAAAAGGTTGCACAATGTTTGCGCTGAGTACCAAACAACTGGTCCAACTGCGAGACTACTTTACCAGAAAGAGCAGCCAAAGGATTCATCTCGACAACTGATGACTTATGCAAGTGGAAGATGGAACCCACTTACTGATCCTTCTTCTCCTATATCCGGAGCCTTAAGTGAGCACCAGAGACTGAAACTTGCTAACCGAGAGCGTTGCAGCACCGAAGTTCTGAGCTTTGATGGTAATATACTCAGGTGTGTCTTCATCTCATGCTCTGTATTATGCCCGTATTCATTATAAATGATGTTAATTGTCTAGGTTTATAACATTTTAGAAACTGCGCTAATTTACCATTACAAAAGGGGACATCTAAGAACTAAGCTACAGCTAAGGTGCTTGAAATTGAGACACGCCATATTTTATTGTTCCAAACAAATCTTTATTTCGGTTCTCATAATGCATCAAACATTCTGCTCGTCAATTGTCAGACAAATGGAGTTTTTGGCTGGCTGACATAAAAGACTTCTATATTGTCCAAACAGAAAATGCAGAGATGCAAAATAGTACAGCTGGAACTCTGTTTTTGAAGGAAATAGTGCAGTCACTGTCAAAAAAGAGATTTACAAAGGAATGTCAATATGCATGAATTCCATCGGCAAATGGAAGTGTTGAGGCGAATTGGTGGTTTATGTTTCGACAAAATTCTTCGATGATATTTTAAAAAGTAAGATATGGAGACAGTGGGGGTAGAATGGTTGTCTGCATGAACAAAATATAGATGTACTAAGTTCTTATACTATGAATTATGGGAGAGGGTGACTGAATATAGATTAAGGTGTAAGTCAAAGGTCCAGCGAACTTGTTTGGTTGTCTAGGAAAGATATCTACCACGGAAGCTCTTTACCTAGATAAGTGATAGGTGAAAAATGTAGAGAAAAGAGACAAGATTTGTACATGATTTATTGGTTTAGAAGAAGCTATGATAGTGATATTGTGCCCACAAGGCTATGGTGGGTGCAGATCCTAAAACAAGTTTATATTAGATTTAGCAATATGTAAGCAGTACCAAAACATATCATTGATAAAATCTTTTCTTACAGGCTTGTATCAAGGTTCCGACTTAAGTCCTTATTTCGTGTTAGCCATGGATGAACTTAAGTGGGATATCCAACGTGAAATTCTTGGTTGTCTGTTACTTATTGTAGGCTTGGTTTTTAGATAGGGCTATGAGAGGAGAAATTGTAAGATGAAAACTTTAAAGTACTTCTGTATCTAAATGATTGGATTAAATAGAAGTAAAATGGAATACTTGGAATGCGCTTTTAGTCACAGCAGGTAGTTAGGTTTAATAATTAAAATGACAAAGGTATTGAAGAATGTATTAGCATAGATTAGGGCATGTTAAATGGAAAGCAAAAGTGTCGTTGGATTCTAAGCAAAAGTGTCATTGGATACTGTGTAAGAAGATACTTATAGGGTAAAGGCTAGTAAAACACAATGGTTGTCCGTTGCACTCACATGGTTAGCCGTTGCTTATTACCTAGAACTAAGTTCTTAGAGAACATATTCAGAAACTTCTTGATTTCTCTTAAATGAGTGTGACACCACTTGAAAATAAACTAAAAGAATGGCTACTTATGTAGTTGGGTCTTTCTTGTTAGACTTAAAAATACACAACGAAACTTGTGTGTACAAGTAATATGATCTTGTAGAATAGGTTCAGAGAGGGAGAGGTACACTTAAATAATAGCATGATGTGATGTGGGGCAAAGTATTTGATTGTATTGAATCTCCCCATAGATGTGTGTAATTGATTGAACAGAGAAAAAGAAAATGATTTGCAGATACGATCTCAAATTTATAGGTAATAGCTCAGTTTGTTGTGTAGATGCACGCTCGATACTTTTTCAGTATATACAGAATAAGCAATGGTATGTTATGAGTGACGGTCCTCGCAGAGGAGTTCAATACCATATACCTTAATTGCTTACAAAAATACCATTTGAGGATTAGGAATGTTAAAAGTCTTGAAATTTTATTTATCTGCCCTTAGAGCACAACAGAAAAGATCTTGAATTTTGCTTTTCAGAATGTTAGGCCATGTTCTTTCTGCTGTTTTGAGGTCGTTTTCTGTTTTTATTTTCGAAAACGCTAAAAACGCCTTCTCTTTACCATTTTTGAAAACGCATTTTGGAAAAAAAAAAAAAAAAAATTGTACACAAAACGCAAAACGTCCAAAACGCGGAAAATGCGTTTTGGTAATTTTTTTTTTAAAGAATTATCTTAACTTGGAACTTAGCTTAATATAAAGTTTTTATTTTATTATTTTTTTTAGAATTATCCTAACTTGGAACTAAGCTTAAATAAAGTTTTATTGAATTCAATATCAACATTACAAAAAAAAAAAATAAGTGAGAATTCTTCTTGTTATATTTCAAAAAATGCACTGATAAATGGACTCTGGTGATTTTGAAAAAACTTGCATTTTCTGGATTTTAATAGAACTAGAGTTTTCTTAAATCCCGAACCTGACCAAGCTGTGTTAATATAGACTCTTAATGCTCGCATTAGTGTATTGCATGTAACCATGTTTTCAGTGTATTGTGAAAGGAAATTTGAGTTTGAGTCAGTGTATTCTGCAAGCAAATTAATTAAAAATAGTTTAAGTAGTATTCTGCAAAATTTCAAACAGAATGTGTTTTCCAGCTTTTCATTTTTAAAAACAGTTTTCAGAAATGACAAACCAAATGCGTTTTTAGCAAATTTGAAAACAATAATGAAAACAGGAAATACAAAACATTTTCGAAAATGAAAATACAAAATAAAATACAAATAGAACGCCACCTTAGTATTTTATTTAACAACCATTAGTGCTTCTGATGGATTTGTATACTGGTATTTTTGTTACAGATGTATCACTACTTCAATTTCTGTAACAAATTATGAAGATCATGAAATTGTTATTTATATTCCTTAAATCCTAAAATATCCTGGAACTGGAAGTCTGCCACTGTAATTAAAATATCATTGCTTGATATATATATACACATTTTAAAAGATTCGACAAGGAACATGCTATGATTTCTGGTACAGTGGTACCCTCCAAATATTTTTAATGTTGTGACATCCTTAGTTTAGATATGATGTCTTAATGAAGTACTCGCTAGCTAATTTTAAAATCTACCATCGGTTTTCAATGGACTCAGATCATATGCTCTGGCTCCTTTTTATGAGGATGCCACTCGACCCATTGAAGATTCCTCTTCCATAGGTACTGCAAAAGTTGAATCAGAGGATACTGAAAGCAAAGAAGTAATTCTTCCAGGTGTAAATCTTCTTTTTGATGGATCTGAGTTGCGGCCTTTCGATATAGGTGCTTGCTTGCAGGCTCGTCAACCTGTCTCATTAATATCTGAGGCATCTGCAGCATCTGCTGCTTCTGCAGTCAATTGAAGCTTTGAACTTTATATGTCAATGTTATAGTAGATGGATGCTTTTCTTCTCTCATTTCCTGGTGGAGAAGATCGTGTTCATTATGTTGTTATTCACTGCTGCTCATTCGTTGATTCTTGCCCATCTAATGGTTTAGCATAAGATTTATTAAGGTAACTTCTGAAAGTTTATTCTCAACCTATTTCTTAATGGTTTTCGCAATTTGTCCTGCTAGATATTTTGTCTCTTGCATGTTAATTGTTATGTGTACAACGGTGTGTCAAACTCTCGTCTCTCGTTTCCACTCAGTCCATAGTTTTAGGAGATCAAAATCTGTTTTTCTTCAACTACAACTGTATCATTTGAAATTTCCCCTTTGTTTTCACTGTACCTGGTCCTTCCTCCATGACTCATTTATTCTCTGCATGTTAATTATGCACACGATTGAAGTATTGAATAAGATCAGGATGATGTACTGTTGTTTTCTTTTCTTTCTTTACTTTTTCTGTGGGGTTCGGTGAGAGGTGGTTATGAGCTGATTTATATGTATGTGTGTGTGTTGATGTTGCAGAGTTGCACTGCTGATTAATATTGTAGCTAGGGTACTAGATACAGGTATTTGAACTTTATTTTAAAAAAAAAAAATCTATCTAAATCCCACTATAACATGAAAAACAAGATCTATGTCCTAATATATAACACCTCGGTATGAATATTTATGTCAAGTATCGTTTTCTATTTCGTTAGTAATGTTTGCCATATTCATTTATTATTATTATTATTATTATTTTTTGCCCATGAGGCCACTTGGATTTTTTGGACTGTCATTTTTCTACAGTGATTTATTTATGCCCAGAGAGAGAGAGAGTACTAATTTTGTAGAACAGTACGGATGAAATGATACGTAACTGTCGAAATTTATACATATAGCGATGTTCAACACTGAGCGGGATTTGTCATATTAAACAGGAAAAAAGTTTGGAGAAACAGAATTTTTGTTGAGCATAGTTCTTGTTTCGTGATTTGTATTTACAAAAATTATTGTCAATAAGAATATTTGTCGACTTGGCTAGCTGTGCTTGTTTATCAAAGTTGATAAAATTGGGTATTTTGAGTATCAACAGACGACAGAAGCATCTCTGTTTTGTTTGCAACTTGTTTTGGTGCTCAGATGTACCAAAATACACACATAGTTCTTCGTCAAATTTTTTTTCTAAATTTGTAAATTTTTTGATAAAAAATAGTATATTGAAAATTTTAGAAATTATTATTTTACATGTGTCATTAATTGTATTGACATCCGTGCTATGCTACATAGATGATTAATTTCTGTTCTGATTTTTTCTCATCAAATTAAAATAAATAATAACTATACGAATTTTTAAGGCAAATTCAATTAAGTTGTGTGAATTTTACGAACTTAAGATTTCTTCAATTCATTCATGATTTTTACATTATTTTTATTTATTTACTAATTTTGTTCATTTTTCTATTTTTCATTATAAATTTAAATAATTAAAATATGCAAAAATATATTACAGATTTTAACAATTAGTTCATATAATTTCTATTAAACAATTGATCGATCAGTAATTTTTATTAAAATAATAATGTAACAATATAAATAAAGAAATTGTCAGTATGAAAAAAAAATAATCAATTAATGTAACAATATTTATTAAAATTAATGATTTTTTTTTTTTAGAAAACACTTGAAATTAATAATTAATGGTTAAAATATTAAATCATATCAAAAAAGTCTATCCTATACCTCTTTTTGAAAAGAATATGATGAAAAACAATATATGAAAAGAAAAATGTCGATATTAAGGAGAATATGTGAGTTGAGTTTTGCACATATATTGTATGGGCCTAATTTTATAGTTCAAAAGTTTTTTAAAAAGAAAATTTCATTTATTGAACGTTAATTTCAGAAATAGAGTTGATATGTTCATGGTACAATCTCTAAAATACTTAATTCATGGTCTATTTTCCCGTAAAGAGATAAACAAATTCAACGATTTATAATTTTATTAAAATAATAAAAAATTAATTATATGTCGTAAAAAATTGTGAAACTTTAATTATTAATTTTATTAACACATATAGATAAAAAGACTCACTATACATATTTTATTTATATTTTCATTAATAATTTTTTTCTTAATATCTAATTAAATATGCATTCAATTATATTAAATTAAATGAATCGCATTTAAAAATTATTAATCATGCAAAAGATCTCTTGAGTTGAATTTCACGTTCGTGCACCACAAATCTTAAGGTTGATTTTCACTTTCGCGCATCGTCAATATTGCTTAATTTGTTAAATTTATTTATATACAGGATCACATATATTTAATTTGTTACAATTACTTTATTTTATGTGAATTATAATATTTTGAGGGCTATTATTTCTATTCACGTTAGTCAAAATTATTTGGACAAAATTATTTATTTATTATATGCAACAGATATTTGAAAAATTGAATTATTTAATTTAAATTTGAACAATTATTTAAATATGTTTTGTCTATGACAACTTTCGTGTATCACACGGGTGTGAGCAACTACAAACTGTACAATCAATGTATTATTTAAAGAGATTTTTCAAAATTGATGAGAATTGTAATTTATTTTTATTTTGAGCATTTATTGATAGTATGTATCATTAATTGTATCATTAATCAAAGCAAATTATGTGTTCAATTTTTTTTTTTTACTTATTTTGTAATAATATTTACAATAAAATCATTTCATATTATTCTTCCGTACAACGCACGAATGTGATACTAATACTAGTATTAATAATAGTAGAAAATCCCAAAAATACTTTTATTTGTTAGTAAATTATGTCATATTAGCAATCTATCTATATATCTATTATCTTTATCTATTATATTTATATATAATAATATGATAACATTCACCATTTTTACGCACACACTTTCCCGCCCAAAATTCTTTTTAAATTAGGAAATTTTTTTGCTAAAAAAAAAAAGAAAAAAAAGTATTAAACGTAATTAATAAAAGTTAGTATTAAATGAAAGTTAATAATAAATCTGAGTCATTAATTGAGCACCGAGCAAGATATTATAATTTCTTTAATGTGTGCGTGTGTTGAAGTTTTTATAAAATATATGTAATCAATACATTAAAAATTAAACTCAATAAAAAATTAAAATCTTTATCTTACTTAATATTAAAGGAGGAGAATTTTCCGCCAATTTGACACAATTTTTTGTGATTTTTTTTTAATACAATATTATATATTATATATTTCATTTATTTTCACACTCAATTTTTATTGCTTTCCCACTCCAAAGACCAAAACTCAACTTTTATTGTGTTCACACTGTTACTTCCACTTAAATATTTTTATAGAGTTTTTTTTTACTTATTTATATTTGATTATTTGTATTTAAACCTCTCTTTTCATAAATTTTTTTTATCTTTTAATGTTTTGAATTTTGCAAATAAGTATTTATGTGCAGTCATACAAATTTAATGCAAAATTTTCAGTTCAAAATTATATCGAAGTTGTATCACGCATCTAATACTAAATAAATCTTATTGTATAAAACTTTTTATAAATAATCTTATTTTTTTAGTTATTTAGTACATCTAAAAATTTGAGCTCCTTTGTATTGTGTTCTATTAACTTAATTAGTATTTTTATAGAAAGTTACATTTAATACGTAAATAATTTTTTTCAATAATTGTGATATTTTATTGGTATCAATCTTATGGATGAATAATTTCGTTCTGTCATACAAATCTAATATCAACTCCTCTCGTCAATTTGACACAACTTTTTGTAATTTTTTTTATACAATATTATATATTTCATTTATTTTCACACTCATCTTTTATTGCTTTCACACTCCATAGACCAAAACTCAACTTTTATTGTGTTCACACTGCTACTTCGACTTAAATATTTTTATGGAGATTTTTTTTTACTTATTTATATTTGATTATTTGTGTTTAAACCTCTCTTTTCATAAATTTTTTTTTATCTTTTAATGTTTTGAATTTTACAAATAAGTATTTGTGTGCAGTCATACAAATTCAATGCAAAATTTTCAATTCAAAATTATATCGAAATTGTATCACGCATCTAATACTAAATAAATCTTATTGTATAAAACTTTTTATAAATAATCTTATTTTTTTAGTTATTTAGTATATCTAAAAATTTGAGCTCCTTTGTATTGCGTTCTATTAACTTAATTAGTATTTTTATAGAAAGTTACATTTAATACGTAAATAATTTTTTTCAATAATTGTGATATTTTATTGGTATCAATCTTATGGATGAATAATTTCGTTCTGTCATACAAATCTAATATCGAATTTTCATTTATATTTATATCGAATATTTAATCAATTTGTATTTAATTTTGTTTTAAATAATCATACTTTTAATTCAATATTTATGATTCTTAAATTTTTACAACAATAAGTAAATTGTCTCCCAATTTACTTAACTGATAATTGAGATGATCAATATTATATTATAATTTTCATCAAAAAACAATTACGTTGTATAAAAATTGCAAAAACTTATAATACCATGAATTTGATGCATCTTTGTCAATCACAATTTTAGTTTTTTTTTTCTTTTTTTATGATTATCGAATTCGTTTCTTATACATGTTGTTTTTCATTGTCAATGGTCAAAACAATAAATCTTATCTTTTATAGCATGATCTATATTATTAATTTTTTCATCTATTGTTTGATTGTTCAAAATACATGGACATTGGAGATCGTACATTTAAATATTTTTTTTGCAAACCAATTTTTTGGTGCGAGGAGAGAGTGAATAAACATTATAAAACATATCGTAATTCGAAGTTCTCATTTTGTTGTGGGGTGAACACGATTTTTAATAATATTTCAAACCAAATCATTTAAAACGGTTTGAAATTTTTTGAAGCCAAACTAAACCATTTCATTTTTTAAACAAAATAAAATCAAACTATTTTTTGCGATTTGGTGCAATTTGAAACCACGGATTGCCGATGAATAAATTAGTATATTTCAAAGTGAGCTCAAAGACACATATTCATCTAAAATTTCGAGTTGAAACTAGCTCAAAAATAATATTAAGTTTCTAATTGAGTGTTTTGTTGTGAATCAATCCATGTTGACAAACAAACTAATTATAAACTATCGTTAGCTCTTATATTAAAAATTTTATTTTAAGAAAATATCTTAGATGATGATAATGAATTGTAGGAGGAAAAATTATTTCCAAATGATTGTGAATTTGAACAAATTAATCTTTATCTCCTCAATTTTGATTTGTTGACAATAAAAAGTATATTGCTTTTTTTTTTTTAAATTGAACATTTGTCTTTATTTTTATTTTTTAAAATTTGGGGAGTTGGCTGTTTGAAATCGCGATTTTGACAATTGAAACCTAAACCAAATTGTTTAAGGTGGTTTGGAATTTTTACAAATCAAACCATTTGTTGCAGTTTAATTTGATTTTGAGGTTTATTTGTTCACCCATACTTTGTTGTATACAAGAGAAAGTGAATATATTTCTTTTATGGAAGATTATCCTCTAATTTTGTACAAAGAAGTATTCCAGAATTTGTAGTCATATGAAATCAATAAATGATGATATTATCTCTTATTTGCGAAATTTATTTATTTTATGAAAATGATTTATCTAATTTCATATTGAATTATCTTTATCCAAACTTTTCTTCCCGTGCATCGCACGGGTGATTAACTAGTATATATAAAAGTAGAAATGAGGAGAGAGAGTCATTTTGAAGGGAAATTTGCATTTAATGATTCTCTCTCCTCAATTCTACTTATATATATATATATAAATAAATAAATAAAAGATAAAAACTTTTGTAGGAAAATTTATTATTTATTACATATTTAATAAGAATTATAATAAATATATTATGTATAAATGTATTACATTGGAAATGAAAAAATTAGATTAATATATTTGAACATAAATAAATGTGATATCTATTTAATTGTGTTATGTAGGAAATGAAAAATTTGTATTAATATATTTGAACATAAATAAATGTCATATCTATATAAATGTGTTATATTGAAAATGAAAATTTTGGATTAATATATTTGAAAATAAATAAATACATGCTATATAAATTTGCTAACATAGAAATTAAAAATTTGAATTAATATATTTTGAAAATAAATGAATAAAATAAATATAGAAAAGATAAAGATTTTGTAGGAAAATTTATTATTTATTACATATTTAGTAAGAGTTGTAGTAAATGTAATATTTGTAAATGTGTTACATTGGAAATGAAAAAAATTAGATTAATATATTTAAATATAAATAATGTGATATCTATGTAAATGTGTTATGTAGGAAATGAACATAAATAAATGTGATATCTATTTAAATGTGTTATATAGAAAATGAAAAAATTGTATTAATATATTTGAATATAAATAAATGTCATATCTATGTAAATGTGTTATATTGAAAATGAAAATTTTGGATTAATATATTTGAAAATAAATAAATAAATACGTGCTATATAAATTTGTTAAGTTAAAAATGAAAATTTGAATTAATATATTTTGAAAATAAATAAATAAAATCATTGAAATTTTACTTCCTAATATGTCAATAAATGAGTAGGTTCTTCAATAAGTATATTACAAAAATAATTAATTATTTGCTATCAACCTTTTACAGTTAATGATAAGTTGGTAGAAAATTTAATCCTTTCATCATTTTGAATAAAACTTTGTATGTTTAAAAAATAAGGAAAAATAAAATATATGTAAGCAACATATTAAAAAATAAAGTTAATTAAAAATTATAACATATTAAAAGAAAAATAAGTGATAAGGTGGGCAAATTTTCAGAGAAAAACGTAAATAAAAGTCAAAAGAAATTTAATATAAAAAATTTAAATAAATGTCAAACTTTGAATGGTGCTGTACACTATGTGTGCACCATTTTTTTATTTTGATTAGTTTTTTTTTTTTTTTTTAATTTTAAACTCAATGACATGTGTTATGGAGGAAATGAAAAAATTGGATTAATGTATTTTAAAATAAATAAATATATGCTATATAAATTTGTTAAGTTAGAAATTTAAAATTTGAATTAATATATTTTGAAAATAAATAAATAAAATCATTGAAATTTTACTTCCTAATATGTCAATAAATGAGTAGGATCTTCAATACGCATGTTACAAAAATAATTAATTATTTTCTATCAACTTTTTAACCACACATATTTTTCTCTCCAATTTTCAGCCATTATTTTTTACCTCAAAATCATTTATACAGGTTTATAAATCAAACAATATTACCAAACGGAGGCTTAATCTTTACATCATTTTGACAAAAATTGACATGTTTAAAAAATAAGGAAAAATAAAATATATTAATTAATATATTGGATTTCAAATAAAATATATGTGAGTAACACATTAAAAAATATAGTTAATAAAAAATTATAACATATTAAAAAGGAAATAGGTGATGAGGTGGAAAAATTTTAAGAGAAAAATGTAATTAAAAATCAAAAGAATTTTATATAAAAAATTTATAAATGTCGAATTTTGAGTGGTGCGGTATACTTAGTATACATGTAACATTTTTTTTATTTTGATTAGTTTTGTCTTTTTTAAAGTTTCAAATTCAACAATATTTTGTATTGAAATTTTATTTGATTTATGTTTTTTTTTATTTGATATGATTATATAATCAAGATATTTTCAAAATTATGATATAAAAATTATATATTCCGTGCATCGCACGGGTAGACAACTAGATTAATATATTTGAACATAATTAATGTGATATTTATGTAAATGTGTTATGTAGGAAATGAAAAAATTGAGTTAATATATTTTAACATAAATAAATATAATATCTATGTAAATATGTTATTTTATTTATGAAATCAAAAAATTGTATTAATATATTTTAACATAAATAAATGTCATATCTATGTAAATATGTTAAATTGAAATTGAAAATTTCGGATTAATATATTTGAAAAAAAAAATCCATGCAATATAAATTTGTTAAGTTAAAAATGAAGATTTTGAATCAATATATTTTGAAAATAAATGAATAAAATCATTGAAATTTTACTTCCTAATATGTCAATAAATGAGTAGGTTCTTCAATAAGCATATCACAAAAATTATTACCAAATGGAGGCTTAATTATTTCATTATTTTGATAAAAACTGACATGTTTAAAAAATAAGGAAAAATAAAATATATTAATTAATATATTGAATTTCAAATAAAATATATCTAAGTAACACATTAAAAAATATAGTTAATAATAAATTATAACTTATTAAAAGGGAAATAGATGATGAAGTGGACAAATTTTCAGAGAAAAATGTAAATAAAAGTTTAAAAAAAAATTATATAAAAAATTTAAATGAATGTCAAATTTTGAGTGGCGCGGTATACTAAATGTACATGTAACATTTTTTTATTTTGAATAGTTTTATCTTTTTTAAAGTTTCAAATTCAATAACATTTTGTATTGAAATTTCATTTAAATTATGTTTTTTATTTGATATGATTGAATCAAAATGTTTTTAAAATTATGATTTAAAAATTATATATTCCGTGCATCGCACGGGTAGACAACTAGTACATTAAAACGAAAGTTGGTGATGAATACAAATAAAATTAAACAAATTTAATACAAAAAATTTAATTAAGCGCCAAATTTTAAAACGTGTGGGTATTTTTTCCTATTTTGATTGGTGTTGTCTTTTTTAAAATTTCAAATTCGGTAATATTTTGTAATAAAATATTATTTGTATTATATTTTTTATTTGATATGATTGTATAATTAACATATTTTCATGAATCTTCTACACTATCTTAAAAGTGTGGATGAGTGAGAATCTTTTGATTTCCCAATTGATCCTCACATTCTTTTCTTTTTTCCAACAATACCCTCAGTTCATTTATTGAAACTTATTTATATTTGTTTTAATTTTTATTTCAAAACCATTTATTTATCCACGTTGACTAAATTGAAATTTTATTAATTTATCTACTTAGACTAAATCGAAATTAGTTATTCAAGTAATATTAATTTAGTGTCGTTAATTTTTAATTTACTTTTAGAATATTGTCCCATCAAGTTTCATTTCCCGTGATAACTCCACTGAATATTTCAATAGTGCATTTATGTGTTTAATAATTTGTCTCTATTATTAATTCAAATAATTATGTTTTAGTTATCGATAAAAATAGATTTTTTATAATTATTTTCAAACTATGGTGAGTGTAAAACTTTTTATTTTTAAACTTACTTAAATTCTTATCAAAATCTTCAATTAATTTTTATAAAAAGAAAAATATATATATTTTTAATTATTTTCTAATTAAGAAAACAAAATAAATAATTTCAAACTCTTTGAAAAAAAAAATCAAAACTGAAATTTTTTATTTTAATTTTTAATAGATTTTGATAGAAATTAATAAAATATAGTTGAAAAGTTGTATGTCCGATGAAATGTATGGTTAAAATTAATTGTTGACTTAGATTAAAATCTTATTTTAATTTCTCTCACTAGAGCATAATATTAAACTTCTTTTCTTATAAAATATGTTTACAAATTAATTCAATTTATTCATCTACATTTTTTCTCATATTTTTTTGCGACTTACCATTAATATTTTATAAAAAAAATTATTGATTTGCCTAATAATTTATAATATCATATTACTTCTTAGTATATCACAAGCGATTTTAAACAGGCATTTTAAATAATTGTTTGATATATATTTCGAAGATCTGAACGAAAATTTTCAATAAAATATTTATATATTAAGAATTGAAGTTCATTTACAATTTTCCTCTAACAATATCAATTATGTAAATTATTTTCAAAAACAGTATTAGTACTTAAATAACGTCACTTTAACATTCATCATATACATAAGACGTGCGAAGCACGTGCTTACTACTAGTTTTAACAAAAACTAGTTGATTACCCGTGCGATGCATGGAATATATAATTTTTAAATCATAAGTTTAAAAATATCTTGATTCAATCATATCAAATAAAAAACATAATTTAAAATAATTTCAATAAAAAATGTTATTCAATTTTAAACTTTAAAAAACAAAAATATTCAAAATAAAAAATGATACCTGTACACTAAGTATACCACGCCATTCAAAATTTGACACTCGTTTAAATTTTTTATATAATTTTTTTTTTTTACTTTTAATTTCGTTTTTTTCTGAAAATTTGCCCGCCTCATCACCTATTTTCCTTTAATATGTTATAATTTTTTATTAACTATATTTTTTTAATGTGTTGCTTACATATATTTTATTTGAAATCCAATATATTAATTAATATATTTTATTTTTCCTTATTTTTTAAACTTGTCAATTTTTGTCAAAATTGTGAAATGATAAAGCCTCCGTTTGGTAATTTTTAGTTTATAAACTTGTTTATTTATGATTTTGAGGTAAAAAGTAGTTGCTAAAAATTGGAGAAAGAAAATACGTATGGTTAAAAAGTTGATAGAAAATAATTAATTATTTTTTTAACATGCCTTTTGAAGAGCCAACTCATTTATTGATATAATAGAAAGTAAAATTTTAATAATTCTATTTATTTATTTTCAAAATATATTAATTCAATTTTTTTCATTTCTAACTTAACAAATTTATATATATCATATATTTATTTATTTTAAAATATATTAATCCAAGTTATTCATTTTCAATGTAACACATTTACATAGAAATGATATGACATTTATTTATATTCAAATATATTAATCCAATTTTTTCATTTCCTACATAACACATGTTATTGAATTTGAAACTTTTTTTAAAAAAAATTAATCAAAATAGAAAATTCTGCATGTACACTCAGTGTACCGCACCATTCAAAATTTGGCACTTAATTAATTTTTTATATAAAATTTCTTTTAACTTTTATTTACGTTTTTTCTCAAAAAATTTGCCCACCTTATCACCTATTTTCCTTTTAATATGTTATAATTTTTAATTAACATTTTTATTTTTCCTTATTTTTTAAACATACCAATTTTTGTCAAAATGATAAAATGATTAAATTTTTTATCAATTTATCATTGGTGGTAAAAGGTTGAGAGCAAATAATTAATTATTTTTGTAATATGGTTATTGAAGAACCTACTCATTTATTGACATATTATGAAGTAAAATTTCAATAATTTTATTTATTTATTTTTAAAATATATTGATTTAAAATTTTCATTTCAAACTTAAATAAATTTATATATCATGTATTTATTTATTTACATATATATATTAATCCAATATTTTCATTTTCAATGGAACACATTTACATAGATATGATATTTATTTATGTTCAAATATATTAATCTAATTTTTTCATTTTCTACATAACACATTTATATAGATATCATTATTTATGTTCAAATATATTAATCTAATTTTTTCAAATTTTCATTGTTACACATTTTCACATAGTACATTTATTACAATTTTTACTAAATATGTAATAAATAATAATTTTTCCTACAAAAATCTTTGAATAATTCTAGAGGGACGTTTTTAATTGACATTGTGACATGCCAAAAATATATTGGATGGTATAAATAACTACCCCACTACTTAGTTTTTCATCACCAATGTATGTGCATCATGTCACAATGTTACTTAAAAATGTCAATTAAATTTTTTTTTTCTAGAAGTACACAAAATCTTTATCTTTTATTTATTTATTTTTATATATAAATATAGAAGTGAGGAGAGAGAGTCATTAAATGCAATTTTCCCTCCAAAATAACTCTCTCTCCTCACTTCTACTTTTATATATACTAGTGCATCACCCGTGCGATGCACGGATATTGTATCGTACAAAATATATTGTAAAATTAGTGAATAATTTTGGTATATTGAAAAGGGTAATCCTACAGGTACAGGCCCTGTACGAATGCAATTTTCCAATTGAAAATACAAATTTGATTTGTAATAAAATATGTCAACACTTTTCTTTTAAGTTTAGTATAAGCATTATAAATTCAATACTACACCATTTTAATCCATAAATAAAAATAAGTGAGATATTGAGGATGCTATGTTTCTCGGATAGTTTAGTATTTTACTTAATACATTGGTAAATAATACTAAAGTATTCGCCAAATATAAATATATTGTGGAATGTATCAATTATTTCTCATGATTTATGCCTCTCGTATTTATGTTTTTCCAATTTTGATTCAAAAATATAAATCACAATAATTATAAATGTGTGCTTAATCTTAAACCCACAAATATTTGTATTAGCCAATAAAAATATATTTTTAATTATAAAATCAAGTAGTCAAAATAATAATTACATAAATTTAGCAATTATCATGATATGACAAAATGCTACGTTGGTGACAAAAAAATTATAACAAAAATGGTATACCATATAATCTTCACACAACTATTAAAATTAAGAATGATTAAAAGAATATTATTCGCTTTTAACCACAATTTTTGCAATTTCCTCACGTATTTAACATTTTATCTAAATTTCTTTCAGAAACATCAATCACAGTAATTATAAGTTTTTGTTTAATCTTAAGAGCAAATATTTGTATTTGACCAATAAAAATGATTGTTAATTTCAATAATTTTTATGAGTTATTGTCAACTTCAAAGAAAATCCAAATTTAGTAGTTTATTTAATGGTGTATCATGTTTTTTATTTAATATTATGGATACAATATTGATTGTGTGGAATGTATTAATATATTTCTAATGGTTTATGCATTCTCTTATCGTATTTAAGCTTTAAATTTTTCACTCAAAAATAAGAATCATAATAATTATAAAAGCGTGCTGAATCTTAACCCACAAATATTTGCATTTGACCAATAAAATTATATTTTCACCTATAAAATCAAGTGGTCAAAATAACAATTTCATAAATCTAGCAATTATCATGATATAACAATCGACAATGTTGGAGTAAAAAAATTATACCAAAAATCGTACCATATAACCTTTACAAAACTATTAAAATTAAGAATTATTAAAAAAATATTATTCATTCTTAACCAATAACACTATAGTTTTACATATAAAATCAAGTAGTTAAAATAATACTTACGCAAATCTTGCAATTATCATGACATGGCAACCGGATAACACTGAAGGTCAAAAAATTATACCGAGAATTTTAGATCATATAATTTTTAGACAATTATTAAAATTAATCTTATATTTGTTTTATTCAAAAAAATGTATTAATACTTAAGTTCGGCCAGCAAAAAATTGCATCGAGCATTTAATATGAAATGGGAAAATGAAAAGCCATTTCCCATCCACACCTCATTAATCAATTCAACATCAACAAATGAAAAGTCACTGGCATGACACGTCTTCCACCTATTCTAATACATATTCAAGTTGATAATTAATGTTAAACAATTGTATCGAAAATCAGGAAAAAAAAACACAAAAAAACAGAAGGTTTCCAAAAAAAAAATAAGTGACAGTGGGTGGAAAATTTTTTTTACAGCTGTTGTGGTTTAATATATAATATAGATATATATAATAAAATAATAATAATAATATATTAAGATTTCTCCCGTACACAAAATGCATAAAAAATAATATATTAAAATAATTAATAAAATTTTACAAACAATAAAACTACTTCAAATTATAATAGCTTCTTTGAGTAATAAAAATCAATTTATATATTTAAGTAGTAAATGGTTATTAAGTTTTCCTCATTTTTTCACAAAAAAAAAAATGAAGTTGTTGTTCGATAAAAAATTGATATTATTTTTTATCGAAAATAACAGATATTTGCACATTGTTTGGAGTTGCGTTTTTAAGTATTAAAATGAACATCCTTAATAATTTCGATTTCATTTCCCATTGCACTAAACGCATTATCAAGCCCCTGTTTGGTACCTATTATTTTTAAATCTCATTTTTTAAAAACTCATTTTCAACCACACATTATACCAATAAAATAATCTACACATAAATCCAAAAATATTCTCCAATTTTTAACTACACATTTTCTAAAAAATTTACTATTCCAAATCACATTATTCCAAATAATGGGTCTCAAACAGGGACCAAAAGCAGTCAACACGTTATCCATAACATAGTAATTAATTTCACTATATAAAATGATTTCCATAATACCATTCAAATGTATATCAATGTGATGACATAATAATTAGTTTTAGTTTCAATAAATTATTAATTATCATCAGTACCTCTTACGTTGATGCAAGCAAGTTTAATTCAAATAATTAAAAAAATGAATAGTCACCGTTTTCTAAAAAAAAATTACTGCTTTCTGGAAAAAAAAATCTATTAAGAAGTGTAAACAAACTTATTTGTCACTAATATTTTTAACTAAACAAAAAAGAACAAATATTAAAGTTTAATAAAATATTAATCTAATTAATGCACAAATAATGTAAGAAAAAGTAAAGCTATTTTTGTTTTTCAAAGTTAATGTGTAGTTTTCCAAATGTATTAATTTCTTTATAAAATTTATTTTTTTATAAAGCAATTAATGATGAATATTAATGCATTTCAATTTTTGGAAAGTATTTTAGACTGGAAAACAAAAATGATGTACGGAAGTTGCAATTTAACAATATGAATTTTGATAAGTGCTTGTTAATTTTTAATACTTATACATAATTTATCCAGTATACAAAATGCATAAAAAATAATATTATATTAAAATAATTATTAAAATTTTACAAACAATAAAACTACTTCAAATTATAATAGTTATATTAAAAAATTTTATAATTTTTTTATCATCAACTCTTTATTAATTTCTACATCTTGTCTTTTGAGACGATTTTTGTTCAATATATTTGTTTTGTTGGCGAAAAACACTTATTTATTTCTCATATTTTTAAATAATCAAAATAAATAATTAATACAAAAGTTAAAAAAAATATTTGCACATCCTTTCAATGCAAATTAGCAGAATATTTGAATAGAAATTGCGATTAGAAATAAAATTTATTAATTAATTGAATGTTATAAATAACAATGCGATTAAAAAAAGTTAAGGATATAAAAGCAAAACTAAACAAATACCGAAAATCTATCTTGCAATTAAACTATGGTGTAAATTTTAAAAAATGTGTTGTATGAATATAGTTCCCTAAAATAATATATTATATATATATATATATATATATATATATATATATATATATATATATATAGACAACCTATTAGCATTCAATACATGTAATCAAGTGCCTATTTACAATGCATTACACACTTTCCCACATTAAATGTCTCATTAATTGTCAACAACTCATTTCCCAATTCCGGAAATTCAATTGAAAAAAAAAAATACTTATTTATCTCTCATATTTTTAAATAATCAAAATAAATAATTAATACAAAAGTTAAAAAAAATATTTGCACATCCTTTCAATGCAAATTAGCAGAATATTTGAATAGAAATTGCGATTAGAAATAAAATTTATTAATTAATTGAATGTTATAAATAACAATGCGATTAAAAAAAGTTAAGGATATAAAAGCAAACTAAACAAACACCGAAGATCTATCTCGCAATTAAACTATGGTGTAAATTTAAAAAAATGTGTTTATGAATATAGTTCCCTAAAATAATATATATATATATATATATACAAACTATTAGCATTCAATACATGTAGTCAAGTGCCTATTTACAATGCATTACACACTTTCCCACATTAAATGTCTCATTAATTGTCAACAACTCATTTTCCAATTCCGGAAATTCAATTGAAAAAAAAAAAAAAAAAATTCCAAAAATAGAAACTGAAAATGGGCGGGAAAAATTTTGACGGCTGTTCTGCTTTAATATATAATATAGATAAAGATGTCTTGAGTCCCGTGTAAGATATTATCATTTCTTTAATATGTATATATATACGTGTGTGTGTGTATTGAATTATTTGTAAAATATATGTAATCAATACATTAAAAATTAAACTTAATAAAAAATTAAAACACATTAAAAAGAAAATTGGTGATGAATAAAAATAAAAAATAAAACAAATTTAATACAAAAATTTAATTAAGAGTCAATTTTTTTTTCTATTTTGATTAGTGTTGTCGTTTTTAAAATTTCGAATTTGATAATATATTATAATAAAATATTATTTGTACTATATTTTTTATTTGATGTGATTGTATAATCAACATATTTTCATGAATTCTAATCATAATTATGAATAAAAATCACGTGCATCGCACGGGTGTGATACTAGTAATTATAATAGCAGCATCTTACATTTAGGTAACGGAATAGAATTAAAATTAGAAGCACGTGATTTCACAGCTTACAGTGTTATTCCTTTGTGGGATTATTTTTTCATTTGTAGCATAGCGAGTGGTTTCGTGAAAACCCATTAAAAATTTAAAACTCAGATGGCTGTGTACTTATATAAACCTCTTGAGACAATCTCAAAAAGTGGTGTAATTGATAATAGAGTTTTGCCTTCGTGAGAAGGAGGCCTACCATTACAAGAAGTACAAATATGTTATGAAAAGTAAATAAAAATAAAGGAAATTACATTCTCTATTTAAAAGTTGATTTTGTTGAGGTTCTAAATATCTTGAATTCTTGCTCTTATTCACCTTCGTAACTAGATCTCTAAAACCGTTTCTGAATCTTATAACTGCCACTATTTGATTGACATATTACTCGCATTTCCCCGGTAACCGCTTTCAACGATCCAACTGATAACTTCCTGATGCGAAGCCCCTTGGTGTTTAAACCAAAAATTCCCACAATCAATTTTGTATCAACCCAAAAAAGCTAAAAATGGATTATCTTGACCCAAGTTTAACCCAAACAAAATTCTAAGGAAGATGAACCATAACCCAATGGAGAGATTAAGATAAATACCAAGATATTGTGGAATAAACAACAATAAATACACAAGATAAATTCTCAATATATATAAGTTGAAGAAAATTTCAAAATTAGTTGCAAGTAAAGAAAGGATTTTACCTCTCTAAAAGCTCTCCAATTGAGTGTTCTTCATGTCCAAAAACTAATTAGGGTTCAAAGGAATTTACAATTTGTATTACAAAAGATGTAGTAAGAAGTTTGAAAAATTGCACAAAAAACCTCGCCTTTTGAACCCGGGAACTTTTGGCCGACCACTTGGTCGACCGAAATGGAACTTTCGGTCGTACATCCCTCAGTCGAACCCGACCGAGGCTCCCTCTAAAATATCTGCAGAGTTTCGATCTACCGGAGTGACTTTCGGTCAATCGAAATGTCTCGAGCCTCCAAAATTAGGCAATTGACTTCCACCTTGCTCTCTACCATATGGACTTGATTTCAGAGCTTGAAAATGAGGCCTGCCATCGACTCTTGGACCTCTTTGGCCTTGGATCTTGTCATAGGCCACACCGGTATTCTTATCGAGGGTTGACTTGTTTGATTTTGACTTGATTGACTTTCCTGATTCTCATCACTTCCTTTATTAACAACTTCTAGATTTTGGGTAATTATGGACAATCATGTGCAATAATTGCTCAAATACATTGTCAATTTTCTCCTCTTGATATGATGATTATGCTTCACATTCTCCTTTTCTCTAGGAACATGTAAGGATAAAATTTTGCCTAAGATGCTTGTTCCCTTTTTTTTCATGCCCTAGCTGGGTGAATTCTGGAAGGACTTGAGTAGCAATTCTGGAAGGACTTAAGTGAAATAAAAGTCAAAGTATGGGGACTGAATTGAAGAAGTCAGAAACTTGGAGGACGAGACGTGCAATTACACAAGGACTGAGTCGCAAATATAAAAAAATGGCTAACCACGATCAACCGCAGTTTGCAAACCACGGTTCTAATTAATACACGTATGCCGCGGTCAGACTGAAAAAAGGGAAATTCCCGATTTTTGCCTAATTTTCTTTCCTATTTCTTTGAGCTCAACTTGGAAAAATCGTAAAAACCTCGTTTACCCTATATAAAGACCAAGAAAAATCATTATGAGGGTTCTGAAATCAACAAGAAGAGAGGCAGAAGGCTAGAGGCAAAATCAAGTTTCTCATATTGTTCAAGCTTGTGATCGATTTTCTTGGTGCAAGATTTTCAACTCTTTCTTGTTAATTCTAGACATGTTAAATTTTATAATTTATTGTTTTATTATTTTATATTCTAGCATGAGTAGATAAATAAATCGTTGGGACGAACGATGTGATTTTGTTGGATTATTTAATTTCAATTCTCATGTTTGGGCATATTGTGAAGTGTTGATTTTATTATTGTGTTTTAATGTATGAATTGCTTGATCACCAATTTGATGAGTTTTAGGTTGTTTTCATAATCCGAGAGGTGAGTTAACACCTAGACCTAGTAATAAAATTCGGTAATTAACAAAAGGGTAGAGATACATGGTTGTGGTTGTTGTAATCATATTGAATTCTTGTCATTGAATGCGTCTATTTAGGGCTTATTCTGACCATCATAGAGATATATGATTGACATATCTAGATAGAACCAATTTAAACTCGATAGGAGAATTTTGGATAAAATTGTGAATTTGATTAAACATTAATTTCGAAACATTGCATGAGAAGAGAAATTGAATAGGATAACAAAATTACCATCGTGAGTCCCACCATTTTCAATTCATAAGAAAAATCCAAAAATCAAATCTTTTTTTTAGTGTTTTATTTTCTAATTCATTGCTTTCACTATTTTTATAAAAATTCAAAAACATCAATCTTGACATTTATTTGTAGTTTAGGAACCGATTAATCCAAGTTAATAATAAATAATTTAGTCCTTGTGGGATCGATATCCGAACTCAAAAAGTTCATTTTACTACTTGTTGCGATATCGTGCACTTGCAATATTTTACACAACAAGTTATTCTTCAAATAGATTAATTTGGACTAATTGACATTCGAGAGAAAAGATTAGCGGTTAATCAATTAATTAGGGATATTGACATTCGAAAAAAGCAATTGTTGATTACTTAATTAATTTAGACTAATTCACATTCGAAAGAAGAGATTAGTTTGTGTTTGGAGAGATAAACCTTGTAATTATTTGGTTAATTAATTGATTATGGCTAATTGACATTTGAGTTAAGAGATTAGCTTGTGTTAGTTAATTAATTATGGCTAATTGACATTCAAGAGAAGAAATTGATTGTGTTTGGAAATTGAACCCACAACTAATAATGAGTGATTAGTTTGTGTTTGGAGAGATAAACCTTGTAATTATTTGGTTAATCAATTGATTATGGTTAATTAACATTCGAGAGAAAATGTTAGCTCGTGTTAGTTAATTAATTATGGTTAATTGACATTCGAGAGAAGAAATTGACTTTGTTTGGAAATTGAGCCCACAACTAATAATAAGTGATTAGTTTCAATGCAAGTTACATGATTAATTTGATAACGGTTAAGTGAAGTCATGAATCCCAATACTTTTATCATTTAAATTCTTTCCATTTTATGTTTATTTATTTATTTTATTTACTTTTGTAACTTTCAGGAGTAGATAATTAATCAAAACCAAAAATTGTATCACATTTTCTTGACAATTCAGATGACACTAGAGTGGATAAATCAATCACATAAAATTATTCCCCGCAAGATCGAAAATTCGGACTCTTCGAGTCCACTTTATTACTTATACGTGACCCGTGTGCTAGCGATATACAATTTTAGCAAACAATGACGACGAGAAGGAGGAGAGCAAGCTGTTTGCGTAAGATTTGAATTGAATTGGTGGGGTGGGATGGGCTTGGTATGGGAATTTTTAAACTACTAGTAGGAAACACGTGCGTTGCACGTCTTATGTATAAGATAAATGATTTGAATAATATTTTTGAAATACTAATACTATTTTTAAAATAGTTGATGTAATTGATATTGTTAAATGAATAATTAAAATTGTTAATATATATATATGAAAAGATTTTATTTTTATGAAATTATGTATATAATATGAAAATGTTGAACAATCAAATGTAAAGTCTTTAGTACAATAACACTTTTTTTACACAATATTTTTGTTAACGTTTCACAACTTTTTTTAATTTTATTTTATATTGTTTTTCCATTGAAAATCCATGTGAAATTGCTACATATAGTTGCCTATATAATAATACATATTCAAGTAGTTATATTGCAACAATATGTATTATTTGTATTTAAACTTTATTAATGGCCATTGCATAGCACATATGTACTGGAGTTAATGGGATAAAGAAAGGAAACTTGTTTTTCCAGCATGTTGTCCAATGATTATTTCTGCATGGATAACATGTCTTTTGAGATCATGATAAATCACTAGACAATCTTTTTTTTAAAAATTAACTTATGTGATGAGATACTATTTGGTAACAAATATTTAGGATCTCCTCTTGCTAAAATTGATTTGTATAATTTATTACTTTGTCGAAGCAGACAAATTCTTCACTTTCTTCAGAACATAACTCAATTAGTTTGTCATTGAGTTAGTCAACATACTTATTTTATGTTGACGTGATTTTAAGATGTATCATAAAATCAAGATAAGTTACATGTAATAACATAAAATTATATAACATTGTATATTATTAATTAGCCTATGTTTGGTAAAGATTAAAAACATATTTTTAGTAAATCTTGATAAAACTTGATAAGATGTGGTTGAAATGTTGTGGATTCCATAAAACGTGTCGTTAAAATTAACTGCTGATTTTGACTTAAGATTAAAATAAAATTTTAACTAGAACTAAATAGGGGCTTAATAATGATAGTATTGGGTAAGAGTTTATGACATTGATTCTAATTGTACTGTATTGAATATGAAAATCAATGAAATAATAAGTGTAAAAATCATAAAATATTAATTCCAAAATTAATCTACATTGATGTAATGTAATGTAATCGTAACAGTAACAATAATTGTATTGTATCATATGTAAATATGAATTTAAATTTGTAAAATATTATTTCATGGGACCTATGAAAATAAGTCACGAATTAATAAAATTATAACATTTTAGACTAAAGGTCACGTGGTTATTACATTCATAATATACACATTCTAGACTATGAAATTTTAGTATAACAATCTAATTTTAGAAATTCAAAATGTAATTTTTTGTAATCATAATAATATTTACTAATGACAAAGTAAAACTTATAGCACGATTTAAAAAAAAAAAAATCTAAAATAAAAAATATAATAATAAATCTGTACAAAACTTGAAGAATTATTATGAAGAGCAATAAAATAATAAAAAGATAAAATAGATCTAAATGTGAATTAAAAATATTAAAATATTTTTCTCACGTAACCTATGAAAATGAAAATTACGAATTTAAGAAATTGTATCCTTATGGATTGAAGTACAAGTGATTATTAAATTCATAATATATATAATGTAGACAGTGGGATTTGAGTAGACGATTCGATTTTAAAAATTTGTACGTAATATTTTTAAGTATTATATTAATATATAGTCATAATAATGTTTATCAAATTAAGAAGTATTTTTTCTTTTCTTAATATAAAATAAATGAAAAAAATATAATAATATGATAATATAATATAAAGTTCTTAGTGTGATTTTTTGTAATCATAATAATAATATATATATATATATATATATATATATATATATATATATATATATATATATATATATATATATATATATATATATATATATAAGGAAGTGGTTTGATGTGAACGGATGTTGTGAGTAAGTGGTTTAGTGTGAATACATGTTGTAAATTAATGACATTTATTATTTTTATAGTAATCAATGGTGATTTTGAAGACTGCATCATTTTTGGTAATATTTCCGTCTACTTGATTATATATGTATAAAAAGGATTATTGGACTTTCTTACTATTTAACATGGATTTGGGTAGAAAAAAATTATGGGAACTTGTATTGCCGCAGCATTAAGCATCTGTTTGGTAAATAAAATAAATTGGTTTATAAATCAGTTTATAAACTACACAATTTTTTAAACTACTTTTTAACCATACATTTTTTCTCTCTCTAATTTTTCAACATGAATTTGGGTAGAAAAAAATAATGGGAAATTCTATTACCATCGCATTTCGTTTAGCATTTATTTCGTAAACAAAATAAATTGATTTATAAACCTTATAAACCAGTTTATAAACTACACAATTTCTCAAATTATTTTTTAACCACACACATTTTCTCTCTCTAATTTTCAACCACTATTTTTTACTCAAAATCATAAATAAACCAATTTATAAACCAAACTACTCTTTTTATTTTCTTTATTTTTATGGCCTTTTTCTCTTCAACTTTTTATGAATTATGACATATTATTTCTAATAACTGCAACATCATCCAAAATGTCGTTTACATGTTTCCAAAAAAAAAAAAAGTCAAACGAGTAGTTTAGGTTTCATGTTTTTTTTTTTTTTTTTATTATTTCAAAATAATTAGTAGAGTCTTTTAATCAATTTTTACAACATATTGAAAAAATAAAAAGTTGAGATATATATAAACAAAGTACATGTCAAAAATAACACACAAATTGTTTCTCACTCAAATTAACTTTCTAAATCTGAAAATTTATGCCAAAAAAAAAAAAAATGCAAAAAAAATAAAGTAACAAATATTGTAACAATTATTATGGTATAACATTAGAATTTGTGTTACTTAATGTATAAACTATTTTTTTTTTGTTTTGTAATAATTATTATTCACTTGATAATTATTTTATTATATATATATATATATATATATATATATATATATATATATATATATATATATATATATATAAAGTACATGCCAAAAATATATACACATAGTTTTCTGTCCAAAATAACTTTCTAAAAAAGTAATATGCAAAAAAAAGAAAAAAAAAACATCATCAAGATTACATAAATATTTTTTCTTCAAAATAGAAAATGAAAGAGAATAAAATAAGAGCGTTCATCGATCTATTTTTTATTTCCTTTTCCTTTTAATAAAACTCTGAGCGTATATAATAGATATATTTATTTTTTCACTTATTACAAATTCTATTTAAATGTAATTTTATTTTTTCACCTTAAGCTTTAAGTCAATTTAAATTACAATGTTTAAACAAATTTCCTAGAAGGTAAACATACGAACCATTAAAAAAATTTAAAATATGTGTAATTGTACATTTTTGTAATTAATTATCTTACTTCGTTTCTCATTCTTAATTAATATTCATTTCATATGTTAACATATGAAAATTAATTATAATTTTTTTAAATTCGTAAAAAAAAAAAAAAGCCTTTAGTATCACATAAAATTCTTTTCTTTAAAAATAGAAAATAAAAGAGAATAAAATAGAGTGTTCATCGATTTTTTTTTTTTTTTTTCATTTTAATAAAAGTCTAAGTGTAAATTTCCTTGAACGGTAAATATACGACCTGTAAAAATTAAGATATGTGTAATTGTACATTTTTTTTAATTAATTGTATTTCTTCGTATCTTATTTTTAATTGAATATTCATTTCATATGTTAACATATAAAATTGATATATGTGAGTAACAAATGAACGTGTATTGCATGGGTGTAACACTAGTATTTATTAATGACGAAGAAAAACTTATACCATGTTTTAAAAAAAAAAAAAAAAAAAAACAAAAACTACAATAATAAATTAGTACATTGTGAAGATCATCAAAATAATAAAAAGATAAAAGAGAGCTAAATGTAAAATAAAAATATTAAAATACTTTTCTCATGTATCCTATGAAAATGAAAATCATGAATTAAAGAAATTGTATTCATAATAGACAATTAGATTTTCAAAATTTTGTATGTAATATTTTTTAGTATTATATTAATATATTATAGTCATAATAATGTTTATCAAATGAAGAACTAATTTTCTTTTCTTAATATTAAATAAATGAAAAAAATATAAAAAAATGATAATATAATATAAAATTCTTACGTAATTTTTCGTAATCATAATAATATTTATTAATGACGAAGCAATACTTACAACATGATTTTTTTTTTATAAAATATCTAAAATAAAAATTATAATAATAAATTAGTACAAAACTTGAAGAATTATTTTGAAGAGCAACAAAATAATAAAAAGATAAAAGTGAGCTAAATGTGAATTAAAAATACTAAAATAGTTTTCGCATGTAACCTATGAAAATGAAAATCACGAAGTAAATAAATTGTATCCCTATCGATTGAAGTTCAAGTGATTATTAAATTCATAATATATATAATGTAGACAATGGAATTTGAGTATACAATTCGATTTTCAAAATTTTGTATGGAATATTTTTAAGTATTATATTAATATATTATAGTCATAATAATGTTTATCAAATGAAGAAGTAATTTTTCTTTTCTTAATATAAAATAAAATGAAAAAAACATAATAATATGATAATATAATATAAAACTATATTACGAAATTGTAAATTATTAGATAATAAATTAATTTATAGTAAATAAATGAGAAATTATATTGATATGAAGTTATATTGTGATATCAAAATTGTTTGATAATAAATTAATTTTACATTTTATTAAGTAAGGAGGTATGAGTATGTTGAGTGTATAGCTAAATATATAAGTTTAAAGTAGGAAACCAAAATTTGTTCACTCATCCCAAATGGATATTATATTTTAAGCATTATATTAATGTATTATAGTAATAATAATATTTATTAAATGACGAATTAATTTTTTTCGCTTCTTAATACTAAATAAATGAATAATAATATATTAATATGAAATAATATTATTACTAAATTATAAATTGTTAGATAATAAACTAATTTAATAATAAATAAATAAGAAAGTAAAACATTATAAAATTATATTATAATATCTTAAATAATTAATTAATATTTAATGTTGTTAAATAAGTGGTTAAATGTATATTGGGTACAAAGCTAAATATATAATGGTAAAATAGGAAATCAAATTTTTTTCCTTCATCCCCACTTTTAATGTATTATTACTAGTAATAAGCACGTGCTTCACACGTCTTTTGTAAATGATAAATAACACGCGTAATTTTTTGAAGTATTACTACTGTTTTCGAAAATAGTTGAGATAATATTGTCAAAAGACAAATTGAATTGTAAGTTATCTACAATTTTTTTTTTTAAAAAAATCATCGAGGAATCGATATATATATATATATATATATATATATTAAGAAAACATTTAATTAATAAAGAAATCAGGTGTCATATATCAAAAGATAATCTGATATCATAAAATATTAGATAAATCGAAAAATTAATTTATAAAATATTTACGATAAATTGCAAACACACACACACACACACATAAAGTTGTGCATAGACAAATCAAATTAAAATAGGAGCATATTTTTTTTAATGAAAAAATGTAAGTTTAAACTAAAATTTTAGTTTTGAAATTATTTATTTATATTCTTAATTAGAATATAATTAATTTTTTCTTATGAATTAATTAATGGTTTTAATAAAAATTTAAGAGTGTTATTGACAAATGATAAAAACGTATAAATGTATTGTAGATTAATATAATAACTAATAATATTTAATGAAAAATAAAATAAAATTTAAATGTAATATTGACCTAAAATATAACAATTTAATAGTAAAATGGGGAATCAAAGATTTTCCACTCATCCACACTTTTATTATTATTATTATTATAGATGTAGATTAAATTAAATAAATGAAATATATAATAATATGAGAATATTAATATGAAATCATATTGTATAAATGTATTGTAGATTAATATAATAACTAATAATATTTAATGAAAAATAAAATAAATTTTAAATGTAATATTGACTTAAAAGTTAAAACATAACAATTTAATAGTAAAATGAGGAATCAAGGATTTTCCACTCATCCACACTTTTATTATTATTATTATTATTATTATTATTATAGATGTAGATTAAATTAAATTAAATAAATGAAATATATAAGAATATGAGAATATTAATATGAAATCATATTAAAAACATGGTAAATTATTAGATAATAAATTAATTTAATACAAAATAAATGAAAAAATATAATAATATAAAATTATATTATAATTTTGTAAATTACTATGCAATAAATGTAGTGAATTATTTAATGTTATTAAATAAAGGAGTAAGGATAAAATGTGTATAAAACTAAATATATGAGGGTAAAATAGGAATTCAAAAGTTTTTCCTCCATCCACTTTTTATATATATATATATATATATTGTAGATTATTATTATAAAAATTAATTAATTAATTAATAATAATTAATATATTGTAGAAGATGTAGATATAGATGTAGATTTTCTTTAATTTTGAAATGTATTAATGTAATAATCTATTTCATGTATTTTCCCCTCCTTTTAATCAAATTTATTTTCATGAGATTAACAACTTTACACATTTTTAAATAGCTTTTCAATTATATAGATATTGAAAATCTCTCCAATTTTTTGTTCCACAAAAAAGGCACTTGAATGGACAAATTTTGACTCTAAAAAAGGAGGTTCCTTTTCAATTTCGCAAAAAAACATGATGTAATTGGAGCACATATATACCGTCAATATGTGGATTTGACAAGACCATCATCAAACACGTGGGCACACGGAGAATGAGTCCCCTGCTTCTACGACGCTCTCGAATCCAAATACCTGAATACAAGAAAGTTGATCAAAAGGGAATTCCAATTTCCAATGTCTCGTGACAATTCACTTGCTGCCTCTCAACTCAACTGTCTTAGCACGCTGAAGATATTAATATAGAGCATGCTTCAGCATTTCATGCGCATTTCTCTTTTTTCTTCATCTTAAATCAATACTACGGTTATGTTGATAACAAATATGGTACTGACTTCTCCTCTTTTAACCAATTTCAACCTTTCTCGCTTGCCTCCAAATTTTGGGTAATTGATTCACTATTCTGCTTTAATTAAAGATTATTATTATTATTATTATGCTAGTGTGTGTGTGTGCATATATATATCTTTTTTTTTTCTCCATTTTGATTGATTTTTATCTGTAATTTGCTTCACAGACTAAACCCACGTGAACGAGCTCTATTTACTGGGCAGAAATTAATCGGCAAAGTGAGCTGCAATTTTTTTTTTTTTTTAACTTTTATGATGGTTCGTGTTGAAATTTCTGTTGGTGTTGATGTCATTTGAACTGATGTTGTAGGTGGGACAAACATCAGGCGGCAGTAACCAGAGAAATTGTAGTTTTTATGCTCGTCAAGCACGAGAACAGGGCGTTACTGTAGAAGAGGTAGTTTTATGTATATGCCCCAGCACCTCATAACTATGTTTAGATACTTGAGGGGGTTTATGTGAGTCTACATTGTTCCGAAAATTCTCGTGATATCATTGTTACTAAGCTTTGGTTATTGAAAATTCTCAAATTTGGTCATTCTGAGGTAGTTGGACATCTTTTTAAAATATGCATTATTCAAAAGATGCTTTATGATTAAAATGTTAGCCACACTTGCCGAAAGAAAGTGATATACTGTCCATTTGTTATAATAAGTGAAATATTCAAGTTTGTGCAAATTATGCTCGTATTGAGCTTATTTCACACTATAAATTATGAATTGAGTGATTGAACATGCGTTAAGGTTTGATTTGAAGGAACTTATTAATCCAATTTTGTTCTATGTTAAGGACATCCACTATGAAAGCTACTTACAACTTTTGATATAGACAGAAAAATGTAGATAAGAAAAGTATTTGCAGCTAATGTTTATTGATTTGGAAAAGAAATTCCATTTGAGGGTACTGTACCAGTCAATATTATTAGGGTTATGCATCATAATGCTATCACAAGTATGAGGTCAAACAGGGCTTAGAATTTCCTATTATGATATAAAGTTTCCACCTTTATCTCATTTCCTTTAGTAATTGATGAATCATCATAAGTTAATACTTTGGAAGAATACTTCATGGGCAATTTGTGGTGTATATCTGTATATATACACGACTACACGAGTTCACACGAACCATATATAGTCGGCACTTTTTCTTAAAAAAAAATAAAAATGAACACGTTAATATTCTAGAATCATACAGATCATTACAGTCCTATGATCATATAGAGTGAAAAGGCATAATTTCATGGAACATTGAAGAGTACCACTGCCCGATCTTTGGATAACATCGCTAAGAAACAGATCCAAGATGGAGAGCTACTTTCAAAATTGTCGAAGTTAAGGTTAGAGGAATTGTGAATGCAATTTTGTGGTTTAACTACCGTGATTAATTGTAAAAGCTTCTTTCTTCACACTAGTCAAAACCACAAGAAGTAAAGCTTACATAAAGAAAAAGGGTTAATCTTGAATTTTCTAGAGATTTTAGTGATAGAGATTGTGAAAATTTTACCTCACTCTTGAACTTACTTGAAGCCATAAACATTGACCTATCTAGATCGGATAAAAGAATTTGTAAGGGCCACCCTTCCGGAAACTTCTCATATAAATCCTTCTTGAATATCATACTTAAACCTTATTGTGAATCTACTTTTTCCCAATTCAACTTCATTTGGAAGGGTGTAGTGCCATAAAAAATCAAAGGTTTTGCTTGGTTGGCTTCTTTGGGTAAGGTGAACACCTGTGATTGTTATAATTGAGAAGACCCTCATTGTGCATCTCCCCATCGTATTGCATTTTGTGTAAAAAGGATGAGGAAAGTATTGATCATATACTAATGCATTGTGAGTTTGCTAGAGGAATTTGGGGAAGAATTTTGGGATTGTTTGGTGAAATAGGTGTATTACTGAGTTGTTGGGGAGATTTGACACTTATTAAATGGTGTTTTGGGGGTAATAGGAAGAAGGTAAAGGAGATCTGGAAGATGGTAGTGATGGCATCGGCTTGGGTGATATGGATAGAGAGGAACAAAAGAATATTTGACAACTCCGAGCGATCAATTGGAGATTCATAGGATTGTATAATTTTCTCACAAGTCTGTGGACAAGAGCTATTGGAATAATCAGTTATTTGGAGAATTTTTTGTTTCGCTTGGATGCTAATAGTTTTTTTGATACCATCAATTCTAATAGCCACATATGATTGCGTAATTAATTTTTTTGGTCACATATGAGGCTACTGGTTTTCTTTTTGTGGATGACTCATCCACTCTCTTCTTTTGTGTAATAGTCACTTTATTGTAAATCAAATTCTTAGTTTCTTATTAAAAAAAATGAAAAAGAAAAAAAAGGGTTAATCGAAAGCCCAACAGTTACTATACCACCACTCAGTGTGAACAAAGAAGTTTTTCTCCCTT
Organism: Ligustrum vulgare; assembly: GCA_963555705.1. Lineage (NCBI taxonomy): Eukaryota > Viridiplantae > Streptophyta > Magnoliopsida > Lamiales > Oleaceae > Ligustrum > Ligustrum vulgare. The sequence goes on along the minus strand of OY743168.1, from coordinate 58,063,916 downwards.
CTAGCCTCATTTATGTTTCTTCAGACAGGGTGCAAAAGCAGCTGCCAGATTATCTGACATAAGTATCCCTATTGAAGGACCAGCTCTGGAACCATTCTTAGAGGGTCCTCTTTTTGTGAAGGCACCTTATGTGATTTGAAATCACTCTTGTTTGGGATATTTGTGCCTTCCTTATCTGCTGTTTGGTCTGAATTGGTTCAGTCTTACTTTTACATGGTTTTTATATGTGATTCAATCTAAAACTTTCGATGTACAGAAGGGGTCTAAAATTTCATATCTGAGAGGGGGATTTATTCCTGGAGACAGATTGCATAAAGGATGACAATGTCTACATTTATTTCGCCCCTTAAATGCTTACCTAAGAGATTAGCCAGGAAATTTGGCCTTTTATGGTAAAAAAATCCCCGAGTTGTATATACCCTATGAATTTTGGTTTTATAGCCATTCAACAAAGTCAGTTTTAGCCAGACTATAATTATATCTATAATTTGATACAATCTGGAAATGGGAAGAAATTTTTAACCATTCTGAAAGAAAGGCCTAGGAAGAACTAATGGGTGCATATAATTCCTGGGGGAAGTTCAATGCAATTTACTAAAACCTCAATAGTGAATGATGTAATATTCCCTGAATAGTCATAGATATCTTGACCTAATTATGTAAGTTGACCACATATATTAGTTTAACTTCTATTTTTCATTCATTTGTTGCAGTCAACTGATAATAAATTGAATTCTTAGGTATCTTAGATTGATACTCATTTTTTCTTTGTATATTTGTTCTGATTCTAGGAAGAAGCTTCTCAAATAGCGGAAACTATGTCACCAGTTAAAGTTTTTCCAGGTCAGGCACATCCATTAGGAGTATCCGAGGCTGAAGACGGAATGAATTTTGCAATTTTTTCCCAAAATGCCACTTCAGTAACACTTTGCTTGAGTCTTTCTGAGAGGTTGGAATCGATTTCCTCTGACAGCGATGAGTTGATTATCATTTTGATTCACGAGTTACATTTCCATTTTCCACTGGAGGTTTATGTTTATCTTCCTACTAACTCTACTATTTACATATTTATAGGCGAGTCAGACTTTTTTTTTTTATTTGAATAAGTTCCAGTCACCTTGGTTTCCGTATTGACTGAAGTATGTCACAGATCTTCTTCCTTTTGCAATAATTTTATGAGGGAAAGGGGTTTCTGTAATTGCATTATTAGATATATCATTTGTTCCTTTATTTTTGGCGTTTTAGTATATATCTGCATTGATTTACACACTATGTATTATTATTGTTTGATTTATTGAATACCTTCAGGGGAGTGCATAACACACATCAAGGGATGATTGAATTAACAATGGATCCACAAGTGAATAAAACAGGAGACATATGGCACATATGTATTGAGGTAATATTGTCTTCAGTGCAACGATTTTATCTCAGTGCTTATGAATGAATTACTTAGTATGATTAATTTATATCTGCCAATTCTTTTGCTTGTATGCTCTTTTCAATCCAGATTAATATTATCGGGACACAATTTCTTATTTTTTGGACCATTCTATGCGATATCTGGCTATTTTGGGAAAGAAGAAAAAAAGTTCTTCAAAAGGAAACATTGTAAATTCATGTTTTTTGAAGTAGAACTGAGAGGGGCGGGGGAAGGAAACAGTTGGACATCCAGGCTCCCATAGTCCGCATGTTAACTTAGCTCTCCTTTGAATCCGCTATGTTGAGCAAACCACCAAAACACCAGTCTGAGCAAACCACCAAACCACCAGTCTTCGTAGAATAATCTGTGGAGAAGTGTTAGCTTCCTTTTGTTGCTTTTCTACTTTCCTTTCTATTTATGTGTTTCAAGCGAAATAAAGAGGACGAAGTGATTTCTAATTGCTCCTGGCAATGTTTCTGTTTTCCATTTTATTCTTCTTTTTTAATTCCATTATTGCTTCTCTTAATTTTGATCAGTTTATTTTTTATTTTTTTTTAATGCCACGTTCTTCATGCAATTAGAGATTTTCAAATGTGTCCAGTGTTTCAAATTTACTAGTTCTGTCTGGTTTTACTGTATATATTGTGATTATGGGAAGTTCTTATGTCTTTCCTGGGAGGCAGGGGGCTTCCTCTTCCACTAACATCATACAATGCATAAAGATTCTTCAATACATATAAGTTACCATTTGCTAGTCCCTGTTAAACATCCATCAGAGACCCAGAATCTGAACTATATTTTAAGTATTGGATTGGGTGTCTTATCTTCAGTTTTTGAAAAAATATGTATAATGAAACGCGTGGATTAACATAGTATGCTACAATATGCAAAATCACCAAAAGAAATTATCTACCAAATTTACTTCTGCATTTAAAACTCAATATCCAAAATTATTAACCGCTTAATGTTAAAATGTCGTAATGTTCCATTCACGTAATGGTTGTAAAAATGGTGGGCTTAATGTTCAGGATCTTCTCCTTAGATAATTTTCTTTTTTGTAGGTTGCGGAAGTGTACGAATAGTTTTCTGCAGAACTTGTATAGGCTGCTCAGATTTACCCATGATTCATGTCAAATAGCTATGAATACACACGTTGAAAGTTGCATGAATTCCGTGATCAGCTGTTGGCATAGGATCATAAGCATTGTTGACTTTGTGATTAACTTTGGATTAGTTTGGAAAAGAATTTCACATTTCAAAATATTATTTTTAATATTGGTGAAGGATATGAAAATTTTAACTTTGAACTACCAGAAAATTTTTACCCTTCACTGAAATTCATATCCTAAATCCTCATAAACAAAAGTTTGGTAGTGTGTTAACTTGTATATGATTCAAGATTCTTGCTTCAAGCGATATTGATTATTTAGCTTTCCAGTGTTCCGTGCCTTATCCTTAGAAAGAGAAAAATATACAATCAGACTTTTTAACATTTTAAACCCATGTATATTTAACAAGGAACTAAAATACAACAGCTATTAATAATGCGCTAGACTCTAGCACCAAGATTAACCCTCTCATTTTTTCCCATTTAAATCTATATCCGCGATAAGCATGTTCCATTGTTAATTAACTAATTGATCCAATATTTACAGATGTTCCTTCTTTTGGAATCACAAATAGGATACTTCTAGTTGGTCATTTTTTGATATAACTTCCTACATTGAAACAAGAGAAAATCACATTTATAAGGACTTTCATGTATTATATATTTGGTTCTAACATTAATGGGTTTAGTTCAAAATCTTTTTTTTTTTTTAATTTTCTATCTTTAAGTAGTGGTAGTGTTGTGCATTTTTTGTTTGCTTATCTAAGTAGCAAATTGATATGGAATTTCTGTTGTTATAGGATTTGCCTCGTAGCAATGTCCTCTATGGTTATCGCATTGATGGTCCACGATATTGGCATCAGGGGCATCGCTTTGATAACACGACAATTCTACTTGATCCTTATGCAAAGCTAGTTGAAGGACGGCGGATTTTTGGTGATGTTAGAAATAAGATGTCTCAATTTTTGGGGAGTTACGATTTTGATAGCTTGCCATTTGACTGGGGAGAAAACTACAAGCTTCCTAACATCCCTGAGGTAAATTAACTTGAATTGGTTAAAGGATACTATCTTGATTTGTGTCATGTGAAATATTACTTATTATTCTTGTCAAGCTGCTAGTATTTCGGATTATATATTGCTCGAAGATGTGAGAATTATGGTCCGAAGAGGGCGTTAGCGGATTGGGTTGGGAGCTTGTCGAGGGCTTAAAGCAACTTCTATGTTATTTATTAGCTTGCCGGCCCATGTATATGGGAGGCTGACTTTAGGAAAGTATTTCGAGAAGCTCAGCTGAGCAAAGGACAAAAAATCCTTGTGTCAATAAGCGGGCGACATTTGAAACCTCTACTTGTTGGTGGGTGGGTAGGTTCATTTTGAGATGAAGGTGGATTACTCCCGTAAATAACAGTGTATAAGAAGAAAAAACTGAATCTTTTCATTGTTTTTCAACTTGACCAAAGTTGAGAAACAATTTAAACTCAAGAACACAAAAGCGAGCTTTAAATTATAGTTTTTGTAGTAATTGACCCTTTTAAGAAGTCTTTATTGTTGGTTTGTTCAAACATAAAAAAAAGTTTTTGATGTAGTAAATGGCTGCACACATTGACATAGGGTCTTCAATTCGACTTTTGGTTGGCTGGGTAGGTGGGTGCTGTTGTAAGTGTATTTGTATAATTGCTTAAAACAACTGTTTTTGTGAAAAATAGATGATTGTTATCCATATTTTTCAGGTAATTAATTTTGATTTTTTGTTCAATGTCATTTAGTAAGTTCTTTTGTGCTATCCGTTTGTGTATTTTTAATTCTTGACCATTGTATCTTTATTCTTGGTTTTGTAGAAAGATCTTGTTATATATGAAATGAATGTCCGCGCTTTTACAGCCGATAAATCTAGTGGGCTGGATTCCAAAATGCGTGGTAGCTACCTTGGAGTTATAGAAAAGGTAACATTTATAGAGACAGGATTTTACGTAAACTTTAAGAAGGTTTTTCTTCTCTCTCCGTCTTGGACTTCTGCATATCCTCATGTAGTTCTTTTTAATGTTTGTTTTCCCAAGTTATAAATGTGTGAGCAGGATTTTCTTTTTCTTTTTTGGGTGTAAAATTAGTTTCTAGTAAGCTCTATTATTTAGGGTCCGTTTGATTGCAAAAATTTCCATGGAATTTGTTTTCCATGCTAGTTCAAAAAGGGTCTATTTTCCATGATTTTTTGGAATTGAATTCCTTGGGGGTGGGATGGGAAAATGAATTCCATGGAAACTATTTTCATTTTCCTTTTCCACCCTTACCATCAAACACACCCTCTCTTTTGTCAAGCGTCAACATCTTTCCTAGTGAAATACATAGTGAAAATATGTGAACTTTTTATTTTATCATTTAAATTTTTGGCATTCCTTTCCATACGAAGATACCACATCTTTTGGAGCTTGGCATCAATGCGGTGGAATTGCTGCCTGTTTTTGAATTTGATGAATTGGAGTTGCAAAGGCGCCCAAATCCCAGGGATCATATGGTTAGTTAAATTATTGATGCCAATATTGTGATATTTGCATGAACATTACTGGCTGTTTTTTCCATATAATTTTTGGTGATTCCCGCCTTTGCATTTGTGCACTATGCACATGAGCGTGTGTTGGTAGTTGAAACTTCTGAACATTTGTTGCATGTTTGGTGAGTGGTGTTGAAGACTGAATTTTTTGTCAGTTGGTGGGTTGGTCGACAAATGGGTTGCATCTTGCGTATTGCTTTTGGGTAGTTTTAGGGTAATGCACAAATCCTAGTAAGATTATGGAATTTTAAAAAGATCCTATAGAAATATTTGGCCATTTTAAAAAGTAAGATTTGTTTGATGACTTCAGTCAGTTATAGGATTGAATGACCTAGAGATTAGATTTTATATTATTGTTGTATTTTTATATTTAAAGTAGCTTTCTCTCTCTCCCTCTCTCCCTCCTTTTTTTTTTTCTTCTAGACCTAGGCTTGTGCTTCTCTATACACGCATTTGTAAATTTAGGAAATTTATATCATTTATGCTCCATTATGTGTTTTCCTCTAAAAGAGAAGTGCTTAAAATGAATAAGATTAAGTAATTTGAATAACCAATTTTTTGCTCTAAATGTGCAATAATGCCAGAAGTCCGTTTTTATCTTGGAAGAAATTTTTGTAAATGAAATAATCTTTCTAGTAATAATGTAATAAAAATAGAAGTGTAACAAGGTAGTTGTAATTGAGACTACCATTAACTAGCTCTCTTGTATAAAAGTGTTTGTTTCATGATTTTGTATTTTTTGAATCTCTGGTTGTTTGGCTTAATTGTACCTGGGTAGTCAAGTCTCAATTATCAGAATTGCAGTTCCGAATCTTAGAGATGCTTTATGGTTCATTTTCAAATTAAGCCCCTGTTTGGTGTAGATTAAAATTAGATTTTTAGTAGATTTTGATAAAAATTAATAAGATGTGTAGATGAAAAGTTGTAGGTTCACGAAATATGTGGTTGAGATTGATTGTTGACTTTGACTTTAAAATTTAGATTTTAATTCTTACCAAACATGGTATAAGATTTGTACTAAATATATGATCTCCACTTAATGTGGCAATACTACCTAGAAAGAGCATATGATTTAATTATCTATAGTTATGTATTGATTGCAAAGCAGAAGTAGTCGGACGAATTTGGATACAATTCGATACGATACGATACGATAGGAGTATGTCGATACAACTTTTAACAAAACTTAGGAATACGTGATACCTGTGTGTGTATATAGACACACTTTAGACATGATTTAGCCTAGGTCTTGGAGTTGATGTCCAAATGCTTTCGAGCCACTATATATAATATAGTGTTTTTCTGAAGTTAAATATAAAATTCAACGTATTTCATTATTTAAAAAATATATTAATAAAGAAGTCTGACAATAAAAATAATATAGTAAAGCATGTTATCTTAATCTTTATTTGTCCTGACTTCATTTTCTTCAACATCAACATTACAACCATCGGCTTCTTCAATATAATTAAAAATACTCTCTCTGTCCCACAAAGATAGACTTACTTCTATTTTCACATGGATTAAGAGAACATAATTAATAAATGTTGGAACTATAAATTTACCTACATTCTACCTAATATACTCAAACATTAAATAATGAGTCGTTCATATTTGTTGATAACAATGCATATTAAATATGGGCATATTAGAAAATGAAGACATTAATATACTCTAAAAAAGGGAAGTGGCTTATCTTTGTGGGACAAACAAAAAAGGAAAACAAGCCTATCTTTGTGGGACGGAGGGAGTAACATTTTTCAACTTTGGCTCATCTTATAATAATGAATTAGCAACCTCAAGCAGCCCAACACATTCGAGATATCAAATGAGTCTCAAGTACTGTCCTATAATTTGGATTATTCTTTTGAATAAAGATTTAATTTTCTTGATAAAAGATGCATATTGCGTTAAATGAAAATACATTCTTTAGTTTGTTGAGGAGTTATTTTATTCCTTCTTATAGAGTGCACAAAAGAGTAGGTGGTTCTTGTTAATTAATAAATGTTATCTATTTTCAATAAGTTATTGATAATAATAGTAATTATCTATTAAGAGAAAAAACTTTCATCCATTGTCAGTAAATGACGTGTTTTAAAAGAGTTTAAAATCAATGAAAGTCCTCTTCTTCCGTGTTCGAAGGTGTCCAATAAGTATTATAATTTAAAAAATCTAAAATAATTTAAATTACGTATATGGTATTTATGGAGAGTGTCCAAGGGTATACAAGCTTGGATACGTATCGGATACGGTACTGAATACGTTTAAAAGCATTCTTGGGTCTTAGTTTGTCGGTCATACTGTTTGTTTGATGAGCATAGTTTTTCTTCGATGGCATTATTTCGTGCCACTAGTCTTTACTTATATATTGATGAGGGATTCTCTGGGACTCTAATTATATGAAGATCAATACATGGGGTTATTCAACAATAAATTTCTTTGCACCTATGAGTCGTTATGCAAGTAATGGTGGAGGACCTTACAGTGCTTCTCGAGAGTTCAAAGAAATGGTCAAGGCTTTGCATGATGCTGGAATTGAGGTATTCTTCTTACCTATTATCACTTGTAGTTTTAAATCTTATTTGTGGACAGCTCATGATTCTTCATACTGATTATGCATATAATCCTCGTTATACGGTTTTACTATCCCCAGGTCATTTTGGATGTTGTCTATAACCATACAAATGAGGCTGATGATGAGAATCCTTACACTACGTCATTTCGTGGCATAGATAACAAGGTGATTGCATAATCATATACTGAATAAATATCCCAGTCATTTTATCATGATTTGGCTCAGTTACTTCTTCTTTTGATATTGCATAAACATAGCTTGTAAATAGGTAATCTGCCAAGGTTTAGAATTCATCGATATGATTACGTTTTTCCTTAAAATTATCTAAGATGATTCGTGAATGATATTTTATTTTGTTAATTTGGTTAAAGTCGAGAAATGCAGGTTAGAAGAATCATGCTTTGTTGTCTTTGAATTTTCTGGAATTCTGGAATGCAGATTTTAAAGATCATGAACAATGTGGTTATAAAATGAAAAAACTCAAGTTCTTGTTTTACAAAAAAATGATCATTCTATTGATACTCATTTTCTCAAAGAACATATGAAAATAGTTACGAAGCCCGTGTGTGACAACCATTATTTGAAACTCATTTTTCCAAGGTACGCATTTTTAACCACACATTCATAGAATATAATATTCTGTACGTAAACTAATTTTTTTTTTTTCATTTTTAACCATACATTCTCCTAAAAATCATTATTTAAAAACTCATTTTTTTCAAATTAATGGGTATCAAACAGGGGCTAAATAATGCATTGTCTACAATTGCCATGAAGAAATCTTGAGAATCATGAGATGAAATTATGATTGGACTGTTTGCAATTTATTTAGTGTAAGCTAAGTTGGGCAAATTTTCTTTTCTATTCTTAGTGGATTATGTTTCCTATTTTATCCTATATGGTTGTACTATAAATATCCCATATGGTTGTACTATAAATAGGGCTCCATAGTACTGTACAAGATATACGAAAAAAGTTCTGTCTCATAATTGTTTACACGCCACATGTGTCAAAATAAATTTTATTTGATGCCTCAATTGAGGTTATGTCTATTGTATTTATAGTACAACTACAATCACTCAAATATAGTAAGACACAATTGGATCTTTTAATCTAGGAAATAATATATATACACAATCAAATCCCTTAGAATTAGGAATAATCAATGCAAGTATAGTAGGAAAGTAGGATCTTTGACAGCCCATTAACATCCCCCCTCAAATTGATGTTGGACGATCAAGAAGCATCAATTTGTCACCCATAAATTGATGGCGATGCCGAGACAAAGCTTTGGTGAATACATTTGCGGTTTGATTTTCTGTGGAAATGTGAGGTAAAGAAATCTCATGACGCCCAAGTGCTTCACAAATAGAATGACAATTCACCTCAATATGCTTAGTACGCTCATGAAAAATCAGATTACTAGCAATCTGAATAGCACTTGTATTATCAGCATGAAGAGGAGTGGGAGAAGATTGTGGAATCCCAATTTCTCCCAATAAACCCTGAAGCCATAAAATTCAGAACAAGCTGATGACATGGCTCGATATTCCGACTCAGTGGAAGACTTGGAAACCTGAGCTTGTTTCTTACTTTTCCAAGAAATAAGAGCACCACCAAGAAACATACACCAACCAGTAATAGAACGACGAGTATCAATACAACTAGCCCAATCTGCATCACTAAATCCCACTAAGTGTAAGGAAGTCCCAGATGGGAAGAACAAACCACGTCCAGAGGTACCTTTAAGATAACTAAGAAGATGAACAACAGCGAAATGGTTCTGACAGGGAGTTTGCATAAATTGACTGATCTGTTGGATAGCAAATGAAATGTCAGGTTTGGTAATGGTTAAATAATTCAAGCTGCCCACCAGTTGGCGATACATCGATGGATCAGATAAGAGATCACTACTGTCTTTGATTAGTTTCAAATTGACCTCCATAGGTGTAAGAACGGAATTACTGTCCTGAAGACCAGCTAATGAGAGCAGTTCTTGTGTATATTTTTGTTGATGTAGAAATGCACCAGTTGGACAAATTTGAACCTCAAGTCCAAGAAAGTACTGCAAGGGGCATATGGAAAGAAGATTGTAATTGCTGTTGGAGTTGCTCAATCAACTGGGAATCAGTAGCTGGTGCAGTTTTTCTTAAGTGGTGTTGTGAGTTTGAAAAAAATATTTAGCCCAGTAACCTTGTCCAAAAAATATGAAATTTCAATATGATATATAAATATTGTGTTTGTAAAACATATAAAATTTTGGGATCTCAAAAATGCTATTTGAGGCAAGAAATATATTTTCAAATAGGATGGACTATCCTGAAATTGTACTCGTCTCTGTTTACTAAAAAATGCTATTATAAATTTTATAGGACTTTGATTGAATTATTTTCAGTTCCATATGATAGGTAATTGATAAAGGGTCATTTTTCCAATTAAAAACATACTAAAATTTTAAATACATAGACCGTAGTGATTTTTTCTAAAAATGAGGGTTGAATGCTGAAAATATATGAAACGAGTCTAAATATTAAAATCAACCATCTCGAAATAAAACTTAAAATCTTTATAAAATAAAAATATTTCCTAAACATAAAAGTGACATTTTTAAACTAATGAAATCAATTTCTCTAAAAATAAAACATGTCATTCATGCCGAGCCACCGCACTATCTTCGCTTACTCTAAAAAATGTTAGATAGGAATGAGCATCTCAAATAAAAATACTCAGTAGGATACACATGTTATACGAACATAATAATCATGTATCTAATAATGTAGTCGTATTACCTTGATGAATAATTAAATCGATGATCAAACGATCTACTCAAAGTTCTGATGAGTTTCTGCGAACATTAGTTAAACATATAATCTTACTAACATTAACATTTAAGAAGAATCATTAAAGGCACTTCACATACTTCATGAATAAACATAATGAATAACATGCGTGAATGACAATTAAATTCATATAACGATCAACTTAGCGTAGGGATCCTACCTTAATTTGTGTTGAAGAGTGCTATGTTGAACCAATGTCTTTCTAATTGAATCTTTAGAATGAGAAATAAAAATAATCTGTTGGCCGAGTAAATGGTTTTTAGTAACTAAATCTGATGAATTGGAGTTTGAATATGGTGTGAAGGAAAGAAAAAAATGCCCTATCGGGTTAATTTTTGAAGAATTCTATTGAAATTGATCCTTGGTGTATGCTTGATTTTTGGAGAACATTTTTTTTTTTTTTTGATAAGAAACTGTAGATTTTATTAATGATAAAGTAAATAGTCATTATACAAAGAAAGAGAGTGGATGAGTCATCCACAAAAAGAAAACTAGTAGCTTCATATGGAGCAAAAACTAATTATACAATCATTTGTGACTAATAGAATCGATGGTATCGAAAAAACTATTGGGATCCAAGCGAAACAAAAACTTCTCCAAAGGACTAATCATTCCAACCGCTCTTGCCCACAGACTTGTGAGAAAAATGATACTATCCCATGAATCTTCAATGGATCGCTCAGAGTTATAAAAAATTCTTCTATTCCTCTCTATCCATATCACCCAAGCTGATGCCATCACAGCCATCTTTCGATAGCTAGGGTCCTATTTAGTCTCTTGAGCATGATGAAGGACAATACAATGTTGAGGCTCCAAGTCATACTTTCCTTAGTCTAATCCTATTTTAGCATCCCTGACCCTCTGAAAAACATCACAAAAAATATTATGACCCCACCATTGTAAGCCCTTCACCTATCCTTATAAGATGACTAGGAATTGACTATTTATGGGAGAAGAAATAGAAAAAATAATGGTGCTTGGTCCAAACGTTGATGAATCGAAAAGGCCTAGGTGCTAAGTCTTCCCCAGTAGATCACTGTATATGTAAGGGAGAATGGTCGGATGAACGCTGGTGATAGGAAAAGGCAGCATCACGGTTGATTGGAATTTTGTCTAATCTCTTCCATACTTGACCATTAGTCCAAGTATACTGACTCCCAGAGAACCTAACATCATGTCAGAGAAGTCAGTAGTACCTCGATTGTAAGTGTTGTGTCCCGTACGTTCTCCATCATGAGCAATAACGTTAAAATCTTCCCCAATCAACCATGGTCCATCCGTAGTGTGAGAAAAATGTAGTGAAGAGCATCCCAAAGAACCCTTTTGAAGGAGAGTAGGAAGCGTAAACCGGGGAAAGAAAGATTGGTCATGCCAGTTTGGGAAAAAAAAGAAATTGGAGCAATGCATTTATGAAAACCACTGTGCAAGATAAATAAGGCTATAAAATATAAAACAGAGAAAAAAATGACATTTTCTTAGCTCTAATTGGTAAGGTATGTAATTTTCCAATTAAAGTATATAATTCTTCATTAATCACTAATTTTATAATATCTAGTAAACAAATAAAATGAAACATAGAACTAAAGAAAAAAACACACATGATTTAAAGTGGTTCATTCTCACTGCCATTACAGAAGTGTGTCCTATATCGATGAACTAGATTACAATGTGTTTCTAGACTTACCACTATTTCTATTTCCCTCTACTACAAAAATGACGCATGTCCTGATACATGTAAAGGTAGAGCGACCTAATACAAGTGCAACTTTTTTGACATACCTCTATAACACTTCAAAATATTTCCCAACATCCAACAAGGGGAAAAGTGTACAGTATATTGGACTTAGTATAAATTTATTCCAAAGTTGCAAGAATTATTACGAAGTGGAAGATGAGATGTTTTTGTCATTAATTAACTCTTAAACTATTTGCAGGTTTATTACATTGTAGATTTAGATAACAATGCTCAGTTGCTGAACTTCTCTGGATGTGGTATTTCCTACGTTACCCTTCTATTTCTTTATTGTACCAATCACAAGAGTGTCCTGAGTCATTTTTAGCATTCGTTCTAAATCAGTAGGAAGGTGCATTTAACAAAAACTAACACATTTTTAATATAGATTTGATACTTTTATGGAACTCTTTCGAGCTGTGGTATAAATTTTGAGAATAATGCTATTCATCACTAGTGGTGATGATTTCCTGTCTAGGTGATGGGCCCCTGATTCATTGTTCAATGATGCATCACAAGGACAATGAATCATGATCCACTGCCAGCTAATGACGAACAACATTACTAAAAAAATTGAACTTTTAAACAACTGATTTGGCCCACTGAATGTAAAAGATCTTAGGTAAATAGAGAATAGAGATTGTTCCCATGACTTAACTGTGAACTGATCACAATTGTCATGCTACGTGGTATAAAGTCTGGTTTGTCGCTTAAGGGAAAAAAGGTTTTTTCTTCTTTATTCACTTGTAAACATATATATACAACTATCTTACAATATAGTTCATTCTAGTCCCTAACTATTAGAAGACAACTATATTGGTACAATAGTAATAAATATAAGAAAAACTATAAACATTACAAGACTCCCCCTCAAGTTGGTGCATAGATATCACACATGCCCAACTTGGATATTGAAGTATAAAATGGACCACTAGTTACTCCATGTGTCATTACATCCGCTAATTGATCAGCACTCTTAATGTAAGGAATCTCTATATTCTTCGAGTTGAGATTGTCTTTAATATAGTTCCTGTCAAGCTCCACATGCTTTGGTCGATCATGTTGTACTGGGTTGTTAGCTATCTCAATAGCTGCGGTGTTGTCACAAAAGAGTAACATTGGTTTGTTTAGACCAAAACCAAGTTCACTAAGAAGAATTTTCAGCTATGAGAGCTCGGTAGTTGCATGATGTAACGCACGATATTCAGCCTCCGCACTAGACAATGACACCACATTTTGTTTCTTACTTCTCCAAGAAACAAGGTTACCTCCAACAAATGATACATATCCCGACGTAGATTTTCTATCCAATCTTGACCCAGCAAAGTCAGAATCTGTATAACCCACGATGTCCAAGTGTTCCCTTTTAGTATACAAGATGCCCTTGCCGGGAGAGGACTTTAGATATGCCAAAATCCGAATAACTGCATTCATGTGTTGATCGCTTGGGTCATGCATAAACTGACTCACAACACTCACCGCCTATGACAAATCAGGCCTCGTGTGGGTCAGATAGATCAATTTTCCTACCAATCGATGATATCTTTCTTTGTTTGTAGGAATTTGATTAGGGTAAATAGATAAACCATGATTCATCTCAATAGGTGTACTTACAGGAGCACAAGCCGACATACCAGTTTCTGCTAGAAGATCAAGAACATACTTACGTTGAGAAAGAACAAGTCCTTGCTTGGATCTTGATACCTCAATGCCCAGGAAATACTTTAGAACGCCCAAGTCTTTCATTTCAAACTCCTTTGTTAGATGAATCTGAAGTTTTTCAATTTCACTGTGGTTACTGCCAGTAACAATCATGTCATCCACATATACAATAAGTAAGGTAATATCATGACTATTCCTTTTATAAAATAAGGTATGATCAGCTGAGGCTTGTTTAAAACCATAATTCCTCATTGAACAACTCAACCTTCCAAACCACGCTCTTGGTGATTGCTTTAGTCCATATAATGCCTTCTTTAATCTACACACCTTACCCTCTGGAGGGGTAAAGCCTGGTGGTGGATCCATGTACACTTCTTCAATCAAATCACCATGAAGGAATGCATTTTTTACATCAAATTGCCTCAATGGCCAGTCCTGATTGACTGCTAAGGATAATATGACTCTGACAGTGTTCATCTTAGCGACGGGAGCAAAAGTCTCCTGATAGTCAATCTCATAGGTCTGTGTGTATCCTTTGGCAACCAATCTTGCCTTATACCTGTCCACAGTCCCATCTGACTTGTATTTTAACGAGTACACCCATTTGCACCCAACAGTCCTTTTTCCCGGTGGCAAAGAGACCATCTCCCAAGTAGAGTTTTTTTTGGAGAGCATTCATTTCGTCTATCATAGAAGATTTCCACTAAGGTTGATCAAGGACTTCCTGAAAAACATTAGGGATAGACACGGAAGATAGCTGAAGTGCAAATGTCATGTTAGTCTTAGATGAACGATGATATGAGATATAATCAGAGATGAGAAAGACAACATTTGAAGAAGATTTGGAAAGACCTAACCTATCAGGTGGGTTACGGTTCCTAGGAGCATATCTCCTATTTTGAGTATCAATATTGCCTGAAGATGCATGATTGAAACTAGAGACATGAATAGCAGGTGAAGAAGGAATAGGTGGAGAATGTACCTCATTTTCAACCTCAGAAGAGTCCGAAGGCACTGTAGTATCAACAGGAGGACTATCGTAGTCTGGAGGGAGTTCAACACCTTCAGTAACTGGCGCTGGAGTACAAGTAGTATCTAGGATTCTCCTAGTGTAGCACTTTTGGAACAAACTAGGAGGCCTGCCACTTTCAACTTCAACCCCCCCCCCTTTCCCCCTGAAATCCACACTTTCTTTTCCTCTAACCACATTTGTTCCTCTTCTTTACTACTAATCTCCCCCTGAAGAGGAACCAATGACACATCATCACTAAAAAAGGACTCAGATTCACAAAATTCAACGTCCATAGAGATATAGTATTTTCCTGTGGGAGGATGAAAACATTTGTAGCCCTTTTGAGAGCTAGGATAGCCAAGAAAGACACATTTCAAAGCACGTGGATTGAGTTTATCTCTGAGATGATTATGCACATGGACATAACACACACAACCAAAAATCTTGGGACAAATATTTAAGGTAGAGGGAATAGAGTGAAAACGTGACAACATCCTTAGAGGAGTTTGAAACTCAATTACACGAGCAGGCATACGGTTAATGAGAAAGACGACAGTTGTCACTGCTTCAGCCCAAAAACGTTTTGGAACACGCATAGTAAAACATAAAACCCTGGCTACTTCAAGAATGTGTCGATTCTTATGCTCTGCTATGCCATTCTGTTGTGGAGTGTAAGCACAAGTTGTTTGGTGGAGAATGTCGTGAGTCGTGAAGAAGTTGGAAAGGGTTTGGCTCACAAACTCACGACCGTTGTCATAATGGAAGACCTTTACCTGTGTATGAAATTGTGTCTCGATCATTTGTGAGAATTGAGGAATGACATGCACAACGTCACCTTTAGTTTTTAATAAGTATATCCAGCACACTCTAGTACAATCATCAATAAAGGAAACAAAATATCTATGACCTGATGCAGATGGAATAGAAAATGGGCCCCAAACATCAGTATGGACACAAGCAAATGGAACAGAACTTCTATTAAAACTGACTTTAAAAGGTACACGATGACTTTTGGCAAAAATACATTGTTCGCATCGCAGACTAGTACTAGAAATATTTTGAAACAACTTTGGGAACAAGTGTTCTAAATAAGAAAATGAGGGATGGCCTAATCGACAATGCCACAAAAGGATCCTATCCCTAGGAGATGATTTACTAACTACTTGAAGACCACAGCCATCCTCTGTATGCAATTTCTTTGTCCCTTCCAAAAAATATAGTCCTCCTCTTTCTCTACCAGTACCAATCGTCATCTTCGTTTGATTGTCCTGAAAAACACAATGAGTAGATGAGAAGATTACAGAACAGTTTAAGCTCTTTGTAATTTGACTAATAGACAAAAGGTTGGTAGAAAATGTAGGTGCAAGTAGGACAGATGACAGAGATAGTGTTGGTGAGAATGAGATATTTCCAGTCCCAGTAACTTGGACTGGAGTCCCATTAGCCACTTGGACAGACCGAATATGTGAAGTAGACGAAGAATCGAGTGTAGATGGATTACAAGTAAAGTGATCAGTAGCTCCAGAATCTATGACCCAAGAGTCAGATACAGTAGAAGTGAATGCCATTCCAAAAATACCTTCCCCTGGAGATGATCGTGTAACATGAGAGGCAGTAGATGAATGAGTAGAGGCAGCAGATGTATGAGCATTCTGAGATCTCCCATCTCTCCTCTCTGTTTGCTTACGGAAATACCAATCTGGGTATCCATGTTTCTTGTAACATTTATCTGCAGAATGTCCTTTTAAATGGCAGAATGAGCATATCTCAGTAGACTGATTAGGGGTTCGTGATCGAGGATGAAAACCCCTCGCAGCTAGTGCTGAAGCCTCAGAATGACTTTCAGCTCCCATGGTAAGTTGCCGTTGTTCTTCACGGCGGACCATAGAAAAAACTTCCTCGAGACTTGGAAGGGGTGTTGTAGCAAAAATACGACTACGCACTTGATCCAAGTTATGATTGAGTCCAGCAAGAAACATATAAATTCTGTCTTCAACAGAGCGTTTCCTTGACTCCTCAATATCATCTGCACACTTCATAGTATTCGGCCGGCGATAATCAAGTTCCAAGAAGATAGAATTCATCTCAGTGTAGTATGTGACAAGGGGCCGCCCCGCTTGACTTAATTGAAATGATTTCTTCACTAACTCATAAATTTGTGACGAATCAGAGACGTCAAGGTAACTCCTCCTGACCGCACTCCATACATCTTGGGCAGTATCACACTGAACAAAGTGTACCACAAGAGTATCAATCATAGAATTTATAAGCCATGATTTAACAATGGCATCATCAGCCACCCATTCACTGTAGCTACTTTCATCTTTACCCGGTGCAGTTTTTTCACAAGAAATGTGGTGTGTTTTCCTCCTACCAGCAATATGCATCTCTAAAAGTTTTGACCAAATACGATAATTTTTCCCATCCAACTTAATGTGGATCGGAGATGATGTCTCGTGAATTAGTGAGGTCACAATCTTGTTCTCTGCCATTTCTCAACAGTATTACACAGAAAATAATTCCACTGTCCAACAGAAAAAGAAATCCCGAGCTGAAAAATGAAGAAATGACTGCAATACTTAGCTGGAAGGATTCCAGATTTACACCCCCGGAATGGACCAGACCCGGGCTTAAGCAGATCGGGGAAAAAAAACAAATCGGAGCAGGAGCTCGCGATTTTGGAGGTCGCGACGGGAAGATCACCGGAGCCGCTGCTGTCGTCGGTCGGAATAACAGATGACGTCGATGTCGTCGCGCTGCTGGTCCAGGCATCCAGCAGAGTCAGGTCGCGATGGTTGGTTCGTGAGTTAGGTTTTGTTTGGGTGAAGGCTCTGATACCATGTCGCTTAAGGGAAAAAAGGTTTTTTCTTCTTTATTCACTTGTAAACATATATATACAACTATCTTACAATATAATTCATTCTAGTCCTTAACTATTAGAAGACAACTATATTGGTACAATAGTAATAAATATAAGAAAAACTATAAACATTACAAGATGGTCTTTAGTGTTTAATCTCTCACCATTATTATGAGGAACATTTTTAGTTACTCATATGCAAATTTACACCAATATCCAGGAAATACATTGAATTGTAACCATCCTGTGGTTATGGAACTAATACTTGACAGCTTGAGGCACTGGTATATTCTCAATCCTTTTAATCTCTTGTTATATTTTGCTCATGGATATGCTGCATATTTTTGCTAATAATGTTAACCAAAGACATGCATATCATGAAATTGAAATTGTGCATGCATCTGTCTTTAAAGGGAAAAAATGAACCCTGTCTACTTGGGATGGGGCGTCTTCAAGAAAGATTTAAATGATATACACATGGCCCTCTGTAAGAACTTGACGCACTCGTTCATTTGTTGAAGTATTTATTAAAATATGAATATTTGAATTAATTTAATTAATTGGTGATCCATCATTTATTGATAATCAAATGGGTCAGATGTTAAAATTTGATCATTTTGAAATATTTTAATTAATTTCAGATTCATCATTTATTGATGATCAAACGGATAACAGAAGTTAGGATTCATCTACAAAGTACAAACCATTCGAGCTAAAATTGATTATTGTTCCTATGCAGTTTGAACTATTTATTGTGTGTTTCATTCTCTTAGTTGTGTTTGTTAATCGTCAGAATATATGTGAAATTTTTGGGTTTGCTAGCTATTAATTTATTTTTCTCCTATCTTTCCCTGAATTACCTTTTTGTTTGATATGGTTGTGTATAAACTTTTATTTCGTGGTGAATATTTAAGTACAAATTTTCATATATTGATTAATTTGATATCCTGTGCAATGTTTTGACTTGTATATTTTGTAATTCATTTTGTTGAATATGTCTCTTTCCTGAATTGCTTCTTTTCTATTAAAAAAATGACTGAAGGGTGCTTGAGTACCACGTGGATGGGTTCCGTTTCGATCTTGCCAGTGTTCTTTGTCGAGGAACTGATGGTTCTCCTCTTAGTGCTCCACCACTGATTAGGGTAAGTCAGGACACATTTAACTGGATGCTCTATCACATGATCACTGGATAATATCATTGCAAAATAACATAGCAACAAGTACACTTGTTTTTTTCCTCATTTAAATTTCCTTTCCCATCAACATTAGCTCTTCCTTGTTATATGATACGAAATGCTTATTGTCTTTCAATACGCCCTATTTCCTTTTTCCCCTTGTTTCCAGTAGATTGACATTCTGTACTGTCAAACATGTTCTCCATTAGGTGACACAGGTAAAAGGTGGGGATATATATGGGACAATAATGATAAAAACACTGGAAAATAATGCCCATGATTCTGCACGTGAGATGCAATATAAACAGGAACCTTCTGATAATATGTTGAACAAAATTTGACATGTAAATCCTACTTAACATAAAATTTTATCTATGTACTTCAAAAATGGAGGTAGGTGATTTACTGCAGTATAACTAAATTTTGTCATTCTATCACTGTCCAAATAAAAGATGAAAGACAATTTTCCGATTGCCTATCTGTCTATGTTTAAGCAATTGATAACTTATACAAGTGAATGTGTCGATTGAAATTATATCTACAGGTCCACTTTCTATTCTCATTGACACTCTTCTATACTAATACCGGCTGCTGTGGTAGATTTTCCGATTATGGCGTAAAAGTAACATTTTTCACAATAATTAGTTCATATTCCTAGTTAAATTGTGAAAAATTATTTAATACACATTGTTGTCATATTTATCTTTGTACTATTTTGCTCGAACTCTATTACACACGCGACTCTATATGTCACACATATATTGCGAGTAAGTAGGAGATTTGGTCGGTGGGCTTTGACTTTGGACATGTATATAGACTTTTCATCCATTGAATTCATAAGAATGTTAGCAAGCTGTAAATAGTTTCTGCATAAAATTGACAATACGATAAAATAACAATAATTTTGTTTCGTAGAACATGCACCATTGTATGATGATAATTCAAATAAGTAATTTGTCCCTTCTCTACAGCATGACTTTTAGATTAGGTGATTTGATATTATATCAGATTGGGAGTTCAAGTCTTGCTGCCAAACATATATGAAAATTGTGCATGTGCCATGTCATTAATGAAAAATTGAATCTACCCTTCCCGAGGGTGTGTTGAAGAGAAAATCTGAATAAATAATTTGTCTTCTATCTAAACGCATAAGCTTTTTAGGTAAGTTGGCCGAACAATTATAGATGAAAAATGATACCATAGGAGATATATTTTGTTCCTGTTTGGGTGGATTGTAGTTTTGACTCGACTCTTGCTTTAAGGGACTGACTTAAGTGTTGGAGAACCATGTCCATTGCCAAAGGGTCGGCCTCAGAATGGCCGTTAATAGAATTGGAAGGTTACCTAATCATAGAGTTTGCTGTTTCTATAGTTTGGAAGTTAGCTGATAGAGCCTCCCTTCCTCCCCAAAAAAAAAAAAAAAAAAAAAATTCTATTTGTTTTTTTAAAAAATTGTGTTAATGAATCAGTAAAAACAGGGGAACTTTCTCAAATAATGTTAATTTCTTTGAGAAGATATCATGGTTTTGTAATGAATTTTAGTTAATTGTTTTAATGTGCAGGCAATTGCCAAAGATAGTATCCTATCAAGGTGTAAACTTATTTCAGAACCTTGGGATTGTGGAGGCCTTTATCTTGTTGGAAGATTTCCAAACTGGGACCGGTAACTTCTACATAATTTTTAAATTCAGTAGATTCGGCTTAAAAAATAAACTGCCGACACAGGATTATCATCTTTGCTATTGGGCTACATTGGTATATGGATCATTAGTGTTGGTTTCTGCCTTTTCGAACTTGTACTGTGGTTCATTATTTTAGTTGATAGCACTGTCTTTTCATCAATCTTTTTTTTTTCCCCTCAAATATTTTACATTCGTTTTTTTTTTCCTTGCTGTATACACAGAATTAACCATGAACCTTTTTCCTTTATTTAAAGGTTTGAAAAGCAATGCTGGAAACCTATTCATCCACAATATGCACTTTTTTTTTTTCTCTTTATTTAGCTTGTTCTTATGGTTCTCATTGAATGTTTTCATTCTTATTTCGTCTTTCTTAGAAATTCTTTCGCCTATCGAAAGGATAAAAGTACGAGAGACTTTTTTTGGGACAGTAGAGTATTACTTGATGATTATGAGAGGAAGTATATTTTATGATCTTTACACTTGTCAGGTACATGTTAAGATATGGGTCTTATGACATGTGTAGATAGTAAGTGGGGAAAATTTGTGGATCCTACAAAATATGACGATTAAAACAGAGTTTGACCAACTTATAAGCACTAAGAAACTTTTCCAAACACGCACTTCATATTTGAGTGAATTATAGCTTTGCTCTCATTGGAGAACCTGATTGCATAGAATTCTCTCTTTCATTGTATTTATTTGCATATGCTAATTTTTTTTTTTTTTAAAAGAAAAGAAAAAAAAAAAACTATCATACTGAGTGCTGATTCTAGGCCATATGATGAGATCAAATGCAACAGTGGTTGAAACATTCTGTGTTTCTGTCTTATTTTCTTCAGCAATTCATTGTGTCCATGTTGAGTTGTTTACATATTCTTCTTAATAGAAATTTTACTATGAATAGACAAACATTTAGATTCAACACGAGCACGCACTAATTTCTTTGATTTATGTAGGTGGGCTGAGTGGAACGGGAAGTACCGTGATGATGTTAGAAGATTTATAAAGGTGATGGAAACAGAACATTCTAGCCGTTGATATTATCAAAATATCTTAACTTAGTACCTTGATATCGTCAATAAAATAGTGGAATCTGTTTAAGAAGATGAATCTACATGAAGTTTATCAACAGGAATCAGTTATAAAAAGTTGATTATATCAGACAAAATTTTGGAACTTCCAAATTCATTAGTCTAGCAATGTTATTATCTCCCACTTCTATCAGAATTGCTTCATTAATGGACCAGCCTTGGTTTACGTATATATCATTGACATTTGGTACCTAATTCCTTCTTAACATAAATAACTTAATTCACAGATTTGAAAAGATATCATTTTACTTGATGTAAAGGAAAGCATTTCAGGACGCTCATAACAAAATCCTATGTTCGGTTCTAGGAGTGTGAAGAGGAGGGTAAGGAGAAGGACAGGTTTGCTCCCTGATAGGAAGTACATATTCTTGAGTCCACCTTGTTTGTTACCAGGGTGCGGATGGGGAAGGAAATAGGAAAAGATAAATATTTGTACCTAATTTACTGCTGAACCTTGCTTTTCCCAGTAGATGAATTTGAATTGAGGTCAATATAATCATTTAAATTTTTTATCTCCTTCAGCAGAAATAGAAAGGGAGGATGGGTAAGGTATCAGAACTTCTACTTCTCCTTCATTTTCCCTTTGTAAACAAGGTGACTCTTTCTTCTCGCCCAACCAAATAGAGGTTTAGTGTACCATTATGTGGTGTTTGCAATAGATCCATCATTTTTATTGAAATTGACATGGATTGAGATCTCAAAGAAGCAAAAATAAAAACCAAATAAATGTCTGATTAAGTTCAATTGAGTAGAAACATAATTTCCATACGAAGATTATGTTTTCCGGTGCGTTGTTGAACAAGAGTTATTATTTTTAAATCCCAACTAATCTTCCTGTTTACTCTTATTTTTGAGTTTTCGAATTGACAAACATGGAAGCAGTTAGCAATTTAATGGACCAGTAGCACAATTAATTTTATTTAGTCAATCCCAAATGCTTCCAATTTTGCTATCTGTTTTCATGCTAAAATGCTAATTATCATGTAGGGTGACCATGGCATGAAAGGAAGCTTTGCAACTCGGGTTGCTGGTTCTGCAGATCTTTACAGGGTAAACTTTATGCCCGTGTTGGCTTTAAATAAAAAGAAGATTTTTAGTAGATTTTAAGAAAAGTTGAAGAAAAATGAAATGTCTGGTTGAAAAGATAAAAGTTTTGGGTCCCATGAAATATGTGGTTGAAATCGAGTTTGAGAACAGGGGCTATAACTTCGAATATGACATTTGGACTTGATGAATTATCACTTCTATCATATTTTCTCGACCCCCCTCTCTTCTTTTGAGGAGAAAGAGAAATATCTTTGCATGATTGAGGAGCGTTGGAAGATTTGACTTCCATACATCATTCAAATCCTAGTCATTGTTTTAGTTACCAGTATGGTTTTCCTTCTATTTGCTTCATGCCCAAGAGATTATTGATTCTCATCTCTAATAGTGAACAGCACTGGGCAGTTGGAAGCTTGTTTTCAAACATATGTGCGCCCACATCTAAATGACTCGTGCACAATTTTCCATAAACAAAAAGTGAAAGACTTGAAACCAGGTCTTTTACATGAGTCCATGTTAGCCACCACCTTATGAGCTTAAGTTGCTAGGAGGGGGGACACGTTTATATGTTTAAATTTTCCACGCTTGTTTCAAGCTTACCAATTGTTAGTCAAGTCCTGTTAGCATGTATTTAACATTTAAAATTGAATTTTGTGATTAGTTCAATTATCATTTGTGATTTTTCTGTAGGTCAACAAGCGCAAGCCCTATCATAGTGTCAATTTTCTTATTGCACACGATGGGTTTACACTCTACGACCTTGTGTCCTACAATGTTAAGGTATCATGTATCTATAAAAAAAATTATTTTATTTTTGGCAAACCCTCTGATTCTATTTGTGACTACAGAAACCTTGAAGATAACATTCTCTTTATTTTTGAAATTGCAGCATAATGATGCCAATGGAGAGGGTGGCATTGATGGAAGCAATGACAATTTTAGCTGGAATTGTGGGTTTGAAGGTAGAATCTAGTAACCATCTAAAGGGGGAACCTGGACAACTTTATCGTGATGTATTTTCTTGTGCATACTGTCAAAGTAAGGAAAATATTGTGTGAATAATTGCCAATCTGCCCTGGCCTCTGATTTGTATTTCATATATATGCTTTTACAGAGAACTATACAAGGAAATAACTATACAAGGAAAGAATACTAATTAATGACCAAGAATATTAATTCTCGGATTCTAGTCTAATATGGAAAATGTATATATACTAATTGTACAATAAAAGGAAGGAGAGTAAATATGACGAGAATAAATATGGACAACAAAGTTGTACATTGCTGTCCATTAACAGCCCCCCTCAAATTGATGTGGGTTGACCAACAAGTATCAATTTGCTACTTAAAAAGCAATGTCGATGGCGGGTGAGAGCTTTGGTGAAGATATCAGCAATTTGTAGTTCAGTGGAAACATGCGGAAGAGTGATAACCTGTGCTTCAAATGCCTCACGGATAGAGTGACAGTCAACTTCAATGTGCTTTGTACGCTCATGATAGACAGGATTGGCTGTGATTTGAATAGCACTCGTATTATCAGCATACAGAGGTGTAGGATTAGTCTGAGGAAAATTTAGCTCAGTAAGCAAATCTCGAAGCCAAATGATTTCGGAACAAGCAAGTGACATTGCGCGGTACTCAGATTCAGTAGATGACTTAGAGACTCTGTCTTGTTTCTTACTCTTCCAAGAAATCAATGCATCACCCAAGAACACACACCAGCCAGTGATGGATCGACGTGTATCAGCACAACCAGCCCAATCAGCGTCAGTATAAGCAGTAAGGCAAGGAGAATTTCCTGTAGGGAAGAATAAGCCACGGGTAGAAGTGCCTTGAACATACCGTATAATCCTACGAACAGCAGCAAAGTGAAGATGGCGAGGAGTCTGAAGAAACTGACTGACTTGCTGTACTGCAAATGAAATATCCGGTCTTGTAATAGTGAGATAGACGAGACTGCCCACCAATTTTCGATATAAATTGGGATCAGCAAGTAAGTCCCCCTCCTCTTTGCGAAGTTTGACATTCAATTCCATGGGAGTATCAACAGCGGTGGCCTCCTGTAGACCGGCAGTAGCCACAAGATCTGTAGCATACTTATGCTGATTGAGTGAAATCCCAGATGGGCTACGATGCACCTCAAGACCTAGAAAGTAAGTGAGAGGACCAAGATCTTTCATATGAAATGACTCGGAGAGATGAGTCTTGAGTTTCCCAAGTAAATCAAGGTCAGAACCAGTAATCACAATATCATCAACATAAACCAAAAGAAGAACAATACCCATATCTGACTTCTGAAGAAACAAGGAAGTGTCATACTTGCTCTGCTTGAATGAGAATTGTAATAGAGTGGCCCGAAATTTATCAAACCAAGCCCTTGGAGCTTGTTTAAGGCCATAAAGGGAGCGGCGAAGCTTACAAACATGTGAGGTCGAAGAAGAAAACATGCCCGGGGGTGGCTTCATATAAATACACTCTTTAAGGTCCCGTGAAGAAAAGCATTCTTCACATCCATCTGATGTAATGTCCAATCCTTGGAAGCAGTAAGAGCTAGAATCAAACGAACAGTGGTCATCTTAGCCACGGGAGCAAATGTCTCTTCATAATTGACACCATATTCCTGATTATTTCCAAGTGCAACTAGTCGTGCTTTGTAACGATCCAAACTTCCATCAGGCCGAATCTTGACTGAATAAACCCATTTGCAACCAAGGGGAACAATTGTTGGAGGACATGGCTCAATATCCCAAGTGTGATTGGCCTCAAGAGCGGCAATTTCTTCCTGCATAGCTTGTTGCCAACAGTCATGCTTGGCAGCTTGTGAGTATGAAGTGGGAATATCAAAATTGGACAATGCAGCAGCAAGTGCTGAAGTAGAAGATGGAAACCCGTACCTATCCGGTGGTACCGGAACTCGAGGGGAGCGCCGTACCAAAGGCCCCGTAGGTTCTGTAATTGACTGGTTCTGGAGCATGTTAGGATCAGATATCTGGTGAGCTATCGGGAGAGATCGTGAGTGGGAGCGTCTCGTATACACAATCCCAGGTTTAAAACGAGAGTTCACTGGAGTAGGATCAGAGGACTGGTGCTCAAAGGAGGGAAGTACAACACTAGTAGAAGGAGAAGGCACCGAGGACATAGGAAAGAAATATTGATTTTCAAAGAAAATAACATTCCTAGAAATGCGTATGCGATTTAGTGTAGGATCATAACAAACAAATCTCTTTTGACATACATTATATCCCAAGAATGCACATTTAACAGATTGAGCAGATAATTTATGTCGCTCATGCGGAGGTAAATGGACAAAGCATACACAACCAAAAATACGGAGATTATCATAACTAGGTTTCTTAGCAAACAGTCGGAAATATGGAGACTCCATGTGTAGGACTCGAGAAGGTAAACGATTAATCAAGTGAGTAGCAGTTTTCAGGGCATCAACCCAGAATGTGGATGGAACAGAGGATTCTAACAAGAGAGTACGTACCATATCAAGAAGATGACGATTTTTGCGTTCGGCTACTCCATTTTGTTGTGGAGTAGCTGGGCATGAGCGCTGATGAATGATACCTTTAGAGGCCAAGAATTCCTGAAACTCGGTAGACAAATACTCACCACCTGAATCTGTGCGCAATATTTTAATAGTTGCAGAAAATTGATTTGCAACATACACTAAAAACTCAGTCAAAGTACGAAAAACCTCAGATTTAGAACGAAGAAAATAGACCCAAGTTAATCTGATATGATCATCAATGAAAGTCACATAATATTTAAATTTGTCTCGTGAACTAACTGGGGAAGGTCCCCAGACATCGCTATGGATAAGATCAAAGCAGTGAGAAGCTCTACTAGCATGCAAGGGAAAGGGAAGGGTTTTGCTTTTACCAAGTTTGCAAGAATCACATTCAAGATATGAAGAAGAATGCTCTTTATTACTAAGCAAACCAGAGTTCAATACATGAGATAAGATCTGAGTATTGGGATGGCCTAAACGACGATGCCACACCATGCTCAGATTCGGAACATTATTACAAGCAAAAGACTGAATAGAAGAAACTGGAAAAGATGTGGAAACAGGTAAAAATAGTGGAAACAAGCGCCCCACTTTAGGTCCCTTCGCGATCTGCTCCCCCGTTACCTGGTCCTGCACAACACAACCATCACCAGAAAAATTAACAGCACACTTGTTATCCACTAATTGACCAACAGAAATAAGGTTTGTAGAAAGCTTGGGTGTAAGAAATACATCAGTGAGTTGAGAAGAG
The DNA here is from genome assembly GCA_963555705.1 of Ligustrum vulgare. NCBI lineage: Eukaryota > Viridiplantae > Streptophyta > Magnoliopsida > Lamiales > Oleaceae > Ligustrum > Ligustrum vulgare. The sequence continues at coordinate 58,036,894 of OY743168.1, read as the reverse complement.
ACATCACCAACAGCCGCTATGGGCAAAGAACTGCCATTAGCAATCTGAATGGTAGATTTACCAGTATAGGGTCGAACATGAGACAGTGTGTTGGAACTATTTGTCATGTGGTTCGAAGCCCCCTAGTCTACATACCAGAGTTTAGTAGAATTTTTACCTTGAAAGCCCATCGCTGATAATGCCGAAATTAGCATTTGTTGCACCATTTTCGGTGTGCAATAATTTGCCGAGGAAGAGCTAGCTGCTACAGGAGTTGCTGCCGGAGGATCAAGAACAGTGGACTGAAGTGCTTGAGCCTGACGATTTTGGGGGCGTTGACGGCACTCTTTGATAATATGACCTTTCTTCTTGCAGTAAGAACAATATTTCTTTGTACAATTGGCAGCAATATGTCCATATTCCTTGCAACAAAAACACTGCAACTTGTTAGAGTTCAATTGAATCTTCGTCCTTGGGCCGTATAAGCTACATTTTCTATCCCAGAATTGCCATGAGATTGTTCTAGAATAGCCTGTGTACTGAGACGTTGTTCTTCACGAAGTAACTCGCCGAAACAGATATCAAGAGAAGGAACAGGAGATCTATTTAGTAGAGATGAGCGAACAGATTCAAATTCGGGACGGAGTTTCATAAGAAACTGATCACGCCGACTAGTCTCATGAAGTGTCTGAATAGCCGAAAGAGCGGCATCAGGGACATCTGTTGTAACCAAATCAGTGTACTCATGCCAAAGAGTCAGAAACGCCGAGTAGTAGTCTTGGATGGAAAGGCTACCATGTTGGAACATACCAATCGCATGTTCTAACTGAAATCGACGAGCATCGTTAGTTTGATGATAAACCTTTTTCAAGTAATTCCACATAGACTGAGCAGAACGATGTGCCCGCAAGTTGGTAACAATATGCGGTTCTACCGAACCAAGGAGCCAAGACATAATTCGAGCATCAAGTACAGCCCATGAGGGAGAACCCTCTTTGGATTTATCAGTATCTGGTTTGGGAGCAAGATCCGTACCGTCAATATGCCCCCAAAGATCTTTCCCCTTGAGAAAAATTTCAAACTGAAATGCCCAAGTAGAGTAATTTGTGCCCGTAAACTTGACACACATAGGTGCAGAGTCCATTACAAATAAAGTAAGGAATCCCAAAGTAAAGAAAAAAAAATTACTATTTTGACCACCAACAGAAAATTGAAGGACCGAGATTACCAAAACAATAGATGTGCCGTAATTAAACAAAATCGATACCAGAGGCCCAAGAAAAAAAAAACGACAGTGCTGGGCTGAAATGAAGGTTGCCGAAAATGGAATCCAACTGAAATCGAAGGTGCCGATCACAAAATCGAGAGTGCTGTGCTGAAATTAAGATGCCGAAAAATGGATTCCAACTGAGATTGAAGGTTCTGATCGAGACCGAGAGTGCTGGGATGAATTGAAGATGCCGAAAATGGAACTTGGGACCGTGGGTTCACGTCGGGTTCACCAAGAACAGGCCGAAAGGAAGAGATAGAGGCTGGGTTCACCGAGAACAGTCCAAAAGCACCAAGAAGTCGGGACACTGACTTCACCGAGATACACTACAGCCAGAACCGAGAGGATCGAATGTATATTCACGCCAAAATTGAGGACCGGGAGAAGAGAAATTCAACCGGCTCTGATACCATGTCAAAGTAAGGAAAATATTGTGTGAATAATTGCCAATCTGCCCTGGCCTCTGATTTGTATTTCATATATATGCTTTTACAGAGAACTATACAAGGAAATAACTATACAAGGAAAGAATACTAATTAATGACCAAGAATATTAATTCTCGGATTCTAGTCTAATATGGAAAATGTATATATACTAATTGTACAATAAAAGGAAGGAGAATAAATATGACGAGAATAAATATGGACAACAAAGTTGTACATTGCTGTCCATTAACACATACTACATATGATGCCATTGTCTATATAATGCATAATGATTATTTTACTACAATGCACTGAAACGTGTTGGATACACCGACGCACGATTTTTCAAAAAAGTACTAACACGACACGTCGTCGATACGTTGATTATATTCTTTAGAATTCTTGATTTATGTAGTATAAATTTAACTTTATATTTGTTATTAGTTTTTCTTATTGAAATCTTTTAAATATGAGTACATATTTTTTATTTAATAATAATAATATATAATATTATTGATAAACAAAGAAAAATGATTATGGTAGAGTGTTCAAAGAGTTTCGGTATCCGACACGTTCCAACAGGTGTTAGACATAGACACGCTACCCTAGTTGAATTGTCCGTGCATGAGAAGGTTGTTGCCTCACTAAATTCCAAAAAAACTGAACTATGATGCTCAACATGATTTTGATCCTATGGTTCTTGGAACTTAGAGTTAATCAGTGTTTAGGTGAACATCAGAACATGGCGGATTCCTTCTGGAACAAAAGTGTTTGCAATTATGTCGGTATAAAATGACAGTCATCTAAAGAGGAGGAAATTATATACAGGTGCTAGCAAGCGTTAGAAACTGTAAAGATGATTAAGAGATGCAGATCTAGTATAAAAAGAATAGTTTGAAGTATTAGGAGTTACGTTTATTAAGCAGTCTTAGGAGGACCTCCAGAGCCATATATTATAGGGAAGGACATAATCGCTTCAGTGAATATCTGAAGATATAAAACTGCATATCCTAACAAATTTAATTTTATTATTTTGAATAGACCCAGCAAATTATTGACAATAACAATGTACTTTGGATAACCTTATGAGTACTAGTTGTCAGGTTCTCATCATCAGGTCTCTATCCCTTTTGATGTACTCTTAGTCTTGAAAACTGAAAGACGTGATTGCTTCCCTATTCCAACTTCAGTAGTGAACTTTTTCTCTAGCTAGCAGAGAAGTCATTTCTGAATGATTACTGTACCTATTAGCTAGGAATTTGTATTACTATTTTTGTGTTCTGTGATCAGGAGAAACAGAAGATGACGATATTAAGGCACTACGTTCCCGACAGATGAAAAACTTCCATTTAGCACTGATGACATCCCAGGTAAACCTGTATAACGATTAGTAAGATACTTCTGAAGCGATTATTTTCTCTTTTTTCTCTGACAGTCAACTTTTGTAATCATATTTTAGAGCAGAAATATTTTATATAAAAAGGAATTATTTGTTCACTTATTTTCATTTGAACTTCCTATGAATTATTTTATTACTGTTCAAATATAAGGAATATGTTTCATGTGTTGCTAATCAGCTTTGTAGAAGGAAAATAGCAGTAATTTATTTCTCTCATGGTTCAGGTTACATGGGTGTTTGATTTCAATGTTGAAAACTAAATGAAATATTGAGCAAAATATCTTTTTCATGTTTGGTTTCATTGTAGAATGGATAAATCCATTTGTGGTACCTATACTTCAACTTGAGTTCAATTACCCATACTTCAATTTTGTTCAATTCAACCGTACAAATGTACTTTAAAATTATCTCAATGAGGTAATGCACTTTAATTTGATTTCAATCAAGTAACAATACTTTAGTTTTATTTCTATCAAGCTAATTTTGGTTAATTCCACTAATGATAATTGATGATGTGTATGTCACTAAACGATCATAGGTAACTGTTAATTACCAACATGAAATAAGTACAACTTCATTGAAATGATGGTTTACTGACAGTTATGTCTTCGATTTCCGTCAGTTCAATTGTCGGAATTAGACAGAATTGTCCGATTGAAATCAAATAAAGTGCAGTTACTCAATTGAACAAAACTGAAGTATAGTTACCTGATTGAACTAGAGTCAAAGTCAAGCTACTGCGAACATGGGGAAACAAATTAATCTTTTCTTATCATTTTTCTTGGCTTGATAGTTCAAGAAGTTGTCTACCTTTTGCATGCCTCTCTTAATTTGGCCTTTGATACTGGGGCAGTTGTTTTGATTCTCTCTAATATGTGAGATTTATCGCATATGTTTTCGGGTTAATACTTCTGTGAGATTTATTCATCCATAGTTCTATGAATATACCCATTTTTAAGTATAAAATATCTACTCATATTTGAGGTGAAACTAATGGATGTCAAAAAGAAACTTTGTGAAACAAGAGGTATCAGCTGATTCTTCTGTCCTAAATTTTAGTGATAAATGGAGATTAGGCAGTTTCATCTGTGTATACAGTAAACTTCTTTCTTTTCAATAGCTTTTCTGGAAAATTAAATGAATAGAATAAATTTTATTCTCATTCAATCTTAATAAGTTTTCACAATAAAACTAGCCTATCAACAGGCTTCACAATCTAATGCACAAAAGGTTTCAGCAATGCTAAGTTTAAATTCAGAAAATAAATCAGATCACTTTTTTGCTTACGCTTCAGAAAATGCTATCAACCAGAAATGCCTTCTTATTTGTTCAGTGTTTTATGCAATTTGATGATGTGGCAATCAGTTGTCATGTAACATTGACTGTTAACGGAGATGTACTTGTTTGGTAATTAGGGAACACCAATGATGCTTATGGGGGATGAATATGCACATACTCGTTATGGAAATAATAACAGCTATGGCCATGATACTGCCATTAATCATTTCCAGTGGGGTCAAGTATGCATTTTATATACACTTTTTAGATTCTGCATATATCTATCCTAGATAAAGAATTATTTAGAGGAAAAAAAATTGATGAAACAGCTGGAGTCCAAGAAGAACAACCACTTCAGGTTTTTCTCTGAGGTGATAAGGTTTCGCCAAACTCGTGATGTCTTCAGACGAGAAAATTTTGTTGGCAAGGTAAATTTTATAGCATCTCAACCCCTTATTCAGCCTCTATTATGTGAACATCTTTTTCTCATATTCTGCTTCATCTTCTTGTTCTGAATAGTTAGTTCATAATACTTTGTCATAGCTTTCCTTTTTTTTTTTTTTTTTGTGTGTGGGGGGGGGGGGGGGGGGGGAGGGGGTGTCAATGCTGTATTGTAGTGAATTTAGGAATCTTATCCTACTATGTTCTAAGAGTGAGGATAAACGTCTAAGGCCAAAGAATTGTTTTGTTTCTTTACCTAAAATAATAATAAGTCGATAGTTTGGCATGATCAATGTTTAATGCACTTTAACTTGTAGAAGTCAAACCAGTTAGGTAAAGATTAGGAGCCGTTCCCTAAGACCCACACCCACATTTAATGCCTTCATTTCATTTCTACAATGACTAACTAAAGTTCTGAACACTTCATTCCGATCAATTTTTTTTTTCAAACTACTCTCGATAACCTCAAATGGTCTATTTATTTCACAAATAAACGTGAAGTAAATGAAATGACAGGTTAGTGTGAACGGTTTCTTTTTGGGAAGTTGCATAATAATTGGTAATAGAACATTAAAATGAAGAAGCAAAGATTTTTGGGTCACTAATGTGATGTATCACATTTACCATTCTACCTTGCCACTCCATAAGTGGAAAGATCGATGACTAGCATCACTAATGCCTATAATATAAAACTCCTATTCGAGTATCTGTACTTACGATTGAAAGTACAACTTAATAAAGAAAGAAAGGTTTTTCCCCTGTTGATGGACGAAGGTCTATATTGTTGGTTAACTTATCCAAGATATGATATGAAATATGGTTTCTGGACCATTGCAGTGTATCTTTCTTTAGAATTTTTCTAAATCTTCACTCACAGCTTTTTTCAAGTTTCATGTTAACTGGGTTGCTTTAAGCGCTACAACTGGCTCTTATGATGTTTATCCAACACTCTTATATTGCAGAAGGAAATAACGTGGCATGAGGACAACTGGGAAAACCATGAGAGTAAATTCCTCGCATTTACGTAAGAAACAACTTCATATTCTACTGTTGAAATTATGAAATATAATAAACTTGTCTGACTATTGCAAAGTAAAAGATCCTATTTATATGGTGTTTGTTTATCTTGCTGTCAAATATCTCTCTTTAATCATTCTGCATATGTGTGTGTATATATATATATATATATATATATATATATATATATGTTTAGACCTGTCTAATTGAGTCTACAAGGGTCAGGGTCCCAGACATGTATAACATGTGGATACATATAAAAAATCATATATTTCCTCACTCCATCACAAATATGCATAATCATTTACAGGATTCATGATGAAAATGGAGGAGACATTTACTTGGCTTTCAATGCACATGACTTTTTTGTTAGAACTATAATACCATCACCACCACAAAACAAATGCTGGTTTCGAGTGGTTAGTTTTCTACACTTTATTCATTACTAACCAACAGATTTATTTATTACATCTTTCTTTGTGATTTCATTGTTTATAGGCTTCCAAATGGATGTTTACTAGTACAGTTGAGGATTTTGTACCAACTTCTTTCCTTTGTACACATTCAAAAAAGGCTTGAATCAGAGATTAACAAGTTTCATATCCCTATAAATCTTGCTTTCTAAAAGATTTTGCTGAGTTGAGAGTTTATGATTTCAGGTGGACACCAATCTTGAGTCTCCCAATGATTTTGTTTGTGAGGGTGTTTCCGGCATTCAGGACTCGTATAATATTGCTCCTTATTCATCAATTCTTCTTGAAGCCAAGTAGTAAGCACGCCATCACTTGCTCCAGAATTTGATGAATATATGTTTGATGATTTGAGTCGGGGCATTATATTTTTGTATCTTCTCTCCTATGATGATGATAGGTTAATAATGAGAAAGTTGGAGGAATCTTTTCTTCTTCTTTGAAACTCGTGGCTAATATAATTTGTAACGCCCCTGATTTTCCAAACTGGTTTATTACCAAGGGTGTGTTTGGCGCCGAAGCTCTTTTCCAATTTATAAATAGAACCTTCTTGTTTTTTTTATGGAGAATATGTGGTTGATAAAGTGATTTTTTTAAAAAAAATTGTTATGGGAAATTGTGAAGTTTATTAATTTGTTTTCATTGAAAATGCACGGCAACTAATTTCTAAAACACAATACAGAAATTAATCTTTGACGATTTCACGAAGAAATTAGGGGACAGCAATGAACAAAACCTAATGGCTGAATAAAGTACAAGTTTCCCCTATTTTCAAAGCAGATACAGTTCTATGGCATGCATTTCTATCTTACTATATTTAAGCATTCAACAATTGTCGTCAGCAATGAACACAGTGTTTAGTTCCATGATGAGTCACCGGCAGCACCGCAAAAAGCATGGACGAGATATGCACGAAAACTTGGACATCATAAACTATTCAGGAGACCTTCAGCTTCAAATGAAACTCTCAATCTGCTTAAGCACCAGCTGTTATGGAAAAAGTAAATTTCAGCATTTATACTTTGTCATTTTGGTGACCTGAGGCAAATCCACACCACCAATCGGACATCAAGCAACCCGTTCAATTTAACCCTAAATGGACAAATTTTGAGAGAGGTTAGTGGAGGAAAAAATGTATTATCAACCTCGTGTCTTCAAGAATAAAAAAAATGTGTATATATAAATCTAACAAGCTATATCTAAAGCTAATTCTAGCACATTCTAGAGTATTTTAATTCAACTGATATCTCAACACACTTCCCCTCAAGTTAGAAGTTATATGCAATATAACTCCAACTTAAAGGTACAATAAGAGTAAAAACAATACAAAAATATGTAAATTTCTCATAAATCTCCCTTGAGTCCTAAGGCGGAAGTATTAATCTTCAAATATGTAAAATCGGCTACAATCAGTCGATAAATCTTGAAATCAATTACAATCAATCAATAAATTCATCGAGGAGTAAAAATGAACTATATGTTGAGGTTAACTACATGGCAACACACCATAAATTCGCAGGGCTCATTCATCTATAGTCCACAAAATTTATTGAGCATCATGCTAACCGTAAAATAATCATCAATCATCGCAATCGTGGTATCACTTTCAAAGTATAATTCATGCTTCCACTTATCACAACGTTTGTTGTAATATCGTCCAATCAAATACATATTCTTCATTGTCCAAACATCATCGAACTCAACCATAATGCAAACTCAAATATCAAATTTTTCAAAAAGCCAAACATGCCCAAACCATCAAACACCCACTATGAGAAAATTTTCAAGTGGAAATTAGGCGTACTAGCACCCATAAGCACGTTTCTAGTTTTAAAACGTCACGATTATTACTTACTGATTAATATCACATTTATAAATTAATATCCCAAAAATACCACCTAAACAACTGTAATAAAATTTATATCAAATTCAAATCTTAAATAAAAATCGGAAATATCATTTTGTAACAGTCCCTGATTTCCCTCAGTCAGTTTAATGAAGATTATGCAAATCAGCAACTTTCTCATCTGCTATATTCTCGATTTTGAAAAAAAATGCATTGAAGCATTTCATGGGTTCTTGTTCCATCATCAAGCTGTCCATCTGAAGAAATTTATTGAATCTGTTGATCAACCAAGTTTCTCTTGCAGTCTGAGCTTTCTTACGTTCTCATAATCAACATCGTTAAGCATCATTTCACCGGAAGGTTTCCATTCACTTGAAGGTTTGTTATAATCAAAATTGGATATCACTTGTAGCTCAATATTGCTCCATTTAAATTATAAACATCTATAGTTATATTGTTGGAATTATATATGCCCATAGAGTATAATTCACGACATTTAAAAGTAAAATATTAATTGATTGTATTAATATGATGTTGTGTTTGTCCACGGGTCGATTTGATATTACAAATTGAGTGTTTAAGTTGTTAAACACAGAAAGATTCAATTTGTGATTCGATCTAAAATTAACGTTCACGATCAGTAAATAAATATGGACGATTTATTTTGATAAGATCGTCTCGATTTTATTAAAGTCTGTCTTTGACTTTGGTAATAAAATTGAGAGTACGCTTGGAACGTATTGGACGGGGCCACGTGAAATTAATTTGTGACATTGACCATACAAGTTTAATTTCACTTGATTATTGTACGTGGGACCTTAATCCTAATAGGATAATGGACTTCGATTACTAACTTGAATTTCTTTGAGGTATCAATGGGTGAGATCAAATTGCTGATCAATATCTCGGTACTTTGGGAATTAAAGTGAACTAACGAGGAACATATATTCGTATTATGGAATCCGTCACCTTTTAGGTATGATCATAATCTCACTGGTTCTTCTAGTGGACAGTTGAATCTGAGCTCAGTAATTCGACAGTGACTGTTGAATTCTATGATGTGATGGGATCACATCGAACTGTCAGATAGAAGATGAGAGTTGAGAATTTATGAATATTCGGAGAAGGGCATTTTGGTCATTTTAACTTGCTCCGAATATTCGAGTTGATCGACGGGGGTAACATGTAAGAACGATAAGTCAGAGGATATAATTATTGATTAATTGTTTCAGTAATTTCAATTTTACTAAGAGTGCAATATCGTTCTTTTAGTGGAATAGAACGTGATTAATAAATTAATTTTGACTGATCAAGAGTTGATCGGGTCATAATTAATATATTGGAGCTTAGTTTAATTGGGTCCGATCAGGTTCCCTCGGTGGCTTCACTAAAATGGGTTTATACAGGCTTATTAACTGTATTGGGTTGTGCAGAAATGGGCCTGGGTTATGGTATTAGGCCTGGTAGGGTTTTGGAGTGTAAAGAGGTTACAAATAGTCTCCCAAGACTATTTTTCTTAACCTAATTGGCAAAGTGGCGAAACACACACTAAAGTGTGTAGTGTGTGTTTTCTCTTTACAAAGAAACCCTAAACCTAGTTTAACCTAGATCTTGAGAAAGGTGACCACGCACCTGCACAGCTGCCATTGGAGAACACCGAGGAAAGCTTGAGGGTTTGAAGCTTTGGTGAAATCAAGAAGCAGCGAAAAGAGATTATTGTAAAGCACGCTACAAGGGTAATATCTCTTTCTTTTTATGTGCACAAAATTATTTGTTCCAAGTTGAATACATAGAACAGAAAATCCTGTAACAGGATGATCTATCACAAGAAATCAATTTTTATGATTAGAGCAACTCGGGTTCCCAACAATTGGTATCAGAGAGTCAGGTTTTTGATACTGTTTTGTGTATTTAGGAATAAATATTTTTGTCTATGCATGTGTTAGTTGAGCGGTGTTAGGTTTTATGTGATTTGATTGTTATTGGATGAATGATGTTTGATTGAACAAATTTATGGCCTTAGATTTTTTGTGTTAAATTCTTGTATTTGTATTATCGAGTCTTGTAACAAAAGGGGTGGATTATGATTCCATGTTTTCCCATTTGATTTTTTTTTTTATTTTTGCAATAGAATTAGGGTTTGTATTATTTCTATTGTAATTGTAGAATTGGAAGGACCAGATCTGTATTTTCACTTTGAAAGGAGACAAATTCTGCATTTTCTGATTACGGGACTGCATTGGCAAATTCGGAGGACCTGGCTTGCAAATTTCAATGACTGGGCTAAACTTCACCATCTTCAGAACTCGGAGGACCTTCACTGCAAAATCACCAAAAACCAAAATAAACCGGGTTGGAGACAGGTAACGAACAATGGTAGCGCCTGTGAGGACTGCCGCTGCTGTCGGTGACCGTAGTGGCACATTTGATACCTTAATATACCCTTGATAGCGACGGTAAGGGAACGCAGTCAAAGTTATGTTTTCGGTCGAGATTCAGCCACCTGTGCGTGGCGCCGTTGTGCTTGTCGCGGCTACGCTGCGCGATGATGGAGGAGGCTGTAGGCTACTTCCTCGCGGTTTCCTCTTAGTCCTTCTTTCCAGCGAGTGATGAAGAAGGCGGCGACAGAGGGCCACAGCGCTGCTGCATTTTTTGGCATTGCGCCCGTGCGTGGTACAGCCGTGGTCGTACAGCAGCCATCATGGCGACGGCGGCAGCGGTATGTGGGGATGCTGTTGTGGTCACAACGGTTGTGACACTTTCCGGCGATGGCATTTTTTTTTTTGGTTGGCGGCTGAAGCTTCCAAGAGGATAGGTCACAGCAAATGCATCAGAGAGAAGAAGATGGATCATCTTTTGGGCCGTGACTTCTTCTGGGCTGATTTTTGGAATTAAGAAATGGGCCGGAATCAAACGATTTGCTGAATGGGTCTGTTGAATTAAATTGAAGTTGGGCCAGATTCTGGTTTTGGACTAAAATGCTCAATATTCATTTGGGCCAGATTTTGATGAAATTAAATATGGCCCAGAAATTGTAAAATTGATCCATTTTTATTAATTGCAATGTGGGCTAAATTGTTTAGCTGGGCCAATGCTTTGTGGACTGAATTTTACAATGGGCTGGAATATTTAATTGGATCACTGCATTTGAATTTGACATTTGAGCTGAAGGTTGAAGGTTTGCAGTTTTGGACTGGACACTTACAAATGGGAATTGAAGAATTGGGCCAGCTTGTGGCTCAATAGAATCTTTAATTAATTTGTAATTTTTGTGTCTAGGTTTGGCCATAAATTATGTTCATATTTATTTTATTATCGCATTCATTTTATGCTTTAATTAAATTGTGAATGAATGTCATTAGATAACATGTCATGTAGATCGCATAAACACCGCTCTAGGTACTATACTGTCATGCATTGTTTTATATTTTATTTTCTTTTCTAAATGTTAGATTAGAAAATAAATATATTTATTAATAATTAAATTGATTTTAAGAGTTAAAATCGATTGGATAATTATTAATTAAAACCCAAGAGATCAAAATATTAAGTGAGCGAGGGTGCAATTTTTGAACCTACGGCCTCCCCTATTAGTCCATTAGTAAAAATTTGTGTATGCCTCGTGCTAATCTAATTAGTCTCCCTATAGGAGGGCTGCACTGTTTTGGTTACTAAATTGGGCCCAATTAGGTGATGATTTTTTAAGTGTGAATTAATCATGATTACCCTATAGGTGACATAATTAATTTGGTACTTGAAATATTATCAATATAGGGGTTAGACACTTAAATCAAAGATATCGTGGGGACTTCCTATAGAATATCCAAACGATGTCAATGATGGCCAAATTTTAACGACTATAAATTAAATATTGCATGAGATGTAGATATATTTAATTTAGTGGGAGGGTCCCAACCTAGCCATAAATCACATTTATTTCTCATATAGAGAAATGTGTTTAAGATTTTGGGGTTTTAGGTTGTCGTCATATTATAGTAGTTTTGGGTCTACTTGTGCATAATTTTTTATTCATGCATCATATATGAAAATATTCATCATTTATACAACTCGTGTTTAATACATTTATTTTATTTGAATGTCGTATTTCCACAACTAGTTATATATTTAGATATCACCAACTAATTTGCGAAAACTGTAACATGTCTCGTTATAATTCTTTCCACTTATGACATTTGTTCGTGCTAGAAGATCCTTGTTCAAAATAATTATAAATCTTCCAATGAAAATGATTTTATTTTGATGAGATGGTTTATTGCGTAGTTTTGATTCTCATATCAAGTGCTTCGCAATAAAAATATCAAAATGGGATACCATATTTATTTTCTCGATGGAAGGGTATTTATGATAATTTGAACATTTTAATTATACAAAATATGCTATCAAGCTATATTATATCTCTACTTATGAACCGATCACGTTTTTATAAGAGACCATTTGGTAAAACATGATTGGTCACTTTAACGTGGTGGAGGTTCCACTTGCAAACATTGATTCATGTGACATAATGCTTGAGAAATCTTTTAAGATGATCTCTTGCGGTTCAGTGTGGACTATATTCACCAGGATGAACGTGTCCCTGAAAGGTTCAATGTAAGCTGTTCATAGAGAAGAGATTATTTTAAAGCAACGGATAGTATGGTAGGCCCTCTAACCTTTTTGCTTTTGAGCAAAGATAGGATTAATGAGGAAGTAGCCTTTCTTGGAAACTCTATAATGGAGTAAGACTCTATTCATTGTGTTATGGTTAGTAATTGAGTCTATCTTGATTATAGATTCTAGAGTAACTAATCGCTATTGTAAGTTGTTGCAATATGGTCCTAGGTGACCAAATGACACAATGAGATAGAGTATACTATAAGGATAAGCACGGGTACGGTAATATGGAAAGGGCCGTTGGGCTTTTATGTTTGCGAAACAATTTAATTGTTATTTTGTCTCTTTATTATTTGAGCGGAATTATTTAGCACTTAATTTCCAGTTATTAGTTGGAATTAAGTTAAATAATGCTCTTATTATTGCGAGACAAATGATTAACAATCTCAAAGCCTTGTAAATGGTTCTAAGTGTAATATTACTACAAGTGATAAGGGATAGATGACTCCTTGTATTAATGAACTCTTTGATAAGATCTTAAGATAATCATATTTATCTAAATAAGATTGAAAGACTAGTAAAGATAACCTCTAAGTATTTTGGAGGTGGAATCTATGTGGGCTTTTGAATTTTATTTAGAGGGTAAAATGATTAAGATTTTAGGCTTGGTTACACTTATCCAAAACTCAATTCTAATACTAGTAAGGGATGGACCTCAAAAGGATCTGAGGTGGAATCTATACTATTTTTCTGAATCTTGTTTAGAGGATTATATAACCAAGAGTCCTTATACATTATATGGACTTAAGAGTTTGAGGATTAATACACTTCGATATGAATGGATTCTTTTGTGCTCAAGATACGAGAGAGTACGAGTAATTCATCACTTTTATTGATGATCACTCCAGATCTCGATTATATACTTAATATCTCATTAATCCGAAATGTTGAAGAAATTCTAGAATTTTGGATAGAAGTTGAGAAGTAATTAAGAGAATCGAAATACTTCGATTTGATCGAGGTTTGTGTATCTCTCATATGAGTTTAGGAACCATTTATCGGAAAAGGAGAACAAGGTAATACCAAATCAATGATGAGTTATCCTCGTTACTAGTTTCATTTGGGAATGTATACCGGAGATAGTCAGGTTCCTTCATAACCTAGTACCATTGATTCGTTTCCTGAAATACCCCTAGAGTTGTGGCATGGGTGCAAGCTCAGTTTACACCACATTCAGATTTGGGGACTTTTGGCACACAAGCTGAAAGCCAGGATTGACGAGATGGAGGCAACAATGAAGGTTTGATTATAAGGTATGCAGCGAAACTAGAAATTATTTCTTCTATAGTCCTCTGGTCAAGAAAGTATTTGTTCAGTACAAATGTAACTTTCTTAGAGGATAAGGCATATAGAAGAATACAAATCCACAAGTAAAATTCTATTGGATAAGATGTTAGAACGTGGTTCAAACAACTTGATTCCAGGTTTCCGCATAGAATTAATCTTGATGATTTGGGACTTCCTACGGAACCGATGGTTTCTGATCCTAGTGGGAGAAATAAGGCAAGTGGTTCAACCACTATTTTTTCCTGGTGAACCCAATGGACAGGGAAAAACCAAAGGTTGTAGTCGAAGTTGTTCTCACTGTTCTACCTCTTCTTTATGTTCATAAAGAGGTAGTGAAGAGGTTGATCCCAATTAGGGATATAACCAAGTAGTGGGAGGAGAGGAAGGGACTCTGTTTGGACATAATGGAAATACACTTCCAGCGACTAATTGGAGTGGGAGGGTTGTAAGACCACCTTCTTGACGCTTATTCTACGGAGAGTCCTTTTAGACAGTCTCTACTGAAATAAGAGAATGACTCCTCATTTAGGGAAGTGGTAGAAGTTATGGAATTGAAATCATGGAAGGTGAACGAGAACTCGGAATTGGATTCCTTGTACTACACTAGGGTTTGGATATTTGTAAACACACCTAATAGGGTCAAACCTATAGGGTGTGATGATTTTTAAGATGATAGGAGAATGGTAGATGAGAAGGTTGATGCCTTCAGCGCAAGGCTCTTGGCTGTGGGTTTGTGAAACCCTTCTTGCCAATTGCCATGCGAATATTTACCTGGATCTTTTATCCATTGTCGTTCATTGTGAAAATGAGGTACGACATATGGATGTCAAGAAGTTGTTTCTTGAATGCATCTTGAGGAAATCATTTACAAAGTGTAATCTGATGAGTTCATATTAAAAACCATGAAAGTAAAATTCATGACTTACAAGTTTCCAACTTTGGATTTGGGTATTTGTTCAACATATGGAATACAGAATTTGATCGAATGATTGTGATACATGTTCTTGATCAAAATCTTGATATATCTTAAGTATACTTGAGTATACAGAAAGATGAGTCAGTTTTCCCGACTATTTATTTGAATGACACTCTACTAATGTGTTAGAGTATTTTCATTAAATAGTAATTGGCACCAGCAATTAGACTTGAAGGACTTGTAGATGACTGTCTATTTTTTCTAGACATCCGTACTTTTCGGAGTGGGAGAAAAATGAAATAGAAAGTCTCAAGTTTCATGTAATAATAAGATACTATCTACATTTGCAATATTGAAGTCTTGAAAGGAATAATATTCTTTGTGGACTTTATCTATCTTATGAGTATTCTCCTAAGACTCATGGTAAGATAGAGAAGGTTCCTTATGCTCCGGCTATAGGAAGCCTTACTTTGCACTAGATAGGTCATATCTTATGCTGGGGATATTGTTGGTGATTATTAGTTTGATCCAGGATCAGATCATTGAATAGAGGTACAGCATATACTGAAGCGTTTTCGAAAAATGAGTAAATATTTGCTTATCTATTCAGTTGGTGATCTGATGGAATAAAACTAATTAAGATCTGATTCGACTAGGATTCTCGAGAGTCGTCAAAATTGGAATATAACTGGGAGATATTGTGGTTAATTGGTTGGGAATAACACAATCTTGGATTGTTTGTTATACAACCGTGACTTACATCGAAAGGAGTTATCATCTTTGTTGAGAACATAATCATTAATGTAATGATGATGTTGACAAGATGAATGATTCGATGTTTCATGTATACTCTAAGGGCAAGTGGGAGATTGTTGGAATTATATATGCCCATAGAGTATAATTCACGACATTTAAAAGTAAAATATTAATTGATTGTATTAATATGATGTTGTGTTTGTCCACGGGTCGATTTGATATTACAAATTGAGTGTTTAAGTTGTTAAACACAGAAAGATTCAATTTGTGATTCGATCTAAAATTAACGTTCACGATCAGTAAATAAATATGGACGATTTATTTTGATAAGATCGTCTCGATTTTATTAAAGTCTGTCTTTGACTTTGGTAATAAAATTGAGAGTACGTTTGGAACGTATTGGACGGGGCCACGTGAAATTAATTTGTGACATTGACCATACAAGTTTAATTTCACTTGATTATTGTACGTGGGACCTTAATCCTAATAGGATAATGGACTTCGATTACTAACTTGAATTTCTTTGAGGTATCAATGGGTGAGATCAAATTGCTGATCAATATCTCGGTACTTTGGGAATTAAAGTGAACTAACGAGGAACATATATTCGTATTATGGAATCCGTCACCTTTTAGGTATGATCATAATCTCACTGGTTCTTCTAGTGGACAGTTGAATCTGAGCTCAGTAATTCGACAGTGACTGTTGAATTCTATGATGTGATGGGATCACATCGAACTGTCGATAGAAGATGAGAGTTGAGAATTTATGAATATTCGGAGAAGGGCATTTTGGTCATTTTAACTTGCTCCGAATATTCGAGTTGATCGACGGGGGTAACATGTAAGAACGATAAGTCAGAGGATATAATTATTGATTAATTGTTTCAGTAATTTCAATTTTACTAAGAGTGCAATATCGTTCTTTTAGTGGAATAGAACGTGATTAATAAATTAATTTTGACTGATCAAGAGTTGATCGGGTCATAATTAATATATTGGAGCTTAGTTTAATTGGGTCCGATCAGGTTCCCTCGGTGGCTTCACTAAAATGGGTTTATACAGGCTTATTAACTGTATTGGGTTGTGCAGAAATGGGCCTGGGTTATGGTATTAGGCCTGGTAGGGTTTTGGAGTGTAAAGAGGTTACAAATAGTCTCCCAAGACTATTTTTCTTAACCTAATTGGCAAAGTGGCGAAACACACACTAAAGTGTGTAGTGTGTGTTTTCTCTTTACAAAGAAACCCTAAACCTAGTTTAACCTAGATCTTGAGAAAGGTGACCACGCACCTGCACAGCTGCCATTGGAGAACACCGAGGAAAGCTTGAGGGTTTGAAGCTTTGGTGAAATCAAGAAGCAGCGAAAAGAGATTATTGTAAAGCACGCTACAAGGGTAATATCTCTTTCTTTTTATGTGCACAAAATTATTTGTTCCAAGTTGAATACATAGAACAGAAAATCCTGTAACAGGATGATCTATCACAAGAAATCAATTTTTATGATTAGAGCAACTCGGGTTCCCAACATATATAATGTCAGGAATCATTTTCCAGAAATGTGTCAATTATTATCAAACACCTACTAAAGAAGATTGCATATATACATTCTTATACAGTTTGAAGTCTTGCTTTGTGTTTCATTTCATTGGAAAGCACCGATCGACAAAGAGATCATCCGGGAACGGACCAAACGTCATTAGAAAATCTTCCGGTTTAAATTTGCTACTGAATAATCGTAAAGGTGTCAAGACGCAGGAAGAAGATATCAAAACCTGTCCCACTACAAAGCAAGGTATGCAAACAATGAATGAATTTCTTAAATTTTCCATTCAAATTCATGTAACTGTGTAATATTTTTATTTACATAGACAATATGCAGACTATGAACCGATTTTGATGAAATGAGGGTATAATTCCATATAAGAATGTACTGCTATACAAAAAAAAAAAAAAAAAAAAAAAAAGAATTCAAAAATTTGTATAGAATCATCACAGTCACTCTTTCTCTGAATCTCAAGCAATGCAGTCACGTTATTGTGATCTGGCATGGAAGTGAACACATCTTCAAGCAATGCAATCACATTATTGCACTATGGTGGGATTTTCCACAAAATATAGCTTCAGATGGGACACATATATATATATATATATTTTTTTTTTTTCAAAATCAGTTTGTGTTTTTAGGCTTTAGAGTCGTTATACCATTGAAGGCTGAACATCCATTCATGATGTTTGCATCTTCAACTACATATTTAATCATCTTGTACACGCATAGATTAAAATGTAAACTCTTAAATAACGAAACCAATCATGATGACTTTAGCAGAGACATGGAGAAAATATTGGATGACCCCAATGATGCCGTACTGCATTTGTCTCAATCTTATCATTGTTGTGCTTTTTATTCTCATACAGTAAGCGATGATGTGTTCTATTTACATTTTTCTGAGAATGTTGACATTGACATAATCAACGCTATCTAAATTCATTTGTTCACAACTGCATCCAGGAATGGGAACTGAAGGTGGATGCAAATGGCTGGTTTCAAGGTAAGGTAAATGTCAAGCCATCGGACCGGATTGCTTCAACTTTGAAGAGGAGACTCACGGATGTGCAAATGATGATGTTTAGGAAAACATGTTTTGGTCGTTTTCTTGATATGCACAATATTACTGTGAACCCACAGTTGATAAATCAAATTCTATTGAGGGAGGTTAATCAGCCAAACGATCAAGAGATTTGGTTTCGAATTGGCTATGAAAATGTTAAATTTGGAATAGAGGAATTTTACCTAGTTACTGGTCTTCGTTTCTCAGGGGATGAAAATCTTGGTAAATATGATTCGAAATTTTCCAGATTGAGGTTAGAATATTTCAGTAATCTACCCCATATTACAAATGAAGATGTGTTAAATGTGTTCACTTCCATGCCGGATCACAACAATTGTGATGTCGTTATAATTGGGATACTTTTCCTTGTTACACAACTAATGTTTAATACGGCATACGAGAGATTTGTTGATGAAAGGATCCTTGCACTAGTCGACTCAACGGACATGAAAATTTATCCATGGGGAAAAGACATTTTCCAACTCACTCTTTCTTCCTTAAAGTCAGCATTAAGGAACAAACACGTTACCATCGAGGGTGAGGAAAGGCCTTCAATGAGTTACAGGCTTAATGGATTCGTCATCGCCTTCCAAACATGGATTTATGAGCTCCTCCCGATACTTGAAGCCAAAGTTTGCTCTAAAGTAGCAAGTAGTCGACCCAGAATCCTCAACTGGACGTCTGAAGTTGAGGACAATGTTCCTTCACTTTACCTGCCAACTGATGTGTTCTGTCGACCTGATGTAAGTTCATATACTGGGAGGCGAAAAGTATGAATTATTTTGTGGGATTGCACTTTTTAGTTTCTTCCTAAAACATCTACAGAATCATATTTTTCTTATTCATTTTCATGATAGGTTCGGGTGGTCAAAATGGTGCCTCAAGTGGCAGAAGCACTAGATCCCCTTTACACGGAGTTGAAACAAAAAGGATATCTGTCGGCTCATTCTAATATCTCATATTTAGGACCAACCATTAACATAGATGACGACGATGATTTTGTCTCACCACCTAGGTCTCACCCCTCTAAAACTAATGGTAAGTTACTCGAAGAACTGACAAATGCCATAATTCGTAACCAACATATCTATCACCTTCTTTACAACGACAACCTTCATAATATAATAATGCATTCTATGTCGGAACAATTTAATGTTTTTGCTTTAGCATCGATTCACAAAATCGATCATTGAATCACAAATTTTTCATTGACTGTGTTCAGGAGTGTTTAACCCAAATATTTACTCTTCAGTTGCACTATCTTATTTGCAGATTTTTCATTTCATCTGAGGGTTAGTTTCCTTATAATTTTTATTTAAGTTAGTCTCATTTCCCTTTTGGTTAGCTACAAGTTAACATCAACGAAACAAATTCACTGCAGTATATGGGATACTCACAGTACACTATTCTCAACACATCAGATAATTCACATTCTCATCACAATATTACATAATCTATGATTCACGACTTAGATCACAAGACTGTTATAGAGATATACCATCATTTCTGATGCTTACTTCATAGAGCGGTATATTTTTTAAATGCAATTTTAATTGAATGATTAATACACAACTGATGATGTGTAGTATCTAATAAAGCAGCAACAGCAACAGCCCATACAATGCCTACAGAATCAAACTATCCTCGGACAGACAGGCATAACATCAGTCCTAATGGAAAAAATGGAGATCCTCTCGATGAATCTGAACCAGAAATTGCTGAAGTATCAGATACAGGCCATCATATTCCAGCAGACATAGATAAGTCATCCTACAAGGGAAAAGAGATAGTGCAAGATCTGGACTTAAGCGACGAAGACTGTGTATTCGTAGAGGAAGAGAACTATGAATTGATGCGTCAGCATTTTCCAGGAGAAACATCAAAGAATTCAATGAATATAATAACATTATCGCCATCCCTGCGCCCTCAGTTGGCATCTGACAGCCCAAGTTGCAGTGGAATAAAGCATGTTCATTTCGCACCGGTGCCTTATGTTATTCAGGCAATTTTTTACCCTTCATAATGTTGTGTGATACTGAACTCTAACTACTTCTATTTAAACTGAGGGCTGTTGGATAAAAAAAGGGATTGAACTACAATAGCCTATTACTTTTCTGTGAGAATTTTGTTATTTATTTTTGGAATGTGAATTCTGAACGATGTTAGAACAGGAAAAAATCGGGAGCCGAACCAACCCAGCAACATCAAAGGTGCAAGATGGTGCTGATAAAGCCACATTACATGGTTTTACTCATCATGCTGAGATGCAGACCAACAATCAACTACACCACCGTCCAAACATCAATCAGCACGTCCATCAACAAGTGGTTGCACCAGATTGCGCAGGTGAGATAAATCAAATAGGTGTTCCATTTCGGGAGAACCAGGTTCATATGCACTATCAAAAGGTATGACATTTTGGTTATCCGCATTTTACAAATTAATAGAAAATATAATAGCACTAGTTCTCATGTTGCAAGTTAATGAAACTTCTCTATGATGTTTAGGTAAATCCACGAATCAATACAAAATATATAGAGCGTCTTCAACAGCTGGTTCGTGAGCACTCAAAGTTAGCAGAGGAGAATTTCGTGGTCAAGATGGAATTCGAACAACTCACCAAATACGTTCATAGCCAGATTAATGAGGCTCTTCGTTCGATAAATGAATTGTCATTGATGCATCAAGTTCAGGTTGAAAAATCCAGCCTCGTATCACACCCCAGTGATTTCAATACACAGGTCTGGTGTTTTATTTACTATTCGGTGCTCCATTAAACAAGCATTTGAAACATAACTATCAGGCACAATTACCACAAACTATCACTATTTCATTTATATTTCTCATATTTTACAATTATGTATATTTAAAACATTAGGCAAAAGGTCATAAAGGTATGGCAGCTAGATATACTGAGGTGAATCGATTTCAGAATCCGCATAATCCTGTTGCAAAGGTACGGCACATTGAACCATCCAATGGAGTTTGTAAATTATTAATTTGAGCATGCTAAATTCATCCTAAATGTGTTGTCTATGTAGGTGCCTAACGTGAATGCTGGACTAATACATGCACGAAACACAAGCATCTTGAACAAAGGATTGACTCAAGCTGATAACAGTAAATCGATCAACCTGAAGCAAAATTCGGACATAATAATATCAGTGATCATACAGCTGCGGATTTATCCTTGAACAACATTAACAGTGAGAAGGTTCCTTTAATTTTCAATTCACCTGATTTAATCAACATGATATTTTTCCATTTAAAAGGTTCTTCCAGTGTTACATATCATTTTCTGATTCGTTATACCAATCCAGTTCCTCACACCGGATGTGTCAAAGGCAAAATACAGTCATAATAACTCCTCGCAAAATGCAAATGTAAGGGCACTGAGCATTGGAAAATTAACATCATGCAATAAGGTAGGCTGCAGAACATTTGAATAAGTGATCTACTTTCTGGATCATGACTGAATAAGCTATATGAATATGTTTAAAATTTGATTTTTTTTATGCTTCAACAGATTTCTGTTGGAAGCACATCATGGTACAAGAATGAAAAATTTGATTCAAATATTGATGACATTTACCACCCAGATCATGGATCACCTACGTTTAACCTCGGTAAAGAATTTGAATCAAATGACGAGTGTATTTTACTAGACAACGGGCTTGTTTTGACGAATGAGCATGTTAAGGAAATGGATAATATAGTAGAGCAAGTGGTATGTATCTTACAACTTTTACTACATGGTCATCGAATGCGAGGGCATTTTACATTCAATATACGCATTAGTATCAATAATTTCATTGGATTAACAATTTCCTCCACATATGTGCACTCAGCTTTCAAGCAAAGGGATGATGGAGAAGGTGAAACCTGGTCCAACTTATACTGGCAAGCGCAACATCACAAGCACGTCCAATTCCTCTTACGAAATTCAACTGTCATCTAGCACCAAGACACCCCAAGTAACAAGTTCTGGAAGGGAAAACAATCAAATTAAAAGAGCCAGAACTCACAAGGCCATGGCTAAGAAGGTACTTAATTTTACGTTGTTTCGATTAATTTATTTATCTTGTTCAATTGATTGATGGATCTCATATATAGATATTTTTGAACCAGATATCTCCAATACCAATTCATTTATATGAAGACAGTGGCCATAAAAGTGATAGTAAAAATAATCACTGTAGTGCTTACAAATTTGACTACAAGACATGCATGGATTCACCATCAAAACAAGACATTCAAAGGTTCGACAACTTCTATCAACAATGCCTAAAGCAAGACCACGGGTAATAATACACTTTCTATTAAACATGTTAACATTTAGACACATGTTTTTTTTTTTCTATCAAACCATACAGGCAATTTTTTACCCTTCATAATGTTGTGTGATACTGAACTCTAACTACTTCTATTTAAACTGAGGGCTGTTGGATAAAAAAAGGGATTGAACTACAATAGCCTATTACTTTTCTGTGAGAATTTTGTTATTTATTTTTGGAATGTGAATTCTGAACGATGTTAGAACAGGAAAAAATCGGGAGCCGAACCAACCCAGCAACATCAAAGGTGCAAGATGGTGCTGATAAAGCCACATTACATGGTTTTACTCATCATGCTGAGATGCAGACCAACAATCAACTACACCACCGTCCAAACATCAATCAGCACGTCCATCAACAAGTGGTTGCACCAGATTGCGCAGGTGAGATAAATCAAATAGGTGTTCCATTTCGGGAGAACCAGGTTCATATGCACTATCAAAAGGTATGACATTTTGGTTATCCGCATTTTACAAATTAATAGAAAATATAATAGCACTAGTTCTCATGTTGCAAGTTAATGAAACTTCTCTATGATGTTTAGGTAAATCCACGAATCAATACAAAATATATAGAGCGTCTTCAACAGCTGGTTCGTGAGCACTCAAAGTTAGCAGAGGAGAATTTCGTGGTCAAGATGGAATTCGAACAACTCACCAAATACGTTCATAGCCAGATTAATGAGGCTCTTCGTTCGATAAATGAATTGTCATTGATGCATCAAGTTCAGGTTGAAAAATCCAGCCTCGTATCACACCCCAGTGATTTCAATACACAGGTCTGATGTTTTATTTACTATTCGGTGCTCCATTAAACAAGCATTTGAAACATAACTATCAGGCACAATTACCACAAACTATCACTATTTCATTTATATTTCTCATATTTTACAATTATGTATATTTAAAACATTAGGCAAAAGGTCATAAAGGTATGGCAGCTAGATATACTGAGGTGAATCGATTTCAGAATCCGCATAATCCTGTTGCAAAGGTACGGCACATTGAACCATCCAATGGAGTTTGTAAATTATTAATTTGAGCATGCTAAATTCATCCTAAATGTGTTGTCTATGTAGGTGCCTAACGTGAATGCTGGACTAATACATGCACGAAACACAAGCATCTTGAACAAAGGATTGACTCAAGCTGATAACAGTAAATCGATCAACCTGAAGCAAAATTCGGACATAATAATATCAGTGATCATACAGCTGCGGATTTATCCTTGAACAACATTAACAGTGAGAAGGTTCCTTTAATTTTCAATTCACCTGATTTAATCAACATGATATTTTTCCATTTAAAAGGTTCTTCCAGTGTTACATATCATTTTCTGATTCGTTATACCAATCCAGTTCCTCACACCGGATGTGTCAAAGGCAAAATACAGTCATAATAACTCCTCGCAAAATGCAAATGTAAGGGCACTGAGCATTGGAAAATTAACATCATGCAATAAGGTAGGCTGCAGAACATTTGAATAAGTGATCTACTTTCTGGATCATGACTGAATAAGCTATATGAATATGTTTAAAATTTGATTTTTTTTATGCTTCAACAGATTTCTGTTGGAAGCACATCATGGTACAAGAATGAAAAATTTGATTCAAATATTGATGACATTTACCACCCAGATCATGGATCACCTACGTTTAACCTCGGTAAAGAATTTGAATCAAATGACGAGTGTATTTTACTAGACAACGGGCTTGTTTTGACGAATGAGCATGTTAAGGAAATGGATAATATAGTAGAGCAAGTGGTATGTATCTTACAACTTTTACTACATGGTCATCGAATGCGAGGGCATTTTACATTCAATATACGCATTAGTATCAATAATTTCATTGGATTAACAATTTCCTCCACATATGTGCACTCAGCTTTCAAGCAAAGGGATGATGGAGAAGGTGAAACCTGGTCCAACTTATACTGGCAAGCGCAACATCACAAGCACGTCCAATTCCTCTTACGAAATTCAACTGTCATCTAGCACCAAGACACCCCAAGTAACAAGTTCTGGAAGGGAAAACAATCAAATTAAAAGAGCCAGAACTCACAAGGCCATGGCTAAGAAGGTACTTAATTTTACGTTGTTTCGATTAATTTATTTATCTTGTTCAATTGATTGATGGATCTCATATATAGATATTTTTGAACCAGATATCTCCAATACCCATTCATTTATATGAAGACAGTGGCCATAAAAGTGATAGTAAAAATAATCACTGTAGTGCTTACAAATTTGACTACAAGACATGCATGGATTCACCATCAAAACAAGACATTCAAAGGTTCGACAACTTCTATCAACAATGCCTAAAGCAAGACCACGGGTAATAATACACTTTCTATTAAACATGTTAACATTTAGACACATGTTTTTTTTTTTCTATCAAACCATACAGAAGTAAAAAATATGCCCCTGTTTTTCAAACAAACCACAAGACCATGAAATTCGACACTGATGTATATGAAATCCGGGATAAAATGAAGCTGGGTCCAATTACGGTTGACTCGGATATGTGGTGGCATGACTTGTATGAGGTAGCACGCTCACTACATGACACGGTAATACCTTTGTATAAATACAAACTTTCTGACTCCGATTAACGTAATAGATATCACGTGTAAATTTTATATTCATGCTAAATATCATACAATTTTAC
Organism: Ligustrum vulgare; assembly: GCA_963555705.1. Classification (NCBI taxonomy): domain Eukaryota; kingdom Viridiplantae; phylum Streptophyta; class Magnoliopsida; order Lamiales; family Oleaceae; genus Ligustrum; species Ligustrum vulgare. The sequence goes on along the minus strand of OY743168.1, from coordinate 58,011,521 downwards.
TCCTGAATCAGCATATTGATGTTGCATTCTATTACATGAGGATGCTTTTGAAGTTGAGAAATGTACCTGATTTCAAATCCGAAACAACAGACTGCAACTTTGACGTTAAAATTCGAGGAATCCGCAATTATCTTGCCATCACCCCACAAGCATTGCACAAGTATGAATCTCTATTCACATATACTATGGGTAGGAAGATTGAATATAACATTCCATGGGACCACATTGATCACGTTCTGATACCAATGTGGATTCAATCTCTTGGTCATTGGATTCTTGGTCATTTTGACATGCATAATTGGAGGTTTGACGTTTACAACTCCTATACCAGAATTATAAAAAACAACTTATTTATTCATCTGTTCGCTCCATGTGCATCGCTCTACTAGTACTTGCAAGGTCTTTGGGTTCTCGCACATTCCCTGATTATGAACTAGAATGTAGACTTATTGAAGATTTCTCCCAACAACAGAATGGGTTAGTAGTATACGTACTGTGACTTGTTCATTTTTTGGTAGATTTTCAACAATTTGGTATCGACCCTAATCTTTTGACATCTTTTTTCATATTATTTGTGTAGTGGAGATTGCGGGATATACGTGATTAAGTATGCTGAGTACCTAATTGAAGGGAAGATAAGTGAAATGCCAAAGATATTTGATACTGCTACTGCTCGTGCAAACATCGCAACTCAACTACACAAATACATGCTAGAGGCGCCAGAAAGGTTTATTGGTCCTAGTTCACTGATATTGACAACATAGCAACTTCTTTTTGATAAGAAACATTCACAAAATAAAAACTCTAATTTGTCCTTTGTTTGAGGTTTTATTTTTATGAACTATTTACTTGGAGATGTTCTCATTTCTAGTTTTTCATTTTTCCCCCATATAATGGTTGCATCCCATATTGTTTAATAAAACTTGTGGAAATGTACTAATCATTTCTGTTTTCTTTATTTTAACCTGAATAAATATCTTAATCGGATTGGGATTTTTCTCATAAATCCTGCACCAATTGAATTTTAGCCTTAAGGTATATCAGAATTCTAGTGAACAACATGTTCAGATGGTTTCAATTGAATTGCTTTTTTGGGGGGAATTTGGAGTGCTGCTTATGTACGAAACTGATGTATAATATTTCCTGTGCAATATTTACATATTTCCTATAATGGGGGACTGGCTAGTGCTACTGATGCTATCATCTGTCTGTTAAAAATTATAATGGGGGACTGGCATTAATATGACAGCAAGTGAGCTTAGAAAATGAAGAGGCCGGATTTTAATTGTTTGCCCCTGTCCGAATTTGACTTGTCATTTCAGGATTTTTCATTTAGTTTTTTAAATATGTAATCATTGTGCAGGAAAGATTATACATCAGTAGCATTAGCCAGTCCCCCATTATGATTTTAAGAGACAGATAATCAAGTCTACAGAACCATGAATTCAGTTCACTAGATTGGAGATCAATCAAAAGGTATAAGGAGTAATGGAAGCTAAATGCGTGCCGAATTTGCAATTCAAGTAACATCTGATGAACATCATGACCATGGTCAAAATCACACCTAAATCCACACTTGAGCATGTTCATGAAATGGAAGATATTGCAGTAGAACATTAGGTCTTATATGTTTCAATTAGCCCCGCCCCTGCTCATTTCATCTTAAGTTCTGCAATATTCCATTTTAACATGTTTCCGACACTCCAACTTTCCATTCCATGTGGTACAAGTAACATGTCATTGTTTCAAATGTTAAATTTATTCATCTCTTTTGATTAACATAATGAGTATGGTCAAAATCACACCTAAATCCACACTTTGAGTATGTCAATGAAAAGGAAGATATTGCAGTAGAACATTAGGGCTCATATATTTCAATTACACATGCCCCTACCCATTTGATATTTTATTATTTTCTGGGGTTATTCTATTTGAATTTTCATATTTTGTGCAGGTTTCAATGTTCATGCAAAATACAATATCAGAGCTCTAAAATGTAATAAATATTATTCAACCACAAATTCAAAATAGAAATCTGGATATTAACACCTTACCAAAAAAAATTAAAATTAATAAATAACAAAAAAAAAAAAAAAAATCCTAAACTTGAAATAATAAAATGGTTTCATAACCAATTAATTGCTTTTATTTAAAATATGAACAAGTACTTGTCATTCATTATTGAATCCCCCTTCCTTTCCTTGAAGATCTAAACTTCGTTCTCTTGAATCACCTGTTGCATGTAAGACATATATGTTACATTAAATATCAATTCAATAAGTAATAATTGTATGACCACCGTGTAATAACAAGTACCTCTTTTGTAGATCTAGATTGCCTCTTTCTTTTCCTTCTCATTGGCTTAGCTGCGTGCTCCGAAGAATGGCAAGTCCTACTATTGTGACCAGTGCCTCCACATTTCCCACACCGTGCTCTATTTTTCTACTCAAGGAATGATTTGAATCTATTCTCTCTTGGTCTACCAGGGCCGCGTTTAGTTTTTGGTGGAAGGATCGTCATTTCCTTCACTTCATCTGGTATGTCCCACTCTTCTTTGTTACCAAGAGCATATATTGGAACTCGATATGTCTCCATATATTCTTCTTTTCTGAAAAAAATTGAACAATAGTCCACTAAGGAATAGTTTCACTTAGCTATCACAGCGACTGCATGTTGATATGGCAAGTGGTCCAGTTGAAATCGATGACATGAACATGCCTTTTGCTCCATGTCAACCACATATGTCGATGACTCATCATTGACTTGGTAAATCGTGTCAGTTGAAGGATGCACCTGAAATGGAAAATGGTAAAAGGAATAATAGTAATGTTATTGCATTATTGAAATTTAAAAGAAACTCATGAACTACACATGCTACTAGCAATAAACGAGATCTATCAACTGACGGTTAACAAACCCGTAATTGAATTGAATTATTGATTCTATCTTTCAACATATTATCATGACGGGTTGCAAGCTTTGTGAACGTTGACTTAGCATCACTTAGGTTTTGAGAAAACCACTTCTGTATTGTGCATCTCATACACTCGTACAATGCTTCAATATGGTACTTCTTTGAGTGTTTAATGGCCGAGTTAACCGACTCTGCAATATTTGAAGTCATGATGGAGTACCTATCCTTTGTCATGTACGCTCTTGACCACTTTTCTAAACCGACACCTTCCTACATTTATCACTACTCTTTAGAATATCTTTAGATGATCATTATATAAATTAAATTATAAATGGAATAGATAACGAGTCTCACCAAGTAGCCTCTGATGCCCTTGTCAATTGCATCCAGTTGCTTCTTATGAATCTCAAACTCGTTTCTCGTGTATGCCCTCGACGCAGCATTAAAATGGACTCTCATTCCTGTTCCTTTCTTTCCAATCTCTTTCTTTAAGTTCTGGAGCAAGTGATATGTGCATGCTCCATGGAGAGCATTAGGGAAGACCTTCTCAACCGAGTGAGCTATACTTCCATGTCGATCAGAAACAATGCACAAATCATCCCTTTCACCATATGCTTCTTTAACTCTTAACAAGAACCACTCCCATGAATTATTATTCTCAGAATCCCCCACACCAAACGCTAGGATGAATATGTTGTTATTCGCATCTTGGGTACTAGCAGTGAATAGGGTCTCTCTGTAACTACTCGTCGGGAATGTCCCATCCACCACAATTACTGGTTTGCAGTGTTTCCACCTAGCAATTGATGCTCCCAGTGCTACAAAACTATACAAAAATCGTCCCTCCTCTTCAGCTTCAATTTTAGAATAGGTAGCCGGGTTGACAACTGTTATTCTATGTAAGTATGTTATTCTATGTAAGTAGGCAGGCAGGTTACGATACGACTCTGCTGGGTCCCCTCTAATCATCTCTATTGCACGCTCACGTGCTCGCCATGCTTTGTCATAGCTTACATTAACACCATACGAATGTTGCATGTCCTCCATTATGTCACCCGGTGTATAAATTCTCCTAGACGAAAGAAACTTGTGTTTGATGCAAACAGCGATAACATAACTAGTTGTTTGCTTGTGGTCACCCAGTACTGATGCCATCCCACACGTATGTACATTATTAAAATGTCTTATTTTGAAGTATCCATTCGAGCTTCTTCCCGATGATTTGAAGTTCCAACTACACCCCTCTTCGAAACACTTTAACCAATAGAATTTATAGTCTGATTTCATTACCTTATACTGGAATCGATTACTTATTGCAAACAACGACATGCTTGTGACAACCAATTCTTTGTTCTTGAATATTCTCCCTTTCTTGAACTCTGTGGTGGTAGGATTTGTTACGACGTCAACAATTTCATACTCATCACCATGTCCTTGGAGGTTTACATGATCAGCCAATTCCAATCCCATTTCTTCCAAGGTAGGTTTACTCGTTGTCAGCCCTAAACTCAAGTCTCCAAAATCGTGTGCTGAACCAGGTAGGAGTACTGATGAATTGTTGTTAGTAGGTCCTGTAATCGTCCTATTTGTTAACATTATGTCACTGGGTACTTGTGAAATGTCCAAATTATCTGGACTTGTTGTTAGAGCATCCATGTCAACACAAATTGGGTAGGTACGCTTGTAGTCTCTCCATTCTTCAACACCAAATAAAACTCTAGCGAGTCATCATCACAAATTGGAATGCGAGGGCCTTGTTCAAATACCTGAAATTGCATCTTCAAACGATGTTTTGAAGCATCCTTATTTAGTAGCCTAGATATCATCTGTTCAAAATGATCATACGAGCAATCCAAAGGTACAATAGCCCCACGTACCGAATAATCAGTGTATATATTGCATTCATCCCAATTACCTCCAAAGTATAAAAACACAACCAAAGATGACGACATATCCTGATACAAATATTAAAAGACATCCCTCAGTATAAGGATTACTTATAGAAACAGGTGCATGGAATAGTAATCCTAAAAATTTTATATAAACCTAAATGAATTATTACAAATATTATGCAAATAAAGCATTTTTACAAAGTTATAAAATCATAGTAACAGACATGAATAATCCATTCAGTGCAACAAATAGTCTAGATTTTTATCATATTAATGATCTTCTGATTCTTATGCTGATAAGGTAGCAGACCTGCTGTGTGCCAATGTTTATTGCCCGATTATGCTTTCTGTCATGTGCATCAATAACTAATTATGAGTTTCGATACCAGGCTAGAGTTCAATATCATATCATTATTTTTTTTTTGGTAAAATCTAAATTAATAACAGACTGCTTGCAATTAGTATATATCATACCAGAACTACATCTATGTACCAAGATCATAATTTTTTGTTTGGTTAATGGGAGTATCACAATCTCTGTCAAGGTTAGTTTTACCCCCAAGTTAATCCAGTATAATATGATCCATCATCAATATTCATGCTCATTGTTAAAAATAAATTGATACCCAATTTTGCAGCGAGTTAGAACGAGAATAATGTATTATTATAGTGAAATAAGTTTTTTCATGTTCAATTGAATTATAAACAATGCCATATGAAATCCTATGGAGATTAGATTGTGAATTTCAGAAAAAATTATTTACTATAAAGGAGATTATGAAGACAAACCAGTATAACTATTTGGTCGAGTTTCACCGAATCCGTAACAGAAATAAGAATGAAGTATCAGTTGCAGACCTTCCACCAACAGTTTCAAAATGTTCAGGTTAAGCCAGCAAATTTCTGGACGTAGATGTAAAAGATGAGATGGTTATGAAGCTATACAAAATACGTCTTTCTCAAGCATCAGTGCATATTCTTCTCATTAAATTTAATAATTAGATTTCGGAGATGATAATGATACTATCTACTTTCCTTTAATCACGTTATCAGATCTCCTTTTTTTAGGAATGTCAGTTATGTTTCGGTTTTGTAAATGTAACTGATGCATTTCCATTATTTATTATTTTTTTATCCAGCATATATCACTCCTTAAATTTAGGATGACATTTACACAAATTGTTCACTAGTTTATGGGTTTATTCAGTTTCAAAATTGTTGTTTGTCATTTTCCAGGTTTCAGTTTCGTACATAAGCATCAGTCCAAATTCCCCAATTTTCAAATATACTCAATTGAATCCATTGTAGCCCACTTCATCAAATATGCCCACTTAATGGAGACCACAAAATCTCCCCATATTGTCAAAAAACACCAAACAGCCCAACCTTAGCCCCAAACATTAGACAAACCTATCTCCCAATATTAAGAGAATATAGAAATGGTCCATATTTGTGGGTGGATCGACCCACATCTCCAAAAATTCTTTTCATGAAAGTCGGAGATTCAACATTAACCTTTGTAGTGGAAGGTTTGACAATTAACTTGTCTTACGAACAAAAAGCACACGGATAATTATTAGGAAAAATAATCTTCATGTTCTTTAGAGCATGTTTATGGAGTTGTTAATTATTTGGCGCATCATTTTTTCTCTTAAATATCCAATTATGTCAAGTATGACATTTCTTGGCTCAATAAACTTCAGGTTCATGATGATTTTTGATACTCAATCAATTATACAAATGTTTAATAAATTCCAGATGAGATTGTCGAGAATTTTTATTTTATCTTAAAAAGTTAAATAAAATTAAACATTTACTTAAAATTTGAAATTGGTATTTTTTTTTTTTACTTATAATTAAACTTTACTATTATAAGTTCATTTTTTATTTTTAAATAATTTTAATTTGAATAGTTTTAAATAACTTTTATAATTTGTAAGTGAATATTTGTCTTATTAGCAGTATTTTTATTTTAGAAAAGGAAATTCACATAAAAGTGATTTTTATCTTAAGTAAAATTTTACTTGCTAAGTATTTTGTTAGTTATAATGTAATTTTTTTTTGGGTGGGGGGGGGGTGGGTGGGTTTCAAAATTATCTAATTACATGATAATCACAATAGTTGTGTCCAATGTTAATAATTTTTGCAAAAATATCTAAATTTAGGTGTAAATTGATTATCACACCTTTAATGGACAGTACAAAAAAAATTATATAGTTTCATTCCCAATGTCTTGATTAGACCCTTGACAAATCACATCAAGACTAGTTAATATTCATTGGATCCAATCAAACCTCTTATTATTTATTAGATAATAAAAACTTCAATATTTGAGAAAAATATGTTTAATTTCAACTATGATTTCATATTCCAAGTAATTCTAAACTTTGAAGGAAGGAAATACTTGTTTCAATTGAGAAAAAGTTTACCGACAAATTGTGGAATCGATTTGCCGAAATTTTTTGGAAGAGTGTATTATTTTCAAAATTTTGTTTCCATTGGGAACTTGTTTTTATTTGTTATACATTTTCATAAAAAATTGGAGAAAAACATACTAAAAAATTAGTTGAAATAATTTTAAGGTTATCAAAGTACTGGAGTAAATATCTTGATCATTATGTTGTGTTACTCTCAAATTATGTCATTTTTTTTATCAATTATGTTAGTAATTTAAGGTTGTTGTATATTTAATATGTCATTAATGGTGGGAATGAAATATTTCTAAAAATAATGGTTGAAGAAGATGATGATAAATGCAACTGTTGAGGGAATCTAATACATCAATCTCGACATTATAAATATCAAGAGACATTTAGAATGTTGTTCTAGACAGTTTCCAAACGTCGAGATTGTTGGTAATGAATTGGTAAATGCTTATCATTTCAAACACCTTATTTTGTAGATAACATGTTTGTGTTGACTTATCTCATATAAGCTCATCGTAGTGTTGTTGCTGGCATCCAGGTATGAGAGATTTAATGAGAAGCTCAATGTTGATTGACTAAAATTTCAAGTCCAGTTGAAATTCAAAGTTCCAAACATAAATTTACCACCATCTAAGATAAGGAGTAATATATTTGTCATTTGTCAAAATAATCAAGTTAGAACTAAAATTAATTTTATGTGAATGCTAGGAAACCAATTTGAAATAGATATAAAATCTCGACATTTAGCAGTTTATTATTGAACATTCATGACTGATCTCGACATTTTCAGATGTTATTCTCAACGTCTAAGACTTGCTTTTCTAGATACTTGACATATCATGTGACAAGAATGACAAAATCTGTCCAACATAACAAATTTTACGCCAAAATACATGAAAAACACGTCCAATGACGATTCCAAAATGAGAACAACCTATGACAAGTCCCCAATAGATGTGCAAAGTGTGGATGACAAAAAATCTACATCATGAGTTCAATGCAAAAATATATAATATCATTGTTTTTCAATTCTTTCCTTTTTTATCATTCTTTTCCTTTTTTTCGTCCGCTGCGTGTGGAAGGAGTATTCATGATAGTACTGGCAATTTTCAACCGACTTGAACAAGGTTTGCGAGGTTGTAGATAAAAATACTTCGTTGGATATTTACTTGATACTTTCTTACCGGTCTCACAAGCTCATTCACAACCACTCTTGTTGCTCCTTCGATTTCATTGGCCTTTTCTTCTCGAGGAAGCTGAAACGTCCATTCTTCCTAAAAAAAATGTGTTAGTTTTTAATAGAAAAATAAGAATAGTACGTGAAAAAGCCTGTAATGTAAAATTACATGTTTTCCTGTTGCATCTCCAACCAATTTGTCACTAAATTCATTTACAGTCTTCACAACAAGTTTATTCATGGAAGTACTCTCCAACACATTCAATAACACTAATTAAACATTGATAATATGGAAAGGCTAATAAGTTGTAATTTGGCGATAGGCTTTCATAACACTTAGCAAACTATAATTTGGCAAGGCTAATAAGCTATGAGTAATAATTGTCCATTCTTTTGGCATAAGTGTAACTATCTACTCTTGGCAGAGCATATATAACATATTTGGTACTTCACAACCCCATAATATAGATTATGCATATACAGATGCTTAGTTTTGGATAATGAACATAATCGTGTTCACTTTACTTATTACCTTATGCCATCTATATTCTATATATATATAAAAACAAAGTCTTTACCAAAAATAAACAAATACACATTTTCCCGCCAAAATGAACTTACTAAATTTGGAAAGATTTTGTAAAAAAACACAAGAATTAAAAAATAAATAAAAAATAGAATTACACTTTTGAGCACTACATGTATTTTTTCAAAAAAAAAAAAAAAAAAAAAAAAAAAAAAATCGTTTTGAGCACTTTTAAATTATATAAAAAATAATGGTAGTTACAATTTTTTGTTTAAAAATAAAGAATGTGATGTTTTCAATGTAAAAATTAGTAATTGAAAAGTGGAGAGAAAAAATATGTGTAATTAAAAAGTAGTTTAAAAGCGTGTTGTTTAATATATATATATATATAAAAATAAAATCTTTACCAAAAATAAACACACACACACACACTTTCTCACCAAAATGAACTTACCAAATTTGGAAAGATTTTGTAAAAAACACAAGAATTAAAAAATAAATAAATAATGATTGCATTTTAGAAAGTGTAATAATTGCAAATTGAATTACACTTTTGAGCACTACATGTATTTTTTCAAAAAAAGAAAATAAAATTGTTTTGAGTACTTTTAAATTATATAAAAAATAATGGTAGTTAAAATTTTTTGTTTAAAAACAAAGAATGTGATGTTTTCAATGTAAAAATTAGTTATTGAAAAGTAGAGAGAAAAATTATGTGTAATTAAAAAGTAGTTTAAAAGCGTGTTGTTTAAAAATATTTTGTCAAATAAATATGCTTCGTTCCAAATCCAAAAAATGACAATTTAATTTAATTTTTTTTAACAAATTTGTTTTTACTTAATAGGATGATTGATTTTAATATAACTATTAATCTTATTGTGTATCATAACTTCTTCTTCTTCTTTTTTTTTTTTTTTTTTTTGTGAAAAATGTGAAAAAAATTATATCTAAAGCATTCATAAGTCTAATTTAAAAAATAAATAAATAATTCTCTATTGTTATAAAAAAGTATTCAAGATTTGTAAATTCGAAATTATGTTAAATTAATTAAAAAAAATTATTCAAAAATATTCCGCTCAATCATAGTGTAACTAATTTGGTAAAGTAACATTAAATTATTTATAAAGATATAAAATTATATCATAAAATGTGTTGAAAAACATTTAAATAACCCGAAAATGATTTTGTTTAAAGAACGAAATATGTTTTAGTTTAAAGAACTTTAAAACATTCCTTATATTTTTTTTTTATATAAGTTTTTCAGTTAGATTATATAAAAAAATAAATTAAATGACTAATCCAAAAATATTTCTCTCAAATCGAATAATTTAATATTTGATTGAATATAATTTTTCTTCATATGTAATGACAATTGACAAGAGTTAGAAGTAATCAATCTTGCATGTTGGAATGTATTTGAAAAATTCTATTGGTAATTATCAATATTAAAATTATCTTTAAGCATGTGTTCGATAAACTTGCAAAAATAGTTTATAAAATATTTTATAAATCACACAATTTCTCAAACAACTTTTTTAACAATACATATTATTGTATTATTTTGAAGTCGAAAAATATGTAATGTAGGCGTCAAATCGAAGATCTCAACAAGAAGTTTAATACAATAGAACAAGTGAGAGCAAACTATAAAAAAATTATCCGTAAAATCGTCTAAATATTCAAATGTCAAAATTTTACTTTATATTTTTTACTTTATTTTAAATTATATCATTTGAGTTATATAATACTCCGTGTTCAGAAAACTTTAAATGGTTTGACCTGAAAGAGGCAACGAGTCAAGGGTCAAAAGATTGAATCGGATTGAACCGGGGTCGAATCGATTTTAATTAAAAAAATAAATAATTATTTCAAAAATAAGAAAATTTTCTCAAAAAAAATTAGTTTACAAATAAAACGGCATTTACTCATTTGGAGTAAAATTAAATAAACAAAAAATATAACCACAATATTATTTACCAATTGAAAGCAAATATAGATTTATGGTTGTTAATTTTATATATTAAATTTTATTTCAAAATAATTTAATATATAATAAAATGATAAAAATATCTTATTTTAAAAAAGAAAGTTTAACAAACAAGTAAATAAAAATATTTTTTTAAAAAAAGAACAAACAATTTTAAAAAGAAAAGATTTTTTTTTTTTTTTTTTTTTATAATGATCATAACTTCTTTTTTTTTATTAGTTTTGCAAATGTTGCATTTCCTATTTTGATTACTTTTTTTTTTTTTTTTTTTTTGAACTTGATAATATTTTGTATTAAAATATTATTGTACTATATTTTTATTTGACATGATTGTATAATTAATATATTTTCATAAATTTTGATTAAAATCACTATCACTACTATATTCCCGTGCATCGCACGGGTGAAAATACTAGTATATATAGAAAAGAGAAAAATCTATAAGATCCGAAAGAAGGTTTGCCGAATTAGGAAGGAAGAAATCGTTTAGTTTACCCACTTTCACTTTATGAAGGCTAAGGGATAAATCAAATCGAGACGAAAGTTAAGAAATTATTTGAAAAAATAAAAACCAGTACTTCCTTCCAAGATATTTGCCCTATTACATTAAAAATACCATTTTCCATATGTTTTATCTTGTAAAATTATCATTTTCAATGGAGCTATATATGGAGAAAGAGTTGGCTATCTAGTTATCGGGATGATAAATAAGGTTTTATTAAGTGTGTTTGATATTGTTTAAAAAAAGTTTTTCTGAAATGAATAGTAATTTTTTGGAGAATAGATGATTGAGATTTGGTTGAAAAGTAAAATATTGTGGGCTTGACTTTTAATAGATAGTTGAGATTGAGTACTGTAAAAAAAAGAGAAAAACTTGAATAAAAACAAACAAGGGCTCAGTTTTTAATTGATAAACTAGTAAAGAACAAAACATGAAAGACACCTAAAAATTTGGCCAGCTTTTTTGTGTCCAAATGGAAGTAGAAGGTATCCTTTTTCCATCTTATTTGAAAACTCAATTATTTAAATATGCAAAAGACAAAGCACTAGCATTCCAGTAACTAAATCAATCACAGGAAGCACTCATACAACTTTGTCATGGCAGAACAATGAAGTTTGTGTTTTCTACCATAGACCTCATTATGCAAAACCTAAAGTAAAAAAATCCTAAGTTGCCACCAAGAAAAAAAAAATAGCAACAATTTTGAAACAATCTAAAACTCATACAAGAACTTCTTTTCACTGGAACAGACAAAACCTCAGCATAAGAACATAGCTCGCCGCATTATTCAGTAACACAAGACTCTAAAGTTTATATGCACACATACTAAGAAACTCGAGAATAGAAAAAAAAAATTACACAAAACTAAATAAATCCTAATCCCAGTAATCGAACAAACAACATAAAATATAAAATAAAAAAATAAGTAAAATGTCAAAATTAAGGTAATGGCACTGTTACTTACCTGGAGAGGAAATAAGAAGCAATTGCGGAAGAGGCAGCACACAAACTGCAAAATGCGAGAACGGGGTTCAATCACGGTCAGGGATAGCGATTTTAGGTGGGTATTGTAGTGATAGGGAATTTTCCTGGTTTAATATTTAATAAATATTTTATTTTCTAAAATATGTCGCTATGATTTAACCCATTATAAAATTTAAGTACGTCGTCTAGCCATGTTATTTACTGTTGAGCCAATAAACATAAATTTTTAGTCCAACTCGATTTTATGTCCAAAAATTCAAAATTTAATTTTAAAACCCAATTTTTATTCAAATTAAATTCCAACTTATTTTCTTTTCAAAATTTGAATATATCCGAGTTTATCAATTTGTTATATTTCAAAATCTAATTTATCAATTATCTTGATAATTATCTTAGCAAATCACGAAAACTAATCTATCCCATTTTCTACTCACCCACGTCTATCCACATGAAATCCTCTCACAGTTACACCACTCTCTATCTCTTCCACGATAACCATCGAGTCCCCAAGATCACCACAACACCCTAACCTATTCCACCATTTTAAACCCATTCATTCCTTCAGAACACACACGACACAATCAGCACAATTAGAACCCAGTTTTCTTCACTCAAAACTCACGGTAGAAATTCTCTCTGGTTACTGTTTTGCCTAGCAAAATTCAATTACGCATATCACCACTTGCAATACATATTTTTCACAACCTGAACCCAACTTCAATCCATCACCATCATCTGTAGCAACCGAACCCAAGCCTCACACACTACAGCCCAACGACATTGCCATTACTCAGCTTTTCCACCACCGAACACCACCATAGACCGACATAATACCACCGGAACCATTATTTCCACCCCAACCAACCCTTCATCGATACATCACCCCAACCGTACGCACACTGCCCATCTCCAAAATCTAAGTTCAGCCCAAAAATCAAATCAAAACCCAAAGAATCCTAGAATTAAACCCAGAAGGCCAAGAAAAACCCATCCCTTACCTCGACCCCCGCCTTATTGCCGAACCATTGCCGGAAAAACCATGAACTCTTTCTCAGCTTCCCTCGGTTTTCCATCCAAACATCCCAAATATAAAATTTTTTTCGCACCCTAGTCCTCCCCTCCCCGTCGCCTCAGGCCGGCGGTTCATCGCCGTCAGTGCCGCGGCGATTGACCTCGGAGAAGGGCTCCGCCCTCTCTCTCTCTCTCTCTCTCTCTCTCGTGGTATATAGATAGAGGTGTCAAGACGGACAGACCGACCAGACCTGTAAAAATCGGTCCAGATCGACCCGGGACCGCAGGCCAACCCGTGCGGGTAGTTCACGGGTCAAGAAGTAGTGAACCGCGGGTTTCGCGGGTCAAACCTTCGCGGGCCATGGTTAACCCGCTGGCCCGTGAAAAATAAAAAAATAAAAAAAAACTGTTTTTATTAAATATGGTAACATTGAAAATCCCCCTTCTTCTACACACTCTCATACAACTTTTAAAGCAAATTCTTATTTTTTTCTCCCTAATAACTAAGAAACGTAATGTTCTTTGATAATAGTAATTAGAAATACATTTAACATTTAATTATTATTTGTTTATGTTTTATTTAAATTTGCATACTTAAAAGTAATTCATGTAACATAAAATTTAAATTTAAATTTTATGGTATAAATATGAATGTATCATTTTAATCATTTTGTATTTAAAAACTTGACAAAAAAAAAAAATTGCTATAAATATGAAAAAATCTATATTTTTATTTATATGGGTCAAATCAGAACGAACCGCGACCCGGATGGGCCAGCTGGTGGGCCAGGGTTATAGTTCGAAATTTGTGGGCTGACCCGGAACCCCCAGCGGGCCGGCTTTTTTTCAAGCGGGCTGTTTCCGGACTTTATGTTGGCAGGACGACCCAGCCCGGACCACCCGAATTGACATCTCTATATATAGAGAGAGAAGAGAGTTTTGTATATTTTTTTTTAAAGAATTGATTCTTATTTAATTAGTCTCTTAGTCCCCAAGTTTTAAAAGTATTTATTTTAGTCACAACCGTGTTTTAAAATGTTTTAATTACTACCCTTTAGTTTTAAACTAGTTATTTCAGTTCCTGATTATTTTTAAACAACATTTTTATTTAAGCCCCTTTTAATTTTCGAAAATCTTTATTTTAGCCCCAAACTTTCAAAATTTATTATATTAGATTCTCAATTTCATACCCAAACTTTAGTTTTGTTTTAAAACTTTAAATCCCTAAAGACTAATTTAAATTATATTTTCTTATTGGCTAGATGAGGCGTACGTAGATTTAGAGGATTGAACTTAATATTTTTCCCGCTCAATCTCACTCGTTAATATTAAGGTAGACTCCCCTTATTGATTGGTTTATATTTTAATTGCATATATATGGGTACTTCATGTGACTTATATGTGCATTTATTACATAAGACGAGACGATAATTTATATTTCTTATGAAATATTTGATGTTATGAGCATGCCATAACTTAGGGTTGCACAAAAAAATCGTTAAATCGCAAACTGAATCGAAACAATTGGTTTTAAACCGTTGGTTCGGTTCTACCTGGACTCGTCAATATTTTCAAACCAAACCGTTTTAAAATGGTTTGGTTTAGATTTCAATTTTTAAAAACCGTTTAAACCAAACCAAACCAAACCGCTAATTTTTTAATTAAAAAATTAATTATTATTCATTTAAATTTAGAGTTTTTTTCCAAAAAAATTCAAATTTATCTAATGAATAAAAGTTTTTTTCTAGTTTTTTTTTTTTTTTTTTTTTTTTTTTTTTTTGGGACAAAAAAGTTCTAGTCTAATATCCATTTTTTTTTTGGGACAAAAAAGTTCTAGTCTAATGTCCAACCACAAAATCTCATTAACCTTTAAGTCATACCACCTTTTAACAACATGCTCCAATCCTAAAACCCCATTAATATATAACTCACACCATCCTTAAACCACATACTCCAACCTCAAAAGCCCATTTAATTGATATTCAAACAAAAAACGTTCTCACTTCCTAATTCAATCAGTAATTTTCTATTTTCATTCGTCTTCCTTGCTTCATTTCAACTTTCAAGTTCCTCTTTGCTAAAATCAATTAGATTCTTATAACAATAGACAGAGGTGATAGGTGTACTTCCAATTTCTTCGTGCATTTGATTTTATTTTAGAGAGTCATGGAAGATTTTTCGATCTATATCAGAAGGTTCGAATCAGGGTAAGAATTTGAATATCACATGTTTAAGTTTCTTTGCAAGCAATATCATTCGATTATTTTATTTATTTTTTTAGAATTTACTCCTTGTTAAATTTCAGAATCTGGACAACAAAGATAAGTCAGGAAGAAGAGAGCCAAGACAAAATATAATTACTGTGGAAAATTGTATAAGCATCATACTAATAATTGCGGGACTAGTACTTTATCAAATCATATCACACATTTATGCAAGAAAAGTATCCGTATATGATTTCAAATAAAAAGCTAAAAAGAATGACTAGCTATGGAATGTCTAAAATTAGTGATTTTTCTAAGAATTTTGATGACGATAACCTATCATGTTTGTTCGGAAAGAAGTTAGGGAACAAATACAATGCAATTACAAATTTACAATTGTTTTTTAACTTCATATTTTTATTTTGAATTGAAAAAAATTTGAATGAGTTTAACATCTAACATTATTAATTATCGTATTTGCTTATATATTAACTTATTTTATCTTTATATTAAAATATACGAGTTAATTTAACATCTAAAATATATTATATTATGTCGATAGGTAAAAATCGCGGATTAAAACCGAACTAAACCGCAAAAAATGGTTTGGTTTGTTTAGGTTTGGTTTGTAAAATGAAATGATTTGGTTTGATTTGAGAAAATTTCAAATCGCTCGAAATGGTTTGATTTGAAAATATGTCAAAAATCGTCCAAATCGGACTTCGTTCACCCCTTATATGCATTTTAATGCATGAGACGAGACGAGACGAGATTATGATTTTGTTATGCTTGACATAACTTATATGCATTTTATTGCATGAGACGAGACTACCCACATCCTATGTTATGAAAGCTTTAGATTATGAAGAAATTGTCACTATATGATTGCATGTTTATGTGTTCAATTTTTATGTAAATTTATTAATTGGCGATGAGATTACTGAGTATTTCTATAAAATGATAATTCCTTTTTAACAAAGTTTGTAGATGTCGGAGACGGAGGCAATTGATGGACAGGAAATGGCATTAATAATTGAATAATTAGATTTTATTATTATTCCAGTTGAATATTTTTGTCTAAGAAATTATGAGATTGTCAAAAGTTTTCTTTATGTGAGATTTCTTAACAATTTTATTTAAACAGTTTGGAGAAATTTGAATTATTTATCAACTTTTGAATTTATTTAATTAAATCTTGGCAATTTAGAAATGTTATTATTCTTCCGCTAAATATTATTTCAAAGTTAGACGAGACGATGATGTGAGGAATAGAGTATTTAGAACTTGGGGCGTCACAGGTATTAAGGCATTAGTTAGGGTACAATAAGTTTCAGTTTCTAACCTTAAATGCTTTCAGAGTAGATGAAAGTTTTCATGGCGTGGACCTTTGCACGGAGGTTGTTGATGGTTGGCAATGGAGATTTCAGGGGTATCGCTCAGTGATTTCGGAGAATAAAGAAAGAGAGTTTTCATATTCTTGTTAGAGTGAAGGAAGAAAGTGATGCACTCATGCACCGGTCTCTAATCTGCTTCAGGAACTGGGCCGATTTGGGTCACACTATAAATGAACTCTTGTATAATAATAGATTGGACCTTCACATCTTTGGGTGACATTTGTCCTTCTAAAAAATATGAGGAAATTACATGTACCACCCATATTAATTTAATATTTCATAAAATACATTGTATCTTTTGTATTTCTATTAATACTGTATTTTTATAGTAAAAAGAAAAATGCAAAATCAACTTCATATATGGAATTGATTATGTTGACAACCAAAATCACTACAAAAACCAACCGTATTATCAGACACTTTTAATGAAAAATTACCGAACTTCAGCCATCATCTTAGAAACCCCTAAATTGCATAGAAAGACTTCCGACCAAATCAAAATCAAGATATCAGATTATTCCCAAATTAGTAAATCATCCCACATATCAATCACATTCAGTACCCACGTATCTCACTATTTTCAACTTTTTCATCTTCATCCGGTTCAATAAATGGCATATCAAGCCTTGAAGCAAATTCTTTCAAGCGTTGTATATATGGCGGAAACATGATTCCGAATTTTTGTAGAATTCAATTTTTCTTGTTCCGATAAAAACATTCAATTTGATGTATTCGACATTAGGTACTTCAAACTTCATCGCCTAGACATTTTCAAGCCCTAAAGCAAACTCTTTCAAGCGTTGTATATATAGAGGAAACATGATTCCGAATTTTTGTAGATTTTAATTTTTCCTGTTCAGTTAAAAACATTCAATTTGATGTATTCGACATTAGGTACATCGAACTTCATCACCTAGACAGTTTCAATCCTAAGTACATACGCAGAAATTCGACTATCCATACGCTTGATCTACTTAACTGAAATTCATGTTCCATTAGTTGAGGTTTCGTTAAAATGATGACATTTTTGGAGCTGGGAACGGGACGAAGATGCCAGAAAGAGATTTCTTGATCACATCACTTGCTGTAGGAATCTATTTTCTTGAGTGCCAAAAAGGCTTGTTGACTTTAGGTGTAAAGTATTTTTTTGCCTGTTTCTTCATGTGTACATATAAGAAAGTTATTTTTATTTTTATTTTATTTTATTTTATTATATCTAGAGGCTATTTTAATTTTTAAGATTACAGTTCTTCTCCTTCCATTTGGTTAAAAATAAATAAATAAATAAAAATCTTCAATTAGATATATAAACACAAATCTACTTTTGAAGCTCGACATTTTTGGTTCGGATAACGGTTGATTTTTTCCCTTTGTAATGTTCTAAGTTATACCTAAGATGAAAACATTCTAGGATTATGCAAGTTGTAGGAACTGTTTGATAATATCATTTCTGGTGCCCTTGAATCCGACCTCAAGTGCATTATCGGTTGCCTTGTCTAGCAATTGCTCTTCTAGCTCAATGCCTTGGACCCTTTATGGAAAGAATTGGAGCAATCTAGATCATAATAACACTCTTCACGTGAATTTTTTTTTTTTATTAGTTTATTGGTAGGTAAATCACAACATGTCTAGAACCCACTTTAAGTTCATTAGTATGTTGATCTCTTCCTTTATGTGAAAATCCTATGTGTCATACCATGCAATGTATTAGGTGCTTTATATTTCATAGGCACATGATTCGATGATATGTTTGTTTATGACTCTCAATGTATCATACTATTGTGAGGTATATTACGCTATGTATTACTGTGCAATAAGAGAATAAATATGTATCCTAACACTAAAGCACAATGTCACATATACATGTTATGTCATGTGTAAATTTCCACAGTAACCATCCTAGCAGGTTATATACATCACTCATTTCTACCCCTTTGACCATCTTTTAACAATAAAGTTTCAATATCCTTTTATTATTTTTGATCAAAAACTGGAATTCAAATTTTTATGAATTGCTATTACTCTCAAAATTTGTTTCGAAATCATGACGTATTTAACAATAATGTTAGGACAAAGGGAATATACAAGAATTAAATCAAGGAATAATCCATTGTCAATTCATAAAATTGGAAATCATGCGTAAAGGCTTCCTCCAATAACATTGAAAAAGCAATATCATTGAAGTTTATTGAATTGGAATTTTCTGAATCATATGTTAAAAAACTTTGGCCACATCATGAAATAGAGCAATATCTCATGAATAAAAATCCAAGTGAATGTCACTTCTTACGTAACATCAACGAATAACTGGTGAATAAAAAGGAGATAACTCATGAGATAATGTTGACACGGAATCTGAAAAACAAGTTGAAGTTTGATTGGATTGTGTAATTTAACATATTAAAATTTTTTATTCTTTAGAACCTACACACCATCTTTCCCAAGGTGATAGTCTTCTTTCCCCTATATTGGATTTTTCTTTCCCAAATTGGTTTTTAGAATATGCTAAATTTATGGGGTGTAATTAACAGATCGAAATTTATGCTTGGGTTTTCTAATTTCGGTTACAAATGCTAGAGTAATTAGGGGATATAATATATATGATATTATATGTTTTATATAGTAATTAAGATAAATAATTAGAGATATAGTATAATTGGTATTATTATTTTTATCTCATGCACGTGATTTTTTCCCAAAAAATATAGGATAAATTATATGTCAATTTTCATTGATTATCACAATAAAAAAATAAAATTCAAAATTTTGTTTTAGTGCTGGAATTTCAAATTTGTAGTAAGGGTATTTAGACGTTAGAATAGATCCTATGAAAGGCTGGAAATGGAAAATTGGTGAATGGATTCATAAGTGGGATAATGTCGGGTGATAGTCTCCTACAACAATAGCTATCAAACTTCGATCCGTATTGAGTACTATACGATAGGAAATGTAGATTGCCAATTCATTGGGATGAAGTAGGAGAAAGAAAGTTATTGGGTCCAGAAATAGTATAACAAGCAACAAAAGTTGTTGAAAAGATTCGTCAGCGGATGAAAACTGCTAAGAGTAGACAGAAGAGCTTTGCGGACAGAAGAAGGAATTTTTTGGAAATTGCTGTATGTGATATGACTTTTTGGTAGCTCCTAGGAAAGGGTCATGAGATTCAGGAAGAAAGGAAAGTTATGCCTGCATTTTGTTGACCCCTTCAAGATACTTGAAAAGGGTAGGTGGATCTAGATTATCGGGTTGCATTGCAACCGGCACTATCAGGAGTACATAATGTTTTCATGCATCAATGTTGAGGAAGTATATTTCGGATTCCTCCCATAGTCTCAATTATGAGTCATTAGATCTTTGTGAGGATCTGACTTATGAGGAGTCACTTGTGAAAATTCTGATGAAAGTAAATAAAGAACTTAGAAGGAAGAAGATAACTCTAGTTAAAGTCCTTTGGAGGAATCATGCAGTAGAAGAGGCTACTTGAGAACGTGAAGATGTAATGCGTACCAATGAACCACATTTTAGTAAGTTTTAATTTCGGGGACGAAATTTCTTTTAGGGGGTAAGGAATTGTAAGGCCGCTTTTCACTTTTCGTGCAATTTTAAATTTCACGTAATACTCATGTGAATGTTATTATAAAGTTATGATCTTTAATGTCAATAATTTGTATTGTTTTGCAGTGGAAGGACTTGGACGCTGTCTCGCTCAATGTGCCAATTAGAAAATTATAAATTTGTTTACTTGCAATTTATGTGAATAATTGTTTTATTTCCTAAGCTTGCCAATTCCTATTTTTGTCAAATTATTATAAGTGTAAATTTTGGGGTATTCTGTAAATTTATGATAGATGTGTACTTAATTTTTGAAACTTAGGGAGTTTGAGGGACCAAATTGCAAATTTCAAAAGATTTAATATAAACCTAATACCTAAACCCTCGTTAACTCTCCCTCACTCACGACTCCCACTTCACTCCTCTCTCGGCGCTCTCTCACATCGCCCTCATCTCGCTCTATCTCACCGTCTCTCGCCTCTCTCCTTGTTGATATCCTCTCGGCAGCAACCTGCCTCCCTTATCTTCTCATCACGGTTTCTACCCAGTCGACCACTATCGCCGACAATAGCACTATAAGCCCTCCTACTTTTCCCATCCATCACACACACATACCATCCCACGCTGCATTTGACACACGGTTTTACACGCACATGAACATGATTGGGTTATTGATGTATGTGTATGTTTATATGGTGCGTGTGTGTGTGTGTAGCTATGAATTTCAGATTTCAAATTTTAGTTGGATTAAAGTTCATATGTTGTTGATTTCGAAATTTGGGGCTTATGATGACAGTATATATATATATATATATATCATGTATGTGAAGATTTTTCAGATTGGGTATTAATTAATTTCGAATTTCATGATGTTGAAATTAGCGTTGGACTAATGTAAAAATGTGTGTGTGTAGTTTGTATAATTTTAGACTGAAATTTTATAGGTTTAGTTAAAATTTCAGATTTTAATCTTTGTTTAGATTTTGAAACCTTAAATTATTAATT
Source organism: Ligustrum vulgare (assembly GCA_963555705.1). Classification (NCBI taxonomy): domain Eukaryota; kingdom Viridiplantae; phylum Streptophyta; class Magnoliopsida; order Lamiales; family Oleaceae; genus Ligustrum; species Ligustrum vulgare. Next base: position 57,989,947 of record OY743168.1, on the reverse strand, counting down.
TGAGGATTTTATTTGGAGCCTGGATTAGTATGTTTCAGATTTTCGAAAATTTATAAAAATTATAGCTTTGTTAATTATTTGGTTAAAGTTTGAAGTATAATGACAAATTTCAGATTTAGAATTTTTGAAAAGAATTTAAAATGTGTTTGTGAATTGAGAGTCATATTTATTGAAGTATGTGAATATTTCATATTGTTGGAATTATGAATTAATTAATTGTTTGGCAATGTTTGAGTTATAATGTGAAATTTGGATTTAGGAATTTATTTACAAATTATTTACAAAGCTCAGATTTTAGCAATGTTAATTTTAACAACGTCGACCTGTGATGGTAAATCCTCAGTTTTAGGTTTAATTGACAACAATGTTTGAGAATTTTCGGATTTTGGGTAATTAGAATCTTATTGAGAAATTTTGTAAAGCTGGGTCAAGCTATGTAATGTTGTAATTTAATTTGAATTAAAAGGTAAGAAAAAGCTTTCTAAAGTACATTGAAATTGACATCTTATTTCGAATATGGTGTTGTGTGTTGGACCTAGAGTAAGGTCATGTTTGGGATTGAATTGTGAATGAAATAGAAGTTTTAACCTTGCTTAGAGTTTAAAAATGTGATTTTGAACTAAAAGTATATTGTATTAATTGAATGGGTACAACTAGGATTTTGGTACATTGACGACATGGGCAGCCGATGTTCCTCCACTTGCAAATCCGGATAACGGTAAATGGTAAGGACGTCAAGTAAGTAAACTTCCCCTATTTTTATAGAAGTTGAATGTAAATGTGAAATGTGTAAATGACTACCTTGTAATCTACTTGCCTTGATGAATTTCATTTACGTTATGAAAGTATATGTTATTGAGAAGAATGTTCAAGCATGCACATTATCATGTCATTGCATCATGAAGCATGCATTGACATCGAAATTGGGAAGTCAAATGTTTTTAAATGAAAGAAATGTGTCAAGGTGCAAGTTTGTTCAAAAGTTATGTATCCCAAGTTTTTGAAAGAATGAATGGGTGTACTTCTAGTTCATGAAAGTTGCGAGTGGGAAATGGGGCGCGGGGGACCGGCGTACCCGAATTAAGTCGCTTTGCGACGGAATGTTCAACCGTTTACGGTGGACTGTTAAACCGCTTTGCGGTGGGAAAGTGAATGTTAAACCGCTTTGCGATGGAAATGTGAATGTTAATTTGGTTCCAAATAAGTAATTTCCCACTGTATTCTGATTGACTAGAAGTTACACCAAGTGAGTTCACGATGGAAATGAAGTGAAAGTTTTGAAATGTTAAGTAAAAGTTTGAAAAGTGTAAATTTTCTGGAAAGTAAAGTAAATGGGGATACATATATGGAATTTTTAAAGCATTCATGTCATAAGCATGCATTCATGCATACAGTTTACTTACTGAGCTTTAGCTCACCCCAATCCCTCCCCAACATTTCAGGTGATGAAAGTTAGGTGATCCGAGGAGAACATTTGGCGGCTGACTCAGACAGTACCTGCTGTCGACATTATTTAATAAAGTTAAATTTATTAAAGTTATCATTTGAATTTATTCCTTAATTCATTATTATTGATAATTGTTTGGTTGGAGTTAGTTTTGATTAAGTATGGGCGACGTATTATGGGTTAAGTTACCTCCTTTTTTCATTTGTCAATACCTGTTGATATTTTGGAAAAATCTTATAATTGAGGAGTTTGGGAAATGCATGAACTGGTTTTGGTGATGATGAATGTGATTGAGATGTGATGGATGTTTTAAAATTTTAAAAATGGTTTTTGATGTCCCTCTACAGGTTGACTATGTCCAATTTATAGAGGAGACTCTGCCGAAATTTCGGTAAAATTTTATAATAGATAAATGAACATTTTAGTTGTGTAAATGATTTAATTCCGCGTTTAATGTGAATGGAAGTTGACACGCCTAGGTTTTAGACTCTTAAACTTGGGGTGTTACATTTTTGGTATCAGAGCTAAGAGTTTTAAAAGCGATTCTGTAGACTTTTAAAATCTATTTGAAAATGGTCCGGGTATTGAGTCACGCCTCAAGTGCTTCTCCCTCGATCATCTGGTAAGTTAAATTTTGTTTAAATTATGAAATGTTATTTGATATTCCAATTATTGTAAATTCTTGCATACTAATGTGTAATGTCGGAAAGTGAAAGGTTAAGAATGTTGTCAATGAATATGACGAGTATATCTTGGTTATGTAAATGAGGAAGTGAGAAAGTAATGGTTATTAAAAATTTGGGTTCCATTTATTAGATCTTTTGTGAAATAAGAAATGGATATGAATGGTATATCGGCACGAGAGTATACAATGTCCAAACGAGAAGTTGAGAAGTCATCGAACTTAGTATTAAGCACTTATCGTGTTTGATCTCGGGACTACCCACTCATTTGATAGTCCAACAGTTATAGGAAAATTGATTTACCCATCTCAGTAGCTGGAGACCAAGTTTATATTGTCAATGCCATTTGAAAAATTGTTGAACTAAAGTTATACGTTGAGAAATCCCGCACTCATGGGGAATGGGAAGGAGTAGATGATAGATCTCATAACACTGAATACCCACAAACTTGATGTCATACTAGGAATGGAATGATTATTGCGGTATAAGGTTTCAATCACTGGCTACGTTAAGGTGGTAGTTAAACCTTCAAATGAAACCCTTTTCGCTTTGTTGAAGTAAAGGTGAAACTTTCTATTTCGATATTATCAGTGATGAAGGCTCGTCAATTGATGAATAAGAGTTATTAAGCCTACCTGGTTGCAATAATTGAAGTGTCTAAGCTAAAATGTGTATAATATGTGGGCATCCCATGAAAATTTCTTGAGTATTGTTCAGCAAAATTGGTCGGCGCAGCATTACTTTGGCACGTCTCAGTATCAGTTTTGTTAAAAGCTCAAGGATTTGAAGCGTCCTCTGCGCAGCCTCAACAAGAAGCACTTTTCCCATATTTCTTCTAGAGCTGAGAGAGCTAGGGGAGAATTGATAAATTCACAGCTTCAGTTACATGATGACCCCTCTAATCTTGAGCTTCAGGTTAGGACTGGTGAAATGAAAAAGCTTGCGGTGAACCTCAGTGAGTCTGAGAGGAGTTTTTACTTCCAGCAGGCCAAAAGTGTCTACTTGAGGAATTGTGATAAGGGGACGAAAATTTTTCATTCCATTGTGAAACGTAACATGAAGCGTAACCACATTGCAGCGGTGCTTAAGTCTAATGGGGATCTTACAGTTTCACATGATGAAGTTGCAGATGAGTTTGTTTCTTTTTATAAACATCTGCTGGGAACATATTCTTCTTGCGACAAGATTGATAGTGCTATTCTTCGGAGTGGCCCGGTCCTTTCAGTTGAAGAAATTCAGAATGTTCTTAAGCCTATCACTACAGAAGAAATTAAAGCAGCGGTTTTTGATGTGGGGGATGATAAATCACCAAGGCCTGACGGGTTTTCGGCTTGTTTCTTTAAAAAAGCATGGGCATTGTGGGGCCTGATTTTTGCAGTGCAGTCTTTGAATTTTTTGAGGAGGGTTCTCTCTTAAAGCAGATTAATCATGCAGTTATTGCATTGGTCCCCAAATCCAGTCATTCTTCTTCAGTGGGTGACTATAGACCTATTTCTTGCTGCAACGTGATCTACAAAGTGATATAAAAAATTCTTGCAACGAGACTTGCCCCCACTCTTTGCACCATTATTGATAGTGCTCAGTCAGCCTTTGTTGAGGGAAGAAGTATGACAGAAAATATTTGTAATACCACTTTTCGTTTTGCATACTTTCTTGAATGCCAACTAAAATTTTTTATGATGAATAATTTATTTGACAATTATTATTGATAATAAGTTGAATTATTTTGCAGTGGAAGGACTTGGACGCCGTCTCGATCAATGTACCAATTAAAAGTTTCTAAATTGTTTATTTTAATAGTTTACGTGTAATTTATGTGATTAACTGTTTTATTTCCTAAACATGCTATTTTCTATTTTATTGTGTTAAATGGAAAGTTGGGGAAAAATTTAGTGGCAATTGGAGAGTAAATAAAATTTATGGGCTTAATTAAACACAGGAGGAGACATGAGGGACTAAATTGCAAATTTCCTAAAGATTACACTTAAATCTAACCTAACCCTCACTCTCACTCTCAACCGATGCCTCTCTGTCTCGACTGCCTCTCGTCGCTCTCTCTCTCTCATCTCACCTCCCTCACGATATTTACCCTCAACCGAAGCCCATCGCACCTCTCTCGGTCTCTCGTCGGTGTCTGCTCTCCGACGATCACCCCCAACAGTAAGCCCCCCCTTCTCCCTCATTCGTACACACGCAGATGCACAACCAGACACACACAACTCACGCACACGGATTTCACGCACTCTATTATACACACTCGAACGCACAAACGTGTATATAGGTGCATATGTATGTATATATGTTGAGTGTGTATATATGAAGATTTTTTCATATTTTCAGATTTAAATGTAGTTAAATTCCGAATTTTAAATGTTCAATTGGAGATTTGATAATGTTTATATATGTATGTATTGGTATAAATATCATCCTTAAGTGTAAATTTCAGATTTCTTAAGTTGTTTGAATAAATTTTCAGATTTTTAGATTTATCTGTGATTTGGATTTATAACTGTAAATTCGGAGTTGTGGAGGATTATATATATGTATATTTTGTATATTTTCAGATTTGGATTATAGTCTAATTTCGAATTTGATAATTAGAATTTGGGTAAAGTTGGATAACGTATGAATTTAAGATTTGTTAGTACCTAATTATGAGTGGAAATTTGTAACTTTCTGATTTGGGGAAAATTTCAAGAATGGTTAGAGTTGTTATTTGATCATTTTGTTAATTTTGGTTTAAGTCAAATATATTTACTTGAGGTTAAAATTAATGGATAAGAAGATTTTCTAATTTGCAATGAAATTGGAATTGTCCTTGTGAAATTCAAGTTGGGATGAAGATTCCATAGCTTGAACCTTTGTGTAATTTGATTAGTTAGATTTCAATTTTTGCCTTCGAGTTATCTCTTATTTCGAGTATGGTATTATATGTGTTGGACATAACGTGAGGTCACGTTTGAGTTAAGTTGAAAGGTTTTTGTTTAGTATTGAAATGAATAGTGAAATGTGATTTTTAACTAAAAGTATATTTTATTAAATGAATGGGTACAACTAGGATTTTGGTACATTGACGTCACGGGCATCCGAGACTCTTCCACTTGCAAATTCAGAAATGGTAAATTACTAAGGATTGCAAGTAAGTAAACTTTCCCCTATTTTCATAGAAGTTGAATATAAATGTGAAAGTTATGTGTAAATGACTATCGTGCAACTTACTTGCTTTGATGAATTGCATTTACATTATGAAAGCATATGTTATTGAGAAGAATGTTTAAGCATGCACATTATCATGTCATTGCATCATCAAGCATGCATTGACATCGAAATTTGGAAGTCAAATGTTTTAAATGAAAGAAATGTGTCAAAGTGCAAGTTTGTTCAAAAGTTATGTATCCCAAGTTTTTAAAGAATGAATGGGTGTGCTTCTAGTTCATGAAAGATGCGAGTGGGAAATGGGGCGCGGGGGACCGGCGTACCCGAATGTAATGAACCGCTTTGCGGTGGGAAAGTGAATGTTACACCGCTTCGCGGTGGGAAAGTGAATGTTAAACCGCTTTGCTGTGGAAATGCGCATGTTAATCTGGTTCCAAATAAGTAATTGCCCACTGTATTCTGATTGACTAGAAGTTACACCAAGTGAGCTCACGGTGGAATGAAGTGAAAGTTTTGAAATGTTAAGTGAAAGTTTGAAAAGTTTGAAAGTTCTGGAAAGTAAAGTAAATGGGGATACATACATGGAATTTTTAAAGCATTCATGTCATAAGCATGCATTCATGCATACAGTTTACTTACTGAGCTTTAGCTCACCCCAATCCCTCCCCAACATTTCAGGTGATGAAAGTTAGGTGATCCGAGGAGAACATTTGGCGGTTAACTCAGACAGTACCCGCTGTCGACATTATTTAATAAAGTTAAATTTATTAAAGTTATCATTTGAATTTATTCCTTAATTCATTATTTTGATAATTGTTTGGTTGAGATTAGTTTAAATTAGTTATGGAATTTCTAATATTGGTTATATTATCACTTATTGTATTTAATTGAAACTTATTGATGAAAAATGTTGTGTTGAGGAGTTGGGGATTGAATTTGAAATAGTGTGGTGATGTGGGAGTTTGAAGTAGAATTGGGTTTGCATGTTGAGTATTGGATTTTTATTTGAGTTGAGTTTTATGTTGAAAAATGGTTTTGATATCCCTCTACAGGTTGGTTAAGTCCAATTTATAGAGGAGACTCTGCCGAAATTTTGTAAGAATTTTATAATAGATAAATGAATATTTTGATGTGTAAATGATTTAATTCCGCATATAATGTGAATGGAAGTTAACATGCCTAGGTTTTAGACTTTTGAACTTGGGGTGTTACAATATTCATCTTGCCCAAGAGCTTCTCAAACAATACAACAGGAAGCGCATCTCTCCAAGATGTCTTCTCAAGATTGATCTTCAGAAAGCCTTCGACACCATCAGTTGGAGCTTCTTACGGGAGGTACTTTCCGGGTTGGGATTTCCCCCAAATTCTGTCAGGTGGATTATGGAATGCGTTACCACTCCGACATACTCCATTAGGCTGAATGGACAACTTCATGGGTTCTTTCGAGGAGAGCGAGGCATCAGACAGGGGGACCCCCTTTCTCCTTTTCTCTTTGTGCTTTGTCTTGAATACCTTTCAAGATTATTGAGAGTTGCCACTACTGATTCAGAATTTAATTTCCGAAGTGTGGCCAGCTACAGTTAACACACCTAGAATTTGCAGATGATTTGCTTCTTTTTGCTAGAGGAGATATTACTTCAGTTGAAATTCTTCTCCATTGCCTTCAAAAGTTTGGGGAGGTGTCCGGGTTGAAAATGAATGTTTTGAAGTCTTCTGTTTTCACAACAGGGATTGATGGGAATACGTTGCAAGACATATTATCACTTTCCAGCATTCCTAAAGGCATCATGCCCTTTAGATATCTTGGGATTCCTCTTGTGTCTATGAAACTAAAAGTCACTCATTATGCCCCCTTTGTAGACAAAGTGGCTGATACTATTAAAGCATGGCCGAGGCACTCTCTCTCTCTCATGCGGGGAGGGCTGAATTAATCAGAAGTGTGGTGCAAGGCATTGAAAGCTTCTAGCTCTCTATATTGCCTATCCCAGCGACGGTTATGGATAAAATCACCAAACTGTGCAGGAATTTTCTTTGGAATGGGGGCAAAGCGCTTGTGGCTTGGAGAAACATTTGTATGCCAAAAACAGAGGGGGGACTTGGCTTTAAAGATCTTAAGGGCTGGAATGCGTCATTACTTGCAAAGGTCCTTTGGAATTGTCATGAGAAAAAGGACTCACTTTGGATGAAATGGATTCATCAGGTATACCTCAGGGGTTCTTCCATCTGGGACATCACGGCCAGGAAGGATGACTCGACCCTCTTCAAGAGGATACTTCATCTTAGGGACACAATTATAGGCAAGGAGGGAAGTGTTGACAAAGCTTCGAGTAAGTTGGGTTCTTGGAATATTGGGGGCAAATTCAATAATGAGGATGCTTACAATTATTTTAGAGAACATGGGTCAATTAAGCTTTGGGCGAGAACTGTTTGGAGGAGTTGTATTGCTCCCAAAATGGCATTCAATCTATGGCTTGCGGTTTTGGGAAAGTTACTCACTAAAGACAAATTGGTTTATCTCGACATTGACATGGAGTGTGAAATTTGTCATCACCCGATTGAGGATCATCAGCATTTGTTTTTCCAGTGCCCACTTTCGGCCACTGTTTGGGAAAAAATCAGATCATGGCTGGGAATCGGCCGTGCAATGACTTTCGTTGCAAGTGCAGTGAAGTGGATGAAGGAGGCCAGAGGCACTACTTGGCACACTGCGAGTAAGCATATCGCCCTTGCAGCTACTATCTATCATATTTGGATCGCACGTAACAGGCTTCGTTTTGAAGATCTCAAGCCGAATGTAGACAGTATTGTGAGAAGAATCAAAACACATGTATACAAAGCAACTTTTGATTTGTATCCTCATGTTTTGAATCTTTATGTTTCTCCTGCGGTTTGAGGTTATATGTTGAAATTTTCCCGGGTATGCCCGGTTTATTTGTTCGTACCTATGGGACTTTCTCATTTTAACCGGGTATGCCCGAGTTCTGTTTGTAATTTCTCTTGGTGGCATCGACCATTTTGTTTAGCTTGCTAGGTTCATTTAGCAGGTTCTCATTGCCTATCCTGGGTATGCCCGGTGATTTTGTAATCATTTTGATCTAATTAATTTTTACATTCCGATCAAAAAATAAAAATAAAGTGAACAGTACTGCACGTGAAGGTTGACGATCCCAAGTTTTCTACCATTGGCATCTGTGGCACTCGAGAGAATGGAAAGCGCTTCAATAGAACGCTCATGTTGTGGGCCCAACTCATCATCGATCCATTAAAAAGCACCATACCGGAACTTGCAAAACAACACAGGTTGTCAATGTGATCATTGGAGAGATGAAGATGAAGAAGTTGAAGAGGTGTTGGGGTAGAGAGATGAATATGGAAAGTCTCCAGGATGGTTGTGGTGTACCATCTTATTTTCATTTGATGATTTAGGAGAGGTTATTTTTGTAAAAAGGAATGTGGTCTATATATATTAATTTTATATATTATATTTTATATATAGAAGTAGTTGAGTCAACCCTAGTTAACTACATTATTTTCCTCCAAAACTCTTGTACTATGTGCAGATTTTATTTATTTATTTATTTATTTATTTTTCCAATTTTTGGGAACTTCAATATTTATCATGTTCACACTACTTATATCCCCTATCCAATAATCAACTTCAAAACACACTTCAAAAATAGTTGGACCTTCAATATTTATTTATTATTTTCAAAATCGCTGACGTCTACTTACAGTCTTCAATATTTGTTGTATTTACATGACTTCTATTTTCGCCGCCTAATTACACTGGAAAACCAATTATTTTCTTCTCTCTCTTTTTTTTTTTTTTTTCGCTTTTTCAGAATTTGTTTCATTTTTTTCCCGTTTTTCAAAATCTGTTGATTCATTTTTATTTTCTATATCTTTTTTTTTCCATTTCCCTATATACAACCTCTTTCATTTCTGTTATATATAATTATTATGAAGATATACAAAATAATAAAAAATTCAATTAAATGGTTATTTCTTTGAAAAAATGTGTACTGTTTAACATAACCGCTTCACTCCACCTTCTATTTATCACGTTTTATGATTCAAAATTTCTGGTGCGGTGGTAATGCTTATTAGTTATTAATATTACAAACCAGTTGAAAATAAAAAAATAGTAAATTATTTTTTGAAAAAGTAAAAATGATTGGAAATACTATTTTCTTCAAGACCTGTGATATTTTGAGTCGTTCAACATAGATTTGGGTTTCTAACAAAAAAGAAAAAATATTAAAACAATAATATTGTAGAGAAAGTTTCGAAAACAATATAGAATGCAAAATTATTTTAGACTAATAAGAGAATTTGTTAATAACTATTTATATTATGTTCTAGATTTCAGTGTTGGGGTTGCAATGTGTCAACTAATGTTGGGCTATTTAAAATAGTTTTGGGTTTGATAGATATGTTAATGGTTTCGACCGTTGAGTGAATAAAAAACATATTATTCACGGGCCAGTATATATATTTGATGAAATGGTATATCACATTGTATAAAAAATAATAAAAAGAAACTAGAATTATTTTTTTTTAAAATTTGCTTTTATCGAGAAGTTGTTTTTTATTTTTTATGATATAAGAACGATAATTTGTTTGGTTTTACTTATTTATATTTGGCTTTTTTGTATCAAAACCTCTCTTTTCATAAAAAAAATGTGTTCTTCTAACATTTTCAATCTTACAAATAAATATTTGTGTTCATTTATACAAATCCAAAGTAAAATTTTCAGTTAAAAATTATGTTGAAATTTTATTACTAGATAATACTCTCACTGTCCTGTAAAGATATTCCACTATTTCTTTTTTATCCGTCTAAAAAAGATAGTGTACTTTATTTTTTAAGAGTGAAATTAATATTTTATATTTCATTTTGTCCTTAATCTGTGTGAAAATGAGTAGAGAACTATCTTTATGAGACGGAGGGAGTACTAAATTATAAATCACATCATACATATAGTTTTTTTTTTTTTTTTTTATAAATAATCTTATTTTTAGTTATTTAGTACATCTAAAAATTGGAGCTCTTTTTTATAGCGTATTATTAAATTATTAAATATTTTTATAGATAATTACGTTTAATACGTAATTAATTTCTTATAATAATTGTGATATTTTATTGGTCTTAATTTTATGGATAAATATTTTGTTCACTCATACAGATCCAATGTCAAATTCTCAATTAAAATTATATCTAAAATTTATACACATTCGTACTTTTATAAATCACGTTGTATTGAAATTTTTATAACTAAATCCTATTTTTAAGTTATTTATTACATATACATATTAAAGTTCTTTCCTATGTTGCATTATTTATCAAAATTATTTCAATAACAATTACATTTAATTCTTAATTAATTTTTTATTCCAAAAAATCTCATATCACATTTTTTAATATTAACGGTTAACAAATTTATCTATATTGTTTGAAATGATATAGTTATTAATGGTTTTTGTCCTAACTGTTAATTTTAAAATTTCAAAAAGTAATTAACCATACCAAGATATTCTTTGCTATATTTTAATTCAAATTTTATGATATTTTTTCACAATAATATATGAAATTGTCTCCCAATTTACTTAAATAAAAATTGAGATGATCAATATTAAATTATAATTTCAATTAGAAAATAATTACGTTGTATAAATATTGAAAACCTAAAATATCATAAATTTGATGCAATATCTTTGTCAACCTCGCAATTTTTTATTTTTATTTTTATTATTATTATTATTATTATTATTATTATTATTATTATTATTATTATTATTATTATTATTATTATTATTATACATGTTGTTTTTCATTGTCAATGGTCAAAATATTGAATTTTATCTTTTATATGCATGGTCTCTATTATTAACTTTTTCATCTATTGTTTGAATGTTCAGAGTACATGAATATTGGAGATCTTACATTTAAGTGTTCGTTTTGCAAGGCGAATTTTTGGTTCGAGGAGATAGTGAATAATCGTTACAAAACTTGAAGATCATATTCTATAATGTCAAATTCTATCTGACAGTAATGTAGGATACAAGTTCTTTCCAAGGATATCGTTGAGCCATTCGAATTTTAGGATACTTATTAGATTTCAAAAAAAATAATTTTCATTGATGGTGTCATATGCCATGATTATCAATAAGAGTCAGGCACAATCATTTTCGCATGTATGACTTCTCCCTAAAAGGTTGATGTTTATACATGAAACTAATAAATGATGAACTTATCTTTTATTTGTGAATGTTATTTATTTTGTTTAAGAATTCATTTAATTTCGAATAGGATTATTTTTATTTAGAAGTTTCTTCCCGTGCTTCGCACGGGAGGTGTCAAGACGGACTGGCCGGCCAGACCCGCGAAAACCGGCCTGAAATGACCAGGGACCGCGGGCCAACCCGTGACCCAAGCGGGTGGTTCACGGGCCAAAAAAGTGTGACCCGCGAATTTCACGGGTTACACCTTCACAGGCCGCGGTTAACCCGCTTACCCATGAAAAAAAAATTAAATTAAATTAATTTTTTTTTTTAAAAAAGAAGGGAACGGCTTTCTCCCTCTTCCACCTTGCTGCAGCAAGGTACACTTTGCTGCAAGCATAGCCTGCAGCAAAAGCAGCCTGCATACTGAAGAAAAGACAAGAGCCGTTGGCTCTTGTCTATTTTTTATTTTTTATTTTTGCATATTTTAACAGTAATATTCAGCATTTTATTTATAAATTGGAGTGAATTGGTAAAATTTATCTCATTTTCAATCCACTATCTACTTAAATCTTACAATTTTATTAGCCATTTAGCTCTCTGCAGTCTGTCCTTATTTTATTATACTTGTCTGTAATTACATATTTTCAACAGCACAACTGCACAAGTATCATCATCATCATCTCTATTCTCGACAGTATTATATTTCTTTCTTCTCACTAAACAGTTTAATACTATTGTATTATTATGTCTTCTCACGATTTTTCTTCTCAAAATAATATTTTTAATGATAGTTGCTTCCCAATAAATTTAGAAGATGATAATGTTGTAGAAGTTGGATCATCTCAAAATTCAAGGAAAAAAAAAAAAACAAACATCAGAGGTGTGGCAAATTTTTACAGTAAATGAAAAAGATGGTACAACAGTATGTAATATCTGCAAAAAGGCTTATGTTTGGAGATATGGTCAAGGCACCAGAACGCTACGAAGACACAAAGAAAAACATCTAAATGAAACAGGACATTTGGATCCTAAACAAGCTCAAATTACTGGTTTTACTAATGCTAGTGGATCAGTTACTTTTACTAACTTTGTTTATTCACAGGAACGAATGCGAGTTGGAACGTCGAAATTTTTAGCAGCTCGTGAGATGTCGTTCACATTTGCAGAAGATCAGTATTTTGAAGAGTTTCTAAAAAAATACATTCAACCTTCTTACAGGAGCGTAAGTAGAAATACTGCTCGTTCTGATTCTATGAAATTATTTCATACAATGGCTGAGAATTTAAAAAATGAACTTAAAAAAATTGATGGAATTATTTGTTTCACATCTGATTGTTGGTCTGGACGAAATCATAATGGTTATGCTTGTGTTACAGCACATTTTATTGATAATAATTGGTTATTGCATAAAAGAATTATTGCTTTTCGTTTACTTGAATATCCACGTAATGGTGTAAATTTGTGTGAAAATTTATTACAAGTTTTTAATGAGTTTGGTGTGTTAAATAAACTATTTAGTGTTACCTTTGATAATGCAAGTGCTAATAATTCATGCATTGAGCTTTTAATTAGAAAGATTACACCCCTATATGATTCTAAATTATTTCACATGCGTTGCGTTTGTCATATATATAATTTAGTTGTGCAAGATGGTTTAAAATTAATAACACAACAAATAACTATAATTAGACAATCTATTAATTATATTTCTTGTTCAGATTCTAGACAACAAGAATTTGCAAAAATTTGTAAAACTCTTGGATTGAAAAGAAGAAAATTTGTTGATGATGTTCCCAATAGATGAAATTCAACTTTTTTAATGTTAAAATCGTGTGTTGGCTATACTGATGCCATTAATGCATTTGTTAATTCAAAACAAAATCAATTTCAGGTAACTGATTCAGACTGGGAAATTTAATGTTATGAAATTTTTGAAACCTTTCTATAAGGCAACAAAAGCTAGTTTTGGAGTTTATTATCAACTAGTAATCATGTACTTTTACAATTAGTAGAAATTGCGGGACAATTTTCATCATTTAGAGCCGATCCATTTTTCTTTCAAATTATTTACTCAATGGAGGAAAAGTTTAAGAAATATTATGAAAACACGCCCCTAATTTTTCCAGTGGCAGCTGTAATGGATCCCCGCATTAAGTTGTTTGGAGTTCAATGTGCTTTAAAATCACTTTATGAAACATTAGCTTTTAACATAAATATTACAAATCAAGAATTGGAAATTTTTATTAATGAAATGTATAACAACTATTTTATTAAATATGGTAACAATGAAAATATTCCTTCATCTACAAATTCTAGTCCAACTTCTAAAGACAAATCTTCTTTTTTCTCCCTAATAGCTAAGAAACGCAATGTTCTTGGTTCTTCATCTACAACTTCAACTGTAAATCCAAATACCACACCTGCTGAATTGGAAATATATTATCAATTTGATCATTATAGTTTAATACCTAAAAATGAAGTGGATAATTTAGATATCTTACGATGGTGGAATTTAAATGAGCGCTCATACCCTGTATTATCTAAAATGGCACGAGATCTACTAATAGTTCCAGTCTCAACAGTGGCATCCGAGTCTGCTTTTAGTGCAGGTAACAGGGTATTGGATGAAAGAAGATCTAGACTTAAAGAAGATATTTTGGAAGCTCTCATTTGCGTGAAAGATTGGATTTTCGCGGATCGAAGGATGCAAGATAAAATCATTGATGATATTGCTGAAGACTTCAAAAATCTTGCAGTTCCTGAAGAGTGAAGATTGATTAGGAAACAAATATATAATTTTTGAATAGCTAAATTATAGTTAAGTAAGTGTCAACCTAGTTGAGATGTACTTAAACTATAAATTATAGTAAAAGTAGGTGCCAACCTAGTTGAGATGTACTTAAGCTATAATTATTTAATAATAATACTTAAAAATGCATTTAACTGTTATTTTTTTATGTTATATTTAACTTTGCAAAGTTATAAATAATTCATGTAACATTAAATTTGAATTCTATGTAAACATTTCTTGGTATAAATATGAATTTATTATTTTGTTCATTTCTTAATTTACATTTTTTATTTTACAATATAATATATATATTTTGCAATAAATATGAAAAATTCTATAATTTTATAATTTTATTCATACAATGAACAATCATACGGATACGGGCCAAACCGGAACAAACCGCGGCCCACTACCCGTATGGGCTCAACCCGGATGGGCCAGCAGGCGGACCTGGGTTGTAGTTCAAAATTTGTGGGTCAACCCGTAACCGGCCCGTAACCCGCAGCGGGCGGGCTTTTTTCTACGCTGGCCGTTACCGGACTCATACGTTGGCGGGCCGACCTGACCCGACCCGGACCACCCGGATTGACACCTCTACACGGGATGATTCACTAGTGTATATATAAAATTCATATCTGCATCTACAACTATCTACAACTACATCTACTCTACAATATTTAAAAAGGATGAATATAGGAGAATATTTTGAATACCTATTTTACCCATTTATATTTTGTTATCTACCCAATATACCCTATCAATATTTAATAACATTAAATAATTTATTACCTTAATTAATTAATTTTTAAGAATTACATTGTTATAATGTAATTTCATATTATTATCTATATATACAATATTTAAAAAAGATAGACAGAGGAGAATATTTTGAATACCTATTTTACTCATATATATTTAGTTATCTACACAATATACCCTATCAATATTTAATAACATTAAATAATTTATTACCTTAATTAATTTATTTTTAAGAATTACATTGTTATAATCTAATTTCATATTATTATCTATATCTACAATATTTAAAAAGGATAGATAGAGGAGAACATTTTAAATACCTATTTTACTCATATATATTTAGTTATCTACCCAATATACACTACCAATATTTAATAATATTAAATAATTTATTACCTTAATTAATTTATTTTTAAGAATTACATTTTTATAATCTAATTTCATATTATTATATTATTTCATTTATTTGGTATTAAATTAACTCACTATCAACAATTTAAAATATTGTAATAAAATTTCATGTTTTTATTCTCACATTTTTACAGTTTTTCTTTATTTAGTATTAGGATCATGCTACAAAATTACACACTATCTCACATGGGTGTGGAGCCCACGCACTGTGGGACCCAAACTCATGTGAGAGGATATGTAACACAATATGTAAGTTAGTGTGTAACATTAGATTTATCCTTAGTATTATCTATCTATATCTGCAATCTACAATCTTCTATAATCTACATCTATATTTACATCTACATCTATCTATTTACAATATCTAAAAAGGATAGATTGAAGAGAATATTTTGAATACCTATTTTACCCCTATATATTTAGTTATATATCTAATATACCCTTACCAATATTTAATAACATTAAATAATTTATTGCGTTAATTAATTTATTTTTAAGAATTACAATGTTTTAATGTAATTTCATATAATATACTATATCATTTATTTGGTATTAAATTAACTTACTATCAACAATTTACAATGTTGTAATAAAATTTCATGTTATTATTCTCACATTTTTACACTTTTTATTTATTTAGTATTAAAGAAAGAAAGAAATATTACTCCATCATTTAATAAATATTATTAGAATATAATTTATTAATATGATATTTAAAATATTACATCAGAATTTTAAAAATTGAATCGTCTACTCAAATTTCGTAATTTATATTGTACATGTGTAGTATGAATATAATGACCACGTACGTGAATTTCAATTCAAAATGTTACAATTTCATTAATCCGTGACTTTTATTTCATAGATTGCATTAAAAAAAAAAAAAATCAAAAACTTTAATTCACATTTACCTTTCTTTTGTTCTTTCATTATTTGGTTGTTCTTCTCAACATTTTTCAAGTTTTATACTAATTTATTATTATAGTTTTTCTTTAAAAATTTTACGAAAAATTATGTTATAATATTTACTTCTTCATTTAATAATAATAATAATAATAATAATAATAATAATAATAATAATAATAATCAAAATATTACATCCAAAATTTCAAAAATTGATTTGTGTGATATATATATATATACACACACTCTAAATCCTTACGCAATATCAACATTATCAATTAATAATATTAATAACATAGTTCATTACATTAATTTATTTCCTATATTAATATATGCAACTCCTTCTGATTTTGTGGCACAACATGATTTTTTTCAACAAAACACGAGTATCTTGACTACTTCAATGACAAACTATTGAGTTATTTCATGTAGAAAAAATGTAGAATTTGTTAGTTTCGATGAAGCAATAGATGATACAAACTAATTTTACCAAGAGGAGCTCCTAAATACATCATTACCAAAAAGGTATTCTTCCAAATAAGTTAATCTTGAAAATAAATTCTCCAATGATACTTTTAAGGAATCTAGACTCATCCAACGATCATTGAAACGAGATAGGAATGATTTATTGTGATTTCAAAAGAAATATAATTCATGTAGAAATAATCATTGAATAACATGATAAAAATAAATTTTTCTTTCACGTATCCTATTAATTCCAATAAATGATGGAGCATATTAATTCAAATTCACGATGAATGATTTTCAATATGTTTATACTTTGCAATGATTATCAACAAGGTATAAATAATGATTACTATTAGAATATACGTACATTTGTGAAAATGCATTCTCTCATGATCAGTTATATATAGCACTTTCTCGCGAAATTTCAATAAAACTATTAAAATCTTGGTAAAATCAGAAAATAAAAATGAGAAAAATTGTGAGAAGTTGACAAAAAATATTAAGTACAAAGAAGTGTTATTATAATCAAAACATTACATTTCAATTCATTCAAAATTTTCACGTTATATACGTAATTTAATAAAAAAAAAAATTCATACGTAACTTTTTTAACCATTTAATTTTTTATTTTAATAATATTTAATACATCAACTACTTTTAAAAATAGTATTATTACTTCAAAAATATTACGCATCTCAATCATCTATACATAAGTCGTGCAACGCACGTACTTACTACTAATTTTAATAAATGTGTAAATATAATGTGGTGTGTTAACAAAATGAGTGGTGTCTATATAACTATCCTTATGTTTTTTTCCATTCTATGCTTCTTTTATTCCACATTCGATTGGCATATTATCGTTCCACTTCAAATTTTTATCTATGTCGTCAACGATATGATTTCAACTATGGGATTCACAACTTTTCAATAACACATTTCATCAACTTCTATTAAAATCAACTAAAAAACTAATTTTAATTGCTAATATGTTGGAGATGTAAATTTAAACATAGAGGGCCTATTTCTACTGATTGAATAAGTTGGGGTCTAAAGTTGCAATTCTGCCTTTTGAAAAGAAAAAAAAAAAAAAAAAAAAAAACTAACTCAAATTTATACAAGAAAACGCAGTGCCAAATACCAATGTTCATAGGGTCATATAATTGAAAATAAACTAGTAGAATAGAAACAAAATACATATAAGTGCAAGCAAAATGAACTAGAGATGGGGGTGGGGAGCACTGCCTCTATCCTGGCAAAGTGTAGAGCCTTGCCAAGCTTAATTACCAGATAAATGACTTTAAAATAAAGCACCAAGATATGAAAAACAGAGTTGAAACTGTAGATAGAGTTGCTGCTGAAGATGACTGAGACATGGTTCCTGCATTGGGTGTCGTCACAGTGTTAGGAGTTGCCGGAGAAACTGTAGTGCTGGATGGTGGAGAAGTAGTGGTTCCCGTTGGTGTCGTCGGGGTTGCTCCACCTCCCGCTGCGGCTGCGGCTGCGACAGTGACAGCAAGTTTCATTCCACCACTGCAGTGGCCAGGTACACCACAAATGAAGTAATGCTTGCCGGCTTTCTTAAGAGTGATTGTGGTAGCGCCACTACTGTCAGTAGTAATAGAATTTCCAGTAGTGCATGAGGTGTAGTCTGTTTCACTCACTTCATCCACTGTATGCCCACTCGGGTAGTTGAACACTGCAGATTGATCATTAACCCAAATCATAAAATCAGGATCGGCGGTCAAAATTTGGGTGCCTTATGCTACAATTTAAAATGATAACTTAAAAAAAAAAAAAAAAAAATTTGGTGCCCATATTTGACGTAGAGACCTTGTACGGTCGCATCTCTCGCACATTCTCAGGGCTGCCTCCGCATAAAATTAATCATCGATACCAAAACTTACTTTTAAGGTTAACACTTACCGAGGGTGTCGCCAGCAGCAAAAGTCTTGCCAGTAGTCCAAGTACTGTAATCAGCACCGATTGACCAACCAGATTTGTCCCCCACTGTGTAATCGGTGGCCAGGCTAATTGGGACACCACAACAAATTATTAAGAAGATTAAACTGATCACCATTAACCCTGTAAAGCTTGCCATTCTTTGTGCCTGCCTGTGTTAGTTTGAGCAAAGAGGGAGAGAGAGAGTTTTAGATCATGTATGGAAAATTGAGGAGCCTTTAAATACTTGAAATTAAAAATAAAAGGGGCAAATAAGTTGGAGTTGTTGACTGAAAACATCAATCATGATTTGGCTGCCTGCATTGCGAAAGATGATAATAACTTAAGTTAGGCTCTATACCTAAAAGGAGGAAGAAAGTAGAACTACTCATTTTCTTGAGGTTGCTGAGTTATCCTAATGTCAAAATAGACAATTATTATGCTTGGAAGGAGTATGGAGCATCTAGATAAGTGATTATGCATGCGTAAGTTACTTCCAAAATGAGCCACCTAAAAAAAAAAGAAAAAAAAAAGAGTTCAGTTAAAGTTAAATATTATTTTTAATCAGGCTTTAAGAACCTGCAAGTATATCTCTGTTTGGTAAAATTTTGTTTATAAAAGGTGGCATGTCAACATTTAATTGATCCATTTTGTTGAAAAGTAAAAAATTGTGAGCGAAAATTTTTTATCAGTTAAAATTATTTACTATTCAGCAAAATGGTTCATTTAGATGTTGTCATGTATGTTCGTCTAAACAAAAACTATAAACAAATGTTTACCAAGATTAATCAACTTTTATCTCCATTATATGATTAGCGGCATATTATACATACAAAATGTAAGAAATTTCATTTTATCGTCAATTTTTAACGTCCTTGGAGAATTGTGACTTTAAGTTTAGTAATGGGGTTAATGGAGTTAGTATCTTCAAAAGTAAATTAATTAATTTCAGTAATCTAATTGCAACAAATTGAAAAATGATATTAATCGTTTGTTTGTTTGCCAAACTTAAATACTATTTATATCCGTTGTAGATAAATATCATAATTTTAATTAAAAAAAATTACTTCGTAGGGTTTTTTCTTTTCAAGATTATCTTCAAATTTTTGTACAGAAAGTGTCCGATAATCTTATGTACAGTGTGTGATTTGAATGTATTGAATTTAGGGGTGTAAAAAATATTCGTCGGCTCGAACAGCTCAAACTTGACCCGTTAAAAGTTCGAGCAAAACTCGGCTCGTGGCTCAAAGGACCGAACCTAGGCTCGAGCCGAGCCTCAAAATCAATAGTTGGCTCGAGCCAAGGCCGGCACGTGTGGCTCGACAAGCCACACCAACCGGCCCGTGTCCTTCGCAGGCAGCAACATCTTCCTACACGCAACATGCAGGCTATATTTGCGTGTTGCAAGCGTGAGCCACGCCTGCAACACGCAATCAACTTACAAGAAAAAAAAATGATTCAAAATTTGGCCTTTGCTGTTTGCAGTTGATTTCACTGTCATAGTCATACACACAAAAATCAACAACCCTAATCTCTCCCAAGTTCCAACACATTAGGCCTTTGGTGTTAATTCAAAATTTCAAATGAAACCGAAAATAGAATAAGAAAGAGACTAAAATAGGCGAGCTTAATCTCGGCTCAAGCCAAAAATAAGCTCGAGCCTTGATGTTCGGCTCGACTCGTTGACATCCTTAACTGAATTTTTTTTAAATTTTTTATTTTTTATTTATTTTTGAACACCTATAATTATGATAAATTTTTAATTTTATAAACCTAAATCTCCTCAATGTAAATGAAAATGAGTAATTTTTTTTTAATTTTTTTTCAAATAACTAATCTTGTTACAACTTAGAATTGGATTAGTTGCAATAACTTGAGAAATATATGAAGTAGGTGAAAAGGGATTTTCTTAATTTCTTTTCATAAACCTTTCTCTAAAACCATAATTAGATGAATAATTATCATGCCAAGAAATTATATTCTAAGCAAGAAAGTTGTGATTTTTCTGGATAAAGTGTGCCTTTTAAATTAAAAGTTAAGCAAAACAAGAACTGCTCACCTAACAACGCCCCCACCCAAATTTCCCAGCCTCACACAGCACATGCCCCAACTCAAGAATGTTATATTTGATTCAAGAATCCAACTCATTATTCTAAAGAGGATACTTATTATTCATCTCCTAAATTAAATTAATTAATTAATTATTTATTTTTCCTCACCATTTTCCAACCTTGTTGAAACCATTTTAACCTTTTGAGAATTCTTTTAGTCGAGTTCAGATTTGTTGTTACCACTCACCCTTCCTCATGCTTTATCACCTCACTACAACCACTCAAAATAGCAAACAATAAAACGTCATTTCTGTAATGTTTTAACCGATCATGTGACTTATATGTGAATATTGTGCATTGAATCAAAGGTTATTAAATTCTGTTAAACACATTTAAATTGATCTAATAAAGATTTGATATATTAATCTTTTATGCACGAGTTAAATGCACAAATACAAAATTTTAGGGGCATATTTTTAAATATCAGGTATTTTAAGAGATATTTTAAGAATATAAAACATATTATCAAAATCAGGTAATGAAAATCATATTAACAGTTTATAATTAATTACAGTTGTAACTTAATTTCAATTATGTAATCAATTATAAATGTAACTAATTAATTACCATATTGTAACTAAATTGTATAAGTTACTCGAAATTTCATTTTTCTTTTAAAATTAATTAAATCAGTTATTACAATTTGTAATTAATTACAATTGAAACTTAATTTCAATTTTGAAATTACAATTGTAATTTGTAACTAATGAATTATTATTGTAACTTAATTTCAATTTTGAAATCAATTACAAGTGTAACTAATTATTCATTACTATTGTAGCTTAATTGAATATTACAATTCACTTGAAATTTCAGTCTTTTTTCTTTTAAAATCAATTGAATTAGTTACAAATTATAATGAATTGCATTTTGTAATTAGTTACATGAATTACAACTTACTTACATCGTGTAATGAATTACAATTTGTAATTAATTATAATTGTAACTTTATTTCAATTAATTATAATTGTAATTGTATAACACGGCATATTTTTTTTACTAAAATTAATTGAATTATTTACAATTGTAACTTTATTTCAATTTTTTAAATAATTACAATTGTGATTAATGAATTTGTAAAATATGACAGATTTTTTCTAAAAATTAATTGAATTAGTTAAGTTCATCTTAATTAGAATTGCAATTGTAACTTAATTACATTTTGTAATGAATTACAGATTGCAATTAATTACAATTGCAAATTTATTTCAATTTTGCAATTAATTACAATTATAACTAATGAATTCGTAAAACATTAATGAAATTCGTAATTAATTAACATCTCAACACCAACACCAACACTAACGATGTCTCAACATCAGTACCAGTGTCTCAACACCACCACAACTAGCTCAACCAAAGGAAAAAGCAAAACAATTGTTTTAAAATTATTGTTAACTGGTGAGCAGGTTACAAGTATGAAGAATCTTCAACCTGATGAGTTTTATAATATTCCAGAAGAGATTTGGTCACTGTTGGACAATTGATCTGTTTAAAGGCAATGGACCGGAATTGAGCCCAAATTATCAGACCAGCCTTGGAGCCCAAGTCTGGATCATTACTTTCAACCGGCCCAATGCTGAGACCCGGATTTGATCCATTATCATTCCACCGACTTTATACAAACCGTTAGATCAACTCTGATTGATCCTGTGCGTCCACTTGGTGATGAAAAGGCAGGAGACGTTTGGATGACCATTCACTTTTCTGCATCCAGACACTTCCTCTCGCTCTCTCACATATTCAAACCCTAACTCTCTTAGGCGATTCTTAATCGCCTTCATCAGAACTTTGTGATTTCTTCTGATTTTCTCCTGAAACTTTTAGATCTTGAATATATATTCTTAGTGGTACTATTAGATACTGATTTGTTATAATCACTATACAATTCTTGTGAGTTTTATCAGTATATTCTGAGACTCAGTTGTTCTTCGTGTTTTTATGTTCAAGTTCTTGTTTCTGAAAATTTTTATGTATACTTTTGGGTTTTGAAGTCTGATTCTGTATCCTTACGTTTTCTGAATAAAGAGATTGTTTCTTTGTGGTTATTGAATGATTTTATGTTTTTTGGTTTAATTCTGAGCCTTTAATTCCTATCAGTGGTATCAGAGCCTTAGGTTCTTTAAATACGCTGTGGTTTTACTCAAATTTTTTTTGATCCAGATCTGTTCTTGTTAAATCTAGGGTTTTCTGGAAGCTGTTGAGATTTTTTGCAAAACGATTTAGGGTTTTCTGGTTCTTGCATTAAACTTTGAAGAAAATATTTTTTTTCTTGAGTTGTTTAAACCTTTTTTCCAGTAAATCGTTTTGTGTATTTTTCTGAAATATTTTGAGAGAAATTTTTCAGATTTAAATTCTTGAAGATTTTTTTGTATAAATCTTTTGGTACTCTGATTTGTGGATATTTTCATTGAAACCTATTTTCAAAATTAGGGTTTCTGAAATTTTTTGATTGTGTATCTGGATCTTATTTCTGAGTCTATATTTTCTGAGGATCTTAAGAATCAGAATATTTTTCTATAAAATATTCTGGTCACACAGAGATCCTACATTTGATTCTTGGTGGTTAATTCTTTGTGGTGGATACTAGTGAACATTTGATACTGGTTCTTTGTGGCCCTGAACTTCTGGGATTCTGACTCTTAGTGGAAGCTGCAATAGCTTAAATATAATTCTGCAATCAGGTGATATTATTCAATTACTGCAATCCTATACTGTAAATTTGTTATTCAAATTTCCTGTTCTCTCCCAAATTCCTCCGTTGAAGCCTATAACTAGGACCCCTAGCTTACCTTTGTCCAGGATTTCATTGAGAATCCGGGAATCTGAGGAAGTGTGGGAATATCCAGTATAGGTTGAGGGATATACTGGAAGGACATTTTTTATCAGTATACTGTCTTTGAACATTTTCCTGTTTGAATAATTAGAACTGTTGAATTGTGATCACCTTGATTATTTTGTTTGCTGAAAACTGTGTTCTGAATATTAGCAAACTTTCTTGAATATAAGTACTTGACATTGTGATATTGTCTTACTTGTGATTGTGACCTGCATTATTATTTACTGTCTGACTATCTGTTCTTTGAACTACTAAAGCTCAATAACTTGAAATATTTTCTAAATCTTGGTCATTATTTCAATGGCTACTTTAAAGGTAGATGTTGAAATATGGAATGGCAAAGGGGATTTCAACCTCTGGAGTCAAAAATTGCGAGCTTTACTACTTCAAATGAAATGTGCTAAGGCAATTGATAAATCTTGGCCCCTTGATACCCCTCAAGACAAACAACTTGAAATGGATGAAACTGCATGGAGCACTTTATTTTTACACTTATCTGATAATGTTATTAGACAAGTAGGCAAGACTAAAACTACACCTGAATTATGGGACAGATTGGAAGAACTATTTGATACTGTGTCCTTGCCTGATAAATGTTTTCTTTGGAAACAATATTTCTCTTTTAAATTTGATCCATCTAAGGATGTAGAAGAAAACATGAGTAGGTTTACTAAGATCACACAAAGTCTATTAAATTGTGATGAAAAATTTACTGATGAACAAAAGGTTGTTTGTTTATTGAATGCTATGGGGGATAAGTTTAAAGATTTAAGGAATGCACTGGAATATGGGGGGCAGAAGTTGACCACTGAGATAGTTCATACATCCCTTAAGAATAAAGAGTTAGAGTTTAAACATAATCCTAAGGAAGCCTATAATGTGATAGGTACCTCTAGGAAGAAGAACTCTCCTAGGCTGAGCAAGACTGGAACTAATTTCAATAAAAATTGGAATACTTCTAGCAATAATAGAGATTGGAATAACAAGCCTGTGAAAGGAAATTTTCAAAATAAGGGCAACTTCAATAGACCTAGAGACAGTAATTTTAGGAGTCAACCTGGTTTCAGAAATCAAGATAATAATGCTAAAAATTATAATAATTTCAGAAACCAGAACAACTTTAGATCTCAGGATAATAATGCTGGTACTTCTAATATAGATAAACCACCTAGAATTTGCTTTTATTGTGGCCAACCTGGACATCATATTAAATACTGTTTTAAAAGGAAAAATGAACAGGGAATCAGTAATCATACTGAGACTGCAGTGCAAGATAATAATAATAATGGGGTGGTTTATGTCACTACTGAGTCAGATAACAAAAATGAATGGATTCTAGATTCTGGTTGTACTTTTCACATGTGTCCTGAAAAGGATATGTTTGCTGATTTCAGTAATGAGTGTCTTGGTTCTGTGAAACTAGGCAATAATATTTCTTGTGATGTGAAAGGTATTGGAAAAGTTTTGTTACATCTTGAAAATAACAAAACTCTTATTTTGAATAAAACCAGATATGTTCCTGATTTGAAAAGGAACTTGATTTCACTTGGAGTTTTAGATTCTGAATCTTTTGAGATCAGAATGCAAAATGGTTTTTTGAGTATTTTTAAAAATAAATGCTTGATTATGAGTACTCCCAAAATCAATGGGATTTATATGTTGAATGCCTTGCCTGTTTATGCTAAGTCTTTTAATGCTGTGTTTGATTTGAATAAAACTGAGTTATGGCATAAAAGATTAGGACACATAGGTCAAAAAGGACTTAAACTACTTGAGACCAAAGGTGTATTTGGTAATGATGTGTTGCATAAACTAGACTTCTGTGAAAAATGTGTGTTAGGCAAACAGAAAAGAAGTTCTTTTGGTAAAGGTATACATAAATCTACTGATGTACTTGAATATGTGCATGCTGACTTGTGGGGTCCTGCTCCTGTGGGTTCAGTTTCAGGTTTCAGATATTTTCTTCTCATTGTAGATGACTTTTCTAGGAAAACCTGGGTGCATTTGTTAAAAACTAAGGATGATATTGTGTCTGTTTTCAAAAACTGGATCACCTTAGTTCAAAATTTGAAAGGAAAAAGAGTCAAAACTATTAGAACTGATAATGGTTTAGAATTTTGTAATCAAGAGTTTGATTCTTTTTGTAGCACCTTAGGTATTCTTAGGCATAGGACTGTTGCCTACAGTCCACAGCAAAATGGGGTTGCTGAAAGAATGAATAGGACACTACTTGAAAGAACTAGGTGTCTTTTACTGGACTCAAATTTACCTAAAATCTTTTGGGGTGAAGCAGTCAAAACTGCATCCTATTTAATAAATCTTTCTCCCTGCAGTGCTATTGATTTTAAGATTCCAGATCAAATCTGGAATAAACATCTTCCTGATTTTTCAAAATTAAAAGTTTTTGGATGTGCTGCCTACTCACACCATTCTGAAACTAAACTTGACTCCAGGTCTTTAAAATGTGTTTTTCTTAGTTATGGAGAAGGAGTCAAGGGCTATAGGTTATGGGTCAGGGATCAGGGAGGTTACAGAGTCATTTTGAGTAGGTCTGTGGTCTTTAATGAAAATGATTTTCCTTGCAAAAATGAAAAATTGTCTGATCCTGTTAAAGAAAAAGATTTTATTACATCTGAGCTGAGTGCAGACCATTTAGGTGATGAAATTGGCCCGCCCAATACTCAGTTTCAGGTGGAGCAACCCCCACAGTCTCCAAATGTCATTCCTGAACCTGAACATGAGCCTGCAGGCTTTGAACCACAACTTGATGATATTCCTGAAGTTGAAACTAATCTTGAAAATTATCAATTGGCTAGGGATAGACCTAGAAGAGAGATTAGACCACCTCCTAGGTTTGAGGATCCTGATTTTGTGTCTGCTTTTACATATTCTGATCCTACTTTACTTGAACCTCAATCTTTTGAAGAAGCTGTGTCTTCTAAGGATTCAAAACTATGGCTTGCAGCAATGCAAGATGAAATGGACTCACTTTTAAAGAATGGTAATTGGATTTTAGTCAATAGACCTGAAAATAAAAGGATAATTGACTGTAAATGGATTTTTAAACTAAAAGAAAGTGAATCTAAGGATTTGAAACCTAGGTACAAGGCTAGACTTGTAGCAAAGGGTTTTTCTCAAAAGGAGGGAATTGATTTTAATGAAATATTTTCACCTGTTGTTAAATACACTTCCATCAGAATTTTATTTGCTTTGGTTGCACAATTTGATTTAGAACTTGATCAAATGGATGTGAAAACTGCTTTCCTATATGGTTCTTTAGATGAAACTATCTATATGCATCAACCTAAAGGATTTGAAAAAGGGAAAAATTCTGATTTAGTGTGTTTGTTGAAAAAATCATTGTATGGTTTGAAACAGGCTCCTAGGCAGTGGTATAAGAGATTTGATTCTTATATCCAAAGCCTAAATTTCCAGAAAAGTAAATATGATTCTTGTTTCTATTTTAAAATTGACAAAACTGATTTCATTTATTTGCTTCTATATGTGGATGACAAGCTGATTGCAGGACCAAATATGCATGATATCAATGTTCTTAAAAATAAACTGCATTCTGAATTTGAAATGAAAGATATAGGAAATGCTAAAAGAATACTTGGCATGGATATTTTTAGAGATAGAAAATCTGAGAAACTATTTTTAAATCAAAAACATTACATTGAAAAAGTCTTAAACAGATTTGGCTTATCTGAATCAAAACCTGTATCTTTACCTTTGCCTGCACATTTTAAATTGTCTATTGATCATTGTCCTAAGTCTAATGATGAATTGCTTAGAATGAAAAATGTGCCATATTCAAATGCTGTTGGATCTGTTATGTACTTAATGGTCTATACCAGACCTGATATAGCATTTGCTGTAAGTGTTTTAAGTAGGTTTATGAGCAATCCTGGTGAATTGCATTGGGAAGCAATGAAATGTCTTCTAAAATATTTGAAAGGTACTGCTAGACTTAGTCTAGTGTTTTCAAAAACCAAAAATGATTTTAAACTTAAAGGTTTTGTTGATTCAGATTTTGCTGGAAATGTTGATAACAGGAAATCAACATCTTCTTACTTCTTTACTCTAAACTCTTCTTGTATTAGCTGGAAATCCCAGCTACAAAAATTGGTTGCCTTGTCATCAACTGAGGCAGAATATATAGCTGCTACAGATGCTGTTAAGGAATGTTTATGGTTAAAGGGTTTATTATCTGAAATTGATTGCATTTCTGATTCTGAAATTGAAATATGTACTGATAGCATGAGTGCATTAAATCTGTGTAAAAATCCTGTCTTTCACAATAGGTCAAAACATATTGATGTTAAATTTCATTTCATAAGGGACATCATTGATAAAGATACTGGAATTCAGCTCAATTGAGGTGGAGATTGTTGGACAATTGATCTGTTTAAAGGCAATGGACCGGAATTGAGCCCAAATTATCAGACCAGCCTTGGAGCCCAAGTCTGGATCATTACTTTCAGCCGGCCCAATGCTGAGAACCGGATTTGATCCATTATCATTCCACCGACTTTATACAAACCGTTAGATCAACTCTGATTGATCCTGTGCGTCCACTTGGTGATGAAAAGGCAGGAGACGTTTGGATGACCATTCACTTTTCTGCATCCAGACACTTCCTCTCGCTCTCTCACATATTCAAACCCTAACTCTCTTAGGAGATTCTTAATCGCCTTCATCAGAACTTTGTGATTTCTTCTGATTTTCTCCTGAAACTTTTAGATCTTGAATATATATTCTTAGTGGTACTGTTAGTTACTGATTTGTTATAATCAGTATACAATTCTTGTGAGTTTTGTCAGTATATTCTGAGACTCAGTTGTTCTTCGTGTTTTTATGTTCAAGTTCTTGTTTCTGAAAATTTTTATGTATACTTTTGGGTTTTGAAGTCTGATTCTGTATCCTTACGTTTTCTGAATAAAGAGATTGTTTCTTTGTGGTTATTGAATGATTTTATGTTTTTTGGTTTGATTCTGAGCCTTTAATTCCTATCAGTCACGATATGAGAAAGCACCCTCTATTGGTGAAGGGTGTGAACAAATTGAGAAAGATTGCTTGCAAACACTGTAAGTGATATAGTTGAAAGTGTGGGCATAATGAATTGAGATCCTGGAAGGGTTGAACAACCTATAGAAGTGAATAATGGAATAGAAAAATAATAATAATAATGATAATAATAATAATAATAATAATAATAATAATAATAATAATAATAATAATAATAATAATAATAAATGACAATGGAACAAGCTGAAGTGGAACAGAGGGAGAGTGGAAGTAGAAAGTACGGTAGAATCTAACTATGAAATAGAAAGAGCAAGTTGCCACTATTTAAACTTACGCTCGAAGAATTAATTTTAATTTTGGATTTAGTATATTAGATGGACAATGATGGGTACTAATCGCACGATGTCGCATCCAAGTAATAAAGTGGACCTAAAAGTCCAAGTTATTGTTCCACAGGAATTATGATCAATTATCGAAGTTATTCTAATTGTCACATTATTTGAATGCTAAAAGAGTGAGATATGGTAAACTAAATAATTAAACTAAAAGTAATTAAACAATAAAACAAAGTGTGTTTTTGAAATACATGAATGAGAATTTGGGATTTCACGATTTCACGTAATTAATACTTTTAATTCCATCGTTCAAGTTTTAATCTAAAAATGTGATCGATCGAGTTCACTTATGCATATAAAATTCTTTTCTAGAGTTTAAATCAATTCTACCTAATTAGTCAACCATGTTTCTAGACAACAAGTTGTAATAATTAGGTACAAGGAACTCGAGAACTCAATTTAAGATTGCAATAATAACAAACGTATATCACTATCGTTCGTTCAATTAATGGGTTTAATTCCTAGATGTAGGTTGTTATCTCCCATCTCGATTATGAAAACAACACATTAAATCAATGAATTAGTTGCTAGTTAATTCACGTATTAATCATAAAATAAAGAGTAATTCTAGGGAGATATTTTTAATTGACATTTTTAAGTGACTTTGTGAATGGTGCACATACATTGATTTTTCATCACTCAATATATGTACACGATTCACAATGTTATTTAAAAATGTCAATTAAAAATGTCCCCCTAGAATTACTCCAAAATAAAACAATCCCATGCAATTCATACGTAAAACTTGAACAATGCAATTAAATACTGAAAACTATGCTAAATCGTTAATCCCAACAAATAATTTAGAAATAATAAAAACGCTGAAAACTATGCTACATCGTTAATCCAAACAAATAATTTAGAAATAATAAAAATGCAGTAAATAACTAAACTAAACATCATGAGTTAATCAAGTTAAACAAAGAAGAGAACTCTTCTACCAAGAAGTTTGTTCCTCGTTGCTAATCTTTTATGTTCATGCTTTTTCCTCCAATTGTGCCTCCAAGATCTTGATGAGAAAAACTTAAATTTTGCCTCATAAATATGTGTGCAAATGTCCCTCTTTCGTGCATGAAATGTCATAAATATAGGTTCTCCACGAAACCAAGGTAAAACAAGATGAAATCATGCATGGGCCTTTTCTCCCGCTAGGCCAGATAACTGCGCCGCACAATACAAATGTTGGTGGCCACGCAGGTGACCAAAAATAAGATCTGCCAAAATGAATTATGGTCGTGTGGCCACATGGTTAAGGGGTTATGGCCACGCAGTTCAAATTCTTTAGAGCAACTTCCAACTTTCCAATGTGTTTAAGTAGGTCACTAAACTTTATTGCATGTGAGTCCTTCATCTTCTGATTGCAACAATTTAGTCCTTGAACTTTCAAATCACTTCAAGTCTTCTTCCAAATTCAATCCATCTTCAATTAAGCTCTCGAAATTTGATTTCTTCTAATTAGCTCATCTTGGAATTCCCGATTGATGACATCAACATCCATTTTATCCATTTTAGCTCCAAGTGTCTTCCAATTGTACATTTATTCACTCTATTGCTTCATTCTCATGAATTTGGGGCTATTTCTTCATTCTCATGAATTTGGGGTTAGGGTTACTTTTGCAATGTAAACAATTATAAAGCAATTATGTAGAAATTATTCGAGAATGGCAATAAATCGTTCTAATTTAGATATATAAGTAAGCGTATAAAACACATTTATCAAATACACTCAAACTAGAATAATTGTTCATCCTAAAACAATGTAGAATTAATCTAATGAATCAAAAATAGAGAAGTACAAATATTTATGCCATGTCAACATATTTACCATATGTCTAAACAATCCAGATCACATCATACTCTAGCATAGAACTTTGAACAACATAGTAAAATATTTCTAATTATCCCATGCCAGATTTTCAAGTATGTTGTGCGTGAATAGTTAAAGTTAAATGCATACTTATGCAAAGAGATACTTAACATTGTGTGGTTTATTATGCAGAATTAAGCCTGAATCCCATGTGGTCAACCTATGATAACCTAATAATTTCCCTCTCATAACTCATAGATGGTCACAACTTACTGCTTTTCTCTCGCATCCTTGGTTTTTATCTATAGTGGTTTCTATACAGTTTTCATTGCATTTTTTCACACAAGATAATCAAAATTAGAAATATGTATGCACAATAGATCAATGGTAAGCAATCCTCAATTCTACAATCTTAATCTTCACAGTTTCAGTCAACAAGGCTTATACCATACATTTTCATTGTATGGACGACTTTTTCTTTTCATTGTCCTTGTCTTTTATCATCTTTATGCAATACTTTCCTTATTCACTTTCTATGTGACTCATTTATTGAGTTTCACAAGTCAAACGACTTTAGGACACCAGGTTCAGAGAAGCCTTCAAACTTAATAACCTGAGTCACAAGGGCGACAAAGAAAAATTTAAAGATGTTAGATTGTCTTATGTATAAGTCAACGCTCCCTTAAGCTTTCTAATTGACCCATGTAACGAGCTTTGGGCTGATAACTCCCAACTCACTTGAATTTAGGATATCAGGTTTTAACACCCTCACAAGCTTACTTGCTCGAGTTAAAAAAGGTTACGAATAGTAGAATAAGAATTTAACATTTTTCTTTTTTTTATGCTAGTTTTGGTGTTTTAACTAAAGTGTAAAATCAAGAACCATAGACCTTCAACCCATCAGTATACGCACATTCTACCCATTCCACCCTCAAACTGCTTTTTGAGTCATTTTGTTCTATTTTAGGGATAGGATGTCTAAAGATCTAAGTTTAGGGATTAACAAGTCATTCCTAAGTTCAAGTTGCATAAATACGCCCATGTATTAAATATATTCCTACAAAAGTATTCAACAAATGGCTCGGTGCACATGAGATAAAATCAATCAAGTTATAACTAGTCAATAAAATTCATGTTTTGATGTTGTCCAATATTCAAGTCAAAACACAAGTAGATCCATACTATATCCAGGCAATAACCATGTCAACAAAATTTTCAAAATTTTCAATTTTTTTTTTTCAATTGAATGAATGTGAAGCAAGAATGAATAATCAAATGAATATGAAGCATGAACGAGATTTCCACCCCCAAACTAAAAATATACATTGCCTTAATGTATAGCATAAAGATATGATTATTAAATAAAGAAACACCTAAAAGAGGGGTTCTAGTACTTCTCGAATTTGAAGATGCAAGTTCTTCAATTTAGAGTTTTCATTCGAATGTAGACTAAGGTTCAAGTTATAAAGTTGATGCTTTCACTTGTTCCAATCTTGATCTTCATGTATCCCATATGGTGTATTCCTCGCAAAAGTGAAACAAGTTCATTAGCCACTTCAAATTCACAAGAAAATCATAGGAAACATACCTACAACCTCCAAACTAAAGCAAAACATAAATTCTGACATTTTTTAACATAGTTGACCTCCTATGTTCAGCCCCCAACATAAATGTGAAAAATTGAAATTTTTTTGAGCCATATTTGGACACATGAAAGTTCATAACTAAGTCTACAACATATCAAAAACTCAAAGCATTTAGAGTCCAATAGGGTTGTGAAGCAAGGTAAAAAAAAGTGGTCAGTTCAGGCTGAAATTAATGCAAATTTCCTGCAGTGACATTGATGTGGTGCCTAGGTGTGTCTGTCATTCCAAAATCCAATTTTGTTCACTTGTGATAATGAAATCACGAATGGATGGCACATAATCAGAGTGAAACAAGAAGTGATGAAGTTTGTTCAAAAGATTTTTGCAAGAATTTGATGATAGTCTCTCCTAGGCATTTTAACAAACACATGGTGTGGACTTGAAAATACAAAGAGAAATCATAGATTTTGAAATTCGAAGTTATTCCAAAAATTTAACCTAAGTTTAAAAACCAAGTCAACACAAAATACGAGCCT
The DNA here is from genome assembly GCA_963555705.1 of Ligustrum vulgare. NCBI lineage: Eukaryota > Viridiplantae > Streptophyta > Magnoliopsida > Lamiales > Oleaceae > Ligustrum > Ligustrum vulgare. The sequence goes on along the minus strand of OY743168.1, from coordinate 57,956,861 downwards.
AATCAACAACTCAATCAATTATCAAACCAAAATTTCCATAAAAGCAATAAAACTCTAAAAATTTACAAAATTGCAAAAAGAAGAAAATTATACCTTTTGGAAGATTTGAATGTGATACAAGCTTGTAAGATATTCAATCTCATGTGAATGAATGCAAATTAGGTGGTATGCTATGTTGGGGTGAATTTGGGGAGAGAAAACAAGTTTGAATGTTATGAATTTGAAAGAATTACCATTTCATGTTAAAAACTACCGACATTACGCTACAGATAACAGCGCGGCAGCGAAAAAGAACTTTTGGTGGCCGCGTGGTTAAACAGTGTAGGATCTGTTAAATTTATTAGACAATGCACGGCCACCACTTGACATGGTCATGGTCGCACAGTTCACTGGCTGAAAAACAATTTTATGCACATTTTGAAATTCAAACTTAGATGTTTGCCCCCAAAAACACCTTATTATCTATGACTCAACCACCTATACTTTATTCATATCTTGAACTAAAGCTTCATGCATGAGTTTATGACTTAACATTTCAATTCAAGCATGAAACGGGGACTAAAAAATTCAATTGAATGAACATGATTTTGAAAGTCAATATGCATCATCTTATGCTTTCAAATTTAAGGCCATAAATTCATAATGGAATTGATGGTCTAACTATTTAAACAATGAACATGCTTGTGATAACTCCCTAATGAAATGCATAGAACGCAAGGCAAAAAAAATTTATTGATGAATGATGCGAACAAAAATAAACAAACAATTAAATCCTAAATTACCAATAAAACATAAAGAAAGCATAAAAATGAAAATGATATAAGGTTGGGTTACCACCCAACAAGCACTTCGTTTAAAGTCTAAAGCTCGACATTTGGTGGCGATCCTCAAGGTGGTTCAAGATGGGGTTTTTAGACAATGTCTCCCTTTTTGGATTTGTTCTTCACACACCACGAAACCTCTTGTTTAAACTTCCCCTTGGCTTTCAATGTCGGTTCCACTTCAATTCTTGAACAATTTTCGAGATTAGGATTATTGCTCTCTATTTGAGTAAGGTTAAATGTAACCTTGTCTTCTTCCATCCTAAATATCACTTCTCTCTTCTCAACATCAATCAAAGCTCGTGCATTTTCGAGGAATGACCTACCTAAGATCAGTGGAATCGTTTCATTTTCCACCATATCAAAGATCACAAAGTCTGCTAGGAACACAAATTTTTCAGTTTTGACTAGCACATCTTCAATCACTCTATATGAGTATCTAATGGATCTGTTAGCTAGCTGCAACATAATGGTCTTTAGTTTAGGATCTCCTACGTTCAATTTCTTGTAAATAGAGAGAGACATCAAATTAATGTTAGATCCTAAATCATATAAAACTTTGTTAAATTTTAAATCACCAATTAAACAAGGGATACAGAAACTTTCTGGATCTTTCAACTTTGGTGGTAGCTTGTTTTGAAGTATTGCACTACATTCTTCATTTAAAGACACCATCTCGCAATCTTCAAGCCTCCTTTTATTAGCCATCGCCTCCCTCAAAAACTTCAAATAGCTCCGGATCTCATTTATTACCTCAATTAAAGGGATGTTGATATGCAATTTCCTCAACATCTCTAAAAATTTGGAAAACTTATAGTCTTCATTATTCTTCTTTTCCCTTTGAGGATATGGAATAGGAGGGACATAAGCCTTCACTTGCTACTTATTATCTTCTCCTCAACTATGGTACTTTTCCATTCTTCAAATTGATTTTTCTCCTTTGGACTCTCCTCTTTATTTTCTTCAACAGCTTGATCAGATTTATCCATCTGAATTTCTTTTAATTGAACCCCTCTTTGAGTAGTAATTGTACAAATATTTTCCATTTGATTGGTTTCAGTATTGCTAGGAAATTGTCCAGGCTGTCTTTCTATTCTTTTTACTGCTAACTATCCCACTTGATTCTTCAGTTTCTTGATTTCTGCCTGTTGAGTCTGTAACATATCTTGTTGACTTTTTACACATTGCACTATCATGTCCATATTCTCTTTCAATGTCATTTGAACATGCTGCTGCTTTTGCTATTGTTGTTGCTGTTGAAAACTTATCGATTTTGAACATGCTGATTATTTGACCATGAAAAGTTAGGAAGTTTCCTCCATTCGAGATTATATGTCTGGGAATATGGTCCTTTTTACATTTGATTATTCCCCAAGTAATTTGCTTGCTCCACAACTGTCTAATCTTGAATTGCAGCAGGATACTCATGGATGACGTGATTTTCAAAGCATATATCACAAGCCTGATTTGCTTGAATAGCATGAACTAGTTGTTTCCCCAAATTGTCCAATCTCTTCACCAAAACATCAACTTTTGCATTTAATTTTGTGATTCCACCTACTTCAAGAACTCCCCCAATCTTTTGCTTTGCTTGATCTGAGTACCACTGGTAACTATTAGCTACCATTTTCTCGAATATTTCTGACGCTTCCTCATAAGTCAGATTCATCAAAGATCCACCCAGAGCTGAATCTCCATGCCTTTTATTTTCATATGTAAGATCATTGTAGAACTGCTGAACCAATATCCAATCAGAGATGCCCTGGGTAGGACACTGCCTAAGCAATTCATTGAATCTCTCTCAAGCTTCAAATATAGATTCTCCTTGCTGTTGTCTAAAGGTCAATATTTCCCTCCTTAGCTTTAACATTCGACCCGGTGGAAAGAATTTATCCACAAATTTTTTTAATCAATATAGTACAAGACGTTATTGAGTTAGCTGGCAACGACTAATACCATGCCTTAGCTTTGTCTACAAGAGAGAATGAGAACAACTTTATTTTTACAGCATCTACTAGCACTCCATTCATGCGCAGCATGTCACAGATCTCTTGAAAAGCTCTTAGATGCACATGGGGATCTTCAGAAGATAACCCATGGAATATTGATGACTGTTGGATGATTGAAATCAACGAAGTTCTGATCTCATAATTGTTTGCTGGTATCGCTGGTGGTACCACGCAAGTCATGATGTTTCCCACAGGCGGGATCATGCATTCCCTCAATGGTCGTGTTCCTCGAACTTGAGGTTGCTGCTCAATTACTTCATTCGGCTGATTGTTAGGAGTCACGGGATTGTTTGGAACCCCGTTCACTACCATTCTCAAATTTAGTTGTTGAGCTACTTCCAAATGCCGTTTACGCCTTTGTCTCAAAGTACGCTCAATTTATGAATCAAAAGGAAGCAAATCACAACTCTTAGATCTCCTTAACATGAACTAAAATAAATAATAAAAATGCGGAAAGTAAAATTCAAATTAAAGCAAAAATTAAAAGATATCGATATTAATCAATAATCCCCGACAACAACGCCAAAAACTTGATGGGTGCTGATCGCAGGTCTATGATATCGCATCCAAGTAATAAAGTGGACCTAAAAGTCCGGATTATTGTCCCTCAAGGATTGTGATCAATTACCTAAGTCATTCTAAATCTCGCTATATTTGAATGATAAAAGAGTGAGATTATGGTAAACTAAATGATTAAACTAAAAGCAATTAAACAATAAAACAAAGTGTGTTTTTGAAATACATGAATGAGAAGTTTGGAATTCACGATTTCACGTAGTCAATAGTTTTAATTCCACTGTTAAAGTTTTAATCTAATAATGTGATCGATTGAATTCACTTATGCATATAAAATTCCTATCTTAGGTTTAAATCAAACCTACGTAATTAGTCAACCGTGTTTCTAGACAGTAGGTTGTAATGCTTAGGTGCATGAAACAGGAGAACTTAATTTAAGATCGCAATAATAATAAACATATATTGATATCATTCGTTCAATTAAAAGGTTTTATTCCTAGATCTAAGTTGTTATCGCACCTCTCGGATTATGAAAACAACTCATTAAATCAATGAATTAGTGGCCAGTTAATTCATGCATTAATTACAAAATAAAGCCATCACATGCAATCCATACGTGAAACTTGAATAATGCAATTAAAAGGGGAAAACTATGCTACATAGTTAATCCTAACAAATAGTTTAGTTGTTCATCATGAAAATAATAAAAACGCAGTAAATGACTAAACTAAACATCATGAGTTAATCAAGTTAAACAAAGAAGAGAACTCTTCCACCAAGAACTCTTCCACCAAGAAGTTTGTTCCTCGTTGCTAATCTTCTATGCTCACGCCTTTGCCTCCAATTGTGCCTTTAAGATCTTGATGAGAGAAACTTGAATTTTGCCTCTTGAATATGTGTGCAAAGGTCCTCTTTCATGCATGAAAAGTCATATATATAGATATAGGTTCTCCACGAAACCTAGGTAAAACAAGACACGAAATCTCGATGGGCCTTTTCTTCCGTTGGTCCCGATAATTGTGCGGCCACGCAGTATAAATGTTGGTGATCGCGCAAGTCACCAAAAATAAGGTTTATTAAGATTTTCCAAATGAATTGCGGTTGTGCGGCCACCTGGTGAAAGGGTTTTGGCCGCGCAGTTCAAATTCTTAAGCGCAGTCCAACTTTTCAATGCGTTTAAGTAGATCCTTGAACTTTATATGTACGTGAGTCCTTCATCTTCTGATTGCAACAATTTAGTTCTTGAAATTTCAAATCACTTCAAGTCTTCTTCCAAACTTCAATCCATCTTCAATTAAGCTCTCGAACTTTGATTTCTTCTAATTAGCTCATCTTGGAATTCCCGGTTGACGATATCAACTTCCATTTTGTCCATTTTAGTTCCAAATGCCTTCTAATTGTACATTTATTCACTTCATTGCTTCATTCTCATGAATTGAGGTTATTTTTCCAGTGTAAACAAATAGAAAGCAATTGTGCAAAATTTATTCAAGAATGACAATAAATCGTTCTAATTTAGATATATAAGTAAGCGTATAAAACACACTTATCAGACAACAAATTAAGGACTCAGACACTGGCTACGAGTACTCAGATAAATTACGAAGTATTGACAGTGAATAGATGGGCAACAATATGTAGATGAACCATGTAACCAGCCAATGTTTTGATGGGAAACCAAAATCCAATACATCTTCACCAAAGTCCCTCCACGTTCCAAGCATTAAATTCAAAGCAGCAGGGAGATTTCAGATGTCCATAATTTAGTTGGAAACATCGAAATTTAATCCATCACAATCAAGTTCAAGAAACCCCAATTTTTCCTTATACTTGTCAGCCTTCCCAAAACTTTCACTACTTTGACTAAGACCTTTACAATCGAAGAGGACAACATCACTTTCCTTCTCACAGAGGTTCAGTATATGTAGTCAGATTTCCCCCATTACCACCCATTATTCTATTATGTTCCTACGCCTAATTCAAAGTCTCAAGAAATTGGCCATGGCAGGTATATTTACCACACCCATCTACATCCAAATCCTGTATCTCAATCAAGAAAGTCTGATAATTTCCCTAAATTGATGAATTCCCAAGCAACATCTCATATGTCACTTGCACGCCATCGCGCCTCTATGCATATGCTCCCATCGCCTTTGTATTGCGATGATCTGAGAGCAAGGACTCTGGCAAAGGCAATCTGCTCACAGTCGTCGATTTGGCCTCTGTCGCTGGAAATTTGGTGCTGTCATAGGGAGTGGATGCTGAAATCGTCGCAATCGCCATAAATAAATGGGTTGGTGTGAAGAAAGAGAGAAGAAATAGATGAAAGACGACGAGATTTCGGTTTGAGTTTATTAAATTGATAACTCATTTAGGAAAATATTTTATAATTACTTGATTTTAAAAATTTAAAATCTAAAGGTATGATTGGTTCTAATTAGCCCATTAATGCATCTAATTAAAGTATAGGTTTTTATGTGTAGAGACAATGTCATTGTTCCTAATTTAATAATGAGCCGAATTAGGTTAATATGCAATTTGTATGTAAATACGGTTATGATCTTTAAATCATACATACCGTTCATTCTGTTCCGAATTCCCATCATCAGAGAGGATATAAGGACTATGTGTTGATTTTGATGACTCAACCGCGAGACTTTGATGAACCATGGTAAGATGAAACTTTCATCAAATCAACACCAACGGAATCTATGTATTTTCAGTTCATTATTTTTTAGGAATGGCAATAGGGCGGAGATGTCAATCTCCGTCCCTGCCCTTTCGGAGATTTACCATCCTCATCCCCACTTCATCCCTACTTAGACGGAGACATGACGGGGCGAGGATGTCATAATCCCCGTTTACATCCTCATTTATTATTATTATTATTATTATTATTATTATTATTATTATTATAATATATTTTTGTCAATTAATGTTTTTTTATAATGATTATCTAATGAAATTTCTCTTAGCATATAATACTGCACATTACTCCTTGACTAGATCAAAAAGTTTACATATGCACCGTAAAAGTATGATCAAGCATATTAGTAAAGATTTTTATGGTTATCAATGATGATAATGCATAAGAGAACAACTAATTTTTCAATTTGATATTTGTTCACGACTTAAAGAAAATTATATTGAAGTTATTATTTCATTTTCTGTGAAAAATGATGTTTTCGAGTAATACTTAGTTATACAAATTATTCTTAAAGTATAATTATTTTACAAGTTTCTCATTTAACAGGTCTAGAAATTTATTAACAATAATAAAAAAACCCATAATAATTTTTATAGAGCAGCACAAATTTTAATTGTGTTAAGAAGTGTGTTTATAGATAATGAGATGAGACTTGAGAATGAGAGATGAAAATAGTATATATAGTTGAAATGTATGACTTGATTTTGAAATTATATATTTGGGCATTAGATGATTTGTTTGAAATTTTTTTAATTGAACTTATTAATCGGTGATGATTTCGGGCAGGGACGATAATTTGAAAACAGTCTCCATCATTGTCGGAGATTCCCCCCCCCCGTTCAGAACGGGTCCCCATCGAGTTCGGGGATTTCCTATCTCATTATCATCCCTATTATTTCTTGATAATTTTACTTGATTGATAGATATATTGAGTTATAAAGAATTATTTCTAACAAACAAGTGGTATGAGAGCCAATGTTAGGTTGGATTATCAGATTTTACACGTGTATATGATTGAAGACATTATTTGGAAATTTAAGTACTGCCGTATGCATATAGATATTATCACTGCCATGAGTGTTGAGGTTGTGAAAATCTGGATTGTGAAATTGGCTGTATGTATATGTAGATTTGGATTTTGGTTTGTGAAATACATAGATTCTTGAAATATTGTGTGAATTTTTCGAATATGGATTTTGGACCTTCGTTTCGTTGCTGGTTGAAATTGATCCGGTTGAAGGAGATTTGGAACTGCTAGCGTTGAACACTGCAGACGCGCCGCATCGGGACTGACGCTGCGAGTAGCGCTAAAGGCGATGCAGTGCCGTGGGTCGCCGGAGGCGCCGGAGATGTGGGCGGCAGCAGCAGTCGTTAGAAATTTGATGAGTTCAGGTCTCCTTGTGCAATTTAGACATTTTGGGTTTATTGCACAATCCGGTGCCCAAGTTTATTATGAAATTGATTTTAATCCTTGACATTATGGAATTTATGATTTAACCCCCTAAAGTTATATTTGACACAATGCATATCAGAAAATAACGCTTCAAAAAAGGTCCCTACCTTCACCATTTTTTGGAAAAAAGTCCCTACCGTAAAAAAAATTGTTAGTTGACTAAGAAATCATCCATTGACCATTATAATGAAGGGTAAAAAAGCCTTTTTATATTGTTTAATTTAAAATTATATAACAAAAATAAAAATTAAAGGCTTAATTTCATTAATGGTCACCAAAGTTGCAATAGAATTTGAAAACAATCAGTGAAGTTTTAATTTTGACCCAAAAAAAATTTGTAGGGATGCTCCCATCTTCCTCCTCCTTTCAAACCACCGCCACCACCTTTCCCAGCCTTTTCGGACCGTTGCTAGACCACCGTCGTTGCCATGCTGGAGTTCTGCAGGAAAAATGCTCAAAACACTAGTAGCAACTCATCAACCTCGCGAACCCAACAGTGTAAACGGTTTCACGATTGAAGCTCTAGCTGGAATCGCTGTTTGCAAGTCCGGTTTTCACACCCTATTTCCAATCAGATCTTCCTCTATCGTTGTCGGAATCTTATGACACTCTGGTCAAGTCTTCTCCTCGACGATGCGGTCTAGATAGTGGTGGTTTTGCCCCGTTGGTTGGCCGGAAATGAAGTTTGAAAAAATGTCTGAACCTTCTCCTTTCTTTTTTCTGGTTTGATCCTGCTTTCTCTCCTTTCGGCCGACTTCACTCCTCTTCTAGCTCCGTTTTTGGAGGTCTTGAGTTACTTCCTTACTACACTGGTCAGTCGGTGCGGTCTCTACCTCAAGCTTCTGGCCTTGGTCTAACCACATGAACCTTCTGGATTTTTGTACCATTGTTTAATCTTTAGCAGTCAGGACTGCAGGCTGGAAAGGTGGTGGTGGTGGTTAGAAAGGATGAGGAAGATGAGAGCGTCCTTGCAAATTTTTTTGGGGCCAAAATTAAAACTTCACTGACTGTTTGTAATACTATTGCAACTTTGGTGACCATTAGTGAAATTATGCTTTTAATTTTTGTTTTTGTTATATAATTTTAAATTAAACAATGTGAAAAGACTTTTTTACCCTTCATTATAATGGTCAATTGATGATTCTTAGTCTACTAACAAATTTTTTTACGGTAGGGACTTTTTTTTTTCAAAACAAGGTGAAGTTGGGGATAAAATTGCCAAAAAACGTAGGTAGAGATGATATTCGCAAGAGAGTCCAAAGGTAGGGATATTTTGCGCTAATTACCCTCAAATATATATCCAAAAGGGAACAAATGCTAATCATGAATTATGAATTCTAGAGAGGGTAATTGGCGCAATTGGTAGGGACCTTTCACGCTTCTTGTGGAATTCGTCTCAACATTTAGTTTTTTGGTCAATTCATCCTTACTGATAAGTGTATTTTGTAAACTTATCTTAATCGTTAAACTAGAGTATTTGTTATTGATTTTAATGAGTTATAGCTTAATTTAATTATATTTTATGTATTAGGTGAAATTCGACGCGAAATGAAGGAATCAAAGGAAATTTGCAGCAAAATCGAGCTAAAATGAGATACCTCAAAGTTCGGGAACTTAAATGCAAAATTTCAAAAAGATTACTCTAACCAATTGTATGCTCTCACATGATGCTAAAGATTCAATTGGAAGAGTTGGAAACTAAATTGGGTGAGATAAATGCAAACGGACAAAAACGGAAGAATTCTAGCCGAACAAGTTATTCTCAAAATTTTCAGCTTCGTATTAATGCCCATGTTTCATCCCATAAACGTTCGAATTTGTAAATGTCTTTTCCAGATGAATTGTAGCCCTTTGAGTCAGATTTCCACATAATTTTGAATCACGTCGATCGAACATTGGACGAAGAAGTTACGATGAAATTATCGACTACAGGTCGGAGGAAAAGTTTGTTGTGCGTCCAAGGAAGAGAGTTCAAAATCCGATTTTCTACATGATTTCAATTGATTTAGCAATCCATTATGCACAAGTATGGGCACAAAGACTAGAAACAAATTAATGGATAAAATTGTGGAAAAGAAAAGATAAGATCAATAGTGGATGGGAACAATTCATGATGGAAGAGAAAAATTCTTGCAAATGGACATTATCTTATCATAAAGGAGATGTTATTTTTCACTCTATAAATAGCAAGGAAAAATGAAGGAGAAGACACCTCTTACATAGACTTCTTGTATACTACAACAAGGAGAAGAAAACAAGCTTTGTGAGAATTCAATAGAGGAATTTACAGCAATTCTCATCACTAAGCTTTCTTTACTCTTTTGTATTTTTCTCATGCTTGTATTTCTTATACTTGATGTTTACATTATATATAACATGAGTAGCTAAATTCACCTTTGATTGAGGAAGAAGTTGAAGCATCTAGACATGGGTTCTAGTTTATAAAAACTAAGTTCATTTCATTAAATATTTTGATTGTGTTTGCATTCCATTGATTTCATGTCAGATTGTTCTTTCTTTATTTCTTTGGAGGCCTACTAAGTAATAGAGTTAGAATAATTAATGTTATATTTTTGTTCTTAATCCATAATTGTTAAGTTACCAAGATAATTTGTAACAAATGCAAAAATGATTTGAACCGAGCGAATCTCTATTTTGCATGTGGTACGTGACCTAGCTTAAATAAATTGAGATTATGAGTTTGTTTCCTTGAATAACCTATCCTTAAGAGTTTAATCTTTCAATTAATTAAATTTAGAGAGATTATTTTATATTGTTAATTGGAAAGAAAGTGGATAGAGAGCTTGTTCTATCCAACGACTAAGTAAAAAGGATTCCGATTAGCCGAGTTTGTGTGCTTTTTGAGGGTTATTACAATTTATATATTTTATTGAAATGAATTTGTTTATTTATTATGACATAATGTCTAGATGTGGATATTAATTCCTCAATCATATTTTTTATGCACTTTACAAATTTACTTGTTTCACTATTTGTACATCTTTTGCAATTTACTTATTTTATTGTGACAACAAAAACACCCCCCAATTTCAACAATCAATTAATTCAAACTATCACAATCTCTGTGGAAGAATGACTCTTACTTTCTATTATACTTCACAACGTCAAAAACTAAAAAAGATTTGTTACTAATCTTCTTCCCAACTTCATTTCCTTCCCACTATACCCCATAGGTCAGTATATATCATTCTAAGGCTTTGATTAGAAGATTGAGGTGAGATAGGTGCTCCTCTTACCAAAGAGCAGAGAGTTTGGTTTTTCCTCTTGAACTATTCTTTTCTTCATACCATCGACTGGGAGGCTGTTAGATAGTAACTTTAACAAGATCATTTCCTGTGGCCATTTTTGCAGGCCAATTGACATCAACTGTTTCAATGAACGGCTGAAAGCATATCAATATACACTACTTTGGACTTATGTCAAAATCTTGTTGAAGCAGAGGGTGCAATAACAAAACCGCCCTCATAATAGCGTACACAAATCTAAGCTCTTCATGCATAGGATTTCTAAACTGAATCTCACCAAACTCTGTACATCGAATAACATCAATAACAAGAAATCGATTTTCACCGAACACCTCTAAAAACAATGATTTGATCATTCTCTTGTTCGAAGGAAACATCATGGACTCCACTTCATAAGTCACCCTCAGAAAGCTCTGCATTTGGAACTCTAATCGTCTCTCATGAGCATGTCATTTTCTTTGCATCAATTTCAAACCCAAATATGTGAAACCCTAAATCTCCACCAATAAATTAAATACACAGAAATGATTGTTTTCTACCATACCAATCTAAATCCTTTCTTGCATTAACACCAAAAGATGCCCCCAGGCGCAATTATAGCAATTGAAAAAATAAAGAGGATTTAATTGAACTGAGCGGTTATGAATGGGGTTGGGAAGAAAATAAACAGTAACAAATATTTTTTGTTTTTTTTTGTTTTTTTTGTTTTTCTTCTTTTAGATCATTTTAAATTAAATAATAGGAAATGACTCGTTTGCCCTTCATTAAAATAGTCAATAGGTGATTTTTAGGTCAACTAACGGATTTTAGGATGGAATTAGACGGTGAGGACGTTTTTAGCAAGAAAAGGTGAAGGTAAGGGTGAATTTTCCAAAAAAACAAACGTTGGGACGAATTCCACAAGATGTGTGAAAGGTAGGGACCAATTACTTTAATTACCCTTCTAGAAATTGCAAGAATTATCTTATCTATGCATTGGCGAGTCCAATAGCCACTTCACCTATATGTAAATAATTTTATTTTATTTTATTTTATTTTTGGATTATGAGCCTCGGTAAAAATTTTTTTTTCACCTAAATTTTTAAATTTAATTTCAACCATCTATTTTTAGTCAAGGCAATCGTTTTTTTTATTTTTCGAACATTTTTAAACCACTCATTCATCAAAAAATCACAAAAATCTGTAAAAATCATATTACCAAGCTCTAGGTTTTTTATTTTTATTTTTTGTTTGAAATATTGTACCCAATGTTAACCAATAAATGCTCAACATCTATTCGTGTCTATAAAGACAGGCCAATCTGTGAATATGTACTAGGGAAAAAACAAGTGGCGCAAACTGTGCGCAAGAAATATATCCTTATATACCTATCCCTATCCCTACTATATATAAAGCTCACTTCAAATTCACTATTCCTAAGGACCAAAAATAGCACTTTTAGGCTAAAAAGGATGAAACTCGTTAGCACTTTTTCCTTAAACCCGTTTTTTACCTTATCGTATGTGTCTTGTACCCGAAATGTGACGCATTGGGTCACCAGTGAAGGCCCAATAAGGGTCCACAAACTTTTAGCCTATGATTATAAGTTCAAGGCATTCCCCTGGGCCAATAGTTGAGGTGGAAGGGCACAGGAGCCCCTCTGGCCAAACTGGTTTGTGTCTAGTAGAGGAGCTTTATGCTTAGTCGAGGTGTTTACGGTAGCACCTCGGATGTAAGGATGGTACAAGGCATGAAGTCAGAGATGTGACATTGCCTTTACCAAGATGTGACAGACGCCCATCCCCTATGAAATATAGCAATGATTACGGTCAAAAAGCAAGGTTGTCACCTCCAAGAGCTAGGGTGAAGACAAGTGAAAAGTATGCCATGTGTCATGATCCGAAACAGCGAGTTTCTCTATACATATGGCACTCCTCCCGCCTGATAAAGGGTTAGCAATTTCATACTCTTAACGAAGGATTTTTCTCTCACTCCCTTTTCTCTCTTTTACGCACTTATATTTCCCGTACTCAAATTATATTTGTTGAAAATGAGCACTGACTTTGGCATCGGAGTGCAAACGGGAGCCACCTCGGCCCCCTTTGCAAACTGATTGTTTGTCACAGTGTGTAGGAGATCCACGTGTTCAAAAGGGAGGAGCTGAGACGTGTGGGTCCAAGGTCCAGCCGGATTTTGTGGTCAACATTTTGGCGCCGTCTGTGGGAAACCATACTACTAACCACTAAAACGCATGATAAAAAGCCACACATAGAAAGGAAGTCCTAAAAAAGGGCGAGTAACCTCTTGCAAAAGAGCGGAGAACTGCAAGGACTTTGAAATATAAGTTTAGTACTCTTGGAAAAGCCGTAAAGCTTTGAAATATAAGTTTAGTACCCTGAAAAAGGGGTAAAGCTTTGAAATATAAGTTTAGTACCCTTGAAAAAGGCGTAAAGCTTTGAAATATAAGTTTGGTAACCTTGAAAAAGGTAAAGAGCTTTGAAATATAAGTTTGGTAACCTTGAAAAAGGTAAAAAGCTTTGAAACATAAGTTTATTCGCCTTGAAAAAGGCTTAAAACTTTGAAACACAAGTTTGTTCACCTTGAAAAAGGCGTATGACTTTGAAATATAAGTTTAACAACCTTGAAAAAGGCTCGGAGCATTGAGATAAAAGTCCATCTATCCTTGAAAGATAAACTAAAACCAAGAAATTTCTCTGAAACATGAACGAAAGCGATGGTGATATTAACCCTCGTAGGGAAAGAAATGGCCAGCACAGCGAGGAGGAGGTTCCTCAAGGACCTCATGAGAACGCTAATGAGGGAGTGGCACAACCTAACCCGCCACGCCGACACCGTAATCGCCGCATGTTGCGAGACATAACTCGCATGGCGACCCAAATGGTAGAAATGCAGAAGCAGCAGATAGAACAGACTGCTGCGATGAATGCCTACATGGCTAGAGGGTATGTTGTGAATGAGCCCATGATGCCTTCGCGATACCCACAACCACATTACTCACCATCCGATGCGGCCACTGTCTCGTATTATTATCAAGATCCACAGGCATATGCCGAGGTGGAATTCGAGCCCTTCTACGAGAAGGCCCGGAGCATGAAGCACATGAAGAACAAAATCCACTCCTAGCTAGAGACAGGGAGGCTTTTCCCGAAAAATCTGGCAGTGTCTTCAGCCGAATAGGAGGGTTATTCCGGGGCAAGCGACGAGGGCAAACTGATCAAGGTCAGCACAATGCAGTGGAGCCTAGAAATAGGCAGGAGCGACGGCTGAAGAAGCCTTGTCACAGAGTCAAATGCATAGGGACCAACATGGTATGGGAGAAAAAAGGTTGGCCCCCACACATGAGCCTAGGAATGGGCAAGAAAGAAGAGCCGAAGCAGTTCGGACAAAATCTCGTAACGAGTTATCGACCCACAAAAGGCTAAACTACGGCCACGTTTTGCCATCACAAAGGCAGGAGTACGCTCCGTCGCTCTATGACCAATACCATGATCCAATGTATTCCGGTCATGACGAGAACAGTGAACTACCCTCATACGAGCTGGATGACGAAGAGGAAATAAGCCCCTTCACAGAGGGCCTCCGTAGGTGCCCCGTGCCTCATGACTTTGAAATGCCAAAAATAGCAAAATATTCTGGCCGAGGTGACCCTGACGATCACCTGTTAAATTATCGCGCCAGCATGGAAATAGCCGGAGCCACCCCGTCACTGAAATGCAAAGCCTTTGCTTTAACCCTTGAGGGAAGTGCGATACGATGGTACAAAAAACTCCCTCCTGGTAGCATCCACAGTTGGAGAGATCTGAAAACAGCCTTTAAAAATGGCTTTGTTTCCTCCAGGCCTGGCTAGCTCCCACTCCAACGCCTTCAGGATCTGAGGCAAGGAAGGGACGAATCTCTGAAAAGTTACCTAGCTCGGTTTAATGAAGAGATGCACATTTGTGAAAATATCACTGAGGCAGAGATGTTTTCCGCTTTGAAAGGGGGGGCCAGATATGACGAGCATGTTTTGGAGGGATGTCCGAAGTAGGAAACCGAGGGATTACAATGCTCTAATAGACCTTATGAAGGAGGAAATTGTATCGGAAGAAATGGCTAGGGCCAGAGACAACCACCCTCAAGGGAGATACAATCTTGGGTATTTCAATGAAGCAATCCCCAAGAAAGTAGGAAACAAGGATAGGATCGATGGCAACAGAGGTGGAGCGCCACGTCCGTTTTCGGGGACAGGGTCTAGCTATGCAGCAGATATCACGGAAGCTATCCCCTACTTGCACTCCAACACTCCTTCCCAAAATCCTCCCACGGCTCAAGGAAGGGTGGAAAGTAGCCGAAGTGGAAAACATCCCATGATTGGGGCTTACTGCGCCTACCACAGATATTACGGTCACACAACAGAAGATTGCAGGGAAATCCACATGTTAGCTGACCAAAAGGCATAGGGAAGAAGGGGAAGTGACTTCTCCCTCAACACGATGAGAACTCAAAAATCCGGTGGCCAGAAGTTCAACCGAGCTGACAGGAGAGCTCTATGGAAAAACTCGACTAAAGAGAGGATTGACAATCATCAGAGAGATAGGAACAAGGGCCAGGAAACCGCCTCTGCGCATGCTAAAGATACACGGGAGCCACCTTTGCCCGTGGCCGACTAAAAATATCGCAAGTGTACGATATCGCTAACAAGTAGTAAAAGTGGACTTTTGAGTCCGAGTTGTCGATCCCACGAGGACTATTTATTCGTTATCGATTTACTTTGATTCAATAGAATTCCAAAACTAAAAACAAAAATTAACTAAGAAAATAAAATACCGAACAATCCAAAAACGACAATAAAATTGAGAATCAATTAAATAAACAAATCAATTAAAATGAAAATAACAAATTAAACTAAAAACAATTAACGAAAAGCAAGAAATAAAATGGTGTATTTTGAACAATTGAATGAATATCGGGACTAACGATTTCGAAATAACGTTCTAGCTTAATTTCTCATCTCAAGTTATTTTCTAAAAATTGTATTTGGTCGAATTCACGCATATATCTAATTTACCTCTCTCGAGTTCAAATTAGACCTATTTAACTAAGTCAACCATGTATCTCTACAGCGGGTCAGAGTTCTCCTTAGCTAAATGCATTAAATTTCCTAGGAATTCCTAAGTGACCACATGCAACCACAAATTCATATCTCTATCTTTTTGTTGAAATTTACTAATTTTATTACGTGATCTAATTGTTAACTCACCTCTCGGATTATGAAAACAACCATTAATTCATGAATTGATGATCAAGCAACTCAAGCATTAAACACAATAATAAAATCAATACATAAATATCAAAGCACCAACTTGAGAATTAAAATCAAACAAGAAACATTAAATCTAAATCGTTAATCCCGATTATAAAATTTAGCTACGCATGTTTGTCAAATCAAAAGCAATAAATAATAAAAATAAAATCCGAAGTTTGAAGTGATCAAGAATTAGCATCTTCTCCTACTTCCAAAATCACCAAAGCCGTGCAACCTCAATTTTTGTCCCCACAATTGCCACCAATTTTTGTGTGTATATATGTATGTCTCACCCTTTTTTTTTTTCACTACCTGCCAACCACAATTCCAAATGTTGCTGCCAACACAAGTTAATTCCACCACTTTATCACAATTGACTTCTCCCTTTGATCAACCCCCCAGAATGCACATATTCCAATTCCTACCGTACACCATGCTGTCAATGTATATGTATATCTTCTGCACTAACTCCAGCAATTTGTTTTACACCAAACCAGCCGTGTATGTATATGTATCTCTTATCCCTCAACTTCAATGCAATGGCCGACCACAATTCCAAACCAAAGCTGCCTTCTTTATATATATATATATATATATATATATTCTGCCCTCAAATAAATCCCAGCCGGCTGCTTTGTTTTTTGTATTCCACCAAGATTTCCACTCTCAGCCTACCTACCTACCTACCTACCTCTCTCTCTCTCTCTCTCTCTCTCTCTCTCTCTCTCGTTTTTGACCCCTCACGGCTGCTCCCCCTGTCTCTCCTCAGTAGAGGTGTCAATCCGGGTGGTCCGGGCCGGGTCGGCCTGCCAACATAAAAGCCCGGTAACGGCCGGCTTGAAAAAAAGCCCGCCTGCTGCGGGTTACGGGCCGGTTACGGGTCAGTCCAAAAATTTTGAACTACAACCCAGGCCCGCCCGCTGGCCCATCCGGGTCGAGCCCATGCGGGTCGCGGTTTGTTCTGATTTGGCCCGTATGAATAAAAATATAGATTTTTTCATATTTATAGCAATTTTTATAAAATATTTACATAGAATTTAAAATTATATTTTATGTTATATGAATTGCCTCTAAATTTGCAAATTTAAATAAAACATAAACAAATAACAATTAAATGTTAAATATATTTCTAATTACTATTATCAAAGAATATTATGTTTTTTAGCTATTAGGGAGAAAAAAATAAGATTTTGCTTTAAAAGTTGTATTAGAGTTTGTAGAAGAAGGGAGATTTTCAATATTATTATATTTAATGAAAACGGTGTTTTTTTTTTTCACGGGCCAGCGGGTTAACCGCGGCCCGCCCAGGTTTGACCATCGAAACTCGCGGTTTACAACTTCTTGACCCGTGAACCGCCGGCACGGGTCACGGGTCGGCCTGCGGTCCCGAGTCGATCCCGGGCCAGTTTTCACGGGTCTGGTCGGCCCGTCCGTCTTGACACCTCTACTCCTCAGGTGCTGTGTATATATATGTATATCATCACCAGCCGAGCCCTAGTTTTTTCTAAGTGGAGTCCAATGCATATAATAATCCAATAAAGCCCAATTAGATTGCAATTTGCATTAATTCACTATTAATGCTTTTAGCCTCAATTCTTCAACATAAGATAAGTTAGTCCTTGAATTTTAGCATGTCTTCTATTAAGCACCACTTTGATTCTTGAATAATTTCACCAACTTTCAAATTGTATGATTTCGCACTAATTATTATCCAATTGTTGTGTGATTGCTTCAATTCCTCATTTTCTTGGTGTTGGGATAAAAACTTGAAATAATAATAATATACACAAACTAAGTAGAATTTATTCAAGAAAAACAAAATAATATCCTACTTTCGAAAGATAAATAAGTGTATAAAATACACTTACCATCGACCTTCCTATCCGTGAAATCGATACAATACTGGGAGGCCACCACCCAGGTGGGAGCACAAACAACTCCCAAAAGAGGTATATCAGAGAGGCCAAGCAGCCCGTCAACGTGAATTACCATATCCATTCACATCCTGTTGGGATGCCTCGGACAGAATCTATCACATTCACCCAAGACGATGCCATTGGAGTACACTTCCCACACAATGATGCATTGGTTATCAGGATAGTGGTGGCTTGGAATGGGCTGTCACGGATGATGGTGGATGATGGTGCCTCGGTAAATGTGATTTACGGGGTAACTTTCGATAAAATGGGGATCAGTACTCCATTCATTCCAGTCCCGGATCCAATATATGGATTCACGGGGGACAGCATAACCCCCAGAGGATCCATAACCCTTATGACTGAAGTAGGGCAAGCACCAACTCTCTCCAGAATCCTTATGGAATTCTTGGTTGTTGACAAAATCTCCTCCTATCATGGTTCAATTGGGAGGCCAGGTCTCATTGACTTGGGAGCTGCAACGCATACAAAATACATTTGTATGAAATTCCCCATGGAGCATGGTGTTGCAATTGTAAGGGGGGAGTCAAACTGAATCACAGGCCTGTAACACAAACGCAATCCGAAAATTTCAGGACCGAAGCTTGAACATGATTAGCGATGTGGCAATGGTAGAAGCCGCTCCAGACCCTGAAAGATTGGGTGGAGGACCCTCAGAAATGGAGGATGTTTTAATGACGCCGGAAGAAGATCTGGCAGATCTGGACCCACGAATGGCAGGGAGCAGCTACTCCACTCCGGCTGAAAGGTTAGAATGCTTCGGTGTAGATCCACTTGATCCAATCAAGGAATTGCAGATCAGATTGGATTCGCTGATTGAATGCAAAAGTCAATTGAAGAGCTTCTTACTTGAAAACCTCGATGTATTCGCTTGGAAGCACGGTGACATGATTGTGATCGATCCTAAAGAGGCCTGTCATAGACTCCAACTTGATCCCCGAAGTCCTGGGCATAGGCAAAAGAGAAGACCTATGAGTTCTGACAAGTATGAGGCCTTGAAAGACGAGGTCACGAAGCTATTGAAAAATGGCTACATTAGAGAGTCCCGCTACCCGAAGTGGGTATCAAACCCTGTTTTGGTACCAAAACACAATGGGAAACTGAGGGTATGTATTGATTTCTCAAACTTGAACCAGGCGTGTCCCAAAGATAGTTTTCCAGTACCCCGAATTGATCAATTAGTTGAATCCACCGCTGGGCATGAGATGCTGAGCTTCATGGACGCCTTACGCCTACTCCGGTTACAATCAAATCCCCATGCATGAATCAGATGAGGAGCATACCTCGTTTATTACGGATAGGGGACTCTACTGTTACAAAGCTATGCCATTTGGCTTGAAAAATGCTGGAGCTACCTACCAAAGGCTGGTAAATCGCATGTTTTCAGAACAATTGGGGAACACCATGGAGGTATATGTTGATGATATGCTGGTCAAAAGCATGGTCACCACGGATCATATTCGCCATTTTTCAGAGGCCTTCGGTGTTTTGAGGAAATATCGAATGAAGCTCAACCCAGCGAAGTGCGCTTTTGGGGTAGCATCGAGAAAATTCCTCGGATTCATGGTGAATAAAAGAGGGATCGAAACCAATCCTGACAAAATCAATGCCTTGTTAAACATGCAATCACCTCGGAATCCAAAAGAAGTGCAAAGCTTAACGGGGAGAATTGCGGCCCTAAATCGGTTCGTTTCCAAGCCCACTGACAAATGCTTGCCGTTCTTTAAGGTCTTGAAGGGAGGGAAGCAATTTCATTGGACGTCGGAATGTGAACGTGCCTTTGCCGATCTGAAAGCATTCTTGGGACGGGCCCCATTACTATCGAAACCAAAGGTTGGTAAACCTCTCTACTTGTATTTGATCGTATCAAAAGAGGCAGTTAGCTCGGTATTGATCAGAGAGGAGGAGGGGAATCAGTTCCCGGTCTATTATGTGAGCAAAGCCATGCTGGATGCTGAGACACGTTACCCAGACATGGAAAAACTTGCTCTCTCGTTGATCATAGCCTCTCGTAAACTTCGTCCCTACTTTCAGTCACCCTCCATACGTGTGCTCACAAACTTTCCTATGAGACAGGTGTTGCAAAAACCAGATGTATCAGGGAGGTTAATGAAGTGGGACCTACATTATGAGCCTCGGACCGCTGTAAAGGGTCAAGCGCTGGCGGATTTCATAGTCGAATTCACACATCCACCGGAGGTTGAGATGATTGATAACACGGATGATAGCCGAGAGTGGAAATTGTTCGTTGATGGGTCCTCGGCTGAGGGACGATCCGGTGCGGGTATATTGCTAATAAGCCCATAGCGATTCAAACTACACAGTGCGATCTGCTTTGACTTTAAAGCCTCAAAAATTGTTGCTGAATACGAGGTGTGATTATCTGGGCTAAGACTTGCGTAAGCTTTGAAGATTAAGTCCATAGTGGCGAATAGTGATTCGCAGCTCGTTGTGAGCCAATTTAATGGACAATTTTCTGCCAAAGAACCAGTTATGGTCGCTTACTTGAAGAAAGTAAGAGATTTGGCTGTGCACTTCAAAAAGATGGAGTTACAACACATTCCCAGAACCGAGAATTCCAACACCGATGCTTTGTCCAAATTAGCAAGTAGCAGTGATTCAGAGCTCCACAATCTGATCCCAGTTGAGCACATGTTGACTTCTTCTATTGAGCTGGGACCGGAGATTTTGGAGATAGAAGAGGAAGAATCCTGGATGAATCCCCTGATAGCATATTTGAAGCATCAGACAGTACTAAACGAGCCGATGGCAGCTTGGAAGTTGCAAAGATACGCTGCGAATTTTGTACTCTTGGATGACCTACTTTATAAACGGAGTTACACTTCCCCTTTACTGAGATGTGTGGGGGCAGAGGAAGGACGGTATGTAATGAGAGAAATCCATGAGGGCATATGTGGCAACCATGCCGGGGCGTTATCACTAGCTCGAAAAGCCCTCAAACAGAGATATTTTTGGCCTACTATGCGAAAGGACTCCCATGACTTCATGCGCAAGTGCGATAAATGCCAAAGACACGAAACCATACCACATCAACCGCATCACAAGCTAACTGTGGTGACTAGCACTTGGCCTTTTGCAAAGTGGGGGGGTTGATATTATTGGTCCTATGCCTAGGGGTGCTGGTAACAATTGCTTTGCGATAGTGGCAATTGATTACTTCACAAAGTGGGTCGAAGCGGAACCTTTGATGAGAATCACCGAGGCCAACACCACCAAGTTCATTTGGAAGAATGTCATATGCCGGTTCGGAATACTACACTCACTAGTTAGTGATAATGCGAAACAGTTAAAAAACAGAAGCGTCGATGAGTTGTGCGACGATTTGGGAATTAAGAAACTGTTCTCATCTCCACATCACCCACAGGCCAACGGACAAGTCGAAGCTGTGAACAAGACCATAAAAAATACCCTGAAAAGGAAGTTGGAATCCAAAAAAGGCGCATGGGTAGATGAACTCCCACAAGTACTATGGGCGCTTCGAACCACCTCGCACACTACTACTGGTGAAACACCTTTCTCATTGGCATATGGAACCGAGGCGGTATGTCCCGTTGAAATTGTAATCCCTTCGCTTCGTCAAATTCATTACGATGAAGTGAGAAACGAAGAAGCACAAAGGGGCAGTTTGGATTTCCTCATGGAAAAAGGGAGTGATTCCCAAGTGGTGATGACCAGGTACCAGAAAAAAGATGGCTCGATACTACAACAAAAGAGTGAAAAGTCGACGCTTTAATGTTAGGGACTTAGTCCTCAAAAAGGTTCTTCCTTCAACTCAGGAACCAGGAGTAGGGACTTTAGGTCCTAAATGGGAAGGCCCTTACAAAGTCTTTGCCGAGGTGGTACCCAAAACGTACATGATCGAGGACCTATCTGGTGTACCTCTATGTAATCCTTGGAACACGGACCACCTTCGTAGTTATTTTCAATGAATCAAATTCCTCCTCGATGATTGCAGCATTATCATATGATTTTATAAAATCATAGGCGAAGTACGTTGAAGATTATACCAATTACTAATTAGATAAACATAATGGATAAACACAAATTCCAAGATTATTTTGGTTATAACACCATACATCCACGCTATGCATGAAATTTGTTAAAAATAAGGGACTCTTATAAGCCCACACAGCGATCTCTGCGTAAGAAGTGAGTGTGTTAGCACCATAAAAGGGGGTTCATACAAATTTGTTTGCATAGGTCTTACAAAGGGTGATTTAGATATGTTCAAATGTTTTTCAAAATCAGATCTATCTGGTAAGTATGAATACCTCAAACCACTCAGATCTGAGGGACTATCTACATATAACCGTGCAATAAGTGCAATACATTTAAAAGATATATGCGGATTGGAAGCATTCAAACTTAATTAAATGTTGTCATATAAACTAAAACTTGTGAACTGCACAATTAATATCTTCGTACATACGACATTTGCAAAACGTTTGTGTTTGGAAGCATCCGCACTTAAACAAATAAGGACATGCAAACTAAGGCATTAAACTCAACATGGAAAATCATCGCATTTGCAAAGGAAAAATATATACAAATTGAATGAATGTTACATTTACAATATCAGGTGCCGTGACACTTACAAAAACAACAACAACAAAAACAGAAGAAAGAAATTACAATAGAAAGGTAGGTAACAAATAGGATCACGGCGGAGTGACATCCTCTGAAGAGCCTTTGTCTTGAGGTTCGGAGTACAGGGGTTCGATAGAGGACAGATCCAGGGTTGGGAAAGCTTCTTTCACGTCACCCAAAGCCATCCTGGCCCCTATGTTTCCAAAAACCCTCTGCATGGCCTCATATTCTGGGGTCTCTTCAAAAGTGTCTTTGAAGTTCTGGATAGCCTCAGATACTTTGGCGCTTAAAGCATTCTCCACCCGTGTCGTGACAGTCTGCTCCAGAACCTCTGTAATCCTTGTTTGCATGTGTCGTTCTAAAGAGGAAAGGTCCTCCTCCGCCTTTGCCTTCGCCTCCAGCTTCCTCCCCAATTTTTCGTTAGCTGCTGCCACCTCAGGTTCCAGCTTGGACTTGGTTGCGTTAGCGGCGGTCAAAGCCTCAGATGTGATAGACTGTGCACGGTTGGAGTCATCTAGTTTCTTGCACAAAGCCGCCACGTCTGACTCGGAGGATTGGAGGTCGTGTTTTAACTTATCATTATCCTCCTGGAGGCGCTTAGCGTGGCCCTCTCCTCGGAGGAAGATTTGCGGGCTATAGACTGCTGAGCTTTGAGTTCGTTAATTTCCTTCAGCATATTGTCTGCATGCCGGAGAGCAGTCTTAGCGTTTTTCTTATCCCGCTGTGCCTCCTCCACGGAGGACTCCACCTCGTCAATAAGGGCTAGCGCTCTGGCGTTAACTGCTTTGGCGGGGAGCAGCTTCCGGGACGGGCTGGCACTGGAAGAAAAGGCAGACCAGCCCTCAGTCCAAAATTGTTCAGTAATTAGTGCGGCCCGGGCAGGAGGAGAACTGGGAGAGTCAAACAGTGAAGGACTGAAGGTGACATCTCTAGGGAGAATACTGATTTTAATACTCTTGAGCTCTTCTGCCCCCTCCGGTGTCACTTCATAAGCCAAGTTTGGAATGGGCACAGACGGCTCGTCCTCCAAATCTTCAAACACTGGTGACAGAGGTGCCGAGGTGGATTCCTTACCCTTACCCCTCTTTAGCCTCTTCAAGGGAGCGAGATCCTCCTCGGATACACGCTCAGGAATATCCTCGGAGAAGGAGTATGGCGCAGAAGCATCATTAGCCTCCCTCTCCCTCTTAGAGCCCCCTATCGGACCTCTTCCCTTTCCCCTTTCTGGGGACTCCTTTAGAATCAGCCCCCTTTTCTATGCTGGGCTGCTGGGGACCCACTGGCAGCAGAATGGGTGGTGGCGGTAAAGCTGGAAGAGGACCCTGAAGTTGGGCTGTAGACGCCTCGGACACCTCCTTCGCCACCCCAACTTGCAGGTTGGCCAGTACCGTTTTCTGTTTCCTTTCAACTTCACTGTCATGGCGAAGGGCAGGAGGGATCTTCTTAGCCATGAGACCCTTTAGAGAAATTTTTGGGAATTCCTTGAAACCTAGCAAGAAAAGAAGGAAAATGAGGTTATGAACAGGAAAAAACACAAGGCATAACAACTATAGGGAAACGAACTTGCTCATGGCTTGCATAAGACCATGCTTAACAAACAATTTGTTATGTTGGATGACCCATTGGAAAGTGCCCTTGTAAGCAAACAAGCGCCGTACTGCCGCTAGGTCTGCGTCAGGAAGAAGGCGGGCAAAAGTGTCCCCTGTCATGAACCAATAACATGTTAGGAAGCAGTCAAGGAAAGTGAATAGGAATTAAAAAGCAAAAGACGCGTGACACTTAAAGACCCTGAAACAAGTACAAGACTCACTAGGTAGGGAAAGAGTTCGGGGAACTGTAATATCTGGACTAGGGTCCACAGGGGAGCTCTGCCACTCCCCAGCAACCCAGAACCACTGGCTCCTCCAGTTCTTTATTGAGGTTGTGTGACTGGTGATAACAGGAGGATACGAGCCCCTGGGAGACAGGTAATACCAATCCTTAACATCCGACCTCATGTCTCTTTCCCTTCTAACTGATTTCTTCAAAGTGTAGAAGGTATGAATGATGTGCAATGAGATGGGATGGTCAGGGTTGACCTCTTGCCACACTAACCAAGTACCCACGGCCTGTTGTTGAGTGCATTTTACATGCACATTTCATATATTTTTTGTGGCACTTTTTGAGTAATTTGGACAAATATCTATTTAATTGTGCATATTTTGTGGTTAAATAGGTTCAACAATCAACTTCATGGAGAAAGCACGAGAAAGGAGCTAAATGAATGAATAATTGAAGAAATTGAGGAGAAAAGAGTCAAATCCTACAAAGAGTCAAAGTTTGGGGACCAAATTGTCACTCCCGAAAAGTGGTGGATCGCATGTACAATTGATCGAAGGACTAAATTGCAAGTTTCCAAAGTTGACGGACTCAAAGGCACTTTTGAAAGGGCTCAACTGAAAGAGATCAGAAACTTTGGGGATCAAGTTGATCTACACTGAAAGTTGGAGGACCCAATTGTTGATCATTGAAAGACGGAGCTACCAGATGAACCACGCGATCGCGTGGCTATTACAAGTCGTGTTTTTCAAGATAGGCCAAAAATCCAACTCGAGACTCACAAGGCCAACCACGCGATTGCGAGGCAGTCAACCACGCGATCGCGTGGTCAAAATATAGAGCGATAATCTGGGCCGACCCGGTGCGACCCGGTTCGGCCCAAATGCTGTTATACGCGGATCTAGCGATTTTGGGGGTTTTTGAAGTGGTTTTGGCTAATTTTTGAAGCACTTTTTCCCTCATTTTAAAGCAAGAAACCCTAGCTCTCTTTCTCTCTTTGATTTTTCTTGATTTTCTCTTGTAATTTCCTTTTGTTTTTGTATAGTTTTGTTGATGAATGTTGATTTGAGGGAGAAATACCAACATTATTGTGGAAGAATAGTGATATTTTGAAGCAAGAATCTTTGGTGAACGGAAGTGTTTTTGCTTAATCTTCATATTTCTCTATTTATTTTACTTCATAGTTGAAATGATGTATTTAATTCTTACATTTTATTGTTATTTCACTATGGGCTAAACTATTTTGTGTTGGGATTATTGATGAAGCTTGACCTAGCTTAGTTGATTTTGATGCTTGTATTAAGAATTTAAGCTTTTTATTATCTTGTGCATTTATTGTTGTATTTATTGATTAGCATTTATTGTGACCACATTTATGCTTTTATTTCATGGAATGTACAATTATTGAGAAATTGTTGTGTAATTGGTGTGTTTTTAATCGACATATAGATATAATAGGTTAATTCCACTAATTAGGGCTGATTTCACTCGAGAGAGGTGATAAGTGTATTTTATACACTTATTTATCTGTCGAAATTAGGATATTATTTTGTTTTTCTCGAATAAATTCTATTTAGTTTGTGTTTATTTGTCATTATTTCAGGTTTTATCCCAAAATGAAGAAAAATGAGGAATTGAAGAAATTATACAAAAATTGGATGGAAAAACTCAAAAGTGGAGCAAATTGGAGAAAGTCAAGACTCAAGGATCTACTTATCATATATGGAAGAATTGAGTAACTTCAAGGACAATTTATTTTATTTGGGCTTAGGTTTAATTTGTGTATATATATATATATATACACACACACATGTTGCAAAAGAAACAAAGAGGGGGGAGCCGTAGGTCAGCCGAGTGAGGGAGGCGTAAGAAAATAGGTGAGCCCTGGGTTGAAAGAAAAAAAAAGACAGAGAGAGGGCGCAGCCGTGAAAGACAAAAAGAAAAGAGGGAGGTTGAGAAAGAGCAGCCGAGCCGGGAGGAATTCTGGGAAAAGAACACACAGCCGAGTGTGGTTAATTGGAAGAAAAAAGCCAAGATACATATATAGACAAAGAGGAGACAATTTTGGGTGTTTGCAGAGGTGAAGTCGGCTGGAATTAATTGAAGAATAAAGGCAGCCTGCTGTTATTAAATAAGAAACCGGCTGGGCAGTTTTTGGAGGCAGATTAGTGATACATATAGGAGAAGAACACGGCTAAGTGGAAGAATTAACTTATATACATTGGGGAGGAGCCGTGAGAGAGTTTAAAGGAGAGGTGCAGCTGAGATATAGATTGATACACACGGCTGATACATTGGAGATAAAAGATTGGGAACACATGGTGGTAATTGAGAATTATTCTTGGCTGATTGGAAACTAAACAGGAAGTGATCTTTGATATATATATATATATATATATATATATATATATATATATATATATATATATATATATATATATACACACATACATATGTTGGTTCAAATTTGTGTTGGAAGAATTAATTGGTTGGTTTGACTTTGTGGTGGAATTTGAGTGGAGTTGGCTGGAAAGCAACAAAGGCAGTACTTGGTAGAATTAATTGGTGATGCCAATTTTTCAACACTTCAAACTCCGGGTTTTATTTTCATTATTTATCTCTTTTTATTCCACAAACATGAATAGTTAAATTTTAATTCGGGATTGACGATATAGATTTAATGTTTTAGTTTGATTTTAATTCTCAAATTGGCACTTTATTTTCATGTATTGATTTTATTATTGAGTTTAATGCTTGAGTTACTTGATCACCAATTCATGAATTAATGGTTGTTTTCATAATCCGAGAGGTGAGTTAACAATTAGATCACGTAATAAAATCCGGCAATTTCAACAAAAAGATAGAGATATGAATTTGTGGTTGCTTGTGGTCAATTAGGAATTCCTAGGAAATTTAATGCATTTAGCTAAGGAGAACTCTGACCCCCTGTAGAGATACATGGTTGACTTAGTTAAATAGGCCTAATTTGAACTCGAGAGAGGTAAATTAGATATATGCGTGAATTCGACCAAATACAATTTTTAGAAAACAACTTGAGATGAGAAATTAAGCTAGAACGTTATTTCGAAATCGTTAGTCCCGATATTCATTCAATTGCTAGAAATCCTACCACTTTGTTTCTTGCTTATATTAATTGCTTTTAGTTTAATTTTCTATTTTCATTTTAATTGCATTATTTATTTCATTGATTTCCAATTACTTGTCGTTTTTGTTTTTATTATTCTACAAGTTATTTTCTTAGTTAGTTTTGGTTTTTTGTCTAGGAATTCTATATTCGAAGTAAATTTATAGCAAATTAAATAGTCCTCGTGGGATCGACAATTCGGACTCAAAAGTCCACTTTTATTACTTGTAGCGATATCGTACACTTGCGATATTATTTTTACCAACAAGAGGTAATTGGTCAAGCTTGGAAAATCGGGTCTAACATGATTAATGAATTGCATTTCTATGTGCTTGTGATAATTAAATTAGGTAATTGTCAAGTGGAATCAAGAATCCGAATACTCCTTTATCATCTATTCATCACCATTTTTCTAGTTATTTATTTACAATTGCAACTTTAATTCTAATACGAGAACATTCCCAATCAAATCTTTATTGTGTGTGTTTCTTGTTAAAATTAATTACAATAGAGTGTAGTTGAAATAGACAATCCTTTTGGGATCGATAAACCAGACTCAATTAGTCCACTATCACTTGTATGCGACTCGTGCACTTGCGGTGTGTTTCTAGCGAACACCTGTGTCCAGAAGTTGGGGGCCAGCTGGTAGGGGCACAGGTTATAGCTCCTAAGCAACGCCCTGAAGAAGGGGTGCAGGGGTAGCCTCATCCCGCAAGATAGAGCATCGTAGCATATGGCCGCTTGACCTGGAGGAGGGCTGTAAGGTCGGCAAGAAGATGTAGGGTGCACCAATTGAACCCCTTCTGGTATCCTGAATTTTTCCGAAGCCCCAGCCAAGTCAACCCTTCGGATTTCAGTAGTGATCTCGCTGCTCTCCCATGACTCTGGGTTTGGATCAGGATCAACGTGATAGCCCGAAACTTTGTTAACCTGATCGACCCAATCCTCCACTTGGGCGATCTCCTCTGCAGTCAGACTCAACTCTTCCCTATGTGCCCTAAACGGGGCCCTAACGATTAAACCGAGGTCCTGGTGACCTGAAGAAGAGCCTACCGCCTCTTCTCTCCCAAAATCCCTATCTCGTTTGCTCCGAAGCTCTCTCAAAGATGCCTCTTCCTCAGATGACAGATGAGCCATGTAGTTTTGATCTTTTTCTCCTTCGCAGTCAGAATCACTCAAATAAATTATGCCACTGATTTTCCTATCCTTCCTCCTAATCTGCTCCCTAAAGAAGCGGGAACTAAAAACTGATAAAGCTATGAGGCAGAAACCTCTGACAGGAATCGCCATTGCTAACATTTCCTGTGAACCCGTTCTCCCAAGTCTTTCCATTTTTTCTTAAAAATAAACAAGACTCATCGAGAGGAAAACAAAGTGCAAAATTTCAAACCCACAGTGAGAAACTAAAAATAGAAAAGTTTTGCAAATACAGAGACCAAGAGATTTACCTTCAAAGAACGAGCGCTTGAAATTGTACACTTGGAATGAGGAACTCGCCAATAAAAGCTGTGGAACGTTAAGGGCGGGTGCTGGGTAGAAAACCCTTGAAGAGAAGACTCGAAACTCGCAAGAAAGGGAAAACGATACAATCTTTCGTGAGAGTGTTGTTGCAAAGATTCTAAGAAAATGGTAAAGGGAAAATAATGAAACGAAGGAGGATTTATAGGGATCCTAATGATCTGGAATCCTTGGTTTTTGAGCCGTATGATTAATGTGATTAACTCATGCCCCTTGGGGAGTGGGCTAATAAGAGTGCCAGTTGTCGAAAGAAGGGATAAAAACGTTCAGCTACCACAGTGAGTACCACGCGCTGCAAAATGCCACTCCCATCACCTTTTATATTTCTTGGGAACCAACGTCAGTAGCCCCCCTTTCATTAAATGCGCCGTCTAAAAAACGCGCTAGTGCGATTCCAACCCTTATTTAGGAGGGAAATACGAAGTAGGAGGTCGGCCATAATATGGATCCGAACTTTCCATGAGAAATGCCATACCTGATCATAAAAAATAAAAAAAATCGCCGTGCTGCATAGCGATTCCCAGCGATTGAAAGCCGAAACAACTACAAAATATTGGATATAACAAATGATTAAACTTGAATAGAATTATTGCTACGAAATGATGGCAAATTCGATCCGCCCATAAATGATCACATCGGATTTGAGGGACTAGTGTTGAGATTGTACCCGAAATGTGACGCGTTGGGCCACCAGTGACGGCCCAATAAGGGTCCACGAACTTTTAGCCTATGACTAGAAGTTCAAGGCATCCCCCTGGGCCAATAGCCGAGGTGGAAGGGCACAGGAGCCCCTCCGTCCGAACTGGTTTGTGTCTAGCAGAGGCGCTTTATGCTTAGCCGAGGTGTTTACGGTAGCGCCTCGGATGTAAGGATGGGACAATGCATGAAGTCAGAGATGTGACACTGCCTTTACCAAGATGTGACAGGCGTCCATCCCCTATGAAATATAGTAATGATTACGGTCGAAAAGCAAGGTTGTCACCTCCAAGAGATAGGGTGAAGACAAGTGTAAAGTATGCCACGTGTCATGATCCGAAACAACGAGTTTCTCTATAAATATGGCACTCCTCCCGCCTGATAAATGGTTAGTGTTCGCTCAAAATAGTGTACCGCAAGCGCACGGGTCGCGTACAAGTAATAAAGTGTACTTTTTGAGTCCGGATTGTCGATCCCACGAGGAATGTTTACTTTAGATTATACAACTTTAATTAATTCAATTCTAACAACAAAGAGAAACACACAATTAAAAAGATGAATTTTTGGAAATTCTAAATTAAAGAAACTAATTTTAAACCGAATTAAAATAAGAAAAATGAAAGATAAAATAGTTGTGATTCATGATTTCACTTAACTCTTGCTTAAGTAATTTCTCAACACATGCAAATTAATAAATTACTCTTTTACAATGTTAGACCCGATTTTCCAAGCTTAGCTAATTACCTCTCTCGAGTGAAATTAACCCTAATCAATTGATCTAACCTACTATATCTCTATGTCGATTAAGGCCCAATCAATTGCATTAACTCTTTGTGAAAATAGCTCAATAGATCATCTAGGATTTAAGGTATATCTCTATCCTTAAAAAGAACCTAGAGCATTTGTTATTTGGTCTAAAATGCATAATATCTCTCGATTATCATACACTTCACAAAACATATATTTGGTGATCAATCAAACACATGGAATAATCTCAATAACAAACACACATGAAATAAGTTCAAAATTAATAAACAAACATTAAAATTACTTAAACTAAGTTAAGCTACATCAATCATCCCAACATAAAACAACTAGCCCATTATATAAATATTCCACAAAAGATAAGGTTTATGAAAATACATCACAAAATATAGAAATGAAGGATAAAAATACAAGAACAATGAAATACAACACTTCCCTTAATTTTTGCTCCAAGAATCTTTCAACAATGCTTTGTATTTCCACTTACTTCTTGCTTCTTTGATCCAATGGATCCTAGTAACTTAAAAACAAAACTAAACTACAAACTAATTTACAAACTAAATCAAAAACAAAGAAAAGAAAAAGAAAAGAAAAGAAAAGAAGAAGAAAGAAGAGAAAAAGAGGCTAGGGTTTTTAGAAAGTGAAAATTTGGGATCAAGTATGTGAAACCCTACTCAAAATGCCCAAAAATACCATTTTTTCGCGTAGATCCGCGTCCTTCCGTGTTTGGGCCGAACCGGGTCGCACCGGGTCGGCCCAGATTATCGCCCAATTTTTTGACCACGCGATCGCGTGGTTTAATGCCTCGCGATCACGTGGTGGACTTGAAAACTCTCGGGTTGGATTATAGGCTGACTTCGCGAACGCGACCTGGTCTAACCACGCAATCGCGTGGTTCACCTGGCAGCTTTATTCTTCCATGATTGCAATTTGGTCCTCCATCTTCTGGTCTTCTTCAATTTAGTCCTCGCATTTTGACTTTTATTACAAATATGCCCTTGCAATTTTTGCAAATTAGGTCCTCCGTCTTTCTGAGATATTGCAATTAAGTCCCCGAACTTTTGATTTCAATTAGGTCATTGGACATCAAATTTGCTCCTCTTTTAGCCTGATTGCACTACAATTTTGTCCATTTGCTTTCCAATTGAGGTTGTACCTAATTGTACAAGACAAACACAATATATAAGTATATATTTGCTCAATTTGTCAATTAAATTGTCTATTTAAAAGCACAATAAGTGTGTAAAACGCACACTTATCAGTTAGCAATTTCATACTCTTAACGAAGGATTTTTCTCTCACTCCCTTTTCTCTCTTTTACGCACTTATATTTCCCGCACTCAAATTATATTTGTTGAAAATGAGCACTGACTTTGGCATCGGAGTGCAAACGGGAGCCACATCGGCCCCCTTTGCAAACTGATTGTTTGTCACAGTGCGCAGGAGATCCACGTGTTCAAGAGGGAGGAGCTGAGACGTGTTGGTCCAAGGTCCAGCCGGATTTTGTGGTCAATAGTGCTCAAGAAATATATCCTTATATCCCTATCCCTATCCCTACTATATATAAAGCTCACTTCAAATTCACTATTCCTAAGGGCCAAAAATAGCACTTTTAGGCTAAAAAGGGTGAAACTCGTTAGCACTTTTTCCTTAAACCCGTTTTTTACCTTATCGTATGTGTATTGGATATATAATAATAAATAAAAAAAAAGCATTTTTCGTGATAAAGAAAAAGGAGGAGAACAAAAGAGGTCGAACAGATCTAGAGCTCCATTCCTCACGCGACGTCTCCAAAGTAGGGTTTCTTCTTCTTCTGTCTGTTGGCGTTCATCGGTGGAAATTTCTTCTCTCCTTTAGCATTTTTTTGTTTCGTTCATGTTTATGGCGTGTATTCTTCAGGGATCGACATTTTTTTCTTGGGTTTTGGGTTGGAGGTAGAAATCGAACGAATTTTTTCGATTTTTTTGCTTCGGTGTAGGTTTTCTTCTCTTCCTTAACAATTTCTTTCTTCTAGGTCGTGTTTGTAACGTGTATTGCTCGGAGATCAACAATTTTTTTGGGTTTTGGGTAGGAGGTCGAAGTCGAACGAATTTTTTCAAATGTTTTCGTTCGGTGTGATTTTTTTTTTTTTTTTTTTTTTTGGTGCCGTTAAGTTTTGTTCTTTGAGAGAAATGTTATTTTACCTTTCCTCCACGTGTTAGTGTGCGCAGAATTTTTGACCTTTTTTTTTTTTTTTTTTTTCCAGTTGCAGGTCTTTACAAGTTATATTTGTTGCGGTTTGAACTTCAAAAGGGGTTTCTTCAAAGGTAGTTCCATTGAACTAGAATTTTACAGATTTTAATTGTTGTCACTGTATATTCTTATTACCGTCTGTGCGATTGTTTATGCATCCACATATTCATATACCTGTTAAAATTTTGTATAGTATATTGTGAATTTTCTCTCCTTGTTGAATTTTATTTTTTTTTATTTTATTTAAAATTATTTCTGTATGTATGTATATCTGTTTAGTTGCTGAATGTTCTTATTTGGAGATATAGAGTTACATTTTTCTCTTTCTTGTTAGACTGTTGCCTCTGCATTGTTATTTTGCTATATGTGGACTTTCGCTGAGAATTTTTACCAGTATAAAGGCATGGTTATGTTTAACTGGGTTACGTGCTTGAGCACATTTTCTATGGTTAAAATTACTTTCTACTTTTAAGTAACTATTTTTTTGCACATGTTGATTTTTTTAGAGGTTAACCTTCCTTTTTTTGTTAGTTTATTTTAGTTGAAGAAATTACTTTATAAAAGTAAGTGTTTGTTCACTTTTTAGAGAGTCTTTGGTCTTTAATAAAATTTAGCTAAACATAGTCATGAGGTCATAGCAACAGATTGTTCTATTGTGGTTAAATAATGTGGATTTTTTTTTCCAGTTATAAAATTTGTTGACATTAATTTTATTGTGATTCCTGCTAACTTTTCTTGTTTTTTTTATTTATAATTTATAATATTTATTTGTATTTTGTTGTTCGCTAAAAATTGAACTTGCTCCTTACAATTTTTTTTCATTTTTTGGCAGAACATCTGTGCATTTAATACTATCAACATTTGCTGCATGGTGTAATAAAGTAAGATCTATCACATTTATTATCGTTAGTGGATTTTTTCTTTTTAGTTTATCTTTTATTTCACCTACAAATACATTTTGCTTTTTCTGTTTATGGTGCTTTTCAAATTAAATTTTTTTTATACATGTAGATATATTTGCAATTTTCTTGCAGTTCAGTACTTTTGTAATTTTTTTTTGATTTTTTTCCCTTTTTTTAAAGGTTATTTTACTATATTTAATGTTTGATGTATTGTAATGTGATTTTAGTATTTCTATACTTCAACTTTCCATGTATCTATTTGGCATTGATTCATATGTGATAATTAAGTTTAGGGTCATCAATTATTTTTGTCCTTTTCTTTTCTCTTTTGTTTAATTCAACCTTTGATGTAAATGAAGATTGGATTATTAGATATTTTTAAGTGAAGTTATTATCAATTTTTATAAATTTATTCCTTTGTAATGGTTGTTGAACAATTATTTTACTGAGT
Source organism: Ligustrum vulgare (assembly GCA_963555705.1). Taxonomy (NCBI): domain Eukaryota; kingdom Viridiplantae; phylum Streptophyta; class Magnoliopsida; order Lamiales; family Oleaceae; genus Ligustrum; species Ligustrum vulgare. Next base: position 57,922,733 of record OY743168.1, on the reverse strand, counting down.
AGTAGCTATATTTTTAAGTGAAGTTATTATCAATTCTTTTTTCTTAATAGCTAATGACATTATAATGAAGGTTGTACAATGAATGATATCCTGGCTATTGAAAAGAGGAAGGCACGCAATCAACAGAGGAGAGAACTTTATGCTCAAAAGAAAATAAGAAACGAAGGGTGTAGTGACACCTTTCATAGGCGTTCTCGTCGTTTTGTTACCAACTAGTAAGGCTTTGAAATACAATGTAAAATTATTTTGTTTGTGATATTTAGAATAAAATTGTTCTTCTTATTTCTTGATTTCATAACCATCTTTTTTGCTATCTGTAGAGCATGCGTCATTAAATACATTTAATGTTAGCGACGAAGAAATTGAGATGCAACATAAGAACAAAGGTTTAGATTCTCTTGTCTTTTATTTACTTTTACTTTGTTTTCATTTTTTATAAATTTTAGAAAATTTGTCTCTTATTTTTTTCTTCAAATTTATTCACTCATCAATTGTATTATAATATTTGACGTTCAAATTTTTTTTATATATGTATTTTTTTAATTTTTTCTTTTTTGATAATTGATTCCTCTTGTGTCTTTAGAGCAAATATCATCAAGTATGTGCGATGTTAGCAATGAAGAAACTGGGATGCGACGTAAAAATAAAGGTTCAGATATTCTCTTCTTATTTTTGCCCTTTTTTTTTATATAACTTATATTTTTCTTTTATTTATAAATGTTCCTTTTTTTTCATTTCTGTTTTAAATTTTTTTTCCCCTTTCTTTTAATGATATATTCTTCGTTTTAGTTTACATAAATAATGTCATTGTATATTACAGTAATTAATGGTATTGTTACTAACTATGGTAAGGCTTTGAAATACAATGTAAAATTATTTTGTTTGTGATATTTAGAATATAATTGTTCTTCTTATTTCTTGATTTCATAACCATCTTTTTTCCTATCTGTAGAGTATGCGTCATTAAATACGTTTAATGTTAGCGATGAAGAAATTGAGATGCAACATAAGAACAAAGGTTTAGATTCTCTTGTCTTTTATTTACTTTTACTTTGTTTTCATTTTTTATAAAGTTTAGAAATTTTGTCTCTTATTTCTTTCTTCAAATTTATTCTCTCATCAATTGTATTATAATATTTGACGTTCAAAATTTATATATATATATATATATATATATATATATATATATATTTTGATAATTGACTCCTCTTGTGTCTTTAGAGCAAATATCATCAACTATGTGCAATGTTAGCAATGAAGAAATTGGGATAAGACGTAAAAATAAAGGTTCAGATATTCTCTTCTTATTTTTGCCCTTTTTTATATAATTTATATTTTTCTTTTATTTATAAATGTTCCTATTTTTTTCGTTTCTGTTTTAAAATTTTTTTTCCCACTTCTTTTTTTTTTCCCTTTCTTTTAATGATATATTCTTCGTTTTAGTTTACATAAATAATGTCATTGTATATTACAGGAATTAATGGTGCATTGTTTGTTAATCAAGATGAAACATTTAGAGCAAATACGGATAGTAATGATATTTTTACTTCTCATATTATGAACAACCAAGAAAATCACATTATAGAAAACTCTAATATTGCTTGATCCAACGTTTTGTCGTCATTGTAATGCCAAAAAATTTCATAAAGAAGCTAAAGGATTTTGTTGCTCTAATGGTCAAGTAAAATTGTGTTTAAATTATATGCCTACAGAGTTGCGTGAACTTTATCTATCCAATTCTAACAATTCATTCGAGTTTCGAAATGTTTCAAGAACGTATAACAACCATTTTGCTTTCACATCGCTTGGTGTTAAGTATGACAAAGACTTGTGCAAAAATAACAAGGGAATTTATACATTTAGAATTCAAGGTCAAGTACATCATTATGTTAATGACCTATTACCTTCAAACAATGAACCGTCATATTTACAGTTATATTTCTATGATACTGAACATGAATTGCAGAACAGACTTCGTCAATCAGAAAAACTCATTGAATCTACAATCAAAAGCATAATTGAGATTTTACATGTGAATCCATATTCTCATTTCTTCCGTTCTTTGAGCACCGTAAATTCAACTGAATCATTAAATATTATCTTAAAATCTGACCATTCTCTTGACCAAAGAATCTTTAATAAACCTTCTGCTTCTCAAGTTGCTGCGATTTGGGTTGATGATGATTCCTCATTAACTATAAGTACACGTGACATTCGTGTTTTTAGTCATAGTGGCACTTTCACATCGTGTTCATTATTACTATGGTTGTTATGATCCACTTCAATAGCCTTTACTTTTTCCATATGGTGAACCTGGTTGGCATCAAGGAATATAAAAACATTTTAAAACTCAATCATCTATCACTCAACAATCAACGCTTAATGTTAACTTTGATTAATTGCAACCCCTGAAGAAATATTTGACAGAGAGGAAGCAGGTAATTTATAAATTTTTCTAAAAAAGTGTACGAACTCAAACTATAGATACTTCTATTAATTTATTCATAACTTTATCTTCTTTGTGAATTATTCATTTATTTATAAATGTGCTAATATTATTGTTCTTGTAATTACAGTTCTAACTAAACATCCTAGGCCGACTCAAGTCTCTCTGAGAGAATACTACTGTTACAAATTGCAGATTAGAGATCCAGGTAACATCGTTCTTCTCCATACTGGTAGATTACTTCAAAAATATATAGTAGATATGTATGTTAAAATTGAAACGTCTAGATTGGACTTCTTTAGAAAAAAATCAACGTCAAATAAGAGCCGATCTTTATCAAGGTATTGTTGATAGTGTTTCTTTAGGTGAAACTAGGGGATAGAAGGTTGGTAAAAGAATCATTTTACCAGCAACATTTGTTGGAGGACCTAGAGATAATACGAAAAAATATATGGATGCAATGGCTTTAGTTCAACGATTCGGTAAACCTGACATTTTCCTCACAATAACTTGTAATCCAAACTGGGTTGAAATAAAGAATGAATTATTATACAATGACCAAACACAGAATCGTCCAGATTTAGTATCCCATATTTTCAAAGCTAAGTTAGAAGAACTTTTAGATGATTTATTTAACAAAAATATTTTCGGTCCAGTTGCAGCTTATATTTATGTAATTGAATTCCAAAAACGTGGATTACCTCATGCTCACTCTTTACTTATCCTAAAACATGGTTTCAAAGTTACATCAACAGATCTAATTGATAAAATAGTGTCGTGTGAAATTCCAGCTGAATCTAGCAATCTTTATTTGCGTTCAAGAGTTATAAAACATATGATGCACGGACCATGTGGACATCTAAATCCAACAAATGTATGCATGGAATATAACCAAACATGTAAAAATAAATATCCTAGAGATTTCATTTCATCTACTACTTTAGGCAACAATTCTTACCCATTATATCGACGTCCTGACAATGGTGAAAAAGTGAAAGTTAGAGGTCATTACTTAGATAATAGATGGATTGTACCGTATAATAGATATCTATCGACTAAATTTGATTGTCATATTAACGTTGAAATTTGCTCAATAGTAAAAGCTGTGAAATATTTATACAAATATGTCTATAAGGGACATGATCGAATAAATTTTTCAATAAATAAGAAAGAAGAAATTGAAATAGATGAGATCAATAGATTCCAAAGTGCTCAATGGATATCAGCACCTGAAGCAATTTGGAGAATTTATGGTTTCATTTTAAGTGAAAATTCTCCGTCTATTATTTCTCTTCAATTAAATTTAGAAGATCACCAAAACATTACCTTTAATGATAATGTTAATTTAACTAACATAGTGAAGAATGATTTTTTTAAACGCACAATGCTTACAGAATTTTTCCAGATGAATATTACAAACGCAAAATCTAGATCTTTGTTGTATAGAGATTTCCCTCTTCATTTTGTTTGGAACGCACAAGGTCGATTCTGGAATCCAAGAAAACAAAAAATTGTTATAGGAAGAATTGTTTCTGCTAATCCAAATGAAGGTGAAAGATATTATTTACGTATTTTATTGAATCATATTAAAGGTGCAACATCTTTTGAAAAAGTAAATAATGTTCAAGTTAAAACGTTTCGTGAAGCAGCAGCTTTGTATGGGCTGTTAAACGAAGATAATAACTCCAATTTATGTCTGGATGAAGCAATACTGTATCAAATGCCATGTTCATTGCATCGTTTATTCTCAACAATATTATTGTTCTCTACACCTAATGATCCAAAATCATTATGGTTAACTTATAAAGAATTTATGATGGAAGATTATATTTTCAAAGGATTCTCCAAATCTACAGCTGAACATGCAACATTAGAGAATATAAATAACATACTTGAACTTTCAGGTAAAAATATAAACAATTATAATTTAGTTTCATATTGTGTTTCTACTAATGAATATGACAAATTAACTACCATGATTTCTGATGAAACAAAAGAATATGACAATAGTGTAACTTTATCATCAATGATTGAAAACTTAAATAAAGAACAAAAAAATGCATTTGATCAGATCTTTGACAAAATACTAAATAATGACACTGGTGTATTTTTCATTGATGGACCAGGTGGTACAGGTAAAACCTATCTATACAAAACACTTTTACGGTCAGTTAGAGCAAAAAAAATGGTTGCTATTGCTACAGCTTCATCAGGTGTTGCTGCATATTTATTACCTGGAGGTCGAACATCTCATTCTATGTTTAAAATACCACTTGATTTGTCTCCTAACATCACATGTTCTATTAGTAAACAATCAGCATTAGCAACACAATTAAAAATGGCTAAATTAATTATATGGGATGAAGCTCCTATGGTTCATCGTTCAGGTATTGAGGCATTAGATAAATTATTAAGAGATCTAACAGAAGTTGACATGCCATTTGGTCAAAAAGTAGTTGTTTTTGGCAGTGATTTTAGGCAAATTTTACCTGTTGTTCAGAATGGATCCAAAGCAGATATTATTAAAGCAAGTCTTGTCTTCTCTTATTTATGGCCATCATTTACACGAATATCACTAACTTGCAATATGCGTGCACATCTTGACACTTCTTTTTCTTATTATCTACTTTCTATTGGTAATGACAATATTGATACTCACGCTTGTGGTATGATTGAACTCCCAAAAAATATTACTATTCAATTTGAAGAAGAAATGAAATCATTAAATAATCTTATTGATTTGGTCTTCCCAATTATTAAATCTTATGACATGTATAGTTTAACAATGATTAACAGAGTTATTCTAACTCCAAAAAATGAGAACGTTGATCTTATAAATAACTTATTATTGGATAGAATTCACGGAGAGAAATTTGTATACTATAGCTTTGATGAAGTGATTGATAAAACAGAAGAAAGTATTCATGAAGATTTTTTAAATACATTAACGCCTAATGGTATACCTCCTCATGAACTTATTCTTAAAAAAAATTTTCCAGTTATGTTACTTCGAAATATCAACCCTTCTGAAGGATTATGTAACAGTACAAGATTAATTTATAGGCAATTTGAGCGTAATGTTATCAACGCTGAAATAGCAACTGGAGAATATTGTGGAAAGCATTTTTTTTTTTACCTAGAATTCACTTTATACCTTTAGAAAATGAAAAAGGTTCGATTCCTTTTAAAAGAACTCAATTCCCTATTCGTCCATGTTTTGCTATGACAATTAACAAAGCTCAAGGTCAAACATTAGATTTCATTGGATTATATTTACCTAAACCAATCTTTTCACATGGTCAACTCTATGTTGCATTATCTAGAATTAGATCAAGTTCTGATATTCGAGTACTATTGAAACCACATAATTTAACATCTCGTTCACTTCATCAATATTGTACAAAAAATGTTGTTTACAAAGAAATTCTTGATTTAGTACATTCAAAGCCTACTTAATCTAATAGTATCGTCTTTAACTCTGATTAAAAATGATATTTTATAACATAGAAAATAGTACAACGAATTTCTATTGCTTTTCATTGCTGGATATCTTTACATTTATGTGGTGGAAGCGTAAAAAAAGGCAATAAAAAATAATTTATATCATTCCTTTGAAATAAAATATATGTCACTGTGTTCTTTCTACATGTTGATGATTTTTTATAATATAGTGTCCTTTCTACAGATTAATAATTTTTTATAATAGCAAATTTTCTTGCAACCGATAAACAAGATCAAGAACTTATAAGGTATTGAAGGACATTGTCTATATCGTTTTTATCATTTTTTTATATTTATTATTTATTTTAATTTGTATTGTTAGTAGGCAATAGGTTTGCCAGAAAGGCTATGGAAGGTGGCATATGCGAGTTTCGTGCTGGAGGATGGTTCATCATGCAGAGTGAAGTTCTTTCGTGCCTCTGACACCCAAGTTGGTGAAGTGGATTTCAATACATCGTTAACATGTTAAAAATTAAGAATGTACTTTGAATTTATCTCCATTGTCAATGAATATTAGTTGATAAAGAGTTTTTTCCTCCACTTGCAATTAAGACACTGTTAACAGGATGGGGTGCAGTAGGTTTTGGGGGGTAGAAATTTCTATTGTGTTTTGTTGGTGTGATCCTTTCTGATGTTTGAAATCAATTTCTATTGCAGCAGATTCATTCGTATTTCTGATCCACAAATTGAATTTAGAGTAGAACATTGGGATCAGGTTTATGTTCTCATATTCATCATAGAAGACTCAAGTTAGGTCTTCCACTTTATTATTCAATTTTTTGTATCACAGGTTTGGCATCTAGAGTGTGTAATTGAAATCTGAATATTATTCATTTGTTCATAAATGCCTAATTGGACTGTTGTGAATATAAGTCTCTTGATTATGCTGAACCACGAAAGGTTTTAATATCTTTCATTCCGATTCCTTGATTTACTTATATTCTTCGTTTCTCAAGATATTTGAACCATAGTTTACATGTCCTTTGTAAGTTGTCATTTTTACTTGAAGAGATTTGCACAATGTAAACTTAATTTCAGAAACTAATTCTGTGTTTATGGAAGTTATAATGATACTTTTGTTGGCATCTATCTACTATTTTAATCTATTAGTTTTGTTTCTCTTAATTTATCTGTGCACTTCTCCTGACATTTAAAAGCAAATTAACAGTTCTTATTGGAATCTTGAATCCTATTGGAATACTCTTGCTTTAACTTGTGATGATTTTTTTTAATTTATCTCTTTCTTTACAAATAATCAAACTTCTATAACTCTCTCTTACACATACACATTTATCATGTTATGTTCTACCTATGTGGAATATAATACACTAATTAAATTGTCCAAAAACCAAGAAGTTTGTTCTTGTCTCATCTTTCTGGTTACTGGTAATTATTCAAATATACTAGCTGATGCTTATGAATTTCCTAACACTGACGGGTGATAAGATTATTGGCTGCCACTTGAAACTTTTGAGATCTATTGTATGCAATGTCCATGTGGTAAATCCAAGATTTATTCACATTCACATGAAATAAAAACACAAACAATTGAATGAGTTATTTGAACTTCTGCATGAACATCAAAAGGAGCTAATAGGCCTTTAGATAAATAGTATATATTCATCTCCCTTAAAGCTCTGGGGCTTAGTTTGTTAGTTTCATTTTCTTCTTTTTTGTATTATAAAATTTCCTTCTCTCTATTGTATTAGGGGTTTTCGAGATTTTGCTATCAAAAAGGTATTGATAAACCCCAGGTGAATCTTAAGATTAACTTTAGGATAGCTGAAGACCATAAAATTTAATATTAGTATTTCATCAATCTCCTTATTATTTATTGTTTATTTCAATTTTTAGTTTTGAAATTTAATGGGTTTATTTCATTTTTTCGGTTGTGGAAATATGTAGTGCAGATTTAATTGATTATTATTTTGCAGTAATTGAAGGGTTGACGGAGAAGTTTGCAGAGGCCATGGTGCTAAATGATGTAAAAACTACTGTTTTAAGGGTAATTTTCTCATATAGATTTATTTCCTTATTTATTTTAGTTTCTTTTTGCCCAGTTACTCTATAACTGCTTGATGTTTGTTTATTATAAAATGTATTAAAAGTTCAAGAGATTAATTCTGTGTTACTTTCATCAAACTATTGATGAAGTTTCTTTGTTCTACAAATAATGTTTCCATAAGTAAGTTAATCTAATTATTCAAGAATCAAGTCCAACTGTTTACTTTTCTGCACTATTGATCTGTCTGGTAATTGAGAATAAATGATAGAATAAGAACATTTAAATGTAACACAATCATGTTTATGGTAACTTGGTAAGTAAAGTAGCTGGTTTTGGCTGTATAGCTTTTTCGCTCCACTTCAAGTTGGATTTACAATATTTATGATTCATTTCTATTCTTTATATTTTGTTCAACAGATGGACAATCATTATGTCAATCAACATAGTATTAATGGCCACTGAATGATGAAATTCATCTTTTCCTTTTCCTTCGCATTTGAATGATATTTTTTATGTCATTCTTTATTTTATTATAGTGATAGATTCACAGTAGATTACTACTTAGAAAAAAGTTTCAAGTTTTACTAGCATTACCTAACAAGAAATATGTTTGCAATTGATCTTTAGAAAACCATTCAAGTATTTCTTGAAGACTATAGATGAAGTTGAAGCTAAAGACAAAGCTTCCTTTACAAAAAAGCTTTTATCATGCCTCACAATAACATTTCATACAATTGGTAACTACTTTGTCCTAAAAAATAACTTCTTTTATTGAAATTTTATTTTTAACTATGTTTTTGTGTTATGTCTAAATTGTAGGTACCATTGCTGATTCACTCTTCAAATTTAATACATTAAGATAATCACAGTTAATTATTCAGTATGTGACCTTCAAATCTAAATACATTATAGAGTTGTTTAGGAACTTTTATTATCGAAGGTATGCATCTCACTTTAAAATTTATCTTTCTGTTATTATATATAAATAACAATTGTTCAAAAAATATATCTTTCTTTTTTCATTTCTATCTTATTCTTATTATTAATCCTTTTTTCTCTAACATTTTTACTTTTTTTTATTGACTTTAAATTTTTATTAATATAATATATTATAATTTTATTATATATCTTTAATACTTATTAGTATATTTCTATAACTGTACGTTAGTATAGCTGAATTTTCTTTATATATAAGTATATATACAAATATTTTAACCATGATTTTTAAATTTTTTTTACAGTTATAACCAATTTTAAAAAATTCCTATTTGTTTTTTTTTTCTTTTAAAAGACATTTTTCAGAAATAAAATCATTCTAATTATTGTTGTTACTGATTTTATTATACATCTTTTTTTCACTTCACTTAACTATTCATTTATTATAGTTACTTTTGTTTACAAAAACTATATAATGTATAATAAAATAATATGAGAAAATCCACTTCATTCTCGCGAATATACCCTTCTTATATCAAATATTTAGTTTCTTATTCTACATACTAAAAACATCTTTTTTACAACATTTTTTTCCCAAATAAAAATAATATTTTAAATATTATTATTACTAATTTAATTACACATCTTTGTTCCCAATTAAAATTTTCTTTTATTATATATCTATTCCTCTGTATAATACTGTACCTATAAATTTTTTTCCCCATGTATATTTACTCATCACTACTTAAACACATGTATATACTCTTTCTAAATATTATTATTTTCATTAATTTGTTTTTCGTGTAATATTATTCTTTTCCATGCATACATTAAACTTAATATAAATTTTTTTTTTTTACTGAATTAGTATTAATGAACAAATGATTTTATGTTTTTTTTTTTCGTTTTTTGAAAGTATTATAATTTTTCACTATATATACTTCCTTCTGACAATTACAACATTTCACGTGTCCCTAATTTCGTTTTCCAAAAACGTGTTGCAGTTAGAAATATCTTCCAAATCATACCATTCATTTTTCTGTCCTCTTTACAATACTGATGATTTAAAAAATATAAATACTGTTCATTCTCATTTTATACATTATTCTACAACCATTCCCCATGCCATACTTCTATATTCAGAAAAAGAAATGGCCTAAAGGTACTTTTTGCATTGACTGATTGATGATAGAACATACACAGTCTGTACAACAGTACTTTACACCTAACACACCTTTCAACTTTCAGATTTCTATCATTATAAACCATGTTATATACCTTTTTAAAACTGTATTTATAAATAAAAAAAAATACATATACAGACTCTTCCTTTTTTTTCTTGCACAGTTTAACAGTATGTGTGTACTAAAAACTTCATTTATCCGTAGTTCATACCTACCATATCAGAAAAATGTCAACTTTTACTCTCCTATGTTTCTCTTCTTTCATATATATATTATTACACACATATATATACACCATTATCTATGTATATACTACAAATAAATAGCTATTACAATCAACTAATTCACCACAAAGCCCACTGAACTTTGCTGTTGAAGAAGAAAAAGAAAGTAGACGACAACACACATCATCTTTTCTCACATTGTGTTCTATTCCTTCAAGATTCACATTGGTAAGTTTCTTTTGTACTCTTACATATAATAAATATACTACAAAAACATCGTCTAACCATGACATCTTTCTTTATACAGGTGAAAAAAAATTAACAATGTCTGCAAAAGAGCTGCTTATACCTGAAATTACCCATGTTCATAAAAAATGGACAGCAAAAATTATTGTGGCTGAGAAATCTCATCCAAAGACAGCACTGTACAGCCCAAAAAAGTATCAAACTTTACTTTTTATAGATCTAATGGTATGTTCTGTAACTCAAATATTTCAAGTTATTCTTCTTGATCTTCTTTTTTTTTCTTTTCAAGTTATCATCACAAAATTATTCAAATTTTACTTCGTTCTTTAATTTTCTTCATGTGTTTTTTTTTCTAAATAGATATATTTCTTCTAAATTTTTAATTTATTAAGTAAACTTTTATAAAAAACTTTTTCGGTGTTCAAATATTTCAAATTATTCTTCTCAATCTTCTATTTTTTTTTTTTTTTAAAGATATCATGATAAGATTATTCAAATTTTATTTCATTCTTTAATTTTTTTCATTTTTTTTTTTCAATAAGCAGATATATTGTTTCCAGATTTTTAATTCTTCCAGTAAACTTTTATAAAAACTTTTACAGTACTTCTCTATATATTAACCTTTCTTTTTATTTGCATACAATATTGTAAATAAAATCAATGTCTCACTCACTTCTTTTTTAGGGTAACACTGTGAAAGCAATGATATGGGATCATCACATTCCAGCATTTGAAAACATTCTCATACTTGGGAACACATATCTCATTTCAAATGCACTTGTGAGATTAGCACCGGAGAAATATAGGAAGTTTGATGGAGAGCTTCAGTGGACTTTATCTGGAACAACAAAAGTTGAGGCTGTCGATGAACTACATCATGATGTCATCTTCAGCAAACTTCATTTATCTCCTTTTCCGGAATTAAGGACCTACATGGATGACAAAACTAAACAAATTGGTATCATTTTCTATCATTTAATAACATGTATTGTCAGTATAAATATAATAAACAGTCATATTATTTTGTTTTGTAAGTCCTTTTCTTTTCACATATCTTCATTTATTAATAAATATACATATTAATATATATACATTTAATTAATTAAATAACAATTTCACAGAACTATAAATCTTATTTCGTACATCCTGTAAACATACTATTCAATGTCCACTATTTATTACAGCCTTTTTCCCTACATTTATGTATTATTATTATTGATAATTAATTATTTATTACTTTAGATTACATTGCAATTGTGGTTGATGTCAAACCAAAGAGGTCATTGTAAACAAAATCTGGGAACCAAACTGTTGTGCAGGATCTTGTCTTGATGGACAAAGAGTAAGTATATGTAAACTTCTTTTTAGAATAAAAATAGAAAACACTTTATAATGAATAAATTAAATAAAATGTACTCATTTTTCACATCACAGATTTAATACAATTAATTTAACAATGTGGTCCTCCTTTACTGACAATGAGTGCCAACAAATAGCTCATTTGATACCTAGAACACCTGTGATCATTGCAACACAACTGTTGGTCACTTCGTTCAATGGTAAGTTTTTTTGGACCCATAAGAGTACAATCTGTACATTTGTTATAATATTTATTTCTATTTTTGTTACTCTGCCTTATAAATCTTTTAATCATTTCTATTAGGTCACTCTTTATCTACAACTTCAGAATCCTTTTTCTACATAAATTTCCCGTTCAGTGAAGTTAAAGAATACCAAAGATGGTAAAAAACATAAAGATTAACTCTTTCTCTTCTTTTTTTCCTTCTGTTACTTGAAACATTATAAATATACTGTTTTTTTTTCATCTTTTATATTGCCTAACTTACAGGATTATTGACAATTCAGAAAGAATTACCGAGATTACTTCATCAAAGTCGTACTCCACACCGAGAAAAATAACAGCTTTGGAAGGGATTCGCTTCACAACAGTGAAAGATGTGCATGAATTAGCTAGAAAGGTATGAATACAGCTTCATAAACTTATTATTTTACCCTGCACTAAAAAAACCTGACTCTAACCTTCTTTTCTAATTCATTCTGTCTCTGTTAAAATTTCTCTTAAAATCTTTTTTTTCCTTCAAATTTTAGTTTAACATCAATTTCACTATCCATTCATATAAAAATTTATATACGTTTAATTCTTTCTTAAAATTTATCATTGTTTGTATTATTATCATCATTATTATTATTACTACTGTTATTTTATATTTCAATTTTTTTTTATAGAATATACCCTACATATATTTGTTTCATATTCCACTGTTGATATATTTTAAAAGTATTACTTGAAATCTAATTAATTACAAATCTATCTATAATACAATACAAAGGTCTTTCAAAAGTATTCCTTACTCTTGATTTTTAACCCAATATATATAAATTAATCATCAGATTCTTTTCCTTTAATTAAGGCTGTCTACAACTATAGTTTCATTTGTCTACTTAATTTTTCAGTATTACTGCATAAATATATACTTCATGTACTCTATTTCATACATTAATAAATATTTTTATTGTCATCTATTAATTACAGATTAACTAACAGATTATATCCACTTATTATCTTCAATTCAAAAATTTACAGCAGAGTACTATCAATTAATCTATTCCCTTTACATCATAATATTGATTTCACATTCATAACTTAAATAAAACAGATTTACATAAATGCATTTTAAAAAGTGAACTAAAGATTTTATTATATAATATAATGCTTCTTTTCCATTCTTAACATGCAGTTTAAACAGACTCGATTTTGGGTTAAAGCTTGTTCAACAATGAATATGAATAGCTCGCCATTTTGGTACATGAGTTGTAACCTTTGCTTTAGATCTTCTTGTGCCACAACAGCCAGGGAAACCTACGACTGTCGCTATTGTAACACAGAAAGTGTGACAGCAATACCAAGGTTTTTCTCTGTCATCGTATCGATACATATACACTTTATGTACTCATACATAAAATTCTTGTTCTTATTATTTTTCTAATTTTAATACATCTAACATCTTATATATATTACTATAAAAACTTGGTAACAACCACCTCTTCTTACTAAACATTTACCATTTATAGTGATTTCTATCCTTTTTTTTAGAGCAAGAGCTGACGTTCATCTAGAAGATGAAACTGGAAGTTTGCCAGCGTCAATCATGGGAGAAACAACGAAAGATTACCTCCAGTGTTCCGCTTTTAAATTGATGGGAATTTCTAAAGGGGTCAGTATATCATCTTCCCATTTTTTCTTTCCATCATCACTTACCTGTCTGTCAATGATTTCCACTTATCACTTCCATTTTTTTCCCTTTTTTGCAGAGAATCCATGATGGCAACATAAGACTGAACATTGATGATTAATACATCTTCTATCTCAAAGTGATCCCACTGTCACAAAGTCCAAGTGATCGTGGAAAATCACCAATTACAACTCCTCTGTCATCTTATCAGTTTGAAGTAATTTCCCTTGAGAAGTATTTGCCAAGTAAGTTCCAGCAGCCTCATATAGAGACAACTGTGGATGAATCTTTAGTTATCTCAAACTCGGCTGATACAGTCAGTACTGGTGGCCATTCTTCTTCACCACCTCCAGCGATACGAACATTGTTCACATCCGATCCTGCTATGTCCCCAACAAAGAAGAAAGTAAATGATAAACTTGACTAGAATTTTCTAAGTACAACTTTATCATTTCTGATCAATTATCTTTTGTGATATGGCCAATATACTTTTGCTCTTTTGATTAGCACTGGTGATGTATTTAAATATATTGAACAGTACACCAGTTTGATGTGAACATCATAATTCATATTGTGTTTATGTGATGTTCTCATTTTATAAATTCCCATATTTTAGCAGTGTGTTAAAATTCTTATCTATTTTCTATTTCTCATTTTTTAAGATTCATTTATCATTTAAGTTTATGTTTCCATTTTTACTCTATATGTTGTTAGATCCTTCATTTCTCACAGGTTAATTGGGGAAGTTAACAATTCTGGTCTATTTTTCATTCTTTCAGACTATTTTATCATTTCAATTCATGTTTGCATTTTTTACTCTCTGTGTGGTGGTATATGTGTCTTCTACTTCTGTTGAAATGGTAGATATTGACAGTCATGCATATGAGTCTGATTGTGAAAGTCAGGTGCTTATTAGTTCTTTTTCATTCCAATCCTACTTATTAATACAAAAATTTCCGTTAAAGCTGCTTCTTCTGCTGAAATTTTTGTGTAATGGCATGCTGAGATCTTTTAGAGGTGTGGTACAATGTTACTATTACATCTTTGTTGTCACCATAAATTTATGTATAATTCATTAATATTTTTTAACACTTCCATTTTTTCCTTTTGGGTTGCTTTATTTGTATATAATGTTAATCATTTCATGTAGGAGAATATATAAGAATCACAGCCAAGACCAAAACCACCACGAATATCATCAAACTGAACTCCAGCAGCTGATTTGATAATTTTTGTAAAAAAGTTTTTTTCTTTCATCATTAAGCAATTTTTATTTTCACTTTTTTACAATTTTATTTTTATTTTATTTTATATGTCTAAATTCATGTAACGAATTCCAGGTTTTCATATTATATGATGCATATGAAAGAAAAGGAGGATCATCATTAAGGAAATAATGAGGGCTTTCATCTTCTCTGCCTCCTAGACTTCCAGGCTCTTCTATTTTCAAGGGTTACTACGATCACTACTGTTCCTCGTCTCTTCTCTTCGCCGGTTAGTTTCGTTGAGTTCTTGTGTACGAAAACCTTGCATCTTTATTTTTTTATTTTTTTTATGAAGATTTCAGTTTCAATTGCTTTGTCGATTTAGTGGAGTTAGGCACTTTTTCGGTTCCTTATTTTAGTGTCTCCACTTTTCAATCTCTCTTCCATTTCGATTCTTGATGCTCTCCAGAAAAACAAGTTTGTTCCCCTTTTTATTAAATGTTTCTTGCTCTTGTTGAAGCAGAGTTACTGCAGCCATGTGTCGAGCAGATCGCATAAATCTCCGAATATCTGTGCTTGATTGCTTCACTCGATATTAGTGGAATGTTGCCTCTGTGACCATGTGCACGTGATTGCCCCCATTTTATTTGAATGGGATCGTGTAAATTTGGACTCGATTGCAGGTACAATCACCCCGACAAAGGACTTAGACTGAGGTGTGTTTACGATTTTGCCTAGAGCTTTTATATTTGGACAATACATGTTTTTTAAGAATTTTTCGTATCATATTATTATGCTATGGTGATTTTCTGTATGTTGAAGGCTGCTAATGATCTAGACAAGGATGTAATTCTTGAAGATTTTGTCCGATAGAGTGCAAGGTAAATAGATTATCATTTTCATTATCTATATGTAGTTATCAGGTTTGTCATTTGTTCCTTATGTTGCAGGAAAAGCAGTCGAACGTCATATAATCTTTTGCTAGACACATCCCAATTTTCCCTGGACCCATCACTAAGATTCCTATTTGGACCGGTGTTTTCGTGAGCCCCCTTCTCTATCTGCCAATTTTATTTTTGGTTTGAATTATAGATGCTAAGATGCTCCGTGTCTTCTTGAAATTGATAATCTAGCATCTGTTGGGTCAGATTCTAGCTTATATGAGGATTGCTTAAGTATTGATAAGTTATGGGTATTCATAGAGAATAAATTGAGGTTGAAGAAATATAGTCTGAGAATCATGACTTTTGCTGGACATGCACAACAATATGAGTTGCTAGGGAGAACACTATAAAGTTATAATTTGGAGTTAGTACGAGGGATTTGTTATGATGATCGATAAAGAATAAGAAAGTAAGGCACTGTATGGATTTTTGTAATTGAAAAGGACATGTTTAGTTTTATTGAATTTTAAATGAATTTAAATCCTACCAGAGTTCTTATAAAAATAGATGAAGTGAAAGTTCACGGTTATGGCCATCTGCACAGTTTTTAGTATAGCTGTATTTTGATGTCTTATTTATTGATAAAAAATGACTCTCTAAACTGCACTTGAGTGCTAAATACAACTGCCAGATTATTGAAAATTTTCATTTTGCAGTTAAATGGCTTCTACTGCTGTTGGAAATTATGGAGTTCCTGATGTGGTGGTCTGGTGGATGGTTTCTTTTGTGGCCGAGTCACTGAAATGACACCACGTGCACTGTTATATACTTACTCATGTATATAATCTTTGGAACTCGAAAATTATTTACTCGGCTGATTTGCATCCATAACATCATTTATCACCTAAATGTAAGAACCCTAACATTAACTATTACAGGGAGTTATTTTGCATAAATGAAAGAAATCAGTGAAATCTGCATAAATAACAAAATTGCAGTTTACAGATCTATTTATCCAACCACTAGAACTCTTAACGGATGTGTTAGCAGCAATGGATCAGGTAATCATCTTTTCTCAATAAAATGATAATTTAGAGTATAATCTATATACTACTAAAACATAAAAGATAAAATTCAAATTTTGATTTGGGTTCTCTTCACTCTCCTAAAGGGGGTGTTTTATGGAGTGGATATTCTAACACTTGCCATAGGATTAGGATCCGATTCAAGGCCATAATATACTCTTACATTCTTATCAAAATTATTTTGTCATATTTTCAGTGAAAAGTAAGAGTAATTTTTTTCCATCCTTCAGTGAAAAGTAAAAATAATTTTTTACCCTCTTATTTCTTACCGAATTTTGATGTATGTAGACAAAAGTTTACTGTTCTGTGCCACCTGTAGGTGGCAGGTAAGATTTTCTCCCTTTAGTATCTCAAGTGCTTGATGAAAAGCCTCAAAGAAAAATTACATTGCTTTGTAACTTTTTCAACTCCTTACTATATTATACCTTTGATTGTTTCTCAGCATCATCTGATGCCGCCTTATGGGACTCCAGTTCCTTATCCAGCTTATAAGCTCCTGGGGGGTCATTTTAAAGTTGATTAGCACGGTTCTTTTCTATTCAGTCAATCATTTGAAAATGATATCCTTACGGTCTTCCAACTGGTAAACCCTTGACAATTGTTGGTGAGGTATGACACTTCTCGTGTAGACAAATAATCTTCTTCATTTATATATTCAAAAGTCAATTTCAAAACTAGACTGTAACTATTGATTTTACAAATCACTTCACTTCACTTCACTACTATATATAAAAACTACTTCTGAGTTTACTGTTCCTAAGGCCGAAATGCGTCTTTTCATTTACAACAAAAAATAAAGAATACGCTTTCTTGTGTTTATGTCTAGCAAAACGAACGGTGACCATTTAGGTTAGAAACTTCCAGTCTCTCTTCTCAGTTCTCTCTGCCTCTTCCACCGATTCTAGGGTTATAGTATATGTTTCTATTTTATGCCTCTGATATGCTTGTTCTGTTCGAACTTTATAGTGTTTCTGTTGTTGGGTTAGGTAAGCTCTTTACCTTATATTTTTTGGTGTGTTGGCGTTGGAAATCTTCGAATATATATTTTTCATTTTCGTTTTGCTTTGCTTTGTAGGCGAAAAATCTAGATCTAACATGTGCAACATTTTTTACTTCTTATCCTTTACGAACTTTACAGTGCTTCTGTTGTTGGGTTAGGTAAGCTCTTTACCTTATATTTTTTGGTGTGTTGGTGTTGGAAATCTTCGATTCATAGATATATATATATATATATTTTCATTTTTGTTTTGCTTTGTTCATTTTTGTTTTGCTTTGTAGGCAAAAACTCTAGATCTAACATGTGCAACATTTTTTACTTCTTATCCTTATTTTTTTTTTTTTTTTGGCGTATTGATGTTCGATTCGTTATTTTTGTTGAAATTTTTGTTCTGATTTCGTAAGCTAAAGACTCCATTTTCTTTTCTTTTCTTTTTTTAAATTTAAATGTTATTTATCAAGCGAGTTTAGCCAGACAGACAGATCCTCAATCAATGGGTACTTTTGGTAAATAGTAAATAGTCAATCTATGCATTCTTATGATTTGTGAAGAAATTTGTATTATACTGGACAAAACTATTAATCCATCTGCTGTTTTGGTTTCTACACATATTGCTGTTTATTTATTTATATAATCCCTCTTGAGTTAGCAGTAATAGTCTGGTGAGCTTCTTCTTCATATGTTAAGAATTTCCATATCCTTTCAGAATGCACTACTTGAGTTTGAGAGTTTCGTAAAGGCACAAAGAACAAGAGTATCTGGTACTTTGCATCATCTTACACTTGAGGTCATTGAATCCAGAAAGAAGAAACTTGGAAGTAAAGGTTGGGTTAAGCCATGGATGAACTTTAAGGAGCTACAAGAATTCAAGTCTGTCAGAGACTTTCCTTTCTCCTCTAATTTGGGTGTCAACAAATGTAGTTGGCCAACATCAACGTCTCTTGTGATTTTAAAAACTCATTCTTAAATATGACGTTTATGCAAATTTTATCCGTCCTCTTTAGATGCAAAGTTCTTTTTCCAGAAATGGTGGTTAAAAATGAAAATTCGTAGGTGCAAGTACTGAGATGTTATTCTTGTGTCTACTTGTTGATCAACTCGAATATTCGGAGCAAGTTACAATGACCAAAATGCCCTTCTCTGAATATTCATAAATTCTCAACTCTCATCTTCTATCTGACAGTTCGATGTGATCACATCACATCATAGAATTCAACAGTCATTGTCGAATTACTGAGCTCAGATTCAACTGTCCACTAGAAGAACCAGTGAGATTATGATCATACCTAAAAGGTGACGGATTCCATAATACGAATATATGTTCCTCGTTAGTTCACTTTAATTCCCAAAGTACCGAGATATTGATAAGCAATTGATCTCACTGATTATTGTCCAATTTTACGTATTTTAAAGAAATAAATAAATGAAAATATACAATTTTGGGATATAAATTTTGTCATTTAGAGTCAAATTTATTAAAGATTCAATTTTATTTGTTTAACTCTAAATTAACTTTAATTGCTAAAAATTCCATTTATTTGATTTCAGGTATATTTTGGACAAATTTAACCAAAAGATCCATAATTTAATGGACCGAAAAAGCCCATAAAGCCATCTTATACTCCAAATCCAACACATCCACAGGAACCTAATACCTACCACTGAGGTTCACTGTCTTCTCCTTGGCTGCGGATAGTCTATCTTCTTCCTCACCAACCTTTTCCTCCCAGCCGTCTTCTCCCTCAGCCGCAATCCACCAAACCACTTCCAGCCTCTGTTTTCTCTCCTCTCACACGCATCTTTGTCTGCCCTCATCTTCGACAGCAAACCACCAGCCGCCAACCTTCCTCTCTGCTCTGTCTTCTCCCTCACATTCTCTGTATGTCTTCTTCATCTTCATCCTACAGCCGCCCTTCTCTCTCAACCTCAACAGCAGCAGCCTTTTTTCCATCTTGAACCGACAGCCAGCCTCGTCTCTCTCAAAAAAAAACCTCTCACGCATCCCCTTCACCAACTTCATTCGGCCTCTACCTCCATTAATAACCTTCAGCTGCAGCAGCCCCTCTCGCCAGCAGCAGCTCCCTCGCACCAGCAGTCCCACGCAGTAGCCTCTGTTTTGGTTATTCGTTCTAGTTTGATTTATTGCGTTTTGTTTAGATTCTCAAATATTTTGATTGTTAGTCCACATACATTTAGATTATTGATGCTAGTTTGATTTTAGATATGTTTTAGTTAGTGAAATTTTATTTTCGAATTTGAATTTTGTTCGAGTAATGGTTAAGTGTTTACTTGATTTTTATTTTGTTTAGTTTAATTATGTTCGGCTAAGTTATATTTGAGGGGAGTTATTCTTAGCTTTAATGGGTGTGCTTTAATTCGTCATGAATGAATTCTTGTTATTGATAAGCGTTTACAAATTGTTTTAAGTTTTCAAATTATTTTACTTGGATGAATGTTGCTGATGTGGTGTGTATTGAATATGCACACAACATGCTCGACAAAACGCGGTAGAATAAATTGAGTAATTTTCTCACTAATACTTTTTTTATCTTATCGATTTCAAGAAATTCATATTAATCTCATTTGCAAAACCCAATTGATAGCGAAAGAATAACTCCACTCAAATTTCCCTTTTCATTGCAATTTAATTATATTCTCTCCAATTTCATTTTAGCACAATTGAAATCATAGTTTAAATTTCGAATTTAGCAATTATTATGATACCAATAAAATCCCTAGGAAGAATGACCCTGGATTATTGCTAGGCTATGACTTGACCCCTTTATACTTGGAGGGTAGATTTACATCGAGTCAAGTTTTTGGCGCCGTTGCCGGGGATTATTTTGGTGTTAATTGATTTTTGCTGAATTCTGTTATTTTTATTTTTTCTATTATTATTTTGTTCGACTACTATTCTTGATATTGTTTATTGTTTATGTCCGTTTGGTTTCGAGATAATTATAAGCGATTAGTAAGATCGGAACCTACTAACCAATTTTTAATTCTTGAAAATCAGCAGGTAGTAATGGCTAATAATGCAAATCCAAATGAGGCGCCAGTCGTTCGAAGTCTTAGAGACTACATTTTTCCAATGATGGAAAGCACTCTGTCATGCATAGTGATGCCTGCAAATGCAGCGGTTTTCAACTTTAAACCGGGAATGATTGATCATCTACCACGCTTCCATGGGATGCCATCAGAGAGTCCATATCACCACATCCAGGAATTCGAAGGGGTTTGTTTTACTTTTCTTGAACGGAATTGCACTGAGGAAGTCATTCGACTTAAGCTTTTTCCTTTTTCACTAAAGGATAAAGCTAAGTCGTGGGTTAACTCTTTAAGGCCTAGTTCAATTACAAATTGGGCGAATATGCGGAAAGAGTTCATTAAAAAGTTTTTTCCACCACAAAGAACCACCGCTATTCAAAGACAAATCATGAATTTTTCTCAAAAGAATAACGAAATTTTTTACACTAGTTGGGAAAGATTTAAGGATTTGTTGTTATCTTGTCCCCATCATGGTTATGAGCAATGGATGTTAACTAAATTTTTTTATGAAGGGCTCAGACCAGAAATGAGACAATTTGTGCAAACAATGAGTAATGGTGATTTCTTTGCAAAAGACCCGAATGAAGTTTTTACATTTTTTGATGATTTAGCTGAAAATGCCCAATCTTGGGATAACATTGATGAGTTTTATAGGGGTGTTACAATAAAAACTGAATTTCCAAAAATTGCATATGGAAATGGAATTCATTCACTTAGAGCAGATGATGACATAAATGCCCGATTGACTGTCATCACTCAAAAACTTGAAAACTTGGAAACTCAAAAAGTGAATGAAGTCAATTCCTCTTCCACTATTTTAGAAAAATGTTCAATTTGTGATGATGCACAACATTTAACCTCTAATTGTCCTGCACTTCCCCAACTAAAAGAAATGTATTTTGATCAATCTATTGTTGTTAATATGATTTCCAAACCTTATTCTAATCCATATTCGAGTACTTATAATCCAGGTTGGAGAAATCATCCAAATTTCAGTTGGAGGAATGATCAAGGAGGAAGCAATAATGTTGGCAACAATGCTGGACCTTCACAACCAACACCTTATATGCCACCGCAGAAGAGAAGTCTGGAAGACCAAATCCAACAATTCATGCAAAGCCAAGCCGCCATCAACAATCAAAACTCTCAGGCCATCAATGACATCCGATCTCAGCTTACAAAGCTGACTACTCAGGCAAGTGCACAAGAAAAAGGTAAGTTTCCAGCTCAACCAATGCCAAATCCTCAAACTCAATACAATAGGGTCGATGAATCCAATCTGAGACATGTGAAAGCAGTAACTACCTTGAGAAACGGTAAGCAAATCCAAGTTCCTGAACCTAAAGAGGACTTGGTGGGTAAGCAAGCTAAACCTTCTGTTGATGATACTGTATTAAAATCTCTATCTGATGTTCAGGAACCACCTAGGCAAATAGTAGGTGCACCCCCTGCCCCTTTTCCTCAAAGATTACAACCTGGTAATAAGACCAAAAATCAAACAGAAATTCATGAAATTTTTAAGCAAGTTAGGGTAAATATTCCTCTGTTAGATGCAATTCAACAAGTCCCTGCCTATGCTAAATTTCTTAAGGATTTGTGTACAGTTAAATGGAAGCTAGCTGTTAAGAACAAAGCATTTTTAACTGAACAAGTGAGTTCTATCATACAATGCCAAACTCCTCAAAAATTTAAAGATCCTGGTTCTCCAACCATTGCTTGTATGATAGGAACCACTCGTATTGGTCATGCCTTGCTACATTTAGGTTCGAGTGTAAATCTTTTGCCCTTTAGCGTATATACACAACTTGGTCTAGGTGAACTTAAACCTACCCCCATGATTTTACAATTAGCAGATAGATCTATTAAGATGCCTAGAGGGATAATTGAAGATGTTTTGGTTCAAGTTGATAAATTCTACTATCCGGTTGATTTTGTTGTTATTGATGTTCAAAGTACACCTAAAACTTCTCCTCAAATCCCTGTTATTCTTGGTAGACCATTTCTTGCAACTTCAAATGCTTTAATAAATTGTAGGAGTGGTATTTTAAAGTTGACTTTTGAAAATATGTCTTTGGAACTTAACATATTCAATGCTTGTAGGCAACCAAAAGATTTTGATGAAGTGCAGGAAGTCAATATGTTGGAAGAGCTGCTAAGTGAGTTAGAAGATCCTGATGTGCATCTTGAGCAGAATCTCGAATTGGACAGCATTCAAGACCCTTCAAAAAGTATAACAACAGCAGCCGTAAGAGCTTGGCAGCCAAACATTGAGCCTCTAAATGTTAGCCAGACACCCATGCAAACATCAGCAGAAAAGATGCCAACTCTGGAGCTTAAACCTCTTCCATCGGAACTAAAGTATGCATTCTTGGGACCTAATGAATCATACCCTGTGGTAATCTCTTCTACTCTTACTTGTGATCAGGAAAATATGTTGTTGAAAGTGTTGAATGATCATAGATCTGCAATAGGTTGGACTATAGCGGATATTAAGGGAATTAGTCCTTTAGTGTGCACTCATAGAATTTTTCTAGAAGAAAATGCTAATCCTTCTAGGGAATCTCAAAGAAGGCTAAACCCTAACATGAAAGAGGCTGTTAAAAATGAAGTTTTAAAATTACTTGATGCAGGTATTATTTATCCTATTGCAGACAACAAGTGGGTAAGTCCTACTCACGTAGTACCTAAGAAAACTGGGGTTACTGTTGTTGAAAATGAACAGGGAGAAATGATAACTAAAAGAGTACCTACTAGTTGGAGAATGTGCATAGATTATAGGAAATTGAATTCCATGACCAGAAAAGACCATTTCCCTTTACCATTTTTAGATCAAGTGTTAGAAAGAGTTGCTGGACATTCATTCTATTGTTTCTTGGATGGTTTTTCAGGCTATCATCAAATTGAAATAGCATTAGAAGACCAAGAAAAAACTACTTTTACTTGCCCTTTTGGGACGTTTGCTTTTAAAAGAATGCCTTTTGGTCTTTGTAATGCCCCAGCAACCTTTCAAAGATGCATGCTTAGCATATTCAGTGACATGATAGAAAACTTTTTGGAAGTTTTTATGGATGATTTCTCTGTGTATGGTAATTCATTTGATGATTGCCTGACAAATTTGAAAGTTGTTTTATGCAGGTGTGAAGATAAGCAACTTCTCCTTAATTGGGAAAAATGTCATTTCATGGTAACAAGAGGAATTGTTTTAGGTCATATAATTTCTTCTAAAGGCATGGAAGTAGATAAGGCAAAAGTAGATTCAATTTCTAGGTTGCCTATTCCTTCAAGTGTAAAAGACGTTCGATCATTTTTAGGCCATGCAGGTTTTTATAGGAGGTTCATAAAAGATTTTAGTATCATAGCAAAACCTTTGACTACACTTTTAATGCATGATACAAAATTTGTTTGGACTAATGAATGCACTGCAGCTTTTGAACATTTAAAAAAGGCACTCACCACTGCACCCATAGTTAGATCACCTGATTGGTCTCTACCTTTTGAATTAATGTGTGATGCAAGTGACATAGCCGTAGGGGCAGTCCTTGGCCAGAGGAAAGGTAAGGAACCTTATGTAATTTACTATGCTAGCAGAACTTTGAATCAAGCTCAATTGAATTACACAACTACTGAAAAAGAGCTGCTAGCTATTGTTTTTGCACTGGAAAAATTTCGAACTTATCTTATTGGGACCCCTGTTACCATCTTTATTGATCACTCTGCTCTTAAATATTTGTTCACAAAGAAAGATGCTAAACCTAGACTCATTCGATGGATTTTGTTATTGCAGGAATTTGACATTACAATTAAGGATAAAAAAGGGGTGGAAAATGTTGTCGCTGATCATTTATCCAGATTAAATTCTGAAAATTCAAAAGTTTCTCACCCTTTAAATGATTCATTTCCCGATGAACAGTTATTTAGTTTGAATATTGTTCCATGGTTTGCTGACTTGGTTAATTATCTTGTGACAGGTCATATGCCCTCAAATTGGAGTGTCCAAGACAAAATGAGGATGAAAGCTATTGCAAGGAACTTCTTCTACGATGATCCATACTTATTCAAATATTGTGCTGATCAAATTATCCGAAGATGTGTTCCTGATGATGAGGTACAACAAATTCTTACTTTCTGTCATTCTCATGCTTGCGGAGGCCATTTCTCTTCGCAGAAAATAGCTGCTAAGGTACTTCAATGTGGTTTTTATTGGCCTAGTTTGTTTAAGGATGCTCATACATTTTGTAAAAATTGTGAAGCATGTCAGAAACTTGGTAGTCTTAGCCATAGGAATATGATGCCATTAGCTCCAATCCTTGTTCTTGAAATTTTTGATTGTTGGGGATTAGATTTCATGGGTCCTTTTCCCCCTTCTTTTGGATATCTTTATATATTGGTAGCTGTTGATTATGTGTCAAAATGGGTAGAGGCTATTCCAGGTAGAACTAATGACCATAAAGTTGTGGTCAAATCTTTGAAAGAACATATTTTTTCTAGGTTTGGTATACCTAAGGCCATAATTAGCGATGGGGGAACACATTTTTGTAATAAACCTTTTGAAACTTTGTTAAAGAAATATGGCATTAGGAATAAGATTTCCACTCCCTATCACCCTCAAACTAATGGTCAAACTGAATTAGCCAACCGGGAAATTAAAGGCATTTTGACAAAAACAGTTAATCCAAATAGAAAAGATTGGGCTATAAAATTGGATGATGCTTTATGGGCCTATAGGACCGCCTTTAAAACTGTTCTTGGAATGTCTCCTTATAGAATTGTATTTGGTAAACCTTGTCACTTGCCGGTTGAAATCGAACATAAAGCTTATTGGGCAATCAAAACACTCAACTTTGACTTAGATCAAGCTGGTGAATTTAGGAAACTGAAATTGAATGAGTTAGATGAATTACGTTTGGAAGCGTATGAGAATGCAAAAATTTCAAAAGAGAAAATGAAAGTTTTTCACGATAAGAAAATTTTTAGAAAATCATTTTTTCCTTCTCAAAAAGTATTGCTATATGACTCTAAGCTTCATCTATTTCCTGGTAAGTTGAGAACTAAATGGATTGGTCCTTACATTGTGCAAACTGTTTATCCTTATGGAGCGGTAGAAATCTTGGATCCAAAAACTGGTACTGTTTTTAAAGTTAATGGACAACGTCTGAAACCATTTTTGGATAATTTTTCTGCTGATGTTAATGAACTACCTCTGCTGGACCCGAATTCCAGCAGCTGATTTTCTTGGAACTAACTTTTATTATTATGTATATATTTTCTTTTCTTTTTGCAGATTTTATTCTTTTCTTCATTTTTTAGTTTTTCATTCTTGAATAATTGCTCATGTACATAGGCCTCCTCTCCGATACACTCTTCTCCTTTAGCTTGATTTCATTTTGAGTCGTGTTTATTATTCACCGTTCATTTTTCTTCTCTTTGAGTCATTGAGGACAATGTCTGATTTTAGTTGGGGGGAGAGTGACTCGAATGTATTTGTTTTGCATAAATTTTTTTGTGATAGTTGAGCATTAAAATTGAGTACATCTTGAGTCTTGAGTTATATCTTTGTTATTCTGTAAAGACCTCCCTCCTAAAAAAATTTTATGCACGAATTTAAGCCTTGTGGTAAGATGGGTAGTCAACACATACAACTAGAGCTCTCTCAAGTTGAAGTAATTTTATTTGTTCATCATGAGAGTTGAGTGATTGGTGGTTTTCTTATATTGCCCTTGTTTGATATTGCTACTTCCATTGGGCATCATTACATGGATTGTGGATTGTTGGTGGTTTACACTTGAGAAACGATGAAGGTCAATGTCAAATAAAAATTTGATCCTTTGAAGCTAATATTATCATATTCTCTTCCCGTCACAAATCCCTTCATATCCACAAAATTCCTTCATAGCCACAAAGCCCTTTCATCTATTTCACATTAAAAATGACATTACATCCAGACATTGCTTCCATAAATACATAACCTTGTTTCTACTTTCAAGTATAAGTGAGGATGATTATTTTTGCCCCATATTTGAGAAACAAACGTTCAGTGCATGAAAAAGAAAGAAAAGAGGAGTTGGAAAGTATTTGACAGTCATTGAGACTAGAGGAGAATGTTGAAGAATTATTTTAGGGGATTTGTCTCAAAAAAAAAAAAAAAAAAAGTAGAAAGAAAAGGGAGATATATTGAAGAGAAAGTAAAGGATGTGAAGAAGAAAGTAAGCTTGAAGTGCGATTAAAAGTGAAAATTATTATCCTTGCTTATATTTTGGAAGTCCTCAAATTCTACTCACTTCTTTTATTTCCTTATCAAAAAAAAAAAAAAAAAAAAAAAAAAAAAAAAAAAAAAGAGAAAAAATGCTACCATTGCGTCGTATACTTCCATTGGAATTTCTTGTTTTATTATTATCACTGAAATATGCAAAGCTCTTCTTCCATCACTCTTTATCAATTCTCTTGAGAACACCATCACTACCTTTACGTTGACATTGACATTTTGATCTTAAGTAGGCTTGTGGTAAGAACGGTTGAGTCCCAATGGTTGTGAGCTTTTCATGAGGTCAATATTTGCATTACTGTCATCCACATATATATGGTCTTTATTGAATGCTTGAGTGATCAATTTTCAAACTCCATGAGTGACCCCCTAACCAGTTCAGAAACAAAATACACATACCCGTGAGTATATGGAGTTTATACTTGGCTTGAGTGAATACTCGACACTGTATGTGTTGGGGTTAGTGGTTTGATGGATCGGCTTAAAACACACACACACAAAATTTTGGGAAAGTTTTTATGGATTAATTTGGATATAATGCTTGATCTCTTGATTTTGCTAAGTTGCTGTGCTCAACTATCTAAATTCATTCTCAATTGAAGTTTTTCATAGAGGTATACATGTTTTAATTCGCTTGAATTGCTAGAGACTAGCAAAAAGCTAGTTGGGGAGTGTGATTATTGTCCAATTTTACGTATTTTAAAGAAATAAATAAATGAAAATATACAATTTTGGGATATAAATTTTTTCATTTAGAGTAAAATTTATTAAAGATTCAATTTTATTTGTTTAACTCTAAATTAACTTTAATTGCTAAAAATTCCATTATTTGATTTCAGGTATATTTTGGACAAATTTAACCAAAAGATCCATAATTTAATGGATCGAAAAAGCCCATAAACCCATCTTATACTCCAAATCCAACACATCCACAGGAACCTAATACCTACCACTGAGGTTCACTGTCTTCTCCTTGGCTGCGGATAGTCTATCTTCTTCCTCACCAACCTTTTCCTCCCAGCCGTCTTCTCCCTCAGCCGCAATCCACCAAACCACTTCCAGCCTCTGTTTTCTCTCCTCTCACACGCATCTCTGTCTGCCCTCATCTTCGTCAGCAAACCACCAGCCGCCAACCTTCCTCTCTGCTCTGTCTTCTCCCTCACATTCTCTGTATGTCTTCTTCATCTTCATCCTACAGCCGCCCTTCTCTCTCAACCTCAACAGCAGCAGCCTTTTTTCCATCTTGAACCGACAGCCAGCCTCGTCTCTCTAAAAAAAAAAACCTCTCACGCATCCCCTTCACCAACTTCATTCGGCCTCTACCTCCATTAATAACCTTCAGCTGCAGCAGCCCCTCTCGCCAGCAGCAGCAGTCTAGCCAGCAGCTCCCTCGCACCAGCAGTCCCACGCAGTAGCCTCTGTTTTGGTTATTCGTTCTAGTTTGATTTATTGCGTTTTGTTTAGATTCTCAAATATTTTGATTGTTAGTCCACATACATTTAGATTATTGATGCTAGTTTGATTTTAGATATGTTTTAGTTAGTGAAATTTTATTTTCGAATTTGAATTTTGTTCGAGTAATGGTTAAGTGTTTACTTGATTTTTATTTTGTTTAGTTTAATTATGTTCGGCTAAGTTATATTTGAGGGGAGTTATTCTTAGCTTTAATGGGTGTGCTTTAATTCGTCATGAATGAATTCTTGTTATTGATAAGCGTTTACAAATTGTTTTAAGTTTTCAAATTATTTTACTTGGATGAATGTTGCTGATGTGGTGTGTATTGAATATGCACACAACATGCTCGACAAAACGCGGTAGAATAAATTGAGTAATTTTCTCACTAATACTTTTTTTATCTTATCGATTTCAAGAAATTCATATTAATCTCATTTGCAAAACCCAATTGATAGCGAAAGAATAACTCCACTCAAATTTCCCTTTTCATTGCAATTTAATTATATTCTCTCCAATTTCATTTTAGCACAATTGAAATCATAGTTTAAATTTCGAATTTAGAAATTATTACGATACCAATAAAATCCCTAGGAAGAATGACCCTGGATTATTGCTAGGCTATAACTTGACCCCTTTATACTTGGAGGGTAGATTTACATCGAGTCACTCACCCATTGATACCTCAAAGAACTTCAAGTTAGTAATCAAAGTCCATTATCCGATTAGGATTAAGGTCCCACGTACAATAGTCAAGTGAAATTAAACTTGTATGGTCAATGTCACAAATTAATTTCACGTGGTCCCGTCCAATATGTTCCAAACGTACTTTCAATTTTATTACCAAAGTCAAAGATAGACTTTAATAAAATAGAGACGATCTTATCAAAATAAATTGTCCATATTTATTTACTGATCGTCAACGTTAATTTTAGATCGAATTACAAATTGAATCTTTCTGTGTTTAACAACTTAAACGCTCAATCTGTAATATTAAATCGACCAATTGACAAATGCAACTTTATATTAATACAATCAATAAACATTTTATTTCGAATGTCGTGAATTATACTCTATGGGCATATATAATTCCAACAATCTCCCACTTGCCCTTAGAGTATACATGAAATATCGAATCATCCATCTTGTCAACACCATCATTACACTAATGATTATGTCCTCAACCAAGATAGTAACTCCTTTCGATGTAAGTCACGGTTGTAAAACAAACAATCCAAGATTATGCTAAACCCAACCAATTAACCACATTATCTCCCAACTATATTCCAATTTTGACGACTCTCGAGAGTCCTAGTCAAATCAGATCTTAATTAATTTTAATCCATCAGATCACAAACTGAATATATAAGCAAATATTTACTCGTTTTCCTAAAACGCTTCAGTAAATGCTTTACCTCTATTCAATGATCTGATCCTGGATCAAACTAGTAATCACAACCAATATCCCCAGCATAAGATATGACCTATCTAGTGCAAAGTAAGGCTTCCTATAGTCGGAGCACAAGGAACCTTCTCTATCTTACCATGAGTCTTAGAAGAATACTCATACGATAAATAAAGTCCACAAAGAACATTATTCCTTTCAAGACTTCAATATTCTAAATGTAGATAGTATCTTATAATTACATGAAACTTGAGACTATTCTATTCCATTTTTCTCCCACTCTGAAAAGTACGGATGTCTAGAAAAATAGACAGTCATCTACAAGTCCTTCAAGTCTAATTGCTGGTACCAACTACTATTAAATGAAAATACTCTCACACATAAGTAGAGTGTCATTCAAATAAATAGTCGCGAAAACTGTCTCATCTTTCTGTATACACGAGTATACTTAAGATATATCAAGATTTTGATCAAGAACATGTATCACAATGGTTCTATCAAATTCTATATTTCATATCTTGAACAATTACCCAAATCCAAAGTTGGAAACTTGTAAGTCATGAATTTTACTTTCATGGTCTTTAATATGAACTCATCAGATTACACTTTGTAAATGATTTCCTCAAGATGCATTCAAGAAACAAAATCTTGACATCCATTTGTCGTACCTCATTTTCACAATGAACGACAATGGATAAAAGATTCAGGTAAACTTTTGCATTGCTATTGGCGAGAAGGGCTTCACAAACCCACAACCATAAGCCTTGCACTAAAGGTATCAACCTTTCCATCTACCATTCTTTTATCATCTTAAAAATCATCACACCCTATAGGTTTAACCCCATTGGGTGCGTCTACAAATATCCAAACTTGTTGGATTACTAGGAATCTAATTCCGAGTTCACATTCACCTTCCATGATTTCAAGTCTATAACTTCTACCACTTTCCTAAATGAGGAGTTCTTCTCTTATTTCAGTAGAGACTGTCTAAAAAGACTCTCCGTAGAATAAGCGTCAAGAAGGTGGTCTTACAACCCTCCCACTCCAATTAGTCGTTGGAAGTATATTTCCATTATGTCCAAACAGAGTCCTTTCCTCTCCTCCCACTACTTGGTATATCCATAATTGGGATCAACCTCTTCACTGCCTCTTTATGAACATAAAGAAGAGACAGAACAGTGAGAACAACTTCGACTACAACCTTTGGTTTTCCCCTGTCCATTGGGATCACCAGGCAAGAATAGTGGCTGAACCACTTGCCCATTCTCCCACTAGGATCAGCAACCATCGGTTCCGTAGGAAGTTCCAAATTATCAAGATTAATTCTATGCGGATATCTGGAATCAAGTTGTTTGAACCACGTTCTAACATCTCATCCAATAGAATTTTACTTGTTGATTTGTATTCTTCTATATGCCTTATCCTCTAAGAAAGCTACATTTGTACTCAACAAATACTTTCTTGACCAGAGGATTATAGAAGAAATAATTTCTAGTTTCGTTCCATGCCTTATAATCCAACCTTCATTGTTGCCTACATCTCGTCAATCCTTGCTTCCAGCTAGTGTGCCAAAATTCCCCAAATCTGAATGTGGTGTAGACTGGGCTTGCACCCATGCCACAACTCTAGGGGTATTTCAGGAAACGAATCAATGGTACTAGGCTATGAAGGAACCTGATTATCTCGGGTATACATTCCCAAATGAAACTAGTAATGTGGATAACTTTCCGTTGATTTGGTATTACCTTGTTCTCCTATTCCGATAAATGGTTCCTAAACTCATATGAGAGATACACAAACCTCGATCAAATCGAAGTATTTCGATTCTCTTAATTACTTCTCAACTTCTATCCAAAATTCTAGAATTTCTTCAACATTTCGGATTAATGAAATATTAAGTATATAATCGAGATCTGGAGTGATCATCAATAAAAGTGATGAATTACTCGTACTCTCTCGTATCTTGAGCACAAAAGAATCCATTCATATCGAAGTGTATTAATCCCCAAACTCTTAAGTCCATTTAATGTATAAGGACTCTTGGTTATTTAATCCTCTAAACAAGATTCAGAAAAACAGTATAGATTCCACCTCAGATCCTTTTGAGGTCCATCCCTTACTAGTATTAGAATCGAGTTTTGGATAAGTGTAACCAAGTCGAGATCTTAATCATTTTACCCTCTAAATAAAATTCAAAAGCCCACATAGATTCCACCTCCAAAATACTTAGAGGCTATCTTTACTAGTCTTTCAATCTTACTTAGATAAATATGATTATCTTAAGATCTTATCAAAGAGTTCATTAATACAAGGAATCATCTATCCCTTATCACTTGTAGTAATATTACACTTAGAACCATTTATAAGGCTTTGAGATTTTTAACCATTTGTCTCGCAATAATAAGAGCATTATTTAACTTAATTCCAAGTAATAACTGGAGATTAAGTGCTAAATAGTTCCGCTCAAATAATAAAGAGACAAAATAACAATCAAATTGTTTCGCAAACATAAAATCCCAACAGCTCTTTCCATATTACCGTACCCGTGCTTATCCTTATAGTATACTCTATCTCATTGTGTCATTTGTTCACCTAGGACCATATTGCAACAACTTACAATAGTGATTAGTTATTCTAGAATCTATAATCAAGATAGACTCAATTACAAACCATAACACAATGAATAGAGTCTTACTCCATTATAGAGTTTCCAGGAAAGGCTACCTCCTCATTAATCCTATCTTTGCTCAAAAGCAAAAAGGTTAAAGGGCCTACCATACTATCTGTTGCCTTAAAATAATCTCCTCTATGAATAGCTTACATTGAACCTTTCAGGGACACGTTCATCCTGGTGAATATAGTCCATACTGAACCGCAAGAGATCATCTTAAAAGATTTCTCAAGCATTATGTCACATGAATCAATGTTTACAAGTGGAACCTCCACCACGTTAAAGTGACCAATCATGTTTTACCAAATGGTTTCTTGTAAAAAACGTGATCGGTTCATAAGTAGAGATATATTATAGCTTGATAGCATATTTTGTATAACTTCATAATTAAAATGTTCAAATTATCATAAATACCCTTCCATCGAGAAAATAAATATAGTATCTCATTTTGATGTTTTTATTGCGGAGTACTTGACACGAGAATCAAAACTATGCAATAAACCATCCCATCAAAATAAAACCATTTTCATTGGAAGATTTATAATTATTTTTGAACAATGATCTTCTAGCACGAACAAATGTCATAAGTGGAAAGAATTATAACGAGACATGTTACAGTTTTCGCAAATTAGTTGGTGATGTCTAAATATATAACTAGTTGTGGAAATACGACAATCAAATAAAATACACGAGTTGCATAAATGATGAATGCTTTCATAAATGATGCATGAATAAAAAATTATGTACAAGTAGACCCAAAACTACTATAATATGACGACAACCTAAAAGCTCAAAATCTTAAACACATTTCTCTATAGGAGAAATAAATGTGATTTATGGCATGGTTGGGACCCTCCCACTAAATTAAATATATCTAGCATCTCATGCAATATTTAATTTATAGTCGTTAAAATTTAGCCATCATTGACATTGTTTGGATATTCTATAGGAAGTCCTCGCGATGTCCTTGATTTAAGTGTATAACCCCTACATTGATAATATTTTAAGTACCAAATTAACTACGTCACCTATAGGGTAATCATGATTAATTCACACTTAAAAAATAATCACATAATTGGGCTCAATCTAGTAACCAAAACAGTGCAACCCTCCTATAGAGAGACTAATTAGATTAGCACGAGGCATATACATATTTTTACTAATAGGCTAATAGGGGAGGCCGTGGGTTCAAAATATTTTGCACCCTCACTCACTTAATATTTTGAACTGTTGGGTTTTAATTTAATAATTACCAATCAATTTTAACTCTTAAAATCGATTTAATTATTAATAAATATATTTATTTTCTATTCTAACATTTAGAAAAGAAAAGAAAATATAAAACAATGCATGACAGTATAGTACCTAGAACGGTGTTTATGCGATCTACATGACAAGTTATTTAATGAAATTCATCCACCATCTAATTAAAGCAATAAATAAATGCGATAATAAAATAAACAAGAACATAATTTATGGCCCAAACCTAGACACAAAAAATTACAAATAAATTAAAGAGTTTAGTGAGCCACAAGCCGGCCCAATTCTTCAATTTCTATTTGCAAGTGTCCAGCCCATTACTTGAACTCTTCAAATAATATTTCTCAGCCCATTATTAAACTGGACCAATCTGTAAAGCTTCCATCTTCAGCCCAAATACCAAATGTAGTAATCCAATTAAATATTCCAGCCCATTGTAAAATTCAGTACACATTGCATTGGCCTAGCTAAACAATTTAGCCCACATTGCAATTAATAAAAATGGACTAATTTTACAATTACAGGACCATATTTAATTCAATCCAAAAAACCGGCCCAAAAGTCTATTACGTAGAAGTTGGCCCAAGAATGAAATCCCTTCTTCCTCTAATTCTCTGCATGCACGCGTAGTAACCAAGCCACAGAAAACGCAGCCGCCATTTCCGTGAAGTGCTATCGAACCACCAAGGAAGAAACCATCGTCTCCACACCAGAGCAGTCCCCGTGTACCACCAACACCGCCGCCAACCATTTATCACCGAACCTGTGATTCCGGAGAGAAGATTGAGGACTACCAAGGAAGTGGGAACTCCCATGAGCACCACCACGACTGCGCAGCGACAGCGCTAAGAACACCGCCTTCGCCGCACTTATGGCGTCGCGCCTCTCATCCGCCGTTATCACAATTGGTGCCGCTGCTGAAAATTGGTTTAGAACCCGGGTTGGGTGCCTCTGTCGAGAGCCCGCTGTCGAGAAGGGACAGCCATCAACCACAAAGGCAACATCCATGGTGCAGCTGCTGTTTTATCAAATTTTTAGCGAAATTGCATAGAATGTCCTCGATCTTTTGAAGAAGATGAAGCCTGGTCGGATTCCCAAATTGCAGCAAAAGTCCTTTAATATTGAAACTACAGATCTGGTCCTCTGATATTACAATTACAATAGAAATAATACAAACCCTAATTCTATTGCAAAATTTAAAATCAAAGGGGAAAACATGGAGTCGTAATCCACCCCCTTTGTTACAAGACTCGATAATACAAATACAAGAATTTACCATAAAATTCTAAGCCCATAAATTTGTTCAATCAAACATCATTCATCCAATAACAAAATAAATCACATAATCCTAACACCATCCTACTAACACATGCATAAAAAAATTATTTAATCCTAAATACATAAAACAGTATCAAAAACCTGACGCTCTGATACCAATTCTTGGGAATCGGGGTTGTTCTACTCACAAAAATTGATTTCTTGTGATAGATCATCCCGTTACAGGATTTTCTGTTTTATGTATTTAACTTGGAATAAATAATTTTGCACACAAAAATGGTTTCGAGAAGATTACCCTTGTAGCGTGCTTTACAATAATCTTCATCAACTGCTTCTTGATTCCACCAAAGCTTCAAGCCCTCAAGCTTTCCCCCGGTGTTCTCCAATGGCAGCTGTGCAGGTATGTGGTCACCTTTCTCAAGACCTTGGTTAAACTAGAATTAGGGTTTTATTTGTAAATAGAAAACATACACTACACACTTTAGTGTGTGTCTCGCCACCTTGAAAATACAGGTAGTAAGCCTGTATAAACCCATTATAGTGAAGCCACCGAGGGAACCTGATCGGACCCAATTAAACTAAGCTCCAATAAATTAATTATGACCCGATCAACTCTTGATCAGTCAAAATTAATTTATTAATCTTGTTCTATTCCACTAAAAGAACGAGATTGCACTCTTAGTAAAATTGAAATTACTGAAACAATTAATCAATAATTATATCCTCTAACTTATCGTTCTTACATGTTACCCTAGTCGATCAACTCGAATATTCGGAGCAAGTTACAATAACCAAAATGCCCTTCTCTGAATATTCATAAATTCTCAACTCTCATCTTCTATCTGACAGTTCGATGTGATCACATCACATCATAGAATTCAACAGTCACTGTCGAATTACTGAGCTCAGATTCAACTGTCCACTAGAAGAACCAGTGAGATTATGATCATATCTAAAAGGTGAGGGATTCCATAATACGAATATATGTTCCTCGTTAGTTCACTTTAATTCCCAAAGTACCGAGATATTGATCAGCAATTGATCTCACCCATTGATACCTCAAAGAACTTCAAGTTAGTAATCAAAGTCCATTATCCGATTAGGATTAAGGTCCCACATACAATAGTCAAGTGAAATTAAACTTGTATGGTCAATGTCACAAATTAATTTCACGTGGTCCCGTCCAATACGTTCCAAACATACTTTCAATTTTATTACCAAAGTCAAAGATAGACTTTAATAAAATCGAGACGATCTTATCAAAATAAATTGTCCATATTTATTTACTGATCGTCAACGTTAATTTTAGATCGAATTACAAATTGAATCTTTCTGTGTTTAACAACTTAAACACTCAATCTGTAATATTAAATTGACCAATTGACAAATGCAACTTTATATTAATACAATCAATAAACATTTTATTTCGAATGTCGTGAATTATACTCTATGGGCATATATAATTCCAACAAAATATTTTTTTTTTCTCTGTCTATACGTGAACATATTTTTTATATATTAATGCTATAGTTTTGCTGATTTTTGGTTTTTTGGTTTAGAAATTAAATATTGGGTTTGAATATTTACTCTGAAAGTTTGCATTTTATGCTCAAGTTTTTCATGTAATTGCTATTTCTTGTTTTTCTCCACCATCGCAGTTCACGTAACCTCTTGGTCAAAGCTGAGAAATCTCTGACATATGGTTATTAGGGGAGTTTTTAGAAGTTGCAATTTATATGTGAATCTACTGCGGGATCTAAAATATAATTTATAAGTGTAAGCATAACAAAGAATAGAATTAAAACAGAACGTTAGTTTCACAATTGAATTTGGTTCTTTTTATTGCTATGACAGCAAATATAGATAAAATAAATGCATTTATTTACAAGCTCTTTAAGTCTTGTAGGTTTTTAACCAATTGTCAATATTTAAAGTGTCATCAAGAAGACATCTTAATTTCATTGCATTAGTTAACCCTTTTTTTCATCCAGAAAAATTACTGAGCTATAATTCGGTGACCTTTTTCTAATGATTTTTTTGTCATATTACTGTTCACAGGGATTAATGCCAAGGGGTTTAGAAATAGCCGTGGAGAAGCTTTCCTTGAATTCTAGACAAGGGCTGAAAGAGTTTTCAAATGAAGTGAAAATATTGTTCAGAATTCAACACACAAACTTAGTCACGTTGCTAGGATAATTTGTGGAAGGACCTTAAAAGAAGCTTGTATATGAGTATTTTCCTAACAAGAGTCTTGAATACTTCCTCTTTGGTAATCTTTTCTTCTGTTAAACTTATACAAAGTTTTGAGTAAGATATGAAAATTATCCTTGCATGTAAATAGGCAAAATTGGACCAGCATAACAAAGATCTAGATGATAATTGAAGACATGTTTATCTATTAATCTCGACGAGGACAAATATTGTCGGCTATTGGTGCATCATTTTCTATAGCATCCCCAGTTTCCTGTAAAACCAAATAATGTGATGTAATTGAATTTTGGAAGATTCTATTGTCGATTACTCATTCATTTTGGCAATTGATGTCACATAGATTCTATAGATATCTAAATGGTTTCGCAATACTGTACATTATGAAGTTTTTTGAATTTCATTTTCTTGTGACATATAATATTTTGATCTTGAATTGTTTTCTCTCCCATACATTATGTAATAAAGGGACAGGTTGTGCATAATTTATTATGTATAATTTATTATGCATTTATGCATTCAGATATTGGCTTGCGCATTTTGCTTGAATTGATTTGTGGTAAGTTGGATTGGGGTTTATCTAATTGCTTTGTTAAATGTGTTAATGACTATAGGATTTTGGTGCTCTATGGGGGATCTGATGCATTGATTGATCGTGTTCTTTGAATGTTATGTTAATTTTTTGTGCTTTTGATCTCAATTGGCGTTTTTGTTGATTTTCTGAGGTAAGGTAGCCTAGATGGAAACAATTAACTGTGAACATTGTTTTATTGGTAAGAGATTTGGAGAAGCCTTACCAACTTAATTTATTACATGTAGTTCAATTATGTGATGCTACCAAATTTAATTCACCGACAAAATTTGAAAAGTTTCATTGTAAAACCACAAAGCCCAAATCTCAAAGTGTGGCTTGGTTGAACATGCTTTTAGGAAGTGTTCCTAGCCTATCGTCTCTTCCTCCAATTTTCCCAATAGAACTAAAATATATCCCATGTTCATTTGAAAAAAATATCTTTAGTAATTCTTATTTAAGTTATGCATCGAAAACAGTTTGATTAATACATGATGAACTTTCCCATTAAATTGCATTGTTTTTAAATATATTAGAGAGAGCCTATTATTTGTATCACCGATATTGCATTCAAAAGTTAACTGGTTACATGTTTTCTGACTGAGACGGCCAAGAAAGCTAAAATGAAGCTATCATCTTTAACACACTAATCTCAAGCATGTTTGTAGTTTTGCTATTGTCTTTGAAATCTTCTGTTTGTGTTTTATACTGATTAGCCTTCTCTCTATTGTCTAGATTCCATTTCATTACGGCTACAACAGATGACCTCAAACATATCGTACCCACTCTTACCAGAGCAAAATTTGAGGAATTTTGCTCTTATTTGCTTGATAGGTATTGGAAGCTAAAAGCGACTTCTAATTTTTCAACGACACTCGAGAAGGGTTGTTCATTCAGTTAGATGATATGTTTGGTAAAATTACTTGATATTTCAACACTTATTTTCTACCATGGAACTTGTCCCATAGGCTCGGTGAGTAATTGCCTTCTTTCCTTTTTACTGTTACTTCTTAAGAAAACTTGAGAAAAACATGTTAAATTGGAAATATGTCATGCAAAAGCTTGCCCCCAAAAAGTCAAATAACATGATCAACTGTGGATATAACATTGCGGTTTTTAATAAAATCCATTGAATCAACACAGTTAGCCTTTACTTTTTGCTTTTCTGTCCTAACCAGAAAAAAGAATATAATTAGAACCTTTCCTATTCATCTTTACAAGTTGGGGAAATTGGAGAACTCTTGAAATATTTCAGTTAAAAGGTGGGTCCCAAAGGGATTGCCTGACTGGAAAGAGGAAGAAAAGAACACCTTGGAGAGGAACTTTCATATGTTTTGCTTTACCTCACCAGACTCTCTGATTAATGCCCTCAAGTACCCATTTGATGGATCTTCAAATGAGTACAATAATGTCCACAAAAATAGAACGTCGGATTGATACTTCTCGTTCCTCTCCTCTCCTCTCCTCTCCTCTGCTCTAGCTAAAGTCCAGCTGTATCTTAACTTGATGTTCTGCTATAAATGGAAGTTTAAGCAGTGTTAGGTATAGTAGTGCAGTATTCTCTAGGCTTAGGTTAGTTGCATGGGATTTTATGACCTTTATTGGATGTTGGACTGTCTTTCTTTATATATATATATTTTTCTTAAATATGCTATTGTCAACATTTTTACTTCAGTACTTCATATCGTGATATGAATATAATGCTTAGGAATGCAAAAGAAAACAAGCAGCTTACAAATATAATAAACATATTTGTTTTTTACTTTTTATATTTACACTTTTACGTACCCAACGACATTGTAACACGTGCGTCTGAGTGAGTTTGAAATTTATATCTTTTTTCGACTTTAAAACTAACTTACTCATACTTTCGTAGTAATAATCTTCTTCCTCGCTTGTCACTTTGAAAGTAGATTATTAGGCTTATTGGGAAAGTGCTTGCTTAGCATACACATTAATTATTTTGTTTTCACGAGCCGTTCTTTTCGGTGTATAGTCTCATTATGTTTGTTTTATAAATTATTGAGCTAAAAGTGTATTAAAGTTTATAGTGAAGAAGTATTTATAATCTGTGTAATACTTTTCTTATGCATTGCATCAATGCTTGAGAAATTTTCTACAATTTCTATATGCAGTTTCAACTGAGCTTGAATTTTGCAAATTAGATATTGCATCATAAAGCACATGGAAGTCTTTAAAATTTCACGATCACAACTAAATTCTTCATTTTAGGAAATACCTCCATCAACACCGTCCGCATTTTTTCATCAGCCAAAAATTGTCTCCTAACCTTAATATTAATTTGTACTTACAAATAACTGCTTCTTCATTTTTAATATCACGCGAATAAACACAAATATGAAATGCTTCGTGCAACGCACGTATAATCTACTAGTATATATATATTAAGATTAGGATATTTATGCTATGTGAAACTCCTTAGAGTTGGGTGAAGATGGAACATATTAGTTTCTTATTTTAAAAGACCAATTATTCAGTTAATCTTTGTTCAAAATCAATATTACATGCTTAATTTTTATTTGAATGCTTGATCACCATTTAGATGATTAGGTGCTTGTTTTATTTTGGAAATTCAAAAATAAATCTAGAACATTGTAATATCAACCAACACATCGTTCAATAAATTTTAGAATAATAGTTTATGACTTGTGCAATCAAATAAGTAACCTTATCGATGGCTGCATTACTTCAAATATGAATTCGGGTAGAGATATAATTGGGTCGTGCTTTGGAGTAGGTATGACTTACATCGGTAGAGATAGTTGAATTGATGTGAATTCTTGTGAGAATCACGAAGAATTCGTTAAAATTGTAATTGTAACACTTGGAAAGTACTAAATTTAGATTGTAGACGGTAACAATGCGACACAAGCCTCGTGACTCAAGAACTTAAGGTATATTAAACATTAAACTCATTGACATGTGGAAACAAAAACCACAAAGGGATGGAGGCTACAAATGTCGCCTTTAATAATGATTAAGTACATGAGAACCTTCAATTCATCACATGTCCCAATAGGCCTCTCATAATTCCTCCTACTTGTCACCAACTGGTCCTATCATATTATTGTATAATTTGTAAGTTCTATCACCGCTTGTTTTACCTTCTTTTCCTTCGAGTAATTATGACAATAAAAAATTAATTCTACGTTTTCTCATATTTGAAAATGAACCTTAGGATCATTATTACCTTGAAAATATGGGATTGTCATTTTAATATTTCCAAAGTTCACATCCACTCCATCTCTTTCTCTACGATCTCGTCAATACCCCCATTTCACGCGTATCTCCTCTATCTCTCATCCTACCCGAACTAGTCATAGACATTTGATCACTCCTGCCATCACTCCCTACTTCCCCATCATCATCAGCCACAGGTCCAAACATAGGATTAAATTTATATCTCTGTTGTCTCCTAGCATTAGGGGTTGTCTAAGAATCCTTCCTATGCAAATGAGCAATACTCGACTCTTGTCTATCAATTCTTGGCATAATCTCTTCAAACTATTTTTGCAATGTTGTCAACATGTGAAATTGAGTTTTATCCTCCCGAGTTAATGTCGATGTTCTTTCCCAGTCAGACATGATTAGTTATTAAAAAAAAATTATAAAGTATCCTCATGTGATTTTTTTGGTACTGGTATATCACTCTATTTGGATTTTTCCTGATAATAATTTCATCACTCTTTCCATTTTCATCTTTTTACCCCTTTTTTCAACTTCTCTAAAGAACCAACCAAACTCAATCAAGAACTTGGTCATTGTGGTATTCAAACTCCAAGGATCAAAGACACTAGGTAAACGGAAAGAAACAATCAAGGAATGAACTCAAGACTCTTCAAGAATTTCAAGAAAGTGGTTCTTGAAATAAAATAAAGATTAGTTAACATAAGAATAAATCCAAAGAAGTGGAGATGGAGAAACATAAAAAATTGTAGGAATGATTGCAAAGAAGTTCATTTTATTTTTTATTTTTTATTTTTTTGGGGGGGAATATGGTTCTTGACCTTTTTCAAACCCCCCCCCCCCTTTTTTGGATTTCCGGACTTTTTTTTTTCAATTAAAAAGAAGAAGGAAAAAAAAGTTGTTTCGTGTGGAAGTCACCTCGCTAAGAATTACTAAAGGGGGATCAGACAAATGTGTAAGGAACAAACCTTTCGAGACAAAGTCCCAACGAGGGGTGCTATATTTATGAAGATTACGGTGAAGACAAAACACCTCCAATGGGCGCAAGCACAAAAATTACACTAATAGTTTAACGATAAAAGTAAAGATAAAGGAAATTACATATTCTCTTGTTGAGATTTGATTGATTCTCTTTCTAAATGACTAAGTTTTTACAATATATACAAATGCACGAACTTCCTTCAACCGCTGCCAATATTTGAATCTTTGGTTTTTCGCCTTGATTTGTAACACTTGCATGGATTAATTTGCTTCCTTCACATTGCATAACCGTCGCCCACGTCCTTGTAACATCTGCTTGCCACGTTGCTCTAAGTAACTTCCACAATTCATCACTTCAACTGCCACCTTCGTCAACAACTAGCTATGTAATCATAAGACAAGTGTCAAAACTACTTCTACTATCTTAGTCGCCCAACTGCTCCATCGCTCGCCCTGTCGTCCAAATATCATAGCTGCCGTACAATCGCCCAGTCATCCAATTTCTTGCCTATAATGAGCCCTTAACATTGTGCCTCTTTTGGTTTGGGCCAAGGCTTAGGCCTCTTGCATTTTGGATATTTTTTTGGGCGTCAACAATTATCCCCCAATATGGCGGAATTAATGTCCATCCATTAATTTTATGCCATATTAATCATTTCGATGTGTCCTTTTTCCCAGAAATTCTCAGCATTCCAATCTTCTTCCGTTTTTTCCAACATAGACCATTCAGATTATGCCTTTCTGCCTTCTTTTTCTCACATAAAGAGGTGAACTCTTTCCCTATAAAAAGGAGATTTGGTTACAAATACGTCTCTTATCCCTTTCTTCCAGTCTTGTACGCCACTGCTATCATGTATATCCCCCATGTTTGACAAGTCTTTTGTTCCCATTTCTCCCGGATATGAACCATCTAACTTTCATTTCCCACGATCTGCTCTAAACATACCTTTGGTATGGGAGATATAGGAAATTTTTTCTTGGCCGTGGAGGCTCCCTTCGGCGTCTCTCTCCCTTGTGATCCCTTTCCAGGGTCGTCAGATGTAGAGGAACTGGCCGTAGGGAGCGCTCACCGGCCATTTCTTACCCCATGATCGGCCAATGGCTTGCTGAGAGTGCTTCTCAGGCCGTTCACATGTTGTGATTGCTTCCAGCGGATGGATCTGAG
Organism: Ligustrum vulgare; assembly: GCA_963555705.1. Lineage (NCBI taxonomy): Eukaryota > Viridiplantae > Streptophyta > Magnoliopsida > Lamiales > Oleaceae > Ligustrum > Ligustrum vulgare. The sequence goes on along the minus strand of OY743168.1, from coordinate 57,879,258 downwards.
AAGAAGAGGATGGAAGCTGATCAGTCTGTAATAGAGACGTCCTCTGTAGTAGTTGATAGGCAGTCTTCGTTCTGAAGTAGTTGGTAGGCAGTATTTGTTTCCCTATTGTTACTGAGTGAGGTCCTGTTGGATCCTTTCGTGTTGCGAAGTACATAACTTTTTTTTGAATAAAAGAAACAATCTTTGTTATAGGTGCATCTTATTTTCATTTTCCTTTTTCCTTGCTTGTGCGATAATTGTTCACCTTCCGCGGCGAAATACAATGCATTTATATTTGTTCGTCCTCCCATATGGAAGGAACATATTTCTTCAAGTATTTTCCGTTGATGGATCTTGTGTGTTTCGTGTTATCTAGATCCTCCAAATGATAAGCTCCGTTGAACAACACACTGCTTACTCTGAACGGTCCTTCCCAATTAGGCGACCATTTCCCATATTTGGGATTTTTACTTTCTAAGGGGAGAATGGTTTTCCAGACCAAATCAGCCACACTAAATAACTTGGATATCACTCTGTTGTTGTAATATTTAGCCACTTTTTGCTTCTGAACTTGCAATCTATCAAGGAAGTCCAACTTTAATTCGTCCAGTTCTAAAAGATTCTGAACCATCAATTCTGCATAGTCGCTTTCGCATAGATGGTTCTGTAAACCTGTTCAAATTGATTGCATTTGATCTCCATAGGTAGTACTGCTTCTTGTCCATAGGTTAGCTGAAACGGAGTTACACCTGTACTTGTTCGTGGAGACGCCCTGTAAGCCCACAAGGCATTGTTCAAACATTCATGCCATTTCCTAGCATTTTCGCCCAACATTTTTCGCACAATACTCTTCAGGGTTTTGTTGGAGGACTCTACTTGCCTGTTAGACTGAGCGTAATAAGGCGTAGAATTGACTAGCTTGATACCAAATTTGTCCAAGAACTCCTTTACTAGATTTCCATTCAATGAGGTTCCATGGTCTACCATTATGGTTTGTGGTACCCCGAACCTGTAAATAATGTAGTCGCGAATGAATTCTATGACATTCTTTTGAGAAATCTCTTTCAAATGGATAGCCTCTACCCATTTAGTAAAGAAGTCTGTTGCTACAATGATGAACGTGTGTTGTTTGGACGATGGGGGATAAATCTTCCATATTAAATCAATAGCCCAGCCTTTAAACGGCCAAGGTTTAATAATAGGCGTTATTTCCCTGGCTGGCGCTCTTTGGATTGGTCCGTGTCTCTGACACGCTAAGCAAATTTTTGCATATTGTATGCACGATTCTCCCATTTTGGGCCAAAAGTATCCTGACGCGATCCCAGTCGGGGAATCTCGTCGAACACGCGGAATAACGAAATTTAAAACCCTAGGAAAGATCTAAATCAGATCTGACTCGAAATAACAAGAACACGAATAAATGAAAAGAAATTAAAAGATAGATTGACGGTAAAACCTTGACCCAACAATCACGACGCAATTAATGACGATGCGGATTGAAGAACCAAGATTGGTGAACGCCACAAGAGTTGTCAATTTCTTGATAAGTTCGTCGGGTGAAAATTACAAAGATCGAATCTTTGATAAGTTCGAAACAAAGGGAATAACTCAACCTTTCAATTTTGGAGAATCCTCTCTCAAATTTTATTAATCTCAAATCAAACTTGTCTGTTGTTTACAATGATGAAAAGAAATATAAATAAGCAAGAAAACCTAAACTAGGGTTTGCCGCTAATTGGGCTCAAAACAGAATCCTAATTGACCTAAAATACTAAAATAGGAAAATAAATAATTAAAAATGGAAATTAAAGATAGCGCGTGAATCTGAAACGGAATGCAGGTTACGGCCGTGTTGCAACTCTTACGGCCGTAAGAGTTCCCCTTTTGTTGATTTACGGCCGTGACTGAGAGATTTGCGGCCGTGATTGACAAATTCTGCAATTCCTTTTTTTAACCGAGGCCAGGTTACGCCCGTAATGGTCTTTCCTTGCGGCCGTAACTCTTGGATGCTTGATTTGTTGTTCTAAACCCGTGGCGCTCTTACGGCCGTGACCCATGTGGTTTGCGGCCGTGAACTTCAATTTTTCCTTCAAACTTCGACCACCCGGTTCGGCTTGATCCGCTCGTTGTCTAGGCTCGATTCCAACATGGAACTTGCTCTGTTTTCCATGTAGGTCACCGTCATACAGCCGATGTCTCGACTTCGCCTTTCGATGCCTGGTCCGGATCACATCATACTCCCTCTCTTGAAAAGGATTCGACCTCGAATCCATTTTTGGTCGGCTTTTCAAATTCCTCCTGCTTTCCTGGACTCGACGATCATGTTTAAGCTTCATGCAATCCTTTAGCCTCTTGGGCTGCTTATTTTGGCCAATAACTTTCTTTCCCGCTTTACGTTCATGGCTTGAGTTATGTCCCTGCAAAACAGATTTCATAGAACTGGGGAGGGATGTGTTAGCAAATGCAAATAAACTCATTTTTGTGGTGGACTCTCTTTTCTTTTTCTTTTCACTCTCAAGCTCACCTTTTTCTGAGGTCGTGGCCTCAACTCTCTTGTTTTCAATTTTCACACCCTCTCCTTTTTCTGAGGTCATGGCCTCAACGCTCTTATTTTTTCCCTTAAACTCGCTCTTTATTTTCAATTGGTCCTCTTGGACCTCTTTAGGTGTTAGCGGAGCAAGAGTGATCCTTTTTCCACCCTTCACAAAAGAATATCTATTTTTGAACCCATCATGCACCACTCTCCTATCATGCTGCCATGGCCTTCCCAATAAAATATGCCCAACATTCATAGGGACCACATCGCACACCACCTCATCTCTATAACCCCCAATGGTGAATTTAATATTAACCTGCTTGTTCACCTTAAGTTCTCCCGACTCGGTTAACCACTGTAATTTATAGGGGTTTGGGTGTTTCACCTTAGGCAAGCCCAACTTCTCCACCAATAATGTACTAACCACATTAGTACAACTTCCGCCATCAATTACCATCCCACAAACCTTTTTCCCCACCAAACACCTAGTGTGGAAAAGATTATCCCGCTGTTCATCAATCTCAACCATCTTAGTTCGAGAATTTAGGACATTTCTATTCAAAAGGAACCCTTTCACCGCATAAGTTAACCCCTCTTCATCGCTACTACTAGCCCCAATATCTACTAACTTAGGCATTCCCTTAAATTCGTCCTCAAAACTAACTTCACCATTATCACGCAAAAGCATTACTTTCTTATTTGGACACTGTGACGCTATATGGCCCATCTCCAAACACTTAAAGCACTTAATATTTCTATCCCTAGTAGGTTGAGAATCAGAAATATTTTTACCTTTAGTTGTAAGTTCCTCCTTTCCCTTCGGGACGTTCTCATCATTTTGATCCTTCCTCGGTTGTGATGTAGGATAAGTTCCCGGTGATTGTTTAGATGTCCCCTTTCGCCTCAATTGCCTTTCTACCTTCATTGCCATGTGCACCATGTCTTCCAGTTCCACATAATGTTGTAACTCAACGATGTTTGCAATATCTCTGTTCAGCCCACTAAAAAATCTAGCCATTGTAGCTTCCCGATCCTCCACCACGTTGGCCCTAATCATGGCTACCTCCATGTCTCTATGATATTCCTCTACACTCCTAGAACCCTGCGTGAGCCCCTGCAACCTTTGATAGATATCCCTATGATAGTGGCTTGGGACAAACCTCTTCCTCATGATGGTTTTCATCTCACGCCATGTATCCACCGGCCCTTCACCATTCCTCCTCCGATCCTTCACCAACTGATCCCACCAATTAATGGCATAATCGATGAACTCAACAACCGCTAGTTTCACCTTCTTTCCTTCAGAATAATTGTGGCAATCAAACATCAATTCTACCTTCTTCTCCCAATCTAGGTAAGCCTCCGGATCACTCCTCCCATGAAAAGGTGGAATAGACATTTTTATTTTACCTAGATTATCATCTATCTCATCCCAATCACCACGATCTCTTCTATTATTTGCCCTTTCATCCCTATCTCCTCTACCCCTTCTCCTCCTTACACTAGCCACAGGTGATTGGACACTACTTCCTTCACTTGCAAACTCTTCATCATCAAACCCGTATCCATCCCTTGGATTATGCCTCCCCCTAGGATCTCTCCGGTCTTCCCTCCTAGCTCTAGGTCCCGCACGAGTTTGTTCCCTACGCAACTTGTTAATAGTTTCCTCCTGCCTATCCATCCTAGTCATCAACTTCTCAAATTGCTCATGTAAAGTCTCCATCACACCTACAACATTATTATTCACCCTATTCATACCTTCAGGTCGTTTGTTGTGGCTCGTTGATGAGGCTGCTGGCTCCCTTCTATAAATTCCCTGGTTGTCCCCAACTGATGAAGATGATGAATCCCGTCTGCTAGACATTATTAGTCTTCACAGAAATAAGTAGAAATTTCCTCACAAAAATATTTCGCTCGTGTATCACTCAAAAAGAATCCCCCTTCCAAGCACTTCAAAACAGTTCAAGAACTCAAGTAAGGGTAGGACACGATAAGACACGAGTAAGAACGGGAGAATTTGGAAATTGAAACAATTTCGGAATATGTCGGGAAATTAATGGATTTTTTTTTATAATCTGCCAGAGAATTTGACTACGAGTATGGCAGAAAAAACGGAATTGAATTTGGACGAAAAACGAAGAAGAAAAACACTTTTGAATTTTTGGGACTGACTCTTATGGATCAAACTGAAAAAAATTATGACTGACACGAAGAACGCGAAGAAGAAGAAAATTAAGAAATTTCAAGAAACGCAAGAATCTGAAATAGATCCAAGCTCTGATACCAGATGACGCGATCCCAGTCGGGGAATCTCGTCGAACACGCGGAATAACAAAATTTAAAACCCTAGGAAAGATCTAAATCAGATCTGACTCGAAATAACAAGAACACGAATAAATGAACAGAAATTAAAAGATAGATTGACGGTAAAACCTTGACCCAACTATCACGACGCAATTAATGACGATGCGGATTGAAGAACCAAGATTGGTGAACGCCACAAGAGTTGTCAATTTCTTGATAAGTTCGTCGGGTGAACGCCACAAAGATAGAATCTTTGATAAGTTCGAAACAAAGGGAATAACTCAACCTTTCAATTTTGGAGAATCCTCTCTCAAATTTTATTAATCTCAAATCAAACTTGTCTGCTGTTTACAATTATGAAAAGAAATATAAATAAGCAAGAAAACCTAAACTAGGGTTTGCCGCTAATTGGGCTCAAAACAGAATCCTAATTGACCTAAAATACTAAAATAGGAAAATAAATAATTAAAAATGGAAATTAAAGATAGCGCGTGAATCTGAAACGGAATGCAGGTGACGGCCGTGTTGCAACTCTTACGGCCGTAAGAGTTCCCCTTTTGTTGATTTACGGCCGTGACTGAGAGATTTGCGGCCGTGAGTGACAAATTCTGCAATTCCTTTTTTCAACCGAGGCCAGGTTACGCCCGTAATGGTCTTTCCTTGCGGCCGTAACTCTTGGATGCTTGATTTGTTGTTCTAAACCCGTTGCGCTCTTACGGCCGTGACCCATGTGGTTTGCGGCCGTGAACTTCAATTTTTCCTTCAAACTTCGACCACCCGGTTCGGCTTGATCCGCTCATCGTCTAGGCTCAATTCCAACATGGAACTTGCTCTGTTTTCCATGTAGGTCACCGTCATACGGCCGATGTCTCAACTTCGCCTTTCGATGCCTGGTCCAGATCACATCATATCCACTCCTAATAATCAACCATCTCATTTTTTGGCCGACTTGATGGGCCCCACATATCCCTTCATGGACTTCTGCCATAATGTTCTTAACCTCGCTCAAATTTATGCACTTTAATAGCACCCCATCTGAACGTTTCTTGTATATTTGTCCGTCTATGAGGATATAATTCAATGCACGCAGTTTCATTTTTCTATCGTTTCTTCCACCAGGTCCTTCCAAAAATTTCTTTATTTCTTCTCTCCAGTCCATCGCGGCCCTGGTTTGTATACAATGAATACTGCTTTCCTTTATCCTCCTTTGTATGGCGGGTAGGATTATTCCGTACTCACAAGTTGTTGTTGCGTTCACCACCTTTGAATAACCCGAAGGGACTTGGGCTAATTCATTCGCTACATCATTGTAAATCCTGCTTTTGTATTGAAGCTCCACTTGCTAAAATTCCTCCAAAAGCTCTTGGGCGAGCTCATGTTGCTTTATTACAAAATCGCTCTGGCACTTGAAATGGCCCGTTAATTGGTATATTACCAATTGAGAATCTCCCCGGATAATCACATTCTTCACTTTCAGCTCTACTAACAGTTCTAGCCCCGTGATCAATGCTTCGTACTCGGCTTGATTGTTAATACATGCTCTTTCCAAGGTGAGAGCATACTTGTAACAGACTCCCATGGGATTTATTAAAACTATACCAACCCCCGCGCCCAGGTAAGTTTTTGATCTGTCAAAATATAAAACCCAGGGCTTCGTTTCGAGAGAATCCACTTCTAAATTAACCTCCTTAAGAATGTCCAAACATGGATGATCAGCCAAAAAGTTGGCTAAAGCTTGATTTTTAATTGCCTTTTGAGGTACGTGTTGTATTTCAAATTCAGAAACGGCCAATGTCCAAAGGCCAATTCTTTGATGTAAAACAGGGCAAGAAAACAAATACTTGACTATATTTACTTTAGATATCAAACACACGGTTACATGCCATAAATAGGCCCTTAGTTTAGTACACGTGAAATATAGAGCGAGACAAAGTTTTTCTATAGCTGAATAATTACATTCACACTTCATCAACTGTCTGCTTAAGTAGTAAATCGCTCTCTCCTCGCCCAGTTGGTCTTCTTGCGCGACCATTAGGGTTATAGATCCTTGCTCCATCGATATATAGACTTTCATTGGCTTCCCATGATTTGGTGACACCAACACATGCGGATTTGATAAGTATACCTTTAGGCTGTCGAAAGCCTTTTGGTGTTCTTCCTTCCAGACAAATTTGTCTTGATTTTTCAACTTTAAAAGAGGCGAAAAAACTTTCGTTCTCCCTGCCCAATTAGAAATAAAACGCCTTAAGAAATTTACTTGACCTAGGAACCTTTACAATTCCTTTTTATTAGCAGACGATTTTGCTTCTAGAATGGCTCTAACTTTATTTTAGTCAAGTTCCTCCCCCTCTTGTGTACCAGAAAACCAAGGAAGTTTCCTGAATTAACACCAAACGCACATTTCAAAGGGTTTAACTTCAACTTGTACTGCCTCATTCGTTTAAATGAACGCCTTAGTTGTTGAAAATGGTATTTTTCTTTCATTGACTTTACCACAATATCATCTACATATACTTCAATAAATTCCCCAATCATGTCATGAAAGATTAAATTCATAACCCTTTGATAAGTGGCCCCAGCAATTTTTAGGCCGAAAGGCATGACTACCCAATCAAAACATCCCAAGGCCCCTGGGCGTCTAAAGGCCGTTTAATGCACGTCTTCGTCAGCTATGCAAATTTGGTTGTATCCAGAATACCCATCCATGAAAGAATACATGACATGCCTTGCAGTTGAATCTACTAAAGAATCTACCGTTGGCATATGATACTCATCTTTAGGCGTGGCTAAATTTAGATTCCTGAAATCTACGCACACCCTAATGCTACCATTCTATTTAAACACGAGCACAATATTAGATAACCATTATACATACCTGGTCGTCCTAATAAAACCAGTCTTTAAAAGACTTTCTATTTCCTTTTTTACTTCAGGTAATACATTAGGGGCAAAACGCCTAGGTGGCTGCTTATGTGGCTTAAAATTATGCTTAGTTGGTAGTCTGTGCTCCACCAAATTCCTATCTAAACCAGGCATGTGTTCATATTCCCAAGAAAAACAATCTCTGTATTCTTTTAATAAGACAATCAATTCATCACTTACCTCCCTACTGAGTGTTTGGCTGATGAATGTTGGGCGTTCTTCCCCTTCGTCGCCGATGTTCACTTTTACAAGAGGGTCTTGCGCCTGAGCGTGCCCCTGTTTGGATATCCCTATTGCTTCATCGTCCAGGATTTTTGGGAGCAACTCTTCCTCCAAACAATCCACCTTGTAGATCTTTCTATCAGCATTCTGCTCCAACTCAAAAATGGCCAACTTGCACTTGAACGTTGCCAATGCTGCTGCCTCTTTTGTCTTTTTTACGTTTTCTTCAGACTTATTATTGAAAGCCATTGGTCTGGCTTTTAAGGCCCGAATATCGGCCACATCCCCTCTTCCCTGGTTGCTTGTCATGATTCCTCAATCACTTTTACGCCAATGACTAGCTTCTCAAGGGCCACTATATTTGGCCTCATCTGGTTGAACATCTCTGTTAGGGCATCAACCGAGAATGGTTCTTCGCTTAGTGCGATGACTTGAGTTTCTTTTCCCTCTTACACTACTCTAACAGGCTCATAATTCCCCTCGTACATGAATCTTTCTATAGAGTTCGCTTCCGCCATGAATGGTCTATGATCTGCCTGTATCACTTCTGCTTCTCCTTTATCATTCCAGAATACTAAACACTGGTGGAGCGATGAAGGTATGCACCAGCTCCCATGAATCCAATCTCTCCCTAGAAGTACGCTATAGCTGGTAGGACCATATATCACGAAGAAAATTGTAGTCCTTGTGGTAGTTCCCACAGTGACGTCCAATGGCATCACTCCTTTCGCCGAAGTCACCCCCCCCCCCCGTTGAATCTTGTGAGGATAACTTCCGTTGGAATCATATCATCCTCCTTTTTTGCGAGTCTTCTCATCATTCTGGACGGGATGGTATTTATAGCGGCCCCGTTGTCTATAAGAACCTTTGATACTGGAATTCCATTAATCTGGGCCTTCACATACAGTGGCCTCGGATGCATGGTTAGTTTCGTGGAGGGTTTCTTAAAGATAACATTTTCCGCTGCATCGATCTCTACCTCCTGACCGTCTTCCTTTATTTCGATTCTTTTCTTCACTTCAGCTTGCAATACTTCTTGTCCTCCGCTCTGATCTCTCGACTCTTCATTTGTAAACCATCCAGAAGGAGGAGGAAGTATCCTGGGAGGCGACCCATACTTCTCAACCCATGGTACTCTCGTTTTCCTTTTGGGCGTTCCATACAGTACGTAAAAATCGAACGCTCGCCTAGAGGGCTCATCCAATAGATCCACTTCACGCATGCTTTCTTGATACAACTACTTTAGAAACACGTTGCGCGACACCCCTCTTTTCCTACCTTCCACCTCCAAATCGATCTCTTCTTTGATGTCTGTCATGCCATCGTCCTCTTCTTCATAATCTACCTCTTGGCACGTTTGGCCCTCTTCACATATCAACTCGCAGGATACTCCTTCATTTTCTCCACCTTCTTCTTCCACATACTCTTTGCTTCTAAACTCATTGGCCAGTAGATAGTTGTTGGCCATGACCGGGGGTAATGTCCTGAACTGAATGGTGGTGGCTTGCTCTGATTCCTCTTCGTCTCCTTCTTTTTTGCTGTGCTCGAACTTCGATTTCCCCATGGGACTTCCATACGCTTTCTTCACCAGTCCCTCCGTGTTGTTCCCTTTGTCACCTTCAAACTCATTTTGGTCAGCTTCCCGAGTCAACCTTAGCGTGCCTAGGGACAACGCTCCCTGTTGTCGCCCCATCATTCTTCCGTAGTTCCTTTGAAAACGCCTTTGCTGAGTCCTGGTCATCTCATTGAAGGGCACAACTCGTCTAGCATTGTACTAGAATGAATGCCAAACATTTGATTGGCGTGGCTGCGGCCTAAATGTTTTCCTGTGATTTGTTGGCCGTAATTTCCTTTCTTGAGACGGTTTTCTATGTGTATCTGGGCCTCGTCCTCTATCGGGATGGAAACTTGACACAACTCTGGGATGAGCGTGAAACCCTTGCACTTTGGTTCCTTCCACAGACTTACTCACTTCTTCCTTGCATCTATCACATAAGACATGCCTGTCTCCTTGGTATTTTTTTCCCTCGAGTCGTTCAAACACTTTGGAATGTTGTTGTTCATCTTCTACTCCATCATCAATCACCAGTTTGAACTTTGGAAATTTATGAGCAAAATCAGTTGTCATCGTGTTCACTCCAAGCGGTTGTAGGAAGGGGTTCTCGTCCACCACCATCTTTTTCTTAGGCTCAAGCGTGATCCTCCCCGACTCGATGGCTTTCTGCAACACGTACCAGAAAACCAAGCAATTGTTAGTTGTATGAGACCATGCATTATGCCATTTACAGTATTTTTTGCCCTTAGTTTGTTCAGGGTTTGGCAACTTATGTTTATCGCTCAACTTGATTTGCTTATCCTTATATAACTTGTCGAATATAAGGTCTGTCTTACTAACGTCGAATGAAAATATCTTAGCCTTCTTATTTTTCTCTTCTACATGCTCGTCTTTTACTATCCAGCCAGATTTTGCTACCAGGGGACAAGCATATGGGTCCCCTTTAGCTAGCTCGGCCAAGCATACTTCAGCCTGGTCAACGTATTTATCACCTACCGTGTGTATATCAAAATTTGGGTCTCTGTAAAAGGTCCCTTTACTAGAAATTTTCATTTGCTCTTCTTCTCTCAACAGACGCTCATATCTTATTACATTAGCGCTCAATTGAAATAGGTCAGGGAACTTCCTATCCTGGAATTTTTTCTTGAGGTCAAAACTGAGGCAACTCTGAGCGATTCTAACGAATTCTTTTTCCGGAAAGGGTACAAAGCATTTACTCCTGGCCGTTTTGAACCGTTGGAGAAAGCTTTCAGCCCACTCAGTGGGCATTTGTCTTAGATTGGCCAAATCGGCTAGAGTCACCTCGGACTCCGTTTTATAGAACTGGGTGTGGAACAGTTGTTCTAATTGTTGCCACGTTTGCACAGAATTCGCTGGTAGGTTAATGAACCAAGAGAAAGCCATCCCTATTAAGGAACTTGGGAAAAACCTCATCTTATGATAATCGTTCACCTCACCACACTGCAATGTGAATCGCCCTATGTGTTCTAGCGTGGAGACCTCCCCCAAACCAGTGAATAAAGAGAATTTTGGCACCTTGTAACCCCTAGGCCACGGATAAGCTTGATCCACCCAATCTGGGTATGGCTTAGTGTAAGTCGGCCTAACATAAGGACGCATCCCTACTGCCATTTGATCTCACACCATCTCAGCGACTTTATCCCTTAACAACGCATTGGGATCATAAGGGAATCCTATAGGTTGATTTCCCCCTAGTGGTGCTTGTGGCCAGACATTTGGCAAAGGATTTGGTAAAGGAGTTGGAGCGCAATTAGCAATGGTGAAGTTGCTGTTATTGTTCCCTCCATCGTTAAAATGTGGAACATTTTGTCCATTATTTTGGACACTATTCCGAGGTACTGGGTTACTCCCCAAGTTCGGAACTGGGTCACCCCCCCCCCCCCCCAAATTCGAAGTTGGGTTTCCCCCAAGTTCGGCACTGGGTTGCCCCCCAAATTCGAAGTTGGGTTACCCCCCAAGTTTGGCATTGGATTACTCCCCAAATTTGAAGTTGGGTTACCCCCCAAGTTTGAAGTTGGGTTACCCCCCAAGTTTGGCACTGGTTTGTAACACCCCAAGTTCAAGAATCTTAAACCTAGGTGTTAACTTCCCTTTTTCTTTTAATGCGGAAATAAATCATTTAAAACCATGCGGAATTTAAATCGTTTACACAATCAAAATGTTCATTTATCTACTATAAAATTTTTCCGAAATTTCGGCAGAGTCTCCTCTATAAATTGGACATAGCCAACCTGTAGAGGGACATCAAAAACCATTTTAAAATTTTAAAACATCCATCACATCTCAATCACAATTCCAAAATTCAGCTTCAACATTAATTCCCCAAACTCCTCAACAAAATAACTTGAAGTACAAATTTATAAACTCATGAAAACATGATAAAAACTAATCACAGGGAAATACCATAACTTATTTAAACTAATTTCAACCGAAACAATTATCAAAATAAATGAATTAAGAGATAATTACTTAGAACTTAAATAAATTCTAATTTAACTAAAAATAACTTGAATAAATTTAACTTTATTAATTAATGCGAAGATGGGTACTGTCGGAGTCAGCCGCCAAGTGTTCTCCTCGGATCATCTAACTTTCATCACCTGAAATATGGGGAGGGATTGGGGTGAGCTAAAGCTCAGTAAGTAAACTGTATGCATGAATGCATGCTTATGACATGAAATGCTTTAAACTTTGAAATATGTATCCCCATTCACTTTAACCTTTCAAAACTTTCAACATTTCGAACTTTCACTTAACATTTCAAAACTTTCACTTTACATTTCCATCGTGAGCTCACTTGGTGTATCTTCTAGTCAATCAGATAACAGTGGGCCATTCTTATTTGGAACCAGATTAACATGCGCATTTCCACCGCAAAGCGGTTTAACATTCACTTTCCCACCGCAAAGCGGCTCATTCATTCATTCCACCGCAAAGCGGCTCATTACATTCATTCCACCGCAAAGCGGCTCATTACATTCGGGTACGCCGGTCCCCCGCGCCCCATTTCCCACTCGCATCTTTCATGACATAGAAGTACACCCATTCTTTCAAAAAAACTTGGGATACATAATTTTTGACAAAAATTGCACTTTGACACATTCCTTTCATTAAAACATTTGACTTTCCCATTTCGATGCCAATGCATGCTTGATGATGCAATGGCATGTAACGTGCATGCTTGAACATTTCCTTAACTACACATAATTGCATAGGGTAGACCAAAAGTATTAAAATTCCGTAATTAACACGAATGTCAATTAAGCACATTAATTCCACATTAACATTCAACTTTGATGAAAGTAGGGGGAAGTTTACTTACCTGTAATTCTCAGTAGTTACTTTGCTTAATATGCAGGTGGAAGTCTTGGTTGCCCGCGACGTCAATGTACCGTTTCTCCTAATTAATTTCCATTCATTAACAAAATATGATTTTAAATGAAAAACCACGTTTAACACTCTTAAATAAGGTCGAGACTTTCGTGTGACTCATAATATAACAAACACATTTAACACCACATATAATATCATATTCGAAGTAATACATTAAGTTCAAGGAAGATTTTGAAATCTTACTTATCAATTTCACAAATCAAGGTTAAGCATTACTTATTCAAAAAAGGAAAAATGATCTTAAACTAAAAATTTATAACGTTGAACATAAATTCAATTTAACTAACTTGTTCCTAAAAGGTTAAACTTTACTCTCCTACACCATTATCCCAACATTCCAAAAATCATACGTTCGTTTAAATAGTCATATACATATTCATGATCATATATACATACATTCACACCTCAAATTTAATATTATAGCACATCAATTAATCAAAATTTCATGAATATATATACCTCTGCCCACAAAAATCCAAACTTTATACATATATATACACGCATCTATACATACATAATAATATATACATTCATATACATCAATACTCATTCACATAACATCATTAATTCCCATATTAATGGTTAAACTCGAAATTACACAAAAAATCAGAATCTGAAATTAACTGAAATCTGGATTTATGCATATAAAGTGTATACATACATTATTTACATAGAATTTATACATATATGCATGTGTGTATCGAATTATGTATGTGTGTGTGCGTGAAATTGTGTGAACCGGGTGTGTGTGCGTTCGGTCCCGGGTGTGTGTGCGTGTGTCGTGAAGAGAAAAGGGGAAAAGGGGCTTACCGCCGGTGGTTGGGTCGTGGTCGGCGACGGGTTAGAGAGAGAGTGGCCGAGAGCGAGAGGTGAGTCGATGGAGAGGGAGGCGGAACGCGAGAGAGAGAGAGAGAGAGAGAGAGAGAGAGAGAGAGAGAGAGAGAGCGCGATGGAGAAGAGAGAGAGTTATGAGAGTGAGGTTTTCTTTTAGGTTAGGTTTAGTGTGTAACTTTTGATAGCGTGCAATTTAGTCCCTCAACTCTCAAATTGGTAATTTAGGTTCATAACTTTCAAATAAAATTCCAAAGTGTCACCAAACTTTTCCCAACTTCAATTTAACACAATAAAAATAGAAATTAGCATGCCTAGGCAATAAATTTAATTAATCACATAAATTGCACGTAAACTGTTAAAATAACAATTTATAAACTTTTAATTGGTACATTGATCGAGACGGCATCCAGTCCTTCCACTGCAAAATAATTCAAATAAAACCATAATAACCATAATATTAGTTAAATCATTCATACTGATATTAACATAAACTTTACGTGAAAAATCAAGAAAACATGTAAATCGAATGCGGTATTACAGGATTACTCCCCAAGTTTGAAGTTAGGTTACTCCCCAGGTTTGGCACTGGATTCCCCCCCAAGTTTGAAGTGGACGGCATAAAAGGCCATTCTATCCCCTGATTTGGACTTGAGGTTGGGGAACTATGTCCTACAATCATCCTGGATTGAAAATGATGTCCTATATTTGGGAAGGTTGATTGAACAACTTGGGCTGTCAACTTATTCATATTATCATGCAACATTTTTAGTTGTTTGGCCACATTATCGAATTGTTCTTTCTCTCTTTGAATAAACTTTTCCATATTATAGACATATTGTAGATTCACCTGTTCAACCACGTCTTGAGCGAGTTCACTGAATAGCGCGCGCATGGTTCGAGGATTCAAATCCGTCATGGGTTCATAACGGCTATGACTCTCTCCCTCTATTCCTGGAGGACTTTGTTCCTCCTCATATCTTTTGATTATATATGGGAGATGATGGCTTGTTGTTTCCTTGTCGGAATTCTTTTTGAGGCATGATGGTTCACTTTGTATCTTCAAAAACACACCAAATAGTCCCACCGGACGTTTCAAACTGTTTCGCGCGGAAGTCACCTCGCTAACAATTACCAAAGGGGGATCAAACGAATGTGTAAGGAACAAACCTCTCGAGACAAAGTCCCAACGAGGGGTGCTATATTTATGAAGATTACAGTGAAGACAAAACACCTCCAAGGGGCGCAAGCACACAAATTACACTAAGAGTTTGACAATAAAAGTATAGATAAAGGAAATTACATATTCTCTTGTTGAAATTTGATTGATTCTCTTTCTAAATGACTAGTTTTACAATATATCACTAGTACAAAAACATAAAAAAAAATTAACAAATTAGCGTCGTTTTTCAAAGATGAAAAACGACGCCAGTAAAAAAAGCGGTGGCAAAGTGGTAAATAAAAAGTATTTAAAGGCGTCGGTTGTTAGGAAACAACCAACGCCAATAGGGGCACACATTAAGGGCGTCGGTTCTTACCTAAGAACCGACGCCTATAAGACGCGTATAGGCGCGTCGGTTCTTATAAAGAACCGACGCCTATACTTAAAATATATTTTCGCGCCTCCTTCATTTCCACTCATTTTTTCCCCCGGTTTTCATCTCCATTCCAGCGCCTCCCACCATTTCACTTATTTTTTCCCTTGTTTTCATCTCCATTCCAGCCATCCCCTCATTTTAGCTCCCCGGTTTCATCTCCATTCAAAGCCCTAATTATATTTTTACACCTCTCATCACCCACCTCGTCTAGAACTCAGCTGCACAGAACTCAGCCGCGCCCTCACGTTAGCGCTTGCAGCCGCACATACCGTCACCACCTCCACCAACGCCTGGGACACGCCGCTACGGGTCACCTGGGTTGGGTCACAACCACCGGCCGGTAAGACCCACTTTAAGAATGTTTGATTTCTTAACTAATTAATTTTGTTTTCTTAAGCAAATTTTGCATCTTTTTGCACAAATGTATCCAACACCAATGCACAATATTGACAATGTGTTACAGAATTTGAAAGGATTAGTATTAATGGACAAATAATCGAGAAACGACTAAAATATGTTCAGGTTGGGTTCAGAAAAGATCTAGGGAGTTGGGGCTCGATCGAGTTGGTGTAATTCTTACTTGGTTGATTTTTCATGGTAAATACTGCATGAAGAGGCTTCCTTTCTCATCACTAGGCATGTCGATGATGATCAGAAAAAATACTAAGAGCTTAATATGCATATACATTTATGTTAGTATTAGTTTTGCAAGGTTCAATATCCGAGAAGTAGAACATACGTATTTATATATACTACACTAGAACAATATGACCAACTAAAAAATCATTCATGTGACTAAAGATCCAGCGGCCTAGAAGAGGTTAACATTAGTTATGGCGCAACGTAGGGAAAGGACTAGACATGATTGAAAAATTGAAGAGATGCTTCCAAAAGAATATTGACTCGGTGAATTTTGTATTCTTGTTTCATATTATTAGATAATTAACATTGTTGATATAATCCATTTTTGGTCTAAGTGGGATTTAGGGTGAACTGGTTTAAAGAAACACTCTGAAAAATAAATAAATAAAAAATACACCATCTCTCTATGATGGTATGATACAAAAAAAAATTATTTTTATTAAAGCTATACGATGGAATCAAGTTTTCACACAATCAGTTGTCAAGTAATATTTTTCTCTTTTCTTTTTTGAGTTGCATGTGTATGAATTGGTCATATTATTAGAAATAAGCTTCTCTATTTATGTTAGAAATATAAGAGCAAAATTGATAAATTAATATTGTTATTGTTGTTGCGTATAACTCAATGCAATCAACCCTATTTATAGAGAAAATCCTAACTCTATAAGGTAAAAATGAAATCAAAATATAGAGTTTCCTAATCTAGTCGCAATGAATCTTTTAGTAGATGTAAAGATTTCGATTTTCGGGTGTCTTTCCCTTCGTAACAATTATGTTGTGTTAATTTGGAGATATGAGAATATATAGTGATTAATTAAGGGGACAAAAATGTTTGAGTTTTTAATATGCTGAGAATGAATATTTTAGACTGGATGATCATGTTGAAGTTCGACTGGAGTTTTGTTTGGGTTTTGAATATGTTGAAGTTAAATATTTTAGTTTCATTGTGGCATTTTGATTCCCCCTACAGGTTGGTTAAGTCCAATTTATAGGGGAGATTCTGTCAAAATTTTCATAAGATTTATAAATAATAAGTTAAGGTGATTTCATTCGTTTTAACACATGGTGAATATCTTGATATATGTGTTATTAGATATGGATCGGAGTTGGATGTATGAGAGACGTAATACACATGAATATGTGAAAGGAGTTGAAGAGTTTATGAAATGTGCCGAGGAAAACAAAATAAAAGAAGGTGAAGAAATGCTTTTGTATCCTTGTCGTGATTGTAAGAATCTGAGAAAGTTCCGTAGCTCTGAGCAAGTCAAGAGTCATTTGATTCGTCGTGGGTTTAAGGAAGGTTATGAACGGTGGATATGGCACGGTGAAAGTATACTTCGTAGGATGAGTACCGATGATGATAAGGGTGATCAAGAGGAGAATAATGTGGAAAATGATCAGAATGATGTGGATAGTGATCGGATAGATGAAATGATGTGTGACATACAAGCGGATTTCATTGAAAAGTCTGATCATATTTTCGATAGCTTGTTTAATGATTGTGAACAGCCTTTATTTTCTGGTTGTAAGAAATTCACAAAATTGTCTGTTGTGTTTAAGTTGTATAACTTGAAAGCGAAGAATAGGTGGAGTGAAAGGAGTTTCACGAAGTTATTGGAACTTTTACGAGATATGCTTCCGGAGGATAACGAACTTCCTAATTCAGTTTACGAGACAAAGAAAATGTTGTGCCCGATGGGTATGGAGATCGAGAGGATACATGCATGTCCAAATGATTGTGTATTGTATCGGAAAGAGTATAAGGACTTGAACCTGTGTCCAAAGTGCGGAGCATCGAGGTATAAGCGAAAGGAAGGCAATGTTAATTGAGAGGATAAGAAAGGCTCTCCGGCAAAGGTGTTATGGTACCTACCTGTAATACCAAGATTTAAACGCTTATTTGCCAATGCAAAGGATGCGAAGAACATGCGTTGGCATGCCGATGGGAGGAAAGAAGATGGAAAGCTAAGACACCCGGCTGATTCTCCTCAATGGAGGACCATTAATAGAATGTTCCCCGATTTTGGTGGAGAAGATAGGAATCTTAGGCTTGGACTATGTACAGATGGGATGAACCCGCACGGTACTATGAGTAGTCGACATAGCACTTGGCCGGTTCTCTTGGTGAATTACAATCTTCCTCCTTGGTTATGTATGAAGCGCAAGTACATCATGTTGTCGTTGCTAATATCAGGGCCTAAACATCCGGGAAATGACATAGATGTTTACCTAGCGCCACTAATTGAAGATTTAAAACTGTTGTGGAATGAAGGTGTGTTAGCATTTGATGCACATAGTCAAATGAATTTCAAGTTACGTGCTATGATATTTTGCACCATAAATGATTTTCCAGCTTATGGTAACTTGTCGGGGTATACTAATAAAGGAGCTAAAGCATGTCCCGTTTGTGAAGAAGATACGGTTGATCTTTGGTTGAAAAACTGTAAGAAAAATGTATTTATGAGTCATCGTATATTTCTCCCTATTCACCACCCTTATCGAAAGAAGAAAAATATCTTCAATGGAAAAGTCGAGACTCGAGTTTCTCACTTACCATTAACAGGAAATGAGGTTTATGAACGAGTTAAAAATATTGATGTTATGTTTGGCAAACCTTTTAATTCTCCTCAGAAGAGTCTTTGGAAGAAGAGATCCATATTTTGGGATCTACCCTACTGGGAACACTTACAGGTAAGGCATTGTCTTGATGTAATGCATGTGGAGAAAAATGTATGTGATAGTGTCATCGGGACATTATTGAACATTCAAGGAAAGACAAAAGATGGTATCAAAGTCAGAAAAGACATGGTAGAAATGGGGATACGGGATAAGTTAGCACCGCAAGAGTTGGAAAAGCGGACCTATTTACCCCCAGCCTGTTACACTTTGTCTAGAAAGGAGAAAATAAGTTTTTGTGAGTGCCTAAATTATGTTAAAGTTCCATCTGGATACTCATCGAACATCAAAAGTCTTGTGTCGATGAAGGACTTGAAATTGGTTTGTATGAAGTCTCATGACTGTCATGTCTTAATGCAACACTTGTTACCAGTTGCAGTTCGTGGCATACTCCCAAAACATGTTAGAAATGTCATTATAAAACTTTGCTTCTTTTTTAATGCAATTTGTAGTAAAGTTGTTGATCCAGATGCGCTGGACGATTTGCAGGCCGATATTGTTATCACTCTATGTCAATTTGAAATGTATTTTCCTCCATCATTTTTTGACATTATGGTGCACTTACTAGTTCACTTGGTGAGAGAAATTAAGATTTGTGGTCCGGTGTTCTTGAGGTATATGTATCCATTTGAGAGATACATGGGTATATTAAAAGGATATGTGAGAAATCGATTTCGACCTGAAGGCAGTATAATTGAAGGTTATGCTGCCGAGGAGGTTATTGAATTTTGTACTGATTACCTAGATGATATTGATGTTATTGGTATTCCTAAATCTCGTCACGAGGGAAGACTGAAAGGTAAAGGTACAATTGGATGCAAAACAATTGTGCCTAGTGTTGAATTGCGAGACAAAGCACACCTCCTTGTCTTGCAACACCTTACTGAGGTTCATCCATATTTGGATGAGCACATGTCCATTTTAAGGCAGCAGAATCCTTCAAAAGGTGAGAGGTGGGTGACTAATGAACATAATCGCTCATTTGCAGAATGGTCCAAAGATAAAGTGCTGCAAGAATTATCACAAATGTCGAATAACATTTCTGAAATTGTAAAGTGGTTAGCTTACGGCCCTGGCATGCTTGTGAGGTCTTATGAAGCATATGACATTAATGGGTATACATTTTATACAAAACTTCAAGATGATAAGAGCACGATGCAAAATAGTGGAGTGACTCAAGTAGCAATGTCAAGAGATTTTTCCGTAATGTCTTACTGTAAGACCGCTTTCCAATTCTACGTGCAATTTTAAATTTCGCTCAATATTTATGTTACTGTGATTATAAATTATAAAATTTTGATATTTAATGTCTATGATTTGACTTGTTTTGCAGTGGAAGGACTTGGACGCCGTTTCGTTCAATGTGCCAATTAGGAAATTTTAAACTTGTTTACTTGCAATTTATGTGAATAATTGTTTTATTTCTTAAGCTTGTCAATTCCTATTTTTGTCAAATTATTATAAGTGGTAAATTTTAGGGTATTTTGTAAATTTATGATAGAGGTGTACTTAATTATGTCCTTGGAGAGAATTGAGGGACCAATTTGCAAATCACCAAAAGTTTATATCTAACCCTACCTTATTATCCTCACTCACGGACTCTCTCTCTACGCGGTCTCTCTCTCTTCGCGACTCTCTCCTTTCCTCTCACTCTCGGCCGCTCGTTCTCACTCTGCCTCTTTCCCCCATCGTCGCCAACGAGCTACAACCGGCGACCACACACCTCGCCCACAACCACGGTGACTCCTCCTCCCTATCACGCACACCCGAACACACAGTTGCACGCAGTTTGCACACCCGAAATCCCGACACACACACACGGGTTCACACTTCCACGTACACACATACATATCGATACACACATATATTTATTGATTTTTGTGTATATATGTATGTATACATCAGTATTTATATGCATTTACATTTGAAGATTTCAGATTTAGTTTTACTGAAATTTCGAAGTTTAAACTGTTAAATTCAGATTTAGGGACGATTATATATATATATATATATATATATATATATATATATATATATATATATATATGGTGTATTTTCAGATTCGTATTATAGTCTAATTTTGAATTTATTAATTGAAATTTTGGATAATGCATAGATATACATGTGTCTAAATTTAGATTTAGACTTGGTTTAAATTTCGAAATTTAATTGATTAAATTCAGTTTTAAAATTTAGGTATTTAGTGTTTATATGTATACGTTAATGATAGATTTTGAAAATTATTAAATTGATTTGTTTAATCGATTTTCTTTTAGTTTAATGATGGGTGGGAAAGTGATAAAAACATGAATAAATTTCTGATTTTTTTAAGTATGTATATTAAAATTTCTGATTTTGGAGATTTATGAAAATTGTAGCTTAGTTAACTGTTTGGGTAAAGTTTGGATATATGTTGATTTTAAGATTTGTGAATTTGTTGAGATTTTAAGGGATTGATTTTATAACGTTAGGTTGAATTATGTAAATTTGAGTTTGAGTTTGAATTTAAAAATGAGAGTTTCTAATGTGGATTGAAATTGACATCTTATTTCGAATATGGTGTTGTGTTGGACCTAGCGTAAGGTCACGTTTGGGATTAAATTGTGAATGAAATAGAAGTTTTAACCTTGCTTAGAGTTAAAATGTGAATTTGAACTAAAAGTATATTTCTTTATATGAATGGGCACAATTAGGATTTTGGTACATTGACGTCACGGGCAGCCGATGATCCTCCACTTGCAAATCCAGATAACGGTAAATACTAAGGATGTCAAGTAAGTAAACTCCCCCCTATTTGCATCAAAGTCGAATGTAAATGTGAAAGTTATGTGTAAATGACTGTCGTGCAAATTACTTGCCTTGATGAATTGCATTTACTTTAGGAAAACATATGTTATTGAGAAGAATGTTCAAGCATGTACGTTACATGTCATTGCATCATCAAGCATGCATTGGCACCGAAATGAGAAAGTCAAATGTTTTCATGAAAGGAATGTGTCAAATTGCAAATTTTTGTCAAAAAAGTATGTATCCCAAGTTTTTGAAAGAATGGGTGTACTTCTATGTCATGAAAGGTGCGAGTGGGAAATGGGGCGCGGGGGACCGGCGTACCCGAATGTAATGTTACACCGCTTTGCGGTGGGAAAGTGAATGTTACACCGCTTTGCGGTGGGAAAGTGAATGTTAAACCGCTTTGCGGTGGAAATGCGCATGTTAATCTGGTTCCAAATAAGTAATTGCCCACTGTATGCTGATTGACTAGAAGTTACATCAAGTGAGCTCACGATGGAAATGAATTGAAAGTTTTGAAATGTTGAACGAAAGTTGAAAAGTTTGAAAGTTCTGGAAAGTAATGTATATGGGGATACATACATGGAATTTTTGAAAAGCATTCATGTCATAAGCATGCATTCATGCATACAGTTTACTTACTGAGCTTTAGCTCACCCCAATCCCTCCCCAACATTTCAGGTGATGAAAGTTAGGTGATCCGAGGAGAGCACTCGGCAGCTGACTCAGGCTATACCCGCATCAACTCTTTTAAAATAAAGTTAAATTAGAATTTATTTCAATTTCTAATTATTAATCCTTTAATTCATGTATTATTGAGGTTAAATTACCTCTTATTTCATTTGCTAAAGTTTATTTACTTGGAATTGTATTGTTGAGGAGTTTGGGACTTATTATAATGGTTTGGATGATGTTTGGGATGGAGTGGGTTGTGATGTGTATTTATAAATGGTTTTGATGCTCCTCTACAGATTGGCTATGTCCAATTTATAGAGGAGACTCTGCCGAAATTTCGCTAAAATTTTATAATAGATAAATGAACATTTTTGTCGTGTAAACGATTTAATTCCGCAATTAATGTGAATGGAAGTTAACATGCCTAGGTTCTAGGTTTTGAAACTTGGGGTGTTACACTTACTATAGAGTAATTGAAGATATTTGGGAACTTGATTACAGGGAGTTCAAGTTTCCTCTATTTCGATGTAAATGGGTTGATAATAGACGGGGTGTTCGGGTGGATGAATTAGGCTTCACTTTGGTGGATTTTGATCGGTTGGGTTATTTTGATGAGCCATTCATACTGGCATCACAAGCGAAACAGATATTTTATGTTCTAGACCCAGGAAATACTAAGTGGTCAGTTGTACTTCAGGGCAAAAGACATATTGTTGGCATTGATGATGTGGTGGATGAAGAAGAGTATGATCATTTCGACGAAACTTCTCCATTTTCTATTGGTATACAACCAGATGCAATTACAAAGGAAGATAATCTTGAAATAAATTACATGTGTGAGGATCATGAAGAAGGATTGTGGATTGACCGTCGTTCGTGAGGCAATATAATTGTGTAAGATCGTTTACTTTCTTACTTAGAACTTTTTAATATTGTTCATATATGCTCTATTCATTGTTACTATTCGCTTACTAATTTGTTTATATATTTTTGTTTTGTTATATACGCAGATACGTGCACAGTCCCGTGAAAGTCATGGCTGATTCTTCCAGTTCATCTGATGATCAGTGTATCAATAAAAAAAAAGGACTAGAGGACCAACTAGTTGCAAAAACATGAAGGGGAAGGGGGATGAAGTAAGTTCGATTGAATTTGATGAACACAATAGGCCAATCGGACCCCATAAGAAGAACTTCAATTCTTATATAGGGTCTTTGGTCCGTATTCATGTTGATATAAATATTAGTGATTGGCATAAAGTCCCTAAAGGCCTTAAAGACATGATTTGGGAAGATATAAATGTATTACATCACTTCATACATAGTAACTTAATAATTCATTATATATTTTTTTGTTATGGGTATAAATATCGCATATTATTGTTGTATTTCAGAAGTAGTTCAGCATACCCGACGATGAAAGGAAACGAATTATTTTAAGAGTTGCTGGGTCCCGATGGAAAGATTTCAAGAATAAGTTGGTGCATAAGTTCATTAACAATAAGCAGCCAAGATACGCATCACCTACTATGCTATATAATTACCTGACCGAAGAAAAATGAGAGCAATTCAAGAAAGAGCGTGAGACTGAGATTTTCAAGGTATATGACATTATAACTCCTACTCTCCTGTGTGATGATTCTTAATTATTTTTTATTATTGAGTTGAAAACTAATGAATGTGATGCTTTATTTTTCAAGGAAAAAAGCAAGAAGGCCAGGGACAGCCAGTTGCACAACGACCATCCACATTTTTTGGGCTCCGCTGGTTATGCCGGGATGAGGCCACAGTGGCTTTTATCAGACCCACTACTGTCTTCTGCATCTTCATGTGCGTCACTTAGCTCGTCCATGTTAAGTGATGATCGCAGCTTAGATTGGATTCGAGCTAGATCAAAGAAGAAAGAAGACGGGTCTTATTACATCCCCAACGAGAAAACGATGGGGGTGTACGGAGAAATTGTAAGCATAGCATATCATTTTTTCATAATATGATGAAATTTCGCTTAAACACTAATATTTAGTTTTCATTTTTTTTTTTTTTTTTTTTTGAGAACAGATCGAAAAATCTGAGGAAGCAACTCAAGGGACATTTGTCCCAAGGAGACACCACGACATCTTATCGAAAGCTCTTGGTAAGGAGGATCATCCTGGTCGGGTTAGGGGATATGGTGTGTACGTCACGGTGAGGGATGTATATGGAAGACCTGATTCGGCCAGCAGACGATCGAGAGGGGTTGTGTCGGTAGATGATATTAAAGATATTATCATGAATGATTTGGAGGTTGGTATCACCGAACGTGTCAGGAAAGAGTATGCAGCAGAGGTACAGAGTAAGATTGATAGTATGCAGCAGAAATACGAAGCTATCCTTCAGCGCATGGGCTTAAATGTTGATGCCGAAGTGGACATAACTCCACAACCCCGACCACCAACTCGCAGTAGTTGTTACTCAGTTAATCCTGATCCATTTGATGGCCTTCAGGTATTTACTCTTAAAATATTTTGTTTTTCAATATTATTGATTATATTTCAATCGTAAAGGCTGTAACATTGAATATTATTGAACAACAGAAACTGATTCCTTGTCGTCTCGCTATAAGTTGTAATGGTGAGCATCAAATTGTGGCTAGAGGAATGGTTTTTCCATCCGGACCCGAGACTATTGTGCACCATCAACAAATCTTGACAGATCATGTTAAAGTGTCGGTTGATGATGTTATACAAGGTGCCGAAGTGTCACTTCTTCCAGTACCATCTCCATACTACACCGTGGTGGGGGAAGCTATTGGAAGTTTCTGTCAATGGCCTAAAGATTTGGTAATTTTTGGAGAGGTAATAATTTTTATATTTATAAAAAACTTCTTTCGGGTTTTAATTACTTTTAAAATTATATTAGAAATGTTATGATGACAAAAAACATGTAATTACAGGAAGAGTTGACAAAACAGGCAAAACAAATTGAAAAAAATAAAAAATCCCAGAGTTTTGATATGTCATCTAGCAGACGATCACCACTCATTGATGATGCAACGTTACAACGTCTGGGTAATGATTTTAAGATGTTACACTCTCTGGTGCTTACACTTCCTGCTGGTACAGACTACATCCAAGTGCCTCTAGACGCGACTGTGTTTCACCACACGGAAGGTGAAAGTTTTTATGTTACGATTGACGACATCACCGACTTGCTCTCAATGAAATGGCTGAATGTATCTATCTTGCAAGTATTCATAATGTAAGATTGCTGAACACGCATTTATGTCTTTCATTTAAATTTTCATTTTTATTATTTATTCATTGGTTGTTATTTTTAGGTTCCTTCATGGGTTGTGTGAGCAATTTGGTATTCAGACAATTGGATTTATGTGTCCATCACAGATTGCGTCGATCAGAGTTAAAACACATGTAGAAAGTGTTGTGAGTTACATGGCTGAAACAATGAATACACTGAGATCCAAGCAATTCATTTTAGCGCCGTACTATCAGGAGTAAGACCATTATTATTATTTATGTATTTCTTTATTTATTTAAAGAATACTTACACGTTTATAATACGTAGGAATCATTGGATGTTGCTTCCAATATGCTGTGAAGCCAATACCGTGTACTTCATAGATTCAGCACAATCATGTAGGCGTAACATAGAAATCAAGCCGTCATTGAATGTGTAAGTAATTATTGCATTGTTCAAACTTTTGTGTTTAGTGCATTCATATAGATAAGTTGGGTTACTTTCATAGAATAATCGTAGAGAGTTTGAGGTGAAATTGATGTGTTTGTGTTGTGATTATGATAGTAGTTAGGATAATTTTCAATAAATAGGTCTCTATACAGGTTGGATACGTTCAAATTATAGGGGAGACTCTGGCAAAATTTACGTAAGAATTTTGAGTTTTATTATTATTTTTATAACTTATTCATATTTATTGAAACTATATGGCATTTCGAGCTTTTTGGTCATTAGGAGGCAAGAGGGCAACATCCAATGTAATTTGGAAAAAGATCTCGATATGAAAACTAGAATTTTATAAATTGCTACAAATTCTCATATTAGTTTAATAAATATTCACTTTCATTCGATTATTAATAATAGTTTTAATTTTAAATATTCAAATTTCAGTGTCCTCAGCAACCTGGAGGAGATGAGTGTGGCTATTATGTTATGAGAAACATGTTTCAGATAGTCACAGCCTATTCTCAACTTACTTCTCTACACGAGGTATAATTTATTGAAGATAATGTTTAATTACGATTTATATGTAATTAACATAATAATTATTAATTCTTATTAAATATTTTTAGGCATTTCAAGAGTTTTACTCAACAGAGGAAATTGATGAGGTTCGAAATTTATGGGCCAAATACTTCGTCGAAGAGTGTATGTAAACTTAGCCCATTTTATGTTTAACATGTACAAATTTTTTAACAATATTGTGAAAACATGATTAATTAATTCGAAATTCTGTTTATCTTATTAAGTTTGTTCTGCATTCCTCGATTATATATATTTGTTGAAGATAAATTTTTGATGTGTACATGATTGTTATAGTTTATATAGGTATATAAGGGGAATATAAATAAATGAAAAAAAAAATAGTAAAAGGCGTCGGTTGTTAAGTCACAACCGACGCCTTATCTCAACTAAAGGCGTCGGTTTTTTAATCACAACCGACGCCTTTAGTTTAGATAAGGCGTCGGTTGTGACTTAACAACCGACGCCTTTAATAAACTTAAGGCGTCGGTTACCGACGCCTTAAGTATGCACTATTAGCGTCGCTACGAAAGGCGTCTCCTGTACAATCGACGCCTTTTCTGCTTTACAACCGACGTCTTTGACTGTTAATGTACTAGTGTATACAAATGCACGAACTTCCTTCAACCGCTGCCAATATTTGAATCTTTGGTTTGCCGCCTTGATTTGTAACACTTGCATGGATTAATTTACTTCCTCCACATTGCATAACCGTCTCCCACGTCCTTGTAACATCCGCTTGCCACGTTGCTCTAAGTAACTTCCAAAATTCGTCACTTCAACTGCCACCTTCGTCAACAATTGGCTATGTGATCATAAGACAAGTGTCAAAACTGCTTCTACTTGCTTAGTCGCCCAACTGTTCCATCGCTCACCCTGTCGCCCAAATATCCTAGATGTCGCACAATCGCCCAGTCGTCCAATTTCTTGCATATAATGAGCCCTTAACGTTGGGCCTCTTTTGGTTTGGGCCAAGGCTTAGGCCTCTTGCATTTTGGGTATTTTTTTGGACGTCAACAACTATAACTCTTTCTTGAAATTTCTTAGTTACGAATTTGGAATTAAAGAAAGAAAAACAAAGATCCAACAAGATATAGATGATCTTGAATTTTTAAAGAAATTCAAGAAAACACAAGAACAATTGAAATTAATTAAGGAAACGAAAACAAAATAATGAAAATCAAGAACCTGAATTTAGATCTATGCTTTGATGTACAATGATGTGAATCCTTGTGGGAATCAAGAAAAACTCACGGGACTTGTAATTGTAACGCCAGGAAAGTACTAAATTCAGATTGCAGACAATAACAATGCAACTTGAGCCTCATGACTCAAGAACTTAAGGTATATTAAATCTTAGAAATGTTGAGATGCGGAAACAAGAATCACAAAGGGATGAACGCCACAAATGTTACCTAATCCCATTGATAAGTTCAAGTGAGTTTGATGAAGAACGCAAGAAAATAAGGGAGTCATTACCTTTAATTGAGAAACACTTAATAATTATATCAAAGTTATGTTTAGAATACATAAAAATTCATTAAACATATTTAGAGCATGGAATTAAGACTTGTTGCCGTCAAACAATGGCCTAGACGGTATGAAAATAATCGAAACGGAAAAGGGAAAAAAATCGAAAAAAACTATAAAAAGTAGAACCAAGCGATCGCTTGGTTATCGGGTCCACCGCCTCCGCCGCCTTGGTACTCATCATGCATACAATTGGATTACTATTTGTTAATGATACACAAATCTTTATCTTTTCTCTATATATACTAGTTTTGTGTGTGCCAGTATTTTCCTATTTAAAAAGTTTCGAATAATGATTTCTTATTTGATTTAATAGTATTTAATTACAATTGGATGAATAATAGTGCATCCTATTGTTGCCCGCATATAATGTTTAATTGGATAAAGAGTGCCTAAATTGGATGAATAGTGTTTGATTGGAATAGGAGTAGTGCATAAATTGAATGAATATTGTTTAATTGCATTTGGAATAGTGGCTAAATTGGATGAATATTGTTTAATTGTAATTGAAGTGGATGAATAGTGTTTAATTGCAATTGTATTGGATAAATAGTGTCAATTTGATTGGACGAATAGTGCATAAATTGGATAAATAGTGTTCAATTGCAATTGGAATAGTGCCTAAATTAGATGAATAATATTTAATTGCAATTGGATTGGATGAATTGTGCCAATTTAATTGTAATTGGATTGGATGGAATAGTGCCTAAATTGGATTAATAGTGTTTAATTGCAATTGCAATTGGATTGAATGAATAGTGTCAATTTAATTACAATTGGATTGGATGAATAGTGCCAAATTGGATGAATAGTGCTAATTTAATTGGACGAATAGTGCCTAAATTGGACGAATAGTGTTCAATTGCAATTGGAATAATGCCTAAATTGGATTAATATTGTTTAATTACAATTGGATTGGATGAATAGTGCCAATTGCAAATTCAATCTTTTATATATATATAAAAATATAATATAGTAAGATATATAATAATCTTTATTTTTATATCTTTATCTTTTCTTTATAATATATTAATATACAAAAGGAAGGCATTTACCAAAAATAAGTCTTGAAACTTTTCCCACCTAAACTGTCATTCTTAAAATGGAAATATTTCAATGAATCAGAATATTTTTGATAATTATACTATTATTTTAAAATTGAAAAATATGTAATATGGGTGTCAAATCGAAGATTTCAACGAAAACTTTTATACGAACTCACAAATAAGAGTCAACTATAAATACGTCATCCCTAAAATCACATCAAAGATCAAAAGTAAAAGTTTGATTTTGTACCTTTCACTTTTTCCCAATGTCCCACTATTTTAAAATTATTTTATTTATTTAAATCCTATAATGATATTTATAATTTCTTAACTAAATTTAATTTGATACTAATAATTAAATTCAATTCGTGTGGCTTTTCATATCAAATTAAAAGAAATAATAAATATTCGAACTTTTTTGAGTAAGTTCAATTAAGTCTGAATATTTTTTCAACATCATATTTCGATCAATTCATTTGTTATTTTAAAAATAATTATTTATTTATTTATTTTCTCATTTTGTTTATTTATTTCTGTTTAATACCATAATTTTAAATAATCAAAATATGCAAAAATATATATTACAGACTTTAACAATTAATTTAACTAATTTTTATCAAAATAAAAATAAAGGCATATTAGCAAACTCATTCTATTCCAAAATATGATGTGATCAAACATGTTTATTTAAAATATACAAAAATAGTTTTTTTCCCAGTAACATGACTCTTTAACTAATGGATAGAAAATGAAAAGTCATGTTGTATTGGACATTATTGAATAAGTTTTGAATATCTTGATAGTATGTATATGATTTTTTTTTTTTAATTTGTTTCAATTTCTGTCATTGGTCATGGTTTCACGTTGTTGACGATTTATCCGGAATTTAACTGTTTGATTTTCATTTTTTGAGAATTGATTATTTGTAAAGTGGTACTTTTAGAATGTTTAGCTAAATAGTAGAATGAAAAATTTTTAAAAATGATTTTTCAAAAAATGTGCGATTGTGAAAGAATGTTCAGAAAAATTGATTTTGAATTCCATACAGGTAAGTGATAAAGTATTATATCTTGTGAGTTAAACAACCACGCGAATTTATGTCTCATTTTTAATTAAATATTCATTTCATATGCTAATATATAAATTAGATATATGTGAGTAACTAATGACCATGCATCGTATATGTGTAACACTATTAATAATAATAAAAACATAGTCGTCACATAAATTCGCACACAGTTTCCTGCCTATTTTTATCTTCCATTTTAGGCAATTTCTTAATTTTATCAATTTACTCTCTCCATCCCATAAAGATAATCCGCTATTCTTTTTTCATTCATCACACTAAGATAGTCCACTTTCTTTTTTGAAGGTGAAGTTAATGTCTCATTTTGTCCTTATTTAATATACTTTTTTATTAGTCTAAATAAATTATACTCTTTCAATTTCGTGGGAAACTACATAAATTTATTAGGGATATATTAGGAAAAGTGATTGTAAAATTTATTTGTTCAATAATATTAATTGACATTTCTTAATTTGTGAGAAAATTGGTAGAAGACTATCTTTGTGAGACGGATAGAGTATTTTAATAACTGAATTAGAAGAGTTCAATTAATTTAATGCAACATGTAATAAATGATTTATGAATTTGTGAAATGAAAACACCTATAAAAAGTTAAATTATAGATTATTTTTATTCTTTTGATAATTATTGTATTATTTTAAAGTCGAAAAATAAACAGTATGAGTGTCAAGTCAAAGATCTCATCGAGAAGTTTAATACAAGCTAACAAACGAGAGCAAATTTTAAACATATAATTCATAAAATTGTCTCAAATACTAAATATAGAAGTTTTAATTGTACTTTTTACGTTTATCAATATCTAATCTTTTTTAAATTATTCATTTAAGTCTTAAATGATACATATCATTTCTTACCTAAATTTAATTTGACCTAAATAATTAATTTAGAATCTTTTTCTTTTTAGATTGAAAAAATAATAGATATTTCTAAGTAAATTCAATTATCGTTTTAATTACTACAACTTTAGGTTCCGATAAACTCATTGGTTCAAATTGTAAAATATATACTACATTTTAATAATTAGTTCATTGAATTTTATCAAAAATAAAAATAGCATGTTTTAGTAAAATCATTCTATTTAAAAATAGAATATGGTCAACATTAGGGGTATACAAAAAAATTGGAACAATTATGACCGATCCGATTCGAACCGAAAAAATCGAAATCGTATGGTCCAAAAAAAAATAGGAAATCGATTTTGGAATCGATTCTCGGTTCCGCTTTTAGAACCGAAAAATCAAAGTTAGAACCAGGTCTTTGATCCTTGTTTATTTTTTGATGGTTTTAATTGGTTGTCCAAAACCTAAAAATCAAAAGAATTTGTAATTTTTTTGGGTAAAGTGAAAATAATTAAGTTCTTTTTATAAAATTTGCTACGTCTCTACCTCATTGTAACTTTTAACTTCACACTTGGATTGAAATTCTTAGTAAATAAAAATAGAATGAGACTAACTTATCAATGAGTGAAGTTGTAAATGACCACGGTGGAGTTAATTAAATATTTAAATACAAATATAAAATAATTAATAATAATGCATTTAAAACTCATGATTTATCCCAAAAGTTTATTATACAAATTTATCCATGTTCGAAAAATCTTCCAGGCCATTTGTTTCTTATTATTGTTTATGAATATCTTATATTTCATGGAGAATTCTATACTTTCTTCAGGAGTGAAATGATTTTCGAAATCATTGATCTTGGTATATTCAGTAGAAGTTTATTTCAGGTTATTGGCTTGCTTTCGAAATCATTGATCTTGGTGTATTCAGTAGAAGTTTATTTCAGGTTATTGCTTGCTTCCCAAGACCTGATACTCATCGATAAAGCCCCCAAAATATAATAATTATTGTAGAACTGAATTAGAATTTAAACAAACCAAAATCGAATGGTTTGGTTTCGATTTGGTTCTTGTGATTCAATGAAACCGAATGATTCCATTTTACAAGAACCAAAAAAGAATGGTTCGATTCCAATTCATGAGATACCAGAACCGAACCACCAGACTCCCACTCCTAGTCAACATATTTATTTAACATGCACAAAAATATTTTTTTGGGTAACATGACCCTTCGTCTACTCGATGGAAAATAAAAAGTTTCGTTACATTGAAGAATATGTTTGATAGAGACTATAGATTATAATAGTTTTAAATATGTTGTTGGAAGTGAAGGAAAGTGATATAAAAAATTAAATAATTGTCAAATCAATCAATTAAGTGATTGAAAATGAAAGTTGAAAAGTGATTTTCTTTTTTTAGAATATGTAATTAAAAAGTAGTGTGTGCAATTGTGAAAAATGGATTTTTAAAGAATGTGTGGTTGAGAATGAATATTGAAAAAAATTATTTTTGAATAGTCAATTTTATATGAATAAGTGATAAAGTCTTAGTTCTTGTAGGTTAATCCCTCATTTATAAATTATGATGTATGGATGATTTTTTGTATATAAAGTTAATATAATTTGTAAATTTCGGTCGAAATGCTTTTGCTTTTTTACATGGAAATATTTGTTTAATATATTTAAATATCAATTATCAGATTAAAATAGTAGTACCAATTCTTATAGTATTATTCGGGAAGTATATTAATTAATTTTGTGAATGTCTATTAATCTCTTTATTATTATATGATTTGAAAATCGCAAGTATTTCAACATTTAGAAATCAATTAATCGTAAGCTCGACTTCAAACATTAAATCAAAATTGTAAAGTATATAGAATATGTCATATGTTCAAATCTTATATATTTCGCCTAAATAAATTAAGAAAACTAGATAATGAAGATATGACAGCTAATTTATATTTTCCTCTCTCCTATAAGATTTCTCCTTCACCAAATAGGCTCTAGACTAAGTAAGAAATCTTATAGGAGAGAGGAAAATATAAATTATCGATAGTTTGTGTATGTAAGTAATATTTTTTGTTGTTCATTATGTTATTTTTGTCAGGAATTGAATTTTTACAATTTATTCAACAAATAATTGTGAATTATATCTTTCGTGCTTCACGGGTGCTATTTCTAGTTACAATAGAATAACAGCCGATAGTTGAAATATGAGAAGAATAGGTGGACTCAAAATCTCAACACATCACGTCATTCTCTGGAAAAGAATTCTCATAATCTTAGACACTGATTAGGATAAATTTAGAAATAAACATCTCAAACTATTTGTTACGATTACTTCCGAATTTGACAATGAATTAATCAGATTGAAATTAAAACTTATTTTCAAATGGGACGATAGTTTTTGGTACGAATCATAGTAGGCTTGACGGAAAGTTAAATATTCAAGCCAAACAATAGTACAATGCAGCCTTTCATGTCAGAATTGGATGCATAATATATGTTTGTCGAGTAGAAACGGGCTACTGAGCAAAACTCATGGGCTAAAACGCTTGAACCCACTGATTTTATGGTCAAATTCCATCGTTTGGGACTTCAAATCGGCAAGTCAATTATGTTGACGGGAATTTACAATATTTCCCTAATTTCAAGAATATGTTTACTTTCTTCATTATTATTCTTTCCAAGTAAATTAGGACTCTATTCTTAGAGATTTTATTAGATTCCTAATTAGATTAGAAATTATTTTTTCAATTAGATTAGGTTATTTATTCAGTTTCCTAATTAGATTAGGATTTTATTTCTTTGCCTATATATTGGCTTGTTCTTTGTAATTTTACACAACTTTGAAATTAATATATTTCGAAAGGCAAATTTGCTTTCAAAACATCATTCTTTATTGAACTAATTCCGAACATGCAAGATTCAATTCTTGTGGCGTTCAAACTTGGATGAGATTTATTATTGTTGTGATCAAGAGGTCAACATATCAATCGATTGTGTTGGTTGCTTGATTCAATTAATTTTGAATCGATCTCTAAATCGTCATTCTTTTGCCTTTCTTGGGTTGAGTCAATCTTTTATGGGTTGCGTAACTACAATTGCTATGTGGTTCGCACAATTGGTATCAGAGCTGGGGCTCCAAAAAAATCAAGATTATATCTTTTTATTCTATCCAGTTTAATTTCATGTATTTATCATAGAGTCCGCATGAGAATTATCCATATCTTGTCGTTGAGTCTTTCTTTTCTTGTTTCTTGTTGTTTTTCGTGCCAGTAAAAATTTTCATTTTTTTTATCCATATAAAATTCAACAAAATTTCAAAAGCATTTATTTTCTTCAATTCTTATCCGAATTCAGTTCCGTTTGTTTCATCACACTCGTAGTCGAATTTCAGATTTATTTTAAAAAATATATATTTTTTTTAATTTTCTTTATTAATTCCGAAAATTCCAAAAAAAAAAAAAATCAAAATTCGAAAATTCAAGACCACTTTCTTGGGATTTCTTTAATTCTTGACATTCTTGAAAATTTATTTTTTTTGTTTATTTTTCAAGCAAGAAAATAAATTCCCTTTTGCCAATTGGTGTCTAGATCATTTATTCTTAATTTTCTTGAATTGCCACCTAAGTGATGGATTATGATCCGGGTTCGTTGTTCCAAACTAGATGTTATGTGGGTCAGAAGGTGTATAGTTTGGCAATTGATAGAGAGTACTTCACTAATTTTGCTAATATCACCATGGTTGAAAAATTGGGATTATCTCTAATACCGCACAGTAGACCTTATTGTGTGACGTGGATGAGGGAATTTGGCGAGTTCCATGTAACCAAGCAAGTCCTACTGACTATCACCCGTGAAAAATATATTGATGACGTATTTTGTGATGTAGTGTCTTTAAAGTCTTGTCATATTTTATTGGGAAAATCATGGAGTGGTATTAGGGAAGCAATATATTATAAGAGTATGCACATATACAGGATTCTTACGAGAGGGAAAACATTTACACTATATGGATTGACACTCGAGGAAGCACTAGATGATTCGAGGAAGGTAAAAAAGGAGAGTGAGAGGAAAGTTGTAGTGGGTTGCAAGAGGAACCTCGGGATAGGAGTGTTGAGAAGAAGGAGGGGAAGCTGAAACTAGAAATAGTTGATCAAATTCCAAAATTTGAAGTAGAAGATGAAGAATTGGGTAGAAAGGAGGTGAATGAACAAGAAAATAAAATTGTGGGAGAAGTGATTGGGGATGAAGGTGTGGTTGAAAATAAAAATGTGGAATAGGTAGTTGAGGCTAAAAATGTAAAAGAAGTTGAAACTAAAAAATTTAGAAGAGAATGTTGGAGGTGAAGAGAAGAGTCTTGTTGTTCGAAAAGAGGAGGTGGTAGTGTTGTATCATGAGTACAAGGATTCATATCTTGTACTTGGTGAAACTAACATTCTCCGCCCTATTTTGCTTAATTTCCTTTTGCAGGTTAATTGCACTTGGAAATTCGGATCACATCACCTATGCCCAAGGGAGTTTCTACTTCAAGTCATCCATATAATCTAAGTTGTAGTGTATTATTGGTTAATCCTACTGCATGGAAGCAAGAATTTTCCACTTGATCCAGGTAGGGCAGTTTTGCATCATGAACAAACCTATGATTCTGGACGAATCATCCTGAAGAAGGAGGGAATGATACGAATCATAGTAGGCTTGACGGAAAGTTAAATATTCAAGCCAAACAATAGTAAAATGCAGCCTTTCATGTCAGAATTGGATGCATAATATATGTTTTTCAAGTAGAAACGGGCAACTGAGCAAAACTCATGGGCCAAAGCCCTTGAGCCCACTGATTTTATGGTCAAATTCCATCGTTTGGGGCTTCAAATCGGCAAGTCAATTATGTTGACGGGAATTTACAATATTTCCCTAATTTCAAGATTATGTTTACTTTCTTCATTATTATTCTTTCCAAGTAAATTAGGACTCTATTCTTAGAGATTTTATTAGATTCCTAATTAGAATAGGAATTGCTTTTTCAATTAGATTAGGTTATTTATTCAGTTTCCTAATTAGATTAGGATTTTATTTTTTTGTCTATATATTGGCTTGTTCTTTGTATTATTTTACACAACTTTGAGATTAATATAATTCGAAAGGCAAATTTGCTTTCAAAACATCGTTCTTCATTGAACTAATTCCGAACATGCAAGATTCAATTCTTGTGGCGTTCAAACTTGGGTGAGATTTATTATTGTTGTGATCAAGAGGTCAACATATCAATCGATTGTGTTGGTTGCTTGATTCAATTAATTTTGAATCAATCTCTAAATCATAATTCTTTTGGCGTTCTTGGGTTGAGTCAATCTTTTGTGGGTTGCTGATGTGTTCTGGACCCTCAACAATCGGAGTCATAGCAGGCTTGACGGAAAAATTCAAGTAATTCAAGCCAAAACGGAGTTAATTGCAAATTGGAGCAAAAATCAGAGCAAAAAAGGACCAGTTTGATCCTTACGGCCGTAACGCCCAGAAGGTCATGACCGTAATCAAGCTACTAGTTAAGATGCGAGATTTCAATTTTACGCTTACGGCCGTAAATAAACTGTCACGGCCGTAACATTCACAAGAAGGAAATCTTACGGTCGTAATAATCTCAATCACGGCCGTAACATGCGATATTAATTTTCAGGATTTTCCATATTTTACAGATTTTTAATTCATTTTCTTTTATTTAGTTATTTTAGTATTTTACTTTAATTAGAATTCTATTTTGAGCCAGTTAGGGTTGATAGATTTTTGTTTGCTTATTTATACCCTTTTTCGATTCATTGTAAAATTAGACTTTGATTATTGAATAAAAAGAGATTGAATGTTTTTCAATTGTTTAATGTGTGGATTCACATTACAAATCCGAACTTATCAAGATTGATTATCTTGTGTCGTTTCGAAAGTCGTGGTTCTTTATTTCGCATCGTCGAGCCATTGCGTCGTGAATATCGGGTCATGATTCATCCGTCCAACCACAACCTGAGTTTGGAACTTTCCGGCATTTTCTTCCGCGATTCGAATCTCATCATTTGGTATCAGAGCTCGACTTTGAATTCAAGTTTTTATTGTATCCAGTTTAATTATTATGTTTATCATCGAGTCTGCCATAAGAATTATTCATATCTTGTTGTTGAGTCTTTCTTTTCTTGAGTGTTCATCGTGCCAGTAAATTTTTTTCAGTTTGATCCATATAAAAATTCAACAAAAATTCAAAAGTGTTTATTTTGTTCGATTCTTATCCAAATCCTTGTGGCGTATCGCAAATCTTGGTTCTTTATTCCGCATCGTTGATCATCGCGTCGTGAATATCGAGTCATGATTCATCCGTCCAACCACAACATGGGTTCGGAACTTTTCGATGTTTAATTCCGCGCTTCGAATCTCATCATTTGGTATCAGAGCTTGGATCTATTTCAGATTCTTGCGATTCATGATTTTCTTGATTTTTTTCGTATTCTTCGTGTCAGTCATAATTTTCTTCAGTTTGATCCATAAGAGCCCGTCCCAAAAATTCAAAAGTGTTTTTCTTGTTCGTTTTTCGTCCAAATCCTGTTTCGTTTGTTTTGTTTTGTTTTGTTCGTGTCGAATTTTCGGAATTATATAAAAAAAGTTATTTTTTTCATTTTTCGAAAATTCATCCATTATTCAGAAAAACAAAAAAAAAAAAAAAAAAAAAAAAGTCATTCCAAAAATTCAAGAACCACTTTCTTGAGTTTATTTAAAATTCTTGATATTCATTTCCTTCCAAGTCAATAAAAGTCGTTCTTGCTATTTGATGTCTAAATCTTCTTCATTCTTGAATTATTTTTTCAAGTCACATAAGGAATGGATTATGATCTGGGTTTTTTTATTCCAAACTAGATGTTATGTGGATCATAAGGGGTGCAGTTTGGCGATTGATGGAAAGTGTTTACTAATTTCGTTAGTAGCACCGTGATTGAAAAATTAGGATTACCCCTAGAACCACACCATAAACCTTATAAGATGACGTGGATGAGGGAGTTTGGGGATTTCAAAGTAACCAAACAAGTTCTAGTGTCTATTACCCAAGGAAGGTGTAATGAGGATGTATGGTGTGATGTAGCGCCATTGAAGTCTTATCATATTTTATTGGGAAAACTTTGGAGACGTAGGAGGGAGGTTGATTATGATAAGAGTATGCACATGTACAAATTCCTTAAGAAAGGGAAAACATGCGCACTGTATGGGTTGACATTAGAAAAAGTACTAGAAGATTCACGGAGGGTAAGGAAGGAGAGTGAAAAGTGGTATAATAGGAGGCATCATGAGGATAAGGATATTGATAAGAAGGAGGGAGAGTTGAAATTAAAAACAAATAAACAAACTCCAAAATTTGATGAGGAGAAGGTGGAATTGGGAGTTGAGGTTGAAGTTCAAGATTTGAGCGTTGAATTGGAAGATCCACATTTGAGTAGTAATGAGGTAGTACACGAGCGTGGTGATAAAAATCTGGAGATAAGAGATGTGGTTGAATTTGAAAGTAAAAATATTAAAGAGGTGCTTGAGAGAAAAGAAGTAGAGGGGAATAAACGAGAACTTGCAAAGGAAGAACAAGGTGAAGAGAAGGGCCTCGTTGTTCCAAAAGAGTAATTGACGGTGATAATTCATGAATACGAGGATCCATACCTTGTACCTCATGAACCTAACATTTCCCTCCCCGCTTTATTTAATTTTGTCTTGCAGGTTAAATGTGCTTGGAAATTTGGGCAACACCACCAATGCCCACAGGATTTTCTACTTCAATCCATTCATGTAACCCAAGTTACAGGATACTATTGGTCATCCCTCTGGCATGGAAGCAATAATTTTCCGTTTGATTCAGGAGGTGAAGTGAAATAACAGGAACAAAGTTATGATTCGAGATGAATCATCCTAAAGAAGGAGGGTATGATGTGTTCCGGACCCTCAACAATCGGAGTCATAGCAGGCTTGACGGAAAAATTCAAGTAACTCAAGTCAAAACGGAGTTAATTGCAAATTGGAGCCAAATTCGGAGCAAAAAAGGACCAGTTTGATCCTTACGGCCGTAACGCCCAGAAGGTCACGACCGTAATCAAGCTACTGGTTAAGATGCGAGATTTCAATTTTACACTTACGGCCGTAAACAAACTGTCACGGCCGTAACATTCACAGGAAGAAAATCTCACGGTCGTAATAATCTCAATCACGACCGTAACATGCGATATTAGTTTTCGGGATTTTCCATATTTTTCAGATTTTTAATTCCTTTTATTTTATTTAGTTATTTTAGTATTTTACTTTAATTAAAATTCTATTTTGAGCCAGTTAGGGTTGATAGGTTTTTGTTTGCTTATTTATACGCTTTTTCGATTCATTGTAAAATTAGACTTTGATTATTGAATAAAAAGATATTGAATGTTTTTCAATTGTTTAATGTGTTGATTCACATTACAAACCCGAACTTATCAAGATTGATTATCTTGTGGCGTTCATCCATAACTTATCAAATATTCGCGAGAGTATTTGTAACGTATAAAACCAGAAACTCATCAGGGAGATTGGCCAAATCCTTGTGGTGTTTCGAAAGTCGTGGTTCTTTAATTCGCATCGTCGACCCATCGCGTCGTGAATATCGGGTCATGATTCATCCGTCCAACCACAACCTGAGTTTAGAACTTTCCAACGTTTCTTCCGCAATTCGAATTTGATCAGTTGCGTAACTACAATTACTACGTAGTTCACATAACTTTTACTCTTATAATTATTATTATATTATACTTATCAGCAATCCTGGACGCTTATAAGATTCTACCGAACAATTGATACCTCCCTTTAAAAACCAAAGATGTACCTTTTCATGAATTGATTTTCTAAATAAAAGTTCGTAGTTGAAAACACTGTTTCATGTTCTATAAATTCAGAATCCAGACCCTCTCTCTACCCAATTCATGGTACATTATTTTCCATCACTTGCACTTGTCGCGGAGCCAGTGGGAGGCCCAACTGGGCCTTGGCCCACCCATGTTCCAGAAAATCCTTTAAGATTATAGGTTTTTAAAAAAAAATAAAATTTTAAGCTTGGCCCAGCCCAAACAAATGGGCTGTCTCCACCCCTGACTTGCACTCCAATCAACTTCCTCGATTAATTGATCTTCAATGTTTTCTACATCAGTCAATTTCTCTCTTTCATTGATCTTAAAGTGCTTTGTCAAGAAATTATGAGGGAATCACTGGATAGTAGTAAGTCTCGCTATCCATCTAAAATTGTTGACACCTCTGGGAAAATACCAAATGAGAGGAGTGATCAGTGTTAAAAAAGGCACCTTAAGGCGCGCCTCTCATTGAGGCCCATACACAGTTCCTTGAGGAGTTGGTTTGGTGCGGTCTATGTAAATTACGCCTAATTAGATTAGGCGTACGCCTCGCAGCTTAAGGCACTTGTCTTCTAGATGTGGGCTTTTTTTTTTTTAATTCTTTGGGCCATGGCCCATAAAATGATATACCCGATATTACCTTTTTCTATATGGGCAAAATACATAACTACAACCCTTTAAGTTTTACTTTTCAAAACTAACAAACTTAACATTTTTCTTTCAAAAATCAGGTATTTCATAATTAAAAATAAATATAATATTACATATAATATAAACATAATTATCTATTATATATTATATTAAAACTAATACAATATTAAATCAAAAACTCAAATCTTCATGTCACAACATCCCTCATCCCCCCACCACCTGACAACCCCACCCCACCCCAAAATATTTTTTTTTTATTTTTTTTCTGCTCGATGTTTTCCTACCCATCCTCATCTCATCCCACCACACTCAATCCCACCCCACATCATCGCAAAGTGACTCGTCAAAGCCACAACCCCCTCACCCCAAAAATTATTTAACCCATCCCTACCCACTCACCGACCCCACCCACCTATCCTACCCTATCCCAAAAAAAAATTTTAATTTTTTTTCTGCTCGATATTTTCCTACCATTTCCCACCACACTCCACCCCATCGCAAAGTGACAAATTAATCTCGCCAAAACCAC
Organism: Ligustrum vulgare; assembly: GCA_963555705.1. Classification (NCBI taxonomy): domain Eukaryota; kingdom Viridiplantae; phylum Streptophyta; class Magnoliopsida; order Lamiales; family Oleaceae; genus Ligustrum; species Ligustrum vulgare. Next base: position 57,838,284 of record OY743168.1, on the reverse strand, counting down.
ACCCTCTCACCCCAAAATTATTTAACCCACCCCAACCCCAACCCCACCGGACCCGACCCAACCCATCCAACCCACCCACCTCAACCCCACTCGACCCAACCCCACCTCATCACAACGTGACAAATTCATCTCACCCCAGCCACAGACCCCGACCCACGCCACCCCCACCCCCAAAATGATTTTTCTTCTATTTGTTCACACTTTACCCCAACCACCCAATCACACCCACCCCGACATCACCCCACCCCACCCCACCCCACCAACCATGACCCCAATTTATTAAGAAATTCAAAAATTTTTAGGTCACAATTTATTTCTCGATCACAAATTTTGAATTTCGTAGGTCACGATTTTTTTCTGTCACAAATCTAGAGTCAATTGGTCACAAATCACAAATTTCATTGGTCACAATTTTTTCTCGAATACAAATAAAGATTTTTTTAGGTCACAATTTTCACAAATCACTAATTTTCTTGGTCACATATCATAAATTTTGTAGGTCACAATTTATAAAATTGTTTGGATGACTTTTAAGGTCACAGCTTATTATGGTCACAAGTCACAATTTTTATGTTACAAGTAACAAATGTGGCCACAATCTCTTTCTTGGTCATAAACCACAAATTTATAAGTCACAAATTATGATCATTTTAATTAATTGGTCACAACTTTTTTTTTTGGGTCACAAATATCAAAATATTATGTCACACTAATTCAATTAAAGGTCAAAAACTATCAAATTAATTGGTCACAAGTATCAAAATATTAGATCACAATCAAATCAAATTTTTAGGTCAAAACTTTTTTCTCAGTCACAAATCTCAATTTTATGAGTCACAATTTTTACAATTTGTGATAATAATTTATTTTTTGGTCACAATTTACAAATTTCGTAAGTCACAACTTATTTATAGGTCACAACTTTATCTCAATCGCAAATTTCAAATTAATTGGTTACAACTTATCTATTAATCAGTCACAACTTATCTATTAATCAGTCACAAATCATCTATAATTGGTCACAAACTTATAATTAATTGGTCACAATTAATTTTTTAGGTCACAACAATTCATCCACCCCCATCCTACCCTACCCTACCCTAATCCCATTCACTGTAGCCGCTGCCAACACTTACTACACCACCACCGTCGGCACATCTAAAGACTACACACCACCACCACAAAATGTCAAAATCGCAAACACCACCAAAACCAACAACGACCACTGCCATCGCCGCATACAAACGATAACCACCACCACAACGACCACTGCCATCATTGCAAGCGCAACCACACCACAGCCATTGCAAATGCAAACCACACCGACCACCACCGCATCAATAGGCAACCAGTCCACACCACTGACAGTTCGACACCGCACCACCACTCAAAAATTCACTCAAACAGCAGAAATAGAAAACAAAAGAAGAAAACACATCGTCCACCGCTACCCGCTGCAAGGCGCCGAAATGTGGGCCTCAACGCTGTACCGTGTGGTCATGCCGCTGCGCACCACTCCACTGCTGCAACGGGTAATATCGGCCATGGACCAGACCACCTTCACACAGGCACAATCGTCGATTTGTTGCACCGTCGTCGACCGCCACAGTCCGCTGAGAGAGAGAGAGAGAGAGAGTCAGGTTCAGGCGAAAATCAGGAGGTTGTGGGTAGGTTTACAAGGATTGGGTTAAAATTAATTTGATTTATTTATATTATTAATATTTTCAATTCCACATGATTTTTGAACAAATGAGATGTAAATCTCATTTATGAATTGGAAACTTAAAATGCATGTCTGGGTGTAATTTGCCCTTTTCTTAATTTATTAAAAATTGAAAAGATATGGGCATGGCTTATTAATTAAGAATAAAAAAAATTAAACCCTAACATCTACTTAATCCCCCCCCCCCCACGCAGTGGCGGAGCCAGCCGAGAAGTCCAGGTAAAGCGTTGATCGTTGACCTCGTCTGCCGTTGACCTACTAACGTGAACGATGGCAGTAGCGAGATTGTGAATATTATTTAATAAAATAATATTTAAAAATGAATAAATAGATATAAGAATAAAAAGTCGTAATTAAATATATGAACAGATAGTCCAATACAAACCAAAATAGATGTAAAATACATAATAATGACATCAGTTGGTATTCATTGGCTCGGACAACTGCATTCTTCGGGGTCTGATATTTTGGAAACGCTGCAATATTGCCTCATTCTCAATATTTTTAAAAATGTCTCGCTCCGTGTACACAACCAAATTGTCATTCAACCATTTACCTCCCATTTTGTGCGAAATTTCTTTGTATTATCAAAATCTACTAACTCATTTGCTCTACTAGAAGCAGTTGCAGGACTACTAGAACTAGAACCACTAAGTTCTGATTTTCGTTTCAGTTGGAAAAAACGTTCCATAATCTGTAAATCAATGATCACAAATCAAATCAAATATTCACCAAATCTCAATTCACAACCTATAAATCAATAATAACAATTCACAAATCAAATCATATTTTCATCATAATAGTCACAATTTACAAATCTAATCCACTTTGCAAAAACTTAAATGTAACATTTATGTATAATTCTCAAATCAATTATAACGAATTAAAGTTTAACCTTAGTGAGGAATCACAAATTGATAAAAAAATTGGGAAATGACATCTAACTTAACCAAAAAAATTAATAAATCAAATATCAATAATATTTATTAAAATGTTTAAAACTTTGGAGTCTTGGACATTAACCTAATTACTTTATAAAATCTGAAAATTATACAATAAAAAATAATAATATATTCATAACTTTAACTAATTATAAATTGACAACAAACCATTAAAAAGTAAACATTACATATTTACATTTACATTTTACAACAATTACTATTTATAATTTACTTACCTTTACCGAGTCAGAGAGCTAGAGAGAAGAGAGGCAGAGGCGCAGACAGAGCTGGACGGCGGACGCAGGAGCTGGAGCCTGGATGGACGTGGACCGACCGGCGACCGTCACCGACGTTGGCTGGGAGGAGCGCCGGAGCCGCGAGCAACGCCTGCGCGGCTGCTGACAGAGAGAATCGGAGTGAGCTGAGAGCTTCAGACAGATGTAAGCTGGGTTAGGGATTTTTTGCTGATTTTGCTTATTGGACCAAATGAAGATCAATTTGTATGTTGTATTTGTGGTTTGGGCTTGGGCTTGGGTACTAATTTGGGCCAAAAAAAAAATTCAGCAGACAGCAGGCGCCGCCTGCGCAGCGCGCGCCAGTGGCATTGACAGACTGGCAGTGGCTGGCGGACCACCGGCGGCGAGGTAGCGCGGTCGCGTCACCTCGCCTATAGGTGGCTCCGCCCCTGCCCTCACGTCTAGTGCTCTTATTCTCTCCACACATTGTCGACTACCGACAGAAAAGGTACTATGGGTAAATTTTTTTTTTTTTTTGTTTTCTTGCATTTTCTCTCTCCTCTCAAAGTAATCTCCTTTAATTTTTCTGAAATTGTAGAAAATTTGTCATTTTCTATATCCTTTTCTTCAGCCGATAGATTGGTCCACTGGTTCAGCCATCCAGGTATTTATTTTATTTTGTATTAGTAATTTTTTTTGGCGTTTCTCTCTCTCAATTTTTTTTTAACTCTAGACTTGGGCAGATAATTGATTAGTATTTTTAATTAATAATTATATTATAATGATAGTTAATATATGCAAAATAGTGTTTAAAATCTGTTTATTTAATCTGCAAAATAAAGAGATCTAATTTGCAATTGCACATTTGCACTATTTAAAATCTGTTTTTTTATTAAAAATAGAGTAAAAAATTGCATTTGCTCGCACATTTGCACTGCTTAATTGTTATTAAATCTGATATCATGCTTAGCCAGCTTAGATAATTAGGTTTGAACTTAGATTTTTGAAGTCATGCAGCTTTGGTTATTGGGTTTGAACTTTGAATTTTGATGTCATTTTGATTGCATGTTTTAATTAAATTTTTGATGTTTATTTTTGGTTTTATACAATTATTATACTTCTATTTTTAGGATGGGAAAGGATAATAGGAAGGATCCAACTTGGAAGTATGGAAGGGAAGTCGAAAATGCAGTAGGTGATAAAAAACAATATATTTACATTGAATGTATGTTTAGCAAGAAGATCATTGCCAAAGGAGTTAAGCGGATGAAGAATCATTTGGAATGTACAAAAAAAAAAAAACACAGTAGCACTGTGTCCTAGGTTCCTGGAGATGTAAAAAAGGAGATGATTAATTATTTGAAAGCAGCAGTTTTTTGCAAAAAGCCTTAGCACAATAGCAATTTGAAGACATGATTGAAAGTGGTTCTTACCACCATACTAAGAATTTTGTTGACAATGACTCTATGAGAGGTATTAGAGGCCCATTGGATAGATTTGTCACAAATATTGCCAATGGTTATGAAGAGACTCCAAAGCTGAGTGGATCTAAGTTAAAGGGGTTGCGTAACAATGTTTTTATGGACATTGGTCGCTTCTTTTTTTAAAATGCATTGCCTTTTCATGTCATAAAATCTCCTTCTTTTAAGAACAAACATGTGTCGGGCTATTGGTTCTTATGGTAAGGGTTTTACACCTCCAATGTACGAGCTCTGAACTTGAATTTTTAAGGAAAAAGAAAACAAGGCTGAAAAAATTGTTCAAGATGTGAAATCAACATGGAAGACAAACAAGGGTTTCTATATTATCTGACGGATGGTCTGATTTTAGGAATAGGAGCTTGGTAAATTTCTAGTGAATAATTCCAACGGAAGCGTGTTTTTGAAATCTGTTGACGCATCTTATGCTTTGAAAACTACGAATCTCTTGGTTAGTGTTTTGAGACTTGTTGATTCTGAGCAGATGCCATCAATGGGATTTATCTACGGGGCAATGGATAATGCAAAAGAAAAAATTGCAAAAAAATGGGTGACAAGGAGATTTGGGATATCATTGATGAGAATGAGAGTTTTAATTGCATAGTTCTCTACATGCTACTGGCTAGTATCTGAATCCACGTTGTCAATATGTAGAGATTTTTTCTAGGCATTTTGAAGTCGTGACGGGATTGTACATTTGCATGGCCAGACTCATTCCTGATTTAAAAGAAAGGGATGTTGCAGATCTCCAAATTGATGAATTTGTGGGGGAAAAAGAAATTGTTTCATTTGAGAAAATTGCAACGGCGGTCCCAAATCTTTCATTTTTTGCAGACTTTACCCAGACCTTCATTTTGTACCACACATAGTCCCAAACCTTTAAAAAATATTCACACGGAGTCCAAATGGATGGAAACTGTCTAATTTTACTATTAGTTGACCAATAAAATTGACCCCTGACCAATTTTGACAAATTTTAAAGGGTAAAAGGGTAATTTTACTATTTAACCTTATAAAATAATTAAAACAAAATAAAAGGAAAATGAAGAAAACTATTCACCCTTCTTCCCCACCCCCACCCACCCACCCCACTCTCTCTCTCTCTCTCTCTCTCTCTCTCTCTCTCTCTCTCTCTCTCTCTCTCTCTCTCTCGCAATAGGACAAGGAACTGTTGGATCTAAGGGTGAACATTTGGATTAAAACCTCAAACATCCGCGTCTTTATGGACTATGCAAGCAGTAATCTAAGCAGTATTAAATAAGCATTGTCTCTGATTCTACAACAATGGTATTTTCGACTAACCCAAAAATCCCCTCGTTTGCTGCGTAGTCTTTTGTGTCGTTTCTCAACTGTCTCTCGCACACCCAGTTGCCAATTCAATGTCCAAAACAGGAGTTACCCAATTCACTTAACTAGGAGATTTATAAGATGTCACCGTAATTTTAGTCTCTCTTATAAACATGAGTTTAAGGTCTCAGGTGATTCTGAATCGGGGCTTAGATCATTGGGCCACCATTCTTTCCCGTTTTCCACTGGCGGCGGCTCCAATGGTGGATCTAGAGTCAGAAGGTTTTGCGAGACTGCCGCCATCCAGCAGTTCCTTGTCCTACGAGAGAGAGAGAGAGTAGGTGGGTGGGTGGGTGGGGTGAAGAAGAAGAAGGGTGAATAGTTTTCTTCATTTTCCTTTTATTTTGTTTTAATTATTTGAATTGCTTTATAAGATTAAATAGTAAAATTACCCTTTTACCCTTTAAATTTGTCAAAATTGGTCAGGGGTCAATTTTATTGGTCAACTAATGGTAAAATTGGACAGTTTCTATCCATTTGGACTCCGGTTGCATATTTTTTAAAGGTTTGGGACTATGGGTGGTACAAAATGAAGGTTTGGATAAAATATGCAAAAAAATGAAAGGTTTGGGACCGTCACTGCTATTTTCCCTTTTGGTTTTGATCAAGCAAAATCTTCATTCAACAACCGGTCCCAAAGTACGTATTATAAGCTTAATCATGTGAACAAATGATTAATGTATATTTATCTATACACTTAATCACTAACTCTATTTAACTTGTTTTTGCATTAGTTGCTTGGTGGACACAATTTAGCGTTGGTACTCCAGAACTTAGTCGTTTTGAAATTACAGTTTTAAGTCTCAACTTGTGCATCTCCTGCTTGCAAACGCAATTGGAGTACATTCAATCAAGTGCATACAAAGAGAATGAATCATTTGACAACAAACAGACTGGCTCAAAGATCGACATGTGAGATTGTAGTCTCTTAAAGAGGGAGAGGATCCTTTACTTGTTGACATGAAAGATTATCCGTCTGAATGATGAGTGGGTTGCTGATGTTGGTAGTAGTACACAAGGAATAAAGAGTCTTACTTCTACTAGGTTCTGGAGTACCAACGCCAAATTGCGTCCACCAAGCGACTAATCAAAAATCAAGTTAGATAGAAGTGTATAGATAAATATACATTAATCATTTGTTCACACGATTAAGCTTATAATACGTACTTGGGAGTCATTTGTTGAATGAAGATTGTGCTTGATCAAGACCAAAGAATTTATTTTTCCCCACAAATTCATCAATTTAGAGATATGTAACATCCCTTTCTTTTACATCGGGAATGAGTCTGGCCATGCAATTGTACAATCCCGTCATGACTTCAGAGTACCTAGAAATATTCTCTCCATACTGACAACGTGGATTTATATAATAGCCAGTGCATGTAGATCTCTATGCAATTGAAACTCTTACTTCTCATCAATGATATCCCAAATCTCCTTGTCACTCAAATTTTTTGCAATTTGTTCTTTTGCATTATCCATTGTCCTATAGATAAATCCCATTGATGGCATCTTCTCATAATCAACAAGTCTCAAAACACTAACCAAGGGATTCGTAGTTTTCAAAGCATAAGTGATAAGTGTTATATTAACGTTTATTTTATATACTTATATCATTGAATATGCCATAATGTGATTCTATCTAAGTATTATTAATGCATTTTATGTTTTATATTGTATAGGATCATAAAAGAAGAGAAAAGAAGAAAAAAGGACCAAATTGCACTAAAAACTGAAGTTTGGGGACTTAGGTGCAAATAAGGTTACGGCCGTAAGGAAATAAAGTCACGGCCGTAAAAGTATGATGAATCAAGAAGAAAATAAGCAGAAACACGTTTACGGCCGTAAAGGAGGATTTACGGTCGTAACCTTCAAAGGGTGAAAAATGTGCAGAAACACAGTTACGGCCGTAAAGGGACATGTCACGGCCGTAACTTCAATTTGCGAGAATTATGCAGAAACCGTGTTACGGCCGTAAAAGCAAATTCACGGCCGTAACTATTTCAGTCAAAAATTTCCTTATTTTAATTCTTTCCATAATTTTGGGATTTCTTGAGCCCAAATCTAGGGCACGAAATTGAGGCTATAAAAAGGGAATTTCATGACAAGAAAAAGAGACTTTTATTATTTTTGAAAGGGCTGGACATTGAGGAAAATTGAGAGAAAAATATAGAGCATTCTTGGAAGATTTTCAAGCGCAAGAATATCAACAACAATAGAATTCATGAAGCAACTTGAAGAATCTACCACAACCATGCTAGGCTAAATTTCATATCTTGTTTAAAGGGGAAGTTGTGTTAACTTGATTATGTTATTTTCTTTTCCTACAAATTAGTAGCGTGAATTTATTCCTTTATTTCAATTGTTGGATTATTATGTTTTGAATGTTCAATTGAGTTTATTTGATTAATAGTTTAATTTGGCCAATTGGATTATTGATCTTTGGATTCATGAATATGCTATGTTTAGATTCTTGATCCGTAATTGTCATTGAATCTTTACTTTAGTAGCAAATAAATCTCGTGCAGATTTAGTAATAATTCAACTTGGATTCATTAATTCGAGCTTGTGAAATTATAACGATCCAATTCAATCTATTCTTCTAAATTTTCATACTAGTCGTGCATTAAATCCTAAGAGCTTGTTTAGGATTGTCCGTGGCTAGAATTGGTTCGAAGAGCTTGTTTTGAATCAATACACATAGGGAAGAATTTAGACAATCAGAGCTTGTTGATTATTTGTGATTGATAATTGAATTAGGGATAGAAACACGTTACAAGGAAAGGTATAACATTAATTGGGGGCACAACCGAACCCGAGAACAAGATTTCTTTTCAGATTAATTCTCTAGTCATATTTAATTATTTATTTTTATGCATATTTTCTATTCAAGCAATTTCAAACAACGAACCCCCCATTCCATTCTAATTGATCGAACAAATAAAATTAGTTTTCGTTCCTCGTGGGATCGACCCTTACTCTCACTACTACATTATTAATTAATATTTAGCGAGTAAGGAATTATTTATTATTTTGGTGCATTGCGATACGCATCAAATTTTTGGCGCCGTTGCCGGGGAACGGTTAACCAATTTAGTGTTTAATCAATTAGTATTTTATTTTTCTGCATTTATTTTTTTATTTTATTTTTTTTATTTTATTTTTTTCTATTTTCTATTTTATTTTCACTTTAATTTTTCAAAAAAAAAATTATTTGTGCTTCTTTGCTTATATGCTTAAAACTCGGTCAACTAATTGTGAGATTTTTGACCTTGACCCAGAAATTGAGAGGACTTTTCGACAGCAAAGAAGAGCAGCGCGACAAATGGCAGCTAACAACAGGACTCTTAAGCAACTGGCTACCCCCGATGTGGCTCAGCAGCCATTATGCATTACTTTTCCAAGGGTGGAAGAAGGAAAAACTTTCGAGCTTAAATCTGGGCTCATCCACTTATTACCAACTTTTCGAGGGAACCCCGGCGAAGATCCGTATAGACACTTAAAGGAGTTCCATGTGGTTTGCTACAATATGAGGCCCACGGGCATTACCGAGGAACAAATAAAAATGAGAGCCTTCCCATTCTCATTGAAGGATGCCGCCACTGACTGGCTCTATTGTCTACCATCGGGAACAGTTACTACTTGGAGCGACATGAAAAGGCTCTTCTTGGAAAAATACTTCCCTGGATCGAGGGCTGGTACCATCCGAAAAGAAATATGTGGGTGCGTCAGAACAACAATGAAACGTTATATGAGTATTGGGAGCGTTTCAAAAAGCTCATCTCCAGCTGCCCCCATCATCACATCAGGGAGCAACTTTTGGTGCAATACTTCTACGAAGGTCTGGCGCAAATGGACAGAAGTATGATAGACGCCGTAAGCGGAGGTGCGCTAATGGACAAGTCACCAGAGCAAGCACGGGCTTTAATATCTAACATGGCGGGAAATACTCAGCAATTCAACTCGAGTAGGGAGTCCCAAGTCCGCCAAGTAAACGAGGTAAGCAGTTCTAATATTGAAGGTCAATTATATGAACTAACAAATCTTGTTAAGCAACTTGTTGTAGGGAATTCGAAACCAGCCAAGGCCTGTGGGATTTGTTCGAACTTTGGACATCCAACGGATACCTGTCCAGTATTGCAAGAAGAAAACAATGAACATGTAAATGCTGCTGGAGGTTTTCCTTTCCAAAGGCAGCAATACAACCCATACTCGAATACGTACAACCCCGGGTGGAGAGATCACCCCAACCTGAGCTACGGAAATAACAAATCCCCGGGTTTTACTTCAAACAGGCCACAAGGACAATTCCAGCAGCAAGGGACTTTCCAACCACAAGGGCAATATCAACAAAAATCCCAAAATTCAGGTACTTCTCTTGAAGACATGGTAAAAGCCATGGCATCTAATACACTTCAATTTCAACAGGACACCAATTCTAGCAGTCAAAACTTGGAAAATCAAATGAGCCAAATGGCCACTGCCATAAATAGATTAGAGGCACAATCTGGAGGGAAGCTACCATCACAGCCCGAGGTGAATCTTAAAAACGTGATCGCCATAACTCTCCGGAGCGGAAAGGAAATTGAGGGTCCGCAATTGGAACCAGCTGCACCTGAAATGGAGGAAGATGAAAAGGAAGAAGTCAGGAAGAGAAACGACACTTCGCAAAACCCTCAGGTAAAAACTGACTCCCATTTAAATATTAAACTAACACCTCCACCTTTTCCTAGCAGGTTGGCAAAGACGAACAAGGAAAGCAAAGAAAAGGACATGTTAGCAATGTTTAGGAAGGTTGAAATCAATATCCCGCTATTGGAGGCCATCAAGCAAGTCCCCCGGTATGCAAAATTTTTAAAAGATTTATGCACTAGCAAACAGAAACTGGTGGGAAATGAGATGGTAAGAATGGGTGAGTCTGTATCTGCACTTCTTCAAAGAAAATCATCTCCCAAGTGCAAGGATCCAGGTATGTTTACCATACCTTGTCAAATAGGTAATAAGAAGATAAATCGTGCTTTAATAGACTTAGGTGCTTCTATCAATGTAATGCCTAGGTCCACCTATGCTTCATTAAAACTTGTCAAACTGATTGAAACTAATGTTATAATTCAACTAGCCGATCGTTCTAATGCTTATCCGACGGGGTAGTTGAGGACATTATAGTGCAAGTAGGCGGGTTAGTATTTCCTGCGGACTTTTATGTGTTAGGTATGAATGATGATCATTCACCCAGCTCCACGCCTATTTTGCTAGGCAGACCATTTTTGAAAACATCTAAGACTAAGATAGATGTTAGCAGTGGCACACTTTCCATGGAATTTGATAATGAAATTGTTCAATTCAATATTTATGATTCCGTGAAAATTTTTGATGATGATCCTGTTTATTCTGTTAATGTGAATGACTCTTTAGTACAGGAAGTTCTCGATATTGGTGGAAAGGACTGTCTAAAGTCACCGAAATCTGGTAAAATCTCATCCATCTCATTACCAGTTTCTGATGAAAAATCTCTACCCCCTACTTTGTAGGCACTAATGAAGAGCATGAAGAGGAAATTGAGCTTTGAAAATCCACCTAATCCCGGTTGAAGGAGGAAACAACCTGTCGAGCCAACGACAGTAAACAAAGGCGCTGCTCGGGAGGCAACCCGAGAGGGGAGTTTCTCTACCTCCTCGACTCTTTATTTTCGTATTTTCATTTTTGGTTATTTTTATTTTATTTAGTCATTTCATTCACACACAAAAAAAAAAAAAAAAAATTCAGTGGCTAACTTACGGCCGTAAGGTACTCAAGTACGGCCATAACACAATTCCAGTACATTTAATCAGAGGCCAGCTTACGGCCGTGAGACATAACTTTACGGCCGTAATGCAATTTTTTATCTTTTGTTCAGAACCCACCTTACGGCCGTAATACGCTACCTTACGGCCGTACATTCGGGTTTTCAAATTTTTTAAAAGCACGTAGCCCTCGCGCATAACTTCCCTTTTATTGTTTTGCTTTACAATGAGGACATTGTTTTTTCTAAGTGTGGGGGGGATTAAATTGATTGTGAGCTTAATGTCTTTATCTACCTTCTGTAGTTGAAATGTTATATTCGTGTTGAGTCAGCATCCATTTTAATCTTGTTCTCTACTTTTGTTACCTATCTATGCTACTTAGGTCTTAAACCATACTTTGATAGGAAGCGACCCCACTTTTGGTGCAATTTTTTTGAAAAAATCATTGCATAATTGGATATAAATTGAGCACATAGAGATCATCTCGTCCAAAACTTCACAAATAGGTTGAAAATGAAAAGTAAAATATTCAAATGTCTACAACCTAGTCAACCTAACCCACAATAGACAGATTATTCCTACATATATAACCCTGAACGTCCCAATTATTATACTTTTGTGAGTAGTGATGGTTTGAATACTTTTAACCGTTATCCTCGACCAATGGACTTAGATTTGGAATGAAGATCAAGCAATGACCTATAATTCATAATTGGATGGGAGAAACACATGAAAACCATAATTTGTGAGCTTTTGAGCCTAAGAGCTGTTTTTAATACTTATGAGCTCGTAATTCTTTGATGTGTGTCCTGCATGGTTGGGTTATGCTTGGATGTGCTTTCTTGTGCATACCGTTGTAGCTTCTTGATTCAAGTGCAAATTATAGCAAAGGCAATAGGTTGAACCAAATTGGACTTGCTAAAAGAGCCTACCTTGCTGCATGGACCGTTAGAAGCCCGTTTGAGCCTTAGCCTTTCTTTGAATTTTTATGCCACGCTACAAGCCACGAATACCCTTTCTTTCGCATTGTCTCTGTTTTGAACCCATAAGAGAAGGGATTCGCAAGCTTTTGTTGATTGAGGATTGTGCTGTGGTCTAAGTCTAAGAAGTTGAGATGATTATCTTGTGTTGGGCAATGGTTGTGTAATGGACTAAATTCTATCTTGTGCCAATTGATGACTGCGTAATGATTTGAAAAAAAAAAGTTGCAGTCTATAATCGAAAAAAAATCGAAAGAGAAAAAGCAATGAAAAGGAAGTTAGTCATGAAAATTAGTAGTTGAGGATGTCAAACACTCAACTTGTGAAAAAAAAAGAAAAAAGAAAAGAAGAGATTCAAGTGTGAATAAAGTTGGGTAGCGGGAAACAATAAAGATCATATTAAGGGAGAAGGAAGTAATGTTATTTTGAATTGACTTAGTTTGCGAAATTCCTTCTCGACTCAGCCTAAATATATCCTTTTTCCCTACCTGACCTGAAGCCCCGTTACAACCAAATAAAGACCTTCGCTTTGCACTTGTGTTATTGTTGGCTCCGGTTATGACAGTTAGGCAATCTGTGGTACTGACTTATCCATGCAGAGAGATGAGCGAAAAATTCAAACCCTTATACACTTTGTGCGAAGAGAGAAATATCTTGTGAGGGTGTTAACTCCCATTACATGTGCTTATGAGTGGTTTGAATTGCTTGGTCTAGGGTTGGTGCTATGAATGTGGTCGGGGATACTGTGTTGACTGGATTCACATCATGAACAACTCGGTTCACGAAACTGATCTCTTCTGGAGTTGGGAAAAACTATTCTCCCCGTAGTAACTCATAAATGGTTGGGGGGGATGAGTAAACACGAGAGGTGTAAGGAAATAAACCATATCGAGTCATGATTGGGATGGGAAATAAAGGGCGTTGCATCTCTAGCACACACTAACACAATCCGATCATGCAATGGAACATTTTTGTTAAAGAAAAGTGGGTTGCAACCTCAAGTCTCTGAATTGTAATCTATTGTTTGAATCCTATTCTTTTCTTTGCAAATCTTTGTTCGAGGACGAACAATGGTCCAAGTGTGGGGGGATTTGATAAGTGTTATATTAACGTTTATTTTATATACTTATATCCTTGAATATGCCATAATGTGATTCTATCTAAGTATTATTAATGCATTTTATGTTTTATATTGTATAGGATCATAAAAGAAGAGAAAAGAAGAAAAAAGGACCAAATTGCACTAAAAACTGAAGTTTGGGGACTTAGGTGCAAATAAGGTTACGGCCGTAAGGAAATAAAGTCACGGCCGTAAAAGTATGATGAATCAAGAAGAAAATAAGCAGAAACACGTTTACGGCCGTAAAGGAGGATTTACGGCCGTAACCTTCAAAGGGTGAAAAATGTGCAGAAACACAGTTACGGCCGTAAAGGGACATGTCACGGCCGTAACTTCAATTTGCGAGAATTATGCAGAAACCGTGTTACGGCCGTAAAAGCAAATTCACGGTCGTAACTATTTCAGTCAAAAATTTCCTTATTTTAATTCTTTCCATAATTTTGGGATTTCTTGAGCCCAAATCTAGGGCACGAAATTGAGGCTATAAAAAGGGAATTTCATGACAAGAAAAAGAGACTTTTATTATTTTTGAAAGGGCTGGACATTGAGGAAAATTGAGAGAAAAATATAGAGCATTCTTGGAAGATTTTCAAGCGCAAGAATATCAACAACAATGGAATTCATGAAGCAACTTGAAGAATCTACCACAACCATGCTAGGCTAAATTCCATATCTTGTTTAAAGGGGAAGTTGTGTTAACTTGATTATGTTATTTTCTTTTCCTACAAATTAGTAGCGTGAATTTATTCCTTTATTTCAATTGTTGGATTATTATGTTTTGAATGTTCAATTGAGTTTATTTGATTAATAGTTTAATTTGGCCAATTGGATTATTGATCTTTGGATTCATGAATATGCTATGTTTAGATTCTTGATCCGTAATTGTCATTGAATCTTTACTTTAGTAGCAAATAAATCTCGTGCAGATTTAGTAATAATTCAACTTGGATTCATTAATTCGAGCTTGTGAAATCAACGATCCAATTCAATCTATTCTTCTAAATTTTCATACTAGTCGTGCATTAAATCCTAAGAGCTTGTTTAGGATTGTCCGTTGCTAGAATTGGTTCGAAGAGCTTGTTTTGAATCAATACACATAGGGAAGAATTTAGACAATCAGAGCTTGTTGATTATTTGTGATTGATAATTGAATTAGGGATAGAAACACGTTACAAGGAAAGGTATAACATTAATTGAAGGCACAACCGAACCCGAGAACAAGATTTCTTTTCAGATTAATTCTCTATTCATATTTAATTATTTATTTTTATGTATATTTTCTATTCAAGCAATTTCAAACAACGAACCCCCCATTCCATTCTAATTGATCGAACAAATAAAATTAGTTTCCGTTCCTCGTGGGATCGACCCTTACTCTCACTACTACATTATTAATTAATATTTAGCGAGTAAGGAATTATTTATTATTTTGGTGCATTGCGACACGCATCAATAAGCATCATTAGGCCAAAATTTGTTATCTTTCAATATGATTTTTCTCATTTCTTTCCCTTCAGATTTACTTGCCCACGTTGAATTTAACCATTATTCAAAAGTAAACATAGCCTGTAAAGGTCGTTTCAACTCATAAATTCTTGGTAAAGTAAGATATGTTGTAGCAAACCTAGTAGCACTCGGTTGAAAGAACTCCTTCTTCGCAATTTCTCATCAAAGCCAAAACCCAAACATAATTATAGATAAAGTTACTCACTTTCTTTGCCTTCAATAGTGCATGCTAACGTTGAGGCAATTTACTTAGTATTTCAAGCATCAATTCAATACAATGCACAACACAAGGAGTCCAATACAAATGCTTTCTTTTTCCCATTAACATCCTTTCATTTGCTTTCTAGTTGCTAGCATTATCCGTCACAACTTGCACAACATTTTCTTCTCCAATTTCTTCAACAATGTCATCTAACATTTTGAAAATGAGATTGCATCCTTAATTGCATCAGATGCATCAACAGATTTCAAAAACACGCTTCCGTTGGGATTATTCACTAGAAAATTTACCAAGCTCCTATTCCTCAAATCAGACCATTCGTCAAGTAATTTAGAAATCCCAGTTGTCTTCCATGTTGATTTCACATCTTGAACAATTTTTTTAGTCGTGTTCTCTTTTTTCTTAAGAATCCAAGTTTAGAGTTGTACATTGAAGGAGGTATAAAACCCCTACCATAAGAACCAATAGCCCGACACATGTTCTTGATAGAGGGAGATTCTATGACATGGAAAGGCAATGCATTTAAATAAATAAAAAAAAGCGACTAATGTCCATACAAACATTGTTACGCAACTCCTTCAATTTAGCTCCACTCATCTTTGGAGTCTCTTCTTCACCATTGGCAATATTTATGACAAATATATCTATCGGGACTCTTAACATCTCTCATAGAGTCATTGTCAACAACATTCTTAGTATGGTGGTAAGAACCACTTTCAATCATGTCTTCAAATTGCTGTTGTGCTATGTCTTTTTGCAAATTTGTTACTTTCAAATAATTAATCGTCTCCTTTTCCACATCTTTAGGAACCTCAAGACACGGGGCTACATTTTTGTGTGTTGGTGTGGAGAGAAGGTTGGTATTAAGTTGTGTTTTTCTTTTATATGCTTAACATCTAACTCAAAGTTTGACAACCATTCTGCCCATATGAGCAATTGAGAGTTCGGGATTTGCTTTCTTTTAAAGGCAAGCATTTTTTGAAAAACTGACATGTCCATTTCCACTAGAAATTTATGTCCAATGAGATGAAATTGGAATCTTTCAATTCCTCTTTTGATCGCAAGAATTTCTTTGAAAGTAGAATTGTAGTGTTTTTCTATTTCAATAAACAATCCACTTTTGTATCCACAAATTTGTCTCTTTCCTTCTTTTTCTTCAAACAAGATAGCTGCCCAAAAACAATCACTTGCATTTGTTTTGAGGACACGTTTTCATCTATTGCAGTGCCCATGATTGAAGTAAAACTTGTTACAAGAAAATATGAAAGACCCATAACAGTTGTAGTATTATTTGACACTGGTGTGGCATGCTCAATCCTAAATCCCGTCATTCTTCCTGATCATATGTGGAAAAAACATAGATAAATATTCCAAGCAACAAATAGATATAAGTCCTACTTTCAACCATACATACAGATGACCACAAACTTTACCATGACAATTCCAAACACAGATACATTAATCCGAGATTGTTGTGCAGAATCTCACTATGATTTTCTCACTAAATGCATAAATCCACTTTGGAGAAACCTAGAACATCTTCAATTACAAATCATTAAATGTTTTTCTTGCAGATGATAAATTTCCTCTCCTAGAAAAAAAGGCAATGTTTGCAAATCTGTCTAGAGCAAGAATCTTCTCAAAATTTGATCTTAAAACAGAATTCTGGCAATTAGGAATCAAAACAGAAGACAGACATAAAACAACATTTTGTATTCCAAATCATCATTATCAGTGGACGGTGATGCCTTTTGAATTAAAAACAGTTCCTTTACTCTTTCAAAAAGCAATGACAAGAATCTTTGATCCATTACTAGATAGCTTTGGTTTACATTAATGATATCTTATTATTTTCTGAAAATGAAGAGTCTCATGCCAATATACTCTCTAAGTTCACTGATTTTGTCAAGCATTATGGTGTTATGCTCTCCTAGAAGAAAATGGTGATTGATGTCAATGAAGAGATTTCTTAGGGGTGCATATTAAAGATGGACAGTATTCACTAATGCCTTATGTTGGCCAGGATCTTCTTAAATCTCCAGATGAAAATTTGTCAAAAAAATTAAGTTCAGAAATTTCATGGAGTTGTTAATTACATGTCAGATTCCATCGATCATCTTTCATTTATTATAAAACCATTACAACTTATGCTTAAAAAAGATCATCCTCCTTGGTCATCAACTCAAACTCAAACAGTCAATGTTATCAAACAAAAGGTTAAGGATCTTCTAACCCTACAAATCCCTACAGATGGAAAAAATATCCTCCAAATAGATGCAAGTGATTGTTTTTTAACAGCTATCTTGCTTGAAGAAAAAGAAGGAAATAGACAAATTTGTGGATACAAAAGTGGATCATTCACTAAACTAGAAAAACGCTACCATTTTACTTTCAAAGAAATTCTTGAACTCAAAAAAGGAATGAAAAGATTCCAATTTCATCTCACTGGACATAAATTTCCAGTGAAAATGGACATGTCAACTTTTTAAAAAATGCTCGCCTTTAAAAGAAAGTAAATCCCGAACTCTCAATTATTCAGATGAGCAGAATGGTTCTTAAACTTTGAGTTTGATGTTCAGGATATAAAGGAAAACACAGCTTCTTGCTAGACTTTCTCTCCAGACCAAAAGTTTCTCTCATACTTCCTCTTCCAACCATCCCAATCATATATATGATAAACACAAAAATGGATTCAAACCAATATCCTCTCGTTATTCCCCTCCCTTTCCCTTCTGAACTCCAGGGGTGAACGCGGTCCGATTTGGACGGTTTTTGACATATTTTCAAACCAAATCAAACATTTTTTTGCGGTTTGGTTCGGTTTTAATCCAGGGTTTACCTATCAACATAATATAATATATTTTATATGTCAAATTAATTTGTATTTTTTAACATATAAAGCTAAATTAGAAGTTGGTATGAGCTAACATATGTAAACATTCATTGATTCATTTTTTACCTCATTACCCTTACACTAAATTGATAATAAAAGCATAATGATAAGAGAATAATTTCACTGAAATGTGGGAGTATAATTTTCAGACTGTTAATTGTCGATATGTTCTACACATCATTTGAAGATTTGATAGCTCTAATTAAGGATTTGAGTTCTTCTTCTTCAGCATATTGTAATTACGGCTTATTGTTGCATTATCTTAGTCAATTTTCTTACTTAGTACATTTTTTTTTACCTTCAGTCAATGTATGGCTCAAACTACAAGGTAGGAAACTTCTATACATTTTTTTTTGGAATCATTACAATGCAATGAAAACGTGAAAAGATATACATGAGAATTTTATTTCATAGTTAGATTTGACTTTTTTTTTAGTAGGATAAGGTAAATTTAAATTAATAAAATAAATTTTGATTAAAAAATTAAAAGCGATTTGGTTCGATTTTTTGCGGCTTTTGAAAATCAAAACCTAAACCAAACCATTTTGAAACGGTTTGGTTCGCTTTGAGAGAAAAGAAACCACGGGTTCACGTCATCTTAAACCAACGAGCTAGGTTCGGTTTGCAGTTTCATGATTTTTTTTGTGCAGCCCTACTGAACTCTACGAACTCATAAGATCCAGAACTCTCAAATTCAGATCCAAAGAGCTCATGCTCAAATACCAATCCATTGTGATATGACAAACTGGAATCAAAACACTTGGTGGACTTTGATTTCACCTAAACTATCCTTTTTTCACACTTTTCCATTTTGATCCAAGACACGTCAAGTTGAGATTTCAAAAGAAGCTCTTTATTTTCTATGGTATCTTTCAGAACTTTGGAAAATTGGAAATTCTTTCCATGTTACTGAAATGCTTAAGCATTTTGCCAAATGGGGCTAAACTTTCCGTATAGAAAGATTGGTCATTTTGAAAAAAAGTTTGTTGAATGGTCCCATCCAATTTCACATTGGATAAAAATGTTTCAAGCTTTCAATTTGAAAGCAAGGATATTTCACTAGAGATGATGTATATACTCATTTCTCTCAAGTCAAGGAGTATGATGTACAACTGTTCAATCTACATCAGAATTGGGAACACTATCAGAAGGAGTTTTGAGAATTTCAAAGGCACATGGCAGAAATCAACCAGATAATTCCTCCGAAGATTTGGCCATCTTATGAAGATGATACTCCATGAGAAGCCTTACCAGTTGAATACACTCAAAGAATTTAACAAGATATTCAGGTGCACAGAAACTCATTTCCAAAAATTCCGTACAGTTGCAGATCCAGAATATGACTATGCATTTGATTATCAATGGGGACAACTGTATCTTGGAAAACCCCACAAAGCCTTGGAGAAGCGACAAGATTTAAAAAAAAAAAAAAAAAAAACTCCAGAAGGATGCCAGCTAAATAGAAAACAAGTTCAAATTGCAAATAAACTCCTTAAGAGCTTGCACCTTAGTATTGAAAAAGAAAAAGAATTTCTTGAAAAAGAAGTTCAAAAAATCGTAAATGAACTAAATGCAAACCTTTCTTACCCCTAATTCAAAATCCATTGCACCAAGAAAAAGGAAAAGGAAAAGAAAAAGCATAATCAAGCAAATCAAAAAAGAAAAAAACACATAACACACACCCAGTCAGAATTCACAAATAAATTTTAATGACAATCTTTTTCAAGATTCACAAGATCCATGGCAAGATGCTATGGAAGATTATACGAGGATGTAAAACAGAGAAGCCAGAAATTCACAAATTCAAACTAGAGAAGAAATCATTGGAACCAGGTTCACACAAGAACAACATATAGCGACCCAGAATTTTTATGCAATTAATAATTATTTTAATATTTAGAAAATTGTGTCGCTATTGTTTTGAAATTAATGCCGCGACGGATTCGTCTAGCCAAGTCAAGAGATATCGAATTTGTTCGATTTTAAATTAAAATCCGAATTTCTAAAAGTATATTATTTTATTCATAGTATTATTTTCAAAATCATTTTAGATTCCAATTTTCCGTATTGAATTATTTTAGTCCAAAATCTCAACATTTATTTATTCTCAAACTTATTATTTTCAGTCCAAAATATATCAGTTTTAATACAATTCCTTATACAAAAACATCATCATTATATATATAAATTTTACATCTATTTCATATTTCATCTCATTATACAAACACCAAAGCAAAGCATCTTCATCATTATCATCATCTACCCCATCTTCATTTCAATACTCATGGCACAACTCACACTTCCATGTACTTAGATTCCACAATACAATATATATAAGCATACATCTTCATCACCTGCACCAAGCTCCATCTCCATCCCAGACGAGTGCAACCACAGTCCATCACTCTGCCATCACCTCCTCGATCAGAAACCATCAGCAGCCACCATTTACCACACATAGACCAACCATATTCATCATCATCAATCAACACCGCCATCACGCAGACCATACTGCCACCATGCCACAATTCCAACACCACAAGTCTAAACATCAGCACCTCCACCATAGCCAAAATCCCTTATCAACACCATGATCAATTTTACTGCAACCTCGACAGCTTGCAGCAACCCAAACCACCGGTTGCAGCCCTTCACAGAACCATTACCAATCGCCTGCAAGCACAGTTCTACCATCACTGCCGAATCTTAATCTCATCACGCCACCAACCTCCATCAGCACCGGCATCATCTCCACACCCAAACCACAACCTCCACCACCATCGCACACGGACACAACCGTCATCAATACAAACCACTACTACCCAATCCCAAAGTAAAACCCAAAAACTGAGAGGAATCAAAGCCCAGAACCTTACCTTGATTCGACCTAGCTCTGGCCTGATTTTCACCGGTTGTACCGCCGATTCTCCGCAGCCCAAAACTGCCACTTTTTGCCTCGGCTCAACCATCAATCTTGCACCCAAATCAAAACCCAAGAAATAGAATACCCAAAATACCTACCTACCTCGATCGTCGGTTACATCGCCGGAAACCGCGATCTCCAGCTTCGACTTTTGCTTCGTTTTCGCCCTTGTTTCTCAAACCCAAGCCCTAAAATCTGAACCCTGCTTTGTCTGCCACTCACCGCAGCCTGCGCCGTTGAGTTCGCCGGCGAATCACCGGCTAAAGGTCGGATTTTGGCGAGGCAGTCGCTGCGTCCCTCCTTCGATCTGTTTTGTTCGAAGAGAGAGAGAGAGCTTGGATCGAGTTGTGAGAGAGAGAAGATAAAGATTTGATATTATATTTAACTTTCAGAATTTGCATCATTAGTCCCCATCTTTTAAAGTTATTTCAAATCAGTCCCTATGTTTTAAAAAGGTTTTATTTCAGTCCTTTCAGCTTTTAAAATCATCAATTTCAGCCCTTAAGTTTTAAATGAGTTTTAATCAGCCCTTTCATTTTCAAAATCTGATCACTTCAGTCCCTGCTGATTTACTTTTAAGCTCAAGTTTCAAAAGTATTCATTTGAGTCCCTCAACTATCAAAAGTATCTATTTTAGTCCCTCAACTTTCAAAATATCTATTTTAGTCCCTGAACTTTCAAAAGTATTCATTTTAGTCACTCAACTTTCAAAACATCAATTTTAGTCCTCAAATTATAATTTATCATTTTGAACTATATATTCGATATACTAAAGTGACTTATTGGCTTAAGACGAAGCGTACGGAGAATTTAAAGAAATTGAAGTCATTCCCGCTCAACTTTGCACTCGTCGGATTTGAGGTAGACTCGCACTTATTAATTGATTTAAATTATGATTTCATATAAATGTCATGTGACTTGTGAAGAGTTATTTTTATGAAAGGAAATGAAAATGTATTTTCATGGAAAGAACAATGCGTAGACTCGCACTTATTAATTGATTTAAATTATGATTTCATATGAATGTCATGTGACTTGTGAAAGTCAATTTTTAAGAAAAACAAGTATGTTTTATGAAAGGTAAATATACCTTATGTTGTTATGAAAAGTAAGTATGTTTTTATGAAAAGAAAATATACTTTATGTTTTTACGAAAAGTAAGTATACCCTATGCTTCACGAAAATGTTTTTTTTGGATCATTGCTATGAAATCAATCTACCAAGATTGTTTTGGGTCCCATATGATAAGTTATGATATGTTAAGGGGACCGGAGTTTTAGTAGCGCTACACATAAGAATTCTTGCCACCTAAGTTCGGTAACATTCTTGTGTCTCCTATGTTTATGAGGATTTGCCACGAAGTTCGGTAAAATTCCTATCTTTCCATATGTTTATGAGGATTTACCACCTAAGTTCGGTAAAATTCCTGTCGCATATGTTTATGAGGATTTCGATCCTATCTTATGTTATGATGCAATTGATCCCTATGAATTTCAGAAAATTATGCTTGGTATACTTACTACATAAGAATTCTTGCCACCTAAGTTCGGTAAAATTCTTATATTTATGAGGATTTCGATCTTATCCTATGTTATGATGAAAACTTACTGTTATTATGATTTTACTGCATAAGAATTCTTGCCACCTAAGTTCGGTAAAGTTCTTGTGTCTATTTATGTTTATGAGGATTTCAATCATATCTTATGTTATGCTTTCAAAAGAAATTATGCTTGGCATAATTAAAATATTTTTATAAGTATATGGTTTTCAAAGAGCTGTTTTCAAAGAGCCTATGATTTGCAAAATATGTCCCGTGCTGTAATGCACAATATGAGTTTTATCAAGAACAGTTTTATAAAGAAGCTCTATCAATGCCCGTTTTATAAAGAGCCGGGATTTATGTGTTTAATCATCTTATAAATTAAATTAATATGCGATGAGTCTACTGAGTATTTCCCCCATGAAATACTCACCCTACTTTTTAACAGTTTTGCAGATTTCGGAGACGGTGGCGAGCGATGAATGATGGTGGCAATAATCGTTAAACGGTTGAAAGTTTGACGTTAATGATTTCCGTATTTTCCAAACAATCGAATAATTTAGAGAAGTTCATTTATTTGAGAAATTATGATATTGGCAATTTCTTTACAATATTAATGGTTCTATTTACTATTTCAAATGGTTTCATAAATGTTTTCAATTTTAGCGGCCATTACAGTTTATTTAATGTTGCCAAAAAATGAATTTCAACTATTTCTTCCGCAAAAATATTATTCGAAAAATTTAGACAGAAAATGACGTAGTGAATCGGGTATACGGAACTCGGGGCGCTACACAACAAGACCTGGCTCTAGCTACAGAAAGACAAAATCAAGATGATCATGCACCTTGGTTGAATGAACATGATCTACCACTTCATCCATAAAACTTTATGAATCTCGAGACACCGTGACGAAACACCATATCATGATAAGATCTGTTTTATCAAAGTAGATTCCTCTTTAATAAAATATTATATTCGTTTGTATAATTATTAGTAGTATTATTGTACTATTTGTCATGAAGAATATTTCTTTTATAAAGAAATATAAGAGTGAATCATGTCTGGGTCATCATATCTGTACAATATTCATAAAATGATGACGCATATCCATTGTGTCAAAACCACGTGAGTCTTATATTTGTCTTTTATGTTCTTCTCCCTCTATATAAGGAACGATTTTTCTCATTGTAAATCATCTGAAGTTAGCTAATAATATTGAATGTGTTTTATAAAAACATCATGTTCTTCTAAATTCCTTTACTTTTTCCTTAGTTTTCAAATGTTCTAAGTAACATAAGTTTGAATGATATGAAGTAAGATCTTATTAGAAATTAGTATGCTCTACAGTTACACCTTTAAGGTGAATATCTGCATCAGAAAATTGCCTACTAACTATATGATCCGTCGGCGGTTACAGCAATCTATAGTAAGTCCAAAAGTCAGGCCCTTTGTTGAGCCTATTGAGACGTTGTGTGAGCTAATATACCATGATTGCTGTAGAGGTTGCTATCACTACTCTCATTTGGAAGACGAACAAATTGCTCATTACATAGGAGGATTAAAATGGGCAAATCCAAGGCAAGAGTACACTACAAAACACTCGGAGGCTCTCAGAAGACATTATTTTAGCTGTAGGATTTAAGATCAATTGAGTCAACCAATGACTTTACTTCAAAATAATAACAAGGTCCCTATCCCAACAATGGTATGCAGTGGACGAAATGCTTCCTCGTGGTTGTTTATAAATGGATTACCAAACATACACTCAAATAAACTCTGGGAAGACTGAAGGAACACAACTCACTCGTTGGTTTGTACCTCAATAGCATGTCATAAACAAGAAACTTCCTACATTGTGTGCTAACTCATGCCAGAATTGGCCATTTCCTTTTCCAATTGCTTAGAACCATAATGTGCAACTATCTCTTAAATTTCCAAAGTAAAAATCCACAAAAACTGTTTCTAAGCACTCAACACTTATCTAGTAACAAGTCGAAACACCATATCAAAACTAACAATAATGAACAAAACAGAAAGCCAAACTAACATTGCATCGCTTCCTATTTAAAATATTGATACAAAACCGAAAGCCAAAACAATATGCATTCAGCAAGAAGCAAAGGAATGAATAACTCATTGCCCTGAACCTGAAGTCCTTCAACTCGGCGCATTGTCAGATTCAATATTCTCCTTTGTACCTTGTCTCAAATATCTTCTACTTCGTGCTACTCGAATTGGTCTCCCCATAAACTCCTGCAAGACCACAACTTCTTAGAGAGCTTTTCACAACCATATCAAATCATGTATCCCATACACTATATACAATTAAAATGAAAACCAACCAGCAAAATCGAAGATTACCTTCCCTTGAAAAGCCAGAAGTGCCAACTCCGCCTCCTTCTTCGTATTGAAGGAAACAAAGCCGTACCCAGCAGACCGCCTCGGATTATCAATGAAGATGATTTCAGCAGAAACAACATTTCCATTATCAGCATTAAAGAAATCCTTGAGGTCCTTGGACCTAGCTTGAAATGGCAAATTAGCAACAAAAAGATTATGTACAGGCATTGGCTTGGGTTTTGGTGGAGTAGAAGGTTTACTCTTCTTTGGCTTAGCCCAATTAAGCTTCAAAACTCTACCCTCAAATTCCTGTTGGTTTATATAACACGAAAACAAATCAGCTTCTTAATCATTAATACATCAAAGGGATTTTGTAAAATTTCTAGAAATTTAAGATGCGTGCTTACATAAGATTCGAGATGTGTAATAGCAGCTAAAGCTTCGTCATGTGTATCCATTGTTACAAAAGCTAGGCCCCTGTTTCTAGTCTTGTCATACATTGAAAGCTAACCAACACACAAAGAAAAATCAAAAAGAGATCATCAGCTACTGGAAGAAAAAAGAAAGTTAGTAATAAAGGAATTCACTGAGAATTATCACAAACAAACCTCAATCTCAACAACGGTACCATACTGCTCAAACAGAGGACGAAGTTCATCAGCAGTGCAAGTCCACGGAACATTCTGAGCAAGCAATCTTGTATTAGAAACATCATCATCTTGTACAATTTCTGATTCTTGTTCTTCTGGGGTAAATTCTTGAACAATGGGCTGGGCTTGGGCTGAAGAGGGCAGGTGAAACAGATAAAATTTGGGTCTTTTGGGATGTATAGTTTGTGAGAGAAGATGGGATGTGGATAGTGAGAGAAAAGAAGTGCTGTTAGGATGATGTGCCTGCGAGGGGCATAAAAATTGATGGGTGTAGCTGTAAGAGAGGTGAAGAAGGGTGGATGGGAAATAGATAACACGAAATGGTGCTGCCATTGCTGCTGTTGTTCAATTCTGTATTCAAATCAATGGATTGAACTCACTGCTATTTGCTCATCACCATGCAATGCTCTGCTAGAGGAAGAGAGAAGGGGAGGGAATGGGAAATGGGAAATGGATAAGGCGCAGCTTATCTTAAACCTAGACCTCTTTTGGGTGTAGAAATTAGGTCCATTTGACGGCAACGGTGGAATTTGGAGAAAAATAAAACGAATTTTAGGAAATTAAATTTTGAGAATTGATAGTTTAATGTATTGATTGATTTAAATTTTTAGGTAAAAAATGTGAAAAAAAATTTTTTAATTTGTTGTTTGATTGACATTATTTTTCATAACAAATAAAATAAAATTTAACTATTTTAATCAAAAAAATATGTTTTTAAAATTTTTTCACATATTTGTAATTTAATAATAATGTTAATTTAAAAAAAAAAAAAAAGTTAATTAATAACGACAAAATATAATCAAACAAGACAAATTATTTTCCAAGTTTACATGGAAACCTTTTCTTTACTCAAAGTGTGGCAAACCAATTCTAACAATTCAATGCAAAGTTGGTCACTTGGTAAAAAGTGAGTAATACATTGCCTTGGAAAAGTTTACAAATCAAATAACAAAAAATGGTAGAAAAGGCAAATGATTTCCTTGTTTCCATGAAAACAAGGGCAATCAAAGAGGGGCTTGAAGGAAATGGTAGCCATTCGGTCGTTTTAGAAAATATTTGAATCTATATATCTACTATCTATCTATATCTATATTTTAATATAATATGAATTATATAATGTCCCTAGTAGGCACCTTATGGTGCCCATTGATGGCACATGTCTCCCCCCTTTTGGGAGGGATGTTAGGCGAGATCCATTAGGCCTTGCCTAACATTCAATGCTTACACGTCAAATAATAAGTAGACATTTTTTATACTACCCATAAATGCTATGTTCTATATAATATATTAACAAATCTAAATGTACTAACAAATTATACTAACTAGTGTACAAACACCATCAATTTACTACTATACCCTTTAGATTTCATAGGAATTACTTATTGTACTTAAAAACTATTTTACACATAATAAAATTATATCAAAACTTGAAATAACAAAAATATTTTTACAAACTACTCATACTATTTATTTTCACAAACATAAAAATATTATGCCAGTTTATGACTCTCGCATACTTAATGAAAAAAGGAAAGATTTAATTAAAAGTTTACATAACTAATAGTTAGAATTAGAAAGATCGGGAAGATGATTAAGTACAATTGTTATAAAAAAAACATAAAGAAATTAAAAGATTAGTAGAACATAAAGAATATCTTAGATTAAAAGAAGAAAACAAAATTAGACAAGAAGATATTAGATATATGGATGAATTTGAAGAAAGATTTATGAGAAGAATTAGAAGACTATCATAAACATGTAATAATATTATAATTTCGCAAAATTAAAATTCACGATCCAGTCGAGTGTGGTATCAGAGGCAACACCATAGTTAGCATTTACAGTTAGAAATTTATAAAATGTCTAAAAAATTACCAATAATTGAACCTAGGATATATAATTATAAATTTAAAGATTTACCTAATAATAGCCATTGGCTCTTAATAATTGAAACTTATGGAAAATTTATATCATTTATCCTATTAGGAGAATGAGGATATGGAGAATATAAACAATTAAATTGGACAAATTTATTTTTACTAAATAAATTAGGAATATGTATAGATAAAACAACATAACAAAATTTAGAACAAGCTAAAAAATAGAACAAATTCAAAAAATGATTAATAATTTACCATTAAAAATAAGACAAATGATAAAAATAACTAATTATTATAAACATGTGAACTAAAATATTCCAACAAAAATATTGGAAGAAAAACAAAGTGTAAATAATATATCAAAACAATTAATAACCTTAGAAAACCAAATCAAATAAATAACTGATAAAATTAATAAAATAGGAAATATGGTAGGAGTACATGAAAATCCAATAAAAATTACAGAACAAAAACTATAATAGATAAATAAATATGATTAGAACAATTGAAGAAGAAGATACAGAAAAAATGATTTACATAAAATATTAGATAATATACAGGAAAATATTAAGAATATAAATCAAAATATAACAAAAATTTATGAAGAAATGGAAAAAAGACTAAAAAGAGTAATAATTGATAAAGAATTTAAAGCTATTAATAGAATAGGAATAAATATGATTACTGAACAAATAGTAAAATTTATGGAAAATCCTAAAGAAGAAGGTGAAGAAGATTACATAGAAAAATTTTAAAAAACCTAAAATAGAAGAAATTAAAATGAATGAACAAAAACAAGCTCTAATGCCAGTTGGACAAAATTCACCAAAATATATACAACAACCTAGAACTAATCAAGTTAAAAGAGAAATTATAAGTAATACTAATCCACAAAATACACCAAAAATATACATGAATCAAAGGCAAAACCAAAATTTTAGAACTAACAATTTTATACCACAACAGAAATATTATACTAAGATAAATATAAATTATCCTATAGAATATACACCATGAAGAAGTATGGAAACGCAATTTAGTTCAGAAGGAAGATGGTTAGATTTAGGATGTGTACAAGATGTAGATCATGAATTAGAATCAAAGATGAAATCTATGGGTATGTGGCCTATATTAGAGAATTAATAGGAAAACAATTCCAACTAATGTTAGAAAATACATTTACAGGAACCACTGCAAGATGGTAGGAAAATTTGACATAAACTTATATAGAACAGGCTAGAGGAAATGATCAAGATGAAATATAAACAATACTTAGTAGATATGAAGATGCATTAAAAAGAGAATATACATTAGTAATAGGCAAAGGTGCTAAAATTAGCTCAAAACTAAGAAATAGATATATATTAGAAAATTTATCAATATGTGACATATGTTACATCAACCAGTTTGCATGTGAATTTAGAGAATATTATGAAAAGACAGAATATAATCAGGAAGAATATGGTATGGAAATTATGAACCAAATATTCTTTAAACTACCAAGCCCATGAAATTTAGAACTATTTAAAGAATGGGAAAAATTAGAAATATTGTTGATCACAAAATCTGGTAGGACTTTGGATCAACACGTCTCGGCTCCTCCCTCTTGAACACATGGATCTCCTGGGCACTAGGACAAACAGTCAGCTTGCAAAGGGGCCGAGGTGGCTCTCATTTGCACTCTGATGCTTAAGTCAGTACTCATTTCAAGTAAATATAAATTGGGTAGGGGAAATATATGTGTGTAAAAAAGAGAAAAGGGAGTGAGATTTTATATATTGAGTTTCTAACCCCTTTCTTTAAGACTCAAGTGATCTATTTATAGTGGGAGTAATCGCTCCAAATGATGACACGTGTTATGCTTTACACGTGTCAATTCCCTAATCGTGAGGGAGATAAACTAGTTGTTTGTTCATAATCATTACTACCTACTCATAAGGAAGTGGCGACCATCACATCTCATTCCCTAAAAAGGGGCTGTCACATCTAACCACCACTTGCGAATGTGTTGCATCTCACTGACACGCTGGCCAGTTTTTGTCAGCACGCCGAGGCGTCACCTCGGATAGCATTAGTTCGGCCACTTCTGAGCTCCGAAAAACGATATGCTTCGGAAGGCAATAACTTGTTAGTTTTGAGGTCCCGAACTTATTTCATGGGTCCCACCCGACCCTTTACCGATGACGTGTCATGTCCATTTCAGCATGGTTGTAAATATATCATTAAGTAATAATAGTTTAGGAGTAAGAATACAATTTATAGAAATGAGACAAAAGGCGTAATGTATGGAAGCAAATAATATGTTAAATTTTTACAAAGCAAGTAAAAAATCATTATGCTATGATAAGTTACAATATAAATCAACACAATAGGAATGTCATGTACAAAGAAAATATAAGAAAAAGAAATATTATAGAAAAGATAAATTTAGAGATAAATTCAAGAAATTTAATAAATATAGAAAACAATATAATAAAATATTTAAAAGGTATAGAGTATCATATAAAAGATATATAAGACGGAAACAAAACGAAATAAAACTAGAATATACCCTAAAAATCCTAAAAAAATCTAAATGTTATTCATGTGGAGAAGTATGACATATATCTCCAGAATGTCCCAAAAAAGATAAAAAGAAAAATATGATGTATATTTCATTAATAGAAAATGAAAATTACAATTTATTACCTATAAAACAAGAAGAAGAATGAGAAGAAATTCCTAAAGACGAAGAAATTTATGAATTAGAAGAACATAAAGTAATAAATTCTATTATTGAATTGAAATTTCCAAAAAAATGAAGAAAGCGAATCTATTGAAGAAGAATATCTATATATAAATATAATAAGAGAAATAAAAGAAGAAAGTACATATAAAGAATATGAATACTAACTAGAAGAAAACGAAGAACAACTAAATGAAAGATTAATATTTAATCCAAAAATATATGAAAAGATCTTAAAATCAATATTGGGTGTAGAACCAAAAGTAATTTACCATTTTGGCAAAAAAAAAATAAGGAAATAGCATATGTAACAAGATATCATAGTCACCCTATTGATATAAGAGATACTACAGGAAATATATCAATACCTATAATAAATAAAGAAATTATATGACAAGAACAAAATCTATTAAATCCTGAATTAAAAGGAAAAATAAAAAACATATATTTAGGAGCTGTACAAATTATTAATGTTCGCTAAAATTAGTGTGTACCGCAAGCGCACGGGTCGCGTACAAGTAATAAAGTGGACTTTTTGAGTCCGAATTATCAATCACACGAGGAATATTTATGGAACCAGAAAGTAAACCTATAAGTTTAACTATTAGAACAATATATACCTTTACTAGCAAACATGAAGTAAAAATTAAGAATGCTAGAAAAACACACATAATAGAACCAATATTTAAAGATCTTTAGAATATAAGTCAACAAAAGAAAATCCAAGAATGAAAATATCAGAAGATATAGAAATAGATTTTAATCAAGTTAGACAATTAGTAAATTATTGAATTTGGGAGGAGATCAATTAGCCTAAGAATAAATAATAGTACAAGATTACCTGAAATAGAAAATAAAAATGATTCAGAAAAATAAATAATGATAAAAATACCTAGAATGAACCTATCTAAAAGAAATGATACAAAACAATTTTAAGTTATGATAGAAATTAAAATGAATGGAGAATGAAGAGAGCAAAAAGTATTAATAGATACTGGAGTAACTGTATCTCATATAAAAGAAAATATAATAGGAAATTTAGAACTCAAAGTAACAAATAATCCGATCCAAATAAAAGATTATTTTGGAAATATTCATCCCATGGATACCTATGTAGAACTACCAATAAGAATAAATAAATGAAATGAAAAAATCATAAATATATATATGTAGAACATACAGGAAAGGTAAACACGGAATTATTATTAGGAACAGATTTCCTAGAACAAGTAAAAACATATTATATTAAAGATGATAGAATGTTATTATTAATACAAAATGAGAATCTAGTAACAAGGTTATTATGAATAGAATATAAGGAGGAAGAGAACATATTTTCATATTAACTAAAATGAATTACAATAGATATCTCGGTAGAAATTATCATGCCTTATTTGATACAGGAGCATCATCTTGTTTATTTAAATAAAATGTATTACCTCCATAAATGTGGAGTAATAAAAAAAGATAATGAAGAAAGAGTCATACTAGCAGGATTTAATGGGAGTACAAATCTAATAACTAAAATAGTAAGGAATGTTAAAATACAAATAGGAAAACATGAATTACAAATACCTTATGTATATCAATTTAATGATATGTCAGGGGTTATATTGTTAGGAAATAATTTCATAAAACAATACTATCCAATAATTATTGATGAAAAAGTTATACTTTTATCTATCTGTTGTCACCATATAGCAATAGCAATTAGAATTAATAATCTTTATTGTAGAGAAAAATGCCTCATATAGTAGCTCAGCGTGATGAAGATAGACAAGAATTAAAACAAACAACACAATTTATGCTTAATAAAAATAGGATAAATCTGTACAAGAAAATTTTGACCGAATAACAATAAAGAATATTACAGAGGAATTATTGAAATTATCATGGGACAATCCATTAGAAAAATGGCACATAAATAAACATATGGCAGAGATAATATTAGAAAATGACACTAAGATTATTATTAGTGACCAATTAAATATACCAAAAGAATTACCTAATTTCGAAATCACATAAAAGAAATGTTAGAAAATAAATTTATTAAAGAATTTAATAGTAAACATAGTAGTCCAGCCTTTATAGTAATAAAACATTCAGAATAAAAGAGAGGAAAATCAAGGGTGGTAATTAATTATAAAAGATTAAACACCTAAACAAAATAATTGAGTTATCCAATTCCAAATCATCAAGTATTATTTAATCAAATTAGAGAAAAAAAATATTTCTCTAAATTTGTATATAAACTAGGATTTTACCATATTGTGTTGACGGAAAATCTAAACATTTAACAGCTTCTACAGTACCACAGGAATTTTATGAATGGAATGTTTTACTATTTGGATTTAAAAATAATGCAAAAGAATTCCCAAGATATATGGATAAAATATTTAAAGACTTTTACCATTTTATTACAGTATATATTGATGATATTCTTATTTATTCTGAAACTAGAAATGATCATATAAAACACCTTAATATTTTTATAAATATTGTAAGAAATAATAGAATAATATTATTAGCTACAAAAATGGAAATAGCTAAAGAAAATATAGAATTTTTAGGATTAACAATTAGCCAAGAAAGATTTAAATCCCAAAACACATAGATATAAAAATACAAGAATTTGACAATTATATAAAGAATAAAACAAAATTACAATTTTTTTAAGACTTGTAAACCAGACCAAGAAATATATAGCTAATTTAGCAAAAAATATAATTCATTTACAAAAAAGACTAAATGGAAAAACTAGATGAACACCATGATCCAAATATAAATAAAAAGAAAAAGTACAAAAAAATAAAGACCTTCGTAAAGATTTACCAGAATTAGAATTACTTAAAGAAGAATGTGACTGGGGTATAGAAACGGATGCATGTGAAACAGTATGGAGAGCATTACTTAAATATATTTATTCAAAAGAGGATGAGGAAAGGATTGTACAATATACCAGTGATAGTTTTACTCAATCTCAAACTAATTATTATATTAATGAAAAAGAATTATTAGCTATGAAATTTGCTATTAAAAGTTTAAATTATTTATTGTCACTACAAAATTTAAAATTAGGACTGATAATACTCAAGTTAAATATTGGTTAACTAAAAAGATTGATCCAATTATCGCCAACAAAAGATTAATTAGATCGTAAGTAGAGTTTAGTCATTATGATTTTGAAGTTATTTTGACAATGTTATTGCAGATTATTTATCTAGACATCAACCATGTAAACACTTGCATGAAACAGATTATACAAATTAACAGTGAACTAATTTTTTACAAATCAAGGGTTAATTCTCTTGAGGAAATGTACAAATGAGGATCTCAATCCTCCCTAGTGAAGAATTTATCTGTAAAACTTCCCATTAAGGAAGAAGTATCTAATGTATCAATTATTGAAAGTTCATCTTCCAAAGCCATTGGAAAATCTATTAAACCATCTAAAGAAACTTTTTTAGAAGTTGTGAGAAGTTAGCAGTTGTAACAAAAGAGCTATCGGAAAGGGAGAAAACTATGAAGAAACTAGAAATATTCTTGAAGTATGTGGAGTATATAAACAAGAGGACAAAAGAAGGGGAATGGCTAAGGATAATTAGCCATCAAAAAACCAATAAAGCAATTTTTTTCCCAGGAGTAGAACTAAGAACAGTCAGGGGACTGTTTGATCAGGGATTTATTCAGTGCATTTAGGAGTGGGCGCAGTTCGATCTGATTCGGTTCCGAAAGGAACCAAACCAAACCAATACCAATGGAAACTTAGTATGGGAACCATTGGTTCCATATTTGACAATGGAACCAAACCAGAACCAATTGGTCCCGGTTCGATTCTTAGCATTTAAAATGTTAAAATAAAATGTTCATTAGTACTAAAGATTAAAAATTTCCTTGACACTACTTTGAGAAAAATATAGAAGAATTACACATACTTTACAAAGATTAAAAGAAAAATAAAAAACCTTGCATACAAGTTAAAAAATAATATCCAAATAATATATGTTACTTTGCATATGGAAGCAAGAAAATTATATTTTTAACAATTTTGCAATTTTGCATATTCGAAATAAACTCTTATAACTTTTAGATTTTCACTTTATACAATTGTTTAGGTATAGCCAACTGACTTCAAGATGAATTTAGATGTAGCCGACTAATTATAATTTTATCATTATAGGAAATAATCAAAAGAAATTGAGAAAATGGAGCCATGGAGGATTTATGTGGAAAGAATTAAAAAATAAGGAAGATCCAATTATGATTTCCATCTTTTATGGAAATAAATAAGGAAACCAACCAATTACAAGCTAAATGAGAAACTTCCTCCTTCATGTGATGTGTCAATAATTTACAAAAAATGGTGTAAAAAAAATTCAGTTTAACTGAAGAACCGAATAACCAACGGTTCTAAAATACAAGGATCAAGAACTGGACCGAAACCCTTCGGTTTTGACCAAGAAGTCCCAAAACTGATTTGTTCCTTGGTCGAATCTGATCCGAACCAGGCGATTCTAATCGGTCTCGGTCCGGTTCATCGGTTCTGGGAAATAATGTCCACTACTAAGTGCATCTACCCTAGCAAGGATATGACAGAAATATCATTATTACCTAATTCTATCAAAGCACAATAGTTAAAACATACTTTGGTATAACCAAAACTGAAAAAATCTATGTCGGGATCTACTCAACCATCCCAAGGCAGAACATATTGTAAAACTTGGAGTAACTAGCAAAGCTATCATTTCAGAATCAGGAATTAAACCATTTAACAAGGAAGAAAAGATTCAATCCATTCCAGAAAAAAAGGGCATTGGGATTTAGAGTCATGTACATCAAATTAAGAGATATTACACAAACTAATGTTTGGGTATACGAATCTAATGACGACAAATTATTAATCTACAGTATTGCAAGAATTAATCAAGTTAATCGTTAATTGTGGAGATTAAGAGAATATTGTGAGAATATACTTATCAGCAAATTAGATTTATGTCAAAGAGCTTATGATTATCTACATCAACTAATGGAAGTAAAAACAGGTCACAAGTGTAAAAGTTGTGGGGGCCTACTCAACTACAATG
The DNA here is from genome assembly GCA_963555705.1 of Ligustrum vulgare. NCBI lineage: Eukaryota > Viridiplantae > Streptophyta > Magnoliopsida > Lamiales > Oleaceae > Ligustrum > Ligustrum vulgare. Next base: position 57,802,912 of record OY743168.1, on the reverse strand, counting down.
AAGATGAGGTTTATCTTGTCTGATATGAATTATTCAAGGTATGGGGTCCAGACCCATGTGAAACTTTAGAAAAGTAGCAGAAATTATTGTAATCTTATCTTTACTTTATCTGCTTTAATTTTAAACCATATATGTAAAAGTAAGGGAATCTTATCTTATCCCTCAACTTAACTTTTATCAACTATAAAAGGAGAAGTCTCTCCTCATTGTAAGCATTCAAAAATCATATTGGTTTTCAGCAGTAAAAATCTATATTCTCTCCATCTATTGTCTTTCTTTTCATTCTTAGTCCAAAATTTTCTTTCATCAAACCAATTCAGAAACAACTAACTGAAGGTATGAGTAACTAAACTACACCTAGATATATATGAAGTCATTAAATAGTTAGTAATACTCTATTTATTTATGAGTCCATAAGTTTATGTTTTGTAAAACTTTTGTTAAAAAAGTACATCCACATGTAGAAAACGAAACTAGACTGTGCTAAATCTCTTTAAAGTGTTTGTCCGAGTGTTAAACAGAAAGTATTGGAATAAGCTTTTCGAGCATCCATTAATGCACGAGTCTTTCAAGCAGCAACGAACTCCTATAGAGTTGTATTCAATACTTAGATAAATAACTAAAGAGTATTTGGTCAAAAATCTTTTAAAATTAAATTTACAAAGCGTGATGGACCCATATATAGAATGAGGTATTGTTAATTATTTTCGGTGGATTATATATCACCTTTATCGTTGATTTTGTTTAAATCTTGTTATCAGAATTATGTTGTTAAATTTATCATTTTGTTTATGATATTCCTTGCATGTTTTTACATTTCTTGACAATCTATCTTTACCATGGCCGGACTAACTATAGAAAGAGAAGTAGAAATTATTAGAAGAAATAGCTCTTATAATTAGAAATAATAGCATAAATTTGGAAACTATAAGAAGCCTCTCAAAAAGAATAGAGTCATTAGAAGCTAGAATTCAAAATTTAAGAAATAGAACTAATAATTCTAATTAACTATTTAGTTTCATAATTTATGAATTCAACACTTCCATTGATTAGTTTATGTCCAGTAATCCTTGATGAATTTAAAGATCTAAATAGAGAAATAAACAGACAATTAGAATACATAAGAGAATATTTAGGAAGACATTATAAATTATTAGATTCGACAATTAAAAATTATCCAGATATAGATATATTAGTACTTGAAAAAATTATCATAGAAAAAGATAGATTAATTAGGCTGCGTTTGATAGCGATGATGGAATTTGGGTAGAAAGAAAATGAATTTCAGGGAATTGAATTCTAGAGAATTGAAATCCTGGGAATTTGAAAGTTTAATGTGTTTGATTGGTTAAATTTTCTAGGTGGAAAAAGTAGGGAATTTTTCAACTTTTGTTGTTTGATTGACATTATTTTTCATGGAAAATAAAGTAAAATTTATCTATTTTAATAAATAAAAAAATTAATTTTTTCACACATTTATACTTGATAATAATAATGTTAATTTTTAGAAAAAAATCAAATAACAACAATAAAAATGATCAAACGTAACGAAAATGGTATAAGATTTACCATGGAAAATAAAACTTCGTTCAAAACAAGGAAAATATCGAATTTCGAGGCAAGTGGAAAAATGAATTCCATGAAAAACTTAAGCAACAAAACAACGCAAAGTTGGAAAATCAGATGGAAAATCATATTTTCCATGGAATTCAGTGCGTATCAAACGCACCCTTAGAAACTTAGAAGAAAGAGTTGAAGAATTAGATATAATTATAGCAGAAATGACTTTAGAATATAATAGTAGATTTTATACGTTTTATTATAATACCAAATATATCTTAGACTTAGACACCTTACCTGATGATTAAAAAAGGACTGTTCACAAAAATACCATACTTTTAGGGATTAAACTGATATTTACTTAAATTTTATAAAACTTGAAAATTACTTGTAATAAAATAGTAAAAACTGGAAAATACTTATGATACTTTTTTAATATGTTAGTATCACAGTATGATACTTATGATTATGTTAGTATCACAATATGATACTTATGATACTTTTCAATATTTTTCAGCATCACAATATGATACTTATGATACTTTTCAATATTTTTCAATATCACAATATGATACTTATGATACTTTTTCAATTTTTTTTAGTATCACAGTATGATACTTTTCAATTTTTTCAAGTATCATAACTTGATACTTTACAAATTTCTATGATACTTTATCCCAAACATAAAATTAAACAATTTTCATACACTTTTTTCAATTTAGAGTTGCTGGAAAAAAAATTCAGAATTCCTATTCATTATAATCAAATTCAGAAAAAATTCAAAAACTTCTCCATTGAAATCCAGTTCCCTCTTTCTCTTCAGCCACCACTTTGTGCAGTAATCTCAGTGTATCATATTTCACCTTCTCAAATCTCCTCATTGAGTTGTACATACTTTCTTCTATTTGTTACTTGGAGCTTGCTGGTTGAGACAGAAGGGGGAGGCGCGTTGTGAAGGCGACTGGTTTGCTGAGGTGTTCACAGAGAGAGAGAGAGAGAGAGAGAGAGAGAGAGAGAGAGAGAGAGAGAGAGAGAGAGGATGTACTAGTGGGTGGCGACGATGAAGAGAGGATGAAGATGACTAGTTGGGACTGAGCTGCGGATATTTGAGACGGTGTGTATCTGGGGGTGGGACAGGGCGAGCGGTGGAGTGACAATCGGGTTGAAGAGAGAAAGAGAAGAGCGGACTGCGGTTGTGATTTTAACGTACGTTGGGCGGGGTGCTTGAGAGCGGCGGTGGTTGAAGGTGGCGTTGGTGGCTATGTTGTTGGGGAAGGGAATGGTAGTGGTTCAATTGTGTTGTGGCGGTGGTGGCGTTTGATGCGGGTGGTGGCTCTGGTTCAGTGGAGGTTGTCCGGTGGTAGGTAGCACTTGTGGGGGAAGAGGATGAGCTGAGTTTGTGGGGGAAGAAGATGAGCTGAGGGAAGTATTTGTCAGGGAAAAAAATATTGAGTGGTAAAAGTCAATTTTGACATCTAAAGCAAATAATCTATACAATTATCCCTTAAAAAGCTAAATGATTTATAACTAGAAGGATAACACAGTAATTACACATTTAAAAAATTTGTCTTTTATTATTATTATTATTATTATTATTATTATTATTATTATTATCATCATCATCATCATCATCATCATCATCATCTATATAATATATAAAAGTTGTTGTGCTTGGGCAAATCCCCAAGAAGTTTCCCGTCGAAATGATTTCCCTACACATTTTTTTAGTCATTTTTCCATTTATTTTTTCTCGTATTTCTTCTCTTCTTTAGCACATTTACCCAATTGCAATGGCATTTACGTATCCCATAGTTAGGCCTGGGCAAAAGAACCAGAACCAGCGGTTCGATTCAGTTCGGTTCGGTTCTATCAAAATTTTAAACGGTTCTGGTTCTAAAAATCAAGAACCATTGGTTTCGGTTCCAGTTTCGGTTCTTGGTTTAGAACCAGAATCAAAACCAGAACCAAGAACTAGAAGAAAACATGATTTTTTTTTTTAAATATAGATTTAAAAAATAATTAAAAAATCATCAATTTTAATCTTAATGCATGTTATCATGTCCATTAGTCAATATCAATTACCCAACAATTATTAACTCATTCAACATTACAATAAATATAAGCAAAACAAGTAATAAACAAAAAATCATAGATCAAAAATCATTTTTCTTTCACTGGTTCTGTCATTCAGTTTCAAGTCTTCAGCCGCCAGTTCTTCAAGAATTAACAAACAATAAATCTTCACTCTTCATCTTACAATTAATTGTTATCTTATTTTCAAGGATTTGTTGGACTTGTACAACTATTCCTTGAAAAGGTGGAGAACTACGAGCAGAAATTGAAGAATTTTTAGAAGGAGCATATACATGTGGATGAGAAAATACGTTATTGTCTGGAAGGGAGAGAATATTTTAATGTCAAGGATTTGGAATGTTGTAATCGCATTTTGATCAAGGTCGATGACCTTACCATCTTACGACTCTTACCAGCCGAAATCTACCGTGACTTCATAGCTTAAGTTTGAAAATTTTAGTTTAGGAAATAGAAACCAGAACCAACCGGTTCGGTTCTCGGTTCGGTTCCCTGGGAACCAGAACCATATGGAACCACGCTTACGCCTACTCATAGTCACTACGGATCCCAACTTTGACCTCTTAGATTTCTGACATTTTGTTTAAATACTGACCAATTCATTTTATTTCAGAGTACATAATAAAAATACTACTCCCGTCCCATGAAATTAGTCCCCTACCAATTTTCACATAGATTAAGAAACGTTAATTAATGTAGTTGAAAATATAAATTTTCCAATGACTTTCCTAATATATCCTTATTTAATACTAATTGAATTGAATGCCTCACACATCTATATCTATATATATATTCTATATATTAATTATCTATACATATACATATATAATAATATGATAACCGTCACCATTTTATGTACATAGTTTTCCGCCCATTTTCACTTACCATTTTAGGAAATTTCTTAATTTTATCAATTTATTTTAATAGATGGATTAAAAGAGTTCAATTAATGCATGTAGTAAATGATTTATGGTCTATGTATTTGTGAAAAAGAAAATATCTATAAAAAGTCAAATTATAGATTATTTTTATTCTTTGATAACTATTGCATTATTTTCAAATCGGAAAATATTCAATATGAAAATCGTCTTAAATACTAAAGGTAAAAGTTTTACTTATGTTTTTTACTTTTTCCAACATCCAATCTTTTTAATTTATCTAATTTAAGTCCTAAAATGATACCTATCATTTATTACATAAATTCAATATGACCTAAATGATTAATTTCGAATCTTTTTCTTATCAAATTGAAATAAATAATAGATATCCGATCTTTCTAAATAAATTCAATTAAATCATTTATTTTTTTACAACTTTAGGTTTCGATAAATTTATTGGTTCAATTTGTAAAATAGAAAGTGTTAGCAAAATCTTTCTATTTAAAAATAGAATATAGTCTCCAGGTTTATTTAACATACACAAAATAGTAAATGCAATTGTGAAAAATGGGTTTTAAAGAATGTTTGGTTGAGAATGAACATTGAAAAAAATTATTTTTGAGCAATCAATTTTATACGAATAAGTGATAAAATCTTATATCTTGTGGGTTAAGCCTCAATTTATAAATAAAGATGTATATGTGATTTTTTTTTTTTTTTTTTTGAATATAAAGTTAATTATATTTGTAATATTATTAAATAAAATTTAATTAAAATTTGTATTTCATATTATTTCATTTTACGAGTTGAAAATTGTAAATATTTCAACTTTTAGAAATCAAATAATCGTAAGCTTGACTTTAGTCATCAAATCAAAATAGTAAAATATAGAATAAATCACATGTCAATATTTTACTTTTCTGAATATTTTTCTTTATATGTGAATGCGCAATTTATGCCTGACATTATATTTTTACAACTTATTCAATAAATATTTGTCAATTATATCTTCCGTGCATTGTATATGTTCGATTACTAATAATAATAATAATAATAATAATAATAATAATAGCCGTTACCATTTTACGAACATAGTTTCCCTCTCATTTTCCCCTGCCATTTTAGGAAATTTCTTATTTTTATCAATTTATTTTATTTCATGAGTTAGAAAAGTTCAATTAATGCATGTAATAAATAATTTATGGATTTGTGAAAAAAATATCTTTAAAAAGTCAAATTATAATTTTTTTTTTCTTTTGATAATTATTGCAATATTTTGAAGTCGGAATTAAGTAATATGGGTGTCAAATCCAAGATCTCAATGAGAAGTTTAAAATGAGTTAAGAAATGAGAGCAAACTCTAAACATATCGTTTGTAAAATCGTTTTAAATATTACATGTAAAAGTTTTACTTATACTTTTTATTTTTTCTGACATCCAGTCTTTTTAATTTATCTCATTTAGGTCCTAAACTGGTACTATCATTTCTTACTTAAATTCAATTTGACCTAAATGATTAATTTTGAATCTTTTTCTTATCGAATTAAAAGAAATAATAGATATTTGACATTTCAAAATAAATTCAATTAAATCATTTAATTCTCTACAACTTTAAGTTTCGATAAACTCATTGGTTCAATTTGTAAAATCTATACATATATAATAATTGGATAACCACAACATTTTAAGCACATAGTTTTCCGCCCAATTTCACCTGCCATTTTAGAAAATTTCTTATTTTTATCAATTTATTTTAATACATGAATTAGAAACGTTCAATTAATGCATGTACTAAATGATTTATGGATTTGTAAAAAAATATCTTTAGAAAGTCAAATTATAATTTTTTTTATCTATAAATATTGCAATATTTTAAAGTCGAAAAATATGGAATATGGATGTCAAATCCAAATTCTTAACGAGAAGTTTAATACAAGCTAAGAAATTAGAGCAAACTCTAAACATATCATTCGTAAATGTCAATTATTGCATTAAGATAGTTAGTACAAATTCTTATAGTGCTATACGGGGAGTTGATAAATTAATTCTGTAAATGTCTATTAGCCTCTTCATTTCATTTTACTATTTGAAAATTATAAACAATTTAACTTTTAGGAAAAAAAAAATCGTAAGCTCAATTTCAATTATCTAATCAAAATTGTAAAGTACGGAATAAGTCACATGTTCATATCTTACTTCGTCTAAATAGACTAAGAAACTAGAGAATGAACAATTAGATATTAAAAGAAATATGCAAGTCGCAATTTTATATTTTACTTTTTTTAGTATTTTTTTATTATATATGAATGCACAATTTATATCGGACATTATACTATTACAACTTATTTAATAAATAATTGTCAATTATATCTTTCGTGCATCGCATCGGTGCGATTACTAGTTATTATTAATTAAAAGCAATTGAGTTTTGGGGGAAAAACCCAGTTTTTATTGTGTACACACTGCTACTACTTCCGACCAATGATGGAATGAGGCTTAATTATAGAGAATTTTATAAGAGAGTTTTTTTACTTATTTATTTTTGGTTATTTGTGTTTAAACCTCTATTTTCATAAAATTATTCTGATCTTCTAATATCTTGAATCTCACAAATAAGTATTTGTGTTCAGTCATACAAATTCAATGTAATATTTTCAGTTCAAAATTATATTGAAGTTGTACACATCTAATACTAAATAAACTTTATCGTATTAAATTTTTTTATAAATAATCTTATTTTTTTACTTATTTAGTAAATCTAAAAATTCGAGCTCATTTGTATTACGTTTATTTAATTAATGAGTATTTTTATAGAAAGTTACATTTAATACGTAAATAATTTTTTATAATCCTACTTTTAAGGTCTTTGTTACATATACATAATAACATTTTTTTATATCAGATTATTTATAAAAATAATTTTATTTACAGTTACATTTAATTATTATTTAATTTTTTATTCCAAAAAGTCTCATATCACATTTTTTTTAACATTAACGGTTAACAAATTTATTTATATTGTTTTGAAATGATATAGTTATTAATGATTTTTATCCTAACTGTTAAGTCTAAATTTTGAAAAATAATTAACTATGTCATGATATTAATTGTTATATTTTAATTCAATATTTATGATTTTTAAATTTCTATAACAATAAGTAAATTGTCTCCCAATTTACTTAACTGAAAAATGAGATGATCAATGTTATATTATAGTTTTCATCAAAAAAGAAGTATGTTGTATAAATATTGAAAACCTATAATACCATGAATTTGATGCATCTTTGCCAATCTCACAATTTTAGTTTTTTTTTTTCTTTTTTTTTTTTTATAATTATCAAATTCGTTTCTTATACATGTTGTTTTCTATTGTTAATGGTCAAAACATTGAATATTATCTTTTATACACATGGTCTATATTATTAACTTTTTCATCTATTGTTTGATTATTCAAAGTACATGGACATTGGAGATCCTATATTTGAAAGTTCATTTTGCTAGAAAAAATTTTGGTCCGAGGGGAGATTGGATAAGTGTTATAAAACATGTCAAAATTCGAAGTTCTCACTTTGTTATAGGGGTGAACATGGTTTGGTTCAGGCAATTTGTAGTAATATTTCAGACCAAACAATTTAAAATAGTTTGGAATTTTTCCAAACCAAACCAAATCGGGTTATTTTCTCAACAAAACGAAAGCAAACCATTTTTTGCGATTTGACATCGCGGATTGCCAACAAATGAATTAGTATATTCCAAACCGAGCTCAAAGACACATATTCGTCTAAAATTTCAAGTTGAAATCAGCTCAATAATAGTATTCAGTTTCTAATTGAGTGATTTATTGTGAATCAATTCATGTTGATAAACAAACTAATTATATAGAAGCAAACATTTAAATTTTTCTTAAATAAATTTTAGTTAGTTTTTACATTAAAAAATTTATTTTAAGAAAATGTACTGGATGATGATTATGAACTGTAGGAGCAATAAATATTTCCAAATAGTTGTGGATTTGAAAAAATTAATCTTTGATTCCTTAATTTTGATTTGTTGACAATAAAAAGAGTGTTGCATTTTTAAAAAAAAATTGAACGTTTGCATTTATTTTTTAAATTTCTTAAAATTTAGCAGGCTGGCTGTTTGAAACGCGATTTTGACAATTGAAACCTAAATTAAACCGTTTAAGGCGGTTTGGAATTTTTGAAACCGAACCAAACCATATCATTTGTTGCGGTTTAGTTCGATTTCACGATTTATTTGTTAACCCCTACTTTGTTGTATGCAAGGGAAAGTAAAGATTCCTCTTATGGAAAATTATCATGTTATTTTTGAAAGATTTTTTATATGGCAGGAACGATAGGATTAAGAATTTCGTTAAGAACATTCGGACATATAATATGATATTTTCATTCAATTCTATGGGAGGAATAGATAATGAGCTGAATGATGGTAGAGGGCCTCCCGTCTTCAGATCACATGATCAAAATTTTCATAAGATTGAGAGTCTGTTAACTGATGACGGTTCAGCTTTGCAATTTGCTCAGCTTTACATTGTTGACAATGCAAATGAGGTTGAAAGCAGAAAAAAGGTCGTAGGTACGTATTATGTAAATTATTGCTTATATATTTATATTGTTTACGGATAATTTTGTTGTGATATTCTAAAATTTAATTTGTCTTTTAATAACCCTAGGTAGGAGTGAATCATGCGATTCAATGTTGCATGATTGTATAGTTTTTGATTTGAAGGATATGCTAGACAAATACAACAAATTGGTAAGGCAGTTTAGGTTGGTTAGAAAAAAGATGATTGAGGAAAACACTTCAAATGTAAGACTTATACTTATTGATCAGTGGGCAACCGATGATAGGATGATAGGAGATATGATTTGCATGTTGTCGATGAAATTTCCAGATTGATTGTAGGTGGATTTTGATACACAACCAGGACACGGGGTTATCATTATTGTTCCATGTGATAGACTGTTACAGTGGATAAGCGAAGTGCATCCTCTTTATTCGCCTTTGCAATATCCACTACTCTTTCTGAGAAATATTGATTATACGCAGGGATTGTGCAATAGAACAAGTTTAATAGTTACAAAACTTGGTGACTATGATCTAGAAGGTGAAATTCTTTCTGGAAACAATACATGACACAAGTTCTTTATTTCAAGGACGTCGTTGAGCCCTTCTGAATCTAGGATACCTATTAGATTTCAAGGAAGACAATTTTCATTAATAGTGTCTTATGTCATGGCTATCAATAAGAGTCAGGGACACTTACTATCGCATGTGCAACTTCTTCTTTAACGGCTGATGTTTACACATGGAATACTTTATGTTGCAATTTCTAGGGTGACAAATCATTCCAGATTAAAGATGTTGATTTGTGGTAAGAATGGAAGAACAACAAAATTAACAAACAATGTTGTGTATAAAAAAGTATTCCAAAATTTGTAGTCATACGAAACCAATAAATGATGATCTTATATCTTATTTGCGAAATTTATTTATTTTATCTAAATGCACTTACAATTTTAAAAAAAAAAAATATATATATATATATATAATAAAATAAAAATCTGTGTAGATTAATGTTATATTTAAATTCGTGTAGATAAACATGGATAAAAAAATGTGTTGTTTGTAAATAAATATAGAGAAAATACTAAAACCTCCGTTCGAAAGCTATGTTTTTGTTTTTAAACAAAACTATTGTTGTTTTGTTTTCGAGATTCACACGGTTGAAAAGTGGTTTCGAAAAATATGAATAGTTAAAAAGTGGTTTCTAAAAATGAGTATAGTTAAAAAGTGGGAGAAAAATATGTTGTTTGTAAATAAATTTATAGACAAAATTACCGAACAAATTGTCATATCATGATAATTGGAGATTTTGCGTAATTATTATTTTAACCACTTGATTTTGTGAATAAAAGTATAACTTTATTGGTTAAATATAATATTTGGTGGTTAAGATTAAACACACATTTATAATTATTGTGATAGAATTTTTGGATCAAAATTGAAAAAAAAAAATGTTAAACACAAGAATCTATATATATACACACATATATAAATGTAGAAGTGAAGAAAGAAAAGCATTACCTGAATGCAAGAGTATGAATTTGCTTGTTTAAACTTTATCAAGAACACACTCACGATGTAGTCGATATTCCTGAATGCAAGAGTATGAATTTTTTTGTTTATACTTTTAGATAATCTTTGTATGATGTAGACATATGGCTTTATTTTAGTTTGTTATGCTCCATTGGTTTGAATGCATTTTCTTTGTGTAGCTCATCATCTATGTAAGTGAATCTAAAATATCTAATGGTTTAAGTTTTCAATTTTCGATTGGCTTCAATGGGGATTTTTTTTTTTTTTTTTTAACACTGCAGAACTCCATGAAAGGCTAAGATTCACCGATGAAAGGCTAAAATTGTATTTACTGTATTCATTACCGAATGTAATGAAGTTGCAATTGTAGAGTGGTGGTGGTGTTGAGATGATGATGGTGGTGTTGCTGTTGAGATGGCGATGATAGTGGTGGTGTTGAGACATTAATTAGTTACAAATTACGAATACACATATTAGTTTTATGAATTAATTAGTTACATTTTTAATTAATAATAAAATTGAAATAGAGTTAAAATTATAATTAATTGTAAATTGTTATTCATTATAGAATGTAATTAAGTTGCAATTGTAGTTGTAATTAAGGTAAATGTAACTAATTCAATTAAATTTAGTAAAAAAAAATGTCGCGTTTTATGAATTTATTAGTTACAGTTGTAATTAGTTACAAAATTGAATGAAATTTACAATTGTAATTAATTATAAGCTGTAATTCATTGCAAAATGTAAATAAGTTGCAATTGTAATTAAATTACAATTGTAATTAATTTAATTAATTTTAAAAGAAAAATGAAATTTCGAGCCACTTGTAATATATACAATAATAATTAATTAGTTACGTTTTGTAATTGATTAAAGAATGTAATTAAGTTGCAATTATAATTATTAATATTTAGGAAATTGGACTCGTATTTGATATTGATTATAATTCAACACAACAAATATACAATTAAATAGAGGATTTTGAAATTGAATATTGTAATTAATTACAAGCTGTAATAATATATTATGAAAAAGCCTCTTTCGGATCTATTGGAAGGATTATAAACCATTTTTTCCCCAAATTTTGAGGTAAGATATGTGGTTAAAAATTGGAGAGAGAAAATATGTGTGGTTAAAAAGTGGTTTGATAAATTCTATAGATTATAAATTGGTTTATAATCTTATTTTTACTTAGATCCGAACAGAGGCTAAATCAAATGAAACTATAGACCTATTAATTTGAACCCCAAATCCATTTGCCAATCATCCAAATCTTGATTGACAAGTAGCTTTAATCAACATGGAGAGCAAGCATGCAAAAGTACATGTTTTTACTGTAAAAACCTCATTATACAGCTAAGGTCTGCAACAAGGCTGTTATGAACCAGCCTTTTGTTTGAAAATAAGCCACCATCAAAGTTTTGTACATATAAAAAATGTAATGTTTTGTATAGGACAAAAACCAAACCTAGTAGTACATTGAAGGAGCTGCGAGACTGCGACCGTCACCAACTATCTCTACGGTCATTGCCGGAGGTCGTGGATAATAGCTGTTATTTGGAACTAGTTGCTCAATGAGGTCACCAGAATAGAATCTTGAAGACTTGAACGGCCATTTGTTCGAGCATTTCCCGAGTCGCAACTCCACCGTCTTTATTCGTTTGGTAGTAACATTTCACAGAAACCAAAGCCAAGCTCACGGATACTTTTAGTAGTTTGTCATGTATATTCTAATTCACAAAAGTATTTTGCAAGAGCCGATAGTTTTGTTGGGTGCTAAGAGTGATCACTATGGTGTCGTTGCAGGTGCAGCCAGCAAATGAGTTGAAATTACCCCTTAATGGCCTCGACAATAGCAAGACGATATCAAATCGCGCCATATGTTTGTTGAAGAAAACTTTCTCAGATTTTGGCCAACATTTCCTGGACCTTTTCTTCTCCATTTTGGGGAAATTTCGGCCAGCCTCTTCTTCATTTTTCAATTTAATCTGCACCATAAAATTTGTATCTCCAATTACTTTTTGGTTGTAATTATTTTAGCCACATGTAGCCATTTCATTGTCGATCCTTCAGGCATTGTTACAAGAAATTGCTTGAAATGAATCTTCATTTTGACGTAAAATACTTCGTAGGAAAAAAGATTATGCAAGATACCTGATTTGGGGAATATGTTTTGTTTTGTTAAAATATATTTTAAAATACAAGATAATTAAAAAACTAATACACTTGACTTTTATAGACTTTTAGAAAGTCCATTAAAATTTATGTTAAATATCTCAAAATTTTTATGGAGTAAGTCTAAATAGAATATACCCAAATTTTTCAAATCCTTTAAAATCTTTAGAAGTCTTTCTTAATTTACATTGAATAAACCCTCAACTAAAACTTTTTAACTAATAATATGTCACAACATCAATTTAGATTGAAACTATATTAAGATAAAAATTGATAGAATAATTCGTCACAGATTTCCTTCACCAACAGACATTAAGATCTTGTATCAATCTGAATCACTTCCATTCCTTTTATGAGACTATCTGAAGGACTCATAGCTGCAACTCTAACTCGATTATTTCCTAATAATTGTTGTAACTCTAATATTTATACTTTCATCTCTTTTCACTTTTATTTTTTATTTTTGTTTATTTTGGCGGAAAGATTTTGAAGCCATTACTGAACATTTAGATGCCTAGGTCGAGCTGATGTTACAAACACGAATTATTTGTGACGAGAAAGTCAATAATAAAATGAGGAAAAAAAAAAAAAAAAAGTAAAGTAAGTTAATTAGATAAAATCCAGACCTCCTAAAAATACTACGTTTGGAGAAATAATCCATTCCACAAATTATTCATTCATTTCTTGAATTTATGTATACAAAATAAAATAAATAATCTAGTCTAGGCTAAAATGGATATATGGATGATACTTGTAAGTTTCAAAAGATACGGGGAAGAAGAAGAAGAAGAAAAAGAAGAAGAAGAAGGCTGGACAATAATGTTAATAATTTTAAACAACTCCCAAACAGTGGTTATTTTGGATCTGAACTGATTTTTGCTAGACAAAAAATGTTAATATATTTTGATGCCATGATGTGTTCTTTCTTCTTCTTCTTCTTCATTGTCTTGTAGAAATGGAAGTGGATTATTGAAAATACACCTGATACAAGACGTGATATTTGATTTCAATCCAAAGAGAACTTAATTGCACAAAAACTAAAAAGCTAAAAGTACCGTGAAATAAAAAATTCAATAATCCAAAAGTGGAATCTTGGAAGCTAAACCTTACTTCTAACATGAATTGCAAATACAAATTATACTTCATGGCTAACATTCCTCAATCCATCTGCTCTAACACAAACCAGAATGCAGTAGCCATAATTCTTTCTTTACATGGTATCATAATCAAGTTGAAAATGATATAATCCAAAGTTTACAAGGACAAAATCCTCAATGATTTCCATTGACATCAAATCAAGCCCCCAATAATATCGGGGGTCGCAACAAAATTTCTTAGTCTTGCAGAAAATGCACAAGAAAAAGTCCTTTGCTTTCTACTTCTTGTGCATTTTAGATTCGGGCGAGTTAGGATTCAATGGCGAGAGAGGCTGCCTGAGTGAATCAATTTCCTTATCCATCGGACTGCTCAACTTAAGTCTAGATTTCCGTTTGTTCCCCTGCAAGAATTTAAATGGGAATAAAACCACCAAAAAATTGTTTCTTCTTAATATTAGTAGCATTTCATGAAAAACAGGCGAACCATCATAGAACCACTGCTCGAGTATTCTCCACCAGAAGCAGCAGCATTCTGTTCTCTGTAGCATTGCCTCATCAAGCTTTTATTTTCCTTGTCTAATATGATGTTTTCTTGAAACAGAAGTTTCACCTGAACAAACCAAAAAATATATTTTATTATTATTCCTAGTTTAACATGAAAGTGATCCTCAGATGCAATTGTTATACCTCCTTTTCAGCTCTATGCAGGTTAGTCGTTAAATGATCCTTGTCTTTCTCCAATTTCTTTGCCTCAGCCACAAGTGTCACAACCTTCTTAGAAGATGGCCTTAAACTACGATTAAAATAAAAATTTTAGTTAGATAATTAAGCCCCTATTTGGTGGACATTAAAATCAGATTTTTAGTAGATTTTGTCATTTTACTTAGATTAAAGATTTTAATCGGTGCCAAACTGGGTCTAAGTTTTGAAAGAAAGAACTAGAACTAGAAATAGTGAAGCTGGAATATAAAAGCAAAACTCACCTGTGCCACATTTTCAGAATCTTTTGGCAAACTTCAATTTCACTGTAGGCCTCTAAAAACTCATGTGCAGTTGATGAGATTTCATCCTTTCTAAACAAAGTTGCCAATAATGAATCAAGTAAAGTCTGTTCCGTAGATGTACCATCAGCACATGCATCAATCTTCAGCCATAATATACGATAATTCAATTAGTAAACCAATACTCAGAATGCCTAAGCATCACATAATGCAAAGTACGATCTATCTCAATATTTATAGCAGCAGCATCTGACAAGAAATCGAACCATACAAGGAAACCAGAAAATTATGGATTGAATAAAAACTCCTAACATACAAGACAAATTAACACAAAAAATAAAAATAAAGGCGTTTTCAGCACTATCATAGTAACTCCACTCACCGTAACATTTTTGACTTACACTATCAAGTTGATTTTCTACATTTCTTCAGACTTGTGGCTTACAATTTGGTCTCTTTTTCATTCATTTGATATCCTACAGAAATTGGTCTCTTTTATAGAACCCTCAGTTTCTTGTAGAAATTACAATAATCTATATCCCAATTGTATGATATCGAGTGATGCTTCCAATGTGCATTATATCACATAACCATTTCGAAGATAAGGGAAACAACAGCAGTGATCCCCAAACCATTGACCGTATTGTAATATCGTCCCAAACCTTCCAAATATAGCATTCTGGTTCCCAATCTTCCACTTCATTGCACCCCATTCTAAAGTGGATATTTCATACAACAGCAGTCTAAATAAACAATTTTGGTAATAGCAATCTAGAAAGTTGCTGAACAATATTAAAGGATCTGAGGAGTATAGTCCTTTAAGAATTTCACTTTCGCGAACTTTCATACAACAAAACCTACAAAGATAAGGCTCTAGAGCAGGTTGGAACTTCATCTATTTTAAAGAAGACAGCTTACCTACAGCTTCGGAGGATATCCTCTATGTTTAAAAAAAATAAAAAAAGCCAATTGAGACACAGATAGGTACGTGAACTTTCCACAATGAAATGGGTAACACAAAAGAGTTCTGCAATGAGATGACTATTTAAAACACAAACAATGAAGGATAAAGTGTGTAAATATTCCACTTATTTACTTTTAGCCTAGTTATCTGATGTTTACAAATTGTTTATTAACACACAATACACTTTTTATCCACAGATTTAGAGGGATCAACAAGTACTACCATCTTACAACCACTCATTTCTATCTATTGATAATTAAAACTATTTATAAACACTTCACAAACATGCTTTTAGAGTCAAGTTACGCTGTATTGCCCCATGTCATGAAATCAATCTTCCTGAGTCATGAAATATTATACAATTAAATCAGTTGACATTATGAAGTCTTAAAACTCAACTTTTAAGAGTAGAGCACATAACATAACATAACATACTATTATTAATCAGCAAAAGAAATTAAGTTTGATTCCAGTTATGACAGAGTTCAGTCTCTAATCCTAAATCGGGCAATGATCTGGTCATTAAATTTAAAATTAAAGACAATGAATTTTCAACACAAAAAAAATAAAAACTTAAAAAAGGAAGGAAAAATAAGAGCTTCCGCATTGGATGTGTTAAATTTAACTAACCACATAAGCAAAAAATAGATGTTAAATGACACGTGTACATGTTAAAGTTAACACATCCATTATTGCCACAATGGATGTATTAATTTCTAGTTAAGTCCAAGAATATGATAAATATATTTTTTAAAATAGCAAAATTTATATATCAATATGGTACTCAGTTTGACAATCTCATTAAATCATATAATATATGAAATTAACAAAAATAAAATAAAAATTTATCGATGTTGAAAAATTAAGAACAAAGAAGAAAAAGAAAAGGAATAAATATAGATGAGGTGGGTGGGTTTGGGGTTGAACGGCTACCGTTGGACATTTTCAATAAAAAATTGTCACGTCATTAGTTAAAATGCTAATTAAAATAATCTACACGTAAACTCAAAAAAATTTCCTACTTTTTACCACACATTCTCCAAAATTTACTATTAATAAAACATTATTTCAAAATAATGGATATCAAATAGGAGCTTAATTTCATCCCTCTCAAATTAATTTTATTGCACAAGTGTCTTCTAGATGTTTTGTTCTTAATGGGTATTAGCCAAAACCAATTTCAAAAAGAAATAGAATATATAACAAACTCGTACATTCTGCATAGGAATAAAAACTGTTGAGCAAAAGATTTACCTTACAAGTTACACCTGTATCCAATAAAGAACATAAAACATCATACAAAAATTCATATGCCTTGTACTGCCCAATTAATGAATGAATGATACAACAATTCCTTTACTTTAAAATGCCTAATTAATGAATGAACCTACAAAATTAACTTGCCCATACTTGGACCTCTATGTGCATAGTTTTCATAGCTTAAGAAGAAAAGCAAGGCACACATTTCATCAAACCAAAATGTATCTCAAATAAAACAAACTTCACATATTTTCAAAAACCTCAGAATTGCAGCAGTTATAATTAAATTTCAGAAAATATCAGTCTATTTAACCATTAATGTGAGCAAATTTTACAAGAAATCAATTTCAAAAGAGAAAAGCACTGTTATCAAACCCAAATGCATCTCGAATAAAACAAACTTTTCCGTGTATAATATTTTCACAAAACCCAGAATTGCAGCAGTCAAGAACTCAATTTCAGAATGAGATATGCATCAAACAACTTGTCTCAGTTTCTGAAACATCAAAACAATATTTAGAACACTAAAATAAAAGCAAGGGTTCAAATGAGGTGCACTAAAGGAATGGAAAGTTAACAAGAACATTTTTCTGTTTGCACACCTAGCTTCAACAATGATATTTAGTACATGCTATGTTAAGTTACACAAATATTTCGATTATCCACTTAACTCAATATCCATAGTGGATACAAAAATTCCACATAAATAACTCCATTAGCCTGTTACTTAAGTAATGTCATAAATAATTCCCTTGATATTTTCTTCATGTGCCATTGCTGACCTTTTTTTTTCCTCCCCTCTCTCTCCTCATAGGTGAATTCAGTATATTAAGTTCAACCAAAAGCACTTGATCAACTATAGAAAGTTCAAATAACCATGTTAAAACCTATTTAAAAATTCACTCTAAGTTCCATATTTCATGATCATCAGCAAACAAACATTTTGTAACTTCTCCTAAAACTCTTTGATTAACACAAAAACTTATGATTCTGATGAAGCCACAGTTGTCTACTTATGATTCTGATGAAGCCACAGTTGTCTTTCAGCATTATCTGTTCTCTAACACAAAAAATAAGAAAGCAATTACACTATACACACTCAGTAAGATGAATATAAGCACTATTTCCTTTCTCTATATGCAATATCACATCATTGGTTATGTTACATGATAACACTTGTGGCTTTCAACAGGTTATTGTGTTCTCTGATTTGTCTTGCCTTAAAGCTTGCATCTACTAATTTATGATTTTGCAAGTACTGAATTTTGGTGGTTTGGAAACTACTAGAAACCCATGCAGCCCTAGGGTGACACTGTTCCATAATTGAAAAAGAACTTTGGTTTTCAGGATGTATTACTATAGTCCAAGTTTCCATTTTCTAAATGAAAAATTTGAAGCTCTCTAACAGAAAAGAAAAGCAAAGGAATTATATAATATGAGACTGAAAAAAAGATATCAAATTTCTACCAAGATAACTGGAAGTTCCAACCAATAAGAATCCTAATGAACCTAAAAAAAGGATAAGGGCCAGCAGAAATTCCTTAGTTTTTGAGACCTCGAATTGGTGCGGTATATTCATATCATAATATATGAACTACTAGAACTAGCATATTATCTCGGAAATAATGAGCCAAGCTAGTATTTGCAGTGAATCCTCCTATAAGTAGTCGATTTTGATTTTTGCAATCAGATGAAAAGAATAAAGATTCAAATCTTACATGCTTAGCAAGATCAATTTGTAATAGGACATATTCTGTCATTAATGTAATTTGTCATGGACATATTCTGTCATTAAGGTAATTTGTCATTAATTCTAATTTTATGTATAGTTATTATATTATAGGAGTGAGTCTTGGGGCGCAAGATCAGGGGGATCTTTTGGTTTCCTTTTTTTGATGATGTAATTTGTATATATGTGGGCATTACATTTTGAATGACAAGGAGAATTGAGATCAAACATGGCATGGTATCAGAGCCCCTAAGGTTGGAGGAGACGTTTTTTTATCAAGAGTTTGGTGCGGCAATTTTTTTTCCGACATGACCAAAAGCTCCAGCGGTGCGAAAAAGATAGATGTTTTTTCACTGGGATCAAATGACAATCTAGGTAATCTCATCACCCCGGTGCAACTGAAAGGAGATAATTATGATGAATGGGCAAGAGCTATTCGTACGACTTTGAAAGCCAAGAGAAAGTTTGGGTTTCTGGACGGGACGGTTTTGATACCCAACAATGAAGAGAAATGATTGGTATACTGTACATTCCATGTTAGTTGCATGGTTGATGAACACTATTGATCCTTCATTCCAATCCACTCTCTCGTACTATGAGGATGCGCGAGAATTATGGAAGGTCTTGAAGGGACGATTTTGCGTAGTGAACGAGACACGGATCTATCAACTCAAAGCATCTCTCGCCGAGTGCAAGCAAAGGAAGACGGAGACCATTACTTCATACTTTGGATGACTCAGTAAGATTTTGGATGAATTAGCCAATTATATTACTTTACCAACTTGTACTTGTGCTGGTTGTACGTGCAATCTTGCTGCACAATATACCAAGTTATTGCAGGAAGAAAAGCTCCTATGGTTTCTCATTGGTCTGGACGGCGCCTATATCTCGATCCGCTCCCAACTTTTGACTCAAGACTCGCTGCCTTTGCTAGACAAGGCATACCAGACTTTGATACAAGAGGAGCGCTTGCGTTGTGGCAATTTTCATCCTGAGAAGGACGACCGTGATAGTATCATGGCTTTTAAGCTTCAGACAGATCTTAGAGGTAAATCTCGTTCTGTTGATAATTCTGACAAGTTTTGTGTGCATTACAATCTTCCATGATCAAAGTTCATGTTTTCAACTACATGGCTTCCCGGATTGGTGGGGGGATCGACCTCGTGGTGGTCGTGGTCCTGGCCGCGGAGGCAGAGGCAGAGGTGGTGGCCGTAGTGGTGCGGTTGGTGGTCGAAGTGGCAGAGGGGAAGGCAGTAGTGGTGCCCCGTAGGTTCGCGCAAACAAAACCACTGTTGGCTTTTCGGGACAGGCGAGTACTTCTTAGGCATCGCCAAACACTTCAGAGGCAGCAGGATTATTTGGCATTACGCCTACCCAATGGCAAACCATTCTTGATCTTCTTAATTTGCCAAAGCCCAAAGATCGTTTGACGGGTAAGTGTTTATGGATAGTCGATACCGGGGCCACTCATCATGTCACAGGTACATTAAAATTGTTAATTGATCTGAAGACAATTAGTCATTGTCTTGTGCAATTACCATATGGTCGTCGGTCTGCAGCCGCCACACACGAGGGAAGTGTGGTGTTATCGGCAATTTGAGACTTAATAATGTGTTATTTGTTCCCAATTTGGATTGTAATTTGATCTCTGTGACCCAACTCTTAGATGAGCATAAATGTACTGTTCAAATCACTGATACTTTGTATGTTATATAGGACCGAGTGACGAGGAGGTTGATTGGAGTGGGTGAGTGCAAGGATGGGCTTTTCTTTTTCTGTGGTGTTCCACACGCCAAGGTCCTAGCTGTTAATGGTGATGAGTCCATGGAGTTATGGCACAAGCGTCTGGGGCATCCTTCAAAGAAAGTTCTTCGGAAGTTTTCGTTTGTGAGTCAATTTAGTGGTTTGAATAAAAATGGTTGTGATGTATGTTTCCATGCAAAGCAACATCAAGACAGTTTTCCTATTAGTAGTAGTCGTGCTAGTAAGATTTTTGAACTTATTCATTGTAATTTGTGGGGACCCTATTGGACTCGTTCTTCATGTGGGGCTTCTTATTTTTTGACTATTGTAGATGATTTCTCACGAACAGTTTGGGTTTATTTGCTTTATAATAAATTGGAAGTTGGCATCATGTTTCTAAATTTTGCTGCATTGGTTAAAAGGCAATTTAATCAGCATATTAAGCGTGTTAGAAGTGATAATGGAACTGAGTTTACATGCTTAATTGACTATTTTGAGAAACATGGCATTATTTTTGAAACTTCCTGTGTTGGGACCCCACAACAAAATGGTCGTGTTGAGCGTAAACATCAACATATTTTAAACGTCGCACGTGCTTTGCATTTTCAAGGGCATTTTGCCTATTCAATTTTGGGGAGAGTGTGTGATGGCGGCATGTTACTTAATAAATCGCACACCTTCTAGTGTTCATAATTATAAGACACCTTATGAATGTTTGTTTGGTCATGTTCCTAATTTGCAAGCCATTCATGTTTTGGGTTGTTTATGTTACGCTCATAATCAAACACATCAAGGCGACAAATTTGCTAGTAGAAGTCGTAAGTGCATTTTCTTAGGGTACCCATTTGCTAAAAAGGGATGGAAGTTGTATGATTTAGAAATAAAAGAGATCTTTGTTTTTAGGGATGTTAAATTTTTTGAAAATGTGTTTCCATTGTCTGAACATAGAATTGTACCACTTGATAATGCTTCTAGTCATACCGTGGGTACTCAATCTTTTTATGAGGAGGATTTTGATGACTTTGTATGTGAAGGGGTGGCTTGTCATGATATCTTTCCTGCTGTCATTGAGGACACTATGGCGCAAGGGGGGAGTAATACAGAGATAGGGGGTAATATGGAGATAGGGGGTGATGATGGTCAGAGACGTGAAGGGGGTTTAGAGGCGGCCCAAGACTCGGTGGTTGCAGATGCACCTACAGGTGATACTCATGCGGAGACAGTGACAGAACTGGGACGAGGCAAATGTTCAAAATTACCTAATTCTCGCTACCGTGACTTTGTGACTCATACCATTGTGAAAAAGAAAAGTCCCTCCGCAAACTCATCTTCTTCACCAACTTCCTCAGGTACTCCTTATCCTATTTCACACTTTGTGTCTTGTGATAAATTTTCTGATAACCATAGAAAATATATAGCAGCAGTAACTGCAGGCAATCCTCCTAAAACTTTTAAGGAAGCTGTAAAACATGAAGGTTGGAGAAAGGCTATAGCCGAGGAGATACGGGCTTTGGAAGATCAAGGCACTTGGGTCCTGCAAAAATTACCCCCTGGGAAGAAAGCTCTAGGCAGTAAATGGGTGTATACTGAAAAGTATGATGAACGAGGAAATTTGCAGAGATTGAAAGCTAGGCTTGTCATATTTGGTCATCATCAGGTAGAAGGTATTGACTACAACGAGACTATTGCTCCAGTTGCAAAAATGGTGACAGTTCGTATTTTTCTTGCAATCGCAACCGTCAAAAAGTGGGAAGTTCATCAGATGGATGTACATAATGCTTTCTTGCATGGTGATTTAGCTGAAGAGGTCTACATGAAAATTCCTCCAGGATTTGAGAAAAATCAGTCCAATCTGGTGTGCAGAATGAAGAAGTCCTTATATGGTTTAAAAAACAAGCACCTAGGTGTTGGTTTGCCAAACTTGCAACGGCATTGCAGAATTATGGTTTTCAACAATCATATTCAGATTATTCTTTATTCACCATGACGGCACAATTCAGATTAATGTTCTTATATATGTGGATGATATGATTATTGCTAGCAATGATACGGTGGCCTTGGAAATATTTAAAGACTATCTTGGAAAATGCTTTAAAATGAAAGATCTGGGGGTATTGAAATATTTTCTCAGGCTAGAAGTTGCTCGCAGTTTAGAAGGCATTTTCATTTGTCGGAGAAAATATGCATTGGACATTATTTCTAAGACAAGATTACTAGGTGCTAAACCTGCCGAATTCCCTATGGAGCAAAACCATCGTTTGGCATTGGCATTTGGACGATTCCTTGATGATTCGGAGCGATATCGTCGACTAGTTGGGCGGTTGATTTATTTGGGTGTTACGCGACCTAATTTGGCTTACTCAGGTCACATTCTCTCCCAGTTTATGCAACAGCCCCGGGAAGAGCATTGGGAAGCAGCATTATGTGTTGTTCGCTATTTGAAAAAGAGTCCTGGCCAAGGGATCTTATTACGTGCTGACAGCAAATTAAACTTGGAAGGATGGTGTGATTCCGATTGGGCAAGTTGTCCATTAACGCGGCGATCATTGAGTGGTTGGTTTGTTTTACTTGGTTGTTCTCCTGTTTCCAGGAAAACCAAGAAGCAACCAACTGTCTCACGTTTATCAGCAGAGGCGGAGTATAGATCAATGGCCTCTATTATCTAGGAATTGAAGTGGCTCAAACAGTTGCTTGGGGAGTTGGGCGTACAACATAAGATGGGCATGCGACTCTATTGTGATAGTCAATCTGCGTTATATATAGCACAAAATCCTGTTTTCCATGAGCGGACAAAACATATTGAGGCAGACTGTCATTTTATACAAGATGCGATTACAAACTGCTTAATTCTTTCTTCATATGTGCCTACAAAGCAGCAATTGGCGGACATTTTTACGAAAGCTTTGGGTCGATCATCATTTGAATTTTTGTTGCGCAAGTTAGGTGTTCGAGACCTTCACACTCCAACTTGAGAGGGGGGGGGGGGGCTAATAGGACATTCTGTCATTAATGTAATTTGTCGTGGACATATTCTGTCATTAAGGTAATTTGTCATTAATTCTAATTTTATGTATAGTTATTATAAGAGAGAGTCTTGGGGCGCAAGATCAGGGGGATCTTTTGGTTTCCTTTTTTATGATGTAATTTGTATATATGTGGGCATTACGTTTTGAATGACAAGGAGAATTGAGATCAAACTTGGCAATTTGCTTTCGTCATATTTTATCTGTACCCAAAATCACTTATTTGATTAGTTAGCCCTTCAAAACCTATGGCTTTCAATAAATTTCTAAATCTGGGCCCTAACATAAGTAATTTCACAATTAATTATACAATCAATAATCAATGAACAACATAAGGAAGTGTTCAAAAGATTAAGAAAATTTACGGTGTGTTTGTATTGTTTAAAATGAGTTTTTTTGAAATGAAGTAATTTTTGAGAAATAGATAGTTGAAATTTTGTTAAAAAGTCAAATATTATAGCTTGACTTTTAATGGATGATTGAGATTGAGTAATATAAAATTTTTATTTTTTTTTAGCGAAAATCAAACAAGGGCTTACTGAAGAAATTAATTTACCATTCGTTTCTCGCAACGACACTTGTAGAGATGCAAATCCTCAGACAACTTATTATTCTGCTCCTCCAATTCGTGGACCCGAATCTCTGCTTCCTTGGCCCTCTCATCTGCCTCGTTTGCAAAATCCATCAAAGCCTCACGATCGTGATCATAAAGCGAGCACTCCCTCTCCCACTTGTTGCACTGCATCAACAAATTCGAACAATCCGTTGCCAATTTCTGGTTCTCTTCAATGAATTTCTTCAGAGCCATAGCGTTCATACTTGCCTCCGCCTGAGAAATGGGTTAAATTATTAATAAAATAAAAATATATAAATAGGTGATAGGAAATAAAACAGGAAACCAAGGGGGATAAAAATAAAAACCCTAATGCTGTCTAGAACGTTGTCCTTTTCTTTGAGTTTGGAAAGGAGACACAAGCACTGATCACGAAGGCGAAGGCGAGCATCTTCGGAGGCCCTGAGTTTGAGTTGCAACACATCTGCAGATACTGGGAATCCCAAAGCGTCATCGATCATTTCTTTGATGTAAAAGTCGGTTTCTTGTGGGAAGTCCATCGAGAAAATATACCCTAGGATTTGTTGTTTGATTTTCAGAAAAATCAATGAAAATATGCCATAGGTTTCTGGGAGAAAATCCAATACACCCCAAGCTGATTTGATCTAAGCCAAGAAATTGGATCTATCAAATTCTAGGGAAAGAAATCGAGAGTCGACCGATGTCTGAAGCGAGAGGGGGAAGAAACGGCTTTGTTATGTGTTTTTGGTCCGAATTAGATTTCAAATTGGGAAATAGAGAGGCCGACCGACTAGCCGTTGGAGGTGGTGGCCCTATCCTCTACAATTGCGACTACAGTAGTATCAAACACAAAGATAAATTTCGTCTTCGATCACTGAACTTTATTTTTAGTTCCAAATTTTATCTCTCATTTATTATGTTACCTACCATTATAAACGGGGTGATGATAACTTAACAGCAAATCTAGATATAGACATTCAATAGCCCACAGACCGAAGTTGATGGGAGTTTACAGTTAAATAAATCACGGTATTCTAACCCACAAAACGCCTCAATAGGCTCACAAAGGGCCTGACTTTTGGATTTGCTTGCTGTAAATTGCCATAACTCTGGATAAAGGGCCTGGCTTATAGACTTGCTGTAAGTTACCATAACTCCGGACGGATCAATGATCAGTAGAGTCTTCTGATGCAGAAGATCACCATGAAGCTGCGACTGCAGAGCATACTGGCTACTACTATGATCTTACTTCATATCATTCTTACTTATGGTACTTAGAACTTTGGGAAACTAAGGAAAAACTGGAAAATTTTAGAAGAACATGATTATGAACAAAGACTCTGAATTTATTTCTGAAGACTCGATGCCATTACAATGGAGAAAGACTCTATTTATAAGCGGAGGAGAGCCAGGAAAAGACATAAAAGACTAAAGGCGTGGCCGACAAGGTGGACACGCGTCAATAAAAACTTACAGACCTTATCAACATTAGCTGGAAAGAAAGATTCTGCAGACACGTTTTTTTTTTTTTTTTTTTTTTTTTTTAAGTAAAATCCTACTTTTACAAAAGCAAGATTTCGGATCAGAAATAATACAAAACGGACAAACAACTTTTATCACAGACTGACATTTGACAAAAAAAATGAAAGATTCTTTCTTTAATAAAGCTTTGATGCAGACAGTATTTTGTCATGGTTCGTCCAGGTTCATGGTGTCTTCTTCCTGTGATTCTCCTGGTAATAAGGGTAATCCATGTTGATTTAACCATCCAGTGTTATGACGATTTTGACAATTTTGTTTGTTATAGTCCCATTCTCTTGCCATTTCCAAAATTTTAAGTGATTCAGAGTTAACCACTAATTCTGGATTCATTTGAGACCATGGATCTTGTGAGTTTTGGCTAGTTTCTTGGCTAGATTTGCTTGATTCTCCTACTTTTGCTTTTGCTTTTGCTTTTTGTTTTTCTAAAAGTTGTTTGTATGATAGCCTTGTATCACTGGGACCAATTTTTCCTTCATTATATGCCTTTTCCTTCTGCATACTGTAATGCAAGCTGTTGAGCAATTTGTCAGTAATCTCCATTTGCTTTTTCCTTAGCTGGCGTCCTTCCTGAGTCTTTTCTGAGTACCTTGATGTATCACCCTGACTTTGTGTTGGCCTTCCCTGGTATAATTGTCCATACTGCATATCAAATGCGTAATCATAATCTGTGGTATATGAATCAGGATATCTTTGCAGATGAGTATCCTGATACACCTGGATATCTTGTTGGATATTTCTGGTATACTCAATTGGCAAAGCTTCCCATGGAGCATCGTCTGAATAATCTGGCCATATTTGTGGTGGAATTGTCTGATTGATTTCTGTCATGCGTCTCTGGAAGTTACGAAATTCTTTTGGATAATGTTCCCAATCCTTATGCATGTTGAAAGGTTGAATTGCATACTCCTTGACGGTGCTGAAATGAGTATATACCTGTGATTCAGTGAAATAACCTTGTCTTTGGAAAATTAAGACCACATGAACATTTCTTGCAGAGGTTTTGAGATCTTTAAATTTAAAAGAAAAGGCTTTAAACATTTTTATCCAATGTGAAATTGGATGGAACCATTCAAGGAACTTTTTTGCATAATGATCAAATCGCAAATCATTTTGATATCGGGTGAAAAGCTCGAGTGTGCTTTGGACATCAAATGATATTCCAATTTTCCAATTTTCTAAAAGGTACCACAGAAGGCAAAGAGTTTCTTTTGAAAATCTGACTGCTTGATGCCTGAGATCAAAACAAAATAAAGTGAAAAAAGGGTAATCTGGATGAAATCCAAGACCACCGAGTGTTTCAATTCCGGTTTGTCTTATAACAAGGGACTGGTATTTTAACATGAGTTCTTTGGATCTGGTTTTGAGGGTTTTGGATCTTATGAGTTCATAGAGTTCAGGAGGAAAAGGAGTAGAGTTGTTGAAGGGAAATTGATTTGAATCCATCATGTAAATAACTGGAATTGGTTGTGGAGGTAGTATGAGGGACACTTTTGGTCTGAAAAGAAGATATGGTTAGAGGTTGTGTTTTCCTTTGATATGTTTGACTTCGAATTCAAAGTTTGAGAATCATTCTGCCCATCTGAGTAGTTGAGAGTTTGGGATTTGTTTCCTTTTAAAAGAAAGCATTTTTGGAAAAGCCGACATATCCATTTCCACTAAGAATTTGTGCCCAATAAGATGAAATTGGAATTTTTCAATTCCTCTTTTGACCGCCAGTATTTCTTTGAAAGTGGAATGGTAATGCTTTTCTGATCCAGTGAATGATCCACTTTTGTATCCACAGATTCTTCTTTTTCCTCCTTTGTCTTCAAGTAAGACAGCTGCCCAAAAGCAATCACTTGCATCTGTTTGAAGGACACGTTTTCCATCCGTAGGGATTTGTAGGGCCGGGAGATCTTTCACCTTTTGTTTGATAGATTTGACTGCCTGAGTTTGAGTGGATGACCATGGAGGAGGATCTTTTTTGAGTATGAGCTGGAGTGGTTTAATTATGGATGAAAGATGATCAATGAAGTCCGCCATATAATTAACAGCTCTAAGGAACTATTGAACTTCATTTTTTGACAAATTTTCATCTGGAAATTTAAGAAGTTCTTGACCAACATGAGGTTGGAGTGAATATTGACCATCTTTAATATGCATTCCTAAGAAATCTGCTTCACTAACACCAATCACCATTTTCTTCTGGGAAAGCATAATACCATATTGTTTAACAATATCTGTGAACTTAGAAAGCAATTGGCCATGAGACTCTTCATCTTCAGAAAATAATAAGATGTCATCAATGTAGACCAACGCTGTTTCAAGTAATGGATCAAAGATTTTTGTCATTGCTTTCTGGAAGAGTGAAGGAGCGGTCTTTAATCCAAAAGGCATAACCGTCCACTGGTAGTGATGATTAGGAATACAGAAAGATGTTTTGTGCCTTTCTTCTGGTTTGATTCCTAATTGCCAGAATCCTGCCTTAAGATCAAATTTTGAAAAGATCTTTGCGCGAGACAAATTTGCAAACATTGTCTTTCGATCTGGAAGAGGAAATTTGTCATCTGCAAGAAAGACATTCAATAGCTTGTAGTCAATGACTAGTCTTAATTTCCCCCGAACTTGTTCACTTCTTTTATTGACATAGAAAGCTTGACATGCCCACTGTGAATTTGTTGGTTCAATAAGTCCTTCATTTTGCAATTGAGCAAGTTCTTTGGTAGCAAGTTGAAGATGTTCTGGATTCATTCCAAGATGACTAGCTTTTGTGGGGTTAATGTCTTCATTTTTCTTGAAAGGGAGAGAAATGAAGAAATGTGAGTTTTTCCAGAGGGGATTTGTGCATTTAGTAAGGAAATTAGAATGAGATTCTGCACAACAATCTCGGATAAGTGTTTCAGTGATGTTTGGAATGGTGTAGGAAAAATAGGATATCATTTGGATGTATGACTGGAAATAGGACTTGAACCTGAGACCATTAGAACGAGGAAAAACTTTCTTATCCCATAACTGTTTAATAATATCCCATGCAAGGATAATATCTTTACCAGGCAAAGATGAACCTAGTAATTTATGGGAAATACTGAGTTCAAGGAAAAACTGGATTTTAACAGGCTTGCTGATTATTTCCGTTGCGAAACTTTCTCCATTTGCCGCCTGAAAAACTTGTTTGTGATCTCGCCACATATGCTCAGGGAGAATGGTAGGGTTCAAGATGGAGCATGCAGCACCAGTATCAAATAGCCCTGCAACAGTAATTGGCCTTTCAAATTTTCCTGTCAAAATTTTTACCTCAATCATAGGTACTGATATGGATGAAAAGGCTGTATTAACAAGTTGCATGCCATAACATTCTCCTGTGTCTTCTGTGTCACTGGATTCATCAGAATCATATTCAATGGTGAAGACAGTTTGTTGAGTTTGCTCATCTTCCTCAGAGAATAATGATTCAAGGTCTTCATCATCATAATCAATCGTTGTGGCTGTGAAAATTTGTTGAAGAATCTTGTCCTTTTTCTTATTTGGACAAGCTTTTGCAAAATGACCCTTCTTTCGACAGATGAAGCACCTGTTTTCTTTATTCTTTGTGAACTTCCTCCTGAAAAATCTTTTCTTTCTTCGAAAAGGATTAAAAGCTTCTCTTCGGGAAAGCTTTAATCTTCTCTTATGGAATTTCTTCTTTCCTCTGCATCCACAATCTTTCATGTTTCTGCCGCACTTGATTTGTAAATAAGGCTTTTCACAAGCATTCTCCAATTTTTTGCCAGTTGCATTGATATCTTTGAGGAAAGCATTTTGGTTGCACAACTTCTTCAGTGTTTTCATTATCCAATTATGAAGTTCTCCAAAAGAAGTGGCATTTAAAGGTTGTCCTCTTAATTCCATGGTTCTTAGTGTTTCTTGCCCAAGAGGTTGTGGAATTGACTCCAGATATGCCTGTTTGATATTTGAATCATCTGGTCCTCCAATGAGATAGTATCTCTGAGCAGCATTCTTGAAATGTTTTTCAAGATCTTTTGGATTATAGGAACAACACTTTAATTTGAAGAATTCTTCTCTGGAAATCTCCTTGTCATGATCAGATTTTCCACAGAATTCCCAATATAGTGCATTTAAAAATGCATCTGTAGTGTTTGTCTCCTGAGTGAGTTTCCTTTGTCTGTATTCTCCCATTGAATCATACCAATCTCTGAGAAATCCTGTGATCCTTGCCAAGAAGGCTTTTATGACCTTTGTATGGGTCATGTTTGGCTTTAGGAGTTCAGCAATACACCAGGATTTCATTTCTTGCATCCTATATTTCCACTGTGGAGGAGGGATATCATCAAATGTAAACTTTGGAGGAGTAGCACCATTTGAAGAATAATAATATTTAGTCGTATGGGATTCCATCTCTTCATCAACAACTTCAGTTTCTTCAATAATAGGATCATTTGTTCTTTGAGTTTGACCTGTTTGGGATTGACTTGTTTGTTCTTGGTCAGCCATATAGAGGGGTGGACGTTATCTTCAGACTCACTAGATGTTTCTCCAAGAGATTGAGAAGACCCAGACTCAGAGGTTTCAGAATTGTAGGTAGTTTCAAAGGTGTTGGTGGTAGTATGGATAGGAAGAGTATGGGCTTGTTGGAGGAATGTGGAAATGGGATTCTTCATCATCATTTGAGGTTGTTTCTCGGATGGAGTTTCTTGTATGGATAAAGGCTTTGTTCGTTGGATAACTCTGGTCTTTTTAGAAGGCATAGAAGCTTTTTTCTTTTGTTCCCATTCTTCAGGTGTGAAAAGGGTTGATGTAGATCCTTCATAAGTGGAGGAAATCAAGGGTCCTGTTTGAGAGATTTGAAAGGTTGAAGATGAGGATGGGTAGTATGGTGTTGATGGAGGGATTAATGAATTTGACTCAGGGGATGCAAGCCGAGTTTTTAGACTTCTGATTTCTTTCTCTTGAATATCAAAAGGTAGTTGATTTTGCAAACGAGACATTATGTCTGCATGGAGAATTTCAATTCTTTGTTTACAGGCTTGGAGTGGTGTGAGAAGAATTTGAGTTTGATGCTGAAGAGTCTGTTCAATCCTCTGTTGACTTTGGTCAATTCTTTTTAACAGGGCATTTTGTTGTGTTGCATTTTCTGACTGCCAGTTCAAAGTGGTTTCTGCTGCTGAGAGTGGTTGCACTGATCCATCTGACTTCCTGATGTTTGGATTTTTGATCTTCCATGAATGAGTGGAATGATCCTTTTCAAATGTCTCCAAAGGAGGAAAATCATCTCTAGTTGGGGGATGAAACATGGATATTGAAGATGGGGGAGGATTATTATCCCAATCCCATTTTTTACGATACTTGCTGCAATCATCGTCATCATCATCATCCCATCCAGTAGGAACAATTGGATCATCATTTGTGGGAGGTGGTGTATATTTTACATAGTAGTCAAACTTTCCCGATGGCTCTCCAAGTAATCCAACTCCTGGATCATTGTTGTAGAAGGCTTTATGTAATCTCCTCTGACTGTTTTTCTTAGACTTCCTTCTTTGTCGGGGAGAATCTTCTTCAAGATCTGCTTCAAGGCAACTAGAACAATTGTAAACATCCCAGAAGATATGTCTAGTATTATCTGCTTTGTTATAAATTGGCCTTCCATTTGCATCAAAGGCATAGATTGGGATTTTCTCCTGAGTATACATGAATTGGGTGTGGAAGCAGGGAGGTTTGTTTGCCGTTGTCTCTGTTTTGAATGCAATCTCAATATCTCCATTAGACTTTTTTCTGAAAAAAGGTTCAGTGGATTGTATTGAAGAGGAGGTTTTGTTTCCCTTGTGAGCTTGTTCATAACTTGTAACCCATGTTTCTGGGATGAGCTTAACCAATTCTGATCGTGGAAGTTGTCTAAGCACATATGTACAACTGGGGACATGATCCGACTCTACATGAAGAAGTAAAGCATCATCTGTTCCTTGAGATTGGGCAAAATCCAGAGAATGATTTTGGATTCTGTACACCATTTGGTAGTGAAGAGTGGCTGCATATGTGAGGGATGTTGGAACAGTTCCAACAATTTGGATTTGGACTTTCAAGGCTGAGAGTAATTGTGGATCAGAAATAGGCATATTGAAATTTGGAAACATAGTAACAAGGACAGTTCCAGCATTAAGAGTAGTTTCGACAGTTCCTATGCAGGCATGTTGATACTCAGAGAATCGAGTGTCTAACAAGGCAATTCTTGAAACTGTAGGAAGCCCTTTTCTTCCATGAAGGGTTAAAGCAAATCGGACAGCTCCAAAATGGAGATGAGTGTAACCTTCAGATAGCCAAACTTTTGGTAGATGAGCGGGTAATTCAAGAGTAACAAATTGTTCTTTTTCTGTTGCAGGCAAAAAGTGTTGATCAGATTTTGAGGCTTGAACAAATTCTTTGACTTGGGATTTTTGAGGGGAAATAATACTTCGAACAGTTTTGTCTTATAAAATATGTTGATAAGTGGTGTGTAAAAAGAGTTTAATTTATAAATTAATCCGTTAAATTTAAAATATAAATTGGAGACAACATTTAGTGTCTGCTTGGTAAAATAAAATTTTCATCGCAACTTTTCAAACTCAATCTCATTCATCAATTCTTAATCAAGTCCACAGTTTTTAACTTTTCAAACATTTTTAAACCACACATACAAAAAAAAAAAAAAAACATTACTAAACAGGCTCTTAGTAGAAATTTGTGAATTGCTAAAAAGCGAATAAAAAGAATCTAATTTACCCCTTGTTTAGTGGAGATTAAAATAAGATTTTTAGTAGATTTTAAAAAAAAATTGATAAAATAGAAATACTTAATATGGAACAGACTTTTTGCATTTCTGTTGGTTAGGGCCTCGTACATATAAATGATAAAAATACTTGCATATATACCGTCACCCTACAATAATAAAATAAAAATAATAATAATAATTTTAAAGTGTACTTTTTAACATAGCCAAACAAAACTTGAAACGTCAACACTTTAAAGAAAGATAAAAATTTAATTCACCGCAATTTAACATTTATCAAATATATGTACAGATTTGACTATGAAGAATCTGTTAAAAATTAATGTTAAACCTTTAAAACTATAATATTATATCATGAATAAGAGAGAGCTAAAAAAAAGCAAGATAAGTAATAATATTCCAAGAAGAGAATAAATAATAAAGAAAAATAGAGGATTCTAAGAATCTTAAACAGGGATTTCTATTTTTGGTACTCTTTAAATGGTACCAAGCATTTCAAGAAAATTGGGAACTTTGTATGTTCTCTCAAAAAAATCCCCATGAACATAAGGATAAAACTATACTTACTAACAAAATCATACTAACAACTTACTAACATAAATTAATACCTATTTTACCCTTTTAGCTAAAAGCATAATTAATATCTTATTTCACATATTATCTTATTAAATTTAACACATAATAAATTCTAAAAATTTAATTACTTTAAAATTTTTATTACTTATTTCATAATTAAAAAATATTATGCCTTTTTATGATCCCCATATACTTCACGAAAAAAGAAAAAATTTAATTAGAAGTTTACATAGAGAATATTTAGAATTGGAAAGAATATGAAGAGACCTAAATACTGATCCTATTGCTATAGAAAAATATAGAGAAATTAAAAGACTAGTTTTACAACATAATGAATATTTAAAATTAAAAGAAGAAAACTTAATTAGACAAGAAGATATAAGATATATGGATGAATTTGAAGAAAGGTTTTTAAGGAGAATTAGACAAAGATTATAATTCCGCAAAATAAAATTTCACTTTGACGATCCAACTCACAGTGGTATCAGAGCCTGTAGTTGTACTTAAAAATATATTTAGAAAAATGTCTAAAAAATTACCAATAATCGAACCTAGAGTATATAATTACAAATCTAAAGATTTACCAAATAATAGTCATTGGCCATTAATAACTGAAACATATGGAAAATTTGTACCATTTATACTATTAGGAGAAGGAGGATTTGGAGAACATAAAAACTGGACAAATTTATTTTTACTAAATAAATTAGGAATAAGTTTAGATAAAACTACAGAACAAGATTTAGAACAAGCAAAAAACCCAGAACAAGTTCAAGAAATTATCAATAATTTACCATTAGAAATAAGACAAATGATAGAAATAACTAATGATTATAAGGATATAAATAAAAATATACCCACACAAATATTAGAAGTAAAGCAATATGTAAATACCTTATCAAAACAATTAATAACCTTAGAAAACCAAATTAAGCAAATAACTGATAAAATAAATAAAATAGGAAATATGGTAGGAGTATATGAAAACCTAATAGAAATTATAGAGCAAAAAACTATTATAAAACAAATAAATATGATAAGAACAATTAAAGAAGAAGAAATAGGGAAAAATGATTTACATAAAAGAATAGATAATATACAACAAAATATTGGAATTATAAACCAAAATATAACAAAAATATATGATGAAATGGAAAAAAGAAAACCTAAAAGAATAATAACTGACAAAGAATTTAAAGCCATCAATAGATTAGGAATAAATATGATTACTGAACAAATAGAAAAATTTATGGAAAATCCTAAAAAAGAAGGCGAAGAAGATTACATAACAGAAGAAGATTATATAGAAAAATTTAAAAATCTTAAAATAGAAGAAATTAATATGAATGAACAACAAAGAGCTTTAATACCAGCAGGACAAAATCCATCAGAATATATACAACAACCAGGAACTAACCAAGTTAAAAAAGAAAATACAAGTAATACTAATCCACAAAATACCCCAGAAATCTATATGAATCAAAGACAAAACACAAATTTCAAAACAAATAATTTTATACCACAACAAAAATATTACACCAAGCCAAGTAAAAATTATCCTATAGAATATACACCATGGAGAAGTATGGAAACACAAATTAGTTCAGAAGGAAGATGGATAGATTTAGGATGTGTGCAAGATGTAGATCATGATTTAGAATTATGGATGAAATCTATGGCTATGATGGCCTATACCAAAGAATTAACAGGAAAGCAATTACAATTAATGTTAGAAAATACATTTATAGGAACCACTGCAAGATGGTGGGGAAATTTAACAGAAACTTATATAGGACAAGTTAGAGGAAATGATCAAGATGAAATAGGAACTATTTTAAGCAGATATGAAGATGCATTAAAAAGAGAATATACATTAGTAATAGACAGAGATACCAAAATTAGCTCAAGACTAAGACATAGATATTTATTAGAAAATCTATCAATATGTGATATGTGTTACTTTAAACAATTTGCATGTGAATTTAGAGAATATTTTGAAAAGGCAGAATATAATCAAGAAACATATGGTATGGAAATTATGAACCAAATATTCTTTAAATTACCAAACCCATGGAATTTAGAATTATTTAAGGACTGGGAAAAATTAGAAATACCATTAAGTAATAATAGTTTAGGAGCAAGAATACAATTTATAGAAATGAGACAAAAAGAAAAATGTATGGAAGCAAATAATATGATAAAATTCCATAAAGCAAGTAAAAAATCATTATGCTGTGATAAATTACAATATAAACCAACACAATGGGGATGTCATCTAGAAAGAAAATATAAGAAAAAGAAATATTATAGAAAAGATAAATTTAGAAATAAATTTAATAAATTTAATAAATATAAAAAACCATATAATAAAACATTTAAAAGGTATAGAGTACTATACAAGAGATATTTAAGGCAAAAACAAAACAAAACTAAAACATACCCTAAAAATCCTAGAAAATGTAAATGCTATTCATGCGGAGAAATTGGACATATATCTCCAGAATGTCCTAAGAAAAATAAAAAGAAAAATATGATGTATATCTCATTAATAGAAAAAGAAAATTATAACTTATTACCTATTGAACAAGAAGAAGAATGGGAAGAAATTCCTGAAAATGAAGAAATTTATGAATTAGAAGAACATGAAGTAATAAATACAATAATGTAATTAGAATCTTCAGAAGAAAGTAAATCTAATGAATCTAGTGAAGAAGAATAATTATATATAAATATGATTAGACAAATTAGTGAAGAAGGTACATCTAAAGAATATGAATATTAATTAGAAGAAAATGAAGAACGACTAAATGAAAGATTAATATTTAATCCTAAAATGTATGAAAAGATCTTAAAATCAAAATTAGATGTAGAACCAAAAGAAATATTTAATTTACCATTTTGGCAAAAAAACAAAGAAATAGCGTATGTAACAAGAAACCATAGTCACCCTATAGACATAAGAGATACTACAGGAAATACATTAATACCTATAATAAATGAAGAAATTATAAGACAAGAAATAAACCTATTGAATCCTGAACTAAAAGGAAAAATAAAGAACATATATTTAGGAGTCGTACAAATTATAGCAAAAGCTTATTTTAGAGAAGGAATAGACACACCTATAGAATTCTATATTATGGATGATAGAATTGTAAGTTCAGTACAAGATGCTCTAATAGGAATTGTAACAGGAAACTAAATGTACCAAAAAGTAAAATTTACAATAAAACCAAATTTCAGCATAAGTATGGGAGAACAAAATAAAAATAAAGCCTTAACATTATATTACAGGTTAAGAGGGATAGATATGGAACCAGGAAGTAAAACTATAAGTTTAACTATTAGAACAATATATGCTTTTACTAGTAAACATGAAGTAAAAATTAAAAATGCTACAAGAACACATATAATAGAACCCATATTTCAAAATTTATTGGAATACAAACCAGCTAAAGAAAATCCAAGAATGACAATACCAGAAGATATAGAAATAGATTTCAATCAAGCTAGAAGATTAGTAAATATGGATAAACCACAAATAGAATTTAGAAGAAGATCAATTAGCCTAAGAAGAAATACTAGTACAAGATCATTACCTGAAATTGAAAATAGAAATGATTCAGAAAAACAAATAATGACAAAAATACATAGAAAAATACCAAGAATGAATCTATCTAAAAGAAATGAGACAAAACAATTTGAAGTTATGATAGAAATTAGAATAAATGGAGAATGGAAAGAGCAGAAAGTATTAATAGATACTGGAGCAACTGTATCTCATATAAAAGAAAACATAATAGGAGACTTAAAACTTAAAGTAACGAATAATTCGATTCAAATACAAGATTATTTTGGAAATATTCATCTCATGGATACTTATGTAGAATTACCAATAAGAATAAATAAAAGAAATGAAATAATCATAAACATGTACGTAGAACATACAGGAAAGGTAAATACGGAATTACTATTAGGAACAGACTTCTGAGAGCAAGTAAAATCATATTACATAAAAGATGATAGAATGCTATTAACAATACAAAATGAAAATCTAGTTATACCAAGGTTATTATGAATAAAATACAAGGAGGAAGAGAACATATTTATATACTAACCAAAATGAATTACAATGGATATCTTAGCAGAAATTATCATGCATTGTTTGATACAGGAGCATCATCCTGTTTATTTAAAGAAAATGTATTACCCCCAGAAATGTGGAGTAATAAAAAAGATAATAAAGAAAGAGTAATACTTGCAGGATTTGATGGAAGCACAAACCTAATAACTAAGTAGCAAGGAATGTTAAAATACAAATAGGAAAATATGAATTACAAATACCTTATGTATATCAATTTGATGATATGCCAGGGGATATATTATTAGGAAATAACTTCATAAAACAATATTATCCAATAACTATTGATGAAAAAGTTATACTTTTATCTACCCCATGCCACCATATAACAATAGCAATAAGAATTAATGACCCTTACTGTAGAGAAAAAATGCCTCATATAGCAGCTCAGCGTGGTGAGGATAGACAAAAATTAACACAAACAACACAATTTATGCCTAATAAAAATAGAATAAATCTAGTACAAGAACATTTTGATCAAATTGTAATAAAAAATATTACAGAAAAATTATTAAAATTATCAGGAGATAATCCTTTGGAAAAATGGCACATAAATAAGCCTATGGCAGAAATTATACTAGAAGATGATACTAAGATTATTAGTGTAAAACCAATTAAACATACACCAAAAGAATTACCTGAATTTGAAATGCACATAAAAGAAATGCTAGAAAAGAAATTTATTAATAGTAAACATATTAGTCCAGCCTTCATTGTAATAAAACATTCAGAACAAAAAAGAGGAAAATCTAGAATGGTAATTAATTATAAAAGGTTAAACACTTATACAAAAGAATTAAAATATCTAATATCAAACCAACAGGTATTATTTAATCAAATTAGAGGAAAGAAATATTTCTCTAAATTTGATCTCAAATCAGGATTTTATCATATTATGTTAACTGAAGAATCTAGACATTTAACAGCTTTTACAGTACCACAAGGATTTTATGAATGGAATGTATTACCTTTTGGATTTAAAAATAGTCCAGGAGAATTCCAAAGGTATATGGATAAAATATTTAAAGATTATTATCATTTTATTACAGTATACATTGATGATATTCTTATTTACTCTGAAACCAGACAAGACCACTTAAAACATCTAAATATTTTTATAGATATTGTAAGGAATAATGGAATTATATTATCAGCTACAAAAATGGAGATAGCTAAAGAAAAGGTAGAATTTTTGGGATCTATAATAAGCCAAGAAGGAATAAAACTCCAAAAACATATTGGTACAAAAATACAAGAATTTGACAATCATATAAAAGATAAAACACAATTACAAAGCTTTTTAGGACTTGTAAATCAGACTAGGAAATATGTACCTAACCTAGCAAAACATTTAATCCCATTACAAAAAAGATTAAAAGGAAAAACTAGATGGACACCATGGTCTAAAGACGAAGAAGAAGAAATACAAAAAATTAAAGACCTTTGTAAAGATTTACCAAAATTAGAATTACCCAAAAAAGAATGTGATTGGATTATAGAAACCGATGCATGTGAAACAGCATGGGGAGCAGTACTGAAATATATTTATCCAAATGAGGATGAGGAAAGGATTGCACAGTACACTAGTGGAAGTTTTACTCAAACTCAAACTAATTATCATATAAATGAAAAAGAATTATTAGCTGTAAAATTTGCTATTAAAAAATTTGAATTATTTATTGTTACTACAAAATTCAAAATTAGAACAGATAATACACAAGTTAAATATTGGTTAACTAAAGAAATTGATCCAACTATTGCAAATAAAAGGTTAATTAGATGGCAAGTAGAACTTAGCCATTATGATTTTGAAATTATTCATATTAAGGGTACTGACAATGTTATTGCAGATTATTTATCAAGACATGGAAGACATACTTAAGAAAGTAGAAGAAATTAACTTGGCCATGGGTCAAATGAATATCAACTATTCAAATCTATTCAACCATGTGAATACTTGCATGGCGCAGATTGTACAAATTAACAGTGAACTAGCCTTTTACAAGTCTAGGGTTAATTCTCTTGAAGAAATGTACAAAGGAGGATCCCAATCCTCTCCAGTGAAGAATTTATCTGTAGGACTTCCTATTGAGGAAGAAGTATCTAATGTATCGATTATTGGAAGTTCATCTTCCAAAGCCATTAGCAAAACTATTGAACCATCTAAAGAAACTTTTTTAGAAGCTACGAAGAAACCAGCAGTCGTAACAAAGGAACTATCAGAAAAGGAGAAAGTTATGAAGAAACTAGAGACATTCTTGAAGTATGTGGAGTATCTAAACAAGAGGACAAAAGAAGGAGAATGGCTAAGGACAATTAGCCATCAAAAAATCAATAAAGCAATTATTTTTCCAGGAGCAGAACCAAGAACAGTCAGGGGACTGTTTGACCAAGGACTTATTCAGTGCATCTACCCTAGCAAGGATATGAAGGAAATATCATTATTACCTAATTCTATCAAGGCAGCAGTGAAAACATATTTTGGAATTACCAAAGCTGAAAAGATCTATGTCAGGATTTACTTAGCCATTCCAGAATTTATTGATGAAGAATTTTTAAGGGCAGAACATATTGTAAAACTTGGAGTAACTAGCAAAGCTATTCTTTCAGATGCAGAAATAAAACCATTTAACAAAGAGGAACAGATACAAGCTATTCCAGAAAAAAGGGCATTGGGATTTAGAGTAATGTATACTGAATTAAGGGATACCCTTACACAAACTAATGTTTGGGTATATGAATCTAATGATGACAAATTATTGATCTACAGCATTGTAAGAATTAATCAAGTTAATAGTCAATTATGGAAATTAAGAGAATATGCTGAGAATATACTTGTCAGCAATTTGGATCTGAGCAAAGGAGCCTATGAATATCTACATCACCTAATGGAGGTAGAAACGGGTCACAAATGTAATAATTGTGGGGACCTACTCAACTATAATGAAGATGAAGCATACCTTGTCTGAACACGAATTATTCAAGGCATGGGGGTTCAGACTCATGTGAAACTTTAGAAAAGCAGCAAAAATTATTGTAACTTTAGCTTTACTTTATCTACTTTGAATCTTAGCCAAGTATGTAAAAGATAGGGAATATTATCTTGTTTCCTAACTTTGCTTTTACCAACTATAAAAGGAGGAGTCTCTCCTCATTGTAAGCATCCAAAAATCATATGAGTTTTCAGCAATAAAAATCTATATTCTCTATCTATTGTCTTTATTTTCATTCCTAGTTCAAAATTTTCTTTCATCAAACCAATCCAGAAACAGTTAGCAAAAGGTATGAGTAACTAAACTTCACATAGATATATATGAAGCCATAAAATAGTTAGTAATACTCTATTTATTTATGAGTCCATAAGTTTATTCTTTATAAAACTTTTGTTAAAAGAGTACATCCAGAGGTAGGAAACGAAACTGGATTGTGTTGAACCTCTTTGAAGTGTTTGTTTAAAGTATTAAACAGAAAGTGTTGGAGTAAGTCTTTCGAGCATCCTTTAATGCGTAAGTCTTTCGAGCAGCAACTATCTTCTATGAAGATGTGTTTAATACTTAGATAAATAACTGAAGAGTATTTGGTCAAAAAAATTTTAAAATCAGATTTACAAAGAAGCGTGATGGACCCATAGATAGAAAGAAGTATTATTGATTATTTATGGTGGATTATATATCGTCTTTTTTATTGATATTATCCAAGTAATGTTATCATAGTCTTAAATTTATCATTTTGCTTATGATATCTCTTGCATGTTTTTACATATGTTGAAAATTTGTTTTTACTATTCCTAGAATTAACTATTGGAAGAGGATTTGAATTAATAGCTTAAATTTAAATAGTTTTATAATTTATGAATTCAGAACATTTAATAGAACTAAATCCTTCAGAAGTAAACGACTTTAAGTATTTAAGAGAAGAAACAATTAAACAATTAGAAATTATAAGAGAAGATTTAGGAAGATTTTATGATTTATTAGACTATGCAATAAAAGAACCTTCATTCACAGATTTTTCACAATTTACTAGAATTATAGTAAATAAAGGAAGAATAATTAGTGATCTAGAGAAAAAAATTGAAGAATTAAATATAATTATTGAAGAAAAGAGTTTAACATATAATAGTATATATTACGCATTTTATGTAAACAATAAATTTAGAGATATAGACATAACATCAGAAAACTAAAACAATTATAACTAGAAGGATAACATAGTAATTGAACATTCAAAATTTTTGTCTTTTAGCCGTTAGTACAACTGTTAGTACATTTTGTTAGTACATGTAGCAAGGTCCTGAACATAAAACCATCGATAATGCTATAAATGTTTATTTACTAATTCAATTTATTAGATAAAATCAATTTATTAGTTTTCCTAATTAGTATATACAACTTTTGCTAATATCTTAACCTATAAAATCATCCTCTTGTTGTATTATTGATACGCATAAATAGATATAAATAT
Source organism: Ligustrum vulgare (assembly GCA_963555705.1). NCBI lineage: Eukaryota > Viridiplantae > Streptophyta > Magnoliopsida > Lamiales > Oleaceae > Ligustrum > Ligustrum vulgare. The sequence goes on along the minus strand of OY743168.1, from coordinate 57,761,235 downwards.
TTGCAATAATCGTGTAAGTTGTAACTAACGCGAACAAAGATTTAATAATTAGCAGACTAATGATTTAATAAACTCAGAGTAAAAATAAAAGAAAGCTAAAAATTTAATTAATAGCAATTTAACATTTATCAAATAAGTAGAGATTTAAAAATTAACTCTAACCTTTAAAACTGTAATATTATATCACGAATCAAAGAAGCTAGATGAAGTAAAATTCCAAGAGGGGAAGAAATCATAAAGAAAATAGAGAATTCTAAGAATGGTAATCACAGTATATCACTATTATATATAAGATTTGCTCGGAAAGTCACTATTCATAAGGACTACAAATAGCACTTATATCCATATTAGGTGAAAATCGTTTGGAGTTTCGGAAACCCGTTTTCCTTTAAAAAAAAAAAAAAAAAAAAAGGAAAATCGCTTTTCTCAGTATCAGTATAACAAAAGGCCGAGAACAGATCTAGGGTTTCATTCGTCGCGCGTCCTCTGGAGGGTAGGTTTTTCCTTCCTTTCGTCTGTCATCGGTCGGTTGTGCAAATTTCTTCTCTTCGTTGGGATTTTTTTGTTTATTCTGTGTTTATACCGTGTATTCTTCGGAGATCGACGTTTAATTTTTGCGTTTCGGGTTGGAGGTAGAAATCAGACGAATTTTTTCAATTTTTTTTGCTTCGGTGTGGGTTTTTTTTCCTTCGTTGACAACTTCTTTGTTCTGGGTCGTGTTTGCAACGTGTATTGTTCAGAGATTAACGTTTTTTTTTTTTTGCTTTTGGGTAGAAGGTTGAGTTCGAACTACTTATTTCAAATTTTTCGTTTGCTGTGTTTTTTTTTTTGGGGGGGGCTGTTAATTTGAGGTCGAACGACCTCATATGTTAGTATGCGCCAAATTTTTTAACTTCCCCGTTTTTTTTTTCAGTTACAGTTCTTTACAGATTAAACTTGGTGCGGTTTCAAGTTAAAAAAAGGGTTTATTCAAAGGTTTTTTCGTTGAACCAGAATTTTGCATTGTAGAAAAAATTTGTTGCGCTTTGAACTTCTTTCAAATATTTTCGTTCACTGTGTTTTTTTTTTTTTTTTTTTGGGGCTGTTAAGCTTTGTTCTTTGAGAGATATTTTATGTTTAACTTTCGTCGATGTGTTAGTATATGCAGAATTTCTGAACTTTTTTTTTCCACTTGCAGGTCTTTATAGATTAAATTTGTTGCGGTTTAAACTTGAAAAGATGTTTCTTCAAAGGTAATTCCATTGAAGTAGATTTTTACAGATTTTAGTTGTTGTCATTGTATTCTTATTAGTGTCTGTGCGATTTTTATGCATCCGAAAGTTCATACACCTGTTAAAATTTTGTATAGTATAAACATTCCTCGATGTGTTAGTATGTGCAGAATTTCTGAAAAAAAATTTCCAGTTGCAGGTCTTTATAGATTAAATTTGTTGCGGTTTAAACTTGAAAAAATGTTTCTTCAAAGGTAATTCCATTGAAGTAGATTTTTACAGATTTTAGTTGTTGTCACTGTATTCTTATTACTGTCTGTGCGATTTTTATGCATCCGCAAGTTCATACACCTGTTAAAATTTTGTATAGTATATTGTGAAGTTTCTCTTCTTTTAGAATAAATATTATTTTGTTGTATTTTATTTAAAAATATTTCTGTATGTATGTATATCTGTTTAATTGCTGAATGTTCTTATTTGGAGACATAGAGTTATATTTTCGTGTTTCTTGTTAGGTTGTTGTCTTAGTATGTTTAAGTATACGTTATCTAAAATATATGACAAAATATTCATTACTGAACAAAAACAGATAAGCCAAAAAAAAAAAAAAAAATTCAATATTTTTAGTCAAGTTAATGTATTGTTAATTCCAATTATTGTTATTTTGCTATATATGGACTTTTGCTTTTAATTTTTTACTACTAATAAAGTCATGATTATGTTTAACTGAGTTATGTGCTAGAGCATGTTTGGTATAGTTAGAATTATTTGTCATTTTTTTTTTTAAAAGTCAAAATTACTTTGTACTTTTAAGTAACTATTTTTTAGCTTCTTGTTCCCTTTTTTTTCTTCTGCTGCTTATCATATGCTTCGTTTAGAATTTACTTACTTCGATTACATGTGTATTTCTTTTGTACAACTACATAAAATTTTAATTACATATGTATTTTTTTTGTAGAACTACATAAAATTTTATAATTATTGCATTCAGGTGGAAACGAAATAGTGTTCCATCGGTTGCTTTGTTTCTTTGATCTTTTTTCTCTTTGAATATCATCGTTTTATTGCTTAAAGTTTTTATTTTCACTGTATTTTGTTGTAATAGTCTTTTGTTTTTTTATTGTCAGGAAATGTTAGTGGAAATCGACATTGTTTTGTTTGATTTTCAGTTCCATCTTGTTGTTATTTAATTCCTAAATATGTATGTTCAAAGAAATCAAGGTGATGCTTCCTCTACCCACTTTGATGCTGCGTTTATATCTCGATTAGGGATTAGGGTTTGTGTTTGGATCTTAGTCAATGATTTTATTTATTGATTTGGTCTTCTTGTTCTTGTTGTTTTGTTCGATTTTGGGTAGCGACTTTTACCTTTTTGCCACTATGTCTTGTAGGGTTATTTTCTTCATTTCCCATTATATGAGTTATTTTTTATTCCTGTTGCTGCTTTTTTTATAATTGAAGAATGTTTTTCTATAGTACATATAAATATAGATTTTTAGATATATGGCACATTTTTTTTATTTGATTTATTTACGTTTTTCAATAATGTTGTTGTAGAGTTTAAAATCAATTTGAACATAATGTGTATGTTGATGGTACTTCACAGATTGTTCACGCAACTTTTGTTGAATTGTATAATTGGCATATTTTCGTACACCACTTTTTTTCCCTTCTTGTCATCATCTATTGAAACTTCCTTTTTATTAATATTTTTCATATGTTTGTTGTTTTTTTATTTCTCCCCATTATTTTTATTGATCTTTCAAAAAAATATTAGTGCTTAGTTTCAAAATTGGAGTCTATAGATTTTGATTTTCATAAATTTGTTTCTTTGAATGAATGTATGAGTTCTTTTTTTTAAAAAATTTTCCCCGTTGCTGTTGTTTATCTTTAAAAAAAATATTACTATTTAGCTTAAAATTTTGGAGTCTACTGCTTTTGGTTTTCATAAATTTGTTTCTTTCAATAAATTTATGAGTTATTTCTCTTTTTTTTGTAGGTACTTCTTTGTGTAACGAAGATTGTTTTTATACTTCGTACAAATATAGATTTTTAGATCCTTAGCACATTTTTTTATCTGTTTATAGTAAAATAATAACATATTTAATTGTTGCATGTTTTTCAATTATTTGACTTTAAGAGTTAAAAATCAGTTGAAACATTTAAAAAACATGTTGAAGGTGCTTTACATGTTATTCAAGAAAGTCTTATTAATTAAATTGTATAATTGACGTGTTAACACTATCACACAGATTATGACATTTAAAAAATATGATTTTAAAATCATAGAAATTTGTGTTATTTATCCTTTTTTTTTCAGCTGTAGGATAAATGGTTGAATGTTCTAGATTTTCCCTACCTATAAATCTCTACAAGCGCATTATTTTCTAAGTATATTGTTATACTATAATTTATTAATCACCATTTTTCTTATATTTAATTAAGTTATAACAACTGTTACACAATGAACAATATCACAGATATTGAAAAAAGAGAATCACGAAATCAACAACGAAGAAAATTGTACGCTGAAAAGAAGAGAAGAAATGAAGCACGTAGTGACGTTGTTGTAAGACGTTCTCGACGTTTTGTTACTATTGTTGGTGAGTTTTGCAAGCACAATGAAAATCTTTATTATTTATTATAATATTTGAAGTTCAACTGATATCTCTATTTCTTCATTTTATTATAACAATCTTTTACTGTATATTTAGAACAAGGTTCATCAAGTATGGTCACTAATAGCAACAACGATATTGACATACATCATGAAAACAAAGGTTTGAAATTTATCCTTTATTTTTCATTTTATTGTTTTGCCCTTTTTTTTTTTTTTTGCGTCATATATTCTTCTTTCAATTTAATACAACTATATAATACAGGATCTAATGATGCCCTATTAGTTAACGAAGGTACATCATTTCAAATGAATGCAGATATTAATGAACTTCTTTCTTCTCGCATTAATGACGACCAAAATACTCGCATTTTAAGTATTCCGAATATTCCTTTTGAACCATATGTTTTACCTGATCCAACATTTTGCTCTTATTGCGATGCTAAGAAATTCCATAAAGAAAGTAAAGGATTTTGTTGCTCAAATGGTCAAATAAAATTGTGTTTAAATTATTTGCCTACAGAGTTGCGTGAACTTTATTTGTCCAATTCTAATGATTCATTAGAGTTTAGAAATATTTCTAGGACATATAACAACCATTTTGCTTTCACATCTTTTGGTGTTAAGTATGATAAAGAATTGTGTAGAAATAACAAGGGGATTTATACTTTTAGAATACAAGGTCAAGTATATCATTACATTAATCACCTATTTCCTTCGAACAATGAACCATCATATTTACAATTATATTTCTATGACACCGAACATGAAATACAAAATAGACTTCGTCTATCGGACAAATTGATCGAATCTACAACAAAAAAATTAATCGAAATTTTACATGTCAATCCCTACTCCCAATTTTTTCGTTCTATAAGTGATATTGGTTCATCTGAATCATTGAATATAATCTTAAAATCTAATCCTGCTCTTGACCAAAGAACATATAATAAACCTTCTGTTTCCCAAGTTGCTGCGATTTGGGTTGATGATAATTCTTCCGATACTGTAAGTGTTCGTGATATTCGCGTTTTTAGTCACGCTGGAAATCCACATCGTGTTCATTACTATTATGGTTGTTATGATCCACTTCAATATCCTTTACTTTTTCCGTATGGTGAACCTGGTTGGCATCAAGGAATACAAAAACATTATACAAATCGCTCATCTGTCATTCAACAATCAACGCCATTTATTGACGTTAATTATGTTACAGATCCTGAAGAGTTATTTGAAAGAGAGGAAACAGGTAACTTAATATAGCTATGCTAGAAATAAGTTAATAATCTATTGCTAAATTTGACGTATTTGTGAACTATTTATACATGTATATATTAACTTATTTTGATCTTTTATTAATTACAGTTCTAACAAAACGTGCTAAACGGACACACGTGTCTTTAAAGGAATATTATTGTTATAAGTTGCAGATTAGAGATCCAGGTAATATTATTCTTCTCCATACTGGTCGATTACTTCAACAGTATATAGTAGATATGTACGTTAAAATTGAAACATCTAGATTAGACTTCTTTAGAAAGAATCAACGTCAGATTAGAGCTGATCTTTATCAAGGAATTATTGACATTATTTCTTTGGGTGAAACTAGAGGATATAAGATCGGTAAGAGAATCATTTTACCATCATCATTTGTTGGAGGACCTAGAGATAACACAAAAAAATACATGGATGCAATGGCTTTAGTTCAACGATTTGGTAAACCTGACATTTTTCTTACGGTAACATGTAATCCGAATTGGCCTGAAATAAAAAATGAATTATTGTACAATGATGAAACGCATAATCGTCCAGACTTAATTTCACGAATTTTCAAATCTAAACTAGAAGAGCTAAAAGATGATTTATTAAATAAAAAAAATTTCGGTCCAATTGCAACCTATATTTATGTTATTAAATTTCAAAAACGTGGATTACCTCATGCTCACTTCTTACTTATTCTAAAACGTGGTTATAAAGTTACATCAACAAATCTAATAGATGAAATAGTCTCATGTGAAATTCCAAGTGAAATTAACAATCTTTATTTACGTTCAAGAGTAATAAAACATATGATGCATGGACCATGTGGACAATTAAACCCAACTAATGTATGTATGGAATACAATCGAACATGTAAAAATAAATATCCTAAAGATTTTATTTCACGCACTACATTAAGCAATAATTCTTACCCATTATATCAACGTTCTGACAATGGTGAAAAGGTAAAAGTTAAAGGTCATTACTTAGATAATAGATGGGTTGTACCATACAATCCATATTTACTAGCTAAATTTGATTGCCATATTAATGTTGAAATTTGCTCTACAGTGAAAGCTGTAAAATACTTGTACAAATACGTTTATAAAGGACGTGATCGAATAAATTTCTCAATAAATAATGACGAGTCAGAAATTGAAATAGATGAAATTAATAAGTTTCAAAGTGCTCGATGGATATCAGCACCTGAAGCAATATGGAGAATTTACGGTTTTTATTTAAGTGAGAACTCTCCATCAATCATCTCTCTCCAGTTACATTTATAAGATAACCAAAATATTACTTTTAATGATAACTCTAATTTAAACAATATAATAAACAACGATTTTCTTAAACGCACAATGCTTACAAAATATTTTCAAATGAATATTGCAAATGAAACATATACAACATTATTGTATAGAGATTTTCCTACTCATTTTGTTTGGAACACACAAGGTCGTTTTTAGACTCCCAGGAAACAAAAAAAATGTTATAGGAAGAATTGTCTCAGCTAATCCTAATGAAGGAGAAAGATATTATCTACGTGTTCTATTAAACCATATTAAAGGTGCAACTTCCTTTAAGAATTTAAAAAAAGTAAATAACGTTCAAGTCAAAACTTTTCGTGAAGCGGCCTCGTTATATGGATTGTTAAATGAAGATAGTAACTCTGATTTATGTATGGCAGAAGCTATACTGTATCAAATGCCAAACTCATTACGTCGGTTGTTCTCAACAATATTAATATTTTGCACACCTAATAATCCAAGATCATTGTGGTTCACTTACAAAGAATTTATGATGGAAGATTATATATTGAAAGGATTCTCCAAATCTACAGCTGAACATGCCACATTAGAATGTATAAATAATATTCTGGAACTTTTAGGTAAAAATATAAACGATTACAATTTAGTCTCATATTGTGTTTCTACAAATGAACGTGATAAACTATCTACCATGATTTCTGATGAGACAAAAGAATATGATAATAGTGTAACTTTATCGTCAATGATTGAAAGCTTAAATATAGAACAAAGAAATGCATTTGATCGAATCTTCAATAAAGTACTAAATAACGACACGGGTTTATTTTTCATTGATGGACCAGGTGGTACAGGTAAAACTTTTTTATACAAAACACTGTTACGTTCAGTTAGAGCAAAGAAATTGGTTTCCATCGCAACAGCTTCATCGGGTGTTGCCGCATCTTTATTACCTGGGGGTCGAACCGCACATTCTACGTTTAAAATACCGCTTGATTTGTCTCCTAATATTACATGCTCTATTAAAAAACAATCAGCATTTGGAACACTACTAACTGTAACTAAATTAATTATATGGGATGAAGCTCCTATGGTTCATCGTTCAGCCATTGAGGCTTTAGATAAATTATTAAGAGATATAACAGAACTTGATGAACCATTTGGTAGAAAAATTATTGTTTTCGGTGGTGATTTTAGACAAATTTTACCTGTAGTTCAAAATGGATCCAAAACTGATATTCTAAAAGCAAGTCTTGTCTTTTCTTACTTATGGCCGTCATTTGAACGAATATCACTAACCCAAAATATGCGTGCTCATCTTGACACTAGCTTTTCTAAATATTTACTTTCTATTGGTAATAATAATATTGAAACTCATACTTGTGGTATGATAGAACTCCCAAATAATATCACTATTAAATTCGAAGAAGAAATGAAATCGTTAAGCAATCTTATTGATTTGGTGTTTCCAAATATTGAATCATGTGAAACGTACAGTTTATCAATGATTAATAGAGTTATTTTAACTCCAAAAAATGAAAACGTTGATCTTATAAATAATTTATTGTTACATAAAATTAATGGACAGAAATTTATATACTATAGCTTTGATGAAGTGATTGATAAAACAGAAGAACATATTCATGAAGACTTTTTAAATACATTAACACCTAATGGAATACCTCCACATGAACTTGTACTTAAAACTAATTGTCCTGTTATTCTACTTCGAAATATCAATCCTTCTGAAGGATTATGTAACGGTACAAGATTGATTTGCAAACAATTCGACCGTAATGTTATTACCGCTGAAATTGCAATTGGAGAATACCGTGGAAAACATGTTTTTTTGCCTAGAATTCATTTTATACCGTTAGAAAATGATAAAAGTTCAATTCCTTTTACGCGAACTCAATTCCCTATTCGTCCATGTTTTGCTATGACAATTAACAAAGCTCAAGGTCAAACATTAGACTTCATTGGATTGTATTTGCCTGAACCAGTCTTTTCACATGGTCAACTATATGTTGCATTATCTAGAATTAGATCAAGTTCTAATATTCGAGTGTTATTAAAACCAGAAAATAAAACGGTTCATTCACTTCATCAATATTGTACAAAAAATGTTGTGTACAAAGAAATACTTGATTTAGTACATTCAAAAAATTAACATTCAGATATTGTAATTGTAGATTACTCTAACTTTCATGAATATTTAAATGCTAGCAATATATTAATATATCATATTTTTTTCTATTGCAGCAAAATGTGAGCCATATACAATTTCTTCGTGCAGTAGATCAAATGAAAGATTCGAAGGTATTAATTTCCATATCTTCTAGCATTAGATTTCTCTATCTATAAATTTTCCTCAATTACCAAGTAAGTTTTTATTGACTAGATAACATTTTAAAAATATTCTATACCTGTTTTACCTATTCTTAGCATGATAGTATTCATCTTCTTTGGTACGTAACTGAATTTGTTTTATCCAAACATCATTCTTTATTCATTATCTAAAATTGTCTAATTTAAAATAAAATATATTTTTAAATATAAATGTTTTTCACATAAAATTAACTTTTAATTACACATAAAGTTCTAAAAAACTTTTACTTACAAGAGATTCAGTTTTTTTTTCTTCGAAACTCATTTTTTTCAATGTCTGCCAGGTTTTTGCTTCGTTTCTTCTATTGATTTGTTATGAAGAAGCCACTTGCTTAAAAAACCATAAAATTGTCCTAGAAACTGGAGAGCAGGGCTTCAAGTGTCTGGATATTTCTTTGATTTAGCGTAATTTTTTTTCGAAGCATTCGTTTAATCAATTGATTGTGATTGTTTTCAGTTGAAATTTTGCATATATTTGAACTAATTCTTCCTTCTTCTTTTTTTCTTTATAGGGTTCAATTCTATTTTGTTTTTGGTCTTGAAAATTCTGCAGGGTTTAAGGGAACCTTATATAAGGGGTTGATTCCAAGGTAAATTACTTACATGTGTTTTCTGATTTTCTTTAATGATTCTGTCATTTTTATTTCATATGAAGGGAAATAAGGTGTTTTGCTATGAGGTTTTTAGTCTAAGATGTTTTTATAGTCCAATTGTTTGAACTGGACGAAATTTTAAGATATGATTGAAAGAATAGTGTGAGATTTAGAAAAAAACTCATATCTGTTTAATAGACTAAAGATACGTGCTCCTTGGCTTAAATCATTTGTTAGATTTTGCTATTTTCTCTCCCAATTTTAGTTCAGCATTTCATTTCTTTCTTTGATTTTTTTGATTAAATATTTTACTTTGCTCTTTGTGCCAGATTGAATCTCACGTTGCTTCACAATTGAGTCTTTAAGCAAATGTACATTAAATTCTTGTTTTGTAATAGTTTTAGCTTTAATCTTTCAGATCCCTCTTCATGATCTTATTATCCTTTTTATTTTTTTTAATTATTTTTACAGCAATGCACTTACGACAACCAATAAAATTTGTATGCTTTTTTCCCTTTCTAATTTCTATTTTAGGTTTATTTCCCGAGATTTTACTGTCGTACACCACTACGGGGAGCTGTTTGTGACGGTACCAAAAAGGAAAATTTGAAGATGATTATGTCGGTGAAGGTGGTGATCTCGGAGGTGGGAGTTTTGTTCTTGTATAGTAGTACTATATTATTTTAGCTCATTTCTTCTTTTATATGATTCAACATGCTTAATCCTATCGAAGTAATTAAGAATTACAGTTTCAATGATTGTTTGATCTCAATATCAATTCTTTCATGGTTATTTAGTGGAAAAAGTGCCCTTATACAAATTTTTTGAATAATAACATCAGAAAAACCTCATTTTTCTACATTTGGTTGATTTTGAATAATAGCATTTTCTTATTTATTTCTTATCGTTGATTTGTTACGAAATAATTTCATCGTTCTTTACTTACTCAAATAGCCAAAAGTTCATAACATCAATTGCAAGTTTTCATTTTATGTAATTCTCCATTAGTCTTTCTTTTCTTTTCTTTTAGATTCTCTAACAAACAACAAACAATCATTTCTTCAGTTCTCATTTTGTTATGATTATTGTGTATAATTTTATGATGTCTATTAACTAAATTGTGTTTGTAATCCTAACTTAGAAACATATGTATTTCAACACGAATGATTCTCACCAAATCATAGACAAACACACCACTGGGAAATTCGGAACTCCTGGAGTGCAATATCTTCAGGTACAACCATGCTCTATGTGTGTGTGTGTGTATTATTACAAGTTAGTCTCTAATTTTCATTAAATACAAAAATATAATTTTACATTACATTTAAATATTATGTTTCTTTGTATTCTAAAAAATCATATTAAAGAATTATGATTTTTTTTTACATATATAAAAATCTAATGATTTATTTTCAGTTAATATATAGTTGGATTTCACATTTTGTCTTTAACAATTTTTTTCTCTTTTAACTGTCTGTATATACTTAGCCTATACATACATCACATTATATATTAAACTATACAACCACATCAAATCTTTTCTTTCTAAAGCTAAATATTTTACGTCATTTTTATTAAATATAAATAAAAATATAGTTCTAAATTTAATACATATAGTAATAAAACTACAAAAACGTATCTTTTTATTCTTTTTTCTTTTTGGGTATAATTTTCTTATTATTAATTGTTACTGTTTCTAATAATATATTTCTATATATAATAGTGACATACATCATTTTATAGTAATATAATATAATTATGCTGCCTAATAAAATGTTCCAGCTCATGTAAGTCACTTTTTATTGGAAAAGACACTGCATAAAGCTGTACAAAAGTGCAACACAGTAAAAAGTGTTTTCAGAAATCTGCTTTTTGTATTTTCCACTACCCTATGTACTATATGAAAAGTAAACATCATTTCAAAACTTTTTCCCACTCCATACCATACATAATAAATACACAATCTTCAGACCGTACTCCATATATCTCTCGTAAAGATTAGTTTCCAGAGGTTTTTGTACCTGTTCATTTTCCACTTCTATAGAATAGATGATTTTTAGTTCTAATTCAATCACACAGTTCAAAATTTACTACTAATTTATTCTCATTTTTACTGTACAGTTTTTAAAAGCTAACAATTTTATGAAATAGCAATTCAGAATGTCTTTACAGAGATTTTTTTTACCTGCCACATTAGAAATTATCAGACATCTTTCACAAATCAATTTTTTGTCATTTCATCTTAACACACACACACACACACACACACACACACACACACACACACATATATATATATATATATATATACACACACCTTAAACTACACTTCAAGACACAATCAGTGAGTATTGCTGGGAAGAAAAAAGTCAGCTTCATCCTGCTTTCATTGAAAATTTCATCGGTGAGTCTTCTTCTATATGTTCTAGCATTCCTTTATATTGAACAAAAGAGATATTATCTAACTTTATTAATTACATTATCTGTAGAGCTAAAGACAGACTCCAGATGTCTGAGAAACAACTTCTTATACCAGAAATTACTCCCATTCATCAAAAATGGACATCAAAAGTCATTGTAGCTCAAAAGTCATACCCTAAGGCAGCATTTTATGGTTCAAAAAAGTATCAAACTCTACTTTTTATGGACATTAAGGTATGTTTTATACATATAGCTTCACATTTTACTTTCTATTCTTCTATCCTGCATTATCAAATACTTACTGAAGAACCATTCAAGTGAAGTTGAAAATCTAAATTTTTTTCTATTTATGTTTCTTTCTTATATTCACAGCAAAGCAATATTGTTGTGTATTCAAAAAATAAATCAACACATTATATTTTTTTTTTCATTTACTCAACTATCTGATCATTGAAAACTTTTTTATATTCCTCAACAAAATATAATTTCCAAATTACTCTTTATATTCTTTATTTATATTATTCCCCATCTTTAAGATTTTTCTTTTTCTATAATTTGCTTCTATAGCAGATTCTTCTATTCGTCTCATTTTCTTTCCTTTACCTTTATCTGTGTGTTCACATTTCAACCCATTTTAAAGTTTATGAAATAATATTTTTAACTCATTATCTCTTGTTATGTATTCATGCATTTATGTTCACAACAATGTTGTTTACAGTTAAAGAAAAAAAACCTACCAGTTCATTTATTTTCATCAACTCAACTATCTGATCATTAAAAATATTTTTACATTTCTGAACAAAATGAAAATTTAATATTACTTTTTGTATTCCTTATTGTACCTCCTTCAAAATATTGCTTTTCTACAGTTTGTTATATAGCATATTCTTTTTCGTTTCACAAAAACCATGAAACATGATGTTTTCCCTTCTCACTTGCTGCATGCTGTACTCTTTCTATTACTCATGACCATGTTAAATTTTTTTACCTTTTCACTGTTTACAGTTCTGACATAATAAGTTTCTATTTAGATTACCTATTTAAATTACTTCATGAGTTTTATGCTTCTCTTTGTGTCTATACTACTAAAAACTAATTTATTCTATTTTTTAACAGTAAAATCACATAGTATTATCCTTCCCCTTCTCACTTATTTCCAATGTCTTCCTCTATATTCAGTTACTAAATAATGTGCTCTCTGTGTTGCTCATAACCATGTTAAATACTTCTCTTTTTGCTATTTAAATTTATAGACACATAATACTTTAACTAAACTAAATATTACTTCAAAGAACTTGGGCTATTTTTAAATTAATTAATGTTCTATTCCTTAATGTTTAAGATAAGTTATTAGTTTCAAAATTGCTCCCTAGCAGAATAAAAAATAGCTACTGATTTCAGAGAACAAAATCTGATTTAGGGCTGTCTATTTTTGTTATTTCATGAGTTTTATATTTATATTTGTTTCTACATTACTAAAAACTTATTTATTTCTCTTTTTTAGGGTAATACTGTAAAGGGTATGATATGGGATCACCACATTCCTGCATTCGAAAGTGTTCTGATCCTTGGAAATACATATCTGATTTCTAATGCATTGGTAAGATTAACACCAGATAAATATAAAAAATTTGATGGAGAGCTACAATGGACCCTGTCTGGAACAACAAGAGTGGAGAAACTTGATGAACTACATCATGATATAATCTTTAAAGAATTAAAGTTGTCTCCTTTTCAAGATTTAAGAAATTACATGGATGATAAAACCAAACAAATTGGTATGTTTCCCTATCTTTAACTCTTTCATAGATTCCATTATAACAAATTTTCATTTTATTTCAATGATTAAATTTTTTTCTTTTTTGTTTAAATGCACTGATAATTTTCAAAGTTAATTCATTACTTGTGTGATGAGTGCAAATTTTACACATGCATATTCCCTCAATTATATTATGAAACTATACTACTATTAACTAAACTTACGGCAAAAGAATTCTTATTATTTTCCTCATAAGTATAACCTATTTTCTCTTTTTTATTCCTTCATTCATAAAAATATATGATCACTCTGAACTTCCAAACTTCTAATTACTTACATTTCTATCTTAAATCACTTCAGGTATTATCGCAGTTGTGCTTGATGTGAAACCGAAGAGGCCATTTTACACTAAAAATGGGAATCAAGTTACTGTGCAAGACATTGTTCTAATGAACAAAGAGTTAGTTTATACAAACTTCACTTATATAATACTAAAACTTAAATATATAAAATATTTTGTTTACATTAAATTAAATTAAATTAAATTACATTACATTACATTTTACAGATTCAATACGATTACCTTAACAATGTGGTCTTCCTTCATTGACAACGAAGGACAAGAAATAGTTCAGTTATTTCCAAAAACACCTGTTGTCATTGCTACACAGCTTCTGGTCACTTCTTTCAACGGTAAATTGTTTCTATCTGTGTACACTATTGAAGAATTTTAACTTTTCCCATTAATATTTCGTACTTTACATTACTAACTAAACTATTCCTGTTAGGTCTCTCTTTGTCTACAACTTCTGATTCCTTTTTCTATGTGAACTTTCCATTCAGTGAAGTGACTGAGTATCAAAAATGGTAAGCTATGTAAAAATCTTCATTACTTTACACAAATCTACAATGTATAGTGCATTTCTAACATTGACTGTTACTGAAATTACAGGATCTCTGACAATTCTGAGATAATTGCAGAAATGACTTCATTGAAGTCATACTTCACACCGAAAAAGATATCTGCTTCGGAAGACACACAATTCACATCAGTGCAGGATGTTCTTGACCTAGCGAAAAAGGTATACATACAATTTATTATGCTTCAAAAATTTTAACAAAATACAAAAAATTATTGCATTCTATTATATATAATAATTATAATATATAATGATTCTATTTTTTCAATATCAATATACAGTTTCAACAGACCCATTTCTGGATTAAAGGAAGTGCAACTATAAGAATGAGCAGTGCCCCATTTTGGTATATGGGTTGTTCTTTCTGTTACAGATCATCGTGTGCATCAACCGCTGGAGAGAGTTATGATTGTCGCTACTGCAATACACTAAATGTGACAGCACTACCCAAGTAAGTTTCAACAAATAAACCTTTGTGTACTTAAACATTAAAAACAAATTTAATAAATTGTAATTTCTTTCGGATCAGTGTAAATAACTAATTTTAACACTACTCTGTAAGTCATTTACTATCTTATTAATGGCTGATTTAACTTTATTGTACATCCTGAACACTCTATATATTACTTAGCTAAAACACATAATTTTATGTTCTTTTAGTTTTCGTTCACATTTTAGATTTTATACAAACAGATTACGAAAGCATTTCTCTTTCAAATAATGCTATATTTTACTTCAAGTACAACATACTTTCATTTTCACATAATTCAGTATCTTACTAATTACTACTATTATAGTGCAACTTTTTTCATATTGTTCATTTACCTTTCAATGTAAATTCAGAACATTACTAAAAAACTGTTGACTATAATATCAACACAAATACAGAAACGTTTAAAAAATGAAAAATATACATATAATTCATTTTGCAAGATTTCACAGCAAACTAACTATTTTAATATACATCTTAATAACTATCTTTCATGATTTTCATGAACATTGACACTTTATATTCATTCAATTTTTGTTTAGATTTTAAATCTTATATAAACAACAAATACAAATAGCTTTATCTCTTTCAACTGATTGTGGTGTCCAGTACAGCGTGGGTTGGAACTTGGAAATGATAGGTTACTTGCTCTTGGTCTATAAATGTTTCATTTCACTAGATTTTTAAGTATTTAAAAGGAGTTTTTATTTTTTTTCCTTCAATATTTTCAGTTTCGTACTACTGGTTTGATCAATGTCTTACGTTTCATAAACTGGTGAAATTTGCTACTGTATTCTGCGTTAGTTGAATAAATGAAATCAATTGGAATTGCAATTTTGGCAAAACAGATTAAGTGATAATTCAGTGTTTTTTAGTTTCCTTATTATTTGTGTTCAACATGTTTCTTTGTTGTTATAAATGCTTGATATCTTTAAAACCTTATTTCTGCTGAACTGCAAACCTCTGAATGTCCCTTGCTTTGAATTTTTCATAAAATATTTCCACTATTTTGCTTTGTGCACTTTGCAAGAAAATATGCTGTAAAATAAACTGTCAACAGAAAATTTAGATTTCTACTTTTTTAATTTTTCCTTTTTTTTCCCATACAACAATCTACTTACACACTGATGAGCTAGAGAGTTTTTTTTAAAATCATAAAGCTTATATAATATATTAAGTGTGGCCTTGCAACATCAATGTGCTCTAAAGACTGTCCATTTGTGTTTTACATTCCCCTTACTGTATACAGCAACAGCTGTACAAGAAACTGTGAACAGGAAATTTAGATTTTTCCTTTTTTAATTTTTCCTTTTTTTTTCCCATACAACTATTTGCTTCTACACTGATGCACTGGAGAATCTTTTTAAAATCATACAGCTCATAGTATGTTCAATGAGGCCTTGCAACATCAATGTGCTCTTGAGGCTTTCCATCTCTGTTTTACATTCCCCTTATTGTATAGGGCAAGAGCTGACATCCACATAGAAGATGAAACTGGGAAGCTAGCAGTCTCATTGATGGGAGAAATTGCAGAAAATTACTTGCAGTGCTCAGCCTTTAAGCTTATGGGAATCTCTAAAGGGGTTAGTACCTTTTTTTACATTCTACTCAATTCCATACACACTTGCATTTACATTTCACTTTTGTAACTTAAATTCAAAACGTAAATTTATTCAGAGACTCAATGATGAGAAAGGAATAAGACTGAACATAGATGACCAGTACATTTTCTATGTGAAAGCAATTGCAATGGATCAGAGCTCAAATGATCGTGGAAAAGCACCATCAGCATTTGCACATGCTTCTACTTACAAATTTGAGGTCATTTCTCTTGACGAATATGTTCCTAACAACTTCAAGCAACCTGACAAAGAAGTGCATGAGGAACAACTTCCCATGGTCTGTGACTCAAACAATTCAAGCACATCACTTGGTCATTCTGTCTCGCCACCTCCAGCCAAGCGCATCTTATTCCCAACTGATAATGCATCATCACCAACAAAGAAGATGAATGATAAGCTTGATTAGAATTTATTCTAATTAATGCATATTTTGATCGGTTTTATAACTCTTATATTTTGTAGTATAAAAACTTTAAATTTTTGTGTTTTGTTAAACCGTCACTCGTAGTGTGCTTTAGTGGATACTTTCACAGCACTTTCAGCATGAAAATATATATGTGATTCTATTACATTTCTTGCTATCATGTAAGAAATTTATTAGAATCACTTGTATTGTAAATATATCTTTTGTTAAATGGGAATATCTCTACTTCTTAAACTTTCTTTTCTTGTTAATATAGCTTTTATCGAACAATCATTCTGTCTTGTAATTGAAACTACATAGTTCAGTGGATCTACAGTGTGCTGTTTCACTTCTGTGAACACCCTATCCTAGGTATTTTCCACTTCAATGCAAACATGTGCAACTCTGGTTTCTGTACCTCTCTATCAATATTTGGATTAGCAAACATGTGCAAATCTGGTCTCTATATATTTATATAAGACTGAGCATCTCTTTTAATCTCACACAGGCATCATAGACTGAGCATCTCAAATCAGAGTTGTTACCTTGTGTGGAAGCCTCAGATAGGCAAATCAACCTTCTGCCTCTACTGTTTCTTATTTTGAAAACTCTGTATTTATGTCTGTAGGTTTACTTTAATTGTCATTGGTGCTGTGCTTTAGTGAAAAAAATCTTTTCTGATTCTACTATATTTCTTCCTATACTGCATGAAAAATGTTAAAGTCACTTATGTTTAAAATATAGCTTTTGTTAAATGAGAATATCTCTACTTTTCTACATTATTTCTTGTCCATATTTAACTGTATTTCTTATAACTTATTAGATTGTTAAATAGTTGTCTTTTACATTGAGGTTTTACATTTTTGCCTTCATGTTTCAATTTCCCAGCATCTCTTTCATAGGTTCTCACTCCCACGTTCAATTAAAAATTTCTCTACTTATAAATCTTAATGTTAAATGATTGTCTTTTACTTTGACGTTATGCATTTTTTCCTTCGCATTTCAATTTTCCGGTATCTCTTTCATTACTTTTTCCTCTCAGTTGAATTATATATTAATCTACTCATACATCTTATTACAGACAGATTTTTATTACCTGTCTACTTTTTAAATTATTTTTAACCAAAGCATTTTATACATCTATTTCATCTTGAATTTTTCTGTATTTTTTTTTATTCGATTCGATGCTACGCGAATTATCACATATATAAACAGTTACGTGCAACGCACGTTACATTCTACTAGTATTCTAAGAATATTACCAAGAAAATCATCCTACTTGCTACATTTTTAATACGCATAAATTGACATAAACCTTTGCAATAATCTTTTATTGGTCCTTGACATGGATTGCTTTTGCTAGTGTGTTATAGCATATGCTTTTTTGTATATTTTTCTAAATATGAGTATGATTTCAAACTTATGGAAAATAAATTCATTCAACTTGGATGTTCTCGGTTGTAACGCCCCGAATTCTGCGGAGCCCGAGACGCCACGTTGTCATTTAAATATGATTTTATTGCGTAAAATC
Organism: Ligustrum vulgare; assembly: GCA_963555705.1. Lineage (NCBI taxonomy): Eukaryota > Viridiplantae > Streptophyta > Magnoliopsida > Lamiales > Oleaceae > Ligustrum > Ligustrum vulgare. The sequence goes on along the minus strand of OY743168.1, from coordinate 57,742,752 downwards.
AATTTGATTCAAAACCTCACATTCATTATTTGAAATATCAGCGAAAACTTAATTAATTGAAATATAGAACAATACATAAAACTTATGTCTCAATTGTTTAAATAAAATTAACGATAAATAATCCAATCAGTAATATTCGTAAAATTGACAAAAAATTTCATCATTTATTAAATTTGCCACCGCTGTCATTTCATTTGCCGCTTCTCCATGATCTGCGAAAACTGTTAAAATAATGGAATGAGTATTTCGAAAAATACTCAGTAGACTCATCGCCAATAATTAATTTACAGAATAATTGAACACGAAATTATGCAAATCATACAGTGACATCATCATCATATTCTTGGGCTCCTGTATTTTCAAAATCAAGGCTGTTAAAATCATAGGGTGTAGGTAGTCTCGTCTCGTGCACTTAAGGCACATAAGTTATGCATAACATCATCATTTCTCATTTTATCTCATAAGAGATATTCTTTTCTCGTCTCATACATCAAAGCATGTAAATCACGTAATTTCACATAAGACATGCAATTATAATTTAAACTAATTAGTGAGGGCGAGTCTACCTCAAATCACGAGTCTGAAAGTTGAGCAAGAAAGTTCACGTTGTTCTTCCAAATGTCCAAGCGCCTCGTCTAGCCAATAATAAATAAACCTTAAAGCGGTATTTGGAAATCAAACGTTTCAATTGAAACAAAAGAGTTTTAAAATAAGAAAATAAAAGTTTTGGGGTTAAAATTAAAATCAAACATAGTTGTGATTTGAAAAATATAGTTGAGATCAAAATAAATTATTTTGAAAAAATATTGGATCGACTCATGATTTTTTTGAAGTCATGGGGACTAACTCATTTATTTCCAAAAGTGCAATGTTCGAATAAAAACACTTTAAAATCAAAAGATCGAAATAATAATTTTAAAACTAAAGGGCTGACATATAACATTTTCAAACTGCAGGGGCTGAATATAAATGTTTTTTAAAATCAATGGACCAAAATAGAAAACGTTGGGGCTGAAATCAAATGAATTAAATCTGCAGGGGCGGAAATAAACAACTTTAAAACAAGGGATGAACTTTAAAACCTTTAAAAAGGCGAGGACCAAAACAAACGAATTTGAAAGAAGGGGACTAAAATGAACACTTTTCAAAACTTAATATATACATATATACCATATGTCATCTCTCTCCTCCTCTCAAAACAAGAAGCACAGAGATGGGGAAAGGGGTGGGGGCGATCCACGGCCAAACCGCGGCTGCAAAGTCGCGATTTGGGAGCTTCGCCGGCTAAAATCCGGCACTGAAGGTAGGTGATGGTCTACTGGTTTAATCTCCTTGGTTTATTTCTGTTCTTGGTTGTGGATTGATTTGGGATTGGAGTTGGAGATCAATTTGGAAGTGGGCAGCAGTGGTGATTTGCACGAATTTGTGGTGGCGGCTTGAGTGGAGCAGCGGTGGCGTGGGGGTGGCCGTGAAGGTATATCTTTGGGTTCTAGTTTGATTCTTTGTTTTGGGTTTGAATTTTGGTTTCGTGCAGTAGGTGGTCGAAGGTGTTGGGTCTGTGCGGTTGGACATTGGCTAAGGAGGTTTGATTGAAGTTTCGTCTGTGGTGTTGGCTGTGTTGGTTGCTCGATGTTGGTGACGGGTGGTCTCGAGGTTGAAGGTGATTGGCGTCGATTCTGGTTCGGTGATGGCTGCAAGGTTAATGCTTGACAGTGGGTTATCTAATGGTGAATCATTGGAGCCGTGGCTTGATTGTGGGAACGGGTTGGCAGTGGTGAGTGGTTGAACTCGTGTGTGTGAAATTGGTGATGAAGAGGGAAGGGGAAGATATACATTTGCTTGGATTCAAAATTGGCAATTGCTTGATTTATGATTGAGGGGGCTAAAGGAGATATTGAATTTGGTGCAGATGGCGTGTGAGTGGGGAGGAATTTGGCTGATGAATTGCTGGTTATTGACTTAACTTTGGTAAGTTATGGCAGATTGTGGGAATTAGCTATGGAGGTGGATTATGGTTAATTGATGACTGAAATTTTGGGATTTTGGAAAGAAGGGAATAAAACATGTGAGAAGGAAATGGGAAGAAGCTGAAATTTCTGTAAGTGTGAGTGAAAATTTCTTTGGGATATATTTGGCTAAATCATAGAATTTTGAGGAAATTGGGAAATAGCTAGTTAATTGGTTCCAAGATTGAGCCAAGATAATTGTGTAAAATGATTTTTGATTGGGATAACAATATCAGAATATAAACTTTTGAGTTTAGGGATATTGAGATTTTAAAATATAAAAAAATTTGAGAATGAATTTAAATTGGAGATAAAATATTTTAGACTCAAATATTTAAAGTTTGGACTAAAACTCATCATTAAAGATACATTTGGAAACTTCTTGAAATTGAACTTTAAAGATAAATAATGAAAATGAGACATTTTTAAATTGAAATCGGAATTGGACTAAAAATTTTAAATGATTTTTATTTCACTTAAAATGGCTTGACACACACGAGTTTTAAAAAATAAATGGACAAAGTTGTAGCAACACGTTTTTTAAAGATAAATAATATTTATTCAAAATCAATCACGGAAATTTTCGGTCGCTACATCGGTGATATTAATCAAATTCATATGTGATAGTTCTAAACAGAAATCAGAGTTGATCAATATGTGTGTGTGTGTGTGTGTGTGTGTGTGTGTGTGTGTGTGTGTGTGCAGGCAAATGTGTCATGGTTTCAGAAGACATACCTCACAATCATGGGCAACAAACTCCAAGCTATACATTTCATTCGGATTGGTGACCATTTGCTGCTCATGTACATGGATAATATGGATGGACCTTCAGTGCCCGAAATGTTAATATCTCGCATGAGCTAATATCGGCTCCATTTGCACTCTTATGATAATGTAACAGCATAAATCACTGTGACAGAGAACGTGAAAAAAAAGGAGAAGAAACAAAAAAGTGAATCAATCTTAGTGAACTATAAAACAATTAACATTCTAAGAATTTGTATGTATGAGTAAAATACCTTCAAGTTGTAGGAAAACGACTGTGAGACTAATAGTGCTCACGTAGAATTGGGGCATAAATATTATAGGTAGTTTACCATTGACTATTCATCATCCAGAATTTTAGAAAAAAAAAATTAATAGATACACACAAAATACGTATGGAAATTACGAAAAGCTGCATGCCTTGGTATATGAAAGGTCTCATTGACATTAATGCTCAACACGCTGAGAGGACTTGTGATAAGTACGTTTTTCGTACTTATTTTGATCTCAAATTTACACAATTGTGAGTATTTTAGAGTTTGATATTGCTTAGTTGTTTATTTATTTTGATTGTTTTAGGAAAAACTCGAATTTGGAAGAGATTGAGGCAAAACAAGGAAGTCATGTGCGGAGTATATGAAGAAATCAGTGCACAACTTTCATTACAAATATATCCACGGAGCTCATAATATATCATTGGAAAGATAATTGAATTTAGAGTCCAATGCAACAAACAGTGCACAAATCGAAGTTATACATCAAAAGTTATGAGCGTTTGAAGTTCGGCTGGCGGATCAGAATTTCAACCGCAGTTTGCAAACCGCGACTGAACGGCAGTCCAATCTTTAGGCCCTGTTTGCCGCAGCCTGCTGTAGGGTTTTTTGCTATTTTTTGGTTTTTTCCTTACTTTTTTCCATTTGTTTTCAAGCCCAACAAGAAAAAAAATCACTTTCTTGACTTCTAAACTATAAAAAGACATATTTTAACCTAGAGAAGGAGGGCCCAAATTCATCACTCATCTAGATTCTACAAGAAATCAAGGAGAAATTTCAAGAAGCTAAAGAAGAAATCAAGAACTTGAGTTGAAGATTGGGTCTTGGTCCATGAATCTCTTCATCTTCTCAAACTTATTTCATGGATTTGGTGATGTTCTTCTTTATTAATCCTTCTTGTATTTCTTTAATTATGTGTAACTAGTTTATTCGTTGGGACGAACGATGTGATTTTGTTTGATTATTTAATTTCAATTCTCATGTGTTTGGGCATAGTGTTCTATGTGTTGATTTTATTATTGTGTTTTAATGCACGAATTGCTTGATCATCAATTTGATGATTTGTGGGTAGTTTTCATAATCCGAGAGGTGAGTTAACACCTAGACTTAATAATAAAATTCGGCAATTAACAAAAGGGTAGAGATACATGATTGTGGTTGTTGTAATCATATTGAATTCTTGTCATTGAATGCGTCAATTTAGGGCTTATTCTGACCAGCATAGAGATATGTGGTTGACCTATCTAGATAGAACCAATTTAAACTCGAGAGGGGAATCTTGGATAAAATTGTGAATTCAATTAAACACTAATATCGAAACATTTCATGAGAAGAGAAATTGAATAGGATAACAAAATTACTATCGTGAGTCCCAACATTTTCCGTTCATAAGAAAAAACAAAAAAATCAAATCTTTTAATTCTTTTATTTTCAAATTCATTGCTTTCACTATTTTTATAAAAACCCAAAAACATCAATCTTGACATTTATTTGTAGTTTAGGAACTAATTAATCCAAGCTAATAATAAATAAGTTAGTCCTTGTGGGATCGATATCCGGACTCAAAATGTCTATTTTACTACTTGTTCGTGATATCGTGCACTTGCGATATTTCACACAACAACTTGTAAGTCCAGAACTTAAATGCCATTAATTACTGACGGTGTAAGGAAAGAGGAAAAAAATTGATTAAAAAAAAACTAAAACAGTGCTAGCTTTTGGGCGGGAAAGTTGCATTAGGGGTTGCTATCAACTCAACAACTTTTATAATAGTAATAGATTATACGGAAGCAGGTTTTTCAAGTTCACATTTCATATTTCAAGTTATAAGTTTAACATTTCATAAATTAGATGCTAACAGCTAATTCAAAATTTTTAACATAAATAATAATTAAATTAAAATAAACCCACACAAGTACACAACCCCACCCTACTCCGACATCAACTCACCATCTCTCACCCCACCATCTCAAATCTAATTCATTCCCCCGAACCCAAAATAGCACTTTCCCAGTTAAACATCTAGCAGATTTTGGACTCCCAAAACTGCACTTCCCAGCTAAACATCTAACAGATTTTGGACTCCGAGGAGATGTAGTTGGACCTTCTTCTAGCAACGAAATAGATTATTGAATTAACGTTGGATACATTCTGAAAAAACTCTTGGAATTAATGGGTTTTGCAATGTTCAATTTCTGTCTTCCATTCCAGGCCATTCTGCTTCCACAAGAAGTGGACTTCCTGTAGCTGCAAATTTCTTAGTCTAAAATGCTCTGACACAACCAACACATTTGTTGAGTGATGACTGTGCAATTTGGTGTACGTAGTGGTTGTGCTTTGTGGATCGTGTGGTGGTTGTGGTATGGTGGATGTGTTGTTGTCGTGGTTGTACGATGGTGATGGTTAAGCGATAGGGTGTGTGGGTAATGTGGTGTCGGAGATTTCAGATGGTGTTGGTTGTGGCTATGGGTGTGGGTGTGGGTGTGGGTGTGTCTGAGTTAGTGGTGATAATTGTTTGTTGGTGGTTATTGGGTCACATAAACAAGGCACGTCACATATTCATGTCACATGTCACAATTCCTCAAACCACATAATGTCATAGGTTGTGTCATATGTTAGGTCACACGTCACAGTTCATATGGAATAAGTCATTTGCATAGTCACATGTCACACTTCAAATGTTCACATGTCAAATTTAATATGTTGGAAGTCACAAGTCATAGTTCACAAGTCAAATTCAACAATGCACAGATCCAAAATAATTGGTCACACTTAATAGTTCAGGTCACAATTCGTACTTCAGGTCACACTTAATAGTTCAGGTCACAAGTCACAATTTATACCTCAGGTCACATATTGCACTTTAAGGTCACAATTCATAATATCACAACATGTCATAGGTAACACTCCATAATTCGGGTCACATGTCACACTTCATATGTTTAAGTTACAATATGTCCAAGTCACATTTTCTTTGTGCGTAAATGGCGAGTAATAAATTTAAGTTCATATGTCACAATTCATATGTTGCAAGTCACATGTCACAAGTGGTGCAATGGGTGTTATTTATGATGGTAATCGGAGAAGGCGGCGACAAATCTCAAATCTCATTGATTTTCTCTTCTTCTATTCTATCTGCAAAATTAATTTGAGGATGACAGTGGTGCTGTGTGATTACATTGGTACAATATGTGTTACGATGGGATGTGAAATTACAATTTCCATTGCTAAATTTTTTTGGCCTTCTGATTCTCATATTTATGGTCATGTGTGAGATGTATTTTGTTGGGATAGGGGGGTGGTGTTGGTTTGGTGGTGTTGTAGCGGTTGTACGGTGTGGTTATTGTGTGACGTGGTGGTGTTGTAACATGCGGTGTGGTGGTGGTTGTGGTGATGAAGATGAGGCACGGTTGTTGTGAAAGATTTGAATAAGGTGGGAGGTGACGTGACGTGAGGTGGGTGGGTGGGGTGGGGTGGGGTGTATTTTTATAAAATATTAATTACCACTTGAGATTTGCAATTTCAAACTAATTTCTTTATATTTGAAATGTTGTATAATAAACGCCTTATTTATGTATTTTTCCCTATTTTTATTATCACATTCTATGACTTCACTTGTAGTGGTAGGCTATTATGTGAATGATTTAGCCCTGTTTGGTATAGATTAGTTGTCCAAACATGCTTTTGCACGTTAAATGATCCAAAATAAGTTTTTTCTAGCAAAAAATTCAAGTTTTTCTCAAGAATATTACTCAAACATATTAGTTTAATATAAAAAAGTATTTAAAATAAAGAAAGACAAATATAATGGAAAATAATACATCTTAATTAATTAAAAATTCAAAATAAGTTTTAAAACTCCCATCGATACACATAGGTTTCGATGGAACCTTTATAAATATTGAAAATTTTTATACTTCTATCTTCATTATATTCGATCAAATTTCGTAGCAACAATGGTTTATACTTTTCTTATGGACAAAATCATTTGATTTATTAAAAATCAAAGTTTGAGAAAAATAATGATTAAAAAAATCAGCAAAATATGAGATTAGATGTTGAACCCCTTTTGAATTTATAATGTGCTATACTGGGTTATAATATAGGTTGTATTGAATTCATTGTAGTGTAAAAAGATATATAAATATTAAGGGTTCTTGGAATTATAAACATGTTAATGAAAATAAATAATTAATTGGGAGCTATATGTAACTATGTAAATGAGCTAGATTGAAGGTTATAATGTATGTGATGTGGGTTATAAGATGAAGGCATTGGAACTCACGATTTAACCCTAGTTATCATGTTTAATCTTTCATCCCAAGTTTGCTTCCTAAAATAGTATTGGTCGAATTCACAATTATATCTAATTTTCCTCTCTCAAGTTTAAATTTGTCTTATCTAATAAGTCAACCATATATCTCTATTGGGTCATAATAAGCCATAACTAACTAGATGTATATTAAAACAAAAATTCATATAACGATCACAACAACCACAACTATGTATCTCTACCATTTTGTTAAATTAGCGAAATTTATTACATGATTTAGATATGCAACTCACATCTCAACTCGTTGCAATCAACAAATCAATGAATTAGTGTCAATTGATTCATGCATTAAGAAAAGAAATAAATACAATACAATACATAAAATCAAAGCACAAAACTTGAGAATTGAAATTAAATGATCAAATTAGATGTACATCATTCGTCTCAACAATAGAATTAGTTACACATAATTGGAGAAAGAAAAAGAAGAATTTTGTAATACTGCTTTTAATTTTTACGTGCTTTCTTGAATATCACGCAATTTAAATCTATGTTGATACTGTACTGAATTATTTATTTGATAATTATTACTGATAACAATTTGAAGTATTTTGCAGTGGAATGATTTGGATACCGTCTCGATCAATGTACCAAATGCGTCAATTAGAACGTTTATAAATTGTTTACATCCAATTCTATGTCCAATTGTTTATTTTAAGTTGTTAAGATTGTCCATTTCTATTTTTATTAAGTTGTAATTGGCCTAGATTGCATTAAATTGTAAATAAGAAAAAAGGTTTTAGAGCACTTTGTCAAATTTATGGAAGTTTTTGCACTTAGTTTCACAAAAAGGAGAAATGAGGGACTGAGTTGCAATTTCCAAAAGTTTTAAAATCTAACCTAATTCTCTATTTCCCAAATCGAGCCCAACACTCTGACTCACCCATCTCTCTTGGCTCCTCCTCTCTCACAACCTCTCATCCCTCCCTCTCTTCCCTCGTTAATTGCGCCGATCACCATCGCCACCACCACGATTAGGTAACACCTTCTCCCCTCTGTCCATTCCACGGTTACCCCCCCCCCCCTACACACACAGAGAGACAATACACTCTTTTACGCCGCGACACACCCGAAATTGAATGTTTTTGCATATGTAGATATACACCGAATTCATGTATGGGATTTTATTTCTAATATATATAAATGTGTGTGTGTGTGTGTGTAATTTTCAGAATTTCGAAAATCGTGGATTAGTTTGGTTAATCAATATTTTAAGTTCAATTTCAGATTATAATTGTTAATTTTCAGAATTGAGATTTCTAAGAGTTTAGGTTACTTTGATTGAATTGTTAGTTTAGATTTTCGAATTTAAAATTTGTTAATACCAGATTTAATAACTTACTTTAGATTTTCGAATTTAAAATTTGTTAATACTAGATTTAAGAATTTGGTTATTAAGCATTTTTATGTGCATTGAAATTGATTATTCATTTCGAATATGGTGCAATATGTGTTGGACAAAGTTTAAGGCCACATTTGAATAAAATTGAAATTTTAACCTTGGTTAGGAGTTTAAAATGTATTTTCGAACTAAAGGTTTTAATTTTATGAATGAATGGATATAAATTAGGACCGTTGGGCACGTTGACATTGTAGGTAACCGAGACACCTCCACTTGCTATTTTAGAAAGACGGTAAATATTAAGGACGTCAAGTAAGTAAACATCCCCAATTTTCATCAAAGTTGAAAGTTAATGTGGAATTAATGTGTTTAAGTTACCTTTGTGTTAACTGCTATTTTTTATGCTTTTGGTTTACCATATGTAAATATGTTTTTTTAAAGAAATGTTCAAGTATGCACATTATCATGTCATTGCATCATCAAGCATGCATTGACATCGAAATTTGGGAAGTAAAATGTTTTTAAATGAAAGAAATATATCAAGGTGCAAATTTGTTCAAAATTTATGTATGCCGAGTTTTTTAGAAAGAATGGATGTACTTTTGACGCGATCCCAATTGGAAATCTCGACGAAAACGAGGAATAACTAAAATAAAAATCTAGGAAAGATCTAAATCAAATTAAAACTAGAAACAATAAATAAATTATACGATAGGACAAGAGACTCCTCAAACTTTAACAAGAGAAAACCCTCCCACAATTTTTATTTAATAATCAATAAAACTTTCTTTATAATGAATGATAATGATAATATAAAGAGAATTTGACCTAAAACTAGGTTTAGCCGCTAATGGGCCCAAAAATATGGAAATAATAATTAAAAATGGAAAATAAATAAATTTTTTGAAAATACGGAAAATTGAAGTTACGGCTGTGAATAACTCATTTATGGCCGTAAATGGTCTTCTGTTCTTGATTTACGGCCGAGAGACTCAAAGTTACGGCCGTAAGTATGTTTTTGCAGGAATTCTTCATTTTCACCCGAGAGAGTCTTACGATCATGAGATGCATGGTTGACAGCCGTAAATATGCTTCTGGACTTCAAACTTCGACCATTTGATTCGGATTGATCCATTCGCCTTCCCGGTTCGACTTCAACATGAAACTTGCTTCGTTTCTCACGTAGATCACTTTCGTATTTCCGGTAACTTGACTTCTCCTTTAGTCTCCTACTTTGGATCACATCATTCCCCTCTCTTGGAAAGGATTTGACCTCGAATCAAAGTTTGTCCTACTTTTCAAACTCTTCTTGTTTTGTAGGCTTGTCAATCATGCTTATGCCTCATGTGATCATTTAAACTTTTGAGCTGATCATTTAAACTTTTGAGCTGCTCATTTTTGCCAATGAATTTCTCTTCTGCCTTAAGTTCATGGTTTTATTTAGGTACCTGCAAAACAGATTTAATAGAACTTTGGAGGGGTTGGTTAGATTGGTTAAGTGCAAGGCATGGATCCTTGTACATCAACTTTTGTGCAAAAAAACTCATTTTAGGGGTGGACTCTCTTTTCTTTTTCTTTTTGCTCTCAAGCTCTCTTTTTTCTGAAGTCATGGCCTCAACTCTCTTATTTTCAAATTTCACACCCTCTCTTTTTTCGGAGGTCGTAACTTCAACACTCTTATTTTTTTCTCGAACTCACTTTTTATTTTTTAATTGATCCTCTCGGACCTCATTAGGAGATAAAGGCACAAGAGTAATTTTCCTCCCACCTTTTACAAACGAATATTAGTTCTTAAAACCATCGTGCACCAACCTCCTATTATTTTGCATGGCCTTCCTAACAAATTCTAACCAACATGCATAGGCACTACATCGCAAACGACCTTATCCTTGTAACCCCCAATGCTAAATTTGACCTCTACCTACCGATTCAGCTTGATTTCCCCCCGACTCAGTCAACCACTGTAATTTATTAGGGTTCAGATGTAACTTTGACAACCCCAATTTCTCAACCAATAGTGTACTAACTACATTAGTACAACTACCACCATCAATCACCATTCCACATACCTTTTCGCCCACTAAGCACCTAGTGTGAAACAGATTGTCTCGTTGTTCATCAATTTCACCTATTTTAACTCGAGAACTAAGGACACGTCTATTGACTAGTGATCCCTTCACCGCATAAGTTAGGCCCTCCTCATCGCTACTACCTTCCCCATCATCCTGTAATCTAGGCATTCCTTTAAATTCATCCTCCGAACTAATATTCCCATTTTCACGCAAAATCATAACCAGCTTATTAGGACAGTTTGAAGCAATGTGCCTCGAACCTAAGCATTTAAAACACTTGATATTCCTATCCCTACTAGTTTGGGGTTCAGCAATATTTTTACCTTTCATTGTCGACTCCTCCTTTGCCTTCGGGACAGGATCATTGTTGACTTCCCGTTTTGGATACGATCTCGAAGGTTGCCTTGCTACTCCCTTCCACCTCAGCTGTCTTTCCACTTTCATGGCCATGTGTACCATTTCATCTAGTTCCACATAGTGTTGTAGCTCGATGATGTTGGCAGTGTCCCTGTTCAACCCGCTCAAAAACCTTGCCATGGTAGCCTCCCGATCTTCTACCACGTTGGCTCTAGTCATGGCCACCTCCATTTCCTTATGATAATCCTCCACACTCCTCGACCTGATTCAAACCCTGCAGCCTTTGATATATATCCCTATAATAATGAGTTGACAAAAATCGCTTCCTCATTATAGTTTTTAGCTCACCCCAAGTCTCCATTGGATTCTCCAGATTCCACCTCCTACTTGTCACCAATTGATCCCACCAGCTGATTGCATAGTCCGTGAATTCAACTACTGCCAATTTCACCTTCTTCTTCTCAGAATAATGATGACAATCGAAGAGTAGCTCAACTTTGGTCTCCCAATCCAAATATGCCTCTGGATCACTCCTACCTTGGAACGCAGGTATTTTCATTTTAATGCTCCCAAGGTCCCCATCCTCAACATCTCTATCCTCATACCTCCTTCTCTTCCCCCTTTCACGCCTATCACCTCGCTCCTTGCTCCTACCTAACACATCCCTGCTATCACCATCACTATCAACCCTTCCAACATCAAAAATATATCTGACCCGATGATTATCTTCCCTTCTATGCTCCCTCTCTTCGCCCCTCCAATCCCTATGAGTTCGCTCCCTACGCAATTGATTAATAATCTCCTCCTACCTATTTATTCTAGTCATCAACTTCTCAAAGTGCTCATTTAAAGTATCCATTACTCCTACATCATTCTCACCCACCTTATTCATACTTCTGGGTCGTTTGTTGTGGCTCATTGTTGAAGCTGTTGGCTCCCTCCATTTCATTCTGTTGTTGTCACCAACAGATGAAGAAGATGATCCTCAATTGCCAGACATTGTTAGGGATCAAAGACACAAATGGAATAACCTCACGTGTTTAATTTTGCTCGTGTATATCACTCAATTCTCTTTCCAATATCACCTAAGAACTAATCAAGGAACATTAAGTAAGGAATTTACGGAAGACACGAAGAAAACTGAGATTGAGAATTTTCTTGGAATTTTTTCGAATTTTCCAGCAAATTTCGATTTTTTTTTAATAATCTGCCAGAAAATTAGATTACGAGTATGGCAGAAAAAATGAAATTGGATTTGGACGAAAAACGAACAAGAAATTTTTTTTTGAAATTTTTGGACCGATATTTATGGATCAAAACTAAAATTATGACTAACACGAAGAACACCAAAAATTAAGAAAATGCAAGAATCCGAAATAGATCCAAGCTTTGATACTAGATGACGCGATACCAGATGATGTGATCCCAATCAGGAATCTCGACAAAAAACGGGAAATAACTAAAATAAAAACCTAGGAAAGATCTAAATCGGATTAAAACTAGAAACAATAAATAAATTAGACGATAGGATTCCAACCCAAACCTCACGACGCAAGAAATTGACGATGTGAAGGAAAGAACTGAAATTGTTGAACGCCACAAGGATTGCCTAATTCCTTGATAAGTTCGGGGTGAACGCTACAAAGATTCGATCTTTGATAAGTTCGAAAATAAAGGGACTCCTCAACCTTTAACAAGAGAAAACTCTCCCACAATTTAATTTAATAATCAACAAAACTGTCTTTACAATAAATGATAATGATAATATAAAGAGAATTTGACCTAAAACTAGGTTTAGCCGCTAATGGGCCCAAAAATATGGAAATAATAATTAAAAATGAAAAATAAATAAAATTTGCGAAAATACGGAAAATTGAAGTTACGGCCGTGAAGAACTCATTTACGGCCATAAGTGGTCTTCTGTTCTTGATTTACGACTGTGAGACTCAAAGTTACAGCCGTAAGTATGTTTTTGCTGGAATTCTTCATTTTCACCAGAGGGAGTCTTATGGTTGTGAGATGCATGGTTTACGGCTGTAAATATGCTTCTGGACTTCAAACTTCGACCCTTTGATTAGACTTGATCCATTCGCCTTCCCGGTTCGACTCCAACACGAAACTTGTTCCGTTTCTCACGTAGATCACTATCGTATTGTCGGTAACTTGACTTCTCCTAAAGTCTCCTACTTTGGATCACATCAACTTCTATGTCATGAAAAATGGAAGTGGAAAATGGGGAGCTGGGGACCAGCGTACCCGAAAGTAATGAGCCGCTTTGCGGTGGAATAAAGTGAATGAGCCGCTTAGCGGTGGAATAAATGTTAACCGCTTTGCAATTTTACCGATAAATGTGATCTGGTTCCAAATAAGAATTGCCCACTGTTATCTGATTGACTAGAATATACATTAAGTGAGCTTACGATGGAAATGAAGTAAAAGTTTTGAAATATTTAAGTTAAAGTTTGAAAAGTTCGAAATTTCTGGGAAGTAAAGTAAATGGGGATACATATTTCAAATTGTTTAAAGCATTTCATATCATAAGCATGCATCACTTGCACGAAGTTTGCTTACTGAGCCTTAGCTCACCCGAATCCCTCCCCAATATTTCAGGTGATGAAAGCTAGATGATACAAGGAGAGTATTTGGTGGCAGACTCAGACAATACCTGCTTTCTTTTTCTTTTTTAGAAAAAGTTAATTTAGAATTTACTTAAGTTTCTCATTAATTATTTCTTATTAATTCATTATTGATATTTATTTGGTTGGAGTTAGCTTTGAATAAGTAATGGTACCATATTAGAGATTAAACTACCCCTTATTTCATTTGTTAAAGTTTATTAATTTGAATTTTTTTTGTTGAGGAGTTTGGGATTGATTGAAATGGTTTTGGTGATGTTGGTTATTGAATGAGTTGAGATTTATGTTTTAAAATTGATATAATGTCTCTCTACAGGTTGACTAAGTTCAATTTATAGGGGGGACCTTGTTGAAATTTCTTTAGAATAATTCAATAGAAAATGAAAGTTTTAGAGTTTAAAGATGTTTTATTTCCGCATATAAAGTGAAAGGAAGTTAACACATCTAGGTTTAAGATTTTAAACTTGGGATGTTATAAATTAATTCAGAATACATCACTAATAATAGATGGAAACAAGGTTGAGATGTTCTACTTGTCCCAAGATCCGATCTCCATTTCTTAAAAATCATCAAGCCCTAGCTTTCTTGATTGTGTTCTAGATTTTTTCTCACTTTTAATGTGTGTGATATGATGATAATTGACCCACCATCTTCTTGCTTCCCATGTAGTATATTATAGAAGGTGAAATTAGGTCAAAAATCACATCCAAATTGGGTTCCAAAGAATTCTAATCAAATAATGAAAGTTGCATTCACGTCGTGTATTATTATATCTCTACACAACTGTCAGTATTTTTATCATATCTTTCTTTGCACTTATCTGATTAAGGTGATTCAAAGTGAATTGAAAATATAATTTAAAGTGATACAATTATTCCTAAAATACCATTTTTACAATTCGAACTCTTACTATCCCAAAATGGGTCTCGATTTTAGAATAAAAATCCTAAACATAACTTGTGCAATTCCATTTTTTACCAAAGTCCTTTTCAAATACAACCTTGATCATTTAGCTTCTAATATAATATAATTTATACTATATGATCTTTAATGATTATTTTTTTTGTCCGAATCAACTATTATATAATTTCAATTTGGTCCCTACTTTGACAATGTTGAACGATTTTGGTCATTTTTCTCCGTTTAGCCTCCAAATGCATTCAAATTCGAGTTTTACCTTAAATAGACAAAATAAAAACACAATTAAGCAATATCAAACTAAGGCACTCAAAATTATCCAAATTCAAGTTTTATCTAAAACAATTAAAATAAATACACAATTAAGTAATATCAAACTCTAAAGCACTCACAAAATAAATACGCAATTAAGCAATATCAAACTCTAAAGCACTCACAATTAAGCAATATCATAATCTCGTGAGATGCACTTTCCATTAAACTTGTTATTTTATCTCTATCCAGGAGTATAATTTCTAAGGCTGAATCTTAAATCACTAATAACTTTCTCTCTCAAGTAACAACAACTACATAGATTTGTGATGATTCTCCTTTATTTGAGTGCTCCAAACTGTCAAACCTTCCAATATCTACAAAGCAATTCAAACTCACTAGTTTTCTTAATCCCTTCATGCAATCTATTAACTAATCATGCAATGCACTTGTGATTTTTTTGATATCTTATGTGCAATACCTCCCTCTCTCTTAAGCTTTCTAGATGACTTATGTAACGAGCTTTAGGTCCGTGACTCTTAAGTCAGATGACCATAAAACACCTGATTTTAAGATACCCTTTACATGCTTAATAACTCGAGTTAATTAAGTTACAAAAAAAGGTGCAAGTATGTGTGTGTGTATATATAGTTTTAAGATACCCTTTATATGCTTAATAACTTGAGTCAATTAAGTTACAAAAAAGGTGCAAGTATATATATATATATATATATATATATATATATATATAATGTCCTAATAATGATGTTTTCCTTATTTTTGCAAGAAATAAATTTAAGGCTGCATTTGATAGCGATGGTGGAATTTTGGTGGAAAGAAAATGAATTTCAGGGAATTGAATTCCTAAGAATTGGAAGTTTAATGTGTTTGATTTGTTTAATTTTCTAGGTGAAAAAAGTGAAAAAAAATTCAACTTTTGTTATTTGATTGACATTATTTTTTATGAAAAATAAAGCAAAATTTAGCTTATTCTAATAAAAAAAATTCTTTTAATTTTTTACACATCCGTACTTGATAATAATTATGTTAATTTTTGGGAAAAATAAATCAACTAACAGCAATAAAAAGGACTAAATGCAGTGGAAAATCAATTTCCAACTAACTTGGAAAATAAATTCTACCATATAGGTAGGAAAACAAATGTAACAACCTGGAATTTTTGGCTCCACAAACGCTGGAAAAATAATTTGGTTTTCTCAAATAAATGCGGAAATATAAACAAATAGTTTTACCAAACATGGAATTTAGATTTTTTAAAATGATATCCTAATATCATAACTTAATACATGTTTGGAAAATAAATAGAACTGGAATTGAAAATTTAAGTATTTAATTTATTAAAATCCCCTTAGCAGTCCTCGTCACCATTCCACCACATATCCAATCGATCCCAAACTAGCCTGTAAAATATTTTTAAAATATGGAATGAGCATACGAATATACCCAGTATAGATTTCGTGCCTGTATTTTCACAATTTAATATAAAAAACAAGTAAATTACGTACATAACATACTTTCGTAGTGGGATAGAAATCGGTCCATCGCATTCTCAATTTAGGTCATACCCATTCTCAATCTCAATTTAGGATCTAGTCCTATAACTGGCTTCCGTAAATTTACATAATATCCTTTGGTATATTACCCACACGATCCTCATTACTATTAATTCGAATCACACAATAGAACATAAATTACTCAAACTTAAAACATTAAAAAGCGAAAATACAAACCACTTGGCACATAGAGAAATCCATACCTTAATACATCAGATGAACTTTGAAAGAAAAAAATAATAACTGAACGCTATATATTTTCTATTATGATTAAATTGAAATAATGGTAGTATCTATATCTATATAATATATTAAAGCAAAACAACCGTCAAAATTTTTTCCTGCCTAAAATCACTTACTATTTATGGAAACTTTTATGTTTGTTTTTTTTAAATTCATTTTTTTCCTGCTTTTCCCAACTGATCCCAACTGAAAACAGTTGTTTACCATTAATTAGCTGTGCTTCAGTAACTGTTAATTAAAAGTGCTGAATATGGTATTCACTAAATGCTGACCGTTGGTGTGCCGCACGATTTGAACAAAAATTATCTATTATTTTATCTTTTATCTTTTATTTTATTTTATTTATTCCTTGCTTTTGCATAGAAACTGTCATCTTTATCTATATAAAAGTAGAAGTGTGGAGAGAGAGTCATTTTGGAGGGAAATTTTCATTTAATGATTCTTTCTCCTCAATTCTACTTATTTATATATATATAAATAAATAAATAAAAGATAAAGACTTTTGTAGGAAAATTTATTATTTATTACATATTTAATAAGAATTATAATAAATATATTATGTATAAATGTATTACATTGGAAATGAAAAAATTAGATTAATATATTTGAATATAAATAAATGTGATATCTATTTAATTGTGTTATGTAGGAAATGAAAAAATTGTATTAATATATTTGAACATAAATAAATGTCATATCTATATAAATGTGTTATATTGAAAATGAAAATTTTGGATTAATATATTTGAAAATAAATAAATACATGCTATATAAATTTGCTAACATAGAAATTAAAATTTTGAATTAATATATTTTGAAAATAAATGAATAAAATAAATATAGAAAAGATAAAGATTTTGTAGAAAATTTATTATTTATTACATATTTAGTAAGAGTTGTTGTAAATGTAATATTTGTAAATGTGTTACACTGGAAATGAAAAAATTAGATTAATATATTTAAATATAAATAATGTGATATCTATGTAAATGTGTTATGTAGGAAATGAACATAAATAAATGTGATATCTATTTAAATGTGTTATATAGAAAATGAAAAAATTGTATTAATATATTTGAATATAAATAAATGTCATATCTATGTAAATGTGTTATATTGAAAATGAAAATTTTGGATTAATATATTTGAAAATAAATAAATAAATACGTGCTATATAAATTTGTTAAGTTAAAAATGAAAAATTGAATTAATATATTTTGAAAATAAATAAATAAAATCATTGAAATTTTACTTCCTAATATGTCAATAAATGAGTAGGTTCTTCAATAAGCATATTACAAAAATAATTAATTATTTGCTATCAACCTTTTACAGCCAATAATAAGTTGGTAGAAAATTTAATCCTTTCATCATTTTGACAAAAATTGGTATGTTTAAAAAATAAGGAAAAATAAAATATATGTAAGCAACATATTAAAAAATAAAGTTAATTAAAAATTATAACATATTAAAAGAAAAATAGGTGATAAGGTGGACAAATTTTCAGAGACAAACGTAAATAAAAGTCAAAAGAAATTTAATATAAAAAATTTAATTAAATGTCAAACTTTGAATGGTGCAGTACACTGTGTGTGCACCATTTTTTATTTTTATTAGTTTTTTTTTTTTTTTTTTTTGTAAATTTTAAACTCAATGACATGTGTTATGGAGGAAATGAAAAAATTGGATTAATGTATTTTAAAATAAATAAATATATGCTATATAAATTTGTTAAGTTAGAAATTTAAAAATTGAATTAATATATTTTGAAAATAAATAAATAAAATCATTGAAATTTTACTTCCTAATATGTCAATTAATGAGTAGAATCTTCAATACGCATGTTACAAAAATAATTAATTATTTTCTATCAACTTTTTAACCACACATATTTTTCTCTCCAATTTTCAGCAATTATTTTTTACCTCAAAATCATTTATACAGGTTTATAAATCAAACAGTATTACCAAACGGAGGCTTAATCTTTACATCATTTTGACAAAAATTGACATGTTTAAAAAATAAGGAAAAATAAAATATATTAATTAATATATTGGATTTCAAATAAAATATATGTGAGTAACACATTAAAAAATATAGTTAATAAAAAATTATAACATATTAAAAAGGAAATAGGTGATGAGGTGGAAAAATTTTAAGAGAAAAATGTAATTAAAAATCAAAAGAATTTTATATAAAAAATTTATAAGTGCCGAATTTTGAGTGGTGCGGTATACTTAGTATACATGTAACATTTTTTTATTTTGATTAGTTTTGTCTTTTTTAAAGTTTCAAATTCAACAATATTTTGTATGTAAATTTTATTTGATTTATGTTTTTTTTATTTGATATGATTATATAATCAAGATATTTTCAAAATTATGATATAAAAATTATATATTCCGTGCATCGCACGGGTAGACAACTAGATTAATATATTTGAACATAATTAATGTGATATTTATGTAAATGTGTTATGTAGGAAATGAAAAAATTGAGTTAATATATTTTAACATAAATAAATATAATATCTATGTAAATATGTTATTTTATTTATGAAATCAAAAAATTGTATTAATATATTTGAACATAAATAAATGTCATATCTATTTAAATATGTTAAATTAAAATTGAAAATTTCGGATTAATATATTTGAAAATAAAAAATCCATGCAATATAAATTTGTTAAGTTAAAAATGAAGATTTTGAATCAATATATTTTGAAAATAAATAAATAAAATCATTGAAGTTTTACTTCCTAATATGTCAATAAATGAGTAGGTTTTTCAATAAGCATATCACAAAAATTATTACCAAATGGAGGCTTAATTATTTCATTATTTTGATAAAAATGACATGTTTAAAAAATAAGGAAAAATAAAATATATTAATTAATATATTGAATTTCAAATAAAATATATCTAAGTAACACATTAAAAAATATAATTAATAATAAATTATAACTTATTAAAAGGGAAATAGATGATGAAGTGGGCAAATTTTCAGAGAAAAATGTAAATAAAAGTTTTAAAAAAAATTATATAAAAAATTTAAATGAATGTCAAATTTTGAGTAGCGCGGTATACTAAATGTACATGTAACATTTTTTTATTTTGAATAGTTTTATTTTTTTTAAAGTTTCAAATTCAATAACATTTTGTATTGAAATTTCATTTAAATTATGTTTTTTATTTGATATGATTGACTCAAAATGTTTTTAAAATTATGATTTAAAAATTATATATTCCGTGCATCGCATGGGTAGACAACTAGTAACTTTATAAAGCATGCAGCTGTTTCTCTTCTTTGATAACTGTGTTCATGGTTAATGTAAGTGACTCATGGTATGCCCAATACCTATTCAATGTGTCCTATAAATATGACCCAATATACCTTGGATTCAACTTTGGAAATTTGAACCAGCTCCACGAAAATATGGTATATGCAAATTACTCATTTGTTTCCATAGTTTGTACGTTTCACAAATTCAGTTTTACTATACTTTTTTTTTTAATTCTTCTTTGTCTTTGTTCATGTGATCGAATACAAAGACCTTATAGCAGAAGTCGAGTCCACAGCATCTGGACTTGATTATGGCGTCGTTGTTCAACCTTGTGAATGAAGTTCGGCCTTCCAAGACGTTGTGAGCTTTGAAGTCGAGTGTGGTTCGAGTGTATGAGTTACTGGCATATGGAAACCATGGAGAATCCTTCAGTTTTCGGTGCCTCTTCCATGACCAAGCGGTGAGTCTGAAATACTTTCAATTACCTTCCACATCTCCCTATGACAACATAGCAAAATGTTTAAATTGGTTAGCGAAAATATTTGTCGAGATGAAATGTCATAAACTACTAAATCACATATAACAAATATGATGTTTTCTTAGTATCACTAAAATGAGCACAACTGTAAGAGATTCATAAACAATATTTATCAATCAGACGACAAAATATGATGATTATAAGAGCATTAATTAGGCTGTTATCATGACACGACTATTTTTTTAAGCATGAAATAGGCTGCTATGATTTAGAGTATTTTGATAATATTCAAATTTATTTACCTACGTGAAAAGGAAAGGGAAACGTAAATTTATTCTACTGATATATTCAAATTTTTTCATAAATAGCCTTACAGAGAACTACTTTCGTCACTTTGGGTAGAGCTGTGTGTACAAGTAATGTAACGTTTTCATGCTTTTCAATGATTTTGTAATTAAATATTTCATGTAAATGTTTACCCTTTTTCTCTGAATCAATTTAAAGGTTTTATCATGATAAAACTAGGAAAAAGCACAGTTGTTAACATCAAAGTACTATCAGACTGAAATTTAATATTTAACTGTATGAGCAATTAACTCAATTAACGTGGTGTTTCAAAAACATAAAATTATAAGAAAAATTACATACTATAATCTATGGGAAGTGAGACAGAAAAAAATATAATTAAAGAATTTTGAAAGAAATGCTTATCTCGAACACAGGGGTGTCTCCAAATTCATGAATCGAGGCAGCACGAACGAATAAATGTTGATATTTAGAAAAATCAAACATTGCATAGCGATTTCTGACGTCAATCATCCTTCTGATTGCTTGATCTGACCTGTGTAAGCATATATCTATTAATAAATTGCCTGATTTTGCAGAAAAATGATGAAAAAAAAAGGATCTGGAAGAATACCTTATGTTGATTCTTCAAGAACTCTTCGACTGCAACAGTTATATACCACTAGTCATTCAAAATATGTAGGAAATTGACGTTATTTAAGTTCAATCGATTCAACATTTTGTTGAAACTTTGGTCTGATTTCCTAATATATGCTAGGAAGAAATAGGGTTGAGTCTAGAACTTCTTTATTGTGGGCGGTAGTGGAGTGGGGAGTGTGAAGAGAAATGTCTAGGGTTTTTTTATGTGTTTTGTATTGGTTTTAATTGGGTTGGGCCTTCCAACGTGAACCCTTGGTGTTTAAATCAAAAATTTTCACAATCAATTTTATATCAACTCTAAGAAAATTAAAAATTGTAAAAATGGTTTATCTTAACCCAAATTTAATCCAACCAAAATTATAAGGAAGATGAACCATATCCTAATGGAGAGATTAAGACAAATACCAAAATATTGTGGAATAAAAAAAGCAAATACACAAGATAAACTCTTAATATATAAGTTGAAGAAAATTTCAAGATTAGTTACAAGTAAAGAAATGATGTTACTTCTCTACAAGCTCTCCAACGGAGTGTTCTTCATGTGCCAAAAACTAAACTAGGGTTTGAGACCTTTACAATATGTGTACAAAGTTCAAAACAAAAAGTTTGAGAAATTGCACAAAAAACATCACTTTTTGAATTGGGGGACTTTCGATCGACCGAACCGGTCGACCGAAATGGAACTTTCGGTCGTACACCGCTTAGCAGAACCCGACTGAGGCTACCTCTAAAATCCCTGCAGAGTTTCGATCGACCGGAGTGACTTTCGGTCGACCGAAATGTCCTGAGCTTCCAAAATTAGGCAATTGACCACAATCTTACTCTCTTCCATGTGGATTTGATTTCGGAGCTTGAAAATGAGTCCCGCCTCGACTCTTGGACCTCTTTGGCCTTAAATCTTGTCTAGGCCCCACTGGTATTCTTATCGAGGGTTGACTTGATTGACTCTCTTGATTCTCGTCATCCCCTCCCTCTTGAAAATGATTCGTCCTCAAATCTTCACCTGCATCAAAAGGGGATAAGTCAGAGGCATTAAAAGAAGCCGATACATTGTACTCACCAGGGAGGTCAAGCTTTTAGGCATTGTCATTAATTTCTCGAGGATTTGAAAGGGGTCATCACCACGTGGTTACAATTTTGATTTTCTTTGGTTCGGGAACCGCTCATTCCTCAAATATAACCATACCCAATCACCGACCTCGAATGACAATCGCTTTCTACCTTTGTTGGCACTTGAGGCATATTGTTCATTCTTCTTCTCGATTTGAAGTTTGACCTTCTCGTGGAGAGATTTTACTAACTCCGCCTTTCTCTTCCCATCTAAACTACCTCTTTCATCAATAGGCAACGGAATCAAATCCAAATGAGTTAAAGGGTTAAAACCATAAACAATCTCGAATGGAGAAAAAGAAGTAGTAGAATGAACACTTCGATTATATGCAAATTCAACAAAAGGTAAACACTCTTCCCAATTCTTCAAATTGCCCTTAAGGATAGTGCAAAGAAGTTGTGTTAAAGTTCTATTAACCACTTCTGTTTGACCATAAGTTTGAGGGTAACACATCGTGGAAAATAAAAGTTTAGTCCCCAATTTTCCCCACAAAACCATCCAAAAGTGGCTAAGAAATTTGACATCTCTATCCGACACAATGCTCCTATGAATCTCGTGGAGTCTCACTACTTCTTTAAAGAATAGGTCAGCTATGTGAGTGACATCATCGATTTTATGATAAGTAAGGAAGTGCGCCATTTTACTAAATCGGTCAACTATCACAAAGATAGAATCGCTCCCCTTCTTAGACCTAGGTAGACCTAAGATAAAATCTATAGAAATGTCAGTCCACGGTTCACTAGGAACGGGTAGGGGCGTATATAATCTATGTGGTTCTACCTTGGACTTGACCTTCCCACAAGTTATGCACCTAGAACAAATTCTCCCAACGTCCCTCCTCAGTTTAGGCCAAAAGAAATGTTCTTGGAAGATTTCCAAGGTCCTCCTCACCCCCAAAGTGACCCATCAATCCCCCTCCATGGGCCTCCCTTACCATCAACGAGCAATTTGGCACACAAAGTTTACCTTCACGAAATAAAAACCACTCATGCCTATAATATTTATCAAATGCAACTCTCTCACATGACATAAATATACTAGCAAAATCCGCATAATGCGCATACAAGTCCTTAATACTCTCAAAACCCAACAACTTAGCACTCAAGGTAGTAATAAGAGCATACCTTCGAGAAAGGGCGTCGGCTACCACATTCTCCTTACCTTGTTTGTATTTGATAACATAGGGAAAAGTTTTCACGTACTCCATCCATTTGGCATGCCTCTTACTGAACTTCACTTGCCTCTTCAAGTGCTTCAAGGACTCATGGTCGGTGTGGATGACGAACTCTCTAGGCCACAAGTAGTGGTGCCATATCTCTAATGCTCTCACCAACGCATAGAGCTCCTTGTCATAGGTGGGGTAGTTCAGGGCTGCTCCACTGAGCTTCTCACTAAAGTAGGCAATCGGCCTTTTTTCCTGCATCAAAACTGCTCCAATACCTGTGCCTAAAGCATCACATTCAATCTCAAAAGTTTTGTCAAAATTAGGCAAGGATAAAATCGGGGAGGTGCACAATTTGTTCTTTATTTCATTAAAGGCATTTTCTTGTGCCTCCCCCCATTTAAACCCAACATGTTTTTTGACAACCTCGGTAAGTGGTGAAGTTAGTGTGTTAAAATCCTTGATAAAACGACGATAAAAACTAGCTAACCTGTGAAAGCTTCTTACCTCGGTGACACTTGTGGGAGTGGGTCATTCCTTAATGGCTTTGATCTTCTCCTCATCGACCTCTATCCCCTTAGTATTAACTACAAATCCAAGAATGACAACACTCTCCATGCAAAAATTACACTTTTTGAGGTTAGCATACATTTTTTCTTCTTTTAAAACCAAAAGTACACTTTTCAAGTGCTCAATATGCTCATTCAAATTCTTGCTATAAATCAAAATATCATCGAAGTAAACTACCACAAATTTTCCAATGAATGCACGTAAAACATAGTTCATTAATCTCATAAAAGTGCTTTGTACATTAGTGAGACCGAAGGGCATAACAAACAACTCATATAAACCATATTTATTTAGTTGTAAAAGCGATTTTTCATTCATCTCCTTCCCTCATCCTAATTTGATGATTTCCACTCCTCAAATCAATTTTGTTAAAAATGCAAGAATCATGCAATTCATCTAGCATATCATCTAACATAGGAATGGGGTGTCTATACTTTACCGTTATGTTGTTAATGGCTCGGCAATCGACTCACATTTTAAAAGTTCCATCCTTCTTGGGCACTAGTAGCACAGGAACGGCACAAGGACTCATGCTCTCACGAACATATTCTTTGTTCATCAACTCCTCGACTTGTTTTTGGAGTCCCTTGGTCTCTTCCGGATTGCTTCGGTACGCCGGTCTATTTGGAATGACGGCTCTGGGAATGAAATCAATTTGGTGCTCGATGCCCCTAATGGGTGGAAGTCTACTAGGCATCTCCTCGGGAAGACATCTTCGAACTCCTGCAACAAATAAGTAGTTAAAGTGGGGAGGGAAGTGTGAGGTTCATTAAGTGTAAGGAGAGACTCCTTATACACCATCAAAAGAATGAAATTATTTTCCTTTAATGCTCTCTCCACATCACCTTTGCTAGCATAAAAATTCATTTTTTTTTTCAACATCTTTTGCCCTCTTTCTTTTTCCTTTCACCCCCTCATTTTTTTCACTACTTTTCTCCCCTATTTTTTTTCACTTTCTTTTTGTGCCCCACTCAACTCCATTTTTCTTCTTCTTCTTTCTTTTTCCTCCTCCTCCTCCTCCCTCTTGAGTTTCAATTGGTCTTTATAAACTTCTTCCGGACTCAAAGGTAGGAGTGTTACGGGCTTCCCATTCATTTGGAAGCTATACCTATTTTTCCTACCATCATGCAATACTCTCCTATCATATTGCCATGGCCTACCCAATAATATATGTGTAGCTTGCATGGAAACCATATCACAAAGTACTTGATCTTCATATATCCCAATGTTGAAAGTAAGTAGTACTTGCTTGCTTACCTTCAACTCACCATAATCACTCAATCATTGTAGCTTATAAGGACTAGGATGTGGCATTAAAGGTAATTCCAACCTCTCTACCATACTAGTGCTAGCTACATTGGTTCAACTTCCCCCATCAATGATGAGACTACAAGTTTTGTCCCTCACAAGACACCTAGTGTGAAAAATATTCTCCTTTTGCTTAGCCACCTCATCCACCTTGGTTTCGGTGTTGAGAGATCTAATGGTGACTAAAGACTTGGGTGTACTAACAACTCCCTTCACCTCTTCTTCCTCCCCATTTTTAATAAACATCACCCTATTGTTAGGGCACTCTCGAGAATAATTCACTCGTCCTCTACATTTGAAGCATTCAATATCCTGACTCCTTGAAGCGGTAGGAACAACCTTTGGTTTATCCTTGACGAACCCAACTTCCTTCCCCTTGGAGGTTTCAATATTGTCTTTAAGTGGTGTTTTATCAACATTTTCACTCCCCCACTTAGACTTCCAATTGGAACTAGGACCCCCCAAATTCTTGTCCCTTTCTTTTAAATTGCTCCTTTTTCTTCAATTGGGCCTCCACTTTAATAGTCATGTGTACCAACTCCTCCATCTCCACATAATGGTGTAACTCCACCACATTGGCTATCCCTATTCAATCCACTCATGTATGGAGCCATAGTGGCTTCTCTATCCTCCTCTATGTTAGCCCTCATCAAGGCCTTCTCCAACTCCTTGTAATAATCTTCAACCCCTTTAGTTCCTTGAGTAAGAGTTTGTAGTGTTTGATAGAGCCCCCTATATTAGTGACTTGGTACAAATCTTTTCCTGATAAGACTCTTCAATTCATCCCAAGTATCCACACTACCTTCTAGATTCCTTCTCCTAGTGAGTAATAAATTATCCCACCAAGCTAAGGCATAGTCGGTAAACTTCACTACCGCTAACTTAATCTTTTTATCCTCGGAGTACCTATGACATTCAAAAACCAATTCCATTTTCCTTTCCCATTCTAAGTAGGTTTCTGGATCACTCTTCCCATGGAAAGAAGGAATTTTCATCTTTATACTTCCAAGATTACCATCCACTCCATCCCTACCCCTAGGGTTCCTCCCATGACCTCGACCAAATCCCCTCACATTCCTACCTTCTCTATTCCTACCCATGTTCCAATTTTGGTCACTACCCCCCTTCACTCTCCAATTCATCATCCTCAACATCATCATCCTTATACTCATCTCTAGGCCTTCTCCCATCACCCCTCCTAAAATTATCATCCCTTGGGGGTGGAACTTCCCTCCTAGTCTCCAATCTTGCTAATCTCCCCTCCAATCTTCCCCCCATATCCGCCATGGTAACCGTGAGAGCTTGTATCATCCCACAACTCTTGAGTTTGTGCATTAGAATCTTGTCCACTTGAAGTATGTGTATTAGCCATTGGAGTGTATGTGTGCGAGTGTCCTCACAAAATATTTTTGCTCGTGTTTCACTCAATTAGGCTTTTTCCCTCTAATGAGCTCATCACTCTTGCTTTTTACCACTCCTCACTTTCTTACCCAAACTCTCCAAGGAACGTAATTCAACTAAATTGAGAATTCAATTCTTGGGTAGCACAAATTCCATAAACAACAAAGGAAGCAAAGGAAGGATTGACACAATAGCAAGTAGAATTTAGTTGCTTGCTATTATACAAGAAGGTAAGGAATTGAACTTGATCAACAAGATTTTAAAGGGTATAGTCACAATAAGCTTGATGTAAGATACAAGGAATTCAGCTAGGAATGTGTTTGATAAATGAAAGGTAGGATTCAATATGAAAACACTCTTTGAAACATTTTGTCAAACACTTAGGATGCAAACTCGAATAGTTTAGGATTTTCAAATATTTGTTCAAATCCCAACAACTTTTCAAATTGATAATAACAACAATGCCCAATATGTAGGAATCATGAAATATTCATGGGCATACACAATTTCCAATTTTTTTCTCAATTTTCCTTTTTTTTTTTTTTTGAATAATAAGAACAACAACAAGAAATGTAAAGATAGAACTACCAATTTTTAGAGCCAAGCTCTGATACCAAATGATGCGAACCCCCTTGGTGTTTAAACCAAAAATTCCCATAATCAATTTTGTATCAACCCAAGAAAGCTAAAAATGGTAAAAATGGTTTATCTTGACCCAAGTTTAACATAACCAAAATTCTAAGGAAGATGAACCCTAACCCAATGGAGAGATTAAGACAAATACCAAGATATTGTGGAATAAACAACAAATACACAAGATAAACTTTCAATATATAAGTTGAAGAAAATTTCAAGACTAGTTACAAGTAAAGAAATGATGTTACCTCTCTACAGGCTCTCCAATGGAGTGTTCTTCATGTGCCAAAAATTAAACTAGGGTTTGAGACCTTTACAATATGTATACAAATTTCAAAACAAAAAGTTTGAGAAATTGCACAAAAAATCCCGCTTTTTGAATTTGGGGACTTTCGGTCGACCAACTGGTCGACCAAAATGGAAATTTCGGTCGTACATCGCTCAGCCGAACCCGACTGAGGCTACCTCTAAAATCCCTGCAGAGTTTCGATCGACCGGAGTGACTTTCAGTCGACTGAAATGTCTTTCAAAATTAGGCAATTGACCTCAATCTTGCTCTCTTCCATGTAGACTTGATTTTGGAGCTTGAAAATGAGTCCCGCAATCGACTCTTGGACCTCTTTGGCCTTGGATCTTGTCATAGGTTCCACCGGTATTCTTATCGAGGGTTGACTTGTTTGACTTTGACTTGATTGACTCCCTTGATTCTCATCACCTTCACTTTTATAAAAGTTGGCCCAACTTCTGATTTTTTTTTTCAATAGACTAATGACATGTCATTTTTAACTATGAACGGAACTTCTCAATGTTCAAGTAGAAAACCAGCTTGCATACCATATTTGCAGAAGGTTCATTCAAGCCAAAACATATTCGTTATCGATGGCACCCTAAGTGATATCACAAATGAACTTTTTCTTGGATCAAGACTTTTAATTAATTATGATCTTCAAAATGAGTCTAACGTCGACATATTAATCATCTCTCTATCATTAATTAAATATTTGACCCAAAAATCAATTTGTCGTAAAACATAAAACACATTAGTCTTTAAACTTTTCAAAATTATAAGAAGACATCAATGATAAAATCGTTAAATAATTCTATTCTTCAAAAAATTTCAGGGTGTTATTACAAATTCCTCAATTTGGTGGAAATCAGGCGCGTGCTAGCTGAAGATGGAAATCATTTTCCAAGCAACATTTTGACAATCAAACACTAAATGTTGGAAAATTTGGGTGGAATTTTGGTTTTCCAGGGAAAATTTGGTTGTATCAAACCTAGCCTAAGTAAATTACCACTCTCATTTAAACTTTCTAGATGACCCATGTAGCGAGATTTATGACAGTGACTCCCAAGTCAGATGACAGTAGGGTACCAAGTTTTGAAATACTCCTACAAGCTTAATCACTCAAGGCTATAAAGAGAGGTAAAAGATGCATGCAAGTTTCTATTTTATGCAATAATTAAATAATAGGGATGAGATTATCAATATTCGATTATTACTCAGCTTCCACATGTCAGTTAAGATCACTCAACACATAATTTTTCACATATTAAATAACATATTCTGAAATAATTACTACCACCAGTTCTACTGTCACGCAAGACCAAAATTTTCATTTATTTTCAAATTTCGACATCCACACGTGATGTATGATAATTTATGAAAATACTTTTATCTTTCTTTTCATAAGTCAATAACGTAAATGACATCATTGGACAGAGATTTCAGAATCACTTTACTTTAAAATAAAACTTATTCATTTAAAAAATAACGATAAAATATTTAATATAATGCTGCATTATCTGTCTCTCGCAGGTCGTCACCTAACGCTGCATTATCTGTCTCTTACCGTCTAAAGATCCACGTCAATTCCTTTTTCATTTATATTATTACCTGAAATACCTCAAACGCTATATTCACGCCATGTCATATTTTCACGTCAAGTTATATTCAAGTAGCGTCAAGTTCTAGTCAAATCATTTCAAATTATATGTATTTCAAGTTATAACCAGTCAAGTCAATTTCATATATTTACATCAAGTCAAATTTACATATTCTAGTCAAGTCATAATTCATATATTCAAGATCAATGTAAATACATGTCTTATATATTTTTAAACCAATTAATTCATATACTCAAGTCATATAATCAAGAAAAGTCAAGGTAATACATATATTCAACATAAATGTATGTCTTCTTTTCATATTAATACCAGTCAAATCTTATAATCAACTCAAATCTAATTCATGTAATCAAGTCTAGTTAACTTATAATTTTAAGTCTGGTGCCAATACACGTATATCCAAATGCATTTAAGTCATATAATCAAGACAAGACAAAGAAAAACATATATTCAAGTTGAGTCAAGTTAATGTATTCAAGTTAATAGACATTTGCATATTAATCAAATCGAGTTAAGTTCGTATAATCATAACTGGTTCAAATACATGTCTTTTCAAGAGAGCATGAATTTTAATGGGGGCCCATATTACAAATCAACTACTATCTCGAGCGCGCACAAGCAAGGAATGTAATCATGAGTTCAAGCATGGAGTTTATTTCACGAGTTCTTTTACAAGCATGATTTATGTACCACGAGTTTCAAATAGAGAGTCAAGATCCCTGAAAATTCATTAACAAGTGTAACCACATCGTGATATAATTACTAGACTAAGTGACATGTATATCATGACAAGCGCCATAGGCATTTTAACAAGCGGGATAGAATATGACTGTAATATCATGTAAAAGGTTCTTTTCTATGCAATGCATAGGGAAAAATATGAATATCCCTTTTAATGTAATGCATAATGAATACATATCACAAAGTAGCATTTAATATAACGTACAAGTCAAGTCAGACAAGTTCATATAGACGAATTAATCTTACATATTCAAGATCAAGATAATATTCAAATGGGGACAAATTCATACACTCGTGTACTATGTCTTTAAACAAGTCTAGGATCACATAAATAAGAATAAGGATTCATTTAAATATCAAGATAGTACTAATGAGTGCATTATATATCGATACATACCCTAATGTATCGATACAAAAAACGAGGACATAAATTGTTTGATATATTCAATGTATCGATACATGATATTAATCTTACTATTCGTGTCAAGAATTGTTTATCATTTTTTGAAAAGAAGTTTAAGATCATATTAATAAGAACCATGATATTCATATAATACTATAAAAAATGACAAACCTTGTTAATTATCTTTTTTATGTTAAACATATAGATGTCAACATAATGTTAATAATGATATTCACATATTAAATGGGGAATGCTTATAACAAAATGACATAAATACTTATAAAAAGATCACAATAACGTCACGATGATAATAATATTGGACTCATAACGACATCACGAATCAAGTAAATAACATATTCTACTCACCTAGATCGAGAAATGTTCGAAAGAAGTTCTTTACTTTGCAGAAGTATTGATACATGATGTCCATGTATTGATACATGTTTTCTGTCCTAAGGTATTGATACATGTGTCGATTGGTTTTAATGTATCGATACATGCAGTCATTTCAGCACTACCGAGTTTGTTTTCTCGGATTTTCTCCAGGGTTTTAACTATATTGGATCTCGCAGGACTTCATTTAGTATATAAAGAACATGTTATTACATTAACATATCTTTAAGCCTAACATAAAACAAAATCTCAACTCTAGGATTTTAGGAGAAGAACTCCATTTCTTCACTAACGGTTTGGCTGATTTCTGTGTGAAGAAATCAACCCAAATGAAGAGTGTTTATACTAAAAATTGGTTGCACTAAATTGGAGGAAGTCTTGCAGATAGAGGAAAGATACTTTATTAAATAATGAGGAAGCCAAATGAAGTAGGATGTGGAAATATTCCATTTAAGGAAAGCTAGAGGTGTAGTTCTCTAATTAACATGACTAATGAATCCTATAAAGAGGTGGTGGAGGTCTAAGGGTATCAAGAAAGAGCTGGAGCATTGTGGTTGGTTGAATAGGAAGGCTACAAGGTCGGTTGTCCTTTTAACAAAATGCAGAATTTCAGTTTCGAATGGGGATGTTTGGACACAAACTTGAGGGACCAAACAAGGCCGAAATCTTACATTCTTAGTACCATTTCGAAGTATTCATGGAGTACTTTCATTCACAATTTACGATGCAAGAAAGGGATAACCGATGAGGAAGTTATGACCTTCCAAATTAAGCCACTCAAAATAGTTTTCGGGTTAACTGTTTTTTCCATTCTAATTTTAAAAATTCAGTGATGGCTATCCGTTGGTCGGAATGACAAACCGTTTTAATATTCTCAAAGTTGACACCGAGAACTTTCCCTTACATTAATGACATATAATCAAATGAGGTCGGGAGTACTAGAAAAAGTCTCGAGAAAAGGGACACTTAAATACGTTTTTTGACATAACTTTTCTTTATTTAATATTTTTGTTTCTTTCATTAAAACTCTTTTCTTTTTTTACATTTCAAAATAATTACATAAATTATAAAATACTTTTATTATGTCGTAAGGGACAATAAAGGACGTTAAATTTCTCGAGGCATTACATCTACTCTCCAAACCTATCTATCTAGTTGGTAAAGTGATAAATTAGTAATTTTTCAGTTGTTCTTTAACCTCAATTCCATACTAGCAACCTATTCTTTTTATACACGTGCCACCCATTTTTACAATAATTAGTTTGACTATGGGCTCAAATAAAAATCAAGCATGAGCGAATCACTATATGCATAGCATTATTTTCTACAATTTATTAGTCGCACAATTTCAAATAAGTTACATCAATAGCTGGAAAGATTTCTAACCAAATATACAAACATGAAAACCATATGACAAAATGTTTTTTTGATTTTTGATTTGTTTTGAAGTTTTTGATTTTTTTTCTCCACGTGTTAACAATAAAAGAAGAATTTTATAAGTTGCTCGAATCTTTGCACATGCCCTTACTTAAGAATCACATTGTCTTCAATTGTCAAAATTTTACACAAGATATTTAACACATAAAAAGGAATAGTGCACTCTCCTATGGTATGACTTGAATTTGAGCACGATCAAATTCATTATCAAATGGTAGAAGTCTTGACAACCTCCATTTTTCGTTATTGCTAGACTTGAGCTTTCTCTTTAAAAATTCAAAATCAATAGTAGTGATAAAAAAATAAGGTTTATATATTATCAATGAATTAACACCATAAAGGCTTTTAGCCTCCTAACTTTTAAAAAAAACTATCCAATAGAGTGTGCATCCCCTTCAAAAATCCTATAACTAGAAAAAGATTTTAAAAAATCTAAATTGCTTTAAAAACTGAAATTTAGGTATAACCTTAAGATTGTCCATTACATTATTATAAGTTTGGGACTATTTTATGGGATGACGATGGAAAATATATTCCTAAAAATTCTATTAAAAATTAGGAAGCGTAAGTTCTAATGTAAGCCCTAATGCATACTATATGCAATATAAATTGAAAAACAGTTTGTGAGTTGAGAAGTCGGATTACAACCCTTCAGTTCTTGGTTTATAATCTCAAGCTTGACTTTGGACAATGATTTTTTATGGCACTTGGAATAATGCTTTGGAGGCATTCTTAGCTCTCGTAATTTTTCTTTGCACCACACTTCACATGTCCTCTTAGTTTGACCCCTTGAATATGGTATGACTTGCCTAAATTACCTGTATCATACTAAACTAGGAATGCGCCAATCTCCTCATGGGTTATAATCACAAATCAATGAAATTTGAGATTTGCATACTAATTCCATCCTTTTTGAATACCACTAATTCTTTTTGCTCCGTCATGATTAATTCCTCGAATTCAACGTGTTCTTCTTCTTTAGTTGTTGATTTCTCGGATTGAACGATAAAAAGATAAAAAATGGATAAAACCCGCGTGTCTAGCAATTTGGGCCGATCGAGGGCGACCCGGTTCGGCCCTTAAAATTTTTTTGCATTTGATCCATGTCAGCATGGCTTGCCTCGTTGGACATGATATAAACCAATCCTTTTATTTTATAGCACTCCAGTCCTCCACCTTCCCCGGTCGATCAAAAATTTAGTCCCTACATTTTTGGATTTTTTTCAAATAAGTCCTTCAAAAATTGTAATTGAGGTCCTTGAACTTCTGAAAATTTGCATTTTGGTCCCTCTTTTAATTGCATGGCTGGTTCTGAACCTTCAAAAAGTGCTTGGTCCCTAAACTTCATGACATTGCATTTTTTTGCTCTTTTCTCTCCAAAAACTTCAATTAAGAACTCATTTTATGTTTTCTTGTGCTTTTTCCCATAAACTTGAACAGTAAACCTATATAAACACAAAATATACACAAATAAGTAGGTATTTGTCCAAATTACTCGAAATTTAGTACAAAAAATATATGAAATATGCATGTAAAATACAATAAACACCGCTCAACGAAAATCTGCATGAGTCTATATGGTAGACACTTATACAACATTATTAGAAAATGTAGACTCCTTGGTGAAAAATGTGGAAGGTATCTCTCTATCCACAAATACAGTGAACACATTCGTGATTGAGCTGTGAGGATTGTGATGCAAATTACAACACTTCAGATTGTCCCATTTAATCTCAATCATGTTTCTAGACTAAACTAATTTATATTAGGATTGTGATGAAACTTTAATTCTATATTAATTATTTTGGTTTTTGTTTGATTGAAAGACAACTTATTTGTTTGAGTAATTAATACCATATTTCTTGCATCTACGATTATGTTTACAATAATTGTACGATTCTACAATTATTTTTACAATAATTGTATGATTTGTTGTAACATGTTTTTAAACTCAAAAGACTGTAAATTCATCAGACTAAGTGTTCATAAATTCATTAATGCTTTCTTGTATGTTCGCATTCATCATAAAAATATAGGCATGTCACATATAGGAATATGTTTTAATTCCATTCGAAAGAAGGTCTTAAACAATTTAGGAACATTAATTTTCACTACCGATAAATTGTTGCTAAGCATGAAACCAACATTTATAAGATGGAATAAAATTGGATTTTAGATCCTAGTATTACAATTACATATATAAAACAAAACATTCGTTCAATTTGATTACATTAGTTGAATTTTCTTTCATAATTAAATTTTGTTATTTAGTTTGATTTTGATTCAAAATTCTCAGCTTGAATATTACGAGTTTCAATTAAGGTTAGTAATTTAGAAAATAAATTACTTTAATCCTTGTGGGTACGATACTTGGAGTCGTAATCCATTTTACTACTTGTTCGATCCATACACTTGTGGTTGGAATTAGTCGCATTGTGGCTTCAAAATAAAAGAATTGTGTTTGGTGAAGATTCAAAAATAAAATTTTAATCTAAAAAAAAAATTAAAAATTAGTTAAATGTTCAAAACTTTTCATTTACATATTTCATAATATTTTATTAAAATCTACTAAAAATTTAATTTTTTCTCCACCAAACAAAGGCATGATATAATTTTTTGAATACTACCCAAAATTAGACTCTGCATGGTAAAATTTGTTTATAAATTTTGTTTATAAATAGCCAAATGACGACATCTCATTAGACAATTCTTTGAAAAGTTAAACAATTTTGGTTGGTCAAAGATTCTCCCCCCACCTTTTTTACTTTTCAAAAAAAAATGGACAAATAAAATGATGTCACATCGCTATTTATAAATAATATTTATAAACAACTGTTTATAAATGAATTATCAAACCGAGGCATAAAAACATTCGAGAGAGAAAATGAGGAGAAGACAAATATTTGCATTTCTGGATTTTCATCAAGACTAGAGATTCGTGACAAAATTTTCATTGTTGGATAACATTTTCCGACAGTTTTAAAATTAATTATTCCATATTTATTTATTTATTTATCAAAATAACTAGTGTACGTATGTTAAAGTAGTTTATAAATAAATTTATAAACAATATATTTTTTCAAAACCACTTTTTCATCACACATATTTTAGAAACCATTTTTCAACCACATATTTTAACTAAAAAACTCAAATTCCATATTTATAAACATAATTCAACCGAAAAAGGGTTGAACTCTCATTTAGGTTTGTCATCATGCACAGTGGGTAAAATAGCATACAGTAGATCCGACATAGCTAAGCCTTTGTTTGGTAACACCGTTTGGTTAATAAACTGATTTATTTATGATTTTAAGGTAAAAAGTCGTGGTTGAAAATTGGAGAGAGAATGTGTGTGGTTAAAAAAAGTTTGAAAATTGTGTGATTTATAAACTGGTTTATAAATCGTTTATTTTGATTACCAAACGGAGGCTAAGAATGAAGCACTGTACTTGAATCATGGCCACCTCATTCCCATTTTTTGGAATAAAAAAACGGGGACCACAATTCACCTCCCTAAATAAGGACTTTGAACTAATCGTATTGAATCTCATTTTGTAATCGCAACCTCTACCTCATATTCACGATCATTCAAAGTCTTTCTCTTAATGAAATGAGGAAAATGAGGAGAAGACATATATTTGCATTTCTGGCTTTCATCAAGACTGGAGATTCGAGACAAAATTTTCATTCCTGGATAACATTTTCCAATACTTTTTGAAGTAATTATTCTAATTTTTTTTATCAAAATAACTTAGTGTCTGTTTGGTAAAGTTGTTTATAAATAAATTTATAAACAATATATTTGTTCAAATACAATTTTTTATTACACGAATTTTTAGAAACAATTTTCAACCACATATTTTACCTCAAAAAACTCAAATTCCTTTTTTATAAGCAAAATTTAGTCGAAAAGGGCTAAATTCTTATTTATTTTCTCATTTAGGTATGTCATCATGCACAATGGTAAAAATAACATACAGCAGACCAGACAGATCTGAGAATGAAGCACTGGACCTGAGTTATGGTCACCTTATTCCCATTTTTGGGAATAAAACAACAAGGACCACAATTCGCATCCCTAAATGATGACTTTGAACTACTCGTATTGAATCTCATCTGTAATCGCAACCTCTATCTCATAATTAGAGTCTTTCTCTTAATGCAATGAGGAAAATGAGGAGAAAACAAATATTTGCTTTACTGGCTTTTCATCAAGACGGGAGATTTGTGACAAATTTTTTATTTCTGGATAAAATTTTCCATCCTCTTTGAATACCACTAATTCTTTTTGCTCCGTCATGATTAATTCCTCGACTTCAACGTGTTCTTTTTCTTTAGTTATTGATTTCTCGGATTGAACGATAAAAAGATCCTCCAACGGCATGATATCTTGATGAAAATTTAATTCTAGATTATTTATTTTGGTTTTTGTTTGATTAAAAGACAACTTATTGGTTTGAGTAATTAATACCATTATTTCTTAAATATACAATTATGTGCGTAATAATTATGATTTGTTGTGAAGTGTTTTTAGATTCAAAAGATTGAAAATTTGTTAGACATGTTTGAATTATCATAAAGTCCGATAGGGGATAGAAAAATGCCGTTATGCTTTATGTGATCTCTGAGTGTTCATAAATCCATTAATGTTTTCTTGTATATTTGCATTCGTTATAGAAATATGGAGGGGTCAAATGTAGGAATATGTTTTAATTCCACTCGAAAGAGTGTCTTAAACAATTTAGGAACATTGATGTTCACTGCCGATAAATTAATGTTAAGCATATAAATCAAGATTTATAAGATGGAATAAAGGCGGATTGTAGATCCTAGTAGTATAATTACATATATAAAACAAAACATTCGTTCAATTTGATTGCTTTGGTTGATTTTTCTTTCATAGTTAAATTATGTTATTTATTTTAATTTTGGTTCCAAATTCTAAACTTGAATGTTACGCGTTTTGGTTAAGGTTAGTAATTTAGAAAGTAAATTATCTCAATCATTGTGAGTTCGATAGTTGGACTCATAATCCATTTTACTACTTGTTTGATCTGTACGCTTGCGATTGGAAATAGTCCCAAGAAGTTTTTGGTGCCTTTGTCAGTTTATTTTATCTTTTAAGTTATCTAGCTCTAACTCGAAATTTATTTGTTTTTAATTAATCTTTTTAGAGATGTGTTAACACTTCAAATATCAGGGGATATCAAATGACGCCATTTGAATTCGGTTGTTCCCATAGGCCCTACGAGACAAAGAGTTGGAGTGGTTGGATTCTCAACCAACTACAAGCATAACCACTTGGAATGACTCGACACAAAAGATCTATACAAAATTCTTCCCACTAGTCAAGATTGCAAATCTTAAACATAACATATTCATATTCCAACAATATGACTAGGAATCATTTGATAAGGCATGGAATAGATTCAAGAATATGCTCAGAAAGTATCCTCATCATGGAATCAGCAAGAGTCCTCAGGTGCAATACTTCTATGCATGTCTCCTCCCTCAATGCAAAAGTATGGTATATTCTTCATCTAATGGTTCATTTTCTACCAAACATACAACTTTGGAACTATTTGAGATGATGGCCAATACAAACGCCATGTAGGTATTTGATCGAGCTACTTGTTCGCTATAAATACACCGCAAGTGCACTTGTCACGTACAAGTGATAGTGGATTAATGAGTCCAGATTATCGATCCCACGAGGATTATTTATCTTAATTAAACTTTAGTGTGAACAATCTCAACAATAAACACACAATAGAATTTGATTTTGGAATTGTTATAGTACTTAAAATTAAATCCTCAAAATAGCAATTAAATAAATGGAACTTGATTGATGATTTGATGATAAAAGAGAGTTGTGATTCTTGATTTAACTTGACCTTCACCTAATTAATTTCTCAACATGCAAATTGAAATGTTAATTACTAATCATGTTAGATCTGATTTCCCAAGTTTAGTTAATTACCTCTCTCGAGTGAATTAACCTTAACTAATGGAATTAACCTACTATATCTCTATGTCGATAAAAAACACACCAATTGCATTATACATTTATGAAAATAACTCAATGGATCATCTAGAGTTTAATGTATATATCTATTCTTAATAAGAACCTAGAGCATGTATTGTATTGTATCGATCTAGAATATACAATAATTTCTCAATAATTGCACATTTCACAAAATCCAAGCATTAATTTGGCTAAAATAAATGCAAAACAATAAATACAACAATAAATACACAAGTTAATAAATTACTTAGATTCCAATGCAAGCATTAAATTCAATTAAACTAGGTCAAATTTTCTTAATCATCCCAAAACAATATAAATTAACCCATAATAAAATAACAATAAAACTCAAAGATTAAATGCATCATTTCACTAATGGATTAAAATAAGCAAGAAAATATGAAGATTAAAACATAAAAAGTTCCCTTAAACAATAATTTTAACTTCAAAACTTCAATGTTCCCATCAAGTTGTAGGTATTTCCCTCTTCATTCAACATTCAACACCAAAATATAAAATTTGCAAGAAAATCTAAACTACAAAGTGCAAGAAAATGAGGAGAAAATTGAGAGAAAAGTGAAAGAGGCAAGAACAAAGAACAAACCCAAGCCAAATTGAAGGTTGGGTATTTATATTTCCCCAAAACTTGATCCAAAAACCCTCAAAAACGGATAAAACCCACATGTCTAGCAATTTGGGCCGAACTGGGTGGCACCGGGTCGACCCAATCGACCCTTAATTTTTATTTTTATTTTTTTGAATTTGATCCATGGATCTGCATGGCTTACCCTGTTGGATATGATTAAAGCAATCCTTTTATTTTATTGCACTCCAGTCCTCCATCTTCCAAGGTCGATCAATTTAGTCCCTATATTTTTTGGATTTCTTTCAAATAAGTCCTTTCCAAATTGCAATTGAGGTCCTTGAATTTCTGAAAATTTGCATTTTGGTCCCTCTTTTAATTGCATGACTGGTTCTGAACTTCCAAAAAGTGACAGCTTGGTCCCTAAACATCATGACTTTGCATTTGTTTGCTCTATTCTCTCCAAAATCTTCAATTAAGCACTCATTTTGTATTTTCTTGTGCTGTTTCCCATGAACTTGAACATTAAACCTTTATAAACACAAAATATTCAAAAATAAGTAAGTATTTGTCCAAATTACTCCAAAATTACTATAAAAATGTATAAAATATGCATGTAAAATGCACTCAACAAATACCCCAAAACTTAAACTTTTGCTCGTCCCGAGCAAGATTATCTACATGCATCAACAAGTAAAATGACAAAATGATCAACAATGCTAGATAACTTACGATCTTCCATGAGTGTAAAATTGCACAATTAATTCACAACTATTTTTCCAAATAATGCTACTAAAAAGGAGTTTGGCTTATTCGATATTCGATCGTTGTGTGTGTCTGCATAGTTACTTTCAATCATCAATTAGTGTAGCGATCGAGAAATTTTCAAATTTAAAAGTTAGTTTTATCGAACTTGTCACTACGACTCTCCAATCTTAACGGTCATTATTTTCAAAGTTTGCACTCTCGTTTAGCCATATTAGTTCGAAATTCCTAATTTTAAGTCCAATCCACGATTTCAAAATTTATCAAAAAACATTATCGCATTTTTAAACCCAAATCTTTATTTTAATCCAATATTCAAATTTCTGATTTTTTATTTATTTATTTTATTTATTATTATTATTATTATTATTATTATTATTATTATTATTATTATTATTATTATTATTATTATTATTATTATTCCTCAATCAATACAAAATTTAACTCCCAGCCAATTCAATTTCATAACACAAAACTCCCCACCATTCATTTCCTTATGTTACATATTCTTCAACTTCTCATTTATTCCCTGCAATCAAACCTATATGTTACAATTCTCTTCAAATTCCATACCCAACCTATATAATAATCTTCCTTCTTTCTCCATTTTTCTTCACTCGAGAGCACCTGCAAATTTGGGCAAGCATTCCCCTACGCACATCCAACCAAGAACATTGTCGAGTCACCACAGGCAGCTAGCATTCAGTCCCATAGACATATAAACATCTCCAAATTCACCAAAAGAAACTACCAGTGAATTCATCATTTCCAATTTAAGAGTTAAGGGGACGAGAAACACAACGCACACAAATATTTTCAGAGCCAATCGACTCAATTTCACAACCACAACCGAGCTCACTGTCATTTTCACCGAAATTCATCCCACCAAACCAAGTTCGAATATCGCAGTGGCCAACCCGAGCCCCGAACCTCCATGTATTCAACTGCAAGAAGCTACACACTACCCATCAACAAACCGAGACACCACCGCACGCCACTTGCGACCACCATTGCCCGAAAATCGCAACCCCAAATCCATCTCCAAGCACCATGGTTTTTTAGACTAGGATTTGCCCAAACCCTCTCCATGACGGCGGTGCTACCTCCGGTCGAATGCTGGTAGCCTTGATCGGAGATGGGCAGATCGCCATCTCTCCCTCGCTTCTCCTCTATGCCGATTGTGTGAGGGGGAGAGAGAGGATTTGATTTTATCTTATGTTTTAATTGTAAGTTTTAAAATGGTCTCTTAAGCCCCCACCTTTGTAAAGCCTTTTATTTCGGTCCCAAGTTTTAAAAATTATTGAGATCTGCCCCTCTATTTTTAAAAGCCTTATTCCAGTTTTTTGATTTTAAAATGTTTCAATTCAGTCCTTTTATTTCTAAAAGTCAGTTATTTTAGTCTCAAGTTTCAAAATAGTTTATTTTGACCCAAGATTTTTGCTGAAATTCCAATTTGGCCAAAAACTTTCTGAGTTTGTCAAAATAGTCCCTAATTCCAGCAAATTTACATTTACACAATTCACTTTTCAAGATTTAGTTAGTCAAAACATTTGATTCTAAATTATTTATTTTATAGGGCTAGACGAGACCTGAGAACACTAGAACGTTTTAATCCCGTTTGCTCCAAACTCGAGAAATAAGGTAGACTCTTATTTACAAATTTACATTTTCAAAAGTGCGCATCAATGATTATTTGAATTATAAGTTTAGCATGTATGATTGTGTTCATGAGAATTTCTTACTTTTCAAGCATGAGACTATGTTACAAGAATTTACTTGCTTAAATGTGCGAGACTTGAACTTGTATTTATTTACTTGTTTATGAGACTACTGGTGATCGTTAAACACCTGAGACTTGAATATTATGATTATGTATTTTAATTTATAATATTAAATTATTATTGTGAGCGAGTATACTGAGTATTTTTATGAAATACTCACATTTTCCAAAATAAATTTTGCAGATGATGAAGTTGGTGACGAGGCGTACAATGTGGCTATTATTGAGACTTTCGAAAAATTTTATTTGAAATTGAAACTTATTTATTTCAAGTTTATTTCGTCAAGTTATTTCAACGCTCAAATTGTTGACATTTGAGTCAAATTTTATAAAATCACGTGAATTGATATTTCAGTTATTTTTTGCTCAATTATCTTTTTGAAACATAGTTTGAGATGATGAAGTGACATTTCGGGTATTTAGAACTCTGGGTGTTAGAATTAGACTGAGAATATTGATGAGTAAAGAGGTTTCTAGTTTCAACTAACCCACCATTAGTGGTCAATTCTTATCTTTCCCACTCGTGACATTCATCCCCCAATAGATATTTATTTTCTTTCCCAAGATGCAATTCTAGAGGGTACTCTCAAGTCACTCATTTTTTTTTTCCATCACTCTAGTTGGTTGTGTTTTACTGATAATTTTGACAATCTAGAAATGCTTCTCCACTAAACGAGTGCTTCGACATTCAAGCTTGTACTAAGCAATTCAAACCACTATTAATCTAAACCCTTATGCAAGTACAAATGCATAATTTTTGAAAACTAACGTGATGATTACTCGTGACTTCTCCACTCCCTTAAGCTTTCTAATTGACCAATGTAGCGAGCATTAGGTCGATAAGTCCCCACTTTTTTTTACGATCAAAGGGTACTAGATTTTGAAATACCCCTACGGACTTAATAACTCGAGTCGAAAAGGTTACGAAGTGAGGTAGACTTATTAAGCAAATGCAATTATGATTTTTTTATTGTACCCTACTTATTAAGCTTTCTAGTTGACTCATGTAGCGAGCTTTAGGCACGTGACTCTCAAGTTTCAAACTTAAGGTACCAAGTTTTAAGATACTTCTACGGGCTTAATCACCCGAGTAAAAAATGCTCTGAGATAAGGTAATGCAAGAATTAAAATGAGCTTAGATCTCTAACTTATGGTCATTACCTAGCTTATACTTGGCAAAAGACACTCCACACAAAAAAATTATTTTCAACATGCATGGAATCACCATACGTCTAGACCATCTCCTTCACCGAGTCGACCACCCCCAAACTTGTCTCACAATAGGATCAAGAAATTTAGAGCATTAGGAAAAATTGGATAGGTTGATAAAAATTAAAATACAAGCTCACAACCTAGTTTTTCTACTCCATTAACCTTTTCACCCTCTAACAAACTTCACTATTGTGCTCAATATAAATAGGATCTTGCATGGATAAACATTTTATAGAAAATAGCACGAGTAGCATATTTGGTCATAACTCATGAATTAATAACAATTTCAAACATCAAAATCTCTTAAGCTGACCAGGCTATCTAGCATGTTAATATTCAAAATAAATAAGCAATTTCAAACATCAAAACATCAAGACTCGCAAGGCAATCTAAAATGTATCTAACAAAATGGAACCATCACCCCCAAACTTGAATTAAACATTGTCCTCAATGTAGACAAGAGCATAATAAAAAGAAAGGAATGTGTAATGGAACTTCCTCGGATTGATACGTGAATGACGTTCAATCTTGACCTAAGCTTTTGATCCTCTTGGTAAGCAAATCTCCTCCAAACTTATTGAGGAAAAGGCCACTTGGGATTTCAAAAAAAAAAAAAAAAAAACCTACAAAAGTTGATGATTAACCAAATTAGAAACAACAAAATAGAAACAAGTAAATATGAACAAATAAGCAAAAATAATAGAAATTTGGGTT
The DNA here is from genome assembly GCA_963555705.1 of Ligustrum vulgare. Lineage (NCBI taxonomy): Eukaryota > Viridiplantae > Streptophyta > Magnoliopsida > Lamiales > Oleaceae > Ligustrum > Ligustrum vulgare. Next base: position 57,699,126 of record OY743168.1, on the reverse strand, counting down.
GCCTCCCAAAAAATGGTTGGTTAAAGTCGTAAGCTCGACTTTTTGGTACAATCATTCTGGATTTACAAGAGGAATGGACGACTTCTACTTTTAAAATCACCACCCAACTATGGTTTCAAGAGTTGCCCATTGACTTTGAAGTTCCTTTTGCCCTCATGATAAAGTTCGACCGCTCCATGTAGGAAGATTTGAGCAATAGTGAAAAGTCCCTACCATCTAGAGCAGAGTTTACTGGGAAACAATCGAAATCTAGAATTGTAGAGAAGAACTTGTTGTCCAACATGGAATTCTTGCTTCACAATGTTATTGTCATGCCACTTCTTTATCTTCTCTTTGTACATCTGGGCATTCTCATATGATTCAAGGCAAACTCATCAAGTTCATTGAGTTGGCGTAATCTTTTCTCACCATCCAACTTCATATCAAAATCATGCTCGAGCTCAACCAAAAGGTGACATGCCTTTTCAAGTAAGAGGCGGAATGGAGACATACCAATGTGGGTTTTGAAGGTGGTGCGGTAAGCCCATATTGCATCATCCAATTTCTTGGATCAATCCTTCCTCGAGGCATTCGCCATCACTTCAAGGTTTTTCTTCAATTCTCTATTTGAAATCTCCACTTGCTCGCTTGTTTGTGGATGATAAGGAGTGGATACTCGATGTTTGACTCCATACTTTGTCAAGAGTGAGTCGAAGGGGAGGTCACAAAAGTGTTTTCCTCCATCACTAATGATAGTTCGAGGGGTACCATAATGAGAAAAAAATATTTTTCTTTAAAAAGTTCACCACCACTTGAGCAACATTGGTGGGGAGTACCACCGCTTCTACACACTTTGACACATAGTCCACCGCTATCAAAATGTATTGATTTGAAAATGAAGATGAGAAATGTCCCATGAAGTCAATACCTCAAGCATCGAACATTTCCACTTCCAAAATAGAATTTAAAGGCATTTCATTTCTATTGGAAATATTAATGAGGCATCGGCAACGATCACATTTGGACACAAATGTTTGAGCATCCTTGAACAAAGTGGGCCAATAAAATCCCCGATTGAAGAACCTTTGATGCTGTTTTAACGGCACCAAAATGACCTGACCTCCATAAGGTGATGAGTGACATTGCTCAAGAATTTTCTTCATCTCATCCTTGGGTCCGGACCCTTTTCAACAACAATGGGTCCCAAAAATAATGCTTGATCTCCAAGAAGAACTTTTTCCTTTGTTGATAGGAGTGATCCGAGGGAGTGATACCACTTACTAGAAAATTCACATAATTCGCATACCATGGTGCACTAGAAGCTTGTAGAAAACCCATGATTTGAGAAAGTTGCTCATCCAAGAATACTTCACTTATCTCTTCATCAATAACATCCTCGATTTGCTCAAGTCTAGACAAGTGATCGGCAACAAGATTCTCGGTGCCCTTTTTGTCACAAATCTCCAAATCAAACTCTTGGAGAAGAATAACCCACCTGAACAACCTTGGCTTGTTATCTTTCTTTGCTAGCAAGTATTTGAGGGCCGAGTGGTCAGTATACACAATCACCTTGGCACCAATAAGATATAATTGAAATTTTTCAAAAGAAAAGACCACCGCTAGCATTTCCTTCTTGGTAGTAGCATAGTTTCAATTGAGCATCGGTCAATGTTCTACTAGCATAGTAGATGAAATGTAAGATTTTTTTCTTTTCTTTGCTCCAACACTACCCCCACGGCATAGTCACTTGCATCACACATAATCTCGAAAGGTAAACTCCAATCCCAGGCCACAATAATAGGTACCGTGATGAGTTTCTCTTTAAGAGTGTTGAAAGCTTGAAGACACTCTTTAGAGAAATCAAATGTGGTACCCCTTCTCAAGTAGTGAACAAAGTGGCTTTGTAATTTTTAAGAAATCCTTGATGAACCTCCTATAGAATCCCGCATGCCCCAAGAAGCTTCTTATACCCTTCACCGAGGTTGGAGGAGGTAGTTTTTCAATAACTTGAATTTTTGCTTTGTCGACCTCAATCCCCTACTTGAAATTCAGTGTCCAAGAACTATGCCTTCTTGAACCACGAAATGACATTTTCCCCAATTCGAAACTAAATTGGTATCTCACATCTTTTGAGCAACATATTTAAATTATTCAAGCAATCATCAAATGAAGTGCCAAACACCAAAAATTCATCCATAAATACCTTGATAAATTTCTCCACCACGTTGGAGAAGATGATCATCATTCATCATTGAAAAGTGACTGGGGCATTGCAAAGAACAAAGGGCATCCTCCTATATGCAAAAGTTCCAAATGAGCATGTGAAAGTTGTCTTCTCTTGATCCTCCAGGGCTATAGAAATTTGATTATAGCCCGAATACCCATCTAAACAGCAATAGTGAGAGTGACCCGTCAATCACTCAAGTATTTGATCGATGAATGGAAGGGGAAAATGATCCTTCTTAGTGGCTTTGTTGAGTTTGTGATAGTCAATACAAACTCTTCACCCCGTCATTGACCTTGTTGGAATAAGCTCATTATCTTCATTTTCCACAACCGTGACACATCCTTTTTTTGGCACTACTTGTACGGGGCTTACCCATGCACTATCCGAGATTGGATAGATAATGTCCCGCATCAAGCCACTTCACCACTTCGGTTCTCACAACTTCTTTCATGTTAGGATTCAACCAACGTTGATGCTCCACTGAGGGTTTGAAATCATCCTCCATAAGAATTTTATTCTTACACAATGAAGGGAAAATACCTTGAATATCCGAGATGGTCCATCCAATAGCCTCTTTATGCTCCCTCAACACCCAAAACAATTTTTCTTCCTCCACTTCATTCAAAGAATTAGAAATAATAACCGGAGGGTAGAAGATTCTTCCAAATAAGCATACCTCAAATGAGAAGGAAGGGATTTTTGATCAAGAGTTGGTGCTTTCTTGAGAGATGACAATCGTGGTGAGGAACTCTTCTTTAACTCCTCAAAGTAAGGAGCTTTCTTGTGTTGATATGCTGGTGAAGCCCCCAAATAATAAGCCATTTGTTCAACTTCATGATCCTCATCCTCAATGGTTAAAGAATCAGTAATGCAAGACTAGTGGATCTTTGGTAGAGATGGCAAAAAAATATGATCCGTCCCGTCGATCCTTGACCCGATCCGTGGATCGACGGATCGAAATTTATGTGATCCGCCCCGATCCTAAAATTCACGGAGCGGATTTGGATCGGGGCTGATCCGATCCGCGATCCGACATTTTTTTTAATATAATTTTTTTATCATGTATAAAAATATAATATGTAAATTTTGTAGCAAACTTTAATTTTTGGGAATAACCTGCAATCTTTGTATTTAAAAAAAAAAACACATTTTCATGTTCTTCATTTGAAGAAAGAATTCCAATGAGTGATGGCAAAAAAACTCGATCCGTTGAATCGGCGAATCGACCTCTATACGTCTCGTTTCAATAAAATAAATAAAATTTAATAAAAAAAATAATTTTTCTAATTTTTTTTAAAGGATTTAATTTAAAAATATTTAAAAAAATTTTAAAAAATTAAAAAAATTAAAAAAAATAAAAAAATAATTTGGCGGATTGGTCCACGGATCGGTGGACTGATCTGCCCCGACCCGACCCGACCCGACCCGAAATTTGACGGATCGCGGGGCAGATCCGGATCGGATCAAAAAAATTCGGGGCGACCTCGATCCGCCCCGTTGCCAACACTAATCTTTGGAAATCCCGAAGTTGAAAGAGTTGGCTACTAGATGATCAATTGCATCCACCAGAAACACATGAATTGGACTCCAAAGGATATTAAATGGCCTTCAACACATTGAAAGTGAGTTGCTCATCTTTCACCCTCAATATCAATTGACCTTCTTGTACATCAATGAGAGCTCTCCTGGTTGCTAGAAATAACCTTCCCAAAATGATTGGGATATCATGGTCTTTCTCTATGTCAAGAATAATAAAGTTCACCGGGAAGATGAATTTATCCATCTTTACAAAAACATCTTCAATGATACCCTGAGGATTTTTGATGGATCTATCCGCCAATTGTAGAGATATGGTGGTTGCTTTAGCTTCTCCCAATTCCAATTTCCTGAAAATGGATAAAAGCATCAAGTAATACTAGCACCAAGATCATATAAAACTTTACTAAAATTAACATCACCAATAGTGCATTAAATAGTAAAACTCCCTAGATATTTGATGTTTGGAGGTAGCTTGTTTTGAATGATTGCACTACACTCCTCTGTTATCATCAGTGTCTCATGCTCTTCAAGTTTTCTTTTATTGGAAATGATATCCTTCATGAACTTGGCATAGCTTAGCATTTGGGCCAAGGCGTTGACGAATGGAATGTTGATGTATAGCTTCTTGAACAATTCCAATAATTTTCCAAATTGACTATCAGGGTTTTGCTTTTGCAACCTTTGAGGCAAGGGAATAGGAGGCACATAAGCTTGATTGGTGTTGGAGCCTTTGATGTTGAGGGTTCCAGTTCTCTTTCCTTTGGCACTTCAATAACTTTTTCGGGTGTTTGTGTATTCTCATCTTCTTCAATAGGAGCCTTGCTTGATTGAGTCATTAGTTGTGGAACCATGATCCTGGGCAATTGTACCCCACTTCTTGTTGTAATAGCTTGAACATTCTCCCTTGGATTTGTTTTGGTGTTGCTAGGAAAAGCTCCTTGTTCCCTTTTCGAGAGAAGTTTTGTTATTTATCCCACTTGATTCTCCAAATTTTTCGAAGAGGTATCATTACGTTCTTGATATTGTACTTGATGATTTACTAACTTGGTGATAGCCTCTTCCCATCCCTCCTTCTTATCTTATGGCTTTGGATTCAACACATTTTGATTGTTACCATAAGATAGATTGGGTGATTCCTCCAACTGGGATTATAAGTAGGAGCATATGGATTGAACCCTTGACGTTGGGAATTTTGAGCACAAGCAACTTGCTCAGTAGATGAAGTACCACTTGCCATCAATGGACACATTGAGCTTTGATGATTAGCCACACACGTCTCGCATATTGGAGGGGTTTGAACCATGTTGATAGGTTAAGATGTTGAAGTAATAAGGCCTTCCACTTTCCTGGCTAGAGAGTCTATCTTTGATAATACAAGTGCAAAATCATCACCCCCACGTGCACTACTAGAACTCCTTGGGAACCTCTATCCTGCCACATAGCACCTTGGTCACTCATAGTTTCAAACAAGTCATGAGCTTCTCGAATGCTCTTATTTGTTATGGAACCATTAGAGCGTGAATAAACATTTGAACGGTAAAGAGGAGTCAAATCGGCATAGAAAGGTTGACTTGATGTCCCAATGTGATTCCATGATTTAGGCACTTCCTAAGCATCTCTTTAAACATCTCCCAAGCTTCATGTAAACTTTCCATTTCGAATTGTTGAAATGTTGTAATGTCATGCTTGAGTTTAGCAAGTCTAGCCAGCGGGAAAAAATTTATAGTGAATCTTTGAATAAACTCCACTCTAGTAGTGATGCTCCCCGAAGGTAAAGTATCAAGCCATTTTCTTTCCTAGTCATTCAAGGTGTGCAAAAATAATCTCATCCAAATTGCTTCCACATTCACACCCACATAGTTGAAGTTGCTACAAATCTCAAGGAAGCGTGCCACATGGGAATGTGGATTCTCATCGGTCCTTCCATAGAATGAGATAGTGTTGGAGAATAAACTGATTACATCTAGCCAAAGTTGGAAATTTGGATGATTGTAAGATGGATAGACAATGCTTGATTGATTCTCAACAATAGGAGGGTTCATGAAGTCCCCAAATCGTTCTTCATTAACAACCGGCTCTTGAACTCTATTCGCTTGAGGAACAAAACTGGGTGGGATTCCACCATTGGAAGATTTGCAGGCGGAGCATTAAGCTCATTATTCTGATCTAAATCAACTAGATCCAGACTTCTCGTTCGACGCATGCACTATTGACAACCTAGAACAACAAGAAAAATTAGGAGAATTACTTTCACAAAACAAAAGAAAAATTGTACACAAAATCAAAGTAACCAATTGTTAAAACTAATATCAACTAAAATGTAATTCAAACATAAACAATCCCCGACAACAGCGCAAAAATCTTGTTCGCTATAAATACACCGCAAGTGCATGTGTCGCAAACAAGTAATAGTAGACTAATGAGTCCACGGATTATCGATCCAACAAGGATTGTTTATCTCAATTACACTCTAGTATGAACAATCTCAACCATTAACACATAATATAATTTGATTTTGGAATTGTTCTAGTGCTTAAAATTAGATCTGCAAAATAACAATTAAATAAATGGAACTTGAGTGATGATTTGATAATAAAAGAAAGTTGGGATTCTTGTCACTTGACCTTTATCTAATTAATTTCTCAACATACAAATTGAAATGTTAATTACTAATCACGTTATATCCGATTTTCCAAGTTTAGTTAATTATCTCTCTCAAATGAAATTAACCCTAATTAGTGGAATTATCCTACTATGTCTCTATGTCGATTAAAAACAAACCAATTGCATTAATCCTTTGTGAAAATAACTCAATGGATCATCTAGAGTTTAGGGTATATATCTATCCTTAAAAAGAACCTAGATCATGTATTGTATTGATTTGGAATATATAACGATTTCTCAATAATTGCACATTCCACAAAATCAAAGCATTAATTTGACAAAAATAAATGCAAAACAATAGATACAACAATAAATGTACAAGATAATAAATAACTTAGGTGGCATTCTGTTTATATTTTATTTTGTATTTTCATGTGTTTCCTGTTTTTATTTTTGTTTTCAAATTTGCTGAAAACGCGTTTGGTTTGTCATTTCTGAAAACTGTTTTTGAAAATGAAAAGTAGAAAACACATTCTGTTTGAAATTTTGCAGAATACTACTTAAACCATTTTTAATTAATTTGCTTGCAGAATACTACTGGCTCAAACTCAAATTTCTTTTCACAATACACTAAAAATATGATTACATGCAACACACTAATGTGAGCATTAAGAGTCTATATTAACACAGCTTTGTCAGGTTCGGGATTTGAGGAAGTTCTAGCCCTATTAAAATCCAGAAAATGCAAGTTCTTTCAAAACCACCCGAGTCTATTTATCAAGGCATTTTTTGAAATATAACAACAATAATTCTCACTTAATTTTTTTTTTGTAATGTTGATATTGAATTCAATAAAACTTTATTTAAACTTAGTTCCAAATTAGGATAATTCTCCTAAAAAAAATCTTTATTTATGCTTAGTTCCAAACTAGGATAATTTTAAAAATAAAAATTTTATGTTAAGCTTAGTTCCAAGTTAGGATAATTCCTTAAAAAAAAAAAAAAATCCCAAAACGCGTTTTCCGTGTTTTGAACATTTTTGGTTTCATACACACAAAAAGCCCAAAACGAGGTTTTGGATGTTTTGTGTATAAATTTCTTTTTTCCAAAATGCGTTTTCGAAAATGATAAAGAGAACACGTTTTTTGTGTTTTCGAAAATAAAAATAGAAAACGACCTCAAAACAGTAAAGAGAACAGAGCCTTAAATTCTCAACGCAATCATTAAATTCAATTAAACTAGGTCAAGTTTCCTCAATCATCTCAACACAATATAAATTAGCTCATAATGAAATAATAATAAAACTCAGAGACTAAATGTATCATTTCACTAATATATATATATACACAATGTCTTTACCAAAAATAACACACACACTTTTTCGCCAAAATGTACTTGCTAAAATATATATATATATAAACAATGTCTTTACCAAAAATAACACACACACACACACACTTTTCCACCAAAATGTACTTGCTAAATCTGGAAAGGTTTTCCCAAAAACATAAGAATTAAAAAATAAATAAATAATGATTGCATTTTGGAAAGTATAATAATTGCAAATTTGAATTACACTTTAAACACTACATGCATTGTTCCCAAATAAAAAAATAAAAATAAAAAAATTGTTTTGAGCACTGTTAAATTATATAAAAAATAATGGAAGCTAAAATTTTTTGTTAAAAAAAACGAGTGCGATGTTTTCGAGGTAAAAATTAATAATTGAAAAATGGAGAAAAAAATATGTATGATTAAAAAGTAGTTTAAAAGTGCGTTATTCAAAAATATTTTTTCGAACAGAGATGTTTCGTTCCAATTCCAAAAAAGGACAATTTAAATTTTTTTTAACAATTATTATTATTATTATTTTATTTTTTTATTTTTTTTAGGATGATTGATTGTAATATAACTATTAATCTTATTATGTATCCTAACTTCATATTTTTTATTTTTTTTGTGAAAAATGTGAAAAAATTACATCAAAAATATCATAAGTCTAAATTAAAAAAAAAAATAAATTTCTATTGTTATAAAAAAGTATTCAATATCCATAATTTAGAAATTTTGTTAAATTAATAAAAAAAAAAGATTATTAAAAAATATTCTACTTAATCAAAGTGTAACTAATTTGGTAAAGTAACATTAAATTATTTCTAAAGATATAAAATTATATTATAAAATGTGTTAAAAACATTTAAAACCCAAAAATGTTTTAATTTAAAGGACGAAAAATGTTTTAGTTTGAAGAAATTAAGAACATTCCTTATATTGTGTATTTCTTTTTATAAGTTTTTCAATTAGATTATATAAAAAATAAAAAAATTAAATGACTAATCCAGAAATTTTCTTTCAAATCGAATAATTTCATATATGATTGAATATAATTTTCCATCATATGTAATGACAATTAACAAGAGTTAGAAGTAATCACTCTCGCATGTTGCAATGTATTTGAAAAATTTTATGGGTAACTATCAGTGTTGAAATTATGTATAAGCATATGTTTGATAAACTTGCAAAAATCACACAATTTCTCAAATCATTTTTTTAACCATACACATTATTGTATTATTTTGAAGTCGAAAAATATGTAATATATGTGTCAAATCGAAGATCTCAATAAGAAGTTTAATACAATATATCAAGTGAGAGCAAACTGTAAAAACATTGTCCGTAAAATCGTCCAAAATATTAAATGTCAAAGTTTTACTTTAGATTTTTTACTTCATTTTAAATTATATCATTTAAGTTATATAATACCTTGTGTTCAGAAAATATGAAATGATTCGACGTGAAAGAGGCAACAGGTCAAGGGTCAGAAGATTGAATCGGGTTGAACCGGGATCTAATCGATTTTAATTAAAAATAAATAATTATTTCAAAGATCAGAAAATTTTCTAAAAAAAGTTATTTTACAAATAAAACGACATTTACTAATTTGGAGTAAAATTAAATAAACAAAAAATATAACAACAATAATCTTTACCAATTCAAAGCAAATATAGATTTATGGTTATTAAATTTATTTATTACATTTTATTTCAAAATAATTTCATATATATAAAAAAAAGAGAAAAAAATAACTTATATAAAAAAAGAAAGTTTAACAAACAAATATATAGTAAATAAAACTATTTTTTTTAAAGAGAAATAATTTTAAAAAGAAAAGAAAAAAATCTTATAAAGATCATAATTTCTTATTTTTTATTAGTTTTGTAAATGCTGCATTTCTTATTTTGATTACTTTTTTTAAGTTTTGAATTCGATAATATTTTGTATTAAAATGTTATTGTACTATATTTTTATTTGATATGATTGTATAATTAATATATTTTCATAAATTTTGATCGAAATCATTATCACAACTATATTCCCGTACATCGCACGGGTGAAAATACTAGTGGATTAAAATACACAAGAAAATATTAAGATTAAAACATAAAAACTCCCTTTCAACAATAATCTTGACTTCAAAACTTCAATGTTCTTCCATCAAGTTGAAGGTATTTCCCTCTTCATTCAGCATTCAATACCAAAATATAAAAGTTACAAGAAAATTTAACTACAAAGTGCAAGAAAATGAGGAGAAAATTGAGAGAGAAGTGAAAGAGGCAAGAAACAAAAACAAACCCTAGCCAAAATGAAGGTGGGTATTTACATTTCCCCCAAAAACCCTAAAAAAATGGATAAAATCTGTGTGTCTAGCAATTTGGGCCGAATCGAGTCGCACTCGGTTGACCCTTAATTTTTTTATTTTTAATTTTTTGAATTTGATCCATGCGGCCACATGGCTTACCCCGTTGGATATTATACAAACCAATCCTTTTATTTTATTGTACTCCAATCCTCCATCTTCTACGGTCGATCAATTTAGTCCCTACATTTTTGGATTTCTTTCAAATAAGTCATTCCAAAATTGCAATTGAGGTACTTGAACTTCTGAAAATTCGCGTTTGGTCCCTCTTTCAATTGCATGGCTGGTTTTGAATTTCCAAAAAGCGACAACTGGGTCCCTAAACTTCATGACTTAGCATTTTTTGCTCTTTTCTTTCCAAACTCTTCAATTAAGCACTCATTTTGTGTTTTCTTATGCTTTTTCCCATGAACTTGAACATTACACCTATATAAACACAAAATATGCACAGATAAGTGGGTAGTTGTCCAAATTACTCCAAAATTACTACAAAAATCTATGAAAGATACGTGTAAAATACAATCAACACTACTCAACGAAAATATGCATGAGTCTATATGGTAGACACTTATACAACGTTATCAGAAAATGCAGACTCCTTGGTGAAAAATGTGGAAGGCATGTCTCTATCCACAAATACAATGAAACATTCGAGATTGAGCTGTGAGGATTGTGATGTAAATCACAACACTTCAGATTGTCCCATTTAATCTCAATCATGTTTCTAGGCTAAACTAATTTATATTGGGATTGTGATGAAACTTTAATTCTAGATAATTTATTTTGGTTTTTGTTTGATTAAATGACAACTTATTTGTTCGAGTAATTAATACCATTATTTCTTGAATCTACAATTATGTTTACGGTAATTGTATGATTTGTTGTAACGTGTTTTTAGACTTGAAAGACTGTAAGGGTGTGTTTGATGAGTTGGGTAGAAAAGGAAAAGGAAAAGATTTTCTATGGAAAATATTTTTCCATCAAACCCATGAAAACTTGTTTTCCTTGATTTCAAGGAAAATCTTCACTTTTTTAACTTGGGAAGAAAATATTTTCCATGTAACATTTTGCAATCAAACACAAAAGGTGGAAAATTTGGGTGGAAAACATTTTCCTTTTCCTTTTCCACCCACCTATCAAACACACCCTAAATTCATTAGACATGTATTAATTTTTATAAATTCCGATAGAAATAGAAATATGTAGCTATGCTTTATGTGATCTCTAAGTGTTCATAAATCCATTAATGCTTTCTTGTATATTCGCATTCGTCATAAAATATGGGTGGGTCACATATATGAATATGTTTTAATTCCATTCGAAAGAAGGTCTTAAACAATTTAGGAATATTGATTTTCACTATCGATAAATTGTTGCTAAGCATGAAACCAACATTTATAAGATGGAATAAAATTGGATTCTAGATCCCAGTATTACAATTACATATATAAAACAAAACATTCGTTCAATTTGATTGCATTAGTTGAATTTTCTTTCATAATTAAATTTTGTTATTTAGTTTAATTTTGATTCAAAATTCTCAGCTTGAATATTACAAGTTTCAGTTAAGGTTAGTAATTTAGAAAATAAATTACGTTAATCCTTATGGGTACGATACTTGGAGTCATAATCCATTTTACTACTTGTTCGATCCGTACACTTGCGGTTGGTATTAGACACATTGTGGCTTCTAAATATAAGAGTTGTGTTTGGTGGAGATTCAAAATCAAATTTTTAATCTAAATAAAAAGTCAAAAATTAGTTAAATGTTCACAACTTTTCATTTACATATTTCATAATATTTTATTTTGGTTGGTAAAAGATTCTCCCCCCTCCTTTTTGACTTTTCAAAAAATAAAATAAAAATGGACCAATAAAATGATGTCACGTCACTATTTATAAATAATATTTATAAACAACTGTTAATAAATGAATTATCAAACCGAGGCTTAAACACATTTGAGAGAGAGAGAGTTCGATCGATCGATCGATCGATCGAGAGAGAGAGAGAGAGAGAGAGAGAGAGAGAGAGAGAGAGAGAGAGAGAGAGAGAGAGAGAGAGAGAGAGAGAGATGCCAAATATTTGCATTTTTGGCTTTTCATCAAGACTGGAGATTCATGACAAAATTTTCATTCCTGGATAACATTTTCCAAACCTTTTAAAAGTAATTATTCCATATTTTTTTTTTATCAAAATAACTAGAGACGTATGGTAAAGTTGTTTATAAATAAATTTATAAACAATATATTTTTTCAAACTACTTTTTTATCACACACATTTCTAAAAACCATTTTTAACCACATATTTTAACTCAAAAACTCAAAATCCTTATTTATAAACATAATTTAGCCGAAAAAGGGCTGAATTCTCATTTAGCCTCTGTTTGATAAGTCAATCATTATGATTTTTAAACTACACAATTCCCCAAATCAATCTCTAACCCTACATATTTTCTCTCTCTAATTTTTAACCATCCATCTACCTAAAAAACAAAAAAAAAATCATTTTTTTTAAGGTTAGTTTCCGAACAAAGGCTTAGTTTCTTATATGGGTATGTCATCATGCACAGTGGGTAAAATAGCATACATTATCCGACATAGCTAAGACTTTGTTTGGTAACACCATTTGGTTAATAAACTGATTTATTTATGATTTTGAGGTAAAAAGTCGTGGTTGGAAATTAGAGAGAGAGAGAATGTGTGTGGATAAAAAAAAGTTCGAAAAATTGTGTATTTTATAAATTGATTTATAAAGCGTTTATTTTGATTACCAAATGGAGGCTAGAATGAAGCACTGTACTTGAATCATGGCCACCTCATTACCATTTTTGGGAATAAAACAACATGACCACAATTCACTTCCCTAAATGAGGACTTTGAACTAATCATATTGAATCTCATTATGTAATCGCAACCTCTATCTCATATTCACGATCAATCAGAGTCTTTCTCTTAATGAAAAGAGGAAAAAGAGGAAAAGACAAATATTTGCATTTATGGCTTTCATAAAAACTGGAGATTCGAGACATAATTTTCATTCCTGGATAACATTTTCCAACACCTTTAAAAGTAATTATTCCATATTTATTTTTTTATTTTTTTTAATCAAAATAACTTAGCATCTGTTTGGTAAAGTTGTTTAAATTTATAAACAATATATAGTTGTTTATAAATAAATAAATTTATAAACAATATAATTGTTCAAACACAATTTTTTATTACACATATTTTTAGAAACCATTTTCAACCACATATTTTACCTCAAAAAACTCAAATTCCTTATTTACAAGCAAAATTTAGTCGGAAAGGGCTAAAATTTTATTTAGTTTCTCATTTAGGTTTGTCATCACGCACAATGGGTAATAACATACAGTAGACTCGACAGAGCTGAGAATGAAGCACTGGACCTGAGTTATGGCCACCTTATTCCCATTTTTAGGAATAAAACAACAAGGACCACAATTCGCTTTCCTAAATGAGGACTTTGAACTACTCGTATTGAATCTATTCTGTAATCGCAACCTCTATCTCATAATTAGAGTCTCTCTCTTAATGCAATGAGGAAAACGAGGAGAAAACAAATATTTGCATTACTTGCTTTTCATCAAGACAGGTGATTTGTGACAAAATTTTTATTTCTGGATAACATTTTCCAACACTTTTAAAAGTAATTATTCCATATATATATATATTTATCAAAATAACTAAGTCTTTGTTTGGTAAAGTTGTTTATAAATAAATTTATAACCAATATATATATTTCAAACCAATTTATTATCACACATATATTTAGAAACCATTTTTCAAACACATATTTTACCTCCAAAAACTCAAATTCCATATTTATAAACAAAATTTAGCCAAAAAAGGGCTAAATTCTCATTTAGTTTCTCATTTAGGCATGTCATCATGCACAATGGGTATAGCATGCAGGAGACCCGACATGGCTAAGAATGAAGCACTGAACTTGAGTCATGGCCAAGTTATTCCCATTTTTGGGAATAAAACAACATAGACCACAATTCACATCCTTAAATGAGGACTTTGACTACTTGTATTGAATCTCATTCTGTAATTGCAACCTCTATCTCATATTCATGATCAATCAAAGTCTCTCTCTTAATGCAATGACTTCTGCATCTTCAGACTAGAAGAGTGTGACAACTAGTGTTGCGCAAACCCACGATTTACACCCTTTTGCACTCACTCTTCGTCCTCTCCCTTCACGAAAAGTACTTCCACCTAACCTATGACTTAGCTGCGCCACCATGAGTCCCCAATTTTGCTCTCCTCATATGAGCCAAATCATACAACCAATTTGCACCAATAAAGGAAATGTACATCTTTGCGCCATAACCACCAAAACCTTCACAACCTACCCTCCCATACAATTTTGCTCCCCTCCCCGTGATGGTGAGGGGAGCAAAATCCCCTACAAAGAGGGGGTGGGGGTTTTTGTGAGGGGTGGGGATTTAGCTGCGAGCAAAATTTCTCTCCCATAATGTGTCCATCAAAGTTTGCAATTTATGCCAACAAAATAAAATAGTTATACATCCATACATTTCTGTAATTCTCCACCATTGCAATTTCCACCACATGTTTTCATTAACACCCATGGAAATATTTTTCATACTTCGATGAAACAAAGGTTTATGATAGTTTTCTAATTAGGAAAGAAAATTCTTCTTTTTTCAGCATCGGCAAAATATGTTTGTCTAGACATCAGACAACTCAAATAGAGAAATATTTTTCATAAACGTATGTGCACAAGGGGCCTAATCGTTAGAAAATCAAGACAAGCCATTTGTTCCATTGCTCAACTTTCAGAACTCCTCTCGCCATTTAACGGGAAAAATCTTAGAAATAGTTGCAATTACGTTACGTCTCCATAAATAATGGTTTCTACACACCCTAACTCCATATTGGTTGCCCCCACTCTACTCCTGCTTGCAGTCTGTGCTTCCGAGTCTATTCGCTTCGCTACCAGCCATGCTTTAAATTAAATTCATGTAGATAATATGCAACAAAATCGGTAACAATCTCATTTGGTGTTCGTCTTTTCCAATTTTCAAACCCAAAATTGTCAATAACAACAAAAAGTTCCATTCCATTACAAGGTCTATAATATAATACATTTTTCAAAAGAATATAATAATAAAAAGTTAAAAACAAAGAAATTACTTCTTTTTTGACAAGCAGTTTACAAACAAGGTCTTTTTTTCTAAAATAAAAAAAATAAAACAAAATTGTCTGAAAATCACACACACATTCAGGTGGGGAAATCTTTCCTATAAATGGATGAGGCGGGGAACCCAAAGTGTTTAAAAATTTGAGAGAACCCTTCCTCTAGTTTCAAAACTCACCTCCCGCCATTGAAACCAATATTTTTTTATAGCTGGCTGCTGGTCATTACAGAAATTGGGCAGATTTCATTCAGACGTTAAAAGCCCAAAAGATAAGTGAAAAATTAGGGTTCTAGGAGGCGGCATTCCAGAAAAATGGGTTCTGCTGCTCTGTCAGAATCGATGGATTCCGATGCCGGTAATTTTTTCATCCTTTTCTTTTGCTTGTCTATGTGTCGATTAGATGTTAATGTGTGCGCGTCGCTTACCTGAAATCAAATAAAAATTACGATTTCTGTCATATCGATCTCACTCTGTAACTTGATATGCGTCGATTAGATGTTAATGTGTGCGCGTTGCCTACCTGAAATCAAATTAAAATGACGATGCATTCTGTCATATCGATCTGACTCTGTAACTTGATAACAACCTGTTTTGGCATGTATCTTGATGAATTCGCCTTTGTTACAATGCGTTTGTTTGCTTGACATAGAAATCTACCGTATGTGTCTACACTTTGAAGCAGGGGCTGAGCTGCCGCTTGAGGATTTTGGGTTATATAAATAATAAATATATTGTTTGAAATCTCATTCTGTAATTGGAAAAATCCCAAAATCAAATCCTTTTGCCCTTCAATTCTCCACTGTTTCCCACACTCACCATTCTTCAATTTGTGTCTAGTCGCTTTTTCAAATTCCTTTGGCTGTTCACCAGTCGACTTGCTATGGTTAAGTATATGTTTGCCTCTTTTCTTTCTCTCCTGATTTTGTTAATATTTTAATTTATTTTATGCTTGAAATAAACTGATTGAGATTTATTTGACTCTAAATTTTGAAAAAGCAATTGATATAATTCATTACTTGACTTAACTATAGTAGATAGATCATTTATGCAATTACTTACTTCTGCTGTTGTAAAGTGATTATCAATCTTTCTTATTAAACTAAAACAATCCAGAACAAATAGTAACTAAAAGCAGTTTTCGTGTGCAATTATTAATAAATTTTGGGTAACTACTCACTGTTGCCTTTGTCTGCAAGTGTTGTATGAAAAGAAAGACCATCAGAAAGTTGCCTTTTTCGACCATGCTGTATTGACACGTGGTGAAGTATATGTACCTGCAAGCAAAAATTAGTTGCGCGGCTGACTTCAAAGGTCTCACGTGAATTAAACAAAACTGTGTTAGTAGGTATCACGTGGTTGAAATATTAAATCTGCCGAATAAATTTCAAATAATGTTAGACAAGCTTTTAACACTGTTAGCTGGTGTTATGCATTAGCTACTTACAAACATGTTAAAAAATTTAAAAGTTTCACTTTTACACATGATTTAATTAGAAATCAATTAAGGATATTTATTGTATTCACAAGACAACATAATAGTAGCTACTATTATTACTGTTGTATGAACCCTTCGTAGATTCACTAACCAACCATCTTCACACAATAAAGATTAATTGTCCGCTTAATAAGCCTAGTTTAATGGATTTTACAATTGCCAATGAATTTTTTTCTTTTGTGTAGGAGCTTGCTTATGAGATGAAATTCACTACTTCTAAGGTGCCCCAATATTTTTACCTGAAAATTCTAGGTTTTGTTCCTAGGATGAAACATGCCGACTTGCCAACTGTTTGTTCTTTAAAACACTTACTATAAGTGGGATGATAGAAATTTCATACAGTACATATAATGGATAATCCATGTAAATTATAGGTAGCTCTCAAATTTCGAAGTGTGTGATATTTGTGTGCGTGCTTCTTTCATCCTTGCAAGTTATGGAATTTGATGGTGAACAACAATTATTATTATTAATGTTTTAGTGTTCCTCCATCCTAAAGTTGATGTTACTTTTAGAATGAAAGGATTTCTAGTTGGCTGAATTTTCATTAAGGCCACTGTTACTAATATGGTCAATCTTCTAGGAACTGTTTAGATGCCTGAAACTGCTCTGTTTCTCAGTAACATTGTTGACATTGTGATGTTTTTATTTTTGTTTATGAATAGTCAAGCTAGTCATGTTTGTTGTCATTTTAATGAACCGTTAAAACGTTTCCATAATTACCATTTACCAGTTGTGCTTAAGACACGTTTATTAACATTACGGTAAAGTCTGTTTGCTTCACCTAGTTTCTAAATTGGCTATGTTTCATGACTCAATTTTTTCGCATGGTTGGAATACAATTAATTTTTTCCTTTTCTATTAAAATGTTCTTAATTTGTCAGTGTTTTCTCTCAAATCTATAGATTGATCATTACTCACCTAATGTAATGTAACATATGGCATTTGTTGTTAATATTCGAGTTCTCGTTTTCCCTGACTTTGATCTCTGGTATAGGGATGAAAAAGAAAAAGATAGATTCTGTGTTTGTGAAGGAGGAGGCAGCTGAACAAAAGAAAAGAAAGAGACTTGCTACTCCGACTGACAAGAAGTCCATTGTTTCGCGTAAAATTCCGAAACGGGCTGCTGCCTGTTTAAACTTTAAGGAGAAACCTCTTCGTATTTCCAAAAAAGACTCAGTTATTGAAACAAATAGAGACCGGAGTGTACAGGAAGAAGCTGTAGCTGTTCGTCTGACAGCTGGAAAAGAAGATGGCCGCCCATGTAGAAGACTAGTCGATTTTATTTTTCACAATAAAGACGGAATCTCACAACCTTTTGAAATGCTTGAAGTTGATGACATTTTTATCTCTGGTCACATCTTACCACTTGAAGAAGCTGCTGACATAGAAAAACCAAAGGGTGTAAGATGTGAAGGCTTTGGGCGCATAGAAGAATGGGCCATCTCTGGATATGAAGATGGATCTCCAGTTATATGGGTGTCAACGGATATTGCAGATTATGATTGTATTAAACCATCAAGTGTTTACAAGAAGTTTTATGATCATTTCTATGCAAAGGCTAGTGTGTGTGTGGAGGTTTACAAAAAACTCTCAAGTTCTTATGGAGGGAATCCTGATATAACCCTTGATGAATTGCTTGCTGGGGTTGTCCGTGTAATGAGTGGTATGAAGTTCTTCTCCTCTGGTGTATCTATCAGAGATTTCATTGTTTCTCAAGGTGAGTTCATCTATAACCAACTTATAGGTTTGGATGAGACATCGAAGAAGAATGATAAGTTATTTGTTGAGCTACCTGTTCTTGGTGCCTTAAGGGATGAGAGCAGAAATTTAGTAGATCTTGTTCAAGCTCGGCCTGAGTCCTCAAATGGGAGTCTGAAAATTAGTCCAAAATTTGCAGATCAAGAAAACAAAATGAATAAATCTGCTACTTCTTGTCCAGACGAAGAAAGCGAAGATTTAAAGTTGGCAAGGCTATTACAAGAAGAAGAGCACTGGCACTCAATGAAGCAGAAGAAAAACCACGGTTCAACAGCATCTAGCAAATACTACATCAAGATCAATGAGGATGAAATCGCTAATGACTACCCGCTACCTGCATATTACAAGACCTCAAGTTTAGAGACGGATGAGTATATGATCTTTGACCATGGCATTGGCAGTATTGATGAATTGCCAAGAAGCATGCTCCACAACTGGGCTTTGTATAACTCAGACTCTAGACTGGTTTCGCTAGAGCTTCTCCCCATGAAACCATGTGCCGAAATTGATGTGACCATATTTGGGTCAGGGATTGTGACTACCGATGATGGTTCTGGATACAATTTTGATGGCGAGTCTACTCATTCTCCTTCAAGTGGTTCCGGGACTTCTGAAATTGATGGTATTCCTGTTTATTTGAGTGCAATTAAGGAGTGGATGATTGAGTTTGGATCCTCGATGGTTTTTATTTCTATACGGACTGATATGGCCTGGTATACCTTTACTCCCCACCCTTCCCGTTTAAGAAAACAAAAACCTCTTGCATTTATTTTTATTTTTTTTCTAGAAGTTCATGGTCAGATTCTCTTAATACTAAGAAATCATTTATTAGAAGCATTTTTAGGTCTTTTTTTGATATATTACTTGAAATAGTGCATGAACTGTACCTGCTAAGCCTATAAACAGAAACTTGTTTTCACATAGGAAGTGTCTGGGATATAGCATAGCTTGTCAACTTTTTTAGCAGAAGTTAAGATTATAGTAAGTGGTTTGAGAGCAGATGTCATGTTTTGGTTAATTTAAGTGCATTGTAATGCTTTTTTCATGGATGACTGAAGTTATTTTCCTTCAATTTCTTAAGGTATAGGCTTGGGAAGCCTTCAAAACAATATGAGTCTTGGTATAAACCAGTTCTTAAGACGGCAAGGCTCGCAATTAGTATAATTTCTCTGTTAAAGGATCAGACCAGGGTAGCTAAGCTTTCTTTCATGGATGTCATCAAGAAAGTGTCAGATTTTGACAAAGATCACCCAGCTTATGTATCATCTAATCCAGTTGTTGTAGAAAGATATGTGGTTGTACATGGACAGATAATTCTGCAGCAGTTTTCAGAATATCCTGATCAAAATATTAAAAAGTGTGCATTTGTGATTGGCTTAACCAAGAAAATGGAAGAGAGGCACCATACCAAATGGCTTGTCAAGAAGAAGCTTTTGCAGAGGGACGAGTCAAATCTGAATCCCAGAGGTGCAATGGCACCTGCCATTTCTAAGAGGAAGGCTATGCAGGCAACCACAACCAGGCTAATCAACAGAATCTGGGGGGAGTACTATTCAAATTACTTACCAGATGAATTGAATGAGGGAATAAATTGTGAGGTCAAAGAGGAGGATGAAGTTGAAGAGCAAGAAGAAAAGGAAGAAGATGATGCTCTGGAGGAGAACTTGGTAGTTCCAGAAAAAACTCAGATACCTTGCTCCGCACCTAAACGTACTAAGTCATGTTCAAGTAACAAGGAAACAAAATGGGATGGGGAATCTTTTGGTGAAAAAACTACAGGTGAAACTTTATATAAACGGGCAATAGTCCAGGGAGATGTGGTAACTGTTGGGGGGGCAGTCTTGGTACAAATTGATGATTCCGATGATCTTCCAGCCATCAGTTTGGTGGAGTACATGTTTGAAAGATTAGATGGGTGCAAAATGTTTCATGGAAGAATGATGCAGAGAAGCTGCCAAACAGTATTAGGAAATGCGGGAAATGAAAGGGAAATATTTCTGACAAATGAGTGCATGGACTTTGAACTGGAAGTCATAAAGCAAATCGTAACCGTGGATATAAGATCGATGCCTTGGGGTCATCAACACAGGAAAATGAATGCCAATGCTGATAAGGTTGATAGAGCAAGGGAAGAAGAAAGGAAGAAAAAAGGATTGCCAATTGAATATTACTGTAAAAGTTTGTACTGGCCTGACAGAGGTGCTTTCTTCACACTTCCATTAGGTTCAATGGCTCTTGGATCTGGCTTTTGTGAATCTTGCAAAACAAAGGATGCTGATGGTGATGAAGAAAGTTTTAAAATGAATGCATCAATGACCAGTTTTATATACCGGGGGACTGAATATTTTACACATGACTATGTCTATGTTAGCCCTAGTTTCTTTTCTGCAGAAAGGGAGGGCGAAATTTTTAAGGGTGGAAGAAATGTTGGATTGAAGTCATATGTTATATGTCAGCTAACTGAGATTAGTGGGCCAAAGCGACCTAAACAAGATGATGCAAGTTCTGTTCATGTCAAAGTGAGGAGATTTTTCAGGCCAGAGGACATCTCATTTGAGAAGGCATGCTCTTCAGATATTCGAGAGGTAGTAGATAGTTTAAACATATACTCTTTCAGGATATTTTATGCCTATATTATTCTGAGTCAGAACCACATGATTATCTTGATTACAAGGTTATTGATATTGAATTTTAGTGCAACATTTTTGATCACTTGATGTCTTCTCTGGTTGGTTTGTCAGATATATTATTCAGAAGAAATGCATACTGTACCAGTTGATATGATTGAAGGAAGATGCGAGATAAGGAAAAAGCAAGACCTGCCTCAAGATGTCCCTGCAATCTTTGAACATGTTTTCTTCTGTGAACATTTGTATGATCCTTCAAAAGGATCCATCAAGCAGGTAACATCCAGTCCTTTTCCAGCAATAAATTCTGATGAGAATTATTTTTACTTGTTCTATATTCCTACTTGTTGGCTATTTATCTCAGTTCCTGTCTAATTCCAAGTTCTTAATTCCGGTTAATGTTCCAATGATATCCACGAGCAGCTGCCATCTCGCATTAAACTGCAGTACTCATCTGGGAAGTTGAATGATGATGCTATGTCTTGGAAGAAAAAGGGTAAAGGTAAAGAAGGAGAGAATGATTCGGAAGAAGGGAATCTGAAAGAAGAATCTCAAGAGAACCGCTTGGCTACTCTAGATATATTTGCTGGTTGTGGTGGCTTATCTGAGGGACTGAAGCAATCAGGTAACCTTCAGTTTTTCATTGTTTGTTTCATTAAATAAAAAGTATCAATTCCTGGTGAATAGTCTCTGATTTGGTTATTATGCTCTAATTCTCAGGTGCATCTGTTACAAAATGGGCTATTGAGTATGAAGAGGCAGCAGGAATTGCATTTAAAATGAATCATCCGGAGTCAACAGTGTTTGTGAACAATTGTAATGTCATCTTGAGGTTAGACTTTCTATGTTTAAAATACTCTCTAAACATGCACACAGAAAACACAATGTTATCAGTGATCCAAGATTTGATATTGGAAATGGAAAAATAACCGGATATGATACAGGGCGATCATGCAGAAATGTGGGGATCTAGATGACTGCATTTCAACCTCCGAGGCCACTGAATTGGCTGCATCTCTGGGCAAGGAGGAGATTGATAATCTGCCGCTGCCAGGAGAAGTTGACTTTATCAATGGCGGACCTCCTTGTCAGGTTTGGTTGAGCAATGTGGCTCATAGACCCTAACAAGTAGATAACTATTGACAATTGTTGTTAAAGAAGATACAATTCATCTTGTAGGGGTTTTCTGGAATGAACAGATTCAATCAGAGCACTTGGAGCAAAGTTCAATGTGAGATGATTTTAGCATTTCTATCCTTTGCTGAATACTATCGTCCAAAGTTTTTTCTTCTTGAGAATGTGAGGAACTTCGTGTCTTTCAACCAAGGACAGACATTTCGCTTAACTTTAGCATCTCTTCTTGAGATGGGATATCAGGTATAATACTGTGGTACTGATATGATAACCAAATTCTGGAATTGATGCCAAAAAATATATGCATTTAATTTTTTTTCTTCTCATGGACAGGTGAGATTTGGTATCCTTGAAGCTGGTGCATATGGAGTTCCTCAGTCTAGGAAGCGAGCATTCATATGGGCAGCCTCTCCAGAAGAGGTTCTTCCTGAATGGCCAGAGCCAATGCATGTCTTTGCTGCACCAGAGTTAAAAATAACATTATCAAGAAATTCTCAATATTCTGCTGTTAGGAGTACTGCAAGAGGTGCTCCATTTCGTTCTCTTACAGTCAGAGATACTATTGCAGATCTCCCACCTGTGGGGAATGGTGCATCTGAGATGACTTTACAGGTTCTATTTTCTTTGCACCATTTAAAATAGATTAATGAGTGAGCAACTGAACAATACAACTTATTCTGAGGTGATGTGCAAATGCTGATACTGATACTGATGCTGAGAGGGCCTCTAGTAGACAACTTACGATGAATATGAATTTTCATTCTTGTTTTTTGATTTTTGATGCAGTATAAAGGTGAACCTTTTTCATGGTTCCAGAAGAAAATTCGAGGTAACATGGAGATACTAAATGATCACATAGCAAAAGAAATGATCGAGCTTAATCTAATCAGGTGTCAAAGAATTCCCAAGCGCCCAGGTGCTGACTGGCGTGACCTTCCTGACGAAAAGGTATCAATATATAACTAAATAGGCCATTAACCGGAGTCCTGGGAGCTCCTTTCATTTGATCATACTGACGGTTTATATTTTGGTCTCATACTCTTAAAAACTTGTTTTGTGTCATTTTGCAGGTCAAACTATCTACTGGTCAAATGGTTGATCTGATACCTTGGTGCTTGCCAAATACAGCCAAGAGGCACAATC
This sequence comes from Ligustrum vulgare, assembly GCA_963555705.1. NCBI lineage: Eukaryota > Viridiplantae > Streptophyta > Magnoliopsida > Lamiales > Oleaceae > Ligustrum > Ligustrum vulgare. The sequence continues at coordinate 57,675,734 of OY743168.1, read as the reverse complement.
AATGGAAGGGGCTTTTTGGAAGGTTGGATTGGGAAGGAAATTTTCCAACTTCAATAACAGACCCCCAACCAATGGGTAAAGTGGGAATGTGCTTCCATCCCGAGCAAGACAGGATTGTCACGGTTCGTGAGTGTGCACGCTCTCAAGTAAGTATACTTGTCAGATTTGCTCACTAATATGCAAAGTTGTACAGATGAGATATATTTGGGTTGGTATTGTATTGTGTCAAGCTGCTAGAAATTTTGATGCAGTATTTCTTTCAATTGCTTGAAATTCTTGTTACCAATTAATCTTATCTGTCGATGCAGGGTTTCCCAGACAGCTATAAATTTTCTGGTACTGTTCTACACAAGCACCGGCAGATTGGAAATGCTGTTCCTCCTCCTCTGGCATATGCTCTGGGAAGAAAACTAAAGGAAGCAATTCAGAGTAAAAGGTCTATGTAGCAAGTCTGCTAATGTCTTTCTTAAAGAGATTTGTAGATAATTCATCCCTCATAAAGTCAATTTATATGGGGTTATTTTATTTTTTTATCACAGAATTCAGAAAATTGTCATTTCATATCACAAGTTACAATTTTGCAAATTATTTCCTTTCAAAAAGTTGTGTTAATGGAGCTATCAGAATTCTGAACTTAGCTGGTTTGGTTCAGTTACAGTTAAAGATCATCCGATTTTTGGTTCTAGTTATAGAATCGAATTATAATTTGGTCTCAAGGAATTTGAATAGAACCACTGCAGCTAGGGGTGGATGTTTATCGGTTTGGTTTATTGAGGAATCGAACCGAAACTTTCGATTTTGATTCTTGTTCGGTTTTTAACAAAAAAATCGACATTGTTAAATGTCTAAACGATACATGATATTGACCTTTGATTTGAGTATCGTATTCGATATGTTGCAAGAAAAACTTCAAAGGATGTTGTCTTATTTATAATTTACTAAACTTCCCTTCTAGTTAGTTCTTTTTTGTAATCTTTTGAGCTATTTCTCGTTGTTGCATTGTTTTTTAATGCAAATTAACAGTAAAGAGTTAGTATTAATTAAGTTGCTATACAATTGTATAGATGATCTGATATTTAGTAATCCTTCCTTTCAATGTCATAACGGTGAAGTTATCTTTGAATTGATTTAGTCATTGTTCTGCGGCTAATTAAATAGGTGAGAAGTTTTTTGTTGTTTGCGAGATAAAATATGTGGTTGAAAATTGGAGAGAAAATGTGTGGTTAAAAAGTGATTTGAAAAATTATGTAGTTTATATTGTATGTGGATGACAATGGGGCGGGGAATATCCGAATGGGGCGAGGAATCCTCGACAAAGATGAGGATGAAGATGAAAAAGTATTCCCGAACCTGGGACGGGGCGGGGATGATCGTTTTATTCTCATCCCCAATTAACAAGTTTCATTAAAATTTAAAAAGTCTAAAAAAAAGTTCTATATTATCTGTACAAAAGTTTTGTGATGTCAAAATTTTTTATATCAAAAATTTATTACTTATCAAGTCATAAATTTTAAACACTTATTTTGAAAAAGTTACAGATTATTAATTATTAAGCTTATGGAGTTTTATTTTCTCATCTAATCAAATATAAAATAAGGATACAAAAAAGATGAATATAATTATATATATATATATATTCGATTAATGTTCAAATAATGTGTAAAGATTATTAGATTTAAAAAATGTTAAGGTTATTCATGCATGTTTCCTTATATTATCTGTATAAAATTATTTTAAAATTTAAAAAAAAAAAAAACAAAAATGGGATGTAAACGGGGATTTTCTCATCCTTGACTCGACCCGACCCGCCCCGTCCCGTTGCCATTCCTAATATTGTAGTTTAAACTATGGTTTAACGAGGTAGCCGAACACTACCTTAGTTTGTTCATTATCAATTGCAGTGTTATAAAAAACTCGCTTACACTTACGCTTAGGCTTAGGCTTGAAACTTGGCCTTGCCGCTTCATCACGCTTCGCTCGAGCATTGCCCCGCTTTTTCGCGCCTAAATGCGCTTAAACTTGATGCTCGACCTCGCCGCATCGTCACGCTTTACGTTTTTTAGAACATTGATCAATTGCATTCTGCAAATAAAGAAGTGGAATTGAACTCGTTTTTATATCTTGAAAAGACAAGAAAAAAATATATTTAATTTTTTCCAGTTTTCAACTATTTTGGATTAGAATGTGAACTTGCTCAAGTATATATACTGTTTAAGGGAGACAAAGAAGGAATTAGAATTCCCACATGGGGATTTGATATTTCCCTAATTCTAGAATTTAAGACAATTAAAGGGCACACTTCGAAATATAGGATTTAAGGTGACAAAAAAGTAATGACTACGAAACAAAATAATAATAAAAAATGCAACCACACGCCTATAAATAGAGAGGTAGAGTGTAAAGATCCTTTACTTAGAAAGGAAGGAAACCATCCAAGGTAAGCATAACATTTCAAAAAATTTCCTAGGGTCGACCTTTACGTTTTTCTGAGCCAGAGGTCGACCACTAGGCCAACCCCTTCGTTTTATTTGTAGTATTTGAATCGTTTTTCATGTTTTTAAGTGAAATATTGTGTAATCAATAAAGGTGTAGGGTCGGACCTGAGGGAAGGCAAAACAGACTGCTGCCTTGGGCCCTGACCTGTGGTCCAAAATGAAGGCACATCGTTTTGCCCTTTTTTTTTTTAATAAAAAAGATTGAGTTTTAACCTAATTTTAAAAAGTGAAAATTATAGGGAACCCTATAATTTAATTTCAAAATTCAAAAATAAGACAAAACTAAAATTTATTCAAAAATCAGGTTTGAAATAAGTTATTTAATATATTATACAAATTTAAAATATATCTATAACGAAAGTAACGCAATTATCGTTTATAAATATAGAAAAAGATTTTTAGAAATAAATAATCTAAAAATCATTTCCCTACATATCCGGCGTCGATACATATCTGCTTCCTTCCGGTCACACGAAACTGCCGTAAAACGATATTCTTCTCTGCATAAACCAAACATTAATTGGCGTCCAGACTCCATTGATCTCGTACAAAGCCTCGAAGCCGGTGATGTGAAATATTGAAAATGTCTGATAAGAAGAACACCGAAAGGAAAAGGAAGAGAGAAGACAAACCGTACACTGGAGGAAAAGAAATTCAGGCTGTTGGAAGTAGTTGAAGAACACAAAAACGATCGGTATGTAATCAAATGAATTGGTTGTGACCTTAGAATGCATAAAATAGCATGGGTAAACTCATATTGGATGTATTCCTGTGAATTTTTTAAATATGTGACGTAAATTTTAATGTATCTGAATTGGGGATTCTGTCAATGTGATTGGGAAAAATTGAGAATAATGATTTCCGCCATATTTTCTAGTTGTGACCTTGACCCATCAACTTTGTGACCTAAACCTAATCGTGCAATCAGAATGTTGCCTGTGAAAGTTTTGATTCCATGTATATCGCTGTTACCGGGCGAACATTTTGTCAATTGAAGAAGAAGACGTTTGATAAGAATGTTAAAACTCACTTGACCTGAAAACTTCAATGTAATGAGCAATTATGTGAACAATTAGTTACTGATTTAGATGTGAGCTTAGAAGTTATTCCTATGTGACCTAGATGACATTGTTCTTAATGACCTTGTGACCTCAATACAATAAAAATTATCATCAAAGTGCTGTTGAAAGGGATTTGTGTGATCAGTTGGAAGAAAACATGGATGATGTTTGCCACTAAAACCTGTATGGAAATCCAAAAGAATGTGGATATGTAGTCATTGGAATATGTTATATTGTAGGGTTGCCTGAATGTTGGATTCTATATTTTCAATTGCTGAGCTGCATATGTGATCAATGCCTAATTCTAAGGTCACATGTGCATACACATGTTACATTAAATTCTTATTTCAATGTCATAGATTTACCTTCATAGTTGCACATGTTTAGTTCAAGAGTATAAGTATGATTGATGTATGCATATTGTGATATGTATAGTTGTGACTATGTGTCCTTGTGACCTAATAGATTAACAAATGTGACATTTTCAAATTCAACCCGCAATAAGAACATATAATGGAGTAGTTTTTGGACCATGTGCAATTTGTGACTTAGTTGCAACCTAAAAGCTGTGATCCTATGACCTGGTTTAGTGAATATTGTGACCTGGTTCTCCAAAGGGTTAGCCTAAGGGATAGCTTTTGTGGCCTAACAAATTTGAATGATGTATGCATGTTCTGATATGGAATTTATTGATAGTGATACTGTGATAGTGGGATCTTGTGACCAACCAAAAATGAATGATGTATGCACATTATGAAATTATATAATGTGACCTAGCAAATTCACACCGCAGGCCTTTGTGTGTAATGATAGTAATTTGAGTCCATCCTTTCATTCAAGTGTGGCCATATATTATCCCAAAAGAGGAATGGTTCCCGGGGAAAATCACTACAAATTTTGTGAAGAATACTCTAACTCATTTCAAATCCAAATCAATGATGCTCAGAAGGAGATACTCGCGTAGACATTTTTTCACACTATGTTGAGTGCAATGAGATAATTATCCAGCCCCAGTTAATTCATTATTTCCTTATTAGAATGGTTGAACAACCGAACCCTCAAGAATTGTGGTTTCTCATTGCTGGTCGATATGTACGATATGCACTGCCGGAGTTCACGTTAGTCACAGGCTTGAGGTACGATGGAGTGGATGATCGGAGAAACCTTGAGAATTTACCATCACGGATAAAAGCGACATACTTCAGTCACTTGCACACAGTAACAAATGAAGATATCATAGATGTGTTCTTCGGGATCTCCGACGCACTCGACAATGATATAGTTCGGCTTGGCATCCTATACTTGATTACATCATACCTATTCTCCACGTCATACAAGAAAGCTGCTGAAGAATTTCTGTTTCCACTAGTTGAGAATTACGATGCAATGGCAAGGCACCCTTGGGGTAAGGACCTATTCGACATATCAGTTACATTGCTCAAAGATGCACTAAAGAAGCGTAATCCTCATTACAGACTGGGTGGATTTCTAGTAGGTTTTCAAGTTTTGATTTATGAGACTCTACCAATTTTAAATGGAAGAGTTGCAATAAGAATTAGGACTACATATCCTCGAAAACTCAACTGGCGTGCAGAGAAGATACACGTGTATTCTACTTTGGAAGAGAATATCCTTTCTGAAACAAACGTAAGTGTTTTGATCAAATGAAACTTAAATGCTGAGCAAGTAAGATCACCAATTAAATATTACATATATTTTCTGGTACACATTTTCTGACACATGTCATGAAAGTATCAAGTCACATGATTGAAGTTATTAGCTTATCAATTTATATCACTTGGTGATAATTATGCTACAGAATGTGTACCCCATTGTCTATTTTTCAAATCAAGTCACATTCAATTTGGTTGAAGTCACACGCAACGTATGAAAAACTCCTGCCCCATTGCAACAAAATAAGCATACTGTCATGCCACATTCTATGCTTATTAAGCCACAAATGACATTAACATCTGTGCAACTAAGATAAAAAATGAAATCTAACATATACTTGCTGGGACACATTTGTAACACATGTTTAAAAATAATCAAGTCACATGACTTAACTTATTAGCTTATCATATTATCTCACTAGGTGATAATCCTGCTATAGCATGTATACCCCATTGTCTAATTTTCAACTCGAGTCACAATCAATTTGATTGAAAACTATGCATACTGTCAGGTCACATCCTATGCTGATTAGGTCACAAATAACATTATTTTAACATTTATCTTGTAGATTGAAGTTGGGGACCTTGATCCAAATGATTTGGAGATCTCACAGTCTTACATGGATGGTGTCCAATATGTGACCCCAAGACAACCAGGGCAAGATGCAGCTACTGCATCCAAGTCAGCATCGAAATCTGTGCCAAGGTTGTTGATGATTACTGACGGAAGTGTTGGGCACATAAGTGATATAAAAGATGACGATGATGATGATTTTGTGAATCCCCCGCCAACAACACATAAGCCTGGTAACGAGTTTGATAGTATGTCGTACCAGGAGAGGTTGACACTAGATAAGTTAGACTTCCTGCACTCAACTGAACCTGATTATATTCCTACGATGCATCCCGATGACACACAGTCTGAAGAGGCTTCAGAATCCAATGTAAGTGGCCATTAATTACCTATTTCATTAGGTAATAACACATTTTTTTAATAAATTTAGAATATGTTTTTTTAAGTAGGAAAATATGCGTTGGAAGAATGAGATTCAGGATCAAATCTCCCAACTCCAAACGCAAAACAAGGAACTAACTGAGGAGGTTCATAAACTGAGATCACAGGTCCAACTTATGAAATCTGACAGGACATATGCAATGAAAACCATAATGAGGTCACAACTAGATATAAAAAAGGAGCTTATTGATTTGAAGTCTGGAATATCTTTCATGTCCGAAACAATCTATGAAATGATATCAAGTTCATTTGAATCTTTCCAGAAGAATTTTATGGACAAGAGTAAGAGTCATGACGATCTGGGTCCCGAGTTGGCTAAGGTACTACTGATTTTTTTACAAATATACGGTATGTATATCAAATTATACCCCCATTTTTACCATGTTTCCATTTTATTCAACTTAGGCTCCAAAGTCACAGGAGAAGTCTGACTCCAAGGGAAAGGGTAGGTCCCATGCTTCTGATGATGTGGTCGAGCCTTCTAGTCAGACTCCATCTTTTGATCTAGGAATGGGCTTCACCCAGACACAGGCATCTCCCAATACGCCTGCTCACCTGAGCAGTCTCGACGAAGAAATTGAAAATTTTGACAAAATAGTAGCTGTGGTTGTGCAGGAATGTGAAGACGTCAACCGGCAGGTAAATGTTTCGTAAGTGTGCAATAGACACATGTATTTGTTTCTGGTATTATGCATTTCGGTACTTCACACTCACAACATTCAAATCACATACAATAATAGTTCAGGACATGTTCACATTCATTATTATATATGTCTCTTTTAGGAAAAAATCCAGGACACATTCACAATATGTCAGGACACATTCTTAATAGATCAGGTCACAATCAATACAGCTGCAGATATCATATACTAATCTGTCAGGACACATTCAGATACATCATTATATATGTATCAATTACATATTGTCCAGGACACATTCACAAACCTCAGGAGCAATTCACAGATATCACTGCATTCATTTATACAGCTTCTTTTCTAGCCTCATATATAGGCAACCATTCTTTACAATATGTATCTATTAATTTTGTTGCATTTAATCTACTTTACATATGTACCAATTGCAGTCGACACCAGGACTTCCTGTAAAGAGGGCAACCAGACTTCCTAGATCACTGTGCTCACCATTTGTGGCTGGCGAAGGCAAACAACTAAAGTAACAGGATAAGATTTTAGTCTTCCAGAACTATGACCATCATGCTGATGATGTGGACATCACTACTTTCAAGAACTAGTTGAATCGAGGCTACAAACCAAACAACAAGTAAGAAACCGTTAACATTTTCAATGCTTCCAATGGTCTATCATATCTCATATGATTCAAAAACCCCCATTTTATCTCTGTAGGAAAAAATTCAGTTAGGAAGATGACAAGATAAAACCCCCATTTATGTTTGGACCGGTCCCAGTTGGTTCAAAAACCTGGAGGCACGATCTTATTAACTCTAATTCTTCCCTATCTAGCATGGTCAGATGAGTCCATCCACCCCCACAATTTACAATTAAATTACGATTACACATAATGCACATATAATGCCCTACTGCTAATGAGGTCACAATTTAATCACAGGTAATAATTTTTTCAGTTTCCTATATATTGCAGCATATGGACGCGTGCTTTCATTACATACGGCATTTAGCAAAATATGGGCCTAATGTAAAGAGAAGGTTTACTACAACGAACTGCACATTCCAAGGGCTAATGAAACCATTGTACATAGAGTACATGAAAGACCCGATTGTTCTCTCTTCTGCCTCTTACTTCAAAGAAATCATGAGAGGGGGACATTTGGAGCTCAACTCCCCATGGGCTGACGTTGATTACGTCCTAATTCCAATCTTGCCAACGAACAAGGCACATTGGATGCTTGCTTTGCTCAATATAAAAAGTCACAGGATGGTAATTTTCAACTCCTGCTGCAGGACATATAGAGGAAACATGGTTTACGAGGGGGTTCAACCATTCTACATACTTATCCCTGCATTGATGAAAGAAATTGGGATTTGGAGCCACGCATCACATTTTTTGAAGACAGATCAGACCGGTCTCAGTTTGGACATGGCAGACAGCATTCCCCAGTAGCAAAATGGGTACGTAATTTTAATTTACTCACTTTTAAGTAATACATCCCCCTAACATGTACATATTTTTTTTATTACAGTCACGATTGTGGTATATTTTTGATTGAGTACGCATTGTACCTACTACACGCGAACTTGAAAAAGTTGCCTATGGACTTTGATGCCAAAGCTGCACGTGTGGACATAGCCGCTGACCTGTTCAAGCACCGTCAAATTAGAAAAAGCACAGAGCCAATACCACCAAAAGTTGAAAGCATTGTAATAGACGATGCTTGATTCCCTGTTTTCTTAATTCTAGAACGGATAGCAAGAAAATATCATCTTTTGTTACATTAGAAGCTAACTGGTTTTAGTGGATATATGTCATGTGTAGGCAACCACTTTATAATTTGTTTGTATATAAACTCATCATGTCAATGAAATGAAATGACCTTTTTTTTTTTACTATTAATAGTTATTCAATGTTTTAAACTTTAGAAAAAATGTAATTGTGAAGCACTCCAGCTGAATGATTTATTTATTAGGTCACATTGATCACAGAGCCAGATGCTGTACAGTTTCATACTCAAGTCACATTAATATCCCACTAGTTCACATTGACCCCAATCCCTGCTGCTGTATCTGTCCCGTCACATTAATATCCCACTAGGTCACATTGACACCACAATGACCTATAATTTCTGTATTATGCACTAATACAATAAGGTCACACATTCGACCAATCGCACCACATTCTTAGCCACTGCATGCCCCCTCCACAGATGAAATGCACAGTTAATCATGTATAACCCAAGTCAAGTCACATTAATATACGATTAGGTCACCACTACGCCATATAATTTCTGTATGATGCACTAATAAAACAAGGTCACACATTCAACCAATCGCACCACATTCTTAGCCACTGCATGCCCCCTCCACAGATGACTTGCACATTAAATCATGTAAAACTCAAGTCAAGTCACATTATTATCCGATTAGGTCATCACTACACCATATGTGACCTCATAGATTAACAAACGTGACCCTATCAAATTCAACCCGCATTATGAACAATGAAGGACTAGTTTTTGGACAATGATGTTGTGATAGTGCGAACATTGCGACCTACCGAAAATGATTGATGTATGCATATTGTGATATGTATAGTTGTGACTGTGTGTCATTGTGACCTAATAGATTAACAAATGTGACCTTTTCAAATTCAACCCGCAATAAGAACAGACAATGGAGTAGTTTTTGGACCATGTGCAATTTGTGACTTAGTTGCAACCTAGAAGATGCGATCCTATGACCTGGTTTAGTGAGTACTATGACTAGGTTCTCCAAAGGGTTAGCCTAAGAGATAGCTATTGTGACCTAACAAATTTGAATGATGTATACATGTTCTGATATGTAATTTATTGATAGTTATACTGTGATAGTGGGATCTTGTGACCAACCAAAAATGAATTATGTATGCACATTTAACCGTTCACAACGCATTCATAGATGCTAAATCCCTCCACAGAGTCATGCACAGTAAATCATGTAAATCTCAAGTCAAGTCATATTAATATCCGACGAAGTCACATTCATCAGTATCCCTGCTGCTATAACTTGCATGTCATTCTTGCCAGACCACTAAGTCCTGTAATTTATGTACGATACACTAATACAACAAGGTAACACATTCAACCATTCACACCACATTCATAGCTACTTCATCCCCCCTCCACAGATGACATGCACATAAAATCATGTACATCTCACTGGTGTTACACTCAGCTCACATATGAAAAATAATAGATTCCATGTGACTGTCAGTTTCACCTATGCCACATATCATCACAACGTTGTATTCAACCTATTCTAACATCATATAAGTTTTCACTGTTTGCAATAACAGTTGGACAAACACATTCAGGTCACATTCGATAACATCATGTTCATTTTTAATACATTCATCAGTTATCCTTTCCCACAGACATTAATCTATGATACAGTACACCCAACATAACATGACACGTCTTTCCAATAGAAATAAAGTATTCATTAGATAATCTTTCATCGTTTCCTTTTTTCGAAATAATGAACTCCAATCAAATATCAATTCAACCAGTAAGGACATCACAATTAAAATTTTTTAAACAATAAACAAATAGAGATAACATTTTATTTGCTTCTTTGACTACCACTATTCGGAATAATGGGAAACAAACTTGTACAACTCCGTCGGTTGTGCCCCCTTCCCCCACACCGTTCGCATTTCATCTTTCGTTTTCCTTCACAAGCCGATCTTTTCCTCTTCTCTGATGGTTTGCCTGAACTCCTTTTTTGGTTGGGAGGTAATACAACCAATTCATTTACTTCTTCAGGCAATTTCCACTCGCTCGAACTGCCCAGCGGGAAAACACTTTCCTGATAGGCAGCCTTATAAGCATTGCATGTGTAATAGTATGAATAATATTCGTATGGATCCCTCTTCGTGAAGGCTGTCACAGTTAGATCATGTGGACACGGCATCTGGTCAACTTGAATCATTCTACATGTACACTTACGCTGCTCTATATCTACCAGAAATGAGGTGCATTCGTCTTTAACTGAAAACATTATTTGATTTGATGGAGACACCTGCAAGCATTTCCAGCCAATCATATTTTTAATGGTACATTAACACATGCTAAATAAAATTAACTCAATAAAGTATACGCATACCCTTAGCGCCCTCAGTTGTATGCTACTTTCTCTCAACACCTTCTCATACTTATTTGAAAGCTTGGTAAATGTTCCATGTGCGCAGTCCCTATTTTTGTAGAACCAATTTTGTACTAGTTATCTTAAAGACTCTAGCAAAGACACTATATGAAAGTTCTTTGCTGATTTTGTTACAGCATTCACAGATTCTACAATGTTAGTCGTCATCGTTGAATACCCGTTTTCGGGTATGTGGAATCTTGACCACTTATCGTAACTGACTTCACTTTGCATGTAATCAGTAGGAAAAATATACATTACTTTGAGATGAGGTTACACATGGAAACAAATTACTAATTGGACAAGTTCAGTGTTCTTACCAAATAACCCCTAATACCTTTGTCAATAACGTCCAATTGTAACATTTGGTACTCGAACTCCGAAAATGTGTATGCACGAACAACAATATTAAAAGGTTCTGTGATATTGTGACCTGAATTTCCATAATGCTTCTTCACGTTTTGCAGTAAGTGGTATGAACATATACCATGACATGTTCCAGGGTAGACACATTCTATAGCCTTTCGGATACTTTCGTGGCGATCCAATACAAAACATAGTCATTCTTTGCTGCAATACGCCTTCTTCAAGTTCTCAAAAAACCATTTCCATGACCTGTCATTGTCACTATCCCCAATACCAAATGCAAGTACAAAAATCCTATTACTTGCATCCTGTGTACACGCAGTGAATAGAGTACCACCGTATTTCCCATTCAAATAAGTTCCATCAACTAAAATAACAGGCCTACAATGCTTCCATCCTCGAATTGATGCACCAAGTGCCATAAAACAATATTTGAACCTATTTTCATTGTCAATTTCTATCCCTGTGACCGAGCCTGGGTTACATTTTCGAAGTATATGCAAAAAACCCGGTACCTCTTGAAACGACTCAGATGGATCTCCCCTTATCAATGTCAATGTCTTCTCCCTCGATCTCCAGGCTTTCACGTAATTCATCGAAACACCATATGTGTGCAACATGTCGTTGCATATGTCATTTGAGGTATATGTTGTGCGGTTTGAGTTGAATTTGTATTTTATACACGAGGAGACAAATGCAGTGGTTACTTGCCTATGTGACCCCAACACTATATTTGAACCACATGTATGCCCTTCGTGAATGTATCTAATTTTGAATAGATCTGTTTTCCCCAATCTTGATGACATGCAAACCCACTTACAGGTATTATTTGAGCACCTTTCAACATATTCCTTCTTGTCCGACCTTAGAACCATAAATTCGAACATCTCCCGAATTGCATAAAATGCCATGCTCAATTTCAGTACCTCTTTATTCCTGAAAACCCTGTTCAACTCTATATCCGTGGCGTCTGGATTTGTTACAGTAGTCTCCACACTAGTGTTGGCAAGGGGCGAATCGGACCCCGATCCGCCCCGCCCTAAATTTTTTTGGTCCGATCCAGATCCGCCCCACGATCCGTCAAATTTCGGGTCGGGGCGTATCGGTCCACCGATCCGTGGACCAATCCGTCGAATTATTTTTTTATTTTTTTAAAAATTTTTTAAAATTTTTTAAAATTTTTTAAAATATATTTTAAATTAGATCTTTTAAAAAAAATTTAGGAAAATTATTTTTTTTATTAAATTTTATTTATTTTATTGAAACGAGACATATAGAGACAGATTCGCCGATTCAACGGATCGAGTTTTTTTACCATAACTTATTGGAATTCTTTCTTCAAATAAAGAACATGAAAAATGTGTTTTCTTTAAAATGCAAAGATTGCAGGTTATTCCCAGAAATTAAAGTTTATTACAAAATTTACATATTAGATTTTTATACATGATAAAAAAATTATATTAAAAAAAAATGTCGGATCGCGGATCGGGGCGGATCACATAAATTTCGATCCGTCGATCCACGGATCGGGATTTTTTCGGATCGGATCGGGTCGACGGATCGACGGGGCAGATCGGATTTTTTTGCCATCTCTACTCCACACTATCATTCGATATTGCCAATGGCTCATCTGTTACGGTGCATATGTTTGAAGCAATTCCACACATCGAATAACTTCCCTCATTGCCGTCTTGACTAAATCCAACTAGCTCCATGAAGTTGAAGCCTCCGTGATCAGGAACTTTATCCACTGCTGTGACCTCAATCATAATGGGATATTTTGAAGGATCCTTATAATCTTTCTTCAGTGTGAGATACGACAGGACACTATTGTCATTTTTTAGTCTGATGGGTTGTATGTCACTGCTCAGTTCATAACTCATGGAGACTGCAACCTTGTTAATGTCAAAACCAAATTCTCTAACTACTGAGTCCATAAGTTCCGAATAGTCGCTTCCTTCATCAATCATTAACAAGGCAGACTGAGATCCCAAAATCACACAAACATGTACACAGCCCATACCTGTACATTCATCACAAGGACGTCAGTCGATGCATATCTCACTTATAAACACATCACAACAACATTTTAAAAAATGTTAATAACACTATAGTATAACAAATTGCAACAAATTGCATTGTCACCGTACATAAATGCAATAATGTGACCACACGAACATCGATTCATTAAAGTGACCACACGTACATCTATTCAATATGTGATCAAACTTTCATCAATTTAATAATGTGACCAAACTACATAAATGCACCCTCATTAGAAGCGTAAAATGAAAAACTCTGCAAGTATGTGACCTGTAATTACAACAAATTATGCTAACTTCTTTAACCCATTACATAGATCATCAATTTTACTATATTTGACCTCTCGTTAGATCCTATCGATCATTTTCAACATGACTGTAAACTTCTGCTTATTTTCGTAAGTGACCTCATAAAACACCGTGATTGCATAAAATGACAGCTTACTGTAGTTAGACTTCACGGCCTCATTTACTCACATTAGATGAATGCTGATGATTGTGAACATTACATTATATTTCTGTTCATTTCTGTAAGTGACCTCAGAAAACCAACGTCATTGCATAAAATTATAGCTTACCTTATGTCGACTTCACAGCCTAATTTAATCATGGATTACTGTCAAACAACAGTTTATCTTATGCTGTTCAATTTCGCAACTGTGACATCATTTTCATCGTCTTCTCAAACTTTGCATTTAGTTCTCCGGGTCAACATTGAGTCCCTATTTTTTCCTATTTAAAATGACGATGTTTCGTTGAATTGTTGCGTTGATAAGGAATATCAATATGTGAAGAATATTTTTTGTAACCGTCGCCGTAATAATTGGCCTGCATATCTTCCTTGATTTCCGTTACCACACACACACACACACACACACACACACACACACACCTGAATATTTTTGGGATCAACCTTATTTTTGATATGTTAATCTATTAGTACTTGATATACGTATTTTTCTCGTTTGTGATTTTATCTATGTATCTCATTGATATTGTGAAAACATTGTGAAAACATAGTGTTTTTTATTAAAACACACAAAAGGAAGGAAAACATAAAAAACAAGTCAGCCCCTCCGTTTTATTTGTGGTTTTATCTATGTATCTCGTTGATGGCAGTTAACAAATTAATTAAGATAAATCATTAATGAACTTCATATCCACAGTGTTTTTTATTAAAACACACAAAAGGAAGGAAAATAAATACATTCCAGGAAAATACATAAGCTACAAAAGGGAAGGAAATAATAAAGTAAATTATACATCATCGTCATCCATGTCGTTAAGGCAGTCTTCAATGTGGTGCTGCCGAGATAGGATTTCATTCACCAAGCCATGCATCTCATCAAAGAATGTGGTTGAGCTTGAGCCAAGGAGTCTTGAGCTTCAGTTAGGTTTCGAAGACTTGCCATTCTCCCCCAAATTCTATGTACTTTATTAACTTCATCGATTTCTCACCAAATATAGTACTGGGATGAGACGACACGACACGACACTTTCTCTATCTCAGAATTGACCACCTTCTAACTCATGCATGCCATGGACACTCTACCAAATTACTTGAAGGTAGTAAACACAGAAATCATTCAATTCATAATAGTCTGAGGTATGTTCACTTTCTTGTTCGTCATTCCCATCCAAAGGAATCACAAATCCTCAGAATTCAAAAAATGTGTGTTTCCCTGCCCTTTATTTTATCGAGTGTGAAAAGATCAAATGCAATAACCTGAAATCTCTAGGTAATAAGACATGGACATCAAAACATGGAACTTCTAATCTTTGGTTTTGGTAAACAACCCTCAATGCTCCCAGTCTAATAAAATTTCCCTATCATAAACCGACCACTCATTAAGCATTTTATACATTAGTGATAAATCTTCTGCCCTAACCCAAAAAGGTTTTCTTTTCACATAAGTGAAAAGTGTTGAGAACCTCATTAAGCCAATCGAGTAATTCCCCACTAGCATCAGCATTTGCATAGAACAGACGCACCAATATCTCACTAACACTTAAATTCGAGCCTAAAAATCCTAACCACCTCATTTTATCAAAGTAAGATATAAACTAAAACCTCTATCTATGAAGGAAAACTAAATCGAATTCTTGACTCGAAACCACATCTATCTTCTTCATATTTTTATATTTACGACATTTTTTTTTCATTGAAGAAATAAATGCTTGGGAAGTGCTTATCTTCACGTTGGAGAACTTCATCGTCACTATTCTCACTTGAATCACTATATCCTCCTCGGATTCCTCCATTTGTGCCTTGCTGGAACTCCGAGTGAGACGTGAAGAATTTCCTTGACTCGAACCACCCCTGGGCCGAACATTTCTCCTTGCTTCCCTTTCTTTCCTTATGGGGAGCTTTTGTATGTTTGGAAGACAAAAGGAAAGTCTCACCTCAACTATTACTTGAAGAAGAGGGAGGAAATCTATGGGATAATTGTTTCTTACCTATGTAGAAAATTTTGGAGAAGATGAAGAAGTTGGGAAAGTTAGGATTTCAAATTTTACCTTTGAACTAAAGATGGTTGGAATTGAGGCTTGAGCTTTGAGGAAGAGGAGTTGGAGAAGAGAGGAAAGAAGGGTGGTTTTATTAGAATGTCAATGTCAAATAATTAGTTCATAGGAATGGTATTTCTTTGTATATTGTCTATTTTACTCTTATTGAAATGAATTATTTTCTTTGCAAGATATATCCTTAACTTAGTTAGGTTGATTTAATTCAGTATTTCTTATTATATTCTTATTTTTTAATCTTTTAAATTCTTCTAAGAATGTTCTATATTTTGATAATCTTTCAAAAGATTTAGGATGATCTTTTTTAGTGTTATATCCTAACGTTATTCCTTCTGAAATTTTTTCTTCTTCTATATCTTCGTATTCTTCCATAATTTTATGAACTGTATATATATATTTTTTGCTGTTTCAAAAGAATTAAATTCTATTTTATTCAGGATAGTATATTCAATATCTTTGTATATCTCTTTTAGTTTAGATTGTCCAACAGAATGTATATTTTTAGATTTTTCAATAATAGCTGATAAAAATGAAATTTCTTTATTTTCTAAATATAACTTATGATCACAGTTATTAGAAGTTGATGCTTGTGAGATACCCATAAATTATCAGGTTGATAAATTATTATACAATTTTTTTTAGTATAAGTTCATTCTTTGATTTAGTAAAATACAATAATTCGCAATATATTGTTCATATTTTTCTAAAAGTCTATTATATTCTTCAGAAGATATTCCATTTGATGTTTAATATCTTCCATTTTAGCTTTCAATTTTTTTCTAAAAGGTTATCTAGTCTTTCGATTGTATATCCTGGCACTAGGGTTGGACTGTATTTATTATTTTATTTTCTAAATCTCTTTTAAGATGTAATACGTCAGAATAATATATAATATATTGATCATGATTTTCTGAAAGTATATAATATTTTTTAGATGATTCATCCATATCTATTAATCGAGATATAATGTTATCTATTTTTTCCATTATTTTTTCTAACAAATTGTCTAATCCTTTAATAATATATCTAAGCATTATAAACTCAGAGGCAAATAATTTATAAAGTTTCAAGTAATTTTTCAAATTTTATCAGTGTTTGAGAATTGATAATATCTATAACAGTCATGATATCTATTCTTGGTTCAAATGGTATATTATATTTTGAAATATCTTTCTTTCTCTTTTCTTATTTATCAATTATATCTTGAATATCCTGTATTATTATAGATTTTACAGTACCTCTAGCAAAGTTTTCTATCAAATTTTCTTTAAAACTTTTTAATATCTCTTGTGATGCATATAGTTGTTCTTGATATCCTATTTTATCAATTTCATTTCCATGTTCAATTCCTTTTTTATTTTTAATATTCTTTTTTACTTTATATGTACCTCTCTTATATCTGGGGTTTTTTATGATGTAATTTTCTTCATTCATGATATCAAAATTTTCAAAAATTGGTAAAGAAAGATTCACCTCTTCCATCACTTTCATAATCTATTATAGGATCATAATCATTATCACTACTAAACACATATCCTAAATATAATTCATTATTTATTTTAGTATTATCACTATTAAGCCAAAAGTAAATGATTGATTTTGTAATCTCTATTCCTAATAATTCTTTTAATTTAGGAAAAATAGCTAACGAACATGGCATGATATAACTTTTTTATTTTATTATTGGGTCTAGTAAATTGTTTATGCATGAATAAATGTTCAATTATGCTATGATATTCATCCTTATAAGGACTATTTGGATAATTAAACTTAATAATTCTAAATTCTCCCATAATAACTTGTTTTAACAGTTCTTCCTCCTCCTAATCCTATAAAGACAGATATATTAAAAATACTAACATCTTTTCCTGTTCTTTTTCCTTTTAATTTTCCTTCTGATATTAGTGATCTTCGGACTCACATGTTTCTGCTATCATTCCTTTCAACAGCTTCCTGCCTTTATGGGTAATTAGCCTCGCCTGAATCCATGCCTTCACTGTATAATACTTTGCTGGAAAATATTTTGGAAAAAGTGTATGGGGTTTTCTTAATAATATATCTTCTTTAGGAAATAGGATTTGGAAGACAGAAACTTAGATACTCTTATCTTTTTATAAAATGATTGAGATTTTATTGATTCAAAGAGGATTGGTACAAGACTTTGGTATGAGAATTTTTTCAAAAGACAGAGGATTGTCTTGGATTTCTCACAAGTTGAGTGCTCACATGATCTCTGCCTTTTCCTAGCCTAAAGGTTTCTATTTATAATACTACATGAAATACAATTTCGTCATTGCTTACATCATGTGTTTTAATAATCAGACTCAATAATTTACATCATAGGGATACATGTCCCTCCATTTTCTTCACAAGGCTACATTATAGGGACACCTATCCTTCCATAATTTTCAGTCTTCACATGGCCCCTACATAGTGCTGCCTTGTTTCATTAAAGCAGATTCCATCAGCTTTCACCCGTTCATCAATTTTGTTGGCATGTAGAACAATTCCTGGCTATGCACGATTCTTGTAGAGTTGTAAAGCTTCCATTGATCTGATATCTATCAAACTTGTCAATGTATTCCTTTAAGATGGTTGATTTTTCCTTGCCTCTATTAGTGACAAGAGTCCATTGTTCATATTGACATAAGCATTTGAATTTTTTCTCATACAAATTTTTTGCAATGTTATTGAGGACTTTTATTCCTAACACTCTGCGGGATTTGAACCATGGTCTTGTAATATTTGGTATAAGCTTGGTATTTTTTCCAACTTCAATTTGAAAATTTCGAGCAACATATCCAATTGTGATAATATGCTCAGCAGGATAATACATCCTTCAATCAATTTCAGGACTGATTTAATAAAATTTTAAATATATAGATCTTCCTTGGGAAAACTTTGAAATTTCTCCTTTTAATAAATCATCAAAATTTTCAATTTCTTTCAAATCTTTTCCTGGATAGATAAGATCCAAAAATCCAAAATCCGCTGCCATTTTTGTCATAACGGGATCTCCTCTCTGAGTAACGATCAATTGTGGGTATACATGATCTCCAGACGAAATGTAATAGAAATCACATTCTTGGAGTTCATATATAATTTTGGCAGTAGTTTTATATTCGTCTTTTTTTGGTAAAAAAGGGGAATCATCTTCTTGAGTACGAATTTTAATTACCCTTGTATGTTCATCTTTGACATTGATTGTTACTTTTTTAGGACATGTTTCATTTATGACCACCTTCTTCGGGCTTGGATTTGGTTCATCTCTTTTTATTTTTTGTCCACCACCGCTTCTAGAGAATGTACCTGTTGTATTGTACCTGTTGGTATATTTGGTAAAACCTGTTTGGTGTTTAACGACTCGAATAGTGATTTGATTTCACTAACTCTGTCTCTCAATTGTTTGGTATATTTGCTATGAGAGATAGAAAGTTCCATCAACAATTTCACATTTTGTTTAAGGTATTCTGCTATCAGTTCAATTCCATCTTTTATATCCTCAGCTTCTTCTATGAGAAAGTTCATTCGCACTTTAGCGTCCATCAATGATTCTTTAATATTATCTATTTGCAAATTCTATATTCCTGTTTAGAAAATCTGCAAGATAATTATTGACACCTTTAATATGAATTATATCAAAATTATAAAATGCCAAATAGGCTTGCCATCTATGGAGCCTCCTATAATGAGGTTATGGTGGTAATTTATTTTTAACTAAGCCAACTTGAGAATTATCAGTTTCAACAATGATTTTTTTGGATAATAAAAATAATGAAAACTTTTTTATTCCTTTGATAATTGCTAACAATTCTTTTTCATGGGTAGTATAATTATTTCTGCTTGGTTAAATGTTTCACTGGAATATGTACAAATTTCATTAAGATGTGTTTTTAATATTGCTGCCCAATATTTATCTGAGGCATTAGTATTAACTATTAGATTATCTTTTTCATCTGGTAACCTTAATTTTGGTAAATTTTTACATTCTTCCTTTAGTGATTGACAATTTCTATATGTTCATCACTCCATCCTTTGATATTTATTTTGCTAAGTAAAGTCTGAATTTTATGTCTATTTTTTGAGAGATTTTCAATAAATCATTCGGCATAATTTAAACATCCTAAAAATTTTTGTATTTGTTCCTTTGATTATAATTTATTTGAAAAAATTTCTATCTTTTTAGATATATGAGTTTGTAATTTTATTCATTTTTTTATCTATTGATAATTCAAGAAAATCAATTTTTTTTTTCTATTATAGCTTTATTTTTTGAGAGAACAATTCCTTCTTTTTTTCATTCATTTATAAATTTTATCAAATGGTTCCTATGTTCTTCTCTATTATTAGAACATATCAATATATCATCAACATAGACAATTAAGAATTTTCTAAATATGTTATCCATTCTTCTTTGATATATTTGTGGTGCATTTTTAAACCAAATGGCATAACCATCCATTCATACTTACCTTGGGGTGTACTAAATGCTGTATATTGAATACTATCTTCTTCCATTTTTACTTGCCAAAATCCTGATTTGCAATCAAATAGTATTGTTTTCCTTTTGCAAGATTTATTAACACTTATTTATTTGGTAAAAAGTATCCATCAAATTTGGTATATTTGTTTAATTCTTTATAATTTATCACAATTCTAGCTTTTCCTCTTTTTTGTTCGGAATGTTTCATGACAATGAAAACTGGACTACTATGGGGTCCATTACTAGGTCTGATTAATTTTTCGTTAAGTAATTCTTTTATTTGAGTTTAAATTCCTGTGTATCTTGTATGGTATACGTCATTGGTCTGACTCTTATAATAACATTTTTCGTTAGTTCTATTTTAGCTTGTGGATTGTAACGCCTCGGATTCTAAACACCCGGAATGCCACTCATCATCTCAAATTAACTTTGAAAATAATGATTTAGCGAAAAATAAAACAACAATTGAAATCTCATTTCACATAATTTTATAAAGTTTGACCCAAAAGGTCAACAATTCGAATTTTGAAATAATTTGAAAATAAACTTGGAACAAATATGAAATAAATAAGTTTCAATTTCAAATAAAACATTTCTAAAATCTCAATAATGGCCACCATCGCACGCCTCGCCGCCAACTTCGTCATCTGCAAAATTTGTTTTGGAAAACGTGAGTATTTCAAAGAAATACTCAGTAGACTCGCGCACAATAATCATTTAACATCATAAATTAAAATACATAATCATGATATTTAAGTCTCAGGTATCTAACGATCACCAGTATTCTCATGAACATACAAGTTCAAGTCTCATGCATTTAAGCAAGCAAATTCTCATAACATAGTCTCATGCTTAGAAAGCAAGTAATTCTCATGAACACAATCATACATGCTAAACTTATAATCCAAATAATTATTGATGCGCACTTTTGAAAAACGTAAATTTGTGAATAAGAGTCTACCTTAATTTCTCGAGTATTGAGCAAACGGGAATAATACTTCTAATTCTCTCGCGCCTCGTCTAGTCCTATAAAATAAATATATAATTAAAATTATATTTTTGGATTAATCAAGTTTAAAAAGATGAATTTGAAAGTTGAGGGACTAAAATGAATACTTTGAAAGTTGAGGGACTAAAATGAATACTTTTCAAAAGTTGAGTTGAAACTCAAAACGAATATTAAAGTATGGAGCTGAAATAATAGATTTTAAAAATGGAGTGGCTGATTAAAATCATTTAAAACTTAAGGACTGAAATTATAAGTTTTAAAACTAAAGGGCTGAATTAAAACATTTAGGAACTTAGGGACTAAACTGAAATTCAAGAAAACTTTTAAATAAAAGAATTATTTCTCTCTCCCTCATTCAGTTAGAGGGAAGAGACAGAGGGAGCGAGGGCGAGAGGGGGGAAATGGAGAAATCCGGTCTGTCGGCGTTACGTGCCGACGATGTTGCGGCGGTATCACCGCCGTCGAGTGGCGGTGAGTAAGAGGAGCAAAAAGGCCACGGTTTGGTGCAGATTGGGTGCGAAAAACAAAGTAAACCGAGGCTGAAACACTATTTCTCCGGCGATAATTCCGGCGGTCGAGGTAGGTGGGTATCTGGGTACTTTGTTTCTTGGGTTTTGTGTTTGATTGGGTTGAGTTTGGGGTTGGGTTGGCAAAGATTGTGGTGGTGCTGCAGGTGGGTTGATTGGCGGTGATGGTGGTGTTTGGGGCGGTTTGTTGGAGGTGGCGGTGGTGATAGTGGAAATGGGTTGGGTTTTTTGGTGAGGCAGAAGTGGTGGTGGCTGTGTTGGTGTTGGTTTGCAGTGGATGGTTCATGGTGATTCGATTGATTACGGTGGTGGTGAGTGGTATATTGGTGAAGAATGTTGAAATTTGCAGATTGTAGAAACCGTGATTAGAGGCTTGTTTAGTGATGTCAGTATTGCAGTGATATTGGCCGTGGTTGGGTTCAAACGTGATGGTGTTGAATGGGCAGTGTGGATTGGGTTCGAACGTGATGGTGTTGAATGGGCAGTGTGGTGCAGTGACTGTGTGGTGGCGGGTTTGGCATTGGCGGTGGTGTGATGCTCGACGATGGTGGTGATTCTTTGGTTGGTGGGCTGAAGGCAGTGCTGCATATTGAAGATGGGTGACGAGTTGGTAGTGTTCCGGTGGTTGGGTATGGGCAATAGGTGGTGGTTCTTTGGTGAATTGACAGTGTCATGTGTTGCTTGGACTGGTGATGGACTAGGGGAATATATGGTGTGGCTGAGTGTTTGGTTTATTTTGGGTAAAGTGTGGTAATTTTCTGGTTTAGGAAATGTTGAGAGATTATGCCAGGGATAATGGCTGAATGAGGGGAAGAAAGAGAGATTAAAGGGATGCATTCCAGTTATGGTGATTGAGTGACTTAGGATTAGTGAGGAAAAATTTGAGGAATTTGGTCATGGAAATTTTGCAAGATTGGGGAAGAATGTTGATTGAGGGGAAATGGATGAAGGAAGTTGGCAATTGAAATGTACAAAATTGAGGGAGACGTGTGGAGATTTTTGGGAGAGGATTGTGGGATTGGAGAAGATGAATTGACTCTGAATAAATTCTGTAATTTAGGTTGAATGGCTAATTGAGAGGGATTGGGTACAGATATTGGGGAAAATGTGATTTATATGAAAATGGAAGTTGGTGAGGAAATTTTGGGATAAAATGAATGTGAATTGGTGATTTAAAACATTTTGGACTTAAATAATTAAAATCTGGATTAAAATACATAAATAAATAAATAATGAAAATAAGATACTTTCATAAAAATTGAAATTGAACTACGATAAATTTAAATAATTTAAATTTTAACTTAAATGGTTAGATGAAAATGTGTTTAAAATAAATAGGTAAAGTCGTAGCGACACGTTTTAAATAATATTTATTTAAATAAGTCATGAAAAATTCTTGATCGCTACATGGATGATGTTGTTTCCAAAATAATAATGGATTTTCTCCACAATTTTTTTCTAATTGATCAATGATTTTTTTCATGTTTATTTGTATATTTGTTTTCAAGACTTTTTTATACATTATTCTTTTATTTTTCATTTCATTTTGTGTAATTGGTTTTTTCTCCCATTTATCACCACGCTGTGTTGGCTGAACTCTGTAAGGTCGAAATTCTCTTGGTATTTTTAATAAATGTCCGCAAAGTGTTTGTAACATTATTATGTAATTATTTTGTTTATAATACTGAAATTGTTGTATAAAGTCATTTCCTAATAATATATCATATTCTAATTTATTATAACTATATATCTTGTTCACAACTATTTGTTTACTTCCTAGTATTATATCGATTTTATCAGCACTGTTAATTATTTGAGTACTTTCTCTTGTAACTCGTGTTATTTTTATTTTCCCATCAGTATTTCATGATTTTATTAAGAAATTTTTAAATATTGTTATATCACTTCATGTGTTGAATAATGTACATGTTGTTATATTTATTTCAACAATAGTAACCTGTATATAATTAGCTAATGGAAAATTTATTTGATTATTCATTTATTCAGCCTTTCTACATAGTATAGTTTGATCATTATGGGTTATATATAATCCTTCACGTTTTATACTATAATCTTCTAATCCATTTAGGAAGCTCATTCCTAATAACATTTGATGATTTACCATACTGTTATCTACATGACATGGTACTAAGAGATTTATTCCTCCTATTTTTATTGGTACTTTAACTTCAAGTTCAGTCATATGTATTTGTCCATCAAAATTTATATATCTATAAAGATCAGTTCTATGAGATATTAATCCTTTATTCCTGTTTGAAGTTATATGACATTCACTAGCTCCTGTATCCATTAATATTTTTGATCCTTTTATGTATTCTTTTCCATTGAAATATTCACCTTCTATTTTCATATTTCCAGTATTTTTATGAAGTTTTATTTCCTTTGTATTACTAGTTTCTCCTAATTTTTTTCTATTGGGTAAACTTGTTGATCTTCTAATTAATCTGTCATCTTCAGATGTTATGTTATTTAGGGTATTCTTCTTTTCTTAACTCTATAACTTCTGGTTTAATTTATGTTATAGTAAGTTCATAGTTTCTTGAGACTAAACTTATTTGTTTATCTGGTTCCACAGCTTTACCAAAATCTTTGCATTCTTTATGAATTTCAATATATGATTTTTTAGAATAAATGTTTCCATAATTAGAATTAGTAAATGTGTATAATGCTCTATATTCTATAGTCATAATTTTATCTCCTGGTTCCATTATATCATATTTAAGTAATTTGAAATACAGTCCTAAAACTTCATTAAAGTTTATATCTTTCAATGATATACAATATTTTGGGTAACATGTAAATATTAGTTTCTTATATGCTAGATTTCCTTCTATTGTTCCTAAATGACTGTCTTTTAAATTTATTATTCTTCCATCATGTAAACTTACAGTCAAAGGTGAATCTAATCCTTATCTAAATAAGGATTTAAACATTATTTGGATACCTACTAAATAAACATATTGGATCTTTTCACTTTGTTTTTTATTGATCTTTGTTAATAATTTTGTAACCGTATTTTTTGTTACAAGATTTAATTTGTGTGTTCCTTGAGTAGTTCTAACATTTACTGCTTTTTCAATTTTATGATATTCATTTATTGCTACTCTTTCTCTTCTCCATATTCTGTCTAATATTTCCCATTTTCCTATTTTCAAATCTAAAGATAATTTTTGTATTTTCCTGAACTTATTATTATCAAAAGTTACTTTTAATCCATAACCTTCCATTCCTTCATATTCTTGTTTATCTATACTCTTATTATTTTTTTCTATTTCTTCTATTTCTCTATTCTGATTCTGATTCATTACTTTCTGAATCTGTTTCACTTATATAGACTTCTTGATCATAATATTCTTCAATGTCAGATATTTCACTTAGTTCATTTTCTATTTGTAGATATTCTTTTTGTAATATTTTAACTTTCTTTTTATTACAGTCAGGGCTTATATGCCCTATTTAGGTGTGGGCACGGTCCGGTTCGGTTCGGTTTCTAAAGGAACCGAATCGAACCAAGTACCAATGGAAATCTTAGTAATGGAACCATTGGTTCCAAATTTGATTATGGAACCGAACCGGAAACGAACCAATTGACTTCGGTTGGGTTTGGTCCGGTTCTTTACATTGAAAATGTTAAAATAAAATGACTTTTTTTTATACAAAAATAAAATATTTTTTAAGTATTAAAAATTAGAAGTTGCATGTGATTGAGAATGGAAGCTACCTACACTTTTAATGTAAATACGCAATGACATAATATCAAAAAATGTAACACGCCATATTGCACCCACTTTATAAACTACAATAATTAAAAGTAAAATAGAAAATTATGCATGTATAGATTAAGAAATAATTAAAGAAATTAAGGTATTGGTATTTTGTAATTGGTATTTGGTAATTAAAGAAATTAAGGAATTGATATTTGGTAATTAAAGAAATAATTAGGTAGTGCTGACAGACTTAGTTTGGTAATTGGTATTTGAGAATTGATAAGTAATAAGTTAATTGATTTGATTATAAGAAACTAAAAAATAATTAAAGAAATTAAGAAGATGAAGGAATTTTTCGTAGATAAAGAAGGAAACAAGACCCTAAATTGGAGGAAGACAGAAGATGTGAATCGTGATATTTTAATATTTTACCAAAAAAATTAAACAACCAACTTGAGAATCGAATTAAATTTCGGTTCTACAAAAAGAACCGAGAACCGGACCAAAATTGTTCGGTTCCCACCAATAAGTCCCAAAATTGATTTATTCTTTGGTCTAATCCGATCCGGACCGACCGGTTCCAATCGGTTCCGGGAAAAAATGCCCACTCCTCGCCATATTTCTCTATAATTCAAACATTTGCATTGACTTTTGTCTTTCTTATCAGTTTTAGTTCTCTGTTTTTTATTTGGATTATATCTTCTTTTTTAATATATTCTCTTAAAGTTTCTAATTTTTTAAAACTTTATATTTTTATATTTTCTTTTAGTATTTTTTCTTCTTTCGGGGTTACATCCCCAATGAGTAGGTTTTTCCACACCTTCATAGCATATTCTAGTCAATTTTCCTGATTTCTTTAATAATTGTCTTTGTTGACATATATATGCTAATCTTTCAAATAGAAATTTTATTCTTGATCCTAATGTTCTAAGTATTCTAGGGTTATCTCTGATCAAATTTTCAAATTTTAAAGTATATTCCCCATGAACCTGATAATTTATTGTAATAGATATCTCTGTATACTTCTTGATTTTCATTACTATAGAATTGGACATAATAGTATTATTTGAATTCACAAGTGTATTATTTGATTTTACACATATCACATATTGTTAAATTTATTAATCTTACTCTTGCATTATCTTTTTCTCTAATTGATTCTGTTTCAACATTACTTATCCAATTTTCTCCTAAAAATTCAGCCGCAATATAATCTACTAACTTTTCTATACCTTTTCTATTTGATTTTATTAGTTCTGTTTGTATATTTCTTCTTATTAATGCTTTCGTATAACTACTTATTCCTTCCCACCGATTCCTAACATGTCCTTCAAAAGATGATGTTAAAAAGTTTACCATTCTTTCAGTATTTTCCCATGTATCATCCATTCTTTCAGTATTTTCCCATGTATCATCTTTTTTGTATAAAAAGAACAATATAATTGAATCTGCCCAAGTTAATAAGGCTTTTTAGTAGCTATTTTACAATCCAAATTTAATTTTGTTCCTTCATGATTAATAGGTTTATCGTAGTTATTATTTGGTTCAAATCTATTTTTATATTTATTCCCTTTAGGTGGTTGCCTATCTCTAATTCTATCATAATATTGTCGGTGTAGTTTACTATTTAAGGGTGCATAACTTTCATCTGAATTTCATAATTCTTGTTTGGAAGTTTCTATTGGAGTTGGGCTAGGTGCTCCTCTAGTATTCATTAAAACCTGATATTCATTAAAATTTTCTAGGCTTAATTGGTCAAAA
Organism: Ligustrum vulgare; assembly: GCA_963555705.1. Classification (NCBI taxonomy): domain Eukaryota; kingdom Viridiplantae; phylum Streptophyta; class Magnoliopsida; order Lamiales; family Oleaceae; genus Ligustrum; species Ligustrum vulgare. Next base: position 57,648,216 of record OY743168.1, on the reverse strand, counting down.
TTTTCTGTAAGCAAATCTAATTATTCATTCATTTTTATCTTGTTCTTCTTCAGTTTTTTCTTCAGCTTTTAGTTTCCCTAAAGTTTTTTCTATGAATTTTTGTAATTCTAATTCGTCTTCTAGTAATTTTGGTAATATGTTTTTTCTAAATTCATCATCCATACTTCCTACTTCTATTATAATTTTTCTTGATAAAAGTATTTCTTTCCTATTCAAAGTATTTCTTTTTCTATGTGTTTTTTGTCTATTTTCTTATCTTTTTTTTTTATTATTTTCTTTGAATTCTCTAATATCTAGTTGTAGTATATTTATATCATTTCTTACTTCTTTTAATTCATTTTTTACTTCTTGAACATCACTTATTAATGATTTTATTAATATTTTTAGATCTTCAATATATTCACTTATCGACATTGTATACTCTTGGTTTAATAGTCTGAGTTTTTTGTACCTTAAATAGTCTATCATACATATCATCTATTTTTATTTCCAATTTTTTGATTCTTTCTTCTATTGATATGATTCTTTCATTATCCTTCTTCCTTATTTTCTCATTTAACTTATCTATTTTTCTATAATTAGTCCAATTTTATCTTGATTAATTAATTCTCCTGATTTTCTTTGAAATTCTTTTAAATTTCTTCATCTATATTTTTAACTTCTCCTATCATATCTTTTAATTATTTAAATTGTATTGATAGTTTATTTTGAATATTTTGTAATTTTTCTTCGATATTCATATCATGTATATTTAATTGTTGTAATTCTTCAATAGCTAATGTATCATGTATGTTTATATTTTTATATATTTGCCATAAAAAGGCACTTATCCAATTTAATTGCATATTAAGAAATCCATCGGATTCTCCCCATGAGCTTAATGATTGGAATATGGTTGTATTAGCTCATTTTATTTGATAAGATCCAACTGGAAGTCTTATATTTTCTATTATCTGCATTTCAATTTTTATTTCTGGAAATTCTATCATTAATTTCTGTTGGATATTGGTTAATAAATCGATAAATCAAGAAATTGATTAAGTATTGAAAATCTGACTAAAGTGACTTCGTGTCGACTTCGGCCAAATACTCAAAAGCTCGACTCAAGCCGTTTAGGCAAAATTGTTTGCAATGTTGATTAGTTCGGGCTTACCTCAAAACTTGTGGGGGGGGGGGGGGAAGCCATACTTTCTGCAAATCATATCCTAAATAAAATACCACACAAAGATAAGGTTGAATCGCCTTACGAATTATGGAAATGTCGGAAACCTTCCTACAAATATCTCAAAGTGTGGGGGTGCTTAGCGAAAGTACAAATACCCAAACCTAAACAAGTTAGGATTGGACCAAAGACAATTGATTGTGTCTTTATTGGATATGCAATCAATAGTAGTGCATATCGATTCTTGGTTCACAAATCCGAAGTACTTGATGTACACGTAGGTACAATTATTGAATCAAGAAATGCGGTCTTCTTTGAAGACAGTTTTTCATGTAAAGAAAAGGAAGTAAGTTCAAATAAACGAACTTGATAACATACAAGGAAAGAATAATGATCTTCAAGTAAATGAAGAACCGAGACGTAGTAAAAGGCAACGAATTCCAAAGACATTCGGTCCAGAATTCGTAACCAATTTACTTGAAAATGATCCTAGGACATTTAATGAAGCAATGTCCTCTCTCGAAGCTCCTTTTTGGAAAGAAGCTGTACGCAACGAAATTGAATCCATTATGAGTAACCATACTTGGGAATTTGTTGAACTCCCTCCGGGAAACAAAGCTTTAGGCTGTAAATGGATCTTCAAAAAGAAATTGAAGTCGGATGGATCAATTGATAAATACAAGTCTAGATTAGTACCAAAGGGTATAGACAAAAATAAGGACTAGATTTCTTTGATACATATTCACCCGTTACAAGAATTACGTCTATATGTGTCTTGATTATAATTGCAGCATTGCATAATCTTGAAATACATCAAATGGATGTCAAAACCGAGTTTCTAAATGGTGAATTAGAAGAAGAAATCTACATTGAACAACCTGAAGGGTTTGTTGCACCAGGAAATGAAAAGAAGGTGTGTAGACTTGTAAAATCATTGTATGGATTGAAATAAGGACCGAAGCAATGATATGAAAAGTTTGATAAAACTATGTTGTCAAATGGCTTCAAAATCAATGAATGTGACAAGTGTGTCTACATTAAAAACACACCTAACGAATATGTAATCGTATGCCTATATGTTGACGATATGCTAATTATGGGAAATAACTCCAAAGTCATTTCCTCGACTAAGAAAATGTTAACAAAACATTTTGACATGAAGAATATGGGAGTGGCGGATATAATTTTAGGGATTAAAATCTCTAAGACATCCGATGGTTTGTCATTGTCTCAATCACATTATGTTGAGATTATACTTAAAAAATTTAAGGCGTATGACGATAAACCGGTTAAGTCACCAGTTGACTTAGGTATACATTTAGCCAAGAATACTGGTGAGCCCGTATCTCAATTAGAATATTCGCTTGTCATTGGTAGTTTAATGTATATTACCAACTGCACAAGACCGGATTTAGCATACATAGTTAACAAGTTGAGTAGATTCACTAGTAATCCAAGTGTTGTACATTGGAAGGCATTAAACCGAGTTCTTAGATATTTAAGACAGACGGTTGAATATGGATTACACTACTCAAAATATCCTGCCGTGTTAGAAGGATATACTGATACAAATTGGATATCCGACACTAAGGATTCAAAATCTACGAGTGGTTATGTATTTACCATTGGAGGTGGAGCCATATCCTGGAAATCGTCTAAGCAAACATGTATTGCTCGATCCACGATGGAATCTGAGTTTATTGCGTTAGACAAAGCCGGTGAAGAAGCAGAATGACTTCGTACTTTTCTTGAAGAAATTCCATGTTGGGAAAAGCCGATTTATGCGATTAATAAACATTGCGATAATCAGTCGGCAATAGCAAGGGCACAAAACAGTATGTATAATGGCAAGTCTAGATATATCCGTCGGAGACATAATACCATTAAACAGTTAATATCGAATGGTATAATCTCTATTAACTATGTGAAGTCAAAAGAAAATTTGGCTGATCCTTTGAAGAAAAGACTTGCAAGAGATCAAGTATACCATCTTTCGAGGGGAATTGGCCTAAAGCCTATTGAATAGAATTACTATGACGGAAACCCAACCTTGTAGATTGGAGATCCCAAGATCTTGGTTCAATGGGACAACTAAGTCATAAATGATTCGGAATAAAGCACTTATTCCCATTCCTAAAATTTAAAGTGTTGTGTAAAATGTGTATAAGGATAAGTATACATATATACTTTTAATGATTCATAACCTTGAGATAGAAATGTATGAAATCACCTATATAAGTGTGAAGTGGGGCCGCTTCTACGAGAATTCGAGGCTTAATTCTCTTACAACACTTATGAAACCAAGAGTTGTCCATGGCCAAAATGGACACAACCACGAGAACCGATTGGTTAGATGAGTCATGGTGTTGGTACAGTTATTTGGTTTTACACGAACGGATGGATGGTTCAAGACATCGCGTTCACCAACTAGCCTAGTAAATCCGATTGTATTCAACTAAAGAAGGTTCAAGGCCACAAGCTACCAATCTTGATGCTATGACTTGTCGTGTGTACTCCATTTATTAGAGTCTACATTTCATTTGCATTGCATTCGCATTGTGTTGCCCATATCGAGAATTTCCTTTCATGTGGGGGATTATTGGATATTGGTTAATAAATCGATAAATCAAGAAATTGATTAAGTATTAAAAAACTGACTAAAGCGACTTCGTGTCATTTCAGCCAAATACTCAAAAGCTCGACTCAATCCGTTTAGGCAAAATTGCTTGCCACTTCGCCGCTTCGAGGCGCACAAACGGGTTTGATTTCTCTGCATGTATTGAAGGGTATATTTGGCATTTCGAAAACCAATATCAGATGAATGAGAAATTACGAAAAAGGACGAAATCGGGTCAAAATATTTGACCGTGCGACCGCATGGTTAGGAAACTGTGCAATCACACGTCAAATTTAATTCCGGTTTTTGAGTAAAACTGTGTGACCGCATGGACTATAACCGTACCGCCGCACGGTTGTCCGGTGTAAAGACACCTTTTCATAAAGGTGCATGGTTTGGAAAGGACGCATGGTTTGGCCTCAACCATTTCATCCATATCCTTTCATGGTCTATAAATAGGATCCTTTGGGTGTCCTATTCCTCACAATTTGATATGGAAAATATATATCATCCTCTTTTCTCTCCTAAATCAAAATCATTGCATTTGTTTTGATTTTCTTTCATTTCATCTTTGGAGTACATACACCAAAATTTGGTTCGTTGTACTTGTGTTTTGGAGTGCTACAAACACAAGTGTAGCCGTTGTATCTTGGGAGTCAATTGCCGGAATCCGTAGGTACCGTTGTGGGGCAAATTCGACTTAAGGACAAAGAGTCCAAATCTTGCCTCGGCTTTGTCCCTACTTTTCTTATTCTTCTTCTTGTTTGTATTTTCCTTGCCGTTACTTTGTCCAATTTTCGGCACGGATTTACAAACTATCTTTCTACTTATTTTGGGGTCACTATTCACAAATTCATCCAACAATTTCTTCCTTTGATATGTTCAATTTCTAGAATAAGTTTTGTTTCACATTTTGCTTCTTTATAATTCATTATTTGATATTCACAATATTCTTCTATTGATCCAAGCATTAATTTTCTATGATATATTCTATAATATTTTAGATAGTCTTTCAATGTTCTTATTTCATCATATTTTTCTTTTCTAATTTTCTCTTAGTCTTCTAAAATCATTTGTATTCTGGGTAATTGATTTAAAATTATATTATAATATTTTCACTTTTTCTCTAATAATTTTAGTCTTAGTTTTTCTTGTCGTTTAATTTCTTTTTTCTCTTATTTGATCCATTAAATTTATTCTTTATTCTATTATTAAATCTAATTTTTCATTTGTTTCTATGTCTAGATATCTGACTAATTGAGGATCAGATCTATGATAGTCCACTTCTATAATCTTTATATAATTCTTCTAGTATGTCCGTAACAACCCGGCTCCCTCACTTGGACCTCCTCCGAGTTGTATTCACGGTCTTCCCACTCCCCCTGGTCGTCTCGGTCTTCAAGGGCTGCCAGCTTCGTGTGGTTTAATGGTGTGGGTTTCTAAGAATCTTTGTACTTAATCCCTAGGTATAAGGTTCGAAACCCATGGAAGGCAAAAATTTACTTCGCCTTTTTTGTAACGACCTGGCTCCCTCGCTGGGGCCTCCTCCGAGTCGTACTCACAGTCTTCCCACTCCCCCTGGTTGTCCTGGTCCTCAAGGGCTGCCAGCCTCATTTCCAGGAAGTGGATTTTTTCCTTCCATAGGTTTCGAACCTTGTACTTAGGGGTTAAGTATAAAGATTCTTAGAAACCCACTACCATTAGGGGGGAGTGGGAAGATCGTGAGTACGACTCGTCATCCTGGTCCTCAAGGGCTGTCAGCCTAATTTCCCGGAAGTTGATTTTTGCCTTCCATGAGTTTCGAACCATGTACCTAGGGGATAAGTACATTGATTCTTGGAAATCCATTGATTCTTGGAAACCCGTGGGTTTCCAAGAATCAATGTACTTATCCCCTAGGTATATGGTTCGAAACCCATGGAAGGCAAAAATCCACTTCCTGGAAACGAGGCTGGTAGCCCTTGAGGACTAGGACGACTAGGGGAGAGTGGAAAGACCATGAGTATGACACGGAGAAGGCCCCGACGAGGGAGCCTGGTCGTTACAATATCTTTGTGGATAAATCTAATATTTCGTTTATGATAAAATCTTCCTTTATTATATCGAAATTTATTAGATTATATATATCTCTTCTTATATCTTTGTCTAAATTTTTTAGAGTTCTCAAGATTTCTATTTTATAGTTATCGGATAGTATTAATGTATGCATAATCATAAATCTTGATGTATATATTATATATTTATTTTTATTTTTGTCATATAATATTTATCTTTTTGATCTGCCATATGGCTCTAATACCAGACGGAAAGGTGCTACTATGAACGGAAAAAAATCAAATAAAACCATATAAACAAAATTAATTAAAAGTACATAATTGTAAAGTTATAAGGACTTGGTTGTAACTTTTCTAAATTCTAATAGGTATAGTTGAAATATGATATTTAAGGGTATTTTTGGTAGTTCCTAATGTCTAAGGCTATTTTTATGAGTTTATAATTTTTTTTGGCTATTTTCATAAAATGGTAAATTTGTGTGGCCATTTTGAAGGTATACCACGGAAAGAAGGGTGTGTTTGAAATGTCATATTTTGAATGGAAAAGAAAAACTTTCAAGATTTTTTCTAACTTTTTATGTTTGAAATGCATTATTTTCTTGGCAATTCATTTTCTCTCTTTTTCCTCCACGCGCGCGTGTTCCCTCTTTTTGGTGAATTGGTTTTCCTAGCCACTAGTAGAATTTATTTTTCAGGTAAAATTTTTAACCATTTTCATCACGTTTGATCATTTTTGTTGCTATTAATTGATTTGTTTTTTGTCCAAAAATTAATATTAATATTATTATTATTATTATCAAGTACAAATGTTTGAAAAAATAAAAATAAAAAATTGTTTTGATTAAAATAGTTAAATTTTGCTTTAATTGCCATGAAAAATAATATCAATTAAATAACAAAAGTTAATTTTTTTTTTCAATATTTCCACATAGAAAATTAAATCAATCAAACACATAAAACATCAAATTCTCAATAATTCAATTATCTGAAATTCATTTTTTTCCACTCAAATTCCACCATAACTATCAAACACAGCCTAAAAGATGAAAAGTGGGTGGAACTGAGCTTAGGGCTCGAAAACCCCCTTTTAAGAGGCCAACAGGGGTCGACCTTGCTCAAAGTTTAAGTCTTGTTTGCTGGACAAAAATTGAGGGGTCGACCCCTATACTAGAAATTTGTGAAAATTTGTTCCTAAATTTTCTTTGAATTATTTTTGCCAATTTAACAAAAATTTGCATTTTGATACTCAACATGTCACAAAGTAGCCAAAATGATAGCACTAATGCATTTTTCAGACGTTTGACTCTGTTGGTTCGTAGTCAGGCTAGACAAATGAAACAGTCGATTAATAACCATACTTCTAATGGGGTCTTCTCGAACCAAGGAAGAAAATAATTGAAGTGATCATTTTCGACGGTTGAATTTTCCTATATTCGAAGATTCTATGGACCAATTGAAGCGGAAAAATTGGATTCACACGATTGAGAGAATTTTTCCTATGTACATATTTTAAAATTTGAAAAGGTAAATTGTGTCTTATTCATGTTAAGAGGAAGTGCTGGGCACTAAATCTCAAGAAATGAATTGAGAGTAATTTTGTGAAAAATTTAGAGCCAAGTATTTCTCTTCTTCTACCAAACAACTAAAGTTGAATGAATTTTTATTTCTGAAACAAGAATCAAAGACTCTATATGATTATATTAAGAAATTTGAAGACTTGTCTCAATTTGCGACTCATGCAGTGAACACTGACGAGCTTAAGATAGATCAGTTCATTGGAGGGTTGAAATCAGAATTGGCACGAGATGTCCAGATATCAATAACTCGGAATCTAAACTTTTTGGAGGTAGTAGATGAATCTTTAATAGTAGAACAAGAATAACTTAGGCTCGAGAAGCGAGAGCCCTAGATTTTCGAAATTAGAATAATAAGCGATGGAACTTCAACAAGGAAAGCAGGCACTTTAAAAGTACCCATCGATTCCCGAATAAGAAGACTCGATTGGAAAAGGATTCCAAATAAGCTGCATCTTCGTCTTGTTCTTATTGTGGAAAATCTCATATCGGACAGTGTTAACGTAAGTTTGGATTGTGGTTTGGCTATGAAAAAGGTCATAAGGTCAAAGGTTTTCCGGATGTTAAAAAGAAATCCCCATAAAGATCTAATCCTACAACATGAAGAGTATTTGCAATGGTGTAACTGAAATACTTGAAGATGCAAAAGTTGTTAAATATGCGACGTATGTTTATGATAAACCTATTTTTACCCTATTTAATTTAGGTGCTACCCATTCTCTCATGTCCTTAGAATTAACCATGTTGACAAATAACTTGGGAATTATTACACCGCATGGACTACATCAAAGCACAAAGTTTTATTACCAATGGTTAAGATGAATACCGGTATGGAATTCCTAGCACACTTGATCTTACTAAACTTTAGCGACTTAGAAATTATACTAGGTATAGATTGGTTGTTTGCATATAATATCTTACTTGATTGCAAATCCAAAACCTTGAGATTGCAAGATAAGGAAACCATTTCCTTTCCAATACCTGAGAAAACGTCTAGACTCTCTTAGGTGGCGTTCTGTTTGTATTTTATTTTGTATTTTCATTTTTGAAAATGTTTTAGGTTTCCTATTTTTATTTTTGTTTTTAAATTTGCTGAAAACGCGTTTGGTTTGTCATTTCTGAAAACTGTTTTTGAAAATGAAAAGCTGGAAAACACGTTTTGTTTGAAATTTTGCAGAATACTACTTAAACTATTTTTAATTAATTTACTTGTAGAATACTACTGGCTCAAACTCAAATTTCCTTTCACAATACATTGAAAACATTGTAACCTGCAACACACTAATGTGAGCACTAAGAGTCTATATTAACAACAAGAATTTCTACTTAATTTTTTGAAATATGACAACAAGAATTCCTACTTAATTTTTTTTGTAATGTTGATATTGAATTCAATAAAACTTTATTTTAGGATAATTCTAAAAAAAAAAAAAAATCAACTTTATTTTAAACTTAGTTCCAAGTCAGGATAATTCTTTAAAAAAAAAAAAAATTATTTAGGCTTAGTTCCAAGTTAGGATAATTCTCAAAAAAAAAAAAAAAAAAAAAAAAAAACCAAAACGCATTTTCAGCATTTTGAACATTTTTTTTTATTGAAATACACACAAAACGCCCAAAACGAGATTTTGGACGTTTTGCATTTTGTGTACAGTTTTTTTTTTTTTTTTTTTCCAAAATGTGTTTTCGAAAATGATAAAAAGAACGCGTTTTTAGTATTTTCGAAAATAAAGACAGAAAACGACCTCAAAACAGTAAAGAGAACATTGCTTTAATTTCTTCAACTAAAGCTTTTAAGCTTATAAGCCAATGACATATAGGGTATTGGGTTAGTTTGTATTAGGTTTACTCTGAGAAATCTATTACTCTATCATCATTGCTAGTAGTTGAAGAATTCATGGATGTATTTCCTAAATAATTGTCTAGATTATCTCCGGACCAAGAAATTGAATTTGAAATCGAACTATTACATCCAAACCTCCTTCTCGAATGGCCACCTATGAACTCAAGGAATTAAAAGTCTAGTTAGATGACTATTTGAACTGAGAGTATGTCCAACAAAGTGGGATGCACATGAACTTTTCATGTAAAAGAAGGATTAATCGATTCATCTTTGTATTGATTATCTAGAATTAATAAGGTCACTATCAAGAAAAAATACCCTTTACCACGAATTGATGATCTTTCGGATCAGTTACTAGGCTCAAAATTTTTCTTAAAGGTTAACATACAAACTGGATTCCATCAATTGAAGTTAAAGAAGGAAGATATTTTGAAAATAGCATTTAGTACTCATTATGGTCATTTTGAATTTTTAGTAATGTCATTTGGATTGATGAATGCACCAGCGATGTTCATGGATCTAATGAATTGAGTATTCAAGTAATAATTGGATAAATTTATCATAGTATTCATTGATGTTATTTTGATATACTTAAAAATTTGAGGAGAACTTGCCATTCACCTTCGTATTGCCTTAAAAATTCAGAGGGAAAAAGAAATTATACGCTAAATTCTCAAAATGAGAATTTTGGCCGGAAAAAGTCGTGTTCTTAGGACACATTGTTAATAAAGAAGGAATCCCAGTAAATTCTAGCAAGATAGAAGTAGCAAACTGCGCATGACCGATGACACCATCAAAAGTAAGTAGCTTCCTTGGGTTGCAGAATACTACCCAAAATTCACACGAGATTTCTCAAAGATTGCTACTCCCTTGACTTGTCTTACACAGAAGAATGTTCCTTATAAATGTATAGAGGAATGCAATATTTTTTTTTTTTTAAGAATTAAAGACTTGACTCACTACCGCTCCCATTTTGATTGTTCCTTATGGGACATGTGTTTTCCTATTAATAGTGATGCCTCAAAAAATGGATTAGGATGTGTCCTAATACACAATGTTAAAGTGTAAAGCATGCATCATGACAACTGAAACCTTATGAATAAAATTACCCTATTCATGATTTAGAATTAGCAGCCATTATCTTTGCAATCAAAATATGGTGACATTATCTTTATGGAGAAAAGTGCGAAGTCTTCACCGATCACAAAAGTTTGAAGTTCTTCTTTACTCAAAAAGAAAAAAATATGAGACAAAGGATGTGGCTAGAATTATTGAAGGATTATGATTGTACTATTAGCTACCATCCTGGAAAAGCAAACGTGGTAGCTGATGCACTCAGCAGGAAAATGCCCAACCACGAGCCAAAGTAACCAATGATAGGAAAAAACTTCAAAATGGGGAGTTTAGAAAGAAATGGACTGCAGACCCTAGTTGTATAACCAACTCTTTTGGATAGAATTAAAGAAGGCCAGAAGAATGATTCTTTCGCTGAAAAGATTAGGAAAAAATTAGCCAAAGGAAAACCGACAGAATATCATACCACCGCTCAAGGAATTTTGCTATATAAATGGAGATTTTATCTACCTAAGGAAAATGGATTGCGAGGATGCATCTTACGAGAAACACATGAGATTCCTTATACTCTCTACCCAGGAACACTAAATTTTATCACGGAATCAAGATATTATATTGATGGCCGGATATGAGACACAAAATAGTCAAATGCTTAACTTTTTTGCAAGTAAATGTAGAACATCAGAGACCGATATGATTGCTACAACCCCTATAAATTCTCGAATGGAAATGAGAAAGAATTATAATGGATTTCGTAAGTGGGTTGCCTAAAGTTACCAAATGTTTAGATACTATATGGGCAATAGTCAACCGGCTAACTAAAGTAGCACTCTTCTTGCTTGTAAAAATTACTCTCCAAATGGAACAATTAGCTAGCCTATATATACAAGAATGTAAGGCTACATGGCGTACCTATTGCCATTACTTTAGATCGTGACCCGCAATTTTTATCATGATTTTAGAAGGGAGTACAAATTTTTTAGGAATTAAAAATTTAACTTCACTTTAGTACAAAAAATTCTCATCCTCAATCGGATGGCCAAACAGAGTGGACTATCCAAACTCTGGAAGATATGCTATGTACACGCGTTATGAAATTTCCTTACAATTGGGATTAATATTTACCTTTGATTGAATAAGCAATTATCACACTTCAATTCAAATGCCTCATTTCAAAGCATTATACAGTGAAAAACGTCGATCCTCATTATATTGAAATGAAGTAAGTGAAAACAAAACTTCAAATATCGAGACAACTCAAGATATGGTGAAGGTAGTAGAAAAGATCAAGAAACATCTAAATGCCACACATGATCGACAACGCAGCTATGCAAATAAACGTTGAAGACCACTTGAATTTATGTTAGGAAATAAAGTTCTTATTAGGATATCCTCAATCAAAGGATTATTACAATTTAGAAAGAAGGGAAAACTGACACCTCTATTTATTGGCCCGTTCGAAATACTTGAATGCATTGGAGAAGAAGCTTATTGATTGAAACTACTTGATCAAATGAAAAGAATGCATGATGTATTTCATGTATCAGCCCTTCGAAAATACCACCTCCAACATCTTAAAAGATATACCAAATGATATCCAACCAGATCTAACTCTAGAAAAAAAACCAATCAAAATATTAATGCGAGAAATCATGAAGCTCTGCAAGAAGGAAATTCACATAGTTCGTATTTTATGGTGAAGTAATACAATTGGAGAAAAGACCTTGTTAAGAGAAGATGAAATGAAGTTCAACACCCTGAGTTTTTTGGACTAGGTAATTTCGAGGAAGAAATTTTTTAGGGAGGAGAATTGTAACATCCCAAAAATTTTTAGAAATGAAATTCTAAACTAGAAAATACTTAATCCAATTCATGCCTGGGCCATGTTTGGAAATTCTACCATTGCAAGATGAAAATAAATAAAGGGAGCCAAACAAGGAATTAGAATCCCACATGGATATTTGACGTATCCCTAATTCTAGAACTTAGGACAACTAAAGGGCACACTTGACAATATAGGGTTTAAAGTGGCAAATAACTAATGATTAAGGACCAAAATAATAATAAATAACTGTAATCACATAGCTATAAATAGAAAGGGAGAGTGTAAAGGATCATATGCTTAGAAAAGAAAGGAAACCATCCAAGGTAAGCAAAAATCTCAAACATTCTCCCAGAGGTCAACCCATACGTTTTTCCGAGCAAGGGATCAACCCCTGGGTTAGTCCCTCCATTTTATTTTTAGTTTTTGAATTGTTTTTCATGTTTTGAGGTGAAATATTCCCTAATCGATAAAGTTGAGCGGTCTATACCCTCTTTTACTTATTGAAATCATGTTTTAAAGATTGACTCTTGATTTAAAAAAATATTATATACTTAAGATTCTACCCATTGATATTGACATTGACACTGACATTGTATTGATCATACACCCAATTGGTGTAATTGAATAATGAGCTTACGGATTGTTATTGGCTATAATGGTGCGCATGGGTAGAATTGAATGTCTATAATTAGACCAATTGATCTATTGACACCACAGCCAACTACTGAAATCACACTACACCAACACCACCAAGCAGCCACCATCGCACCAAATCTAAACTACCACAACGCCACAGTCCAACCACCACCTCCAAGAAACCATCACTGCCAATCTACTAATCAATACCAAGAATCAATTTTCACAATAACACAAACCAATTCACCAAGTATATCATCATCACCACCACCGGAATTCATCACTGCCCAATCAGGTTACACCACAAATTCCACCACAAATGCCTCAACTCCAAACCGGCCAGCCACCATTACCAAACCACCATCACCGCCTCAACCAACACCGCCACAGTCTCTAAATCATCATCATCACCACCCATTTCGAACCCACCGCCTGCAACCAAATCAGCAGTCCACACAATAACTATCACCGATAGCACCATCGTTAATCTGTCCAACCCAAGAATCCCAATCAGCTAGTAATTGACAAAACCCATTTCCGCCGCTAACCACCAAGAATCCACCATCAACCCCTGCAGCAACACCAAATCGCGGCCAACCCCAACCCAAATCAAAAACCCAAAATCAACCCAAAAACCATGAATAAGACATAACCCAGATACTTACCTATCTCGACCGCTGGTATGCTCGCAGAAAAATCGCGAAATCAAGCCTCGGTTATTCTCGGATCTCCCCAAAATTCTGCCCAAATCTTCCCCTTTCCGCTGTTTTCTCTACATCACTACCACCGCCACCCTGCGGCGGCGTTCCTCCGGCCAATCGCCGGCTGTGGCGCCGGATTTGGTGAGAGCCTCGCACGCGCATCGTCCTTCCTCTGTTTCTCTCGTCTCTCTCCCTTTTCTCTGATTGATACGAATGAGAGAGAGGGAAGAATCTGATTTTTAATATTTTTGATTTTTAGAAATTGCACTTTAGTCCCCAAGCTTTTTAAAGTTATTTATTTCAGAATCTGAAACTAAGCTATTGCAACGTTTTTTAAACGTTGCGAAAGGGGTACCTTTTGCAACGTTTAAAAAACGTTGCAAAAGGCACCGTTTAAAAAACGTTGCAAAAGGCACCCTTTTGCAACGTTTTTTAAACGTTGCAAAAGGTACCCCTTTCGCAACGTTTTTTAAACGTTGCAAAAGAACACCCTTTTGCAACGTTTTTTAAACGTTGCAAAAGGTACCCTTTTGCAACGTTTAAAAAACGTTGCAAAATGTTGAACTCTTTTGCAACATTCAATAAATGTTGCAAATGAGTCTCTTTTGCAACATTCACTTGACAAATGTTGCTAAAGCTCAATTGTTAACACCAATCGCAACATTCACTTCTTAAAATGTTGCGATATGTCTCTTTAGCAACATTCAACTGCCGAATGTTGCAATTCAAGTGTTGCAAAAGCCCTTTTTTGTTGTAGTGTACCATGATCTACTTGTTTTCTGAAGAGTTTTTGGGCGAATGCAACGGAAAGACCAAACTATCAGAATTTAGTTTTGTAGTGCGAAACCTCTCTCTATGTAAATTCTATAAAATGGAGAATGTACTTTTTGTAATCCAACTTTTGGAATCTATGTTGCTGACGAAATATGAAAAGAATAAATTTTGTACATTATTGTCAGAATCGTTTACACTTCTATTGTTTAAGATCCATTTGAAGAACAAAATACACAAAACGGGTCCAAATTTAAAGTTTATAGGTCGATTCCTTTCAAAAAGGAGGCCGACCCCCCTTTTTAGCAGCCGAGTATCGACCCTAACAACGAGATAACTTTGGGGGTCGACCCCTACAGCCTTATTTTCCCAAAATTTTGATTGAAGTCCAAATTTTCACTCTCTACTTATTCATTTTTATTTATGTACAATGTATCATGGGGCGTGACAAAAAAATTGTGATTAAGGATGGTGAGCAACATATAAAGACATTGCCACTTGCTCGTATCTGTAGGATAGCAACTCAACTAGCTTGTCATTTTGCCAGATCGAATGAAGGATATCAGTTATATATCAAAGCTATTCAAGAAGTAATTGGGACAAATTTTCACGTTGTAAATTCTCCAAATCAATTAAATAGTTGTAATGAGGAGAGATCTCAAGTTGTGCTATTAGATCCCAATCACAAAAAGGACTGAAGTGTAAGCTTTCAAATCAAACATGTACAGTGGAATTTAAAATCTTTAAAATCATAGCTCGGATCAATCTTTTAATTAGATAGAATTTGGGATAGGAATTATGTAATACTCCGAAATTTTTTTATGCTCGTTTAATTTATTCATTTAATTTTTTTATGATAATTTAAATTTTCAAATTTTCTATGGCCAAAATTATTAATGATTGCCAAGTTTGCATTGTTGGTTGATTAAAAATTTTCCAAGATTAGTTAATTAAGTTTTTGGGGATTAATATCAAGTTTTATACCTAATTCCTAGTGATAAGTATTTCATATAATCTTGGCCGAGAGTTATCTTAGGAGTGAAGTAATTTTCTTGCAATGTAAAGGCAAGCATGACATGAGGTGTGATAAGCGTATTTTATACACTTATTTGTATGTCTAAATTAGGATTAATTATTGTCGTTTGGGAATATTTGCTATTTAATTTATGTTTATTTGTTTACTTTTCAGAAAATGTCCCAATTGAAGAAGAATGAAGTAATGAATGGAAAAATGACACGATTGGATGTTGATTGGAAATTCAAAAATGTGCTTTAACCTTAGTTTGGGGGTGTGGCACTGAACTTCCATTATTCCTTATTGATGTTTATAACTTTTAATGTTACTTTGCTTTTATTTGCTAGGAAAACACCACTCAAAACACCCCAACCAAAGTTCAACAATACAAACAAAGGGTCGATTCATCCAATGTAGTGCAACAGGGAGCTTCAAAGAAATACATCCTCTACACTTGGGAAGTTTTCGTTCTCTTTTCGTTGTCTTGTTTTACATTATTGAATCTTTTTGACAAACATTGAGGACAATGTTCATTTCAAGTTTGGGGGTGAAAATTCATTGCATTCTTCATTCATTTTATATTCATTCGTTTTTATTGGAAAAAAAAAATAAAAAAAAGAAATTGAAAACCTTGTTGACATGTTTATTGCCTAGGATATGGTATGAATCAATTTGTGTTTATGCTTGAAAAGTGGACAACATGAAATTCTTTTGAACTAGTTATGTTTTGCTAGATTCATATTTATTGCGCACATAGCCAGTGTTGGATAATTGCTTGTGTGAGGGGTTTTGTTTAATACACGTGGGGCAAATTTGTGCAATTTGAACTTACGAATGTCTTAAAAATCCCTGAACTTAGATCATAAGATATCTCATCCCTAAATTAGAACCAATCATGCTAAAAGGCAAGTTTGAGGGTAAAAGGGTTGGAATTTGTATGTATTGACGGGTTGGAGGTCTGTGGTTCTTGGTTTTGCACTTTAGTCACTACAGTTTGGTTAACGGGTATAAACCATTTCCAACATAAAAACAGAAAAATGCTGAAGGTCTTATTCCGCTCTTCAAATGCCTTTTTGACTCGAGTAAGTAAGTCCGAGGGGTCTTTCAAACCTGGTGCCCTAAAGCCAACTGGCTTGGGAGTCATCGACCTAAAGCTCGCTACAGGGGTCAATTAGAAAGCAAGTACGGAGAGTGGACTTACACATAAGACATTATAACATCTTTAAATTTTCTGTTTAAGCCTTTATGACTCGGGCAAGTACGTCTGAGGGGTTCTTTGAAACTGGTGCCCTAAAGCCGTCTGGTTTGAGAGTTGCCGATCTGAAAGCCCGCTACAGGGGTCATATAGAAAGCCCGTATGAAAAGTTCTGCATAAAGATGGTAAAAGACAGGGACAATTAAAAGAAAAAGTCGTCCATCATAAAAGAAAATATATATATATATATATATATATATATATATATATATATATATATATATATATATATATATATATATATATATTATTGCATGGTATAAGCTTTGTTGACTGAGCTGTGATGGTTGATGTTGTAGAATTGGGGACCACTTGCTTTTGATTTGTTATACATGCACATTCCTAATTCTGACTACCTTGTGTGGAAAAAGCAAAGAATATTTTTAGAACCCACATAGATAAGAACCTGGGATGTGAGAGAAAAGCAGAAAGTTGTGATCATCCATGAGCGTGGAAATGAATTTTATTAGAAATCATAGATTGACCACATGGGATTTGGGCTGGATTATGCATAATGAGCCACACGGTGTTGAGTATATCTTTTGCATAAGTATGCGTTTGACATTGGCTATTCACACACACACTTAAAAATCTGGCAGATATAACTAGAAATTATTTTGCATTGTTGTTCATGACGCTTGCTGAAGCTTAAATTGGTTTGGACTGTAGAGGCATATGGTAAACATGTTAACACAACAAAAATATTTGTTCTCTTATTTCTTTGATTTTTGTAGTTTAGTTTACATTGTTCGAGGACGAACAATAATTCTAGTTTGGGGGTATTTGATAAGCGTATTTTATACACTTATTTGTATGTTTAAATTAGGATTAATTATTGTCGTTTGGGAATATTTGCTATTTAATTTATGTTTATTTGTTTACTTTTCAGAAAATGTCCCAATTGAAGAAGAATGAAGTAATGAATGGAAAAATGACACGATTGGATGTTGATTGGAGCTAAATTGGACAAGTGAGGAGTAGGTGCCGTCAACCGGGAAACAGGCTTGATGCCAAAGTGGCTAAATCAGAGGTTGGAGGACCTAATTGAATGAATTAAGAGCTTGAATGGTCAAACCGAGAAGAAGATAAAGTTTGGGGACTAAATTGCAACAATTGAAAGCTGAGGACTGAAGGTGCAATTAAAAGTCAGGGACTAACTTGTACAGCCGAGAAAATCGCGAAGTCGCGATCGCTGATCACAAACCAAGCGATCGCGAGATGAGGCAAATTCTTAACCCGAGAGTTTTAACATCAACCACGCGATCGCTATGGATTCTACCACGCGATCGCGCAGCTTTCCGGCTGGGCCACTGATGGGCTTTTCACGCGAATTCTGATTTAATTCACCCCTTTTCGCCTAGGTCAGAGGGGGGGACATATATATAGAAGATGACACATGAAATTTGGGATTCATTCTTAATCTAATACACCAAGAAGCACATCAAGGTTTTTGAAGAGCGGAGTTGTGAAGATTTATCCAAATTTTCTTGGGATTTTCATATTATAGGTGATGAAGTTCTTTTATATTTGTGATTTGCCATTAACTATGTATCTAGGCTAATTTTCCATTGTGCTAGGATTATGATGAAGTCTTAGACAATTATTTCATGCTTTGGTTTACTTAATCTTATGACAATTGGTATTTTGAGTTGTTGATTCGTATTTATTTTCATCTATAATTTTGATGCATGAATTATATGATGTATGTGGTGGAATTTTATGATCGAAAGAGTGGAATTTCACTAGACTTGAATCAATAGCCATAGGGTTCGATAGGGATAGAAATATACCACTATGCCCTATGTGATCTTTTCATGTTTTGCTTGTTTAATGCTTTCCTAAATATTAGCATTCATCATAGAAATATAGGTGGATCGTAATTAGGAAAATGCTTAATTCTTGTTCGAAAGAGAGTTTTAGGCATTATAGAAACATTGATCGTCAATAATATACCTTGTCTCGGGTTATTTGAATTAAAGTGTGAAATATCAATACTAAGATGGATTCTAAATCCTAGCACTTCATTTACATACATTTGTTAAACAAATCTTGAAAATTCCATTTGCTTATTCATTTGATCATTAATTTTAGATTTCTTTGGTAACTTGGTCTACTCATTTAAAATCTCTTATAAATCACTACAAATTCATTCGTTTCGGTTAAGGTTAATAATTTAAGAAAATAAATCTAACCAATCCTTGTGGGAACGACATTCAGACTCAAATCCATTTTATTACTTGTTCGATACCGTACACTTGCGGTAAGAGTCAAAAAATTAGTTCGATCAAGGTGTATAGTTAGGTAACAAGCAAGCATGAGGTGTCAACTAGTTGCAAGTTATCTTAATAGTGAAGAAATTTTTCCTAGCATTGCAAGCATGAGGTGTTTACTTAAGCATGAGGTGTCCAATTAAATATATGAGGTAAATACATGGAGTTCATGCAAGAGCTATTGGAGATAAATCTTCCATGTGGATACACCAATAGGAAATAGTTAACCTCTTGTCCTTACTTAGTTCATAGGTCTTCTTTCCTTGGATTATTAAAGGACATTCTTTATATGTCTTGACAACCAAAATATTACTTTCAAAGAAAAAACCAACTGCAAGAGTTAGTGGAAGAGAGTAAAGAGAAAAGATATAGTAAGAATAGAAGAAGAAGAGCAAAGGCTAGCACTTTCAAGTATACTATTCCACCAAAATTTCTCCAAGCTTTAAGGTAAGATACTTTCTATGCTCAAGTGGTAGGATTTCATGGTAATATTTATGCTTAAGCTATGCATGAAAAACCATAATATGAAAGATGTGGACAAGTCCACAAAGTTAGATATCTATTTATGCCTTAGGACAAGTCCGAAGGGCACCGGCAAGCCGGAATGTGCAAGTATGTGTTTGAATGCTTTCTTTTGTGTAATATTAACATGTTAAATCCGAGCATGATATCTTACTCAGTATTCTTTATACTCATAGTATTTTGTACTAAATCTTCATATTCATGATCGTTGAGTCGGAGGAAGTCAGTCGCCTACTCGATGATGGACTAAGGACAAATTTATTTTGCATCAGTTTCCTTTTCGTATGTTTTGTTCAAAAAAATGTTTTCCATATGTTTTTCTTGTGGTATTAAATATAAAAATGTATAAGACATGATGTAATATGGTAATGAAAGTAAATTTTGTGATCATATATTTCATGTTATGCTAAGAGAAATTTTTATAGATCTTTTCCTGTAATGATAAAAGAGGCATAAACTGGACAGGTTTTTAGGGTCAATTCAAAATACTATTACTAATTCTATAGACACCTATTTGAGACTCCAAAACTACTGCTGCGTTCCTATTTGAGTTTTCTTTATATGAGCTCAAGAATCACTCCATTTGGATTTGTGTGGCCTGAGATATAAATTTTTAAGCGTCGAAAGGTCAATCTGAAGTTTCTGTGCAGGACCTCACTGTTTTAATAAAACGTCTATATCACATGATCTTAATAATTTTCCATATTTTAATATAGAAAACTACTTGAAAATATCTTTCCAATGCAATAGATTTTTTAGAAAACGGAGTTGGGATGAATTTTATAAAAATGTTTGAACTGGCTGCCCCAACTAGCCGTGACTGCACCGAGTTCGTTTACGTAAAGAAAAATTTCAGGTTAGCATGTACTTCTGCTGACCATTAAATTTTATAGAGATATTTTACTACAAGTTGAAAATAAGTTTCCAGTATATATTTCATTTTATTTAATAGTTTTTTTTTTTCCATGTAACAAAAGCAAAAGTTATTATGTTTAATACGTGACACTCAAAGCTAAGGTTCAGGTCGTCACAAATTATATCTTTGACGAATGCTATGAATCTGAAATAGGATGTACATTATTCTTCACCACAGCTATCCAATTTTTCAACCTCTAATAGAATTCCACACAATGAGTTTGAATCTGAAACTCCATCAATTTCCAAGATTGGAATGGATTTTGGGAGAGAGTAGCTTTTTCTCTTTGTCCTAGCAAGAGAAAAAATCTAGACCAAGAATTCTACTAATTAGATTGTCTATCTTAATTCTCTACAGTTATGCTATTATTTATATGTGCAATGATAACTTTAACCCTATTCAGTATTAACGGGCCTAGATTAATTAATCACATTAACTAATCCAATTGTAAAGTCTGGCCTAACCCATTGAGCTTAGAGAAAATTGGGCCATCTTTAATGCCCCATTTATAATATTTATTGAATATTACACCTCAAACAAAACAATTCAGATAAATACGACCCATTTAAAATGTCAATATCCCAGATTTTTATTTAATTTTAACAGATTTTCAGGGAATTCATGGCTTGTTACCATCCCTGATATTCATCAAACCATTAAAGCACATAATGTAACCCACGATAGTGATTCTCAATCTCAATTCAAATTCCTTATTCATTATTGAGTCTGGGTTCATACTCAAAGAAACCCATTTTTATTGGTTCTTGAACAGTGTCAAATTTGAAATAGAATATCATCAACCATCATCAAATAATGAATTTTTATCGGAATCTTGGTCCCAGGATTAAGAAATGAAGGGCTGAGATTGATCCGTTCATCTGTTTACAAGTTAGAAATAATAAAATCAGTTATGTTTTGATCATTTTCCTTTTGTTATTTTAGATTTTCACGTATTGATTTTTGTCGGAATTTAACGACAGGTTGAGATTGGCTTTTCAAGAACAGAAAAAAATTGCATTATTTATCAAGAAATACGAACAAAAGATTCAGTTTTTACTCAAACATGAGTATGAAGAAATATCAAAGGCGGAAAACAGAAAAATGGAGCTCAAATATTTTATTAGAAAAATGGAGATTGAGATTCTGACATGCATAGGATAGCCAAAGATGTCGAAGCAAGGATCATATCATTATTTAGTGCAGTGTTGTTACTTTCTTTACCTGGGTGGGGGATTGATAAGGACTTAGTAGAAGTAGTATTACAACCCACTTTTAATTTTTGCAAGTCAAATATTTATTTAGTCAAGTCAACATTTATTTGACCAATTTAGTCCAAGTGGGGACTAATTTAAATTAGTAGAATTTTTGGGGATCATTTAAATTTTATTATAAGTTGAGGACTTAACTTATTATCATTTATAGTTGGAGATTTTATTGGCAGTATAAGGGAGGACCAACCATGAAATTTCTATTAAAACCCACATGTCTTGATTCAGGGAGACAAAAACAAACCAAACACAAAACACATTTCACAAATAGAGGCTGAGAGAGAGAGAGAGAGAGAGGTCACCCAGAGAAGAGAAAAATCGGTGGGGGAAAAAAAAAGAAAAAGAAAAGAAAAGAAGAAGGAAAAGAGGGATCTTCACTCAACCACCATCTTCTTCTCTTTGTATTCATCACCTTCAAAGAGGTAAGTTAATACCCATTTATTTGAGATATGTTTTAATTTTAGGGTTTTGTTTATTGAGTTAAATGCTAGATTTTGGATGGATTTATAGTTGATTTGAAGGCATTGAACGACATATTCAAGTTTAGTTGATGATATTGTGGTTACATTCTAGAGTTTGCATAAATGGTGGATTAAATTCAAGATTTGGGCAAGATTAAGCTATTGGAGCCTATGTTGACTTATTCATGCTTAAATGTTTAATTTGGTGAAGTTTATTTGGAGACTAAATTACCCATGCAATTAAGTTGAAGATTTAGTCCATTACTAGTTTCTTTGAAAAGGAGTTTTGGTGTCAATAAGTATTCATTTGAGGTATTGGTTAAATGAAAAATATATTAGTTATAATGAAGTTATATTTCACAAAAGAGAAAGTTGGTTATTTGTAAAAAAGTTGGAGTATAGGAGATTTTTAGATATTGTGTAGGATGTTATTTCATTTTGGGCATTTGTTCAATAATTGTAAATATTTGAGTTGATGCAAGGTTTTAATTTAAATTTCAGGTGGCGGCATGGAGATTGACCAGGCTTATCAGCCAAATTAGGTTTCTATCACAATCTCTGTGAGTAGAAAAACTTATTTTTCCTTAGAGTTAAATTTCAATATTTAATAGTATAAATTTTCTGTATGTTTCATGATTTCAATTAAGTATACAAATTATAGAAATTACTACTTTTCGCAAATACCAGTTTAGAAGCATGATTTTAGATTTCTTCTTTAAAACTTCAAGTTAACCAAATTATAAATTTATTACATTATTCTATAAAAGAACTTGTTACATGTAAATTATTACTGTTGAAAAACCATCAGAAAGTACCCAGGTGATATTACCCGCTCTCACTGATGTGAATTCGTTTCCAAAGTGTATGACCAGATTATCAGAGGTCTTTGGGACCCACTCTTGTGCACATATAGGTTTTGGACCGTGTACTAGGGTGCTTTAGCCTTTGGGACAGTCTATGTGCATATGACACAGTTTATCAGATTATCAGTTTATAAGAACTGAATGGCTTTGCCTTGTACATCAAGAGTACTCTATACTTGAGTAAAGCTGTTCATTGGGTACACTTTGATGTGATTATTTTCAGTGCATTATGATATATTTATTCATAGAAAAATATTTCAGCTTCTCAGTACATGTCAATGGATTTTTGAATATGATCAGATAGTTATCACAATTTATGTCATGATTTTAGTATTTATAAATTCTCATTTCAGCTAGATGTACTTTTTAGAATAAGTAAAATATTTTCTTATGTCAATCAAAAGTCATATTCACAACAAAAATAGTGAATTTATAAAAAAATATATATATAAATGAGAAAAGCATGACTAGTTTTCAAACTCACCACTCACTGAGTAGAAATCTCATATTTTCGTCACATTTTTCCCAACCAAGATACTTTTGAATTTTGAGAGGACGTTGGAAGGCCTGCCAAAGAGCTACAAGGTCATTTAGTTGTATGTTTCAAGTCTTCATCTATGTAGTATCTTCTTTTGAGATCCATGTATATATATTTAACTCGGTCCACTCTCGAGTTGTTGTTTTGTCCAGTACTTAGTTGATTAAAATGATATGTTGGTTTATCAAATGTAAGTGGAATAGATGTTATGTAGTAGGAACTGGATGTTTTGATATGATGATGTGAAGGGATATGGATTCCCAGTATTATACATGTGGTTGTTTGAGGATTTGTTGATTTTATTATAGGGATGTTATATCCAATATTTAAAGGAAACTTCATCAAATTTTTAAAAAAATCATGGGGTATTACGAGAAGTCTTTTAGTAATAGAAAAGTTTCAGTAGCCTTGGTAGTGAGTCCAGTATCCAGCTGGCATTCATCATCGGCGCATGCCACATCTCGGATCCATTAGAGTGATTCGAGACGGGGTCGTGTCAAGTAGAGTGGCATTCGATAATGTTTCTGGTAATGTGGCATGGAGCTCCTTGTTATCAAATTCATACTCACCTTTTACGGCCATTAAAAACATTGCAGACAATCCCAATTGTTTTGTTCTGGAACCCGGTTTTGGGAGAATTCAAATTGTAGCTATAAATAGACACCGGTTTTACTTGTTGTAGGACATTGCTGTTGACATTACTATGCGGTATGTATTGCCTTGAATTTTGAAGCATGATACTAGTATGTGATCTTATTTTTTAACTTCCTTTCTTCTTCGTTCTGAGCAGGTGGTGTCATTCGATGGGGAATCATAGGGTTTCAACCTACTAGTCGTGTTGCAGTTAATCATTGGGCAGCAAACCCGTTAGCCAAAGAGCTTTTTGGTGGAAGAATGCATAAATTACCATTGCCAGCAAAGGTCCATTTTATTGTCAGCTGCCTGGATTCTCTCAGGTATGCATGTATGTTTTGTGTACATTATAAATAACTTGGATTCATATATTAATATATCAGATGAAATTGATGTCGATTCTTGATTCTTCCACGAGGAGTAACCTTAGCACCTTCTCCTTGGGTATCAAGCAGACAAGAACAGGTAATTCAGTCGAACACTTGGGAAAGCTAAAAATACTTGATACTACTAATAAATAAAACTTATTCATGCTTGACTAAAGGAGAACTTATTCCAATAAACAAGCAAATTCTAGAAGACATTATCAGTGAAGTGAAAGCTACACGGTACTTGACACTCCTAATAAGGAAAGATAAGTTGAAATGTTGCTTAGTGATACCTAATTTCAGTTTGGTTCTCCTACGCGTGGCACGCAGGAGAACCAATGTCAGCTTTGCCAAAGGCAAAGCTCACATGTGACCTTGGTGTTGTTAGTCGCTTAATATTATTATTATTATTATTTTTTTTATTTTTTTACTTGTTTTGGCAATTATTTGGTAAATAAAATAAATTGATTTATAAACAAGTTTATAAACTATATAATTTTTCAAATAACTTTTTAATCACACATTTTCTCTCTCCAAATTTCAATCATTACTTTTATCTCAAAATCATAAATAAATCAATTTATAAATCATACAGTGTTACCAAACAAAGGGATTGTACCCCTCGACAAAATGACTTACAATTCACATAGAAGTTGTCTCATGTTTTAGAACTGTTACCTTTGCGTCGCATACTCGTTATAAAAATTGTACAAATCATCAAGCGTTTAGGATTCTTGCCCGATCTTCAAAATTACACCAACATTCACTTATGGGATAAACACATTGTCATCACCTTCTAGTCTTAAAAAGTAATATAAAAAATAATTAGTTTATGAAATAAAACAAACTAAAAACAAAAATTCATATGTAAAACTTCACATTTAAAAATACATGCTTTGCTTTGCCAATAAAAAAAATTTAATAACTTACCAGAAAATTCAACAAACAAGAGAGACAAACAAGTTCAAATAAGACCCTTTGTTGGGTAACACTGTGTGATTTATAAATTGATTTATTCGTGATTTTGATGCAAAAAATAGTTGTTGAAATTTTGAGAGAGAAAATGTGTGACTAAAAAGTGATTTGAAAAAGTGTATAATTTATAAATTTATTTATAAATCAATTTATTTTATTTACCAAACAATTGACAAATTATAAGATAAAGAATGTTGGATAAAAGAATTATATAAAGATAAATAAACAAGATAAAAAAAATATAATATTAATGTTGTCAATCCCTTAAAACCTGAATGTGAGCTTTGCCAAAGCTCACATTCGTTGGAGAACCGAACTGTACCTAATATATTGTACTAAATAATGTGTATTGTAGGGAAATGTATTGATGGACCAACCAAAGATGAAACTTTATGTATCCACCAGGTTCAAAGTTTTGGGAGCCACGCATATGTAAGGTTGCATATAATGAGCCCATAAAGGTTAAATCAATTAATTTCATTTGGAGAAAATGATTGCTTAAAACTACATTCTAAGGAACTAGCCATTTCCTTTGAGAACCCTCTCATAATAATGTTCTCAAATCTCTTAAAGTTTTCCAATCTGATATGTTCGATTCTATGCAGATAAAGATGCTGTTCAGAAACTGAAAATTTGGATTTAGGAAATATTTCTTCTGTTTCAAAGCAAAAGCAAAAGCACTGCACTTTAGAGGATGCTAAACTTGGAAAAAAAATGAAGAAGAATAAAAAAGTGAGATGATGATATTTATTAAATTAGTACTATAATTTTGTTGTCTTCTTCTATGTGATACTGTGTCGGTTGGGGACAATCATCAAATGTGAATTCATGTTTATTTTAAAAATTTTATGCCCCAACCATATGGAGTATCATCTTGATTTGAATATGTTTCGTGCGGGTTTCCTTGCTAACAATTAAAGTGGAATCGACGAATGTATAAGGAACGACAACCTCTCCAGACAAAGTCCCAATGAGGGGTGCATTATTTATGAAGATTACGGTTAAGACAAAACACCTCCAAGGGGCGCAATCACACAAATTACAATAAGATTTTGACAAGGAAAAGTAAAGATAAAGAAAATTACATATTCTCGTTTTGAGAGTTTGATTGATTGTCCTTAATACATCTAAGTTTTTACAATATATACAAATCGCCTTTAACTTCTTCTAGTATTTGAATTATTGATTTGCCGCCTCCATTTGTAACTTACCTGGAATAACTATCCCCAACTTCCTCATGTAACCGATGTCTACTACATTGCTTCAATTAACTTCCATGATTTCTCTTAACTGTCAACTACGCGGGTCTTATTGATGATTGATAGAATGAATCACAGGATAAGTACCCAAAATCATCTCTTTAATTCTATCTGACCTGGTCGACTAGTCGCCCTTGCGTTTGTTATATCACCCTGTCGCCGATCTTCTTAGCAATCGCCCAATTGTCCAAATGCCTTAATTATCGCCCAATTGCTCAACTCTTAATTGTTGCCCAATCGTCCAACTTCCTTCACATTGCTTGAAATGGGTTGCAGGTTTCAAGTATTTCAGGTTGGGCTTCCGCCTTGAGTCTTCTAGTTGTCAACATTTGGGCATATTCACAAAACCTCTTTTGATAAATCATTTCCTTTGGGTTACTGAATTGGGCCTTGTGAACTTAGGTATTTTTGGGCGTCAAAAATTACCCCCCAATATGGCAGAATTAATATCAATTTATTAATTTTATGCCATGTGCCAACGTGTTCATCTTTTACAAGACTTTTATCATTCTAACTTCTCCATTTCCCAAGATTTAGACCCCTACACCTATTTCGCCTGTACCTGACCATTTGTATTCCGCCTTTTTGCCTTCTCTCTTCTTATAAAGTTGCAGATTCTATTGCAAACTCCTATCTCCCATCTCCTATTCTTCAATCTTATACGCTATCATTATTTGGCAAGTGTATGAGTGATCCTCTCTGGCCAAAAGACCAACTGTTCCCCTTCTTTCCAGAAACGAACCGTTTGACCTTCTTGTTTCGCTGTCTGTCTTATCTCTACCTTAGGTATGGGAGATATAGGAAAATATTTTTTGGCTGACAGAGATCCTTCTAGTGACTCCTTCCCTTGCGATCCCTTTCAAGGATCATAAATGTAGAAGGACGGAAAGAATGACTTATCCAAAGCATTTCACAGTAGCCTGCTACCAATTGCGGCTAGCAAAATTGTTGTATTTGCATCCCTTAAGTTGTATGCCTAAGTTGTAAGGACACTTGATAGTAATAAATTTTTTTCATATGAACGTATTTTATTCTTATTTTTTTTTATGTCAAATGCAATCGTTCACATCTGCCCCAATTATTATGGCGCGCGCGGTACCTTTATTCTCTTTTAGGCATAGTACTTTTCTATATTTGTTTGCTCTCCCATACGGAAGGAACATATTTCTTCAAATGCTTGCCATTAATAGATCTCACATGTTTCGTACTATCTAAATCCTCCAAATGATAAGCTCCGTTGGGTAACACACTGTTCACCCTATATGGTCCTTCCCAGTTGAGCGACCATTTTCTATATTTTGGTTTTTTGCTATCCAAAGGGAGCCATTTTTCACTTTTAGACTTGCAATCTGAATAGGACGTCCAATTTTAATTCGTCCAACTATAATAAATTTTGGATTCTACATAATCGCCATCACCCAAATTGTGTTGCAAACTCACTCTAATTGACTGCACATTAATCTTCATAGGCAGCACTGTTTCCTGTTTGAAAGTGGAGACGTTCTGTAAGCCCATAAGGCCTTATTTAAATATTCGTACCAATTTCTGGAATTCTCGCTTATCATCTTTCGTATAATACTCTTTAAAATCTTATTGGAAGACTCTACCTGTCTATTAGATTGAGCGTAATAAGGTGTGGAGTTAACTAACTTGACTCCAAATTCGCCCAAAAACTCCTTCACTTGATCTCAATTCAAATAGGTTCCATGGTCTACCATTAAGGTCTGTGGTATCCCGAACCTATAGATAATATGATCTCGAACAAATTCACGATGCTTTTTTAAGAGATCTCCTTTAAGGGTATTGCCTCCACCCTAGTGAAAAAATTTGTCGCAACTATTATGAAGGTGTGTTGCTTGGACGATGGTGGATAAATTTTTCCTATCAGGTCAATCGCCCAACCTTTAAATGGCCAAGGCTTAATAATAGGTGTCATTTCCCTCACTGAAACTCTTTGGATCGGACCATGTTTTTTACATGCTAGGCAAATTTTTGCATATTGAACACGTGATTCTCCCATTTTGGGCCAAAAATACCCATTACTAATGATTAACCATCTCATATTTTGGCCAGCCTAGTGGGCTCCACATATTCCTTCGTGGACTTCCGCCATGATGATTTTGGACTTGCCCAAACTTACACATTTCAATAGCACACTATCTGAGCGTCTCATGTATATTTCTTCATCTATTAATATATAATTCAATGTGCGTAACTTAAACTTCTTATCACTCTTTTTATCAGGCTCTTTCAAGAACCTTCTTATTTCTTCTCTCCAATCTATACATCTCCGTTTTGTGTACAATGGACGTCAACCTTCTTCATCCTTCGTTGTACAACTGGCAGTATTATTCCATACTCACACATGGTAGTTGGATTTATTACTTTCGAATAGCTCAAGGCCATTTGGGCTAATTCGTTTGCCATATTATTATATATTCTGTTTATATATTGGAGCTCCACTTGGTCGAACCCGTCCAATAGTTCTTGGGCGATCTTAAATTGACTTGTTACAGAGTCGCTTTGGCACTTAAAATCACCAATCAATTGGTAAATTACCAATTGAGAATCGCCTCTGATAATTACATTCCTCACCCCTAATTCTATCAATAATTCCAAGCCTATGATTAACCCCTCATATTATGCTTGATTGTTAGTACATATCCTTTCTAAATTGAAAGCAAATTTATAGCATACCCCCAATTGGTTGATCAAAACTACTCCTACCCCGGCACCTTTACAAGTTTTTGATTCATCAAAATTTAACAACCAAGGTTTTAGTTCAAATGAATCAACATCCAACTTGATTTCTTTAGGCACATCTAAGCATGGATGATCGGCCAAAAATTAGCCAACGCTTGATTCTTAACTGCCTTTTAGGGTACATATTGTATTTCAAATTCAGAAAGCGCCAAAGTCTAAAGGCCAATCCTCTGATGTAAAATAGGGCGAGAAAACATATATTTGACTAAATTTACTTTAGAAATTAAATAAACAGTTATAGGTCATAAATAGGCCCTTAGTTTCGTACATGTGAAGTGTAAAGCAAGATAAAGTTTTTCGATATCCGAATAATTACATTCACATTTTGTTAACTGTCTACTTAAATAGTAAATCGCCCTTTCTTCACCAAATTGGTCCTCTTGCTCGACCATTTCGACTATGGATTCTTGTTCAGCTGATAAATAGATTTTCATTGGCCTTCCTTGGATAGGTGACACAAGCACAGGTGGGCTTCACAAGTACTTTTTCAAACTATCAAAAGCCTTTTGATGTTCTTCTTTTCAGACGAAGTCGTCTTGGTTTTTCAGCTTGCACAATTAGAAATGAAATGCCTTAAAAAATTCACTTAGCCTATAAATCTTTGCTACTCTTTTTTGTTACTAGCCAGTTTGGCCTCTAATATGGCCTTCACTTTGTTCTTATCAAGTTCGATCCCTCTCGTGTACTAAAAATCCAAGAAAATTCCCTACATTAATACAAATGTACATTTCAAATGGTTCAACTTTAACTTATATTGTTTCATTTGTTCGAACAAACGTCTCAACTGTTGAAAATGGTCTTCTTCTTTTATCAATTTGACCACTATATCATTTACATATACTTCAATGAACTCTCCTATCATGTCGTGAAAAATTAAGCTCATCGCTCTTTGATAGGTGGCCCCAACATTTTTCAGGCTGAAAGACATCACTACCCATTCAAAACATCTGAAGGTTCTGGGGCACCTAAAGGCAGTTTTGTACACATCCTCTTCAGCTATGTAAATTTGATTATATCCAGAATACCCATCCATGAAAGAATACATTACATGTCCGGTAGTTGAGTCTACCAAAGAGTCAACTGTAGGCATTGGGAATTCGTCTTTAGGTGTTGCTAAGTTTAGGTTTCTAAAATATATGCACACCCTAATACTACCATTCTTTTTCATTACAGGTACAATATTAGATAACCATTCAACATATTTGGTTGTTCTAATAAATCCAGCTTTTTAACAATCGCTATGTTTCCTTTTTTACCTCAGGCAATATATCAGGGGCAAAACGTCTAGGAGGTTGCTTATGAGGTTTGAAATTTGGCTCAGTTGACAGTCTATGTTCCACCAAGTTTTTATCTAAACTAGGCATATGCTCGTATTCCCAAGCAAAACAATCTTTATAATTATTTAATAAGGCGATTAATTTATCACTTACCTCCGGGCTAAGCATCTGGCTGATAAATGTTGGGAATTCTTCCCCTTTACCATCGATGTTTACTTTCACTAAAGGGTCTTGTACTTGAGCGTGCCAAGATTTGGTGATCTTCATTATTTCATTGCCCAAATTCATTGCAAGCATTTCCTCCTCTAAAAAATCCACCTTATTGATCTGTCGGCTAATGTTTTGTTCTAATTCAAGTACTGCTAACTTGTTCTTAAATGCCTTTAGAGCTACTTCTTCCTTAGCTCTTGCCTTACACTCTCCATTAAAAGCCATCAGTTTGACTTTAAAAGCCTGCATAACTTCCAGATTCCCTTATTGTTGACTGTTCATCAAGTTCCTTCAATCAACCTTTTTCCAATTATTGGGTTCTCAAGGGCCACTATGTTTGGCATCATTTGACTAAAGATCTTAGTGAGAGCATCTACTGAATATGGTTCTTCGCTCTATGAGATAATCTGAGTTTCCTCCCCAATTTGAACGACCCTAACATGCCCATAATTTCCTTCATACATGAACCTTTCTACAAAGTTTTCCTCTGGGAAAAAAGATCTATGATCTGACTATACAACTTCAGCTTCTCCTTTATCATTCTAGAATACCAAGCATTGGTGGAGTGATGAAGGTATACATCGGCTTCCATGGATCCAGTCTTTCCCTAAAAGAACATTGTAACCGGTGGGATCGTCTATCACAAAGAAAACTGTGGTCCTTGTAGTTGTCCCCACAGTTATCTCTAACGGAATCACTCCCTTTGCCGAAGTTTCTTATCCATTTAAACTTGTAAGTACGACCTCTGTTGGGATCAAGTAACTTTCTGTTTTTGCAAACTTTCTTATCATTTTGGACGGGATGGTATTTATGGCTGCTTCATTATCAATAAGTACCTTTGATATTGGGATGCCATTGACCTAGGCCTTCACATACAATGGCCTTCGATGTTTTGTTAACTTTACAGAAGGTTTCTTGAAGATAACATTTTCTGCTACATCTATTTCTACTTCTTGCTTATCCTCTTTCAGATTGACTTCCACTGCCACGTCGGCCTACAAGACTTCTTTTGGACTTTCCACCTGTTGGTTGCTTCTTTCATCTCTTTCCTGTAATTCCTCATCTGTAATCCATCCATTAGGAAGAAGAAGTATTCTGGAAGGTGATCCATACTTTTCAGACTGAGGTACCCTTACTTTCCTTTTAGGCGTTCCATAAAGCACATAGAATTCAAACGTCCTCCTAGATGGTTCACCTAACAGATCTATTTCGCGGACACCCTCTTAATATAATTGATTCAATAATTTATTGTGCGACACTCCTCGCTTTCTTCCTTCTGCTTCCAAGTCGATCTCTTCTTCAATGTCTGTCATTCCGTCGTCCTCCTCTTTATAATATACCTCCTGGGATGTCTGCCTTTCTTCCCATATCAGTTCACATGCTTCCTATTCATTTTCCTCTTCTTCTGCATTCTCTTTATTTTTAAACTCAATGGCTAACAAGTAGTTATAAGCCATAACTGGAGCAGTGTCCCAAACTAAATAGCAATAGATCGTCCCGGGTCTTCCTCATCCTCATTTTGCTTGCCACATTCAAACTTTGACTTCCCAATAAAGCTTTCTGATACTTTCTTCATCGATTCCACTGTACTGTTCTCCTTATCACCATCAAGGACATTTTGATTGGCCACCCTGACTAACTTCGGCGGTCCAAGGTAATGATGCCTATTTTCGTTTCATCATCCTCCTATAGTTTCTCTGAAAACGCCTTTGCTGAGTCCTAATCATCTCATTGAAAGGCACGACTCTTCCTGCATTGTATTGGAATGAATGCTAGACATTTGGTTGATGCAGTTGCGGTCTGAACTTCATCCTATTATTGTTCGACCAATGCTGCTTTTCAAAGAACGGCTTTCTATATGTAGATGTACTTCGTCCCCTATCAAGCTGAAAATTGGGTACAACACTGGGATGACTGTAATAACCCCGCGTTCTGATGTCTTCTACAGGCTTGCTCACTTCTCCCTTACATCTTGTGCGTATGATATTTCCATCCCCTTTCTGTTCTTTCCCTTTGAGTCGTTCAAATACATTGGGACGCTGTTCAGCACCATCATCAATTACTAGTTTGAACTTTGGCAATTTTTTTTCGAGATCAATCGCCATCATGTTCACCCCAAGTGGCTGTGGGAAGGGGTTCTTATCCACTGTCATCTTCTTTTTAGGCTCGAAGGTAATCCATCTTGACTCAATGGCATCCTGTAGCACATGTAGAAAAATCAAACAATTGTTAGTCATGTGAGACCACGCATTATGCCATTTACAATATTTTTTACCCTTAATTTGTTCGGGGCTTGGCAACTTATGCTTATTGCTCAACTTTATTTGTTTATCCTTATATAACTTATCAAATAGAAGGCAAGCTTTAGTATCATCAAAGGCTCATGTTTTACCATCGTGCTAGATTCGGCTGCTATAGGGAAAACATACGAATCCCCTTTAGTTAGCTCGGCCAAACACATTTCAGTATGGTCGTAGTATTCATCACTGACCATATGAACATCAAAGTTTGGGTCTCTATAGTAAGTCCATTTTCTAGATTTTTTCATTTGTTCTTCCTTTCTTAACAGACGTTCATACCTTATCACATTGGCACTCAACTGAAAAAGGTCAGGGAATTCCCTATAATGAAATTTTTTTTATGGTCAAAACTCAAGCAACTTTGAGAGATTCTGACGAATTCTTTTTCAGGCAAAGGTATAAAACATTTGCTCCTGGCTGTTTTGAACCTTTAGAGAAAACCTTCTGCCCATTCATTGGGTAGGTGCCTTAGATTAGCCAGATCGGCCAGAGTTACTCGAATTTAGTTTTGTAAAACTGAGCGTGGAACAATTGTTCTAACTATTGCCACGTCTGTATAGAATTTGCTGGAAAGTTAATGAACCACGAAAAATCTATCCCTGTTAAGGAACTTGGGAATAGTATCATCTTATGACATTCAGTTACTTCGCCACATTGCAACGTAAAACGCCCTACATGTTCCAAGGTAGAAACTTCTCCTAAACCAGTGAACAATGAGAATTCCGAAACTTTGTAGCCTCTAGGCCATGGTTATGCTTGATCTACCCAATCAGGGTATGACTTCGTGTAAGTCGGCCTAATACAAGGACTCATTCCAACAGCCATTTGATCTCGCACTATTTCAACAATTTGATCCCTCAACAAGACATTAGGGTCATAAGAAACGCCTATGTGTTGGTTCCCTAATGGTATCGCTTGAGGCCTAGCATTTGACAATGGGTTTGTAGCGAAGTTGCCATTATTTGGGCTATTATTATTATTATTATTGACTTGAGCATTTCCCCCATCATTAACATGTGTAGTATTCTGTCCATTATTTTGGATATTGTCTCTTACAATTGGATTACCCCCCAAGTTTAACACATTTGGGTTTACTCCAAAGTTTGATACACCATTATTATTACCCAAACTAGTCATTCCCCCACCCCCCATGTTTGAAGTGGATGGTCTAAAAGGTGGTTCTACCCCCTAGTTTGGACTTGCGACTGGGGAATTATGCCACACAATCGTCCTGGCTTGAAAATGATGTCCTATGTTTGGAAAAGTTGATTGACAAACTTGGCCTGCTAACTTACTCATGTTATCATGTAACATTCTTAGTTGTTTGCCCATATTGTCAAATTGTTCTCTTTCTCTGAATAAATTTTTCCATAATATTGACATATTGTAAATTTACCTGTTCAACCACGTCTTGAGTGAGTTCATCAAATAGGTCACGCATGGTTTGAGGATTTAGATCCGTCATGGGCTCATAACGACTCTGATTTTCTCCATATGTCCCTGGAGTACTCTGTGCCTCCTCATATCCTTTGATTATAGACGGGAGATGGTGGCTTGCTGGTTCCTTATCGGAATTCTTGTGAGGCACGATGATTCACTTTGTATCTTCAAAAACATACCAAAGGGGTCCCACCGGGCGTGCCAAATTGTTTTGCGCGAGTTTCCTCACTATCAATTGAAGTGGAATCAGATGAATGTGTAAGGAACGAACACCTCTTGAGAAAAAGTCCCAACGAGGGGTGCTTTATTTATGAAGATTACAGTGAAGACAAAACACCTCCAAGGGGCGCAAGCACACAAATTACAATAAGATTTTGACAAGGAAAAGTAAAGAAAAAGAAAATTACATAGTCTCGTTTTGAAAGTTTGATTGATTGTCCTTAATGCATCTAAGTTTTTACAATATATACAAATTGTAACGACCCGGTAGTCTCGTTTTGAGAGTTTGATTGATTGTCCTTAATACATCTAAGTTTTTACAATATATACAAATTGTAACGACCCGGGTCCCACTTAACGGGCTATCCCGACCGTTAAATAACGGCGTACTGTCCCCA
Organism: Ligustrum vulgare; assembly: GCA_963555705.1. Taxonomy (NCBI): domain Eukaryota; kingdom Viridiplantae; phylum Streptophyta; class Magnoliopsida; order Lamiales; family Oleaceae; genus Ligustrum; species Ligustrum vulgare. The sequence continues at coordinate 57,613,012 of OY743168.1, read as the reverse complement.
CCGTACCAACACGAGTTTTTTCAGCATGCTTTATCCTCACTCGCACGCTCCCCGAGAAAACTTCCCAGGAGGTCACCCATCCCAGAATTTCTCCAAGCAAAGCACGCTTAACTTTGGAGTTTCTAACGATGGACTTCCGAAAAAGAAGGTACACCTTGTTGATATGAGTAGTACCTATCATTTCTTTTAACCATTCTTAGTTGGGGTATTACAATCACCCTATGTTAGACTCACGACGTCCTCGTCGCGCTTAACCCATCTGAGGATCTGTTTCCAGGCGTTGGGATTCTAGAGGTGGCTCCCGCCCTGTGGCGTAGCACTTAGTTCCCGATTTCCGGCTAGCGGCCGGCTCTGATACCATTTGGGTGATTGTGGACCACCAAGTCCGCTCATCTTCTACCATTACGAATGACCTACAGTTTAGAACAGTTGGCATGGTTATATGTGAAAGAAATTGTTCGACTTCATGGAGTCCCCGTGTCTATTGTTTCCGATTGAGACCCGAGATTTACTTCGAAATTCTGGACAAGCCTTCAGAAAGCTTTGGGTACCAAGTTGAACTTTAGCACTGCTTATCACCCTCAGACTGACGGGCAGTCTAAACGAACTATCCAAGTTCTTGAGGATATGTTGAGGGCATGTGTCCTATACTTGGGTGGTAAGTGGGAAAATCATTTGCCGTTAGTGCAGTTTGCATACAATAATAGTTTCCAATCTACCATTGGTATGGCTCCATACGAGGCATTGTATGGCCGTCGATGTCGTTCGTCAATATGTTGGGATGAAGTTGGGGAAAGGAGAATTTTAGGACCAGAATTAGTTGAGAGGACAGTGGAAGCTATTGATAAGATCATATCAAGAATTAAAATTGCCCAGGATCGTCAGAAAAGTTATGCTGACCAAAGGAGAAAAGAGTTAGATTTTGCAGTTGGTGAGAAAGTATTTCTCAAAGTGGCCCCAATTAAAGGGGTGATTCGTTTTGGAAAGAAAGGAAAATTGAGACCTAGATTTATTGGTCCATTTGAGATTTTAGAGGAAGTTGGGAATGTGGCATATCGTTTGGCATTACCGCCTGAGCTAGCTGCAGTGCATAATGTTTTCCATGTCTCTATGTTGAGGAAGTACATGCACGATCCTAGTCATGTTGTTGACGCTCGATCCCTGGATGTGCAAAGTGACTTAACGTACAAAGAAGCTCCTATAGTGGTTCTTGAGAGAAAAGTCCATGTTCTAAGGAATAGAGAAGTTCCTTTAGTCAAAGTTCAATGAGGTAGGCACAGTGAGGATGAGGCTACTTGGGAAAGAGAAGAAGATGTTTTGTCCAAGTATCCTGACCTTATTAATCAAGTAAGTTAAATCTCAAGGACGAAATTATTTTAAGTAGGGGAGGTTGTAGCGACCAGAAATTTTAAGTTTAACATTGAATTTTATGTTAGAATTCAAAAGTATTTAATGAGCTTGTCAAGTCGCTACGACACTTCCAAATGTTTTAAATAAATTCTTGGTCAAGGTATGATGTTACATGCTCTTTCCTAGTAATTATTTTGGTTAATTGCGAGAAATATTTTATTATGTTGAATGTTCGAATTTGAACCATTCTAAAATATCGAATTTATTAGTCGAGCCAAGATATTTTAAAGGTTGATAAAAGTATATCAACATTGGTGTCATTTTGTAGCTTACATTAAATAGTGTAAGTCGGAGTCGAGAAAAAATTATTTTAATTGACATCGACCCACGTTATTTTAAATTAACGAAACATGGAATTATAAACTTCTTAAGAATATTTTATTATTATTATATATATACATATCTATCTAACACACGCATATGTAGGTCAGGAAGGAGTCAAACCATTTCATAATTTGTAAATATATCGGTTGCAACTAGTGGATAATACACGTTCCCATTTTCCATGATTTTAGCCATTTTTTTTTAAACAACTTTTCCATCCACTTTCCTATCCAATTCTTCTACCGTTGCATGCACATGGTAAAATTAAAATAAGCATTTTTTTTATTCCAACCAACTTCTCACTCAAGGTCATCCTGCAGATCACTTTTCTTCTTGTTTCCTTTCCAAGTCTCTCTCTTTCACTCACGGTCCCAGATATTTCAACATCACGTGCATTTTAACTCAACAATTTCTGCAAATCCAAGGTAGTATCCTCTCCCGTACACAAGTGGTTACACTTTTGAATTAAATAGTATGCTAGCATGAAATTTGTGTCAATATCTTGTGTTTGATGAAATACATAGCTATTATGTGCTAATTTATTTATTGACATGCTATGAAATTATTTATGATGGGATTATGATTGATGATTGAAGGTAATCATCTAATATGTTGTGATTGAAGGTAATCACAGTAAATTTATTAACTGACCATGTTAAAATGTTTCCCAAAGATGAAAGTTAATGTTGACATTAAATCAAATGTTGGTATATTTTAATTTCATTAGTGTGTGTATATACTACTGAGTATTTCTTCGAAATGCTCATATTTAAAAACTTTACAGATTGAAGGGCTGGACAAGGCGTGATGGCGGGAGTAGTGAATAAAAATTTAAATTTTTATGGATTTATGATGGGACTTATTTATGTTAATGTTGCAGTACATTTTCTTTAAGACTTGAAAAGTTCTGGGAATGAAATTCTTGATCAATTAAATGTTACTTTTGGAAATATGTATACTTTGATTATTGTCTGGAAGAATTTCAGAGTTTGGGTTGCACTTTGAAAATTTACTGCAGGTTGTATATTTACAATTTCTGAATTCTTTAAAATGAAAAATGACCCTTTATGTGTTATCTATCATATGGAACTGAAAACAGGTCATTTGGAGTCCCGTAGAATTTATTAAGAATTTTTTTTGTAGACCGGGAAGGGGCAGTTTCGGAAACAGTGACTGGCCTGCTTAAAAAATAACTTCGTACTACAAATGTGGTTATTAAAATCCCAAATTTTTATATGTTGTATTTACATGAGTTCTGAACACTGTAGTAAAATTTCAAAATTTTTAGACGTCGTTTGCTCCTTTAAATAATTTTTACAAACATATTGCATTACTCGAGAAAAAATGGCATTAGTTGCAGAATTTGTCTATGACTTCTACAAACGGTTTATTTCGAAATTTTTTCTAAGTCAATTGGGAATAAAGTTTTAATATATATATATGTACTTATTATTTCAATATAATGTAATTTGCCTAAATTTATTGTTTTCAAAATTTTAACGTGAACGAGATTATGTTTGATAACGCGTCGAGTTAAAAGAGAATTCGGGGCGTTATACAAATCACCTTCAACTACTTCTAGTATTTGAATTATTGATTTTCCGCCTCCATTTGTAACTTACCTGGAATAACTGTCCCCAACTTCCTCATGTAACTGATGTCCACTACATTGTTCCAATTAACTTCCATGATTTCTCTTAAATGTCAACTACGCGGGTCTTATTGATGATTGATCGAATGAATCACAGGATAAGTACCCAAAATCATCTCTTTAATTCTATGTGACCTGGTCGACTAGTCGCCCTTGCATTTGTCATATCACTCTGTCGCCCATCTTCTTAGCAATCGCCAAATTGTCCAAATGCCTTAATTATCGCCCAATCACTCAACTCTAAATTGCTACCCAATCTCCCAACTTCTTTCACATTGCATGAAATGTGTCGCAGGTTTCAAGTATTTAATGTTGGGCTTCCGCCTTGGTTCTTCTATGTGTCAACATTTGGGCCTATTCACAAAACCTCTTCTAATAAATCACTTCCTTTGGGTTACTGAATTGGGCCTTATGAACTTGGGTATTTTTGGGCGTCAACATAATGAATCTAAGTCCATTTTTAAAAAAATAAAATTGCAGCACAAAATTTCATAAAAGGACACAACAAGATTTTATCAAAAATAATTTGTATAGTTGAATATCATATAATGGTCTCATTTACATCTGAACCCAAATGATTTTTACGCCTCTTCTTGCAATTGTTTTCTATGTAGGAAGGAAATTTTCATCATCGATGTTGAGTTGAAATACGCTGAAAGCAACAATAGTGAATGGAAATACTAGACTACGTATAAATGCACATGATTAAACTAATGATCATCCTCATCAGGTCCTTGACCAAACTGTCACCTATTCTATATTCTAATGATGATCATTGATCATCATCACCTGTGATGGGTAATATTACTCAAGAAAGCAGTAACTATTGCAACAATATTCAAGATTAAACTACATTGTCTACTTGTTCATTTTTTTAAAAGTAATTCTCTACACAAATACAAAGTTATTATTCAGTTCTCCTTTAAGACCAAAAATTTCAAAGAAGAAAATAATGTAACTCACAATCTGTACGTAACTATAAAATGGGAAGAACCGAAAACAAAAGAATTTACCAAAAAAAAAATAATCCTAAAAACGCTTGTGCTCTACTTGTATGCATTGGCTTCCACAATTACTAATATCATTTGACGTGCTTCCTCGTATATTCTTTAGTTCCTCAATTCAGCAGCTAATTCTCATATGATCAGTTAACTTGTTGATGAACAGAAACTGAGAGAGCCGTAAATCTGTTATACAACGACTTGGATGAGAAACAACCTACAAATCGGAGGAGTTTAACTAAGGGTTTTAGCCTGCATCGATGACAAATATTCCCATTCGAAAGAATTACCGAAGTTAACATAATTTCTTGTTCTATGAAGTATTATCCATTAAATGGAGTATGAAAAGCAGGTTTCATTGGCATCATCAACATTCATAAATGATGTTCTTGATAAATTTATACCATGATGTGTATGATTTATCGGTCTATACGTCCTGAGTTCATTAAAAGCCAACCAGGATTAGATTTTACGAGTCTTATCTTTTTAATTCTTATTTGTATGTCAAAGAGCATGTTATCGCTTATTGTGTATTTGGTGTACAGTTTGATAATGAGTTTGTCTTGATAGATGTTTATTAAAGAGGCACCTCAATCCCATTTTAGTAACTAAATGTATCCTCTCCATCTCGTTGCTTGCTGGTGATGTTTCCTATTTAGGATTGGAGAGACCAATTCTCTCTAATTGATGTCTAAGTATCAGCCTGTGTTCTCCTTGATTCTCCATTCATTTTATATAAGTATAGGACATGTGATGCTATAACAATTTGTCAACTGTCTCTGTGAATTGCAACGTGCCTTGTTTAAATGACCCGAATCAGTTTTCCTTTCTTAGCCTTGCTGTTTTCCACTCCTTTCATAATTTATTATAATTGATGGTCTTTCACAAATCAGGAATAAACTATCATAGTTGAGAAAAACTAAAATATTAAATAAAACAAAATTCATATAGTGATAGATGGTTGTAAAAGAAACCAAACTGCTACTTGAGGCACAATAGCAAGGATGTGGGTGCAATGCGCTGCTGTTGTTGTTGTTGTTGTTGTTGCTGTTGATGTAGTCGATGCTCCAAGACAATGAGTTGATGTCGCTGGCAATGTGACAGTAGAAAAAGCGACTCATGGTGATCTTTGATATCAGATGTTATATTTTAATTTTCATTACTTAAGTTCACGATGGAGAAGAGATTGATGACTGGGGTGATGAAAATAATCTCAAACAAGCAACGTTGAGTTTTGTGGGGAATAATGATAATAAGTGGGATCTCCACCATACTCTAGCTTTGTATTAGATAGCAACCTCTTGCTGAAGCTTCCCAATTGAAAGTTTCCAAGAATCTGGGAAATGTTAGCAACCATGGCGAGCCCATTGCTGGTCGCAGTTTTCAACAACTTCTTCATTTTATCACCACTCTCGTCGGTGGTGTTCTCAAAGCCATCAAACCAAGATGTAAAAGAAACGATTAATGTGATGTTAAGAACAGGGATGGATTTTTAAGTTATGTTTGTTTTGATTTAAGTGATATTCCTTTTTGAAATTTCATATCCCTAATTTTTCTCCTTGATTCATTCAAATGTCCATTTTGTTCTTCATTTCTCTTGCTTCTTCTTGTAATTTTCTTTTGTTTTTGTATAGTATAGTTGATGAATGTTGATTAAGGGGAGAAATGCCAAAGTCATTGTGGAAGAATATTGATATTTTGAAGCTTGAATCATTGGTTGAGGGAAGTATTTATTGCTTAATCCTCATATTTCTCTATTTACTTTAATTCATTGTTGAAATGATATATTTAATTCTTGAGTTTCATTGTTATTTCATCATGGGCTAAACTATTTTGTGTTGGGATGATTGATGAAGCTTGACCTAGCTTAGTTGATTTTAATGCTTGTATTAAGAATTTAAGCTTTTTATTATCTTGTGCATTTATTGTTGTATTTATTGACTAGCATTTATTGCGGCCTCATTTATGTTTAGGTTTCATGGGATGTGCAATTATTGAGAAATTGTTGTGTATTCTAGATCAACACAATATTTGCTCTAGGTTCTTGTTTAGGATATAGATATACCTAAAACCCTAGATGACCCATTGAGCTATTTTCACAAAGGTTTAATGCAATTGGTGTGTTTTTAATCGACATAGAGATATAGTAGGTTAATGCCACTAATTAAGGTTGATTTCACTCGAGAGAGGTAATTGGCCAAACTTGGAAAATCGGGTCTAACATGATTAATGAATTGCATTTCTATTTGCTTGTGATAATTCAATTAGGTAATGGTCAAGTGGAATCAAGAATCCCAACACTCCTTCATCATTTATTCATCACCATTTTTCTAGTTATTTATTTACAATTGCAACTTTAATTCTAGTACGAGAACATTCCCAACCAAATCTTTATTGTGTGTGTTTCTTGTTAAAATTAATTATACTAGCGTGTAGTTGAAATAGACAATCCTTGTGGGATCGATAAACCGGACTCAATTAGTCCACTATCACTTGTATGCGACTCGTGCACTTGCGGTGTATTTCTAGCGAACATTGACATCTAAAAGTATTTTAAGACAATCTATGTGATTGAAAATGTCATGTGGTATGACAAAATATATTTATGTGCGGTTACCGTAAAAATATAATTTGTTCATCAATATAACCAATTGGTTAAGAGATATGAAACAACGTCCAATCTCATTTTAACCAATTATGTAATACCGCCTTTCAATTTACGTTCTTTCTTGAATTTCATGTAATTGTTCTATTAATGTCCTTATAATTCATTAATTGACATTATTACAATTGATAATTTAAGTTATTTTGCAGTGGAAGGACTTGGACGCCATAACGATCAATGTGCCAATTAGAAAGCTTATAAATTGTTGACATGCAATTCTATGTCTAATTGTTTATTTTATTTGTTATTCTTTCGAATTTCTACTTTTATTGAGTGGTATGTGACCAAATTGCATTTAAATTTAAATTGGAAACAAGTCTGGTGGTTCTTTGTGTTTAATTGTAAGTTGTGCACTTAATTTCAAACTTTAAAGAGAATTAATGAATAGTGAAATGTGCTTTCAAACTAAAAGTATATTTTATATTTTACTTAATGAATGTATATAAATTAGGATTATTGGGCACATTGACGTCATGGGTATCTGAGACTCTTTCACTTGCAAATCAAGATAACGGTAAATACTAAGGACATCAAGTAAGTAAACTTCCCCCTATTTTTTTTATTTTTTATTTTATCAAAATTGAATGTAAATGTGAAATTAATGTGTAAATGAATCTCTTGCAACTTACTTGCTTTGATGAATTTCATTTACTTTATGAAAGTATGTGCTATTAAGAAGAATGTTCAAGCATGCACGTTATCATGTCATTGCATCATCAAGCATGCATTAGCATCGAAATTGAGAAGTCAAATGTCTTTAAGTGAAAGAAATTTGTCATGGTGCAAGTTTGTTCAAAAGTTATCCCAAGTTTTTAAGAAAGAATGGGTGTACTTCTACGTCATGAAAAATGCGAGTGGGAAATGGGGCGCGGGGGGACCGGCGTACCCGAAAGTAATGAGCCGCATTGCGGTGGAATAAAGTGATTGAGCCGCTTTGTGGTGAAATAAATGTTAACCGCTCTGCGGTTTTACCGGTAAATGTGATCTGGCTCCAAATAGGAATTGCCCACTGTTATCTGATTGACTAGAAGATACATCAAGTGAGCTCAAGATGGAAATGAAGTAAAAGTTTTGATATGTTAAGTGAAAGTTTGAAAAGTTTGAAAGTTGTGAAAGTTGTGAAAGGTTAAAGTAAATGGGGATACATATTTCAAATTATTTTAAAGCATTTCATGTCATAAGCATGCATCACTTGCGCGAAGTTTGCTTACTGAGCTTTAGCTTACCCCAATCTCTCCCCAATGTTTCAGGTGATGAAAGCTAGATGAGACGAGGAGAGCATTTGGTGGTAAACTCAGGCTATACCCGCTTCAACTTTTTTTAAAAAAAAAATAAAGTCAAATTATAATTTCTTTCAATTTCTCGTTAATTAATCTTTAATTCATTTATTATTGATAATTGTTTGGTTGGAGTTAGCGTCGAATAAGTATGGGTATCGTATTAGAGGTTAAATTACCTCTTATTTCATTTGTTAAAGTTTATTATTTGGAATTATATTATTGAGTTTGAGATTTATTTTTTTGTAAATGCGTTTGATGATGTTTGGGAATGAATGAGTTGAGATGTGTGTTTTAAAATGGTTATGATGTCCTTCTACAGGTTGGCTATATTCTATTTATAGAGGAGACTCTGTCGAAATTTCTGTAAGATTTTATTATAGAAAATGAAAATGTTGAGGTTTTAAATGATTTCTTTTCCGCATTTAAGTAAAGAAAGGTAAACATGCCTAGGTTTATGATTTTGAACTTAAGGTGTTACAAATTATGTTATTCATCTCTTCTATTAGTCGATCTTTTTATGATTGAAATCCCCTTCTCAACTCATAACTTCACCCAGGCTAAGGACTTTATATCAACTTAAGTGGGTGAATTGCAGGTCATAAACTCCCAACCTAGGACAATGAATCCTCATGTTGGACATACACAACCTTCATATGATTCTTACTATATTCGTTTGTAGTCATCCTCATGACTCTCTATCAAGAGCCAACATCATACTTGCCAAAGCATATCAACCCTCATATAAGATTATATGAAGTCCTCAAGTTAAAGGACCAAATCCACAACCGTCGATTAGAGATTAACCAATGACGCTTGGATAGTTATCCATGTGAAATTTCTAGTAACTCAACCAATGCTTTGTTCATCAAACAATGCATCCACCTGTTAATTCAAGTGTCCCCTACATTCTAGCTTGTGAGATAAGCTATTTTCTTTATAAAAAAGAAACGCAACATATGCTAGTCTAACAACAACAAGAATATTTGTATGTCGTTGTTACTTCGACTAGTAACAATTTTAGAATAAGTTATTAATGACTTGTGAATGAACCTGTATTCTAAACACCATTTTGAAGATATTAATCCCATGACTCTTGGGATTAAATCATATTGGGTTCTATCTCAATAGTTTCTGGTTCCCAAAATAAAGGTTATATTTTTCAAATCCATCATAAAGAAATTTTAACTAATTGCATTTTCACTTCTTAAGGTTAGAGAATTAATTTTTTATCAATAATATATCATTTACATATATTATAAGAAATATTAAACACTCTTACTAACCTTTTATACACAAAAATTAATCTTCAATTTTGATAGAATCAAAATTTTTGATTATCTCATCAAAATGAAGATTCTTGCTCTGTGAGGCTTGCTTCGGATCTCTTAGTCACAGTATGTTTCTACCCCAAGTAGAATCCGAATTGATTCAAACATCACAACTGGTGAGAATGATTCATAAGAGTCAACTCCTTAGCGTTTCTTATAATCCTTTGCCACTATTCTTATCCTGTGATCACTAGCATTACCATCCATGTTAATCTTCTCCTTGTAAATTCATTTACAGCTTATAAGTCTTATCCCTTTCAAGCAAAAAAATGTTCCAGAGTTCATTTTGGATTCCATGGCTCCCTGCCACCTTATTTAGTCGTCATTTTACTTAATTTCTGTGTAAATGTCAGTGTTTAGAAAATCGGACCGGACTGGCTGGTTCGACCGAGAAAATCGGGAACCGGTCCGGTTCATCTCAAAAACCGGCCGGTTTTTAACCGGTTCAACCGGGAAACCGATTGAAAATCGGGAAAAAACCTGCCGGTTCAACCTGTTTTTGTTTTTTTTTTTATTGTTTTAAGCTATTTTTGTGTATAATTTTATTTTCTAAATGAGTAAATATTAGTTTATTTGTAAAATAACTTGTTTTTTAGAATTTTTGTGATTTTTTAATAATTTTTTATATTTTAATTGAAACCGGTTCGATCCCAGTTGGACCTTTTGACCCTTGACCCGTTGCCTTTTCCGGTTCGAACCGATTTCCGATTTCCTAAACATTGGTAAATATTGGTTATTATCCTTGATGACTAATAAAATATTAGCAATCGAAAATCTGTAACTCGATAGAGTACAAATGATCCTAATACTTTTACATGGAGCTGGTACGTTCTCAATCGTCAACACATTCTGAGTAATGAGAGTGTCCAAGGGTCAATTTATGCCTCATCCAATGTAAGTACAAATTCTAGCTCAGTTTATAGATTAAATATATATGTGAAATCATGAACTCTTTCACGTTCTACTTTTACTCACATTGTCTTCTCTCAGGTGAACTATGTCTCCAATAAAATGCCAAAATTCGAGATAGACTTTCTTTCTCGATAGTAATGTGGAAATAATATACAACCATCTTTTGGATATACCACAAACATATATATTGAAATATGACTCTATCTTATCCAAATTTTGTATACATCTGATAAGTATTAAGGTCTTAAATCCATATATTATATTGTAACGCATCAGATTTTTCGTAAATAAACCTGGAGTGTTACTAAAATAATTCGATTTCTTCACATAAATGCGAAGGTATAAAACAACAAATATTTTTCTAATTTTAAAAATAAATGGTATTCATAAACTTGCCAAACATGAAATTGAAAGTTTTTCAAATGAAATCATAACAATCGAACTTCAATAAAATAAACATTTCTTTAACAATAAATAATCTGATATAGAAAACTTAATACTTTAATTTATTCAAATCCCATTGATAGTTTGTGTCACCATTCCACCACAGATCCCATGACTCGAACTAGCATGTAAAATTTTAAAGTAAGAGTGAATATTTAAAAATACCCAGTAAGATACATGCAAATTCCAATTTCACATAATATAAATATATATTACATTCAATACAAAACGTTTTCCTTGTTTAGAGCAACTGGCCGCAATAACATATAGCTTAAGAAATTATTTTAGAATCCCCACATCATTTAACCTCGACCCCAAAGGATTTAACATCGATCCCGAAAGATTTAACTTTGAAAGCCGACCCGATGGCCTCAAGTTATTAAAAGTACTAATATATTGACATTATGAGAATTTAGAATTTAACAACTTGCATATAATGCATCTTACCTTAGTAATACAAAGTAATTTTTGCAAGGAACAATCAGCTGCACCTTGTAATCAAATTCCTCTCTGCCGAAAGTATTATTTATCGAAATATTTGGTATTGTATATTTTCTGACACCATGGTAGGGACGGAGCTCCCTTTGGACCAGTGGGGGTCTACGTCCCCACTGAAATTCTTGGATTTTTTTTAAGGAATAAATGATTGCTTCAAGATTAGAATTTCAGTGTTTTAATATTTTATTGTGAGTTTGATTATAACTACAAATTTTATATATATTGTAAGCCTCTGTTTCTGTCGATGAAGAACAAAAGAAGACATACTTTTTCTCACTCTTTATGTGATGAAGAAGACAATCTTTTTCTCTCTCTTTAGTTGTGTGTATGTGTATATAATTATATTTGTTACCTAGGTCCTTTACTTAATAATTGCACGTTGGGTAAATCTCTATTAGTTGTGAGTAATTTCTCTTGATCTTTAAATTTGACAAGGGAAACAGAAGTGTACAAAATTGTTATTTACGAATTATAGTGTTAAATTTGAAGAGCCAATTTTTTAATGTATCATTATTTATGACTATCCATATATAAGATTTGGTACTCAAAATCATCCTTTCAATCATTTTGGTTCAAAAAAATTCGGGGGCTCTGCCTCCGAACTCCCGGGAGGACCTCCCCCTATTTATTCCATCACTTATTTGAAATTTGTGTATAACTAGAAGTCTCATGTGATTGGATAAGATTTGATATAGGAATATTTCCAATCGGAGACATCAAATTACTTTAAATTAGAGCATCCACAATGGATGTGTTAAACTACATGTTAATGGAATAAATAAGTTAGGGGTTGAATATTAATCTACAATGAATAGGTTAACTCACATGTTAAAGGAATCTTTTTAGCCATATGTTAACATTTTTGTTAAATTTGACTAGCAACTTAATTGATGGCATGACAGTTTATGTTGAAAAATCCCCCTAAAATCTTATTCTTTTTTTCTTTCTTCTTTAAATTTTTTAATGCCGATAAATAAAATATTTTTTTATTGATTTCATATTATATAATTTAATGAGATTTTCAAAATGAGTACTATATTAATATATAAATTTTGTTTTTTTAAAATAAATATTTATTATATTCTTGAATTTAGTTAGAAATTATCATATCCATTGTAGCAAAAGTTAATGGTTAATTTTAATACGTATATGTGTCACTTAATATTTGATTTTTTTTTTTCCAATGCTAGCTAAATTTAGCTAGTCCATTGTGGATGCTCAAAGGTGATCAAATTATTAAAATCCTAATTAACTTATAATTCCTTTAATCAACTATAAACTCATGTGATTTTATCCAAATTAACTTTCTCATGGATCAAAACTCCTAATTAATTACGATTTACAAAACAAATCTAATATCTATATACTAATGTGCACTCTATCAAAAATTAATTAAATATATAGCCCAACATAAATTTATCGTTAAAACATAAAAAACTTTAGTCCTTTGACTTTTCAAAATTATTAAAAGACATTAAGGATAAAATTGTAATAAAATTTTACTATACAAAATTTCGAGGTGTATACAAAATTTCATGGTGTTACATATATGGACCTTGATCAACTGATTCTTATGGAACACAACCAATTGTGTAACTCAAATTGTCCAGTGTAAATCTCTAAAATGATTTTGGAGACTTTGCATAGCTTCATCAATTGCAATCTCTTTCAGATACACCATTGTCGAGGCATATGTGAAAGAGTTACATGTACGGAAATTATGTTCTCATACCATAATCTTGAAGTCAACACTTAAGGTATTCATCACTTTGATCAAATCTAAGCATTTAGAATATTTTTCCATTTTGATTTTCTAATTTAAATATGTATTATTTGATATTTTCGAACACTCAGATTTAAATATCATCATAAATAATCATGACTATCAATGTCATCTAATGATTAAAGACCATTCTGGCTACTTACATCCGAATGTAACAAGCTCAATAGCTCAGCATCTAATTTTTCTTTTTTCTGATAAAATGTGACTTATTAATTTACCTTAAAGGTGAGATACATATACCTCATATAATTGAGTGTGACTTCTTCTATGCCTTATCAAGATTCTATAATATATACTATTTGTTATTAACTTGATTTCCATTATATCTTGACGAAATTAATGAATAACTATTTTTATTAATTAAAGAGGATAATCATTTCATGTTAAAAATGAAATGGAAATGTTGATCATGAGATGGAAATTTCATTCTGGAAATAAAAACTTATCTAATTCCATATTGAATAAGAAGGAAAAGATAGGTGATAGCTTATTAAGTTGTTCAAGCAACATTTGCTCTACTACCTACATATAGGTTTATCACCCTTTTCACAATTTTATACTTTTAGCCAATATATATCATCAAGTAACTAATACTCGATTGGCTAAAGAACTAGATTAATTAACCTGTATCAAATAGATAACTAAAGTAGAAGATTCACCAAACTTCTCGCTCTTCAGTTCTATTAAATAATCCTTGCAATTATTAATTTAAGGACTTATTTGTGGCATGTTTGAGAAGTGAATTATCGATCATATCGCGTTTGAGATAAGTTCTCCATTGATGGCGCCAATCTAAGGATTTTAGTAAAATGAACTTGTTAGCATCAATTATACTAAACAAGTTGAAGTGATAACTTAAATTTAAAAACTCATACAACAAAATTAAAATAGAATCATCTTGTATCATACATAAATCAGTTTAATAAGGCCTCTAATCAAATAGATTTCTTCCATTGTTTTCCTAGAATTAATGACCCTCTATATTAATATTTTGGAATCCTGTTTGATTCACAATGGGCTATAACCCCTTTTGTCAACGGGCCCTAATAAAATATCCAGGTAAATACTCCTATCAACCACATCTCCTTATGACTTTTAGATCATCAAGTAGACAACATTTTATCACACACATCTTATGTATTTACTTTACTGTACTTCCATAATCTCATTTCATTAAACGACTCAACAAAAAATAGAGTTCAATTAAGTTCTAACCATTGTTCAGAAACATCTTATGTTTCATAGTGATAAACACATCTGACCATCTTCCAGCCTTGAGTCACTCAACAAATCGACATCAATGACGGATTCTAATTTTCACTATTACAATGGAAGACACTTTGCATTAACCAATTAAAAGGAATTTAATAAATATTTTAACAATTATATACCTCATGATTTACTTAATAAATAATATAGTTTTAATTATGTCCTACCCATTGTTCAGAAGTATTGGATACTTCATAATGATAAACATATCTTCTAGCTAGCAACCTTGAGTGAATCAAGAACTAATATCGATAGTAGAGTCTGATTTTTTATTATAAAGTGGAAAGCTCAAGACTTGATATAATTTTAAGCGAGGGATCTTGGTCTCATCATTCCTGTGCATATTAACTAACATCAACCATGCACCTAATCACACATGCTCATATTTACAGTAGAGCTCGCTAACTCAAATAAATTAAATAATAGACACTTACGCCCAATTAAATAATAATAATAGATTCGCATGCCCAACCAACAATAAGAAGTAATAATTTAACCATACATTCAACAATCACACGAGTAGTGTCCATAACCATCCACTAAATACACATCATCATATAAATGTATTATAATATAATATCTAAATAAACAAATTTCAAGTTCAAGCAATTTAGGTATTTTGAACTAATTTAGATAAAATGGATCGAAATGTTAATTAATTAATCAAATTAAATAACTAAAGCATATCTTATTTAATTAAAATCAGTATTTAGTCAAATGCCAAATAAGAGTTCAACTCTAATTCCAAAGGGACATATTGAATTAACATCTTAATCTAGGATGAAACTCCTAAATAAAATAAATTCAATTTTTGTAATTAATTAATCAATTACTATTATTGACAGGTTTATTTAACTAAATTTATATTTTAATTAAATATCAAATTAGAGTTCAACTCCAATTTAAAATTTTTAGGCCAATCGAATTTATGATAAATTCCAAAAAAAGATTCAATTAATAATCAATTAATCTAATTAATGTTTTAATTGAATTTAACTATACTCAAATTTTAATTAAACATCAAATTATAGTCGGACTTTAATTTCATTATCAGGGCAATTAAATTAATATTTCAGTTTTGGGTAAAACTGTTAATTAATTGTTAGTGCTAGTAAATATTATTTAAAAAATAAATTTATAAATAAACTAATTTTAAATATATAATGTAAAAAGAGGCAAATGACCAACTCTTCGCCATGAGAATAACGAGTGCAAGAATAAAATGGAAAAATTGGAGCATATCAATTAACAATGATATTTAGTTTGAATTTCAATGATGAAAAAACTAAGTAGGAAGATCCACAAGGGGAAATGTAACATAGTTTATTTGAAACGAACCTTGTTCTCGACATCCCTACGTTTAAATAACTTTGGTGGTTAACGTCCCAACCTTTGAATACGTTTGACGCTAAACATCCTTACCTTCAAAAAATGTTGGCGTAAACCATCTCTACTTACATAAAAAAATTTGCGTGTGATATCCCTATCTTCTTCCTTTCTCCAACATATTAAAGAACGCATTTCACAATGTTCAGTCTGAATACAATGTACAAAAATACTCCGCAAGTGTACGGGTCGTGACAAGTAATATAATGGACCAGAAAGTCTAGATTATTGTTCCCACGAGTACTGCTATTAAGTATCGAAATTGTTAGTTCTAAACCTTATTTGAACAATCGAAAAGTGTTATTGTGCTTTTAACCAAATTACTAAACTATGAATTAAACAATTAATTTTTTTTTCAATCAAATACGCTTCCGCAACTTATTTCTGGCCGTTATTGTTTTTAAAAAAAAATTATGTATTTGACGTTTATTGAAAATGATTATTTAAACGAGAAGAATTTTGGGCGGGAAAGTGTGTGTGTAAAATGGTGACGGTTATCCTATTATTATATAGATTAGTAATCGTACCCGTGCGATGCACGAAATATATAATTGAAAATTATTTATTAAATAAGTTGAAAAAATACAATGCTCGACAAAAATAATACAATGAATAACAAAAAAAAAATAACTTGCATCCACAAATTGTGGATAATTTAGGCTTTGTTAGTTAAAAATTTTGTATTTAAAAACATGTTTTTTAATGTTTTCGAGGTAAAATATGTGGTTGAAAAATAGAGAGAGAAAATGTGTGTGGTTAAAAAGTGATTTGGACTTTGGAGAATTGTGTTGCTTAAAAATATTTTTTTTTATATAATTAATTTCCTTTCTCCCTATAAAATTTCTTACTTGCATATTTCTTTTAATATTTAATTGTTCATTATCTAGTTTTCATAGTCTATTTATTCGTAGAGAATTGATTTTTCAAAAATAATTTTTTTAACGTTCATTCACAACCACACGTTCTTTAAAAACTAATTTTCATAATTTCACATACTACTTTTTAACCACACATTCTAAAAATAGAAAATCACTTTTCAACTATCATTTTCAGCCACTCCATTGATTGATTTGACAATTATTTTATTTTTTAAACCACTTTCCTTCATTTTCAACCACATATTTAAAATTATTTTTATCTATAGTTTCTATCAAACATATTCTTATTCAATGGTTTTCAATGCAACGTGACATTTTATTTTTCACTGGGTAGTAAAAAGGGTTATGTTACGAGGAAAAAAAACACTATTTTTTGTGCATGTTAAATAAACATGTTGACCATATTTTATTTTTAAATAGAATGAGTTTGCTAACACCTTATATTTTTATTCTTTATAAAATTTAATGAATTAATGATTAAAATCTATAGTATATATTTTACAAATTGAGGTTATTTTAAATCTTTAAAATTAAAAATAGATAAATAAAAAAATGAGTAAATTAATAAAATAATTTCAAAATGACCAAAGAGTTTTCGAGGATTTAATTGAATTTACTTAGAAATATCGGATATCTATTATTTCTTTTAATTTGATAAGAAAGAAATTTGAAATTAATCATTTATGTCAAATTGAATTTAGGTAAGAAAGGATATGTATCATTTTATGACTTAAATAAGATAAATTAAAAAGATTGAATATTGAAAAAACTAAAAAGTGTAAGTTAAAAATTTTACCTTTATTATTTGAGACGATTTTACGAATGATATGTTTAGAGTTTACTCTCATTTGTTAGCTTGTATTAAACTTCTTGTTGAGATCTTGAATTTGACACACATATTGCATATTTTTCGAATTTAAATATTTCATAATTATCAAAAGAATAAAATTAATATACACTTTGACCTTTTTATTTTTCACAAATCAATAAATCATTTATTACATGTCACCTTTAATTAATTTTGCATTAATTGAACTTTCATAATTCAGCTATTAAAATAATTAATAAAATTACAGAGTTTCCTAAAATGACGGGAAGCTATATGCGGATTTATGTGACGGCTATGTTGTTATTAAATATATTAAGATTAAGATATTAAGTAATTTTATTAATTACATTTAATACTTTCTTTTTTTTTTGAAAAAGTTTTCTAATTTAGAAAGAATTTTGGGAAGGAAAGTGTGTGCATAAAATGATGACGGTTATCCTATTATTATATAGATAAAAAATATATAGATATGTTCTTTAAATATAAAAAATCTATTGAAGATGCTCTAAAGGGAAAGAAAAAGAAAAATTCTAGAATCCACCACAAAAACTTTGCAAGTAGAACCCAACAAATGAAAACCCAATAAAAATTACTTATTGCAAATAAAAAATATCAAGCCATTATTGAGATGTAGAACAGTAATAAATATTCAGATTTTGAAGAATCGCAAAAGCTTCTGAATCTGGAATGATGTTTTGACCTAAATCTCATAAATAGATTAAATCTTGAAGACAATTAACAACTAAACCAAATCTATTAACTAAATAAAATTCAAAAAGAAAATGAAGGAGGAAAGAAAAATCGAGAATTCAGTATAATAACCGCACAGGCAGAACCCAACAAATAAAAACCCAATAAGAATTACTTACTTCAAATAAAATATATTCAGAAATTTTTTGAGTCGTAGAATAGTAATACATACTAAAATTTTGAAGAGCCGAAAGATTTTCTGAGCTACGTTAAATTCTTTATTTTCTCTTTTGCCAAGTTATTTTGTGTTTTTTTTCGTTGCATTGATTGATTTGGTGTGGGAAAATTGATTTTTTCCAACAGCTGTATCAGAGCAATGTGGGTGGGAAAATAATTTTGTCCCAACAGTGGTATCAAAGCTTGTGGTTCAGACACTGGGATATTGAAGAAGATATATATCTGTTTGAGGTGGAGCTGTGGTGATGGACTAACCTTGAGGTAGAGATGTGATGGTGATCGAGTCACATCCACTAGCAAACTAAGGTAGAGTTGCAATGATCGAGTCATGTGGATGTGGAGATATGGTGATCAAGTCCCGCGGTTGAGTTTTTCGCTATTATTAAAGATTTCGAATATTCCAAGACATGTGATGTGGTTAGTAATTGGAGTAAGAAGAAGTCACATCCACTAGCAAACTAAGGTAGAGTTGCAATGATCGAGTCATGTGGATGTGGAGATATGGTGATCAAGTCCCGCGGTTGAGTTTTTCGCTATTATTAAAGATTTCGAATATTCCAAGACATGTGATGTGGTTAGTAATTGGAGTAAGAAGAAGTCACATCCACTAGCAAACTAAGGTAGAGTTGCAATGATCGAGTCATGTGGATGTGGAGATATGGTGATCAAGTCCCGCGGTTGAGTTTTTCGCTATTATTAAAGATTTCGAATATTCCAAGACATGTGATGTGGTTAGTAATTGGAGTAAGAAGAAGTCAAATGGTGAAGTCAAGTTGAGGAGCTCTGAATTTGATTCTATCTTACAATTAATTGGAGATGTAGAGGATTTTGGGTCAAGGTGGAGATTGTTGGATTTTTACCCAAAATATTATGGAATAAAAAATTCTTGTTTGACAAGAAAAGAAAAAGTGGTCAAATTAGATTGAGATTATTTTCTTTGTATATAAAATACCAATTGGAAAAGGAATAAAATACATTTGGTATTATTATACAAGAAAAATAATAAGAGAATCCAATTGTATTTATGTAACATCCCGAGTTCTAAATACCCGGAACGTCACTTCATCGTCTTAACTAACTTTCAAAATGATAATTGAGCGAAAATAACTGAAATTTCAATTTGCATAGTTTTAAAAAATGGACTCAAACGGTCAAAAATTCAAACATGGAATAAACATGAAATAAATTAATGAGTTTGTAAATTCAAATAAAACATTTTGAAAGTTTTATTAATAGCCACCATCGTACGCCTCGTCCCCAACTCCATCATCTGCAAAATTATTTTTGGAAAACATGAGTATTTCAAAGAAATACTCCGTAGACTCGCGCACAATAATCACTTGAAATTATAAATTAAAACAATAATCATGATATTCAAGTCTCAGGTATCTAACGATCACCAGTAGTCTCATGAACAAGTAATAAATATACAAGTTCAACTCTCTTCTCATGCATTTAAGCAAGTAAATTCTCGTAACATAGTCTCATTCTTGAAAAGCTAGTAATTTTCATGAACACAATCATACATGCCAAACTTATAATCCAATAATTATTGATGCGCATTTTGAAAAGATGAGTTGGTAAATAAGAGTCTACCTTATTTCTTGAGTTTTGAGCAAACGGAATTAAGCTTTTTAGTGATCTCGCGCCTCGTCTAGTCCTATAAAAATAAATAAATATATAATTAAAATCATACTTTGAAATAATCAAGTCTAGGAAGATGAATCCGTGTAAAATAAGGTTTTGAGAATTTTTAGGGACTAAATTGTGAAATTGAAAAACTCGGGAATTGGCTCATGTAATTAATGAACCTTGGGACTGATTTGAGTAACTTTCAAAAATAAAGGGGCTTGATAAATTATTTTAAAACTGTAAGGCTTAAATAAGAACATTTGAAATTTGGGACTTAGTATTTGAATCATCATTAAACTGGAGAGATTAAAATATTGGCTTTTAAAACTTGGGACTGAAATAAATGATTCATAGAGCTTGGGACTTAATGGAAAATTTGTACAAAATAAAGCTTTTAAATAAAAAAAAATCACTAATCTCTCTCTCTCTCTCTCTCTCTCTCTCTCTCTCTCTCTCTCCCTCCCTCTCTCTCCCTCTCTCTCTATGTGTGTGTGAGAGGGAGGGAGAGGGAGAGGAGAGGAGAGTGGGATGGGCGATAATCGCCCATCTCCGATTCGGCGACACCGGCCGTGCAGTCGGTGATGGTGCCATTGGCATGACTCGGCGAGGAGAAGTGTGGTGTGGGTGTTGAAAGCCACAAGATTTGGATGGTTGTTGGTGCAAGACAATCGAGATAAATCGAGGCTTGGGAGAAATTGGGAATTGCGATTTCCAGCCAAGTTTTTGGCGACAATGGTAAGTATTAGAGTTTCTTGGTTTATTCTTTGTTTGGGTTTGATTTTTGAGTAGATTTTGGTTGGAGATTAAGATGGTAGTCGGTAGTGGCTTGTGGTGGATTTGGGCTCATTTGGATGGTGGTGAGGCTAGGATATGGTTGGCAGTCGGTTTCTTGTGATTGGAGGTTCAACTGTATTTTGCTGGGCATAGGAAAATGCTCGGTAGTAGCTTGACGGAAGAGGTTGTAGGGCGACAGTGTGTGTGTTTTGAAACTAGACGGTTCAACCTTGGTATCTGAAGGTGGTAGTGGATCGAAGGAAGCTAAATTTTGGTTAGGATAATGATTTAGGCAGAGCTTGGCCAGTTAGGCTTTTTGGTTCTGGTTGGCTTTGACAATACTGAATGTGGTTTGTACATGATGTAGACTAGTTTTGTGTTGATGTGTGGATTGCTCGTGTGTAGAGGTGAAAGGAAGGGGAACTTACTACAATTTGGCAAGGTTGCGTGAGGTTAAAGAGATTGGAGGATACATATGATTTATAAATGAATGAAGTTGAAAGAAGGCCTATAACTCCTGGGTGTTGATGATGAATTAATCTACCATTGAATGGCAATAACAATTTGGATGTTTCAGAATCTGAATTGCATTTGGGTGGAGGTTACACTGAGAATTTAACAGCCATAATAATTTTAAAATCAGGTATTTGATTATTGGATTAAAGTAAAGATTTGGATTCAAAATGAGATAATAATTTTGGACAAATTTAAAATCGCAAATTGGACTTAAAATTTAAATGAATTTAAATTTCTTTCTTAAAATCTTAAAATAAATAATATGGCTAGATGAGAACGCTTATTTTGAAAATAGTGACCATTAATATTGTAGAGTCGTAGCGAAAAAATTCGGTAAAACTTACTTTTAAATTTGAAAATTTCTCGATCCCTACAAATTAGGTTAGGTTTTGGGAATAATTTATTCTTATATATGCGCTCAAGTCGTGTAAGCAAAAGATTGACGTGAGAGAGAGAGATGAGCAAGAGAGAAAAATGAGAGGGAAAAAGAAGGCACGTGCCTTCGAGTACTCATGTTGATGGGTGATATTTTTTAACGTGCGTTGAGTGTTGTGGTGGAGTACAAATGGGTAGAGAATGTGATTCATCTACCATGATGTTGTTGGCACACGATAGAGAGTTCAAAAAAATTGTTGGGGTGCATGTTGCTTGTTATGTTTAGTGTTCTCGAGATGGATTGCACACGGGAAGTAATTGAGTATTGACTATCGTGGTGAATTCATTGTCGAATGGGAAAATCCGTGCATGATGAACTGGAAGAAAAAGGTAAGAGTGGAGACACTACGTACGTGTTCTTTCTATTTTGTGTGGGGAGAAATTGTGAGGATGAGAGGAAAATTGTATGAGTGAGTTTCTTTTATTATCAATATAAGTGTTTTTCTCCTGTGGTTGTCGGTGGTCAGTTGAGCCACGTAAATTCTTTGTTTTCTCTTTTTTCCAGTTATTTTGTGTTTTTGTTTCTGCTGCGTTGGTTGATTTGGTGTTAAAATTTTGATTTTTCCCAAAAATTTTAATAGTAATTTTGTAGAATGAATGGTTAAAATGTAGGAAAAGTCCTAAATTATGTGTAGAATATTCATTGAGTAAATGTGTGATTGAAAATGAGTATTAAAAAGGGAGGAAAAAAAAGAAAAGAAAGAAATGGATCAAGCAGGGGCTAAGACGTACTCATCAAAAGTATTTCTCAAGCGCCACCAAGTCATGTAGAAGATTTCGACAAACTTCTTATACGACGTTAAATGAAAATCATTATACCCTTGCACCTACATGTATTGAGGTTCATAAGATCTTACCAAATAATGATTTAAAATGTTTATAAAAAAAATTAAGAAAAAATTAATAACGTTAACTTAATGCTAAAAACACGTTTTCAATATAAAAATAAGAAATTTGATTTTTGTTATAAACTAGAAAGAAAAGGGAGAAGAAATAAAGAGGCCAATGAATTTATATGTATTATTATGAACCAAATCCCTATATATATATAGAAGGATTAAGGGATACACAAGATAATAATGCCTAGGTTACAGGGGTACAACTTTCATTCACTAATACAGTATAATATTTATAACACTTCCCCTTGAATGATATATTACAAAATATCTGTCTCGTTAAAACCTTGTTTGATAAAAACTCTGTGACAAAAATATCAAATTAAGGAAAAAAAAGTACAGTTAATTTGGAGTATTAAAATAAACGTTGCTTCGTTAAAATCTTGTTAGGAAAATTCCGTGGGATAAAATCTTGAACGAAGGAAAAATCTTTATTGAATCATTCATATTTTTTTCTCTTCAAGAGTCTCGATAGGAGAGTATATGGAAAAGTACGACTCAAACGTTATGATGATTATAAAGATCATAAAAATATTCTTCATGTAATATCATTGTACAAAGGATATGCCTCATTATTTACTGGATATTTGTATATTATGCTTATCAATTTCTCAAGTGTCTTTGAAATCTCTTTAAGAGATCCAACCATATTTAAATTATCAAAGATGATAATAACAAAAGCAAATATTGATCTTTGCAAATATTGATCTTTGCATCATATATGCATTATTGATCATTCTTCATTAATATGTCATAGCAGCTACCTCATTAAAAACCTTTCTAGGAAAACCATATAGGACAAAAATCTCAGTTAAGGAAAAAAGAGTGTAGTGCATATTAGCTCTCCTCATGGTAAAATTACAATTATATTGATATTGTATCTGTATACTTTGATCAAACAAGTTTCTTAAAAACTTGAACTAAATTATATAGTATGCTTCAGGTATCGTATATGTTTCACATTGCAGTTGTCAAATTGTTACCACTAAATTTAAGTCGTGAAACTTTAGATAAGTAATGATTCCTGTACTTTAAATAGATTTTCTCTAATCATTTCACCGCAATCCCAAAGTACCGAGGTATTGATTATCCTTTTTAATCTCACTCATTGGTACTTCAAAGAATACTTTCAACGTAGCGAGTTGATGATCATACATTTTGATATCACTCATTAGTAAATCAAAGAGCACAAGCTAATAGTTAGACTTAATCATCTTTCAAGATTTACATTGCTAATAATCATTTATATATTTATCACCACTTATTATGCATTGTCAGACAAATAAAATATTACATCTTCTGCGAATCGTTTCATATGTAATGCCAGATCTTTGAAATATTCGTTGCACAACAAGTCGTATATTACGACTATAAACTATTGTTTTCTATTTACAAATACCTATATGTATTTTACTAACTTTACATTTTTAAGTATTTGGACTTCATATCACAAAACTTCAAGTTTTATAGTAAGTTCAATTTAACCTGGATGCATACTTTGACCAACTTTTTTTATATCGATTTTCTTCAACATATTTTCTTTTATTATCTTCACTATTATTCATATTATGATGTAGCCAGCTTCCCAGTTTACTTTTGTAAAAGGGCTTTTATAAAGTGTGTCAACACAATTATCATTTCAATTCGATTTCTTTCCCCCACAACGACATAACTATAGAGCTTTCAATTTTTCAATATTTCAAGTACTTGAACCTCATCTGGAGATTTACAATTAGTTATGTCAATATATACTCTCTCATGAGTATATGCCTCCTTAATGAAACCGTCTTTGTTAATTGCTTCATTTTCATTTGGAGATTAGTATCGAATATCATTACGCTTCAAGTTTACCATCAAATATCATTAATTCGAGATAGATCATTTAAAGCTAATGTGTGAGATATTATTGATCAAAATTGATCAATAAATACATCTAAAAAATTTTCTTTCGATCTTCTGATTCGAGTGATCTTTTGTGAGAATAATGATGCATTTGTATATTATTTTCAGCTTCTAAGTCGCTCCACAACGCTAAAAGAATTGTCCAATTATTTTGATAATCATTTCTTTCAGCCGTATAAAATATCACCCATTTGGGATATGAGTTCAAACTACGCATTTATTCTCAACATTCATTATTTTCCATCTCAATGCATTGTGATGGATCAATTGCACTATCAAAAAATTTAAAAGGAAAAATTAGGCTCTAACCAAAAGCCAATTATAACAGGGAGAACTATAATGTTGGTATGATGCGTAATAAAATTTTATAAACAAAAAGGGAACTACTTTGTTCTCAATTAAATTAATTGGAGGTGTTTAACAAGCAATAATGTTAAACCACTTATCAACATCTCAACTAACACTTGTTGAAATTTATGTCCACTAACATTAACAAGAGACAATGTTGATTATATAATCTGAAAATTATGCTTATAATTTAAAACATGAGCAGTAAGTCAAACTAATCAATGTCCTTATGATATTAGTTATACGTTTTCTTTTTAGGGAAACTTGAACTCAAATAATATATTTTTCGAAACATGTGCTACTTTGAAAGTACGTCTTTATTGCTCATTCAAAATCAATATGTCAATATTCTTCTGAAATATTGAAATTGTAATATCATACTTAGGCCTGGGCAAAAAAACTGGAACCTGTGATTTGGTTTGGTTCGGTTCCAGTTTGATCATGGTACAGTTTGGTTCTTTCAAAATTTTAAATTGTTCTAGTTCTAAAAATGAAGAACAATTCGGTTCCAGTTCCGATTCTGATTCGGTTCCAGTTCCGATTTTGTGTTCAGAACCAGAACCTACAGAAGAAAACGCGATTTTTTTATTTTTTAAAAATATAAATTTGAAAAGTATAAAAAACTTATCAATTCTTAATTTTAATGCATGTTATTCGATCCAATAGTCATTATCAATTACCCAACAACTATAGACTCATTCAACATTACAAAACAATAAGCAAAACAAGTAATAAATAGATAAAAAACCATAGATCAAAAATCAATTTTCTTTTATTGGTTCTGTCGTTCAGTTTCAAGTCTTCAGCTGTCAGTTGTTCAAGAATAAAAAAAAAAAAAAAAATTCTTCACTCTAAATCTTACAATCAGGTTTTATCTTTTTTTGAGGATTTGCTAGACTTATGCAATTGTTCCCTGAAAAGGTGGAAAACTACGAGCAAAAATTGAAGAATTTTTAGAATGAGCACATACACGCGGATGAGGAGATACGTTATTGTCGGGAAGGGAGTGAACATTTTGATGTCAAAGACAAATATGATTGTTGTATTCACATCTTGATTAATGTCGATGACCTTACTATCTTACGACTCATACCAATCGGAATCTACCATCGATTCATCACCTAAGTTTGAAAATTTTCGTTTAGAAAATCGAAATCAGAACCAGAACCAAAAGGGTTCGCTTTCGATTCTTCTTTTAGAAAAAGAACTAACGATTCTTGGTTCGATTCGGTTCCCTTGGAATCAGAATCATATGGAACCACACTCAAACCTAATCATACTCTTCAAGAACAGATAATATTATTTTATAATTGTTGTGCTTTTTTGAGAGCAACAACATATTAAACTTTAATATTCAATATGAAATAAAATTTTGCTTCTTTATAAGAGTAAAAACGAAATATTATTCTGGAATATTTTATTAAATAACTCAAATGAGATATTCATAATGCTACAATATTTTGTTGGAATATTGATTTAGATCAATATTTTTCTGGAATATTGATTTAGATTGTTTTCCTTTCTAGAATAGCAATACAATATTCTTCTGGAATATTGATTCAAAATTCATTTAATTATAATGATAATAATCAATATTCTTCTAGAAATTTAATGAACTGTTGTGCTACTTTATAAGCAATATTTACAATAGAAGATTTACAATTAATATTCATCTGGAATATTAACATACTATTGTGCTACTTTAGGAGTAACAACATAATGAATCAATAACATCAATAATAATAATAATATATACATTAAACACAAATAAAGAATATTAACTTAAATAATTTGCGTTTGCGGAATCAATTATTAGAATTGAATTGGAATCAAATATAAAAAAGAATGGTAACTTGAGCAAGAGGAGCTTGAATTGGAATCAAACTCAAACTTTGGAATTGAATTGCGGTAGAATAGTGTTATATAATTCAACATGAACTTGAATTAAACCGTCGATTGGAAAAAATACAAATTCGACATCATGTGTAAAAAAATTTTCATGTATCACCATATCAATTTTGGTACACATGATAGATGATTATACTTACAAAAAAAATATTACCTTCTAACTAGTATTTTGAGAGAATCGTGTTGATGATATGTTATTATAAACTAGAGGGAAAAGAGAGGAAATAAAGATATTAAGATAATAATACTTAGGGTTATAGGGGTACAACTGTCATTCAATAATACAATATAATATTTATAACAATTTTATCATTTTATAACAAACCACACGTAAACTAGTAATCATCTCTGATTTCATAAAAATTAGCACATGTGATTTCTCGAACTTAATCAACGAATAAGCACGAATTGGATCTCCAATACTTGAAATAAAGGCGATGAGGTGATTTTTCTTCGCTTATCTGATACTTAAGTTAGCGAAGAGAGAGAAATTATATAAGCGTGAGGCTACGAACTAGAATAAAGGCGGTGAGGTGATTTTTCTTTTGCTAGGTGCAAGGGTCTTGATGATAGAATCTAGATAAATTTGCAGGATTGCACTGGTTATGTTAGGTTAGGACTTGTGGATTTAGAACCCTACTGAAAATAAGAGGCTAACTCTTGTCTGAAAGGTGAGATCTCGGGCTTGCATTGGACAAGCAAGCTCGAACACATTAAGCCCCAATCATTGTAGATTACTTAAAGGTCAACGATGTGGTTGGGATATGAATGATGTTCAGGGGCTATGGTGCCTCCTTTGGTGTATCATAATGTGGTCGGCACAATATTCACATGTTCGGGTTCGAGGATCGGATGAGACCTCAGGCGTTACCAATGTTATGCACATCATAGGCCCCAGCGCATCCATCGTTGGGTTCGAGGAGGGATGGATGTGCAACATGTGATTTGATGGTAATATTCAGGGTTTAACATACTATGGAACTTCTCTATATATGTAATGTTTTGTTATATGAATTATATATTATATGAATTATTTTATGAATTATGTATTGATTTATTTGTCATGAACGAAAATTTCTTGATGTTTGTCTCGATCCGATCCGAACCCGACACGATAAGAGATTTTTACTGTTTGATCCGATCTGATCCGAAATTTCATGGAGTGAATTTTGATCGGTACCGATCTGTCCAATTGCTATCACTATAAATGGTAAAGATTCATTTGATGGTCACAATGTATGTTGATTCAAATCTTAACTTAGCTGCTATTAATTGCTCTGCCTTTTTTACTTTTTTAGAAAGAAAATTGCATAATTAGCCCAAATTCTAGAACTATTTGCTTAGTTTGTCATTCTATCATAATCCAAACTTTTAGAGAAATGAGCTAATAAATTATCCCACTTCCTTAGTGGAACTAAGAACGCATTTTACAATAGTTGAAGTAGTTTTTTTGAGCCATTTTCCTGATAAAATATTTTTTTTGCTTGCACTGAAAAGAATTATAGGTTTGCCCCTACCTCTTATTCCCCTATGATCTGACGGTTATACACAAAAGAAATTATTGGGCAAGTCTAGTAATTATTGAAAGTGTTAGGATCACTCAAACAAGGACATGACAACTTTGAAATCGGATAACAGCCTTAGATGACCAGTTGCAAGAAATGAAAATAGTTTGAAGGACCAACAAACAACTCTCAAAACAAAGAACGTAATTTCTCGTATCGAATTTTCTTTTTCCTGTAATTGTGAGCTTGCGCCCCTTAAAAGTAACGAATCTACTCTCAATTGCACCCCTTTTTGGGATTTTTTTCAAGAGATTTGTTCCTACTCACATCTTCTGAAATTTCTACTTATTTTGCATACACCTTGTAAATAAGGAAATCCCATCAGTAAATTCACCAACTGTTGATACATGGGATGACAAGTACATTATGCATCTCAATTTTCACATACTAATCTAGTTGCCAGTGCAAAGCTAGCTTAATTTAGTATATAAAAAATGAACTTACATTATTTATTTTTTTCACACTGGTTGTGAATGAAGTCTTTGAGCTTAGAGATGAGAACACCAGACTCAGGTAGTTCAGGAAAAATATAAAAAGCATGGATCATGTTTGGGTACTCCTCCAGATAGGCTTCTTTTCAATTTTTTTTTAGCCATTCGTAGTACCTTTTTTGCCAGTCTTTGAGAGGGTCGAAGCCAGCCACCACGACCAATGTGGCCGGGAAATCCAATTGAGTAATGTTGGCTGCATTTCTCCCACTAACGTTGATAACCTCATGGTCTCGGTCCATTCCTTCCCCTTCCGGCATAAATGCCGTCCACATCCAATCCGTTCGTTCCAGTGATATCAGTGGATCGACCCCTGCTAATTCAATCTCAGCCTCAGTACGCTCCTCGCCTCCAAAAAACGGTTGTATAGCCATAAGTCCTAATATCTTCACAGGAATACAAATTATCAGCAATGAAACAAGTATACTATCATCAAGCTCCTACTACTTTTATTTGTATGATGACCAAGAGCATGTTT
This sequence comes from Ligustrum vulgare, assembly GCA_963555705.1. Taxonomy (NCBI): domain Eukaryota; kingdom Viridiplantae; phylum Streptophyta; class Magnoliopsida; order Lamiales; family Oleaceae; genus Ligustrum; species Ligustrum vulgare. Next base: position 57,583,485 of record OY743168.1, on the reverse strand, counting down.
GTTAACGTGGAAAATTTTGATTTTTGTGATTTTTTGTTTTTAGATGAATGTGTGTTTTAAAAATGATTAAAAAGTTGAAAAAATGTGGGTTTTACTAAAAATGTATGGTTCAAATTGAGTTTGAAAAGTTGTCGTAAAATTTTTGACTTTACCAAACAAGCTCTAAACGTAGTAAAATATTGGGGAAAATGTGAATTAGATACTTTATTGAGGTAAAAAAGTAGAGGTTGAAAATTTAAGAGAAAATGTATGCGGTTAAAAAATAGTTACGAAAATTGTGTAGTTTATAAACTGTATTTTGGTTACCCAACAGAGGCTAAGTTGGTCTCCAAATTATTGCAACAGTTACATAATTAGTCATTATAATTATAAAAAGGGTCAATAACACAAAACGTCCCTACCTTTGACATGTATTGTGCAAAACATCCCAACGTTGTGATTTTTGACGCTGAACGTCCCAACCTTTACATTTTCTTGTTGGAGACGTCCTTTTCATTATATTTAATCCTATTTCAAAGTTAAATGAGGGGCATTTTTGTCCAATTCCATTTTTAATTCATTTCTTAATGGTAATTGGCACAAAACGTCCATACGTTTGAATTGTGGAAAAATGTCCTTACGTTCATTTTTTTTGCGAATAACGTCCCTATCTTTAGATTTCTTGCAGATTAGTCCCCAAATTTTACTTTTCTTTCAATTTAGTCATTCCGTATTTGATTTAAAGGTCATTGTTTTCAAACGTGTTAACTTTTGATCTACAATTCCGAATTGCACTCCTCTTTTGCGTTGAACTCCAAATTCAACCATTTTTCTTATGATATATCATGTGCTCATTTATTAAACATTTCGTTTTGACTTTTGTATTGTAGATACTTATTTTCTTAAGGCATCATTGATTAACGTAAATTGATTTTTGTAAATTTTATTAAAACAGTGAAATTTTAATTTTAGTGTGTGTTCGACGGCCAGCGGAATTTATAAATTGGATTTATTTGAGTTTTTTTTTTAAGGTAAAATATTTGGTTAAAAATTGGTATGTTTAGCCCCTGTTTGAGCCATATTATAATCTCAAATCACTTTTTGAACCAAAAAGTGATTTGAGATTATAATATGGCTCAAACAGGGGCTAAACATACCAATTTTTAACCAAATATTTTACCTTAAAAAATAAAATAAAAAGTCAAATAAATCCAATTTATAAATTCCGCTGGCCGTCGTACACACATTAAAATTAAAATTTCACTGTTTAAATAAAATTTACAAAAATCAATTTACGTTAATTAATGATATCCTAACATAATAAGTATCTACAATACAAAAGTCAAAACGAAATGTTTAATAAATGAGCACATGATACATCATAAGAGAAATGGTTGAATTTGGAGTTCAACGCAAAAAACGGAGTGCAATTCGGAGATGTAGATCAAAAGTTATACACGTTTGAATACAATAACCTTTAAATTAAATACGGAATGACTAAATTGAAAAAAAAAGTAAAATTTGGGGACTAATCTGCAAGAAAATCTAAAGGTAGGGACATTATTCGCCAAAAAATGAACGTATGGACGTTTTTCCATAATGAGTATCAAACGTAGAGACGTTTTGTGCCAATTACCCTTAAGAAATGAATTAAAAATGAAATTGGACAAAAATGCCCCTCATTTAACGTTGAAATAGGGTTAAATATAACGAAAATGACGTCTCCAACAAGAAAATGTAAAGGTTGGGACGTTCAGCGTCAAAAATCACAACGTTAGGATGTTTTGCACAATACATGTCAAAGGTAGAGACGTTTTATGCTATTAACCCTTATAAAAATCAACAAAATTTTCATTAAGATTGCGTTCGGGAAAGAGGTGTTAAAATCGGCACGGATTTCAAACTACTTTTTTAATCACACAATTTTTCTCGCTCCAATTTTTAACCACGAATTCTACCTCAAAAACACAAATAACACTAATTATTATTCCCTCCGTCCCAATTACATAAGCTCGTTTGACTTTTCACACAGATTAAAAAAATAAATTTAATTTCATTGAAAAAGTAATTTTTGTAAAGAAAATTTCTAACTTACCTTTATTTAATATCAAAATTATTATATTGAAAGTAATAAATAGGGGTACATTGGTAAACAAACAAAATAAATACTTTCAAATAAAAAATAAGTCTATATAATTGGAACAAACGAAAAAGAAAAGACAACCTGTATAATTGGGACGAATGGAGTATTATTTATAATAGTTGTCAAACAGTTTATAATTCAAAATAGAGGACTATGATAAACATATATTTCACTTCAAATATTTAGACAGCAACACAAGTTGAAAAGCGAAAACTTAAAAATAATTAACTCTTGTTTGAGCATCATTTTTGTTTGAAATGAGTTTTGCAATAGTATTCTTTTTTTTTTTCTTTTTCTTTTTTTAAATGTGTGATTAAAAAATTAGAAAAAATTTCTGTTTGACAACTAGCGTTCATAAATTAATAATTTGTTATTTTTGACGTAAATTATATTACTAAAAATAATTTTGAAAAATGTGCGTAATTGAAAAAGTAATTTAAAAAATATGTTTATAAAACTTTTTATAAATAAATTTACAAATGAGGTTAAATTATGTGCAATATTATTTTAATTAAAAAATGTATTGTCATTCCTCAAAAAAAAAAAAAAAAAATGTATTGTCATAAAAATGAGTTTAAAAAAAAAAAAAAAAAGATAAAGTGAAAGAAAATTGAGAATGAGATTTGGCAAAGTATATTTTATTAAGCCTCCATTTGGCCTTCAATTCTTGAAATTTTTTTTTTATTATTTTGAATAGTATTTTTGGGAGAATGTATGGTTAAAAAATATTTAAAAAGTAAAAAATAGTGAACTTGACTAAGATGGATAATTGATATTGAGAGTTAAATAAATTTTGTTTTTGAAAAATGGAAATCAAACAAGGGCTAAATATTGATATTGAAACTGCAACTATAATAAAAAATAAGGATCGTAAGTGCATTTTTCGTTAATATGTATGATTAAAAAGTAATTTAAAAATTTTTGTTATTTATAAATTATAAATAAATTATCAAAGTGAGCCAGTTTCAGTTTCAATCACCCATTTAGATCATAGATTCATAAAAACAATTTTGTTTGCATTAAAACCCTGTTTGGTAATGTGAAATTTTTTTATTTTTGTGATTTTTTAATAGATGTGTTGTTCAAAAATGTTTAAAAAGTCAAAAATGATTGACTTGACTAAAAATGAATGATTGAAATTGAGTTTTAAAAGTTGTGAAAGAATTTTTACCCTTACCAAACAAGCTCTAAGACGTGTGCTCAAGCCCTATATTATTACTCCATCCATCACACGTATAAATTCGTTTTTTTCCCCCTCAAATTATAGGTCAATTATAAATCACTTTCTAATATATATTTCTTTAAGAGTGTGTTTGATATTATTTAAAATGAATTTTTTTTTTGTAGTAAATAGTGATTTTTAAGAGAAATGATGGTTGAAAAGTCAAATATTGCATGCTTGACTTTTAATGGATGATTGAGATTGACTACTGTAAAAAAAAGAAAAATTTTAACGAAAATCAAACGAGGGCTAAAATTTTTATTCCCTCCATCTCATTTGTATAGGATTGTTTGACTTTTCACAGAATTAAAAAAAAAACATATTTAATGTTATTAAAAATGTAATTTTTATAAAGAAAATTTTTAAATTACCCTTATTTAAGTATCAAAATTATTATTATTGAAAGAATTAAATAAGGGTACATTAATAAACAAATAAAAAAAATATTTTTCAATAAAAAAAATAAGTCTATATAATTGGGATAAAAGAAAATGAAAATGCAACCTATAGTGGGACCGATGTAGTATTTCATTTCGTCTAGTTTTATAAGAAGGAAGGATATATTATTTGTAAAAAATTCAAACAATATATTCCCTGGGAACACAGAGGAGGTATCATATTCAAGAGGCAAGGGACTTTACCTTCATGTCCTTAAAATTGGACTCACATGCCCATTTAGTCACGTGGTGGGCAATATTAGCTACGGCACTGTCTCCGGCCAAGAAACAACGCGACAGGTCGGCGTTCTCCGGCAATTCGCTCTTGTTGCCGACAAGAAACTTTACCACATCAAACCCGTCCTCATACTGAGCCGGGCAACGGTGTTCCGGCGCCAGCCGGTAGTTGATGGAGACTACGACGGCAGGGATCTTGCAAGCGATACGGCGGCAGACGATGTCGTAGGACTTGTAATCCGGGCTCAGATAGACGAACCCGCCTCCGTGAAAGAAAACGACAACGGGTAACTGAGAGTCATCGTGTCCAGTTAACTCTGTGGGTACGAAGAGGCGGAACCAAAGGTTGCGAGACAAGTCGATGGTGACGTCAGAAGTTTTGACGTCTTTGATAGGGGTGAGGTTGGCCGGAGTTTTGATCCAGCAGTCGAAGAACCTGAGGAGGCGGCGGTTAACGGCGGCGGCAGGCGTCGGTAAATCTACTGAGGACGGTTAATTGGATGCGTGTCCCCCAGTGCACCACCGGAGATGATGGGGGATTCGATGTGCGGTCTGCGGCCATGATAAGAGTTATAAATACGACAGCTTACATAAATGTAAAAGAAATATCAAAATTAAATGTGGATTTAAGGTTTTACCAATGTTTAGAAAAACGAAAATCGATTCGAACCGAGAAAGATAACATGTCAAAAATTAAAAGGTCTAATCGGATCCAGTTGGAGTCGAACCGATTTCAATTAAAATATAAAAAATTATTAAAAAATCACAAAAATTCTAAAAAATTAAGTTATTTTACAAATAAACTAATATTTACTCATTTAGAAAATAAAATTATACACAAAAATAGCTTAAAACAACAAAAAATAATAAAAATAAAAAAATGAAAACCGGTTGAACCGGTCGGTTTTTTCCCGATTTTCAACCGGTTTCCCGGTTGAACCGGTTAAAAATCGGTTGAACCGATCGATTTTTTGGATGAACCGGACCAATTTTTCGTCCGATTCCCGATTTTTCCGGTCGAATCGACCGGTCTGATTTTCTAAACACTGGGTTTTAGTAATAGAATAATGCCAAACACATTGGATGACACACCACTCACATATAAAGGGTCCATAGTGTGTGCACCCCCTCCATGTGAGGGAGGTGTGTCATTCTCTGTGTAATTCATTTTGTGTGTAGGATGATTCTTAGTAATAATTATACAATAATAAGTCTACTCTAAGTCTCGAACTATCACGTTGACCGTAATCTTGACACAAGATGGGGCGATATGAATTGTATGCCCTTAAAGTTTGTGGAATTTACTTGATTGGATAACCAAATTAACTAGTACAATTTTTATCGTTGCACATTCGTTCCTCCTAATGGGGCGAAGTAAAATCGAGCTTCAAATCAAACTTCTCCGACAAAATCAAGGTATTTGCCCTAATCTGTAAGTTTTTCGACGAACATCTCAACCCTTCTTTGGCGGACTCAAATCGAGCTTCGACAAACTCACTTCAGGCACCACAACATGAAAATCAATATTCTCTGGCGAACATCAAAGTACTTACCATATAAATCATTCTTCTCGATTAGGGCTGCAATTCTCAATCACCTTCTCTGATTTTATGTATAATACATGTATGTCTTCCACTTTCCATGTTTTTCTTTGGTTCAGACGAGTTTTTCTATGGTTCAGACGAGTGATGTTGATATAATGTTCTTCAATGTCTTCCACCCTCCTCACAAGTCACAACTGATTTCACATTCCTGTTTTGGTATAATTTTCTTCAATTTATTCGTCATTTTGATATTACTCTTATTTATTTATTAATTTTGTTCATTTTTCTATTTAATATGATAAATTAAAATAACCACAACATGCAGATTATATATACACACTTTAACAATTAGTTCATATAATTTTTTTTTTATTATTATACAATTGATCGATTAGCAATTTTTATTAAAATAATAATATAACAATATGAATAAGTTTGAAAACTTGTATCGTTTAGTTTAAGTATGAACAATTATTAAAATATATTTTGTCCATAATAATTTTCGTGCATCATACGAGTGTAGACAACCACAAACTATACAAATGATATCATATTTAAAGATATTTTCCAAAATTTGTGAGAATTCGAATTTATTTTTATTTTGAGCATTTGGTGACATTTTGTATCGTTAAACAAAGCAAATTGTTGTATGTTTAATTTTTTTTTTTTTTTTTTTTTGTGTAATAATATTTATAGTTATAATATTTCATGTTATTGTTTTGTGCAACACATATGTGTGATCCTAGTTGAAAGTAATTTTCAATCAATATGATCAATCAACTTCAAAACCACTCAACATTTATTGAGTTGACGTAAACTTTGACTATTCTTGTTCTTTCTCATTTACATCTCTGTATATGTACAAACAACATTATAAATTGAAGAAAAATATTAAATGAACAATATATTTAAATAATTTAGTGGACAACAAACTCATAGGGGTGGGTCCACCTTGTTGTTCATGTAACATATTTGTAAATTGAACTCTATAAAACAATTTCCCCCTCAATCCCTTTTAAAATCGTTTTCACTCTAGTGTACAATAATATATATTAGTGATATATCCGTGCGATGCACGGTCATTTATTATTTTCAAATGTCGAATTTATATGTTAATATATAAAATGAATATTTAATTAAAAATAAGAAACGAAAGAAGAAAAATAATTTTAAAAATGTACAATTACATGTATCTTAATTTCTTTTACGGTTCGTATATTTATCGTTCCATGAAATATCTTTAAATATTATTATTTAAATTTATTTAAAGCTTAAAATAGGAAACATAATTACATTTAAATATAATTTGTAATAAGTAAAATATAAATATATCTGTGATATACGCAGGGTTTTATTAAAACAAAAATGTAAAGAAAAAAGATCGATGAACGCTCTTATTTCATCCTCTTTCATTTTCTATTTTCAAAAAAAAAAAAATTTATGTGATATTGATAAAAAAAAATTTAATTTTTTTACGAATTTAAAAAAAAATGTAATTGATTTTTAAGAGGGGAATGCAGATCAAGAAACTTTAGGACATGAAAAACACAGCTATTTAAAATATTGCATTCAATTTGATCATTTTAAATCTGAATCTTATAAAAAATGAATATTAAATAGTCAATTAATATTACTTACCATTTAAGAAAATATGTTTTAAGAGAGAAAATGGACAAATACCTGCTTTTGAGAAGTGTTATATCTTTATTTAGTTGGTTACATATTTAGTTTTTGTTTGAGCCCTCATTATCTACAAAGTGAGTTTTATAATAGTGATTTTTGAAAAATGTTTACTGAAGTCCATGTTTGAGACTCATCTATTTAATATATAATAGGAGGAGTGTTGGATTTGTTTTCCCGCCTAGACCTTGAATTAATTAATTAAAAAAAAAAATCTTAAACCATTATCCGGATTCCCGCCCCAAAACTTTTCTGCAACATGAATTCAAATTCAAATGTCAAGTTTTTGCTACCATTTTTTTTTTTTTTTTTTACCAATAAAGTTGAGAACCATTTCCCCATAAGGCTGATGAAAAATGCGTACAAAAAACAGATCATTGGAAAAAGAGCCCAAATACACAGACCCATTACCCAGCCTTTGGTTAATAGATCTCTCTGAACATGATATTTTCCCCTTCGCAATCGACACCGCTCCTGGATGGCGATGCTTAGCCATGGCAACACCGGCCCAACGCATACCATCGCATCAGCTTCTTCCATGGGGTGCGTCCACACGGCGGCTCCCAACTGCGCCTCCAACTTTCGTATTCTGGGACGATCTACTCCAGATTCTCATCGGTTTTGATCTTATCACACCACACCACACTGCACTGCCTCATCACCGTCACCAATATGGATTTACATATTCCATTTGCTGAATTTTCATCTTGTCAGGGGAGTTACTTTTTTATCCACATCCGATTATTGTTCTCATCATCGATTGACGATTGTGCTTATTATTTATTTAATTTCAAATTTTTTTAATTAACGTCGTTCACGTCAAACATCTTGATATTACGCTGCATTTTTTAGTTTTCCCATACAAACTTTTTGATTCCAGTACAGAGGAATGCCATCGGAGGAGGCCAAAATTCTTGCTCTATGTTCATTCAATTTTGCAGGTAAATCATCGTTCTGGTTTAGGTGTTATCTAGATAACCTCTTTATTAAATTTGTTTTTGATGTTTATTATGGATATGCTATTGTTCTCTCACCATATTTAGAACTGATCACGGGATAATGTTTTCCTACTTAAATGAAGGTGCCACATAAAGGAATTCCAAAGGAATTGCCATTTTTAATGCAAAAATGATTTTATAGATTCTGGAAGCAGATTTGAGATTCCTACTTCGATTTATTTGGCATGCTATGGATAGTCTTTTTTTTTTTTTTTTTTGCCTTCCAGAAATTTAATAGAAATTGGTTTCCGCCTAACTACTTTAGTTTCCCTGCATGTTTGTAACTTGAGTTTGCAAACCACTACCCCCCCCCCCCCCCCACACACACACACAAAAAATCTTGACAATAAGCAACTCTGAGAATTTAAATCCAGTGCATGAAACTTTTGCTTAATTTTGAAAGTGGATTTTGAAAATTTATGAATTGAATTACACTTATATTGAAGACGACCAAAACATCCCCAGCATTTTATTGATTTATTATGGATATAGGTTTAAGATTGTTTGTTTATCACGGTTAACAGTACCAGCTCAGTGTAGAGTTCTTTGTTTCTGCCCCCGTGGCTCCAAAATAAGATGAGATGTAAACCAATCCAATACGTTGTGATGTAGAGTTCTATTCAAAAAAAAAAAAGACTTGAACACACACAGGAAGTGTAAATTGTGTTTTTGAACATTTTGCATGTGCTTTGGATGATTTTCATAACCTCAATCTCATATCTTCTGCTCAAAGGTTCAACTTCTATTTGTTTTTATAAATTAATGTGTATCTATCTGTTTGTCTACATGTATAATATTATAATTTAATGTTTTTAGGGTTTAATTTTTTATTTTAAGCAATGACTGAAAAGGTTTGTTTTTCTTATGTTTCTCTCATTTCTGGGTTTATAGAGGTGTGAATAATGAAAATGTTGATGATGGTAAGGGACAGAAGAAGCAAGATAGTTCATCTTCACTACCAAGTGGGGGTGTTCAAGTATTGGGGATGGGGTTGCCTGCTTTCTTATTTTGTGATTTTTTATTTTTTACATTTTCTGATTGGTTCTTCCTAAGAGTAATTTCCATTGGCTAGATCCAAAAGTAGTCATATTTGTATATTGCACCTAAACTTCATGTTCGCTAAGTGATTCCATTAATTTACAGTGTTTGCTCGGTGAAGCTGATTTTTTATCCTCAAACTTTGGTTAACCATCGGAGTAAAGCATTGATGTTGATTGAATCTTGGGGAGAGTCTTCGAATGAGCTATCATACTTACCTATTTATGAAGAGACATAAAAGGTATCTCATAAGTTGAAGACTTGAAGAGACAGCCAGTCACCCCAACCAAGAACCACTTGCAGCACCACCAAAATCGTAGCCAACCCAACTCCAAACTCAACCCAATCAAACCCAAAATCAAGAACTAAGTTAACTCAACACTTACCTCATCCCTAGTCACCTTCGATTTTATCGCCAGAATACATAGCGATTCAAGCCTTGTTTTGCCTCAATTTTTGTACCTAATCTCGTAGCAAAACTCCCACGAACCTGCACCTCTTCTTGGCCGCCGCTCGTCGCCGATCCCCGCGGCATTTCGCCGGCAGAAGACCGGCTTGCGCAGAGGGCGATTTTCCGGTCGCACCTCCCCTCTCTCTTCTCTGCTGACAATGGGAAAGAGAGTAAAGATTTGTTTAATATTTTGATTTTCGAAAATTGCAGCTTAGTCCCCAAGTTTTAAAAATTTTCAAATCAGTTCTTATAGTTTTAAAGTAATCATTTCAGCCTCTTAAGTTTTTAAATGATTTTAATCAGTCCCTTCATTTTAAAAATCTGTCATTTCAGCCTGAAAATTTTAATAGCATTTTTAAATGAGTCCTTAAACTTTCAAAAAAGTCTATTTTAGTCCTCCATGTTTAAAAGTGTTCATTTTAGTCCCACAACTTTCAAATCATCAATTTCAGTCCCTAAATTTTAATTTATCATTTTCAAGCATAAATTTCAAAAGACTAATTTAATTTATTTTTCTAATTGGCTAGACGAGGCGTACAGAGATTTAAAGGATTGAAGTCATTCCCGCTCGATTTTGCACTCGTTGAATTTAATGTAGACTCGTCCCTATTAATTGATTTAAATTATGATTGCATGTGAATGTGTATGTTATGTGACTTATGTGAAAGTCATTTTTATGAAAAAAGACGAGAATGTATTTCTTTGGAAATATTTATGTTGTTATGCTTGTCATAACTTATATGCTTTTATGCATGAGAAAGAAAGAAGAGAATGTCTTGCAAGATAAATGATTATGTTATGCATAACTTATGTGCCTTAAGTGCACGAGAAGAAAGAGCAACACACACCTTATGATTTTGAAGAGTCTGTGATTTTCAAAGAGAAGTCATGTGCCTTAATGCACGAGAAGAGCAACTCACACCCTATGATTTTAAGGAGCCTATGATTTTCAAAGAGAAGCCATGCGCTTTAATGCACGAGAAGAGCAACCCACACCCTATGGTTTCTAAAGAGCCTGCGTTTATGTGTTCAATTATAATGTAGATTAATTAATTGGCGATGAGTCTATTGAGTATTTCTATGAAATGCTCATTTCTATTTTAACAATATTTGAAGATTTCGGAGAGGGTGGCAAGTGATGGATGATTGTGTCAATAGTAGTTAAATAGTTGAAAATCTTATTTTGATGATCCGTATTTCCAAACATTGGATATTTTTTAGATTTTCAATTATTTGAGAAATTATGATATTGTCAATTGATTTACAATATTAATGGCTCGATTTATTATTTCGAATTGTTTCATAAATATTTTCAAGTTTTATCGACCATTACAGTTTATTTAATGTTGCCAAAAAATGAATTTCAGTTATTTCTTCCGCTAAAATATTATTTTAAAAGTTAGACCAGACGATGACTTGGTGAACCGGGTATTTAGAACTCGGGGCGCTATAAACTCACTTTAAAAAGTTCAGATAGTTATCATATTTTTTAATTTGATAAGAAAAGGAACTCTAATTGAAATGAATTATGTAGTACCAAATTAAATTTAGTTAAATATCATTGTAGGACTTAAATAAAACAATCTTGAAATAGTTAAACATTGGAAAAAATCAAAGGTACTAAATAAAACTTTTACTTTTAATCTTTGGTGTGATTTTAGGGATGACGTATTATTTTTTACAATTATTATGTTTACCATTTCAGGAACTTTCTTTAAATATTGTAATTTAAATTAATTTAAAGCTTAAAATGAGAATATAAAATTACATTTAAACAGAATTTGTAATACGTAAAAAAATAGATATATCTATGATATGCTCTCATAATTTTATTAAAAAGAAAAAGGAAAATAAGAAAATAGATCGATGAACATTCCTATTTTATCCTCTTTCATTTTTTGTTTTTAAAAGAAAAATATTTATGTGATGTTGACAAAGCTTTTTCTTTTCCTTTTTTTTTTTTAACGAATTTAACAAAAAAAATTGTAATTGATTCTCAAAGAGGGAAGGCGGATCAAGAAACTTAGGGTCTTGGAAAAACGGTTATTTAAAATCTTGCATTCAACTGGATTATTTTTAATCTGGTGTTTGTCCAAAATGAATAATATATAGTTAATTAATACTATTTATCATTTTAAGAAATATATTTTGGCGAAAAAATGGGTCAATACCTGTTTGTGCTCTCCCTTTATGTATTTCGTCTTTTTCTTGTGAATATATTTAGTCATTATTTAAGTCAGCATTGCATGCAAAATGAGTTTTTTAATAGTGATTTTTTGGAAAATATGTACTTAAGTTAAGTAGGAGTGGGCATTTTTTCTCAAAACTAATGGCACCGGCTGGTCCGGATCGGGTTCAATCAAAGAATAAATCAATTTTAGGACTTATTGGTGGGAACCGAATAGTTCTGGTTCGGTTCCCGATTCTTTTTTTAGAACCGAAATTTAAATAAGTTCTCAAGTTGGTTTTTCTTTTTTTGGTAAAATATGAAAAAAGATTGCGATTAAGTGATTCACGTCTTCTGTCTTCCTCCAATTTAGGGTCTTGTTTCCTTCTTTATCTCCAACATATTCCTTCTTCTTAATTTCTTTAATTATTTCTTACTTTCTTATAATCAAATCAATTAACCTATTACCTATCAATTCCTAAATACCAATTACCAAACCAAGTCTATCGGCATTACGTAATTATTTATTTAATTATCAAATACCAATTCCTTAATTTCTTTAATTATTTCTTAGTCTATACATGCATGATTTTCTGTTGAAATTTTAATCTTTGTAGTTTGTAATGACGTGTCACATTTTTTGATATTATGTCATTGCCTGCTACATTAAAAGTGTAGGCAACTTCCAGTCTCAGTCACAGGCTACTTCTAATCTTTAGTACTAAAGAATATTTTATTTTTGTATAAAAAAAAATAGAGAAAGAGGGACATTTTATTTTAACATTTTCAATATAAAGAATCGGACCGAACCAAACCAAAATCAATTTGTTCGGTTCCATAATCAAATTTGGAACCAATGGTTTCATTACTAATATTCTCATCGGTACTTGGTTCAGTTCGGTTCCTTTTGGAACCGACCGAATCGGACAGCACGCACTCTTAAAGTTATGCCCCTATTTAAGACCCATTATATCAAATAATATTGTTTGTAACTCTAAATTTTTGAATATTGAGTTTTAAAAAGTAGGAATTTTTTTGAAAGTATATGTATATTATTTTATTAATAGAATGTTAGTTGAAAATGAAGTTTTGATTAAGGGGTACCTAGTGGGGCCAAATTTTTTTACCAAGTGGCAATAATTGTAATAGTTTGGAACTTGAATGACTTATTATTAAAAAAATAAAAAATAAAAAAAAATTGACCATTTGCATAACTATTCAATTTTAATGATTATCAACATAATTAATCTTTCCAAAATATTATTTCTAGATTATGTCAATATACGTGTGTATAAATATTTAATTAAAATTGTGCTTATTTAAGATTTCATTTTATCAAACGGTAACTAACCTATTTGATAATTTTGATTTAGTGCCATGGCATTTGTAACGCCCCGAATTCCGTGAAACCCGGGACGCCACTTCGTCGTCTCTCAGTAACTTTAAAATAATAATTTCGCGGAAAATGAATCAATAATTGAAATTTCATTTCACATAATTTTATAAAGTTTGACTCAAAAGGTCAACAATTCGAATATTGAAATGATTTCGAAATAACTTTGGAACAAACATGAAATAAATAAGTTTCAAATTCAAATAAAACATTTCAAAAATCTCAATAATGGCCACCATCGCACGCCTCGCCGCCAACTCCGTCATCTGCAAAATTTGTTTTGGAAAACGTGAGTATTTCAAAGAAAGATTCAGTAGACTCGCGCATAATAATCATTTAATATTATAAATCAAAACACATAATCATGATATTCAAGTCTCAGGTGTCGAACGATCACCAGTATTCTCATGAACAAGTAAATAACATACAAGTTCAAGTCTCATGCATTTAAGCAAGTAAATTCTCGTAACATAGTCTCATACTCAGAAAGCAAGTAATTCTCATGAACACAATCATACATGCTAAACTTATAATTCAAATAATTATTGATGCGCACTTTTGAAAAATGTAAATTTTTGAATAAGAGTCTACCTTAATTTCTCGAGTATTGAGCAAACGGGAATAATACTTTTAATTCTCTCACGCATCGTCTAACCCTATAAATAAATGACTAATATTAGACTCTTGGATAAAGAGAGTTTTAAAAGTAGATTTGTGTAAAATAAAATAGAGTTTTAAGAACTTTAGGGACTAAATTGATAAACCCGAGAAGTTCCTGACCAAATTATGTTTTAGTCAAAACTCAGAGTCATATTATACTCAATTGAAGACTTGGGGGACTGAAATGATCACTTTCAAAAATTGGGGCTGAAATAAGTAACTTTAAAACTGAAGGGGCAGAATTAAAACATTTTAAGCTAAAAGGACTGGAATTAAACTATTCAAAGCTTGAGGGACCGAAATAGCTGATTTTTTTTTAAAAAAAATGGGACTAAAATATATTTTTCAAAACTAAATAAATGTACATATATACACATTTCTCTCTCTCTCTCTCTCTCTCTCTCTCTCTCTCTCTCTCAAATCGGAGAGAGAGAGAACAGAGAAGGAAGGGGCGACGAAGCCCCTCTCCCCAATCCCGGTCGCCGGCCAAAAATCCGGCTACAGGCCACCGTCTAGTGGCGACACCGGTGAGTGGTTGAAGGTGTGCGAAAATGGAAGACTTTTGGGGATGTGAAGTCTCGGTTTTGGGTGGTGGTGAGATCGCGATTTTGGAGTTTTCCCGACCAAATTCCGGCCAAAGAAGGGTCGACGGTAGAGGTAATGGTATGGGCTTCTTTTATTTCTTAGTTTGGAGTTTGATTTTGGATGATTGATGGGGATTTGTAGTTGGGCAGTCGGTGGTGTTGCAGGTGGTGGTGCTCAATCGTGGAGGTGGTCCGGCTTTGTATAGTGGCAACGGTGTTGGTGATAACGGTGGTGGAGGCAGCGACTTTGGTTAAGAAATTGATTAAGGCCGTGGCTGGTTACAGTGGGGCTCGGGTTGTGTGGTTATGTTTGCTGTGGAATTGATGTTGGTGATATGTGGTTTGGCTGCTGGGATTGTGGGTGGCTCGGTGGTGGTTTCGTTTGGCAACGGTTTTGGAGGTGTGACTGGGTTCGAACGGAGTTGGGGCAGGGGCGGTTTGGGTGGCGTCTTCGATGGTGAAGGGTGGTGGAGGTTCGGTTGCAACCGTGTCTCGATGGGTAGGAGGAAACAACTCTTGGCTGTGAGTTTGAATCTCGGACAATGGAGGCTTTGTTAACTGATGAAAATCTGGAGTTTGATATAATTTGGGTGTATGGAATTCACAATGCGCAGTGATACTTCACGTATAACCGAAAATGTCTAATGGGAATTGGTGGTTGAAAAATGATGGTAGAAACTTGGGTGCAGCCGATTCGTGGTAGTGGCAGGGGTTGTCTTGAGTAGTGAATTGGGGATTTGCAAAATCGAAAATGGGGTTTGGCTATGGTGGTTGTTGTGTGAGGTTCAATGGTGATGGGGAAAGGGAAATACCTTGCTGAAGTTTCTGTGTTGTAGCAAGTGACGAGGGTGGTGGGAGGAGGGGAGTTAAAAGCAGGTTTTTGAATTAAACTTTTGGTAAGTTTGCAAAGAACTGAAAGTTGAGAGGGATTTGGGATTAATTCAAATTGAAAGGCTAATTGAGAGGGATTAAGGAGTGATGATGGGCAAGGAAAATTGTGTGAATTTGGGAGGCTTTGAAGAGTAATCATGGGAACAGGATGAATGTGCTGAATATGCAAAAATGGAAGTTGGGGAAGAACTTTAGGAAAATTGGATGAAATCTTGCTGTGCTTTAGGAATTTTGGCTGATTTGTTAGCTGTTTGGGGATAATTTAGATGCTGGAGTTATGCAACATGTAAAAAAAATGGGAGGGGAGTATGTCTGAGGTTGATTGTGATTAATGTATGGTATATAAAATGGTAATTTGGGTTTATTGGAGAATAGCTGGATCAAGGGAAGAGATTGAGGGAAATGGGAAATTGCTAGTGAATTGGTTTTCAAGATTGAGCCAAGATAATTGTGATTGGTTTTGATAGAAATCTGAAATGAAAAAGAATAATACTAATTTTAGAAGTTCGGATTTAAAACATTTTGGACTTAAATAATTTGAATCCAATATTTGAAAATTGAAAAATAATAATGGACTTGGGACATCATTTAATAAGATTTGGAAATTGGAATATGATAAAATTTAAAATAAATTTAATTTCACTTCACTGGTTTAGACGATCACGTTTTAAAAATAAATGGACAAAGTCGTAGCGACACATAAAAAAATAATGTTTATTTAAATAAGTCATGAAAAATTCTCAGTCGCTACAACCCTACCACCTTAAAATAATTTCTTCCTCGAAATTTTAAACTTTCTTGATCTAAAAATATTTTGGGGCACTAAACCAAAATTGCTTCTTTCTTTTCTCGGTAGCTTAATCACTACCGTGTCTACTCCGTTGGACTTTAAAAAAAATAAAGGATGAACTGGGAGAATTTTGAAAATCAAAATTTGGACTTAAAGATTTGAAAATCTTAAAATAACTAATATGACTAGACGAGAGCGCTATTAAATTTGTTTTGTCCTCGAAACTTAACTCTTTTATTCTGGGAGGCCTGTGTATTAGGTAAGAATATATTCTTCATTTTTCTCAAATGATCTCAGCTTTATTATATCTATCACATTGGACTTTGACTAAAGGAACCTTTCGATTTCTAAGGACATGGACTTAGCATCATAATCAGTCATCTCAATTATGTGTAAATCTACTCCCAAAACTAAACCATCGAAATCTATCAGTATCTTTCTAGCTATTAGGTCGGTATCAATTGTTTCTCCAGATGGTATACTAATCTCAAAAATATTACTAGTTCGGAACTAGCTAGGCATGCTTCATCAAAGTTGTTATGAGAATATAGGGATGCTGATAGTATGCCTGGGCTCGTATCAGAGTCTCGATTTGGCATCATCGTAAATCATAGAAAATACCCTAACCTTTCCTGTCTACACATTGTTCCCAGCTGACCCGGAGCGAAAATCCTTTGCCATGTGACCAGGCTTCCCGCATTTTTAGCAAACGCCCTTACCCCATAGACACTCCCCACGATGGGGCTTCTGACATTTAGGGCATAAGGGGGTAAAGGTCGATATCTGTCCTCCATTAGGCTTATTGTTGGGTCTCTTGTTAGGAGCGTTGCTCTCGTCCGTGTTCCGATCTCGGTTGTGGTTCTGCCATTTTCTTTTACTATGCTCATTCTCGGAACTCTGTCCTCCATACTTCACACTGGCATAAGCCACACCTTGAGCTTTCCTTACAACCTCTCGATAGGTAGGCAACTCGTGCGAACTAACAATTTGTCTGATCTCCGAGCGTAAGCCTCTCTCAAATCGACGAGCCTTTTTAGCCTCAGTCTCCACCAGATGTGGAGCATACCGTGATAGTTCCTCGAACTTTCTCTCGTAATCCGTTATGTCCATCTCTCCCTGAGTCAAATGCAGAAACTGTCTCCTTATGGTTTCGAAGGGCTTGTGGGAAGAATTTGTCTTTAATTTCGGCTTTAAATTCATCCCAAGTTAGAGTTGCCTATTCTGCTTCGGTTCCAGTCCGCGACGCGGACTCCCACCAAAAATCGGCCCTTTCGACTAGCATGAACTCAGCACATAAGACCTTCTTATCCTCAGGGCAAGATATGTGCTTGAAGATTTTCTCAATAGTTTGCAGCCATTCCTCCAAAACTAGTGGACTATTTCCGCCATCAAAAGTGGGTGGGCGGTACCTTCTGAATTGCTCTATTATCGGTATTGTGGAAGCCGTTGGAGCCTGCCTCAAACCTTGTACATCCTGGAGTAGATCCCTAATAACCATGAATTGGGCCGTGGGGCCCTGCTCTAGGTTGGCCTGTTCGGAGGTAGCGTTGTCCATTATGCTTCTATTAGCACATCTGGCCATATCCTTAATAAAATAAAAGTAGTTGTAAGGGTTGGACTCCAACAACGTAAAGAGATAAGAAATAACTCGAAAAAAATGGAAACCAAAGAATTATTTTATTAATAACTCAACTTCTCTTAATGAGGGTACATGAATAGAAAGGCATGTATGCCGAACAATTTGAATAAAAGAAAATGTCAAAACTACTCTCCACCCTATCCCTCTACTCCCCTTCGGTCACGCATGATTCGACATCTGAGAACTCTTCTAGCACTGGCTCATCGTCTTCCTCTCCTGGGTCTTCATTTGGTTCTTCTTCTTCTTCTTCTTCCGGATCTTCTTCAAGTTCCTCTTCTTCTTCTGGGTCTTCTTCGAGGTCCTCCTCGTGATCGCTCTCGGGCACCAACTCAGCTCCTTGTTCGGACTCGGGTGCTGGCGCCTCACCAGGAGAGAATCCCAAAATATCCTTGTGGTGTATAGGCCAGTAGCCACAAGTCTCTCACAGAAAGATTCGTAGTTGAGATCCACATTAATTGAGGTATTTACATCCATGTATATCAAGCGAGCTACGTCTCGTGTATTATCCGGAAAAGACAAGATTAAATGATTGATCGACTGGAAGTCGTTGGTCATGTAGCCATGTTGTATTGCTCGATTACGTAAGTAGCTCTCTTGTCTGACATGCTGGTTGATATTCCATTCCGGCCTAGGTTTAAAATTGTCATAGTCCCTAGCGCCTATTTCTACATAACTAGATATGTTCTTAGAACTTGATGCCATGTCCTAAAATCAATTATGCAAAGTCCAATTAGGGATAATTTCTTTAATCTCTCTAAGTTAAATTACGAGGACGTAAAATAAAATCTTTAATTATTCCAAATTATGCTCAAACTCGTTTTCTGGTTGGATACAAGTTCTTTCTTCCCTAAATTCTCATAAAAATAATCTCATGTATCCAAAATAATTCATCATTTCTAAATATACTTTCTTTACCTCGGAGTCGGCGAAGCGAGCGATGGCAGTGGCAATTGTCGTCAAAACATTATTTATTATTATTTTAGAAAAAAAACTCTCCTTTAAAAATTTTCAAGCCTACATAAACGTAGACCTGCTCTGATACCACGCTGTAACGATCTAAATTCCGTGAAACCCGGGACGCCACTTCGTCGTCTCACAGTAACTTTAAAATAATAATTTCGCGGAAAATGAATCAATAATTGAAATTTCATTTCACATAATTTTATAAAGTTTGACTCAAAAGGTCAAAAATTCGAATATTGAAATGATTTCGAAATAACTTTGGAACAAACATGAAATAAATAAGCTTCAAATTCAAATAAAACATTTCAAAAATCTCAATAATGGCCACCATCGCACGCCTCGCCGCCAACTCCGTCATCTGCAAAATTTGTTTTGGAAAACGTGAGTATTTCAAAGAAAGATTCAGTAGACTCGCGCATAATAATCATTTAATATTATAAATCAAAACACATAATCATGATATTCAAGTCTCAGGTGTCGAACGATCACCAGTATTCTCATGAACAAGTAAATAACATACAAGTTCAAGTCTCATGCATTTAAGCAAGTAAATTCTCGTAACATAGTCTCATACTCAGAAAGCAAGTAATTCTCATGAACACAATCATACATGCTAAACTTATAATTCAAATAATTATTGATGCGCACTTTTGAAAAATGTAAATTTTTGAATAAGAGTCTACCTTAATTTCTCGAGTATTGAGCAAACGGGAATAATACTTTTAATTCTCTCACGCATCGTCTAACCCTATAAATAAATGACTAATATTAGACTCTTGGATAAAGAGAGTTTTAAAAGTAGATTTGTGTAAAATAAAATAGAGTTTTAAGAACTTTAGGGACTAAATTGATAAACCCGAGAAGTTCCTGACCAAATTATGTTTTAGTCAAAACTCAGGGTCATATTATACTCAATTGAAGACTTGGGGGACTGAAATGATCACTTTCAAAAATTGGGGCTGAAATAAGTAACTTTAAAACTGAAGGGGCAGAATTAAAACATTTTAAGCTAAAAGGACTGGAATTAAACTATTCAAAGCTTGAGGGACCGAAATAGCTGATTTTTTTATAAAAAAAATGGGACTAAAATATATTTTTCAAAACTAAATAAATGTACATATATACACATTTCTCTCTCTCTCTCTCTCTCTCTCTCTCTCTCTCTCTCTCTCTCTCTCTCAAATCGGAGAGAGAGAGAACAGAGAAGGAAGGGGCGACGAAGCCCCTCTCCCCAATCCCGGTCGCTGGCCAAAAATCCGGCTACAGGCCACCGTCTAGTGGCGACACCGGTGAGTGGTTGAAGGTGTGCGAAAATGGAAGACTTTTGGGGATGTGAAGTCTCGGTTTTGGGTGGTGGTGAGATCGCGATTTTGGAGTTTTCCCGACCAAATTCCGGCCAAAGAAGGGTCGACGGTAGAGGTAATGGTATGGGCTTCTTTTATTTCTTAGTTTGGAGTTTGATTTTGGATGATTGATGGGGATTTGTAGTTGGGCAGTCGGTGGTGTTGCAGGTGGTGGTGCTCAATCGTGGAGGTGGTCCGGCTTTGTATAGTGGCAACGGTGTTGGTGATAACGGTGGTGGAGGCAGCGACTTTGGTTAAGAAATTGATTAAGGCCGTGGCTGGTTACAGTGGGGCTCGGGTTGTGTGGTTATGTTTGCTGTGGTATTGATGTTGGTGATATGTGGTTTGGCTGCTGGGATTGTGGGTGGCTCGGTGGTGGTTTCGTTTGGCAACGGTTTTGGAGGTGTGACTGGGTTCGAACGGAGTTGGGGCAGGGGCGGTTTGGGTGGCGTCTTCGATGGTGAAGGGTGGTGGAGGTTCGGTTGCAACCGTGTCTCGATGGGTAGGAGGAAACAACTCTTGGCTGTGAGTTTGAATCTCGGACAATGGAGGCTTTGTTAACTGATGAAAATCTGGAGTTTGATATAATTTGGGTGTATGGAATTCACAATGCGCAGTGATACTTCACGTATAACCGAAAATGTCTAATGGGAATTGGTGGTTGAAAAATGATGGTAGAAACTTGGGTGCAGCCGATTCGTGGTAGTGGCAGGGGTTGTCTTGAGTAGTGAATTGGGGATTTGCAAAATCGAAAATGGGGTTTGGCTATGGTGGTTGTTGTGTGAGGTTCAATGGTGATGGGGAAAGGGAAATACCTTGCTGAAGTTTCTGTGTTGTAGCAAGTGACGAGGGTGGTGGGAGGAGGGGAGTTAAAAGCAGGTTTTTGAATTAAACTTTTGGTAAGTTTGCAAAGAACTGAAAGTTGAGAGGGATTTGGGATTAATTCAAATTGAAAGGCTAATTGAGAGGGATTAAGGAGTGATGATGGGCAAGGAAAATTGTGTGAATTTGGGAGGCTTTGAAGAGTAATCATGGGAACAGGATGAATGTGCTGAATATGCAAAAATGGAAGTTGGGGAAGAACTTTAGGAAAATTGGATGAAATCTTGCTGTGCTTTAGGAATTTTGGCTGATTTGTTAGCTGTTTGGGGATAATTTAGATGCTGGAGTTATGCAACATGTAAAAAAAATGGGAGGGGAGTATGTCTGAGGTTGATTGTGATTAATGTATGGTATATAAAATGGTAATTTGGGTTTATTGGAGAATAGCTGGATCAAGGGAAGAGATTGAGGGAAATGGGAAATTGCTAGTGAATTGGTTTTCAAGATTGAGCCAAGATAATTGTGATTGGTTTTGATAGAAATCTGAAATGAAAAAGAATAATACTAATTTTAGAAGTTCGGATTTAAAACATTTTGGACTTAAATAATTTGAATCCAATATTTGAAAATTGAAAAATAATAATGGACTTGGGACATCATTTAATAAGATTTGGAAATTGGAATATGATAAAATTTAAAATAAATTTAATTTCACTTCACTGGTTTAGACGATCACGTTTTAAAAATAAATGGACAAAGTCGTAGCGACACATAAAAAAATAATGTTTATTTAAATAAGTCATGAAAAATTCTCAGTCGCTACAACCCTACCACCTTAAAATAATTTCTTCCTCGAAATTTTAAACTTTCTTGATCTAAAAATATTTTGGGGCACTAAACCAAAATTGCTTCTTTCTTTTCTCGGTAGCTTAATCACTACCGTGTCTACTCCGTTGGACTTTAAAAAAAATAAAGGATGAACTGGGAGAATTTTGAAAATCAAAATTTGGACTTAAAGATTTGAAAATCTTAAAATAACTAATATGACTAGACGAGAGCGCTATTAAATTTGTTTTGTCCTCGAAACTTAACTCTTTTATTCTGGGAGGCCTGTGTATTAGGTAAGAATATATTCTTCATTTTTCTCAAATGATCTCAGCTTTATTATATCTATCACATTGGACTTTGACTAAAGGAACCTTTCGATTTCTAAGGACATGGACTTAGCATCATAATCAGTCATCTCAATTATGTGTAAATCTACTCCCAAAACTAAACCATCGAAATCTATCAGTATCTTTCTAGCTATTAGGTCGGTATCAATTGTTTCTCCAGATGGTATACTAATCTCAAAAATATTACTAGTTCGGAACTAGCTAGGCATGCTTCATCAAAGTTGTTATGAGAATATAGGGATGCTGATAGTATGCCTGGGCTCGTATCAGAGTCTCGATTTGGCATCATCGTAAATCATAGAAAATACCCTAACCTTTCCTGTCTACACATTGTTCCCAGCTGACCCGGAGCGAAAATCCTTTGCCATGTGACCAGGCTTCCCGCATTTTTAGCAAACGCCCTTACCCCATAGACACTCCCCACGATGGGGCTTCTGACATTTAGGGCATAAGGGGGTAAAGGTCGATATCTGTCCTCCATTAGGCTTATTGTTGGGTCTCTTGTTAGGAGCGTTGCTCTCGTCCGTGTTCCGATCTCGGTTGTGGTTCTGCCATTTTCTTTTACTATGCTCATTCTCGGAACTCTGTCCTCCATACTTCACACTGGCATAAGCCACACCTTGAGCTTTCCTTACAACCTCTCGATAGGTAGGCAACTCGTGCGAACTAACAATTTGTCTGATCTCCGAGCGTAAGCCTCTCTCAAATCGACGAGCCTTTTTAGCCTCAGTCTCCACCAGATGTGGAGCATACCGTGATAGTTCCTCGAACTTTCTCTCGTAATCCGTTATGTCCATCTCTCCCTGAGTCAAATGCAGAAACTGTCTCCTTATGGTTTCGAAGGGCTTGTGGGAAGAATTTGTCTTTAATTTCGGCTTTAAATTCATCCCAAGTTAGAGTTGCCTATTCTGCTTCGGTTCCAGTCCGCGACGCGGACTCCCACCAAAAATCGGCCCTTTCGACTAGCATGAACTCAGCACATAAGACCTTCTTATCCTCAGGGCAAGATATGTGCTTGAAGATTTTCTCAATAGTTTGCAGCCATTCCTCCAAAACTAGTGGACTATTTCCGCCATCAAAAGTGGGTGGGCGGTACCTTCTGAATTGCTCTATTATCGGTATTGTGGAAGCCGTTGGAGCCTGCCTCAAACCTTGTACATCCTGGAGTAGATCCCTAATAACCATGAATTGGGCCGTGGGGCCCTGCTCTAGGTTGGCCTGTTCGGAGGTAGCGTTGTCCATTATGCTTCTATTAGCACATCTGGCCATATCCTTAATAAAATAAAAGTAGTTGTAAGGGTTGGACTCCAACAACGTAAAGAGATAAGAAATAACTCGAAAAAAATGGAAACCAAAGAATTATTTTATTAATAACTCAACTTCTCTTAATGAGGGTACATGAATAGAAAGGCATGTATGCCGAACAATTTGAATAAAAGAAAATGTCAAAACTACTCTCCACCCTATCCCTCTACTCCCCTTCGGTCACGCATGATTCGACATCTGAGAACTCTTCTAGCACTGGCTCATCGTCTTCCTCTCCTGGGTCTTCATTTGGTTCTTCTTCTTCTTCTTCTTCTTCCGGATCTTCTTCAAGTTCCTCTTCTTCTTCTGGGTCTTCTTCGAGGTCCTCCTCGTGATCGCTCTCGGGCACCAACTCAGCTCCTTGTTCGGACTCGGGTGCTGGCGCCTCACCAGGAGAGAATCCCAAAATATCCTTGTGGTGTATAGGCCAGTAGCCACAAGTCTCTCACAGAAAGATTCGTAGTTGAGATCCACATTAATTGAGGTATTTACATCCATGTATATCAAGCGAGCTACGTCTCGTGTATTATCCGGAAAAGACAAGATTAAATGATTGATCGACTGGAAGTCGTTGGTCATGTAGCCATGTTGTATTGCTCGATTACGTAAGTAGCTCTCTTGTCTGACATGCTGGTTGATATTCCATTCCGGCCTAGGTTTAAAATTGTCATAGTCCCTAGCGCCTATTTCTACATAACTAGATATGTTCTTAGAACTTGATGCCATGTCCTAAAATCAATTATGCAAAGTCCAATTAGGGATAATTTCTTTAATCTCTCTAAGTTAAATTACGAGGACGTAAAATAAAATCTTTAATTATTCCAAATTATGCTCAAACTCGTTTTCTGGTTGGATACAAGTTCTTTCTTCCCTAAATTCTCATAAAAATAATCTCATGTATCCAAAATAATTCATCATTTCTAAATATACTTTCTTTACCTCGGAGTCGGCGAAGCGAGCGATGGCAGTGGCAATTGTCGTCAAAACATTATTTATTATTATTTTAGAAAAAAAACTCTCCTTTAAAAATTTTCAAGCCTACATAAACGTAGACCTGCTCTGATACCACGCTGTAACGATCTAAATTCCGTGAAACCCGGGACGCCACTTCGTCGTCTCACAGTAACTTTAAAATAATAATTTCGCGGAAAATGAATCAATAATTGAAATTTCATTTCACATAATTTTATAAAGTTTGACTCAAAAGGTCAAAAATTCGAATATTGAAATGATTTCGAAATAACTTTGGAACAAACATGAAATAAATAAGCTTCAAATTCAAATAAAACATTTCAAAAATCTCAATAATGGCCACCATCGCACGCCTCGCCGCCAACTCCGTCATCTGCAAAATTTGTTTTGGAAAACGTGAGTATTTCAAAGAAAGATTCAGTAGACTCGCGCATAATAATCATTTAATATTATAAATCAAAACACATAATCATGATATTCAAGTCTCAGGTGTCGAACGATCACCAGTATTCTCATGAACAAGTAAATAACATACAAGTTCAAGTCTCATGCATTTAAGCAAGTAAATTCTCGTAACATAGTCTCATACTCAGAAAGCAAGTAATTCTCATGAACACAATCATACATGCTAAACTTATAATTCAAATAATTATTGATGCGCACTTTTGAAAAATGTAAATTTTTGAATAAGAGTCTACCTTAATTTCTCGAGTATTGAGCAAACGGGAATAATACTTTTAATTCTCTCACGCATCGTCTAACCCTATAAATAAATGACTAATATTAGACTCTTGGATAAAGAGAGTTTTAAAAGTAGATTTGTGTAAAATAAAATAGAGTTTTAAGAACTTTAGGGACTAAATTGATAAACCCGAGAAGTTCCTGACCAAATTATGTTTTAGTCAAAACTCAGGGTCATATTATACTCAATTGAAGACTTGGGGGACTGAAATGATCACTTTCAAAAATTGGGGCTGAAATAAGTAACTTTAAAACTGAAGGGGCAGAATTAAAACATTTTAAGCTAAAAGGACTGGAATTAAACTATTCAAAGCTTGAGGGACCGAAATAGCTGATTTTTTTATAAAAAAAATGGGACTAAAATATATTTTTCAAAACTAAATAAATGTACATATATACACATTCTCTCTCTCTCTCTCTCTCTCTCTCTCTCTCTCTCTCTCTCTCTCTCTCTCTCTCTCTCTCTCTCTCTCAAATCGGAGAGAGAGAGAACAGAGAAGGAAGGGGCGACGAAGCCCCTCTCCCCAATCCCGGTCGCTGGCCAAAAATCCGGCTACAGGCCACCGTCTAGTGGCGACACCGGTGAGTGGTTGAAGGTGTGCGAAAATGGAAGATTTTTGGGGCTGTGAAGTCTCGGTTTTGGGTGGCGGTGAGATCGTGATTTTGGAGTTTTCCCGACCAAAATCCAGCCAAAGAAGGGTCGACGGTAGAGGTAATGGTCTGGGCTTCTTTTATTTCTTAGTTTGGAGTTTGATTTTGGATGATTGATGGGGATTTGTAGTTGGGCAGTCGGTGGTGTTGCAGGTGGTGGTGCTCAATCGTGGAGGTGGTCCGGCTTAGTATAGTGGCAACGGTGTTGGTGATAACGGTGGTGGAGGCAGCGACTTTGGTTAAGAAATTGATTAAGGCCGTGGCTGGTTACAGTGGGGCTCGGGTTGTGTGGTTATGTTTGCTGTGGAATTGATGTTGGTGATATGTGGTTTGGCTGCTGGGATTGTGGGTGGCTCGGTGGTGGTTTCGTTTGGCAACGGTTTTGGAGGTGTGACTGGGTTCGAACGGAGTTGGGGCAGGGGCGGTTTGGGTGGCGTCTTCGATGGTGAAGGGTGGTGGAGGTTCGGTTGCAACCGTGTCTCGATGGGTAGGAGGCAGCAACTTTTGGCTGTGAGTTTGAATCTCGGACAATGGAGGCTTTGTTAACTGATGAAAATCTGGAGTTTGATATAATTTGGGTGTATGGAATTCACAATGCGCAGTGATACTTCATGTCTAACCGAAAATGTCTAATGGGAATTGGTGGTTGAAAAATGATGGTAGAAACTTGGGTGCAGCCGATTCGTGGTAGTGGCAGGGGTTGTCTTGAGTAGTGAATTGGGGATTTGCAAAATCGGAAATGGGGTTTGGCTATGGTGGTTGCTGTGTGAGGTTCAATGGTGATGGGGAAAGGGAATTACCTTGCTGAAGTTTCTGTGTTGTTGCAAGTGACGAGGGTGGTGGGAGGAGGGGAGTTAAAAGCAGGTTTTTGAATTAAACTTTTGGTAAGTTTTCAAAGAACTAAAAGTTGAGAGGGATTTGGGATTAATTCAAATTGAAAGGATAATTGAGAGGGATTAAGGAGTGATGATGGGGAAGGAAAATTGTGTGAATTTGGAAGGCTTTGAAGAGTGATCATGGGAACGGGATGAATGTGCTGAATATGCAAAAATGGAAGTTGGGGAAGAACTTTAGGAAAATTTGATGAAATCTTGCTGTGCTTTAGGAATTGTGGCTGATTTGATAGCTATTTAGGGATAATTTAGAGGTTGGAGTTATGCAACGTGTAAAAAAAAAATGGGAGGGGAGTATGTCTGAGGTTGATTGTGATTAATGTATGGTATATAAAATGGTAATTTTGGTTTATTGTAGAATGGCTGGATCGAGGGAAGAGATTGAGGGAAATGGGAAATTGCTAGCGAATTTGTTTTCAAGATTGAGCCAAGATAATTTGTGATTGGTTTTGATAAAAATCTGAAATGAAAAAGAATAATACTAATTTTAGGAGTTCGTATTTAAAACATTTTGAATTTAAATAATTTGAATCCAATATTTGAAAATTGGAAAATAATAATGGACTTGGGACATCATTTAATAAAATTTGGAAATTGGAATATGATAAAATTTAAAATAAATTTAATTTCACTTCACTGGTTTAGACGATCACATTTTAAAAATAAATGGACAAAGTCGTAGCGACACATAAAAAAAATAATGTTTATTTAAATAAGTCATGAAAAATTCTCGATCGCTACAACATTGAAGTGTAGTATATATATAAACATATATGTGAGTGTGCGTAATTACACTCAAATTACTATTATGATCGTTTGCATAACATTCTCAATTAAAGTTTGTATGCTAGTTTATGGTTTCTAATGAGAGCCTCATTTAATTTGATAAAATTAAGTGAGATGTTTTGTGCATAGTGAAGATAATATTATATTATCATGTTACTTATAATTGCATAAGTGTTTTTATTCACTATGAGGATTGCCTATATAAAATGAAGAATGTGAATAGTGTTTATGAATATTAAGATTAGTTTGACCTAGGTATCATGGTCCATTCTCAATATAAACTTGGATCTATCCAAGTCTTTATGGGGATAGCGAGTTCTAAAAGTTACATTCTTAAATTACATTTGTGGAAAGATGAAAAAGTTGAAAGCCTTTTTATACAAAAGAATACTATACAAATTATTATTATGGATGGTAAACCAAAAGTGGTTAGTATTGGAAGTCCTAAATATGAAATTACGTGAGTTTTCATTGATGTTTCTAGTCATTTATATGTTGACTAGAAGTGAAATAATATTATCTATTCAACAAATAAACATATGATCGAACTTTATATAGTTATATGAATATTTTATTATTAAATAAGTTTTACCCAGAATTGTGTGGAGTGAATTTTATTTGGAAAAAAAAAAATATTCTAAATTAAAGTTCAAATGCAACCCAAGATTTGTGGGGGGGGGGGGGGGGGTGTCGTTACTTTCTTCAAATTAAAATGTTATGATATTTTTGAAAATGTTTGAAATGATAAACTGCACTTAAATAAATGCTTTGTTAAAATTAATGTGCGCATAATATTGAAAATTGGATATCTAATGCAAGGATTCGAAATCTACTAATAAATATATTTTACTATTGATGGTGTAGTTATTTTATGGAAATCCTTAATACAACTTAAGAATTGAAAGAAATTGGTGTTTTCAATAAATTTAGAACAAAGCATGATGACTTCAAATATTTTTTAAGGATTTTGAAATTGATGACATTTATATTTGTTACATCATTTGATTGAGATTGCTAGTCACAAATCACAAGGTACAAAGTGTCGTGTATAGTTGTAAGCCTCGATACGAAGATCGCTCTCATTTTAAAAAAATAATGATTGTTTTATCTAAGGATAATCTATCGAATCCGTTTATAAATGAATTATTTTGAGAGTAGATTGCGCATCAAGGGAAATTGGCGTAAAGCCTGAACTAATGAGTCAGTTTAATAGAAACCTAACCTGGCGACTGAATATCCCATATACTAGGTTCAAAAAGAAAACTAATTATGATTGACTCGATGAGCATCGAATTTTTTTTTTCTGCAATTGTGAGCTTGCGCCCCTTTCAGGTAACGACTCTACTCTCAATTGCAGCCCTTTTTGAGACTTAGTTTCAAGAGATTTGTTCATACACACATCGTCTGAATTTTCTACTTAATTATTTTGCATGAAGCTATGCACGAACACCTTGTAAATATGAAAATCCCATCAGTAAATTCACTAACTGTTTCGAGATAACAAGTACATTATGCTTCTCAATTTTCACATTCTACTAATCAACTGCCAGTGCAAAGCTAGCTTAATTTAGAATATAAAAAATGAACTTACATTATTTATTTTTTTCACACTGGTTGTGAATGAAGTCTTTGAGCTTAGAGATGAGATCACCAGACTCAGGTAGTTCAGGAAAAATATAAAAAGCATGGATCATGTTTGGGTACTCCTCCAGATAGGCTTCTTTTCCATTGTGTTTTAGCCATTCGTAGTATCTTTTTTGCCAGTCTTTGAGAGAATCGAAGCCAGCCACCACGACCAATGTCGCCGGGAAATCCAATTGAGAAATATTGGCTGCATTCTTCCCACTAACGTTGATAACCTCATGGTCTCGGTCCATTCCTTCCCCTTCGGGCATAAATGCCTTCCACATCCAATCCGTTCGATTCAGTGACACCAGTAGATCGACCCCTGCTAATTCAATCTCAGCCTTGGTACGCTCCTCGCCTCCAAAAAATGGTTGTATAGCCATCAGTCCTAATATCTTCACAGGAATACAAATTATCAGTTATGAAACAAGTATGTTATCATTAAGCTTCTACTCCTTTTATTAGTAAAATTCTGGGGAAAAAAAAGTGAATTACACATTTTATTGCTCAGTATTAAGTTGGTCTCTAAATTTTTGCAATACTTAGTTACTTACATAATTAGTCATTAATTACAAAAATCAACAAAATTTTCATCCAAAATGAGTTTTGTAAATTTTTTTTCTAGGAGAAAATGTGTGATTAAAAAAATAGGAAAAGACCTCTACTTGACAACTAGTGTTCATGAATAAAGAATTCATTATTTTCTTTCTCTCCTCCAAGCACGGAATGTATTTCAAATTAAAATTAAAATTCAAGTATTGAAATCAAAGTAAGTATTTTAACCCCCAAAAAAAAAAAAAATTGAGAATATTTTGTAGAAAATTGTTTTGGAGTTACTATAATGTGTTCAAAAAAGTCATTAGAAGGGGCGTGAGGGGTACCAGGACTAGATAAAATCTTGCTAAAAAAAACTTTGTGGTGAGGATAGTGCCTGCGAATGAAGAATATTTTTAACTTTCATATGGTGTGTCTGCGTACGTTGAGAATGGAGAAGTTGAGAATGGAGAATATGTAATGAATATTGTAAAAATTAAAAAAGTGCATTGAAGAAGAAAAAGTGACAAAATGTCACTTTATATCAATTTTCAGTTAAAAAAAATGTGATAAAAAGTGAAAAAAAAAAGTGATACTATATTATTTTTTATTTAAAAGAAAAAGTGATAAAATGTTAAACAATATCACTTTTTTTTTTTTTTAGAATGTCAATGAATATTGTAAAAATTAATAAAAAGTGACTAAATAACACGAAGTGTTACTTTTTTTTACTAAAAAATAAAAAATATACTGTATTACTGTTTAGTTAAAAAAAAGGTAACATTGTGTTTCTATATGAAAAATGAATGATGTATTTATTAATGTTTGTAAACTTGTAATTCGTTAATCAATGATGAATATTACAAAAATTGAAATATTGATCTACAAGTAGAAAAAAAAGTTACATTTTCATTAAAAAATGACAAAGTATTACTTTTTAATAAAAAGCAAAAATGTGACATTATGTAAATTTTTTTTTTTTAAGTGACATTGTATCACTTTTTAAAAAATTGGCACAATTATTTTAATATTTTAAATAAAATTATTAAATTATGAATATATTTTAAGATTTTAATTTATGTTAAGTAACATAGTGGCACTTTTTTCAAAAAAGTAACAAAATATTAAAAAAATTACACTGAAATATTTTAATTTCCTAAAAAATTTTAAAAGATAATTTTATAAGTAATAAAAAAATAAGAGTATTTGTTTGTTTAAACACCCCTATTATTATTTGTAAAAAAAATCAAATAACATCTTGTGTGATTTGGACTTGGACCCAGAAAAGCCAGATGGCTGTGAACAATATCGCATTATCTGGTGTGATTTGAGAGATTGGGCTTGACTCTGCTTTGGCATTCAAATCAAAAGACGTCGGATCCCAGCCATGTATCGGACGGTAGCTAGGGCCACAAATCCCTTGCTTTTTGAAGTGGTTTTGGATTTTGAAAAGGACCCTTGTGATTTTGTGGATGAAATTAGTGAAGAAAATATGCAAGTTATAACTCAAGTCGGTCAACAAAGTGTTTAGCAAATGGATTCAAATCTACGACAGGCATTTTTGAATCTTGAAAAATAAAGATCGGAAAGGAGATGAAAATACATCCGCAAGGGGGGAGTAGATGCGGTGATAATAATCTTACAAAAGTGGTTTAGGTTTGGTAAGTTATTAATAATTTATAAGAAATTCGTCTATGGGAAGACGGAAGGATATATTATTTGTAAAAAATTCAAATAATGAAAAGTGAAAACACAGAGAACAGGTACCACATTCGGGGACTTTACCTTCATCTCCTTAAATTTGGACTCACATGCCTGTTTAGCCACGTGGTGGGCAATATTGGCTCCGGCACTGTCTCCGGCCAAGAAACAACGCGACAGATCGGCGTTCACTGGCAATACGCTCTTCTCACCTGCAAGAAACTTCAGCACGTCAAACCCGTCCTCATACTGAGCCGGGTAACGGTGTTCCGGCGCCAGCCGGTAGTCGACGGAAACTATGATGGCAGGGATCTTGCAAGCGATACGTCGGCAGACGATGTCGTAGGACTTGACATCCGGGCTCAGAAATACGAACCCGCCTCCGTGAAAGAAAACGACAACGGGTAGCTGAGACTCATCGTGTTCAGTTAACAGTGTGGGTACGAAGAGGCGGAACCAAAGGTTGCGAGAGGAGTCGATGGTGACGTCAGAAGTTTTGACGCCTTTGATAGGATTGGGGTTGGCCGGAGTTTTGATCCCGGAGCGGAAGAACCCGAGGAGGCGGCGGTTAACGGTGCCGTCATTGCGGCGGCAGGCGTCGGTGAATCTACTGATGATGGTTAATTGGATGCGCGTCCTCCAGGGCAGCACCGGAGATGATGGCGGCTTCGATTTGCTGTCTGCGGCCATGATAAGACTTAAGAGTAGCAAATACGACAGCTTTATAAATGTAATTCAAGGATTTAATAATATTTGATGCCAAATATTCAAGAGAGATTGTGTTAGAGAAATCTTACCCCATAAAATGTTTATAAAAAAAATATATATATATTTTTTTTAAATTATTTTTTAATCATATATATTTTCTTAAATCAATTTTTAATCGCATATTCTACCTAAAAAATATTAAATTCTTTTATTTATATAAACGAAA
The DNA here is from genome assembly GCA_963555705.1 of Ligustrum vulgare. Lineage (NCBI taxonomy): Eukaryota > Viridiplantae > Streptophyta > Magnoliopsida > Lamiales > Oleaceae > Ligustrum > Ligustrum vulgare. The sequence continues at coordinate 57,551,186 of OY743168.1, read as the reverse complement.
AACTCTTATCAAATAGACTTAATTATCTAATAAATCCAAAGACTTACAATGTGTTCTTTAAATTATTTATAAATCAATTTATAAACAATACAAATTCATATCACTTTTTAATTAAGCACATTTTTTAAAATTGGCCTATGTTTGATAGTCTACATTTTCATTGGACTAAATGACGAAAGAAAAAAAGAAACAAAGAACCAGAATTTAGAGTCAAACTTTAATACCCGATGATTTGAAACCGTATATGAATTAATTTGAAACCAACAAAAGATTGATAGAGCCCCCTAGAAAGCTAAGTTCATTCAGATTGTAGATCATGAAATTTTGACCCAAACCTCACGAATCAAGAACCTAAGATAGACTGAAAAATATGTGGAAACAATGACCAAGAATTTTTGAATGCCACAAAGGTTGTCTAATCATTTGATACGTTCTAAAGATTAACGCCACAAAGTTGATAAATATTTTATAAGTTCAAGATTGTTCAATGAAGAACGAAAAGAAAGTGAAAACTCTCTCTTCGATTGATAACCTCTCAAAATAATATTCAGACCTTGTTTGACCCACATTTTTTGTAAATCAAATTTATTCAACACTCAATCTCAACCATCTATTTTAATCAAGTCTACTATTTTTGACTTTTCAAATATTTTTTAACCACACATCCTCCCCAAAATATTATTCCAAACCATAATTTTTCTCAAATAATGGGTCTCAAACAAGTAGGAGTGGGCACATTTTCCCGTAATCGATGGAACTAGACCGGAACCAATTAGAACCGGCCGGTCCAGATCCGATTCGACCAAGTACAAGTACCCATTTGACCAAAATTCTTTTCCATTCCCAACTTCCCACATAGACAGAATCCTCCTCCAATTTCACCCCAATCTCTTTGATTATTTACTTTATATAATCAATTTAACTCCCAATTTAAGTTTTAACTCGCAATTCTCAACCCCAAATCTAAATATGTCGGCATTACCTAAATCCAAAGTAATTTTACAAACAAAACTCTAAAAGCTGTTGATATGGAATTTCGATTTTCGAAGGCAAATTTGTGCAAACGTTAGAGTTGAAAGAAATTTTTTTAAAAGTAGCGTTGAAAAAAAATTTAAATCGTTATTAGGAAACATTTTATTTTAACATTTTCAAATGTAAATGACTAAATCGGACCGACCCGAAACCAATTGGTTCGGTTCCGTAGCCAAATATGGAACCAATGGTTCCATTATTAAGATTCTCATTGATAATCGATTCAGTTCGATTCCTTTCGGAACCGAACCGAACCGATCGCGCCCACTCCTACAAACAAGGGCTCAATGTTGTATTAATTAATGAAAAATATTCCTTTTATATGTACTAGTATTTACCCCAATTATCATGATACGACAATCGAGCAGCTAGCTTGAGAGATCAAAAAATTATATCGAAAATCTTATACCGTATAATCTTTACACAATTATTAAAATTTTGAATGATTAAAAATATTAGCATTCATTTGGTAATTTTTTCTATAAATTTATTTACAAACAACACATTTTTTGAAATTACCTTTTAACTACATTTTTTAAAACCACTTTTCAATCAAGCATCTCGAAAATGAGAAATCAATATTTTTGTTTATAAACAAAAATATAGCTTTCGAATTGAGGTTTAAGTATTTTCTATAAATTTATTAATAAACGATACATTTTTCATCCATGTTTATCTACACGAATTTAAATATAACATTAATTCATATGAAAATTGTATTAATCAACACAAATTTAAATAGACATTAATCTAAAAAAAATTATTTTATTCTATTTGTGTATATAGATTTTATTTGTCCAAAAATTGTAAGTGCATTTTGGAGGGAAAATTACATTTAATCCTTCTCTCTCCTCACTTCTACTTTAATATAAACTAGTATATACACGTGTGATGCACGGATGACATTATTGTTCTATTTTGTTTGCAATGAGAAGTATTAATGAACAAAGTGAATGTAGACAAATGGAAGATTGTTATGCTTTTTTCTTCAAGTTACCAATAGACACAATGAAAGATTTTTGCATAAGAAATTGCTAGATAACTACATCCAGTTTCTTGCATACATACATGTAGACAAATGGAGAAATAATAGGAACATACAGTTTCACAGCTAAATTGTCATAACAAAGATTGCCACTGCCATCAAATTCTTGGTTTCACAAGAGAAACCAAATAAATAAGAGCTCTCCTAATTTTGCTTGATTTGGGGCTCGTGGAACCAACAGTGGCACAAATTATAGGTATCCTACACCCCTGAACTCAAGCTAAAGTTTGGTTAAATAACACATACTACTGTTCATTCCCATCCAAAGCCCCTGAAAAGTAAATTCACTAAAATTTCACCAAAAAGGCATGGAAGATAAATACAAAATGATATTGTCTTAATCACCAAGAAAAGACACATAAAATAAAGCAATATCTAACTCTTTTTCAGCCTTTGCTGACTTCGTTCAACTCCAAGAGATCAAAGGTAGTAAAAACAAAGATACTTTTTAAAAGAACCTCATGAAGTAGAAATTTTGATTATTGATGCACTCGTTTACCTGCAAGAGTTTGCGAGACGCTTCCAACTGCAAGAAGCCTCACCAAGGCTGTCATTCTCCCACTTTTGAGAGAGCATACCATACAAAATTAGAAAGCGTATCCCTAGACTATGGTGGCAGCAATATGTATGTCGTTAGGAGAAGATCACAAGAAATGTGCCATGTTTAATGTTGCATTGATTGGAATCAACAAATAAGCCATGCCATAAATAAGCAATGTGAAAAAAAATAATAGAAAAAACATGTAAATTTCCTCAAAGACACTAATCAAAAACTTGAAACCAAACTTCTTTACATAATACACAGAAATCATGCACAGTCGAAAATTAAACAATAACATTCTCAACAATGTGAAAACATTCACCTTCAAACAAATTTTTTTGCCTGCAACTTAATTAGCTAGCAGAGAAGTCATGATCATTAAAGTGTTGCCAACAAAAAAAAAAACGAAAATATTGAAAATATTGTTAAAAAAAAAAAACATTTCCACACTGAAGCAATTTACGAAACTGAATAATGAAAATAAAAATAAAATAATCGAAAATCACCTGGAAGTCTAAGTTTACAGGTCATATTTCATTTTAAGTCAAAGTCACAGAAATAATTAAGGTTTGAAAAGCAATGAAGACTATTTCCTTCATTTCTTTTTGTATCTATATTTCCAGGCTTTCAGCAAAATCACAATTCCAAATATGTAGAAAATATATGCAAGTATATATATAGATCGATATTGACTTGTGCAGGGAAATACTGGAATTAATTCAATCAGTACCCTGACTTTCCATTTGTTCACAAATGTTATGATACTGTATATAATTAATTCAATAAGCCTCCTCTCCTCCTCTTGCTTGAATGGTTCAGGAGTTTCTTCAAGATGCTCAAATTAAGTGAAGGTATTAAAGTAACATATTTTAAACATGTACTAAAAATATGTAATCGAAGTGTTGACCTAACTTAAAAATGACACTTCCAAAACAATACATGAAAGATAATACTAAAAAAAAAAAAAGGTAATTATGAACAGGAAAATACCTTAATAATCACAAGAATTAGTATATGACACTTGTAAAAACCAAAATTTAACCTGGCATATCCAAATATACAAAATAAAAATAAAAAACCCATCGTGATTGATAACAGTATTAGCAACATGTCCAACTTATCAGTATTAGCAACATGTCCAACTATACAGAATCAAAAAATAATTTGATCACGTCGCCTGGCATATCGTACAATTATTGGCAAAGTTAAAATATAAACCCATCACGATTGATTACCTGAGAAGATAGGAGACAGCCCAAATTGAATTCCTTAGCGCCATCAAATTTTAAAGAAAATAGAAAGTGTGCCGAATATCATGAGAGAGCCTACTATGCCATCACAAAACCTGCGACAACTTTGTAAGCCAAATCGAAAATTGATTACTAGAGAAGATAGGAGAATGCTTCTCCATTAATTTCCTTAGTGCCATCGAAATCAAAAGAAAAGAGAAAATGTGTCATATGTCATAAGAAATCCGATTACACCGTTACAAAAGCTGCCATAACTTTGTGAGCCAAATCGACTAAAGATTCATCTTTTATCAGATATTGACAACTTTAATATTACAAATCAAACAACTGATTAATGGAGAAGATGCAAGACAGTGCGAATTTTCTCAGAACTATACAATTTTCTCTAGCAAGGATCAATAATACTAACAAAAAGTCAAAATTTCCCAAAACTCTCCAAAAACTACACGCACCAGCACCAACAGGCACTTAGTGCCATCAAAATCAAAAGAAAATATGCGAGACTGTGAGAACTAATTTCCTTAGTCTCATAGAATTTAAAAGAAATCATGCCAAATGTTATGAGAAAGTTGATTGTAACATCACAAAAGCTGCCACAACTTTGTGAGCCAAATAGACTAAAGGTTCATCTATTACCACATATCGACAACTTCAATACTACAAATCGAACACAAAATATAAAATTCTCTCTAGACCTTCACAGATCAGACTCAATAGACATCAACTCATCAAATAATTAGATCTAAACTAACCCACAAAGATCCCATCTTTTCTAACTTTTGAAATGCAAAAATCCCATCTTTTCTTGACTTTTGAAATGCAATTTTACTTCAAGCAAATCCAAGTTAAACGAAAACTACATGAGATTCGAAACTCATCAAAAAATTAAACTTCAATGGAAGAATATCAATTGTTTCATACCAGAATAACCCACCCAAAATTGAAATGTAAATATTTGAAAAGGGCCCATGATGTGTACTGCAAAGTGTGGCAATGGCTAACATTGCATATGGAAAAAACATAGTAAAGTAAACATCAGATTGAGTCCACCGTAGCGACAATAAGTAAATAAATAAATTATGAAAAGATATCTCACAATAACCTAGTCCCAAGTTTTATTAAACAAAATAATAAGTTCACGAATTAGCAAAGAGATTTTCAAACACATTCAACAAAAAATGAAAAATCTAACCAGCTTGGTGGCCCTGAAGCCACCAATTGCAAGGTCTCCATTCAACAATCCTTCGAAGACTCCATATCTCTGGCCTATCTGACCTGTAGTTTCCCATTATATAACTTAGATCAGAAAAATTATACACACAAATCATTGAGTTCAACACTTGAATAAATTAAATTATGAAATAATATAATCGCTAATGACTCAATAAAGTTTTGAGTATCAAATGAGAAAGAGCAAGAAGGAGATCTGTCTTCTATGAGCAAACTGAAATTCAAAAATCAATATTCGTAATAATTATTCAAGAATAATCATCGAGAAATTTCTTGAAGAAACATACATGCCTTGACAGTTTCAAAACCAACTTTTGCTGAAAAAATTTCTGAGAGGCCACGAAAGAGATCAAGTCGGTAGCAAAAAGAGGAGAAAATCGACGCTGCTTCTTGGAGAGAGAAAAAACTTGAACCCTAGTTTTTGACTATACAAAAATGAGGTAACTTGGCGGAATTCTTTACAATTTACTGAAATGGAGCTTTGATTCATCGAAGAAGATGAAGTTGAGGTCACAACCAGTGTTCACTGTTAGAAGAAATGAGCTGTCGTCGGCGATCCAACCGATGCCAAGCTCCACAGTCACACTGTCGAACTCCTTCTCCTTTTTTCTCCCTCCAATCCAATATGCACGTTCGGGCTGCGACGAGAGATTTAGAGAGAGAGAGAGAGAAATGCGTTCAGTGTTCTGGTAGATAGGGAGAGGGACGCTCTCTGAAAAGAGCATTAAATGCGAATTCAAAAATACCTTGGGGACGGGAATTATATGTTGACGGTAGGAGCTTTTTTGACGTTGACAGAACTTTAAAGGTTGACAGAAGAAATCTGAATTTTTGGACAAAATATTTTGGACGAAATTTACCCTTTGGGCGGGATCTTTTGGTCTGTGAATTTGTGATGAAAGACTTTAGGCGGGAAGGCTGAGCGGGAAAACTTGACCAAACTCTCCTCCTATTATATATACTAGTTTTACCACCTGTGCGATGCACGGTATTAGATATAAAAAAGAATATTATATTACAATAACTAACCAAGACAATCATAGGACTATAATATAAATAGTATATAATCAACAATCTTCCAAATTTATTCACAAAGATTTATTATCTCAATCTGCATCATAATTGTAGACTTGATATTTGTCTATGAAATTAAAGGATTCGTCCATGGCCTATTAGCAATGAAAAATGAAAAGAAATAATTTGGCTCAAGCTTAAAACTCATTCTTACAAATCTCATCTTTCTCCAAACTTATTTTCAACCATACATTATTCGATAAAATAATTTCACATGTAAATCCAAAAAAAATTCTTACTTTTTAACCACATTCTCCAAAAAACCACAATTATAAATTCTATTTTCCCCAAAAATATAGCTCAATCAAACCCTTAATATAAATCTAAGCAAATAATAGCATTTCCTCACCTGAGAAATTTACATTTCAAGCAAAAATAAAAATTTAACTGGGTTCATAAACTTCTAATTTCGTGGTTCAAAATAATAATGAACAAAAGCAATGTATTTATTAATACAGGCTATCCAACCATACGTTATTACAATTTTCTACACCAAACATAGATATTAACCTTTTTAGGCAAACTACACTAATCTCAATCAAATTAAAGTTGAAACTTCCAAAATACATTTCAAATATATTATATAATATGTACCAGAAAACAAACATGGATGGAGAAAGTGCCAAGAATCTCACAAAGGTAGAAAAATAGACCTAAAACAGGTGACATCATATCCAGGCCACCACTCTCGGAGTCATCAGTTGCAAATCAATAATTTAAGAAGAAATTTACAACTGGTTTGTGTATGATATCCCTCCATAATTCGAGATGTCACCCATCAAAACAAATGATAAAAATTTTAAAATTTCTACATAATAATTGAAAGTAAGAAGTTATACTTTTCAAACTAAAATAATAAACCAAGAAGACAATAAAAGATTAAGCATAACTCAGAGAAAAGCAGAAAATGTTTCAGCAAATTGGGAGGAAATCAATGCAAAAAAAGATTTATCAATCCATTCAAATATAGCACCAACAATGATAAACTATAGCTGATCTTGAACAAATCATACTCTTTTTAGTTTGAAATTGAACAAAATTGGTTCAATTTAAACACTCAAATATAAAATTCACACTTGTACTTGAGCAATTTGAAAGCAGCTAATGAAACTAAAATAAGAACTGACCTTTGAATATGTGCCGCTACATGTACAATCCTATTTGTTTTGCATGGACCACAGGGCAAAGAACCATACATTGAAGAGAACTCATCTCAAATCCTTTGCAATCCATAATAAAATTCAAAATACACATAATCATACACCAAATATTCATCATCGAGTAATCTTTTTCAAAAAATTAAACCCGTCTCTTTTTAAATAATATAATATAATTACTTCTCAAAAAGAAGAATATATTATAATTACTTCTCAAAAAGACGAATCTTTATTACTTGCGGAAAAATGGATTCTTGAAAAAGATTCCTCGCGTAAAACACAATAAAAATTATAGAATAGAAGGACTACTGATTATCAATATCACATAAACGTTTCCGATAAAAGAATCAGAAGCCACTTCTAATCTTAATTAAGTGAAGCTTACATCATCAAATTAAGACAATAGAAGCTCTGTTGGAAGAAGCAAGCTACAGTCCACAATTTTCCCGTTATCTTCTGGACCACCTAATGCTACAGGAACAGGGTGAAGTCCAGCAGATAAAGCAGCTTCAAGAACAACCCTCCCCATTATTATAGTACAACCATTTACTTGTAAAAAATGATGGAAAACAAAAATTATATAAGCTACATCCGCAACACTAAAGCTTGATTATGCAATATAAGCTCCATCAATGTATTCATCTACAAATCAACTAATGAACACTAATACGGATAGAAGAAAAAAGGTGAGCAAGTACCAAAGAAATAATCTACAACCTTCCACTTGTTCCCATCATCATAACCCCTAAGAGTAAAATTAATATCAGCATCAGCGACTCAAAACCTAATGACAACTCGTTTATATGCTCTAAATCAAGAAGGTAGAATCAAACAAAATTCTAAGACGACTAACATTTACTTAAAAATGGTAAAATAAATTCGCTTGACGTTAGAAATTCTTACTAAATGCAACATGAGATGTGTCAAATCCACGGGAAAAAAACAATTAATACTAACCATTAGAAAATACCTCATCATTCAAACATTATTTCAGAACCAATTTGAGTAGAAAATATTTACTTGTGAACTTTAGTTATAGCAAGCTTCAATAAGAAAATAAAGTAATATTATTTTATGGCATGGAATTTACTTTCTAAGAAGTAGCCTAGATGATTATCAAAAGGAAACTCTTAAACCTTAGAAAATCAAATCTCTAGAGACTGGAAGAAAGTAAAATCTCATTTATGTAACACAAAAAAATAAATAAATAAATAAAACCTTTGTAAAGTTGAATGACACGACTACTCTCATAGCAATAAACTCTTTTTGCAATAGTAATTCCATGTTTTTTCAAATATCAACTATACTACTTGCTTATTCAAATTAACGTTTTTTATCCTCCTTTGAAAAGAAATATACAGAAAGAAACCACTTTTCTTCTTCTAAATCACAACTCTTTTATCAGTTTTATGTGCAAATCCACAAATTAAAAGAAAAAAAAAACCAATTGATGTACTAAAGATGCAAAAAAATCCAAAAAAGACCTAAAATGCCCGTAATCGTATTTCTTCCAAATACAATTTCATAAACCTAGCTTAGCATCTACATGTAAGGATTCAACGTCACTTGTAAAGCAAAATAACAACACAATAAAAGATAATAGAAGAATTTAAAGATTAAAATTAAATTATTAAAACCAGTTTTAAAAAAGCAATAATAAAAGTAAAATAAAAAACATATACCCACTGCAAAACGAAAATGATCAATTGCATATTAGCACAAGCTTTTGCTTCCATTTATCATGTAAGCAGCTGCTCAAACATCTAGAACACAAACCTGTGCAGTGAAATTAGATAATGTCAAATTCCGCTTCTCTTTAGTTTTTCCACCAGCAACTTGCCCAACTTTTTCTACTTTACTGGAAGCACAATTTCGCCAAGTTGCTTTTGAAGTCACATACTTGATTATTCCAAATAGTCAATTCCATATGTTTCAAGTAAACGAAAAAATATGAAAATTATGCATTCAAGTTGCCAAGCTAGTTTAGAGGGGCCACACGCCAAGCCAACGGTCAATGTTCCACAAATTCTTGCTTAGAATTTTTATGAGTAGTGCACTTTGTCCTCGTGTTGAAAAATGAAATATAAAAATGCGGAGAATTGTTGTCTAATAGACAAACCACCTTTCCACACTTCTTTCGAAAATCAAATTGTTAACTTAGATTTGTCAATCTATTTATAGATGAAGGTGGATTAAAACCTAGCTAAGTAATAATGAAATACAAATAAGAGAGAAAATGCACTATAATTTCCTAGTTTGATGACAATGTACATAAGAATCAAAATTTTAATATAAAATATAATTTTTTATACCAAGATGTTGTTCTCTCCAAATATATATGATGATGAATAGATTCGATCACAACACGAGTGTACATTTGTGATTTATTATAATTCCATTTTATTGTATATCTATAAATATAGCCCCTCTCTAATTCTTGATTATTGGAATAAAAAATCCAATCAAGGAGAAAAAAACTAAAATATGACCAAAATACAAAAGTTCAAGCATTATTATATTGAGTACCTATAGTATATGGTTACTTTTGCTAGAGCTGGTTTGAGGTCCTAGGATGGAAACCCTCACTTACATAATCAGATGCTAGTTCCTCAAAACTCTTGATGGTCCTGAGATAATAAATAGCAAATATACAAACATACAACATATTAAAGAATTCCATTAAGCTAGAAGAATGACCAACACACTTTAATATACATAGCAGAGAAAAACAGGAAAAAAAAAGTTCAAAGTTTGAGCATATATGATTTTTGAGAAGGGATAATACACTTAAAGTTCAAGGTTTGAGCATATTCCAATCTTAAAATGTCTAACTTGCTAAGAGGTCGTTACACAGAGATATGAAGGGATAATACACATGTCATTCTCTTCATGCTTCCTTCTCACTGTCATCGGTGTTCCAAGAAAATCCCAGGATCATGTCGAGAGAAGCTTCTGCACTTAATTTGGGAATACAAAAAGAACTCCATCTTTCCATGGAAAATTAAACAAATATCGAAAGTGAAAATCAGAAGAATTTACGATGATTTAGTGCATTACTACATACTGGATAACAATTCCGCTTCCCGAGGAAGCAATTTTACCATGAATCCATTAAAGCTTTTCCATAGCTATATAACTTGCAGTTTCTATCTATCGATTCACTATAAACATAAAATCAAGAAATAAACACACATTTTCTATAACAATTCAATTGAACACAGAACTACAAATAAATATAAATGTTTTTCTTACTCTCCAATTGCTTCAGAGAGTAGGATGTGGTGTTCATCCATCAAGAATATCCCATCCTCAGGAATATCTCCCATGTAAACAATGTAAGACCTGGGAAGTTATGACCTTGCTCCCTACCAAACATTCAAAATAAGTAAACTATACACAAAAAAATAAAGAAAGAAAGATCCCACGTACTGAACAAATTCTCATCAAATTTTCCAAAAAGTAAACAGAAAATGTCTTATATAGAGTAATAATGAAACAAAGACATTATATTTCAACATGACAGGAAATACCTTCAAAATCTCACAGCCTCAGAGCTCAAGGCGTCCCTTAGGGCTGCATAACCATTTGCAAGGAGAAATGTAGAAAATCCAACCTTGTTATGTCTGATTAGATATTAAATAGATTAACATGGCTATGGTTTAATGCGCCTCAAAGGCTCAAACCATTCACCCGTGTGAAAGAGCAAAGAGGCCCAAGAATCTTTGAGCAATTCACACACCAAAAGGAGTAATTGAGAGATGCCTAATGGGCTATTTAATCCATCAACTAAACCCAAAAGTATTTTCTTCACAATTAATGGCTGCACGAAATGTGTGTGATAAATTAACTTGCAATTAGATGTTGAAGACACAAAAATGGGAATGCAGTTCCTAATACAGGCAATAAATTCAAAATTCAGTACTTCACAAATAAAATCCAACTCAACTTTTCAACTCCCAGAAATAACTTGTCAAATCCAATTATCTCTCCACCATTAACAACAACCATTTACTCAAATAGAAATAAAATAAAAAATCAAGTGAAACTTCAAATAGTAGCATCCAACCTAATTCCAGCCATAATTCAAACACAATTCTTGAAGAAAATAATGAAAACAATAGTTCTAATCACTTCATATTACTTTCTCCTCAATCTTTCTTATAATAAAGTTCCAAGAAGAAAAGAAATCATAGCCCAGTAAAATGTGTAAAGTTAAAAGAATTTGAAAGCATGGAGCATACCATTTTGGGATCGGAGGTGAAGCCAAGCAAGAAGAAAAATCCTAATCTTGAGGAGCAAATTTTCAGCGTCCACTTCAACTAGGTTTAGGATTTAGGGTGAAGAAAATAATTAAGCGGAGTGAAAGTGGGTGCAATTATTACAGTGAACCTTGGATCCATGGCTTTCGCCTATATCAGCAAAGAATATATGAAAGGCTTCACCTTTACTATTTATGTAGTTACCTTTCCGGATAAAAAGATCATGAACGTCGCCACCTGTTGTGGCCGGAAAAATCAAACTTAATGACTGCGTCATTGTGGCCATACCTGACGGCGTTGCCCCGAACTCATCACCGAACGCCACGGTGCGCATATTGCAGGTAAAAATTGATTCTCGAGCAGAGAATATTTAAGTATTCTGACACGAATTTGAAATTAAAGCTGCTTCGTTGAATTTGAAATTTGAAATGAAGCTGCTTCGTTGAAAATGAAAGGAAACCATGTAAGGTCTAATCTATGTACTATAAAGTGCAAAAAAGATGGATGACATGTCATTTCATAGTTTCAAAAAATAATAATTATAATAATTATTTTATTATATTAATTTTTATTATGCAAACTTTGGAGGGAACCACTTGGAGGGTTTGCTACTATCCTCCTTTATAATAATAATAAGATTAAATATATATATATATATATATATATATATATATATATATATATTGCGTTAGAACTGGTTAGAACAGATATTGATCCAAGTAAGCCGTGTTCTATTGCTATAATTTTAGTAATTTGTTATAGTCTTTACTGGAGATTTAATTTTTTTTTTCCCTCTTATTTTCAAGAAATCAATGGACTGAAGAAAAGTAATCAACCTATGTTAAAGGACTAGTTGAAAAAATCGTTTTCTTGGTTCTTCAATTTCAAAGATCTGTCGGTGTCTTGTGGTTTTCGACCGGGTTTATTCTCCTACCGAAGGCTATAGTACCATAGTTCTCTTGCGTGTCGAGACGTAGGGGTAAGTTGCCTCTTTTTGATTTTTTACTTTGTCTTCTATTTTCATTCTATGATTTATGGTTCTTGTTCCAAAACCTAAGTCAATAGAGGAAGGATAAATTTTGATTGGAGAGGAGAAAGGGGATGAAGATTATTCATCAAAACTAAAGTTCAGGGAGGACGCAAATTTACATAAAGAGGTGTTAGACAGGATCGTGAAGGAAAATATCATGAATGGAAATAAATTGTTCTATTATAGTGAGGTAGTAAAACCGATCAAGATGTAGAAGTATTCCTGAACAGAACTTTCTCCACTTTGAAAACTGAATCTGATGTCATTATAATGGGGGCCTCCAATTAGGGGTGGACAAAATAACCGCAGACGAGACCAAACCATAACAGAACCAAACCGAGCTGTTTGGTTCAGTTCTACATAAAAAAAATAATAGTTTGGTTCTTAGAATCAAGAACCATTTGGTTTTGGTTTTGGTTCTGGTTCCGGTTCTCTTTCCAGAACCAGAACCAAGAACTAAACTCAATTTATATACATCCACAAAAAAATTCAAATCTGAAATTATAAATGTGAAATGTACAAAAATGTTATTTACCATACATTTTATCTCATTTCCTTTTAGACAAAGATTTTAAATCATAAATCTAAATTCTATTTCTAATTCATTTTTCTTCTTTTCATTATAGACACGCATTCACACTACTTTACTTGCACTCCTATAACACAGCAATCGTTGCACTCATTAATCACAATTGATGGCATTGATGTTTATTTTTTAAAATTTATGCATATATAAACCTCGATCCAATTTGTTAATTCTCAAGAGTTAACCCAAATTCAAATTGCAAATCCATCCCTAACTCACACGGCACCATGGTAGAATAGGAATCAGAACGTCATTGTAACCTATAACTATAAGTCTAAACGGCCTTTATGTTCAATTCTCTAAATTTCAACGGATCGATGAGCTTCCTTCAAGGGAGTTTCTTCTTCTTTGACTTAAAATAATAACATGTTACTCTTTCTAAATTTTTGTTTTTTATATTTAGTAATGATGTAAATGAATTCTAATGAAGAAGCGGATATAAACATGTTTTAATTTGCATTTATTATTTAAAAATTCAAGTAATGGTCCCAGAACCAAACCAGAACCGAGCGGTTTGGTTACATATCTTTAAAATAAAAATAATTGGTTCCATTAGTAAAAAAAACCATCAGTTTATGGTTTGGTTTGGTTCTTCTGGAACCATAACCAAATTGAACCACTTCGACCCCTACCTCCAATGACTAGAAATGGTAATCATTTACCATAAAGTTGAGTACAATTCATCTCAATGGAGATTGGTGGTCCTTCCATATCCATGTTCCTAAGGAAGCATACAAGATAGATTTTGTGTTCTTTAATGGACAAGATATCTATTAGCACAATGAGAGAGAATATTTCTGCATAAATTTAGGTGGTATGGATGTGTTTGATTTTGAAAATTTCTTACTTGAAGACAAAGTGGAGAACAAGAGGAACTTACTAGACAACAAGTTGAAATGGAGATACGAAGGGAAGAACAAAGGCGTATAAAAGTAGAAATGGTTAACCAAGAAGCAGATAAAGTACATCAAGACATCCAAAATTGGTTCATTGCTTCATCTTGTGGATTAGCTTACTTCATGGCTAATGATAACAGGATGAACTGTATGTTTGCAACTTAATAACAAATTCTACAAGGCTCTTCATGGTCCTCTAGGTCCAAAAATCCCTGATTACAATGCATTTTACAATCTAAAAATTCTGATTTCTTTTCTGATGCGATTAAGAAAGAGGGTTAACCACTATGAAACCCATTTTGGCATTGCTTGCTTTGCTAATTAGGTGTTGCAATATTTATGGAATTTGGGTTTCTTTTCCATGTATGTATTTTTTTTTTCAATTATGGCATCAACATGGTATTTGTTTCTCTTAATTGTATAACTTACACATGATTAATATTGTTAAATTTCCTTATGAAATATTAATCTTGCATTTTTGTGTGCAACTGTGTGCATGACCGAGACTATTTGAAGAAGGTGTTGTGAAAATCTTTAGATTGCTTGGGGTTAATTATGAGTATGGTTATTTTGCTTTCACATGCTATATATTTGTATACTTTACTTGTTTCATTGTGCTTATTCTAAATTGTAGAAATTTGATCGAGCATTTACTTTAAGTGTTACTAATTGATTTTCCTCTTTACAGTTTGATCAGGTTTCTTAAACACAGAGGACTTGTAGCCACTCCATGTGTTGATACTCACATCTCTTAGGTAAAATTTCCTCTTGATTTTCTCAAAGCTTAGTATATGTCTACTCTTGTTATTATAGATGGTTCTTTTCCATTTTTTTTTTCCTTATTTATTTTTGAAATTCCATGTGCTTCTTACGATTTTCAAAATAGGTTACCAGTATCTTCTTACATGAATTGCTTAATGTGAATTAATTATTATTTTTCCGTGACGACAAAGAAGTTGCGTTGCCTTTTGTTTCCTAAATGTTCATCAAAATATACACACACACAAAATAATAATAAATAATCCTTTGAATTGCAAAAAATATATGTTTTGCCTTAATCATGAAATCAGTGTTTCTACGGCAGACTGACGTGGAATGGTTCTTATTAGCATGAGTTCTAACAATTATATTTGTTGCAAGGGATTCTAGGTGATTACGACTTATTCACATGTCCCTAGAAGAATTACTAGTAAGTATGTCGAAACTTCATTTTCATGATTCCTTGGCAATTAAATTAATCAAATACCAAAAACCAAATTTGAACTCTTTTACCCATTTTTGTTTAATAGTCTGTTTCAGATTTAAACTCTTTTGTATGTTATTATATACACAAACATTTTACAGGTTCATATTTAGTAAATTCTCAACAATTGCTTCTAATTGATGATACTCTCTTCAAGTTAGTCCTCAATCTATTTTCATTTTCTAAAAAATCACTGTTCTGTTCAAATTATGCAAGTTTAATGCAGAATTTTAATCTCTTATTGGACTGTGAAATTCTCACCAGTTCAATATGGACGCATCAGCAGGGATGGTGAAGAGGAATCCACTGCTGCTGATCCCACAATTGAGGAATTTATCAAGCTAGCATCCAAGAACACAATTGAATTTCCGAGGTGAGCGAGTCTCCAAAATTAGTGCTTGTTGCAACCCACAAAAAAGAGACCTCTGAGAAGATTCTTAGGTTGACAAATTGTTTTCTTTCATATCAATTTTATCAAACCTTTACATTGTAAATAATTAAGAGAAAACAACCAATAAAATGCTCCAAAAATTTGTTCATTCTGCAAATTGCTCATGAGTACCACTTTACAGAACTCTTCATTTTCATGAAATTGACAAATGGCAGCCATTGATGATGATTACCAGTTTATAGGACTCATTAATTTAATGAAATAGAAATTTTTGAATGAGAACCGTCTTGTATAGTGATTCTTTTATTCATATGAATCAATGTTTGATTCTTTAAAATCTCAATTTTGGACAAAAAAAATTACATTTATGAAAAATTGAACGTCTTAAAGAAAATGATAAAAGATAAAGTGAAATACACTAATAGCACCACTTGAAAATCATAACTTTTGCAACGCACGAGCTGAAATTAGTGTGTGTGCGCGCGCGCGTGCAAATGCCAATTTAGATATTTAAATAATAAATGATCGTGGATTTCAATAATCTTTATGCGTTATTGTTTAGTTAATTAATTGAAATTGTAAATTTACATAATTTCTGCATTTGATTCTTTTATTTAACATTTTTTTTTTCAATTTTCATTCAAAAAATCTATCACAATAATTATAAATATGTGTTTAATCTCGACCAACAAATATTTACATTTAACCAATAAAATTATACTTTTATTTACAAAATCGAGTAGTTAGAAAATCTTCAAT
Source organism: Ligustrum vulgare (assembly GCA_963555705.1). Classification (NCBI taxonomy): domain Eukaryota; kingdom Viridiplantae; phylum Streptophyta; class Magnoliopsida; order Lamiales; family Oleaceae; genus Ligustrum; species Ligustrum vulgare. Next base: position 57,534,693 of record OY743168.1, on the reverse strand, counting down.
TATCATTATACGACAATCGGCCAGAGCGAGAGATCAAAAAATTATATCGAAAATTTTATATCGTATAATCTTTATACGATTATTAAAATTATGAATGATTAAAAATATTAGCATCCGTTCGGTAATTTTGTCTATAATTTATTTACAAACAACACATTTTTCGAAACCACCTTTTTAACTATACACATTTTTCAAAACCACTTTTCAATCACGCATCTCGAAAACGAAAAATCAATATTTTTGTTTATAAACAAAAACATAACTTTCGAATTGAGGTTTAAGTATTTTCTATAAATTTATTTATAAACGACACATTTTCATCCATATTTATCTACACGAATTTAAATATACATTAATCAAAAAAAAAATATTTTATTCTATTTGTATTTATAGATTTTATTTGTCTAAAAATTGTAAGTGCATTTTAGAGGAAAAATTGCATTTAATGTTTATCTCTCCCCACTTCTACTTTTATATATGTATATAGATTTAGATAGATATATAGACAAGGAACGTTCTAAATCCTAGCAACCATCAACAATTGGCTCAAAACGAGGATAAATGTATTTACCTTTCCTATATGTTCTATATACATATTTATAATCATTTCATTTCTTTTATTTATTCTTATAGGTAATTCTACATAGGTATTCATATGGTGAATATTTTCAAAATAATCTTGTATTTGGATTGGATTATTTGTTGTCTTAAGTTCTAAGTCTCCTATTATATTTTCTTTTATATGAGATACCATTGCTTCAGTATCTATTAATATTTTCTGCTCTTGTCATTTTTCATTTATTTTAATTTCTATCATAACTTCAAATTGCTTTGTATAATTTCTTTTAGATAGATTCATTTTAGGTATTTTCCTATATATTTTTGTCATTATTTGTTTTTCTGAATCATTTCTATCTCCTATTTATGTTAATCTTGTAGTATTATTTCTCCTTAAGCTAATTGATCTTCTACCAAATTTTATTTGTGGTTTGTCCATATTTACTAATTGTCTGGCTTGATTAAAATCTATTTATATATCTTCTGGTATAGTCATTCTTGGATTTTCCTTAGCTGACTTGTATTCTAATAAATTTTTAAATACAAGTTCTATTATATGTGTTTTTCTAGCATTCGCAATTCTTACTTCATGTTTACTAGTAAAGGCATATATTGTTCTAATTGTTAAACTCATAGTTTTACTTCCTAATTCCATATATATTCCTCTTAATTTGTAATATAATGTTAGAGCTTTATTTTTATTTTGTTCTACCATATTTATACTAAAGTTTGGTCTTATTGTAAATTTTACTTTCTGGTATATTAAATTTTCTATTACAATTCCTATCAAGGTATCTTGTATTGAACTTACAATTCCATCATTCATAATATAGAATTCTATATGTATATTTATTCCTTCTCTAAAGTATGCTTTAGCAATAATTTGTACAACTCCTAAATATATATTCTTTTTTTTTTTTCCTTTTAGTTCAAGATTTAATAGATTTATTTCTTGTCTTATAAATTTTTTCATTAATTAGAGGTATTAATATATTTCCTATAGTATCTCTTATATCTATAGGGTGACTATGATTTCTCACTACATATGCTATTTCTTTATTTTTCTGCCAAAATGGTAAATTAAATATTTTGGTTCTACATCTAATTTTGATTTTATTATCTTTTCATACATTTTCAGATTAAATATTAATCTCTCATTTAATTATTTTTCTAATTATATTCATATTCTTTAGATGTACCTTCTTCACTTATTTGTCTTGTCATATTTATGTATAAATATTCATCCTCACTAGATTCACTTCATGTTCTTCCAATCCATAAATTTCCTCATCTTCAGGAATTTCTTTTCATTTTTCTTCTTATTCTATAGGTAATAAGTTGTAATTTCTTTTTCTATTAAAGAAATATACATCAAGTTTTCTTTCTATCTTTTTTGGGATATTTAGAGATATATGTCCTACTTCTCCACATGAATAACATTTACATTTTGTAGGTTTTTAGGATATGTTCTTTTTTTTTTTTTTTTTTGGTCTGGTATCCTATATTTTTTAAATGTTTTATTATATGATTTTTTATATTTGTTAAGTTTCTTGAATTTATTTCGAAATTTATCTTTTCTCTAGAATTTCCTTTTCTTATGTCTTTTTTCTAAGTGTCATCCCCATTGGGTAGGTTTATATTGTAATTTATCACAGCATAATGATTTTTTACTAGCTTTGTAAAATGTTAACATATTATTTGCTTCCATACATTTTTATTTTTGTTTTATTTCTATAAATTGTATTCTTACTCCTAAACTATTATTACTTGATGATATATCTAAATTTTCAATTCTTTGAATTATTCTACATTTTATGGGCTTGGTAGTTTAAGAAATATTTGGTTCATAAATTCAATACCATTCTCTTCCTGATTATATTCTTTTTTTCCCATAATATTTTCTAAATTTACATGCAAACTGTCTATAGTAGCACATGTCACACATTGTTAAATTTTCTAATAATATTTATTTTTTAGTTTTGAGCTAATTTTAGTATCTCTATCTATTAGTAATGTATACTCTCTTTTTAAAAGCATCTTCATATCTACTAAGTATAGTTCCTATTTCATCTTGATCATTCCCTCGAACTTGTGCTATATATGTTTCTGTTAAATTTCCCAATCATCTTGCAGTAGTCCCTATAAATGTATTTTCTAACATTAATTGAAATTATTTTCCTATTAGTTCTCTAGTATAGGTCATCATACCCATAGATTTCATCCATAATTTTAATTCATGATCTCCATCTTTTACACATCCTAAGTTTAACCATCTTCCTTCTGAACTAATTTGTGTTTTCATACTTCCCAATGGTGTATATTCTATAGGATAATTATTATTTGATTTTGTGTAATATTTTGTTGTGGTATAAGATTATTAGTTCTAAAACCTTGATTTTGTCTTTGATTCATATAAATATCTGATATATTTTCCAAATTAGCTCTACTTGTATTTTCTTCTTTAACTTTGTTAGTTCCCGAGCGTGTTACTAAAACTTGTTGATGTTTGTTCATATTAATATCTTCTATTCTAAAGTTTTTAAATTTTTCTATATAATCTTCTTAACCTTCTTTTGTAGGATTTTCATAAATTTTCTATTTGTTTTGTAATCATATTTATTCATAATATATTAATAGCTTTAAATTCTTTATCTGTTATTATTCTTTTTGGTTTTCTTTTTTTTCCATTTCTTCATAAATTTTCTTATATTTTGATTTATTATTTCAATATTTTGCTATATATTATATAATCTTTTGTGTAAATCATTTTTTCCTATATCATCTTCCTTAATTGTTCTAATTATATTTATATGTTCTACTTTAGTAGTAATTGGTTCTATGGTTTCTATTGGGTTTTCATATACTGTTACCATATTTCCTATTATATTTATTTTATCTGTTATTTGTTTAATCTGATTCTCTAAGGATATTAATTGTTTCGATAGATTATTTATGCTTTGTTTTACTTTTAATATACGTATTGACATGTTTTTATTAACATCTTTATAATTATTACTTATTTTTATCATTTGTCTTGTTTCAAATGGTAAATTGTTAATGTTTCAAATGGTAAATTGTTAACAATTTCTTGAACTTGTTTTGGGTTTTTAGTTTGTTCTAGATTTTGTTCTTTAGTTTTATCTAACTTTATTCCTAATTTATTTAGTAAAAGTAAATTTGTCTAATTTAATTATTTATATTATGCAAATCCTCCTTCTCCTAATAAGATAAACGATATAGATTTTCCATATTTTTCGATTATTAAGGGCCAATGACTATTATTTGGTAAATCTTTAGATTTATAATTATAAACTCTAGGTTCTATTTTTGGTAATTTCTCAGACATTTTCAAATATTCTAAATTGGATTCTAGCTCTGATACTACTATGGGTTAGATCGTAAATTTTAAATTTGCGGGGATTATAAATGTCTTCTAACTCTCCTTAAAAATCTTTCTTTAAAATAATTCATATACATAATATCTTCCTATCTTATTTCGTTTACTTCTATTAATCTAAAATATTCGTTATATTGTTTTACTAATCTTTTAAGTTCTTCATATAATTCTATAGCTCTGGTACTTAAACCTCTTCCAGTCCTTTCTAGTTCTAAATATTCACCATGTAAACTTCTAATTAAATCTTTTCTTTTTCGTGAAGTAGGTAAGGATTATAAACAGACATGATATATTTATAATTGTGAAAATAATTTAATAATTTAATATGATTAGTTTGTAAATTAAATTATTTTTGTTATTTCAAGTGTTGGTATTTTTATAATTTTATTATGTATAAAACTTAATGAAATTGTATGTAAAATAAGGTTTAGGTTTGATAAGTAATATTCCTAGTTTCAAAGGGTAGTTTTGGTAGTTTATAAATTGTTAGTATTTTTTTTATGAATTGTTAGTATGTCAGTATTTTTTCGAATTGAAAGTAGTTTTCAATCAATATGATCTATCAACTTCCTAATTAGAGATGACAATGGGTAGAATATGGATCGAGTATGGAAAACTCATACCCTACCCACTAGAGATTTATAATATCTATACTCTACCCATATATTCATTTAAGAGTGATTGGTCGAGTGCAGGTAGGTACGGGTAGGAAGAGTGGCTGGTCGAGTGCAGGTAGGTACGGTAAGATGCATGTATACTTTTATACCTATTTAAAACTCGTTACGTATTTTAATTTTAATAATTTTTTAATTTTTATTTTTTTTGGCATTGGTAATATGTGTGTGTATAATTGTAATTTTTTCATGAATTTCACATGTAATATACTAATTAACAATCCTTGCTCAACATAAAAATATCAAAATGAAGTAAAAGTATAACGACATCCATTGTCCAAAAATAAATAGATTCCAATTGTCTAAAAATAAGCAAATATTAAAAAGTCTATTTGTCCAAAATTATATATTTTAAAATTTAAATACAATATTTTTTCTTTTTTAAAAAAATTCATAGATATATGGGTTGGATATGAATTTTTCTACAATATCCACACCCTTACCTATACCCATATTGAATTTCTAAATCTACACTCATACTCTACTCAAAAATTTATTGGATCGGATAATTTTTCCCAATTTGTGTCAGGTAGCTAATAAATTTCGGAATTGACATTAATATTCTTAACCACCCAAAATTTATTGAGCTGACATGAACTTTGACTATTCTTGTTCTCTCTCTCTTTTAAGTCTCTGTATCTGTAAACATTAATGGAGCGCTATAAAACAATTTCAATAATAAATATTTTGTTTAAAAAACTTAAAATGAATAGAACTCAATTTTTTTTTTTTTTTGGTGGTGTGGGGGGGGGGGGGGGAAGGTGGGGGGTTTTAAAGGCGAGAAGTACCCCTAAAAACTAAAATAGACAATATAATAATATGCTTTCATATCAATTAAACCCTTGGGGCATCATGTAAATAGTTTCAGGGGTTATAAATTATAACTCTCTTATACAATCATCGATTGACAGAGCGGAAAAAAAAAAAAAAAAAAAGAAATTATTTAGTTTTTGTGAGATCACTTCTCGACGTGCAGTTATACCAACTAAGCACTCACATTGGGTTGGACTTCTATTTAGGTGGTAATATCATAAAATCTCAGTGACCTTTATTGTAATATCACTTTTTGTTTTACGTGCTTTCTTGAATACCACCCAATTTTCATGATGAATAATTTATTTGACAATTATTATTGATAATAAGTTGAATTATTTTGCAGTGGAAGGACTTGGGCGTCGTCTCGATCAATGTGCCAATTAAAATGTTTATAAATTGTTTACGCATTATTCTATGTCTAATTGTTTATTTTAATTGTTACTTGCCATTTCTATTGTAATTGAGTAGTAAGTTGCCTAAATTGCATTAAATTGAAGTTGGGAAAAGTTTGGTGACACTTTGGAATTTTATTTGAAAGTTATGAACCTAAATTACCAATTTATGAGAGTTGAGGGACTGAATTGCAATTTACCAAAAGTTAAACACTTAAACCTAACCTAAAATCCTCACTCTCATCTCTCGCTATCTCACGCCTCTCTCACCCTCTCGCTCTCACGCTCGGCCCGCTCTCCCTCTCCCTCGGCTCTCACCACCGTAGCCATCACCGTCGCCGACCACGACCCAACCACCGGCGGTAAGCCTCTTTTTCCCCTTCACTTTCTTCACACACGCACGCCCACACGAAACCGGATACACACACACCCGAGACCGAATGCACACACACACGGTTCACACAATTTCACGCGCACACACATACATAATTCGATATACACATGTATATACATATATATTCTATGTAAAGAACGTATGTATGCAACTTATATGTATAAATTCAGATTTATGGGTTAAATTTCAGATTTTTACAGTTAATTTCAGATTTTAATTTTTGTTAAATTTTCGAAATTAACCATGAATTTAGGATTTAATGATGTATATGAATGTGCATATTATTATGTATGTATAGATGTGTGTAAATATATATATTTTGGATTTTTTGTGGGCAGAAGGTATATACTCAGATTTTGGCTACGATGAAAATAAAATTCCTCATACTGGGGACTCATGAAACTTTGATAAATTGCTGTGCTATAATATTAAATTTGAGGTGTGAATGTATGTATATATGATCATGAATATGTAAACGACTATTTAAACAAATAAGTGTGATTTTTGGGATTTTGGGATAATGGTATAGGAGAGTAAACTTTAACCTTTTAGAAACAAGTTTATTTAAATTGAAGTTATGATCAAAGTCATAAATTTTTAGTTCAAGATCATTTTTGAATAAGTAATGCCTAGCTTTGATTTGTGAAACTGATAAGTAAGATTTCAAATTTGTCCTTGCAGTTAGTGTATTACTTCGAATATGATATTATATGTGGTGTTAAATGTATTTGTTATATTATGGGTCACATGAAAGTCTCAACCTCCTTTAAGAGTGTTAAATGTGATTGTTTCACTAAAAGCCATATTTTGTTAATGAATGTGAACAATTAGGATATTTGGTACATTGACGTCACGGGCATCCGAGACCTTTCCACTTGCAAATTCAGAAACGGTAAATTACTAAGGATTGCAAGTAAGTAAACTTCCCCCTATTTTCATAGAAGTTGAATGTAAATGTGAAAGTTATGTGTAAATGACTGTCGTACAACTTACTTGCTTGATGAATTGCATTTACATTATGAAAACATATGTTATTGAGAAGAATGTTTAAGCATGCACATTATCATGTCATTGCATCATCAAGCATGCATTGACATCGAAATTGGGAAGTCAAATGTTTTAAATGAAAGAAATGTGTCAAAGTGCAAGTTTGTTCAAAAGTTATGTATCCCAAGTTTTTAAAGAATGAATGGGTGTGCTTCTAGTTCATGAAAGATGCGAGTGGGAAATGGGGCGCGGGGGACCGGCGTACCCGAATGTAATGTTACACCGCTTTGCGGTGGGAAAGTGAATGTTACACCGCTTCGTGGTGGGAAAGTGAATGTTACACCGCTTCGCGGTGGGAAAGTGAATGTTACACCGCTTCGCGGTGGGAAAGTGAATGTTAAACCGCTTTGCGGTGGAAATGCGCATGTTAATCTGGTTCCAAATAAGTAATTGCCCACTGTATTCTAATTGACTAGAAGTTACATCAAGTGAGCTCACGATGGAATGAAGTGAAAGTTTTGAAATGTTAAGTGAAAGTTCGAAAAGTTTGAAAGTTCTGGAAAGTAAAGTAAATGGGGATACATACATGGAATTTTTGAAAAGCATTCATGTCATAAGCATGCATTCATGCATACAGTTTACTTACTGAGCTTTAGCTCACCCCAATCCCTCCCCAACATTTCAGGTGATGAAAGTTAGGTGATCCGAGGAGAGCACTCGGCAGCTGACTCAGGCTATACCCGCATCAACTCTTTTAAAATAAAGTTAGATTAGAATTTATTTCAATTTCTAATTATTAATCCTTTAATTCATGTATTATTGAGGTTAAAATACCTCTTATTTCATTTGCTAAAGTTTATTTACTTGGAATTGTATTGTTGAGGAGTTTGGGACTTATTATAATGGTTTGGATGATGTTTGGGATGGAGTGAGTTGTGATGTGTATTTATAAATGGTTTTGATGCTCCTCTACAGGTTGGCTATGTCCAATTTATAGAGGAGACTCTGCCGAAATTTCGCTAAAATTTTATAATAGATAAATGAACATTTTTGTTGTGTAAACGATATTTAAATTCCGCATTTTAATGTTTAAACGATTTATTTCCGCATTAAAAGAAAAAGGGGAGTTAACACCTAGGTTTAAGATTTTTGAGCTTGGGGTGTTACATTTATCTTAATTATTATGTTACTACATCAAGAAATAGACAAATTATTTGCAATTACATTTGAAATCAAGATGGTAAAGTTTGGTGACTCACTCAAATTTTCTACGTCACTTGATCAAGTCGGCAAGTCCTGACATGTATTCAAAAAACATCGAAAAGAAAATTTATATTTGTTGGCCATAAATGGAATTTCTGCCATATTTATTGCTACATTTTAGCGCGTGTGATAAGCGTATTTTATACACTTATTTGTATGTCTAAATTATGATTAATTATTGTCGTGTGAGAATATTTTCTATTTAATTTATGTTTATTTGTTTACTTTTCAGAAAATGTCCCAATTGAAGAAGAATGAAGCAATTAATGGAAAAATGACACGATTGGATGTTAATTGGAGCTAAATTGGACAAGTGAGGAGTTTGTGACAACAACCGGGAAACATGCTTGGTGCCAAAGTGACTAAATCAGAGGTTGGAGGACCTAATTGAATGAATTAAGAGCTTGAATGGTCAAACCGAGAAGAAGATAAAGTTTGTGGACTAAATTGCAACAATTGAAAGTTGAGGACTGAAGGTGCAATTAAAAGTCAGGGACTAAATTGTACAGTCGAGAAAAGAGGAAGTCGCGATCGCTGGTTGCATACATACCAAGCGATCGCGATAAGGTGTTAAATCATAACCCGAGGCTAAAACAGCATTACCACGCGATCGCCTGAAATATGCCTGCGCGTTCGCGCGGTTGTCCGACTGGGCCGCAGATCAGATTTTTCTCGCGATTTTTAACAGGCTTTGGACTTTTTGACCTAGGGTTTCTCCAAACCCTATATATACAACATAAGAGGCACGAGATCTGGACCTTTGCCTCTCCATAGAACGAGCAACAATAGAGATTTTAATTCAAATTCTTGGAGATTCAAGTATCGCAGAGGGGCGTGAATTGAAGATACTTGAAGAATTGATAATTGGTGCAATCTTTCCATTCTTCGTTGTTATTTTCAATGAACGTTTATTTTTACTGTTTTTGTTATTTCATGATGATGTGTAGCTAATTTTAACGTTGGGATGAACGATGTAGCCTAGTTAATTATTTTAATGTCATATTCCTTGTTTTAACGCTTTAATGCATGTGTTGATTTATTATTGCGTTTAATGCGTGAATGAACTGGCCACTTATTCATGATTTCATGTGTTATTTCCATAATCCGAGAGGTGAGTTAATAACATAGATCTAGGTAATAAATCCGGTAATTGAACGAGAGATAGAGATATACTCGTGTAATTATTGTGGTCGTGTGTGAATTCTTGTGTGTAATGCATCTAGTTAAGGAATATTCGGATCCGCTGTAGAGATACAAGGTTGACTTATTTAGGTAGGATTGATTTAAACTCGTGAGAGGAATCTCAATTTAAATTAGTGAATTCGACCGAACACACAAATAGGAAATAAAACTGGAATTTGAATTGATTTAATTAGCTAGGTGAATTAGTGAATCCCAACTACTTTACAATCTTATTTGAAAAAAAAACAATTTAACAATTCTTTTTAATTCATTAGTTACATTTCTTAATTCTAGATTTTTATTCTTAAAACGATTTTCATTTGTTCGTTCAAATAAAGTTAAGAACTGAAATATTTCGGTAATTAATAGCAGTCCTCGTTGGAACAATAATCCGGACTCCTAGGTCCACTTTATTACTTCTCACGACCCATGCACTTGCGGGGATATCTTGCATCGCGAGATATTAGTGAACAAGTTTTTGGCGCCATTGCCGGGGACTGTTTTTATATTAATATCGATACCCATTAGTTCTTATTTTACTTTGAACTTTATTTTGCTTATTTTTATTTTTATTTTTATATTATTTTTCAGTTTTTGCTTTTAATTTTAGTTTTCTTTAATTTATGTTAAGAAGGACGAAGTCATTTGATTTGCTTCCTTTTGATACAGAAATTGAACACACCTTTAGACATAGGCGTAGACAACAGTTGGAAGTGAATCAACAAATAGACTTAGTCATGGCGGATGACATAATTCAGGATAATCAGGGAAATCAACAAAATCTGCAAGCAGCTGTGAATGGACAGCAACCAAATAATGGAAGGCGTGTTTTGCGAGACTACATGGTTCCTCCTGTGGGGAACATTGGAACCTGCATTATACCTCCTGCAATCCGAGCTAATAATTTTGAGATCAAGACTTCCTTGATATCCTTGATCCAAAATTCGTGCGTTTTTCATGGATTGCCATCTGAAGATCCTCATGCGCACCCTAGGACATTTTTGGAACTATGTGATATGCAACGCATGAATGGAGTTTCAGAGGATGTCGTGAAATTAAAGCTATTCTCATTCTCTTTGGCGGACAAAGCAAAAGCCTGGTTTTACTCCTTGCCCCTACACACAATCACCACTTTTGAAGTTATGAGCCAAAAATTTGTAGATAAATTTTTCCCACCTGGCCGCATGTCAAAGCTAAGGCGTGAAATTTTGTCCTTTAGTCAACAGCCAAGGGAATCCATTTTTGAAGCTTGGGAAATGTTCAATGAGCTTATCGCAGATTGGATCTTAGTCCAGACATTCTACAATGGGTTGACGAATAAGAATAAAAAGTACGCTGACTCAGCAGCTGGAGGATCAGTAATGGATATGACATATGAAGAGGCTTCTGAGATTTTTGAGAAGATGGCTGCGAACAGTTACCAGTGGTACTCAGATAGATCTACACAAAAGTCTGGAGGAATTGTTGCAGTTAATGAGATTACAGCATTAAATGCTAAGCTGGATGCTTTAACGAAGAAAATCGACAGTATGGGTGTGCAGCCAGTAAATTCAGTTCATACAACTTTGTGTGATTTTTGTTTCGAAAATCACGCGATAAATTTCTGCCCACTTCAGCAAAATCAATCAAACCCAGAACAGGTCAACTTCGTAGGAAACAGGCAGCAGGGTGGTCCTTATTCACAAACTTACAACCTAGAATGGAAGAATCACCCAAATTTTTCATGGTCTTACAATCGGAATGTTCAGCGGCCGCCTGGATTTCAGCAACAGCAACAGCAACAGGAACAATCTCAGAAAAACATATCCGAGAACATAGAAGAGTTAATTCAGCTGGTCAAGAGTCAGAATGGTGAGATAATGAATCAAACTGTCGAAATAAAAAATTTGAAGAAACAAATGGGAGAGCTAGCGTCTAGCAGCTCAATAAGGCAGCCTGGACAGTTACCAAGCAACACTGAAATGAACCCTCGTGAGCATGTTAATGCAATAACAACCAGAAGCGGGGTTCAGTTATCCGAAGTGACTGCAGAGGAATATGAAAAGCAGAAGAGCCAAAAGAAAGATGAGGTGGAAGAGGAAAAAGGTGAAAAAGAACATAGGTCGACTCCTGAAGTTCAAGAAAAAGTCGAAGAAGTTCGAATTCGACCACCAGTCAAAGCTTATGTGCCCCCATTTCCTTATCCACAACGATTGATAAAGCATAAGTTGGAGCAGCAGTTTGGAAAATTTTTGGAAATATTCAAGAAACTGCACATAAATATTCCTTTTGCCGAAGCCTTGGCCCAAACGCCCCTCTACTTAAAGTTTATGAAGGAGATGCTGTCAAACAAAAGAAAGTTGGTTGATTTTGAGACAGTAGCACTGAATGAGGAGTGCAGCGTCATACTTCAAAAGAAATTACCACAAAAATTGACCGATCCAGGGAGTTTCTCTATCCCTTGCACTATTGGTAATTTCACTTTTGATAATGTATTGTGTGACTTAGGGGCTAGTGTTAACCTAATGCCTTTGTCCTTATACAGGAAACTAGGTTTGGGGGAGCCTAAACCAACAAATATCACACTAAAGCTTGCTAACAGGTCTATACAGTATCCATATGGGATAGTGGAGAACGTGATTGTGAAAGTGGACAAGTTCTTCTTTCCAGTTGACTTTGTGATCCTTGATATGGAGGAGGACTCTCAGATGCCCCTGATATTTGGAAGACCATTTCTTGCTACAGGGCGAGCTCTCATAGACATCGAAAAGGGGGAAATCATTTTTCGAGTCGTGCATGAACAAGTCAGTTTCAGCATCAAGCCAAGACCGGATCTCGAATATCTAAAGGAAAGTTGCTTCAAAGTGGAAGGAGTAATTCAGAAACCAGAAGAAAATGAGAAGCAAGGGATTAAGTTCGAGGAGGATCTAATCACAAAATATGAGTTCGTAAAGGAAAAAGATGGATGGAGGGACAAAAAGGAAGAAAATCCGAACATCCCTCAACAATTGGCTAAAAGTGAGGCTTTGGAATTCAAGAAAGTGAGAAAACGAATGGAGATATGCAAGGCAGGGAATTGCAAGAAATGCAAAGCCTCAAGAGGATCATTCAAGCCTCCATGATAAAGAAGTGCAAAAAGTCGAGCTTTAGACTTAAAACGGAGCGCTTGTTGGGAGGCAACCCAACTTTTCTTCCCTTTTACTTATTATGCTTTTATTATTTATTTTAGAATTAAAATTTTTAGATATATGCATGGTAGGAAATGTGTTTGAGTGTTTTGCATGTTCCATGTTAAGAGCACTTGTGCATAATAGTCTATTATTGCATATTTAAGTATGTTTTTGATTTTTCATGTTTACATTAGGCTAGGTTTTTATCGTCATTCCAAACTCACACAAAAAAATCTGTTGAATCATGAAGTTAATGTTTTGAAAATCATTGAATCAATCATAAAGTGATTAGGGGGATAAAAATGATTTTGAAAATCAAAAATAGGAAAAAATTTCAATACTGCCGTGTACTAAGCGATCGCGTGTCAATAGACTTCGGCGATCGCGACTTTGCATTAAAAGATCAACAGATTTTTAAACATTGAACCACGCGATCGCAGGCACTCCAGCCAGGCGATCGCGTGGCTGTACTGAGAGTAAAATCGGCAGTTTAAGTGTTATGCCTCATGTTTTCAATTTCAAACATTATAAACTCGTTTTCTCTCCCCTAATCACCTCATATTTGATCTTACATTCTGTGTGCATGTCATCAACACCTAGTTGTATCAATATCATTGCTATTTCCCGCATCCAAATCAATCAACGGTATGTAATTCTTCACTTGAAACATACTTTACTCAAATTTATGAAATTTTCTTTTAGATTTCGAATAATTGGAATTGCGAATTGTGAAGAAGGGGCTTAAGCTAGTTGTTGGAGTTTGTGATTTGTGGTTTAGTAGACAAAAAAATTTGGGTTCATTCATGCCTCCAACCCTATGCATATCCATTGATTTTTGCAATGTCCATATAGTATTTGATGAAATGCCACAAAGACATGCTTGTGCTAATTTTAGAAATTCATTCGGGCATTTATCTTCATGACATGTTCATCATTGATTGTGTGTATTTAGTTCAATATTTAGTTCACTACATTGCATGAAAATCATAAAAACCAACATTGCATCAAGGCAGCCCCATTGCAAGGCCATTGCAGGCCATTGCACCCAGAAACTGTCTCACGTCCCCTACTTCTACACATTGTTGCATGACCCTATTGACCTTCAAATGAGCTGAATTTTTAATATATTGTTGATCATGCTGTGAACTTTAAAGTATCAAAAGATGGCTCGGGAAAATTTATGTTTTTCCAGGCGATGTCAAGGCTTAAATGTGTGTGGTCGACCAATTTTGAAAATTCAAAATTTTGTCTTTGACTTTAGTTTGGGGGTGTGGTACTGAACTTCCATTATTTCTTATTGGTGTTTTTGATTTCTAATGTTACTTATCTCTTAATTGCAAGGTAAACACCAATCAAGACACATCCAATCAAGTTGGGCAGAGCAAGAATAGGGTCATATTTATCCAACATCATTTCAAATGGAAGCATCAAGGCAACAAAGCATCCTCTAAACTTGGGAAGTTCTCGTTCTCTTTTCTTTGTCTTGTTTTACATTATTGAATCTTTTTGACAAACATTGAGGACAATGTTCATTTCAAGTTTGGGGGTGAAAATTCATTGCATTCTTCATTCATTTTATATTCATTCGATTTTATTGGGATTAAAAAAAAATTGAAAACTTTGTTAACATATTTATTGCCTAGGACATAGTATGAATCAATTTGTGCATAGGCTTGAAAATTGGACAACATGAAAGCATGAACTTATTTTGAACTAGTTATGTTTTGCTAGATTCATACTTATTGCGCACATAGCCAGTGTTGGATAATTTCTTGTGTGAGGGATGTTGTTTAATGCATGTAGGGCAAAGTTTTATGTAATTTGAACTTAGGAATGACTCAAAAAGCCCTGAACTTAGATCGTTAGACATCCCACCCCTAAATTAGGACCAATCATGCTAAAAGACAAGTTTGGGGGTAAAATGGTTGGAATTTGTGTGTATTAACGGGTTGGAGGTCTGTGGTTCTTGGTTTTTCACTTTAGTCATTGCAGTTTGGTCAACTGGTACAAACCATTTCCAGCATAAAAACAGAAAAATGCTGAAGGTCTTATTCCGCTCTTCAAATGCCTTTTTGACTCGAGTAAGTAAGTCCGAGGGGTCTTTCAAACCTGGTGCCCTAAAGCCAACTGGCTTGGGAGTCATCGACCTAAAGCTCGTTACAGGGGTCAATTAGAAACCAAGTACGGAGAGTGGACTTACACATAAGACATTATAACATCTTTAACTTTTCTGTTTAAGCCTTTATGACTCGGGCAAGTAATAACAATAACAATAACAATAACAATAATAATAATAATTGTATTTAATGAGAATAAATTGAATGCTAAGGGTGTCATCGACCAAAAACACAAAAAATTAAGGGTAAAATGTGAAAATAAAAGTTTCCTCGTTATCTATCAAGATGATCAACTCAGGAAGTGGTAGTGGCATGTGGTGCATTTTTTGTTGTTTTACTGGTAGTGGAGGTGAATCCGCTGCCTTGTTCGTGGAGGTGATGGGTGGAATTGGAGGCGATGGTATCGTGCTTGGTGTTTTTGGAGGTAGCGGTGGTGGTGATGGTGATGGTAACTTAGTGCTCGACGATTTTGCTGGTGTAGGTGGTGGTGGTGTCTTGAATGGGGGTTGGGATGTGGGGTGGGGGTGGGGAGGGGGTGCTAAATGGGGTTTGTGACCAATTATGCATGATTGTGAGCAATTAATTTGAAATTTGTGATTGTGAAATAAGTTGTAATTTACAAAATTGAGATTTGAGACTAGAGAAAAATTTGTGACCTATTAAATTCTAAATTTGTGATTGATAAATAACTTGTGATTGACAAAATTTGTAAAATGTGATAAAAAAAATAAGCTGTGACCAAAATTTTCAGAATTTGTGATGGAGAAAAACGTTATAACCTATAAAATTTGTGATTTGTGACGATAAGAGAGTCATGATCGATTAATTTAATAATTTATGATCGAAAAATAACTTATGACCTATAAATTTGTGATTTGTGATCAAGAAATAAGTCATGATTTACAAAATTTGTTATTTGTGATCGAAAAATAAATTGTGACTTATAAAATTCGTAATTGTGATCAATAAATAAGTCGCGTGACCCATAAATTTTTAATTTGTGATTGAGAAATAAATCGTGACCAAATATTTGTAACCGAAAAATATCTGTGAACTATATTTGTGACCAAATAATATTCATGACCAAGTGAATTGATAAATTTGTGATAAAAAATCAGTTGTAACCTATAAATTTATTATTTGTGATCGAAAATTAATTTGTGACCAAGCAATTTTATAATTTGTGACTTATAAAATTTGTAATTTGTGTTTTTGACCATAAATTATATAATTGTGACCTCAGCTCATTTAATTACCTATTTTTTTAATTAAAAACCTGAAGACTGTGATTTGCATATAACTAGCTAATGCTTTGTATTAAAACCACAAATTTTCTTAAATTTGAAATTCATCTTTTAAACTCCAAACATATATAATATGCATGTATTTATCCCTTTTTAAAAGTGGAAAATACACAAATCAGGTTGTTACAATAACACATTTCGAAGCTAAAGAAACTAGTTTAATACTTCAATAATCAGGTGCTAAATAATTAATTAATATATTATAAAAAATCATCCCACCCAACCCAATTCGAATAAAATTCTACGTCCACAATCTGGTTGGTCCTCATGATCGTCCTCACCAAATCCTCAACCACCACGACGACCACAACCACAACCACAACCACCACCGCCGTCGTCACCGCCACCGACGTATTGTCAACATTGCATTATCACCAAGACCTTAGACAGCACCACAACCATCTCCGACTCCGAGTAATACCATCGTTGTCTCCATTACCACAATCTCCGGCGCACCACCATAGTGCCCCCTAATTTCCAGAATTGAGAAGAAGATCTGAAAATTCAAAATTACATAACTGGAAAACATCAACAAGTGTAATTTATAGAGTACTCACCAGATTAAATAATTCAATTCTCACTGTTTGTTTTGTTGGCTGTGATATAGTTCAAAGTCTACATCAATTCTCCACCTGTAAAAATTGAACTGTTACCGATGAAGGTGACCTGTGAACTATAAACTGTGACTAACTAATTTTGACATTTGAACTATAACCACCCATGAACATTTGTGACGCATGCATTATGCATGTGATCTGTGAATAGTGATTTGTGACATATGAACTAGGGGTGTAAACGGTTTGGTTTGGACGGTTTTTGATAATTTTTTCAAACCAAACCGTTTAAAGCGATTTGACTTTTTTCCAACCCAACCCAAACCAAAACATTTCATTTCCTAAACCAAACCAAATCAAACCATTTTTTGCGGTTTGGTGCGATTTTAAACCGCGGTTTGCAAATGAAACTAAACTAATATATGTAGATTGAGTTAAAATAACTATTGAAATAGAATTTTAAATGAAGACATCAAAATTAATTGCAAATAACCCAAAGACATTATGAATATATGTTATAAGACTAACAAAATTAAAATATATAGGTAAACAACTTCTAAGATAGATACAAAGGCAAAGGCAAATGCACAAACACAAGCAAATGATCACAATAATATAAAAAAAAACCTAATAGATAACACAAGAACACAAACTAGTGATCACAACATTACAAAATAGATTTATTGATTCCAAAATAGATACAAAATAAGCAACTTCCAATACAATTCTAAAATGTTTTTCCTAATGGTAACTTCCTTTGACATTGTACTATTATATGTGACTTATGAGCTATAACATGTGACCAATAAATATTGACATGTGATCTATAACATGTTATCTGTGGAATATAAGTGTCCTCCAAAATATGAATATTTTTAAATTTGACATGTGACCCAACATCGGAGATGGTGGTAACCTATGACCGTTTACGTATAAACTATATAGTGTGACATGTGACCTAAAAAAATCACTTGTGACCTGAATATTTTTGAAGTGTGACCTTGACTTAATGTATTAAATGTGACATGTGATTTGAACTTTTAAAGTGTGATTTGTGACCTAATGCAATAAATGGACTAGTGACCTAATACATCTAATTTGACCTTGAGCATTTGAAGTGTGACCTTTTGACATAATGCATCAAACATGTTATACACATGATTCTCTGATATGTGCATTGTGATTAGATGAATTGTGACATGTGACCTATAACCTATAACATGTGACTTAAAACTTATAACTTGAGATCTGAATCATTAATGACTAATTTTCTTGGATATGTGATATGTTGAAATTGATATGTGACCAATAAAAAATGACTTGTGACATGTGAATCATTACTTGTGACCAGCAAGATATAAAATGTGACTGACATGTGACCTTAAATTGCAACTTGTGACCTGTGACCTTAAAGTGAGACCTATGAACTGTGACATAATCCACAAATGTGACCTAGAAAATGTGACCAAAACAGTAGCAGTTAACCGCCAATGACCTCAATTGAAGATCTGTTAGACACTTAGACACCATAGCAACTATCTCTTCACCACCGTCCACCAGTGATCTGACCTTGATGCACCAAATGTGATCTGATTCACCACCTCCGACACCGCACACAGCACCAAAGCAGCACCATCACCGTTCACACTGCCACGACCGTCGGCACCATCCACCATCAACAATTGTCCGAGTTACACAAATCGCCCATTAGCACAGCTCAAACACTACAATCACATACAACATAGATCATCCAACATCACATACACACAATACACATATACTACAGAGGCAACCACTACAGTCCACAGATACCATCTGTCCGGAACACAACTCAATCTCTGCAACTCGTCGGAAATAAACCCCCAACGGAAGAAGGGTGAGGAATAGGCGACAGAGGAGAAAACAAATTAAAAGAAAACAGGGTCGACACAAACAACATCAAACCAAACACTTGTCTTTCCAGGGAGATGGATGTGAGGCAGAGGTTCGGCTGGATGCGGCGACGTGTTGAGTGTTGTATCGTGATTTTATTTTCGTTTATTCGGTATATGAGTGGGTTGAGTGGGGTGGGTAGGAAATAATGGTAATTGCTTCCGCTGGAGGGGAGTGAAGTTTGTTGGCGTCGATTGGAGTTCAGCGATTGAAATTTATTATGGGAGCTTCCTGGTCCGATTGAAGAGCACATTTGTGATGTAATTTCATTTTCGTTTATTCGGTATATGGGTGGGTTTGAGTTGGGTGGGTAGGGAATAATGGTAATTGCTTCCGCTGGAGGGGAATGAAGTTCGTCGGCGTCAAGTGAAGTTCGATGATTGAACTTTACTCTGACAGCTTCCTGGTTCGATTGAAGAGCTGAACTGAGATGTAAACCATTTTGATTGAATTAGGTGAGTGGTGGGTACTTGGTGTTAGGGCTGTAAGCAAAAATCGTCAAACCGAAAAATCGAACTGAAACCACATTTTAGAAACCGTTGGATTGGTGCACGGACGGTCAACGAAATGGTTTTGAACCGAATCAAACCGGTCAAGAATGGTTTGATTTATGTTTGAAATTTTTAATTACGGTTTGAAACCAAACTGGACAAACGAAAAAATATATAAAAATAAAAATTCGTCCAATATGTCAAATTCAACAGTTATATGGGTATTCTGTTAATTTCTATTACATTTCTTACCCAACTAGACAATTACCATACTTCAAAATTTAAATAAATCCAATAATCTTCATCTAAATATTTGATGGATGGTTTGAGTTTTATTGATTATGTACTCTCTATCTAAGCAATAAATATTTTTTTATTATGGCAGGTTATACTCTCTATCTAATCAATAAACCTCTTTTTCTAGAAATGATGATCATTGAGGTCTTATTAGGCATCATGTTATTTTTTTTGCCTTATAAACTTGTATTGTAATATTGTCATAACTTTTATTTATAACGTCTTAGTTAAAAAGATCGACAAAATAATTATATTGTAATTTTACCGTGATTTCTTTTTGATTTAGTTAGTATTTTAATTTATAGTAGATTTATTTAGTTTGTTTAGATTTATTGTCAATAAAGTATACGAATATATCGAAATCAATAAACTAGTGGCATAAAAAACCAGACCAAACCTTTAGGTTTAGGTTTGAGTTTTTCTCAAACTATTTTAAATGATTTGGTTTAGGTTTGAGTTTTTCTCAAATCGATTTAAACGTTTTGGTTTCAAAATTTGTCAAAATCGGTAAAATTGGACAGCTCACACCCCTACTCGGTGTAGGAGTAATATTATTAATTAATATTTAATTAACACCTAATAAGTGTGTATTAAATTAAGGGAAAAATATATAACTACAACACTTTAAGTTTAACTTTCTAAAACTAACAAACTTAACATTTTTTTTCAAAAATTAGGTGTTTAATAATTAAAAATAAATATAATATTATATATAATATAAACATAATTATCTATTATATATTATATTAAAACTAATACAATATTAAATCAAAAACTCAAATTTTGACGTCACAACCTCCCTCACTACCACCCCTCCCCCCTCCCACCACCCCACCCCACCCCACTCAAAAAATAATCTTTTTTCCTCCCCATCCCACCCCACCCAACCCCTACCCCACTCGACCCTACCCAACTTCATCGCAGAGTGACAAATTGATCGCACCCCAGCCAAAACCACAGTCCCCGACCCACCCACTCACCCACCTACTCTACCCCAAAAATAAGTTTTTTTTTTCTCTCTCGATGTTTCCCCAACCCACCCCAACCCAAACCCACTCTACCCCTACCCCACCTTATCGCAAAGTGACAAATTGACTCACCCCAACCACAGACCCCGACCCCACCCATCCTACCCTACCCTACCCACCCCACCCCAAAATGATTTTTTTCCACTTTTCCACACCCACCCCAACCCCACCCCACCCATCCCACGAAAATGAATTTATTTCTCTTCTCTTTCTCTCTCTCGATATTTTCACACCCCACCCTGTCACCCCACTCACAAAGTGAAAATTGATCACAAAAAAACACAATTACAAATTTAATTGCAAATTTCACCCCAATTGCCCACGCCACGCCACAAAGCTACAAGTCACATTTTTGCCAAAATTAAAAATTTAGTCTCAAATTTCACCCACCCCACCCCCATCCCCACCCCACCCAAAAAGTCACAATTGGTTACACAGTCACAATTATGAAGTCACAAATTTCACTGCAACCTCAATTCACCCCACCCTACCCCCACAAAGTCACAATTGATCACACAAAGCTCAGCTCGGAAAAAGCTCGGGCTTAACTCGGCTCACGGCTCGAAGTCTCGAGCCTAGCCTTTTTTTTCAGGGACGAGCTTTAGATCAGCTCGACTCGAGCAAAAAAAAGTCCGTCCAAAAAGCTCGAGCATTGAAATTCAATCACAATCTCAATTTGGCTCGTTGTATATATACATTTTCAATAAAAAAATTTATGGATTTTATTATAAAAATAAAATAAAATTTGAAAGCTCGAGGCTTGGCTTTGCTGGGCCCGTCTCGGCTCGGAAAAGCTCGAGCCTTATTTTTTAGGACGAGCTTTGGTTCGGCTCGGGCCAAAAAAAAGCTCGACCCCTAAAAGCTCAACCCAAGCTCGAGCCCTGATGTGGTTTATGTCAAAATTAAAGGAAGCATATGGCGATCGAGACGAATTGTGCATAGTGTCTGATCGTCATGGAAGTATAGCGCATGCCGTTGACACTATCTCCTCTAATGCTTTGCATGGAGCGTGTACCTACCATTTGCTCACGAGCTTGAAGAGAGAGATTGGAAAGAAAGGAAAGGGAATGAAAGTTCATTTTAATGCTGCGTCAAGGGTTTACACAACGACGAAATTTGAAACCCACATGGAAAAATTGGATGCGATTGATGTTGGCATCTGGGGTTACTTGGAACTCGATGCCATTGTGATTTGCTTTGCTTATATGTCGTAAATGATAACATGGATAACTTACTATTTCATATAATGCTTATGCAGGAAAGTGTTGGTTTAGAGAGATGGACTAGGGCGTATATGTCAAAGGATAGGTATTCTACTATGACCTCCAACATTGCAGAGTATGTCAACTCAGCAATTAAACATGCAAAGAGTTTCCCAGTAGAAGCGTTGTTCGAGTGCCTAAGGTGCACTATACAGAAGTGGTTTGCTCAAAATTTAAGTGATGCGAATTCCACATTTACCCGACTTGCAAAACGCCACGGCGCTATGTTAAATGAAAGGATAAAGTTATCCAGAAGATTACGGGTTAGCTATGTCATACTTGTTAATTTTTTTTATTATTTTTTATTTTATTTTATTTTTTCAATTTGTTAGTTCTTGTAATTTTTCAATCTAACATTATGATTTGCGTTGATGATTTTGTCTTCTTAGGTGCATCCTTGTAGCGACACTCTATTCCAGGTAAATGACGATAATTTGACCTATGTCGTGGATGTGTCGGAAAGATCATGTTCACGCAAACGGTTCCAGTTAGACCACATTCCAGGTCCGCATACAGTCGCTGTAATTGCTACAAGAAGTTATTCGTTGTCACAGTATTGTTCAAAATACTTCACAAAGGAAGAGTACATTGCTACGTACCAACAATCTATATATCCAGTTGGAAATAAAGATGACTCCAACATAAGGAATGAAGGTACTAGAATGATAGTGCTTGCTTCGATGTCGAAGCGTGGACCTGGTAGACCAAAGGAAAATAGATTCAAATCGTGCCTTGAGAATAAGAAAATAACTTGTTGCAGAAAATGTGATAGTTACGGTTATAACACCCGAACGTGTCGTAATCCGGTCCCATATGGCGATCTTAACAAAAGGAAAAAGACTAAGGTTCGGGTTAATCCGCAAAGGTACTAGATTATATCGAAAATAAAATTTTGAGCATTAACGCCATTTGAATTTGATATTGTTAACACCGGTTAATTTTCCTTTTTCACAGGTTTTAAATAAAAGGTTGATATTGTGGTGGTTGAGCCAGAGTATCCAGAATATTTGGAATATTTTTTAAAACCATGATTGCACAGCACATTTTGATTTTTAAAAAAGTTTCATTCCCTTGAACCTTTGCTCAATAAATTTGAAATGTAATCATGATTTATTACATGAAGCATATTTGTAAGGGTCAAATCTCAACAGTAGTGGAATAATATTGTAGCATATTTGTGAATGACAAAAATGCTTCAGGGGGTTTTACTTTATTAGTGCAGCCTCATGTTGAAAATTATCAAATGTGGTATCGTGTCCAATGTTTCAAAAAAATGATTGTTGCACCGGTGACAAGATAGGATCTCCTTCATTGCGTAAGATAGTTAATTCAAGCTGATTGTGGCAATAAAGGCAGCTTGAACATCTATTTGTATGGCATAATAACCACCTGATAATCATCCATTGCTGCTTACATCAATAATTTTATTATGATTCAAATTATTTGGAAGGTATTAGTTTCATGACCCTTTCGAACTTGCACCTAGTGCATATGTAAGATAGTAAAGTCAACAGAGGTTTACTATAAAATCAGACATCAAATGCACAATGTATCAACAATATAACAGATTAGAAAATGAAGTTCAGGAACTGGTAGCATCAGATAATGTAGTAGCCAAGTTCAAAACAAGATTTTTAGCAGTGTTGGGGAGCTCCAACACTAGAATGAGGGTGCTTTGATATTGTGATAGAGCAACCCCATTTACATATAGTTTATTATACATTACATTGATTAAATCAAACCAACCATAACCTTTCTTAGAGTGCATCAAATTTGCGTATCAAAAACTCTGTAGACAGGTTATCCTTTATGCATCTCCAGTCCGATGATATTATCTTTACTGCATAACGCAACTGATGCCACCCCTTGGTGCAAGGGTCTTATTCGCCAAAAAAAAACCACAAGTGAAATCATATATATATATATATGAAGAAATCATGTAGTCTGAGGAAATCATAATGAATTTAAAGCAACTAGGTATACTAAAACAGGGGGCTGCAAATATTGATTCGTCTTTATGATTTATTATCAAATCAAATTCGAGGTGCACAACAAGAAAATGATGTTATAGGAAACTTGTATGGATAAACCCCCAATTCACTTCGTTGAATTCGATAAGTTTGGAATTCAAGAGACACATCATTAGAATTGAAAAAATAATGGTGGCATGTGTCCTAAGGTATTCACAGTAAATGTCTTAAAGAGGAAAAAAAAATATTTTATCTCATACTCACACAATATATAGAAATATGTAATTAAAATGAATGAGATTTTGAAAATAACAAGAAATTAATGAATATAAATTAAAATGTACTAATTTTTATTAATCACATCAATAATTGACGCGTCCATTGTAGTTCCAAAAAACATTGCTCAAGAACATAATGTGTTTTTATTACATGATTGGGAAAAAAAAAGAAAAAAAGGAAAAAATCTTGGTAATCACTTCATGGATGCTTCACGTCCCAGCTACTTTTCCGTTACCACGAACCTGGGGTCATTGAACCATCTGATATCGGGCTCCTCAAGCATGTACTTGTATAGTTGGATTGCGATGCTACATCGAGCGGATGCAATATTGAAATTTTTTGGCATCTGGTCAATTTTTCTTTCGAATAGGAATTCAGCATACTTTATAACAAATATCCCACAATTGCCGCTGTACAAAGCAAAAAAAAAAAAAAAAATCACATGAAACTTATACGGTTCACACAATGCACTTGTCATTTCAGTTAATGCCAAAAAAAGTTGGGCGATGGTACTAACCGGATCCAATGCATTATTAGAATATTTGTTGAATATAAAGAGGTCTGCTTGTGATGGTGGATCCAGACATGATTTGTAGACAAATGTGTACTGAATGGCATCACTTCTAAGCACTCTGAATGGCTTCATCTTTGAATTATTTTTTTTGTTGTAACCCTTTTCGTTGTTGCCGCCTTCTAGAAATATAATAGGGATTGGTGTCCACTGAGATTACATTCAAGATACAGTGAGGCCTAACATAATAAATTAAAAGTTCCACTTGTAGTTACAATAGCAGAATAATTTTTTTTTCATATCTTCCTGTCATCACCATCAATGGTTCTTATTTTTTTGGATGGAGTTATATTGTAGTCACTACTGTCAACAGGGTTAGTGTTTTTGGTAGTTGATGATGGAGGGTATGCATTGTATTGTAATGTCCCATTTGACTTTGGTGGTGTAGTGAATCTCACCTTTTTATTTTTTTCTCTACTTGAAATCTGCAAGATAAACATGAATACGCACAGGGAAATAATTTGTGACACCGATACTTTACATATATGAGAAAACCAACCTAATTTGCATAATGGAAATTAAAAATATCGAAAAAGAAATAGAGTTTGCTTACAACTTCAAGGACGATGTCATCAATCTCCTTGATATGCTCTGTAGTTAGCACCAGACCATCATAAAAAACAATAGATCTGTTGCTAATGTCTTCATCAATTCCCAGATCAAAAGATGGAGGTGAAAAGTCCCCAGGGAGTTCGTGAAACCTTTTTGTTTTAGACCAGGATGAGCTGCCAATTGAAACCTGTTAACAGATGCTCAGATTTGTTATCCACCAATAAAGATATAGGGTTGCTTTGTCTCATTAATGATTTTGATAAAAAAAAAAAAGAAGAAAGAGAGGTGGTGTTTATGTTTAGATTCGTCTAATTGTTATAAACATGTCTATTTTGGGGTTGCAATTAGCATATCTCAAAACCACTGGCATGATAATATTTGAAGACACAATCATCATAGGGACGCTATGAAGATGGACCAATTATCTATAGACCTAGAAAAGGACGTCATGCTTAAATTATAAGGAAAGAAAAACCTTGTTACAAGAAACTGATTTGTCAGAAGCGGAGAGGTTATGTAACCACGCCTTGAACTTCCATTAGAATTTACTTGCCCAATTGATGCACCAGGCGAATGCATCTAAGTCACATAGATGAATAAGAAATCTCATAAAGGAAACACAAAATCATCATTATGTATCAGTATAAAGAACAGCAAAATAAATTACTAACTGGCTTGTCCATGAACATGTGATGACCAATCAAATCAAGCTAGTTTAAATGATGATCACATGAGGTCTGATATAGTGGAATGAATGTGCGTGCTGGCACAATTAAAATATAATAGTAACACATCTAAAATTGCTTTAGGATGAGGTATCAGTGTAACTCTTTTTAATGAAGCTGCACATCAGCATGTTAATAATACATTTATTTTTTGTAACATTAATGAAACTCTTTTTTTTGGAACTCATAAATCATGAGTGTAAAACCTGATAACGATGTTCGAGTATGATGCAACAAAGTGTGAACATGCTGATGAAGATTGCAATCCAGTTGAGGAATTATTATGCATTTCAATGAGCAGCCCCGAATCTACTTTGGAAAGAAATGATCACCAACCTAATAACCTGCCTACTTTCTACATCATCATATTGGTGTGCTAATTCTAAGTAAATATCTAGTATGAACATACCAAGTATTGGATCTTACAAATGCCAAAATTCAATACCACTGCTGCCGTGTTGGCATCAGTGACTAATCATGTTTTAAAATGAACCTGTCAACTATTTCAAACATATAATTTTTTCAAAAATACCTGTGATAAAGATGTACTCTTTGGTGTAATTTTAACAGTAGGATTTGGATGAATATGCGGGGTGAAATGTTGTGACTTGATTGATGGTGCAGTACAACTTCCTGTAGTTGTCATATGTTAATTTGACCGAAGCTTATTTGTAGAAGATTTAGGGATTTGCACCTATCAGTTCCAGTAATGCAATAATGCAGTCAATTACTGGCAACTTCTATAGTAATGTAGCTAAAATACGACAGGCTGGTATGAGACAAGGTTATGATATTGTATAAGAATTAGTACTTACGTCAATTTTATTCTCTGTGGTGCGTGATTGATGTTTGGTTTTACTGCCACACATTAATGATGAGCTATTGGAACACCTAATGAGTATTTCTTCCATACACTCTTCTATCTGCCTGTTGAAAAAATTCATCAATTCCTCCATTTTTTTCCGCAGGATGTAATTTTCAGTTGCAAAGTTGTTATGTTCACGAGCAATTGATTCGAGGCGATCCATGTATTTGGCGAATGACGTTGCTTTTACCTGCAAGTATAAAGACTGGGGCATGGGTCGTGATTGCAATTTTAATAAGGACTGTTAACACAAAGTAGGCAATGACAAGCAACTACATACCTTGGTTCTGTTTGGTGATAAGTCACGCCCTTTGTTGTTGATTTTTTTATTCAGCAACATGTCATTGCAAACTGGATGCAAGACAGCCCTCGTTGCCTGTTGCAAATTAGTAATTTCATCCGGAGGTTGCAAAAGCTTAGTATCAGTTCGGGTATTGGTTTCAGAGTTAATAATGCTGGGTGACCCAGTGTTGACGCATGTTGTGTAGTGAGTATCTCTAGATGCTAGCAAAATGGGATTGTGATATGTTCCAGACCATTTTGGTAATGTCCCTGTGTCAAATCCACGTGGGGAGAAGTCTGGGATTTTGAAAGGGTCATATTGACCTGTCTCGAAAATACCAGAACTTTCTCCAATGTATTGATCCTTTGTCACTCTGTATCTATCCTCAACAAAGACTTCGATTTCCTCGTCGCTGGAATCCACAGCATATACTACTTCTTTCCCTTTAGCTTCAATAGATGTAGTGTTAACAGAATTTGACTGACCAACATGTTTTATGGTGTCAAAGGTATCGTCTGCAACCAACATTCTATTGTTATTGCATCCAGTGCATGCATTTGTCTGATTAAAAAATGGCAGTGGTGGTAATGCAGTGACAGCGATCACATGGTCAGTCATTGTTGCATCAGTTTTATGAGTGGGTGATTGGTGAGGGACAGAATTTTTAGAACAACAATGCTGTACAGTTGAATTTGTGGCATTACGAAATCGTCATCGTCATCTATGATCACACTTGCTGGTGCCTTTTTTTAATTTCCATGATGACTTTTCTTTTGATTCATTGCAATGAAAAGTGGGTCAAGTGCTTCAGCCAGATGAGGAGTCATTTTCACAGCTCTTATCTACACCAAGATTGAACAGGGGTTACAGATTTGGACACCGAATCACATTTGGGAAAATAAATAAATTGTCCACATCACATATAATTATTAATAAGTGATCATTCATCAAAGCTTGATAGGGGACTCACCAAACATCTACAGCCAAGTTTAAAGCTGGAAGATCAACGTCAACCTCAGATGACCAGTTGAGAATTCTCGGTCGCCTACTAGCAGCTTTATAGCATAATTTGCTCTGCAATATGAGGATGGTCTCGTAAATCCAGTTTTGGAATGCAATGACGAAATCGTTAAGCCTATAGCTCATTGTAGGCCTGCTCTCACCCTCCATGGTTACAACTTTGTTTCTTAGTGCTTGTTGCAGCGACGCAAGGGTGAGCTTGAAAAGGTCCTTTCCCCATGGATATAATTTCATATCAATTGAATCAACTAGGATGAGTAGTGTTTCGTCCACAAACCTATCATATGCTGTGCTAAACATCATATGCGTGACTAGGAAGAGAATCCCCATTATCACGACATCGCGGTTGTTGCGATTTGACATTGCTTTGAAGACATGAAACACATCGTCATTTGTAATATTCGATAGATGACTGAAATACTTGGACCTTATTCTACAGTATCTGGAAGCATATTTTGCCCTATTTTCCTTCGCCGGAACAATGAAGACCAGTAATCAATTTGAATTCTTCAATGCCAAATCTAACAGTATCATTTCCAAAACGGAACCAGATCTCTTCGTTGTTTGGCTAATTGACCTCCCGCAAGAGAAATTGGTGTATCAATTGGGGATTTACAGCAACCTTCTGCATGTCAAGAAAAGATCCAAAACAGGTAGATTTGAACAAATTTTTCTGAACATCGGTGAGCCATTGCTGCAGAGTAGCCACAATGAAATCAGATGCCTTAACATTGACTTTACCCATGAACCAGTCATCTGGGTTCGCCTTAAATTCCCATGGCTGTCATTTGTGAAAAAAAAAAATTAAGAATTAAAGAACATGCTATTTGGGGGAATCCAACATATGTGCCAGTCATATAGTCATTTTCATACAAGTTTTAATCAAAAGCAGTTCCGCCAAGAATTAATATTTTATCCATTAATCAGCTATAATATTTTGCACTATCAAGTTAAAAACAAAAAGAAGAACCAATGAGAATATTTTGATGCAGTTGTTTAACTATGCAAGGAATCAAGGAATAAAAATATTCTAAGTAAATTAATTATAGTTCGTCATGACATTTTATTGTTAAATAATTTCGTATAAAAGCTTAAATTGTTAGATAGTAATGTAGCGACCCAGAATTTTTACGCGATTAATAATTATTTTAATAGAAAATCGTGTCGCTACTATTAAGTTAACGCCGCGACGTATTCGTATAGCCAAGTCAAGAAATAATCGAGATCGTTCGATTTTAAATTAAATTTCGAATTTCTAAAAATATCTCAATTCTCTTGATTTAAAGTATATTAAGTCCAAGTACTTAATTCAATGTTATCCCAATATTTATTTATACAAAAATTATTTTTATTATTGAAATTAAGAAAATATATGCAAGCATGGGAGGTTCCATTATATGTAATCATGAAGAGCATAATATTTGTATAAATATGGAAAAGTATATGAATGATTAATAAGACTCCATTATATGTAATCATGAAGAGCATAATATTTGTATAAATATGGAAAAGTATATGAATGATTTATATACTCCATTATATATAATCATGAAGAGCATAATATTTGTATAAATATGGAAAAGTATATGAATGATTGATAAGACTCCATTATATGTAATCATGAAGAGCATAATATTTGTATAAATATGGAAAAGTATATGAATGATTTATATACTCCATTATATATAATCATGAAGAGCATAATATTTGTATAAATATGGAAAAGTATATGAATGATTGATAAGACTCCATTATATATAATCATGAAGAGCATAATATTTGTATAAATATGGAAAAGTATATGAATGATTGATAAGACTCCATTATATATAATCATGAAGAGCATATTATTTGTATAAATATGAAAAAGTATATGAATGGTGCTTTACTTTAAGAAAATGATGTGTTAAAATTAATAGAATTGAATGATTATGTTTATAATATGCCAACTTTATACATCTATTTAAACCCATCTCTTTTACACACAACTCTACACATATACACTTATTTCCAATCTCTTGACAAAATCCACAAGTAAGAGAAATTCAAGGTGGTCAAGAACGTTTTGGTCCATTTACTACTACACTTCATTTTAATCTTTTAAAAGGTAAGTATATCTTATGTTTTTATGAAAAGTAAGTATGTTTTTATGAAAGGTAAATACACCTTATGTTTTTATGAAAAGTAAGTATGTTTTTATGACAAGTAAGTATATCTTATGTTTTTATGAAAAGTAAGTATGTTTTTATGAAAGGTAAATACACCTTATGTTTTTATGAAAAGTAAGTATGTTTTTATGACAAGTAAGTATATCTTATGTTTTTATGAAAAGTAAGTATGTTTTTATGAAAGGTAAATACACCTTATGTTTTTATGAAAAGTAAGTATGTTTTTATGACAAGTAAGTATATCTTATGTTTTTATGAAAATGTTTGGATCATTGCTATGAAATCAATCTCACAAGATTGTTATGGGTTCCATATGATATGTTTATGATTATGCTAAGGGGACCGGAGTTTAGTAGCGCTACACATAAGAATTCTTGCCATTTAAGTTCGGTAAAATTCTTGTGTCTCCCTATGTTTATGAGTATTTCGATCCTATCCTATGTTATGATGAAAATGATCCATATGCTTTCAAAAGAAAATTTATGCTTGGTATACTTACTGGGATTTTATAAATCTCACTCCACGATATTTACCATTTTCAGATAATTGAAGGTTCGAGGCGGTCAACATGGAAGTGGCAAAAAGTGGTTAAGATTGATGAGATAATTATGTTGAACTTTATGTAAGAAAATTATGTTCTATTTTTATTCACAAATAAAATTATGGGATTCTAATTATTCTTTTGAATAATTTTACATTACTATTTAAGTCTCGATAATATGATATGAGTCACTTTTAGTGGCACTCGAATGGTCGAGAATTCGGGTCGTCACAAGTAAGGACTTTAACTCGAGATGTCTTTTTGCAACTACAGACTTGGGGTTAACCTTCAAAGTTCCTGCATTCTCAACAGGTTTCATCTCTTCCGACACTGCTAAATGCAACTCGTAATATTGCTGAGACAACATTAAGCTGTTTTGGGATCAGATTGGCTGATAGAACAAAACTCACTATACTAAAAAAGATGCTTCTGGGATTATAAAACCATCAAGGTACAGGACAAGCACTTGAACTGCTTCGTCTAAAGATTAAGTGTTCAAATTTTGTGCGACCACAGGATGCTGAAAGTGTAAAAATGTGACAGAATGACTCTCTTATTGGGGCCACCATCTTCTCGAAAGACAACCCTTCTGAGGATTTTAAAGGTTGGCTCTGGCTGTAAGATTGGATCCTTCCTTAAAGGTTCCAAACTCCATTAATTTTCATGAGAATTTTACAAGAGAAAAAAGGCAAAAAATTGGACTTCTAACTATTCAAATATGGAACAGACTTACGAGAAATCACTTACAATGGACATAGGCTAACAAATTTTGTCCTACAGAAGACATCTGCATACATTATCCTACATGATGTTCATGTTGGGGAAATTACTGTCAAAGACACTCTATATTTCTCTGCAAGATGCCAGGGGGGTCGGTTCTCGATGTGGTAATTTTTGCAAGTATCATTCACGATTGAAATTCTTTATGTATGGACCATTTATATCAGCATTTTTAGATTCTTAGTTTCAGAAGCAAATTATGAGCTTTTAAAATCCTGCAAAATGTTCCCTATGTTGTCGTGTAAATTAATTTCAAGTACCAAAAAAAAAAAAAAAAAAAAGACCTGATGATGGAGTTAAGATATGATAAACACTAGATTCTGCAGGTTATGAAAAGATTAGATGCCTCCAATTGCAAGTATTTAATCTACCTTAAAGCATACGATATGTGTATGTTGAGTATGGGCATAGCATACTTGAAGATAAACATACAGCACATCCTGCACTTTTAAACCAGTATTCATCTATTGTCTGATGCTTATCTAAAATATCAACCTATATATTATGATATATTTAAAGAGAACAAATATTAACTTTTAAAAAGAAATAATCACATCCATCACTTTTAAACCAGTAATCATCTATTGTATGATGCTTATCTTAATATGGAAATAAGTCCCCATATCATGTGTCTATATACTGCTCTACTGAGATTATAGGATCTTGGTTATCACACCTGCACAGACTTTGAACCGAAACTGGCATCGAATTCTAGCACCGTAATCAAGTATAACCAAAAATATCACTGATTATATTAGTCCTTACGTATGATTACAATCATAAAAATATTGATTCTTGTATAGTATTAGTAGTACAACACCTTGCATTATAATGGTACTTCTTTCGAAATCTTTGTCCGGCGAGGTGTACGAACACCCTTGCGGTGTTTCCTTAGCAAACTGTTGAGCTCCCAAGCTCCTTTTCACAGATTGAAGAAGAAGAACCAGCAGCAAGAACCGATCCCAGCCTATTCACTTGTTCCTTGTTTGAGCTCAGTTTATGACCACTTAAACACACTGGAACATGGCACCGTCGTCCTCGAGAAATGGCAACCGGATCTAGGCTCGCCGGAGGTAGCAAGATTTCGCCGGAGATATTGGACCTCTCCCACTTCTACCTCTCCACCCAAGAATGTGCCAAGTCTCATGAAACAAGAAAAGGTTTCCCCCTCTTATTCAAATTCAAATCCCCTAGGTAAGTGAAGTACCAATCATAGGGTGCCATGTGGATTAAGTGGACCACCACTATATTCCACAAATCTTCACCTTGGGCCACCTTAATCCATTACCAATTTCTCCGGTTACAAGTACTATCCATGTGTGTGTGGTCTAATAAATCATCATCGCTCACTCCAGCCAAGTACCTGCAAAACAACTAACCATTATCAATAGAAAGAATTGATAAACACTTGTTGAATTTACCTGCCGCAAGTACCTTTGTCCCAACATCTGCAGGATTATCATCAGTTGCAATTTTAAGCAATGTAAACTCACCTGAAGCTAACTTCTCCCTAATGAAATGATACTTTACCTCAATGTGCTTAGACCTTTCATGATAAACAGGATTTTTACATAACATTAAAGCACTTTGACTATCAGTAAATATCATAGCAGTTTCATTTAAGAAGTTCAATTCACACAATAGGCCTTTTAACCACATGCATTCTTTTACAACTTCAGTGAGTGCAACATATTCAGCTTCAGTGCTGGAGAGTGTAACAATAGATTGCAACTGTGATTTCCATGTGATACAATTATCACCCAAACAGAAAAAATAAGAAGTGGTAGATTTCCTCTGATCTTTATCACCTGCAAAGTCAGAATCTACATATCCCTTAAGCTCAAGCTTATCACTTCTCCTTTCAAACACTAACCCCCTTTTAAGAGTTCCCGCTAGATATCTTAATAGCCATTTTAATGCAGCCCAATGAGGTTTACCTGGATTAGACATAAACCTACTCAATAAACTAACTGCATATGCAAGGTCTGGTCTAGTGGTAATCATAGAATACATCACAGAACCAATGGCATTAGCATAGGGAACATTACTCATTTCTTGCTTTTCATCTTCATTTTTAGGACATTGTGCAGATGATAAATTTATGTGTGCAGCTAATGGTATATTGACAGACTTAGCAAGTTTCATGCCAAATTTGGTTATCACCTTGTCTAAATAAGACTCTTGATTAATAGTCAGTCTATTATCAGCCCTATTCCTTTTAATAACCATGACAAGAATCTTTCTTGCCTCTCCCAAGTCTTTCATGTCAAATTCCGATTTTAAAAGGTTTTTCATTTTAACAATTTCAGCTTTACTAGAACTAGCAAGCAACATGTCATCCACATATAACAACAAATAAACTTCACAGCCTATCTTACAGTTATTATAATACAAACATGCATCATATTCACTCCTTTTAAAACCAATTTTAAACATATAAGCATCAAATTTCTTATACCATTGCCTAGGACTCTGCTTAAGGCCATACAAGGACTTTCTAAGCAAGCACACAAGTTCCGACTTACCCTTCACCTCAAACCCTTGAGGTTGAGCCATGTAAATCACCTCATCCAATTCCCCATGAAGAAAAGCGGTCTTAACATCTAGTTACTCTAATTCCCAATCATATTGGACAACTAAGGCTAAGACTAACCTGATAGTTTTATACTTAATAACAGGTGAAAACACCTCATTATAGTCTATCCCTTCTCTTTGAGTAAATCCTTTAGCTACCAATCTAGCTTTATATCTTAAAGGGTCATTAGCTTCTACTCCTTCTTTCAACTTGTAGATCCATTTACAATGGACTACCTTCTGATTCCTTGGTTTTTCAACCAACTTCCAAGTCTCATTTTGTTTCAGAGACTGGATTTCCTCCTTCATAGCCTTTTTCCAATTTTCAGATTTTTCACAATTGATCGCTTCCTCAAATGAAGCAGGTTCAACTGAATCTAAGTCTTCACCTGAAACTAAGACATAGTCAATCAAATTAGAAGAGACGTACTTCATATTTGGTCTAACTTGTCTCCTCTCCCTATCTCTCACTAATTGGTAGTTTTCCAAATTAGTACCTGCAGATGTTTCTTGATCAGGGACTTCCGCTTCAGGAATTTCAGGAATTTCAAGTTCAGGTTGCTCTACCATGACTTCTTGTTCCGCTTCTACTTGAGGTTGGGTTTCACTACCCTCTGGATTATCTTCACCTAATCTCTTCACCTCAAAGTCAATCTTCTTCTCAGTACAAGATTCCCCCTTCTCAGTTTGTCTATTTATGGTCTTAAGACAAGGCATATCGAGTTCATTGAACTTCACATCTCGACTGTTGATAACTTTCATGCCCTTACCATCTAAAACCCATAACCTGTAACCTTTCACTCCCTCGGGATAACCTAACATGACACACTTAGTAGCCCTAGGGTCTAACTTACCCTCAACCTGATGTGCATAGGCCGCACAACCAAATACTCTAAGGTGTGACAAATCTGGAGGTTTCCCAGTCCACAATTCTTGGGGAGTCTTAAAGTCAACAGTACTAGAAGGTGACCTATTTATCAAATAGGCAGCGGTACAAACAGCTTCACCCCAAAAGCCTTTAGCTAACCCCGAACTAATCAGCATGCATCTAACTTTATTCATTAAAGTCCGATTCATCCTCTCAGCTACCCCATTCTGCTGGGGGGTAGATCTTACAGTCCTATGCCTTCTGATACCTCTATCCTTGCAGAAGGTATCGAACTCAAAGTTGCAAAACTCTAGACCATTGTCCGTCCTAAGAGTTCTTACACTTTTCCCCATTTGTTTCTCAACCAAGGCAATCCAGGACTTGAACTTACCAAAAGTGTCAGATTTGGATTTAAGGAGATACACCCAAACTTTCCTCGAGTAGTCATCAACAATAGATAGGAAAAATCTACTACCTCCATTTGTAGGATGTTTTTCTGGTCCCCACAAATCAGCATGAATGTAGTCTAAGGGTCTGTTAGTGTTGTGTTCACCTATCCCAAAGCTAACCCTGTGTGACTTTCCTAGAACACACGTCTCACAAAAGCTTAAAGGTATAACACTATCCTTTCCTAGTAAACTCTGATCACTAAGGCACTTCAACCCCTTGTTTCCTATGTGTCCCATCCTTTTATGCCAAAGATCTGATCTATCTTCATAAGTTGTAGATAATGCAGACTCGTAGGCCTTTAAGGCTTTACCTTCAAGGATATACAATCCATTCCTCTTGGGACCTTTCATAACAACTAGAGAGCCTTTACTCACTTTCATAGTACCGAAATGAGATCTGTACTCATAACCCTCATCTTCCAAAATGCCCAAGGAAATGAGGTTCCTCGCGAGGCCTGGGACATACCTGACATTCAAAAGAGATCTGATCATGCCATCATGCATCCTAATAGCAATATCACCAACTCCTTCCACAGTCTGTGTATAGTTGTCCCCCAAGTACACTTTCCTAGGCTTAACTTCTCTATAGTTATAAAACCAAGATTTAACAGGACTCATATGGACAGTGGCACCCGAGTCTAAAACCCACTCACTGTCAAAATCAATTTCAGACACATTCATCGCTTGTGGTCTATCAAGGGTATTGTCGACATTATCATCATCAAATGTCACAGTCATCATATGAAGACTATCAAGAGCATCACCTACAGCAACTAGGTTCTGGTCATCACTCTGATGAGGTCTATGTTTCTTCTTAAAGTCATCACAGTCTCTTTTGAAATGTCCAATTTTACCACAATAGTAGCATTTCTTAACACTCTTATCCCGAGACTTGGACCTACCCTTCGATTTTCCTCTACCCTTCTTCGTTTGGAAGTGGTTTTCTCTCGACTCATTTCTCCCTCTAAAACCACTAAACAAACTCTCTTCCCTCGAGCTGCTACCCCTTGACTCCCTCTTCATCTCGAGCTCCTTAGCCCTTAAAGCCTCAACTACAATATCTAAGGTCACAGTGTCCCTAGCATATGTAATAGCATTCCTAACATCTCTATAAGATTCAGGCATGGCATTTAGCATAATAGCAGCGAGATATTCATCATCAAATTTCTTTCCATTGTGGGTCAAACACTTGACAAGGCTGTTAAACTCAATCAAATTAGATTCAAGATCCTTTCCTTGATCCAATTTATAGTTGAAAAGTTTTTGAATTAAGTGAATCTTCTTCGTTAAAGACTTTGTCAAAAAAAAGTTTGTCAAGTGCTTCCCACAAATCTTTAGCAGTCGTATGCTTTTCAACTTGTCCCACTATATCATCAGATAAATGCAATATTATACAACTATGTGCAATTTCATTCATCTCAGCAATTTCATCAGGTTTATCTAACAATGCTTTTGAATAAGTACTAGGGTCCTCAAGTGCTTTAGAAACTCTTTGTTGAATTAAAATAGCCTTCATTTTTTGCTTCCAAATGGAATAATCTCCCTTACCGTTAAATTGTGACAATTCAACACGAGAACCCATAATGCAAATAATGAAAAATTCAAACAAGTTAACACAAAGCAATTACCCACACTCAAATGCAAGATCAAACCAATTTCACCAAAATTACTCTTCAAGATGATCACACAAATAATATAATAACAAGTAATACACGACAATTTCAAGAAATTAAGCACGTAGTCAAATTTCAATCCTATGTGAGTTCTACCAACAAGCAATGGTTACCGGCAAGGTAACCCCCAACACTATATGGCCACCTCACAATAGCCTCTAGAATATGAAATACGTAATGAAAATAAGGGATAGCCAATGCAAACCGAGCGGACTTTTCAATGTCCGTATAATCAAGAGTTGATTTTGCAAAATGGACTTCGGAAATGGAACGAGCAGGTCGAGCTGAAGATTCTGTCGGGAAACGCCTCGCCGGACCGCCGCCGGACCACCGTGCCGGAGTTCTACCGCCCCTGCCGAAAAATTCTCAAAAAACACAGAAAGATGCTCCTCGTCGTCACGAACCCAACGGTGGTAACCGTTTCGCGATTGGAGCTCCCTACCGGCCGGAATCGTTGTTTTTCAGTTTACCAACATTTTTTTCTCCGGCGAATAACTTCTGTTTCGACCGTTGGATCGGAGCCAAATTTCAAACAAGTCTTCTCCTCGACAAGCCCGTTCTGATGGCGGTGGCCGATCGTCGATCGGAGTTCTGGATCGGCCGGAATCCCACTTTTCCAGTCCGGTTTTCACAGCTTTCTTTCGCCGTTTGCCGTCGTCTCAGCCACCGGAACTACTCCGCCTTCTGGTCGAGTGTTCTCCACGATGAGGCGGTTCTTTTGGTGTTGGTCTTGCTCCGGTTGGTTGACCGGAGGTCGGGTTTTTGAAAAATGGACAGTGATTTTTTCTTTCTCCTTTCCTCCTTGCTTCCAGCGGTCTCTACCTCACGGTTTTTGGAACTTCTTCAACTGCTTCCTTCGCCCAGCTACTTAACCATAGCTCTGATACCATTTGTTGAGCTCCCAAGCTCCTTTTCACAGATTGAAGAAGAAGAACCAGCAGCAAGAACTGATCCCAGCCTATTCACTTGTTCCTTGTTTGAGCTCAGTTTATGACCACTTAAACACACTGGAACATGGCACCGTCGTCCTCGAGAAATGGCAACCGGATCTAGGCTCGCCGGAGGTAGCAAGATTTCGCCGGAGATATTGGACCTCTCCCACTTCTACCTCTCCACCCAAGAATGTGCCAAGTCTCATGAAACAAGAAAAGGTTTCCCCCTCTTATTCAAATTCAAATCTCCTAGGTAAGTGAAGTACCAATCATAGGGTGCCATGTGGATTAAGTGGACCACCACTATATTCCACACAAACCAAAGCCTGATGCTTTTGATTTGAAGTTGATCCTAGAACTAGTATTTTTCCCGGATCTCTGCTTCCCCATTATCTCTATTGTGTGCAAAAAAAAAAATGCAGTAGATTAAAACATAAAATTAATCTTGAAGCTTGTAAATCTGAATCACAACGTCAGAAATATTAGAATCTATTTAACTAGAAAAAAGAGAAAATGTACAGAACTTCGTTCTTGCACCCTTGTGTTCCGTAAAATCACGTTAAGTACTTTCACTTCTCAGCCTACTTCAAAATCCAAAAATGTTGAATCCGGTTGAAAACTGATGGAAATCACTACTTCCAGCAACCGGATTATGATGTTAATTCCCAATTGGATAATGATATTTGTAGAAAACGCCAATTTCAAACTTGAATGATCATTACTTAAAAATCATCGTAAAAATTTGTATCAATGCGCAGAACCCAATTCAAAATGTTGATGTTGTACAAAGAATTTAATCAAGAATATACCTTTCCCTTTTAATTTTGTTTGTCTGAATGAGTTGAAAAGGTAGCTGAATCCACATTAACGAGGGAGAGAAATGTAAGGAGTGGTTACGCGGTAATTTTGCTCAACATCCGTTATGTTTGAAATTTGAATATATATATATTGATTAATTTTATTGGGTGATATTATCACAATTTTTAAAATAATAGATGGCATATCCCTGATTATTTAATTGAGGGTGAAAAAATTACAAGGGAAAAATACATATATATAAGGTGTTTACAATACACAATTTCAATTTTAAGATATAATTTAAAAACTTTCAAAAATTAGGTTGTAGTTATAATTACTTAATTAAATTAAATAATTAATTTTTTTTATTAATTATATAAATTCAGGTCACAACACAATATAAAATTCAGGTTACAAAACGCAAATTGCTTAAGTCACAAATAATTTTAGGGTCACAAATTATCAAAATAGTAGGTCACAATAACAATTTTTTTGAGGCACAAATAATATCAAGGTCACAAATTTTAATTTAATGATTTGTTAGGCCACCAGTCTTTTAAGCCACAATTATCATATTATTAGGTCACAATCCTCTTATTAATTATTAGGTCACAAAATATTCGAAAACTTGCCCACGTCACAATCTCACCACCACACAACCACCACCACCTCAACGCCGTCACCATTGTTTATTTTCACTTCAAAAAATTATCAAAAACAACATGTGACATGTAATCTACGCTCACCACCCCCTGAATATTGTTGTCACCACCACCTATGCCTCCACCACCTTCACCTCAACCGCAAATTAAAAAAAAATAAAAAATTGCAGTCATCATCTACCAATCCGCCGTACTGTAACACACAAAGCATCACCACAACCAACCACCATCATCACCGCACACCAATGCACCACCGCATCCACCAAACCGTTACATCACCACCACCGCATCATCACACCTCTACACCACAGCCTTACCCACCACCGCAACACCACAGCAACACCCCACCAACACCACAACCTGTGACCCAAACTACTAAGTCTGAGCTTAAGGATCCCCGTTTCCAGATCTAAGAATGTCCGCCAACCATCCTCAGTGAAGTCGAGCTCAAAACCGTGCAACAGCAACTACTATTCCGACGACGTCGAAATCGAAAACTCCTGCGCGCGGTGAGTGAGTTCGCCGGAGAGAACGCCAGAGAGAAGGTGGAGGCGCAGTGTGTGTGTGTGTGTGTGTGTGAGAGAGAGAGAGAGAGAGAGAGAGAGAGAGAGAGAGAGAGAGAGAGAGAGAGAGAGGGTGTGGCTGCGGCTGCGGGAAGAGAAAATGAGGAAGAAAGAGAGACAACGTGTGTTAAATAATAAGAACTAGATTTTGATATGTATATGATTGTAGATAAATATGATGATTTTATTTTAATTTTATTGTTATTAATTTTAAAATTAAAATATTTAATTGGCACCTTAAATTTGAAATAATACAAGTTTCACCTTATTTATGAATTTTGATATTTAAAAGTAGGGTTAGGTGTAATTTCCACAAATTCCAATTGCATGCATCTTAGGTGGGTTATAGCATAAATTCCACTTAAATTAAATTAAATTGTTACTCAAGAGAGCCGGTCCTTCCATGAGTCCAAGAGTCGGTGGACTCAGCCCAAAAGCCCAAACAAAATTCTGAGGCCCAAAACATTTTTTTGATGTTCCCAAAAAAAAAAAAAAAACAAATTGAATTTTGTTTGGGCCAAATGGCCAATGGTTGGCCCAAAACAAACAAGTCTTACGTATTTAAACCATACATAATAACAAGTCGGAGTCCAGAAGCATTACAACCAAAGAAAAAAACGGCGCAGAAGGTAAAAGGATGAAATGAAGAATTGAGTCTCCTGTGATCTTGTCTCCGCCGAGTCCACCCCCAGCTCTGCCTTTTTCAACGGTCGATCACTCATTGAAGGACCGACTCTTATTGTCAATTGGCTTCTCTATCTTTAGGTAAGTTAATGAAAGCCCTTTAGTCACATTTCGTATCTTTTGATTTTGTTAATTGTTATGCTTTCGTAATTTATTTTTCCTGATTTCTTGTATATATTACAATGTTTAATTTTCTAATTTTCATTTTGAAGATAATGAATGGTGTAACTTGTGTTGAATATAATGTTAGGCAGTTAGGGTTTGTCATCACCGACCGTATTTCTCCCCTACGATCCAAAAAAGGCAATGATGTCTGTCTTCAAAAATATCTCTCAACGCTGAAATTTCATCAAATCTCACCAAAAATTGTCAAAAAATCACCGGTTATCTCAAATTTCCTACCGAAATCTCCCCTCGGTATCAAGCATCGCTCGAGTTCGTAAGAAGGTAGAGAAAGCCGTGGTCTTTACCATCCAAACAGAAGCGGAAGAGAGAAAGAGACTGAAGAAGAAAATTGGCGTTTTCCAAAATCATTCAATCTGAAAATCCATCAACAGTCAGGCCATCAGTGCAAGAACAAATTTCTTTTCTCGTTTCCGTGCCTTCTTGGTTCTGTATCTCGATTTCCCCAGGTTTAGTTGGTTCTTTGTATGGGCTATATTTTTGTAATTCCTTGCTGTTGTCTATTAGGGTTCTTTGATGTTCGTCTCTATGGTAAGAATTTCTTTACATTAGGGTTTCCTCAAATTCTCATCTATTAGATTTTCAATTCCTTGGTATCTCCACTTTCAGTTTTTCAAGATCAGAATGTGTGCTTTTTTGCTTTTTGCTTTGCGATTTTTGTTTTTGATTTCCTTTCAATATTGTATTTATTAAAATAGAACCTACGATCGGATCTCACCGCGGGAAAGCGGTATACTAGTTTTTTTATTAAAAAAAAAATGGGGCTTTTTTCATTGTTGATTAGTGGCTTTAAATTGTGATTTTTTTCTTGAAAAGTTAATATTCTAAAATCAAGCTCGATTTTTTCTCTAAGTCTAATTCATAGTATTAACCAGATAGGCAGACGGCAGTCAGGAAGATAACCGGATACTAAAGTTGATTCATATCTTGAAATAAGATGTTTTATGAATTTGTTTGGAATTACTTGAAAAATTTATTGACCTAAGAGGCTAAGACATTAGTCATTTGACATTGAATAATTGACTAAGTTATTAATACTTTTGCCTCCAAAACGGTAAGGCTCAGCTGTATTTAAGTGATCATTTTGAGTTTGTTTGATCTTATTATTCAATTGTTATATAAATATTTTGAATATTACATTTAGTTTAAGTTTTTTGTTGTCTTTTGAGTATATTTGCTTAGCTCTAGAAAATTGTTATGAAGAAAAAAATTGAATGAACACTACAACTTTAGGAGACCATTTTTAAAGATCGACTCGGACCAAAAAAATTATCAGGACCGGCACTGTAGCGCCCCGAGTTCCGTATACCCGGTTCACTACGTCATTTTCTGTCTAAATTTTTCGAATAATATTTTTGCGGAAGAAATAATTGAAATTCATTTTTGGCAACATTAAATAAACTGTAATGGCCGCTAAATTTGAAAACATTTATGAAACCATTTGAAATAGTAAATCGAACCATTAATATTGTAAAGAAATTGTCAATATCATAATTTCTCAAATAAATGAACTTCTCTAAATTATTCGATTGTTTGGAAAATACGGAAATCATTAACGTCAAACTTTCAACCGTTCAACGATTATTGCCACCATCATTCATCGCTCGCCACCGTCTCCGAAATCTGCAAAACTGTTAAAAAGTAGGGTGAGTATTTCATGGGGGAAATACTCAGTAGACTCATCGCAAATTAATTTAATTTATAAGATGATTAAACACACAAATCCCAGCTCTTTATAAAACGGGCATTGATAGAGCTTCTTTATAAAACTGCTCTTGATAAAACTCATATTGTGCATTACAGCACGGGACATATTTTACAAATCATAGGCTCTTTGAAAATAGCTCTTTGAAAACAGCTCTTTGAAAATCATATACTTATAAAACATTTTAATTATGCCAAGCATAATTTCTTTTGAAAGCATAACATAAGATAGGATTGAAATCCTCATAAACATAAATAGACACAAGAACTTTACCGAACTTAGGTGGCAAGAATTCTTTATGCAGTAAAATCATAATAACAGTAAGTTTTCATCATAACATAGGATAAGATCGAAATCCTAGAATTTTACCGAACTTAGGTGGCAAGAATTCTTATGTAGTAAGTATACCAAGCATAATTTTTGAAATTCATAGGGATCAATTGCATCATAACATAAGATAGGATCGAAATCCTCATAAACATATGCGACAGGAATTTTACCGAACTTAGGTGGTAAATCCTCATAAACATATGGAAACACAGGAATTTTACCGAACTTCGTGGCAAATCCTCATAAACATAGGAGACACAAGAATGTTACCGAACTTAGGTGGCAAGAATTCTTATGTGTAGCGCTACTAAAACTCCGGTCCCCTTAACATATCATAACTTATCATATGGGACCCAAAACAATCTTGGTAGATTGATTTCATAGCAATGATCCAAAAAAACATTTTCGTGAAGCATAGGGTATACTTACTTTTCGTAAAAACATAAAGTATATTTTCTTTTCATAAAAACATACTTACTTTTCATAACAACATAAGGTATATTTACCTTTCATAAAAACATACTTGTTTTTCTTAAAAATTGACTTTCACAAGTCACATGACATTCATATGAAATCATAATTTAAATCAATTAATAAGTGCGAGTCTACCTCAAATCCGACGAGTGCAAAGTTGAGCGGGAATGACTTCAATTTCTTTAAATTCTCCGTACGCTTCGTCTTAAGCCAATAAGTCACTTTAGTATATCGAATATATAGTTCAAAATGATAAATT
The DNA here is from genome assembly GCA_963555705.1 of Ligustrum vulgare. Classification (NCBI taxonomy): domain Eukaryota; kingdom Viridiplantae; phylum Streptophyta; class Magnoliopsida; order Lamiales; family Oleaceae; genus Ligustrum; species Ligustrum vulgare. The sequence continues at coordinate 57,490,988 of OY743168.1, read as the reverse complement.
ATAATTTGAGGACTAAAATTGATGTTTTGAAAGTTGAGGGACTAAAATGAATACTTTTGAAAGTTCAGGGACTAAAATAGATATTTTGAAAGTTGAGGGATTAAAATGAATACTTTTGAAACTTGGGCTTAAAATCAAATTAATAAAATCAGCAGGGACTGAAATAATAGATTTTGAAAATGAAAGGGCTGATATTGATAAGTTTAAAACTAAAAGGACTGAACTAAAACATTTTCAAACTTGAGGACTAATTTGCAAATTCTGAAAAGTTAAAATATATTCTCAGATTTTCTTTCTCTCTCTCGACACCATTCTCTCTCTCACTCACCTCGCACGATCAGAGAAGAAAAGGGCGGAGGAGGCGATTCAAGCCAAAATCCGACCTTCAGCCGGTGACTCGCCGGCGCAACACCGGCGCTGGGTGCGGCAAAAGGTGGTTAAATAGGGTTGTCAAGTTTGGGTAGATTTGGTACAATTTTTGGTGCGAAATCGAAGAGTGACCCGAGGCTAGGGTTCGCGATTTGGAGTTGCTGATTCACAGTGAAGGGAGCGGCGATTTGAAGTAAGTATTTGGGCTTGGCTTAATCTGGGTTTTGGGTTTTGATTTTGGATTGCGATTGGAGTTGGGTTTGATGTTGAGCAGTAGGCAGTAGGTGTTTTGGTGTATCGATTATGGCAGATTGAGGGATTTGATCGTGCAGTGGTGTTGGTGGAAGAGGTGATACAGATTGGTGGTGATTCTGGGGCAGTGACTGAGGTTCGATCGGCAATAGAGGTGGCTGCGAGCCATGGCAGTGAACTGGTTTGGCAGTGATGATCATGGGTTGTGCAGTTAGTGAAAATCTGATGATGATGCTGGTTGATAGTGGTGATGATGATTGATTACAGATTGATGTATATGATGAAGGTTGCGGCTGTGGGTTGTCTTGCAGGTTGATGCCAATACGATGATGATGAAAGTTCATGGCTGAAAAATTGAGTAATGACAGTGATGGTTGTATTGTTATAATGATGGAAAATACTGATTGGGTGAAGGTGGTATTGATAATAGCAGCGTTGGTGGATGATGGTTGCTGCTTGATTCGGTGGTGGTGAATTGGCCGTGGCAGTGAGAAGTTTGGGTTGGGTTCTTAGTTGAGGCGGTGTTGGGTTGTAGTGGCTCACGGTGGTTGATGGTTTGGAAATTGATTTGGGCAGTAGAGGCGTAAGTGGTGACTGTGGTGATGATGGAAGTTCATGGCTGAAGATTGAGTAATGGCAGTGATGGAATTGTGGTGTAACTGATTGGTACTGATGATGGTTGGTTGGGTGGTGGCTCTTAGTTGATACATACAGTGGATGGTGATTGTGTAGACAATTGAGGCTTGGTTGATGTGTTGATGATGGGCTGTGGTGGTGTTTGGGAAATTGGTGTCTGGTACGAAGGTTGAAGTTCACAGTTGTTATTGGTTTGGTTGGCGATAGGGGTGGCTGCTGCTGTGATTGGGCTTTGAGTTGGGTTCTTGCAGAGAATTTGGAGGATTGATAATGGTGTTATAATGATGGAATGATGGAGGAAAAAGAAAAGGGAAATTGATTAGTGGAAAACATTATGATTTGGAGGAATCTTTGATATATTAATTGAGTGGAAATTATCATAATTTGGTTGATATGGGATGGTGGTTGCTTAGTGTAAAGATAGGATGATTGATTAGATTATTGTGGGAAATGGAAAGAAAATATGATGAGGGAGGGAGTGGCGTAGGTGATGAAAGTTTTGTGTTAGGTGGAATTGGTGATTATAATGATAGTGTTTGTTGATAGTGCAATGAGGTGGAAAGAATAATAAAGAAATTTGTGTAAAGATATGAAAATATGTGGAGAAAATTTGGTTTAATTAGATACAATCAAATTTTAAAATAAATAATATTGAGATAAAAATTGAATTACTTATTCGGACTTGAAATAATTTGAATAAGGAAAATTGAGATATTTTAATAAATTTGGAATTCAAAAATGATTTTAAAAATAATACTTTGAATAATTAATTAAAATAACATAATTTTAGAAATTCGGATTTTAATTTAAAATCGAACAAATTCGATATTTCTTGACTTGGCTAGACGAATCCGTCGCGGCGTTAACTTCAAAACAATAGCGACACAATTTTCTAAATATTAAAATAATTATTAATTGCATAAAAATTCTGGGTCGCTATAATCTTACCCCCTTAAAATAATTTCGTCCTCGAAATTAAACTTACTTGATCTTATGATTTTTGAATACTTAATCCGAATCTCTTCTTCTTCTTCTCTGATGTAGCATCATTGCTACCAAATTTAACCCAACCATTTTTAACCAACTGGACTTTTCTATAGACATATGTGTTTACTCAAAAATTCTTCTGAATCGTAAGTGACTGAAAGTTCACTATTCTTTGAATTCCATTTTTATGAACCCAAAACAACATAACTTATTCATAGATGATCAACTTATTTCATAATCTCAATACATTATCACCTTCAATTATCATCATCATATCATTCCTTACAATTTCTATTGTACCTTTATATTCAAATAACCTTACGTCCATCATCATTATCTCACAAATCCCAGACAACATCATGTCTTTTTACTAATTTCTGTAATTCCATAAAAAAAATCTCTTCAAGTTTCCATAAATCTTTACTGATATATCAAACCATAATAATTTATCATCTCTAAACTTCTTATCATCGAATATTCCCAAAATAATCAAAAAAAATTCCCAATCGTATGTAAAAATTTCATCATATCTTGTAGTATTCATGTAACATGTCACTTATCATCGTATCATGTGACCTCAGATATTCGTATATATCTCTAAAATTTCCACAAATCTTTACTGACATATCATATCATAATAATTTTTCCTTTCTTCTTATCATCGAATATTCCCAAAATAATCAAAGAATTACCTGAATATTCTTTCTACATAATATACCCAATAACATATCAACATAATATCATCAACTTATCATTCCAATATTTGTAACCCAAAATTCAGTAAACAAATATCTTCCAAATAACTAAGATTCTTTACTTAAATGTCACCACATTTCCTGCAAAGTATTTCTTTTACTTATACATACTTATGAATTCTGATTCAATACAGTCCTTATTTCTCTTTCACGTATTCCCGTATCATCTCACTATACCTTGATTATTATACCAAAAATATCAGTACCAAAATCCAATAAAATATTCCATATCTCCAATATTATCATCAAATTTTCTTTTGTCGAGAAAAATAACAGCGCATTAACTCTTGTTCCCACTTTTCATTATACTTTAAATCATACATCAAGTACTCGGTATCAAATACTCATTCTAGCTGAGAGCTAAGATACTAACTTAAAACAGCATCACAAGGATCAGATATGTTATTCTCAAACTTAAGAAACTTCACTAATTTCCCAAATCTGAAATTCAAAATTAAAATTTTCTATTCTCCCAAACTTCAATTCATATCACACTTTATGAACAATACTCTGATTAATCTTATCACCATTAAATAAGACTTCTGTACATCATATAGGATTCCTCATCAAATTTGCTTAACCCAAAGATACAATCCCATAATTAAAAATCACACAACTGATCATCTCAGATTTTCCATTATTGTAGCCCAAATATTTACTCACTTCAAAAGTACAACCAATAATAATTAATCGAACTGCATCACTAAATCTTTAAATAAACCCATATATTATGACTAAAAATGAAAATTCTCAATCGTAGATAATATTTCACCATAATGCAATAAACCATCAAAATAAGATCATCGAACTCAATATTCACACGATTCTTCCCTAGATAACCATAACATTCTTTAACCGTCTATTCGTCATATCTATCACGTACCTTATACGTCAATCTGATCACTAATATAATATATCAATTTCTCATACAAAAAAAATCTTGGATTCTACAGTGATCTCTCTTCTGAACACCATTCCAAAATAAGTCATCACTGTAAAATCTTATCCCTATTTTCCTCAAAATTCATATCCTTATAATACCCTCCAATACAAGTGATCATTCCTTACAAGTGATAAATCCATTCCCAAGAATAATTAAGATTCTTCCCAATAATGCCATTATACTTGTCTTCACTCGTCTTTCAAAATATAACTTATCATTTACTCAATCTTGCTTATGAACTTGCAATTCTAAACTCAATTCTCTTAGTGATTGCATACCATATTATGCTCTTATTTCCAAACGATAAAATTCTGGACAGAGTCTCCCTTGTAATTTGGACTTATTCCAAACCATAAGCATACTTCATAACTCACAATAATAAATAACTCCACATTTGATCACAACGATTTAAAAATATTGAAAATGATTCCAACACTTCAATATCATCAAAAATATCCCATAATTCAATTCATAATTCCTCAACATAACAATTTCAAATTATATTTTTCAATATCACAATATCACTTCCTTCGATACCTTAATGGCTCAAAAGATAACTCATACTTATAAATATATGCCATAAATCATATTCCCAAAATATTCACAAGGCCAAACTTCATAATAAATTTCTCTTCAAAATAGAGGAAATAATTCACTTACTCAACATAATATCCATTACTTAATTCTCAATAAAATCATATTATTCCCATTATGCTCAACACTCGTTTTCTTTCTTAAAAAAATTTCTCATAATCATACATTAAAGCATATAAGTTATGACAAAGCATAACATTATCATTATTTTTTTGAAGAAATACATTCTTATTTCTCATAAATCATAAGTATCCGAAATACTCTTCATTCTTTCTCATAAATCAATAAAATGAGTATTCGAAATACTGAAATAACTTTAAACATTATAAACTTCTTTACCTCGGAGTTGGTGGAACGAATGATGGCAGTGGCAATCTTCATCAATAAAATTTTATAATGGAAAATATTTCTTGAAAATTCTTTTTGAAAATTTTTCCAGTCTACAGAAACGCAGACTAGCTCTGATACCAACTTGTAGCGCCCCGAGTTCCGTATACCCGGTTCACTACGTCATTTTCTGTCTAAATTTTTCGAATAATATTTTTGCGGAAGAAATAATTGAAATTCATTTTTGGCAACATTAAATAAACTGTAATGGCCGCTAAATTTGAAAACATTTATGAAACCATTTGAAATAGTAAATCGAACCATTAATATTGTAAAGAAATTGCCAATATCATAATTTCTCAAATAAATGAACTTCTCTAAATTATTCGATTGTTTGGAAAATACGGAAATCATTAACGTCAAACTTTCAACCGTTCAACGATTATTGCCACCATCATTCATCGCTCGCCACCGTCTCCGAAATCTGCAAAACTGTTAAAAAGTAGGGTGAGTATTTCATGGGGGAAATACTCAGTAGACTCATCGCAAATTAATTTAATTTATAAGATGATTAAACACACAAATCCCAGCTCTTTATAAAACGGGCATTGATAGAGCTTCTTTATAAAACTGCTCTTGATAAAACTCATATTGTGCATTACAGCACGGGACATATTTTACAAATCATAGGCTCTTTGAAAATAGCTCTTTGAAAACAGCTCTTTGAAAATCATATACTTATAAAACATTTTAATTATGCCAAGCATAATTTCTTTTGAAAGCATAACATAAGATAGGATTGAAATCCTCATAAACATAAATAGACACAAGAACTTTACCGAACTTAGGTGGCAAGAATTCTTTATGCAGTAAAATCATAATAACAGTAAGTTTTCATCATAACATAGGATAAGATCGAAATCCTAGAATTTTACCGAACTTAGGTGGCAAGAATTCTTATGTAGTAAGTATACCAAGCATAATTTTTGAAATTCATAGGGATCAATTGCATCATAACATAAGATAGGATCGAAATCCTCATAAACATATGCGACAGGAATTTTACCGAACTTAGGTGGTAAATCCTCATAAACATATGGAAACACAGGAATTTTACCGAACTTCGTGGCAAATCCTCATAAACATAGGAGACACAAGAATGTTACCGAACTTAGGTGGCAAGAATTCTTATGTGTAGCGCTACTAAAACTCCGGTCCCCTTAACATATCATAACTTATCATATGGGACCCAAAACAATCTTGGTAGATTGATTTCATAGCAATGATCCAAAAAAACATTTTCGTGAAGCATAGGGTATACTTACTTTTCGTAAAAACATAAAGTATATTTTCTTTTCATAAAAACATACTTACTTTTCATAACAACATAAGGTATATTTACCTTTCATAAAAACATACTTGTTTTTCTTAAAAATTGACTTTCACAAGTCACATGACATTCATATGAAATCATAATTTAAATCAATTAATAAGTGCGAGTCTACCTCAAATCCGACGAGTGCAAAGTTGAGCGGGAATGACTTCAATTTCTTTAAATTCTCCGTACGCTTCGTCTTAAGCCAATAAGTCACTTTAGTATATCGAATATATAGTTCAAAATGATAAATTATAATTTGAGGACTAAAATTGATGTTTTGAAAGTTGAGGGACTAAAATGAATACTTTTGAAAGTTCAGGGACTAAAATAGATATTTTGAAAGTTGAGGGATTAAAATGAATACTTTTGAAACTTGGGCTTAAAATCAAATTAATAAAATCAGCAGGGACTGAAATAATAGATTTTGAAAATGAAAGGGCTGATATTGATAAGTTTAAAACTAAAAGGACTGAACTAAAACATTTTCAAACTTGAGGACTAATTTGCAAATTCTGAAAAGTTAAAATATATTCTCAGATTTTCTTTCTCTCTCTCGACACCATTCTCTCTCTCACTCACCTCGCACGATCAGAGAAGAAAAGGGCGGAGGAGGCGATTCAAGCCAAAATCCGACCTTCAGCCGGTGACTCGCCGGCGCAACACCGGCGCTGGGTGCGGCAAAAGGTGGTTAAATAGGGTTGTCAAGTTTGGGTAGATTTGGTACAATTTTTGGTGCGAAATCGAAGAGTGACCCGAGGCTAGGGTTCGCGATTTGGAGTTGCTGATTCACAGTGAAGGGAGCGGCGATTTGAAGTAAGTATTTGGGCTTGGCTTAATCTGGGTTTTGGGTTTTGATTTTGGATTGCGATTGGAGTTGGGTTTGATGTTGAGCAGTAGGCAGTAGGTGTTTTGGTGTATCGATTATGGCAGATTGAGGGATTTGATCGTGCAGTGGTGTTGGTGGAAGAGGTGATACAGATTGGTGGTGATTCTGGGGCAGTGACTGAGGTTCGATCGGCAATAGAGGTGGCTGCGAGCCATGGCAGTGAACTGGTTTGGCAGTGATGATCATGGGTTGTGCAGTTAGTGAAAATCTGATGATGATGCTGGTTGATAGTGGTGATGATGATTGATTACAGATTGATGTATATGATGAAGGTTGCGGCTGTGGGTTGTCTTGCAGGTTGATGCCAATACGATGATGATGAAAGTTCATGGCTGAAAAATTGAGTAATGACAGTGATGGTTGTATTGTTATAATGATGGAAAATACTGATTGGGTGAAGGTGGTATTGATAATAGCAGCGTTGGTGGATGATGGTTGCTGCTTGATTCGGTGGTGGTGAATTGGCCGTGGCAGTGAGAAGTTTGGGTTGGGTTCTTAGTTGAGGCGGTGTTGGGTTGTAGTGGCTCACGGTGGTTGATGGTTTGGAAATTGATTTGGGCAGTAGAGGCGTAAGTGGTGACTGTGGTGATGATGGAAGTTCATGGCTGAAGATTGAGTAATGGCAGTGATGGAATTGTGGTGTAACTGATTGGTACTGATGATGGTTGGTTGGGTGGTGGCTCTTAGTTGATACATACAGTGGATGGTGATTGTGTAGACAATTGAGGCTTGGTTGATGTGTTGATGATGGGCTGTGGTGGTGTTTGGGAAATTGGTGTCTGGTACGAAGGTTGAAGTTCACAGTTGTTATTGGTTTGGTTGGCGATAGGGGTGGCTGCTGCTGTGATTGGGCTTTGAGTTGGGTTCTTGCAGAGAATTTGGAGGATTGATAATGGTGTTATAATGATGGAATGATGGAGGAAAAAGAAAAGGGAAATTGATTAGTGGAAAACATTATGATTTGGAGGAATCTTTGATATATTAATTGAGTGGAAATTATCATAATTTGGTTGATATGGGATGGTGGTTGCTTAGTGTAAAGATAGGATGATTGATTAGATTATTGTGGGAAATGGAAAGAAAATATGATGAGGGAGGGAGTGGCGTAGGTGATGAAAGTTTTGTGTTAGGTGGAATTGGTGATTATAATGATAGTGTTTGTTGATAGTGCAATGAGGTGGAAAGAATAATAAAGAAATTTGTGTAAAGATATGAAAATATGTGGAGAAAATTTGGTTTAATTAGATACAATCAAATTTTAAAATAAATAATATTGAGATAAAAATTGAATTACTTATTCGGACTTGAAATAATTTGAATAAGGAAAATTGAGATATTTTAATAAATTTGGAATTCAAAAATGATTTTAAAAATAATACTTTGAATAATTAATTAAAATAACATAATTTTAGAAATTCGGATTTTAATTTAAAATCGAACAAATTCGATATTTCTTGACTTGGCTAGACGAATCCGTCGCGGCGTTAACTTCAAAACAATAGCGACACAATTTTCTAAATATTAAAATAATTATTAATTGCATAAAAATTCTGGGTCGCTATAATCTTACCCCCTTAAAATAATTTCGTCCTCGAAATTAAACTTACTTGATCTTATGATTTTTGAATACTTAATCCGAATCTCTTCTTCTTCTTCTCTGATGTAGCATCATTGCTACCAAATTTAACCCAACCATTTTTAACCAACTGGACTTTTCTATAGACATATGTGTTTACTCAAAAATTCTTCTGAATCGTAAGTGACTGAAAGTTCACTATTCTTTGAATTCCATTTTTATGAACCCAAAACAACATAACTTATTCATAGATGATCAACTTATTTCATAATCTCAATACATTATCACCTTCAATTATCATCATCATATCATTCCTTACAATTTCTATTGTACCTTTATATTCAAATAACCTTACGTCCATCATCATTATCTCACAAATCCCAGACAACATCATGTCTTTTTACTAATTTCTGTAATTCCATAAAAAAAATCTCTTCAAGTTTCCATAAATCTTTACTGATATATCAAACCATAATAATTTATCATCTCTAAACTTCTTATCATCGAATATTCCCAAAATAATCAAAAAAAATTCCCAATCGTATGTAAAAATTTCATCATATCTTGTAGTATTCATGTAACATGTCACTTATCATCGTATCATGTGACCTCAGATATTCGTATATATCTCTAAAATTTCCACAAATCTTTACTGACATATCATATCATAATAATTTTTCCTTTCTTCTTATCATCGAATATTCCCAAAATAATCAAAGAATTACCTGAATATTCTTTCTACATAATATACCCAATAACATATCAACATAATATCATCAACTTATCATTCCAATATTTGTAACCCAAAATTCAGTAAACAAATATCTTCCAAATAACTAAGATTCTTTACTTAAATGTCACCACATTTCCTGCAAAGTATTTCTTTTACTTATACATACTTATGAATTCTGATTCAATACAGTCCTTATTTCTCTTTCACGTATTCCCGTATCATCTCACTATACCTTGATTATTATACCAAAAATATCAGTACCAAAATCCAATAAAATATTCCATATCTCCAATATTATCATCAAATTTTCTTTTGTCGAGAAAAATAACAGCGCATTAACTCTTGTTCCCACTTTTCATTATACTTTAAATCATACATCAAGTACTCGGTATCAAATACTCATTCTAGCTGAGAGCTAAGATACTAACTTAAAACAGCATCACAAGGATCAGATATGTTATTCTCAAACTTAAGAAACTTCACTAATTTCCCAAATCTGAAATTCAAAATTAAAATTTTCTATTCTCCCAAACTTCAATTCATATCACACTTTATGAACAATACTCTGATTAATCTTATCACCATTAAATAAGACTTCTGTACATCATATAGGATTCCTCATCAAATTTGCTTAACCCAAAGATACAATCCCATAATTAAAAATCACACAACTGATCATCTCAGATTTTCCATTATTGTAGCCCAAATATTTACTCACTTCAAAAGTACAACCAATAATAATTAATCGAACTGCATCACTAAATCTTTAAATAAACCCATATATTATGACTAAAAATGAAAATTCTCAATCGTAGATAATATTTCACCATAATGCAATAAACCATCAAAATAAGATCATCGAACTCAATATTCACACGATTCTTCCCTAGATAACCATAACATTCTTTAACCGTCTATTCGTCATATCTATCACGTACCTTATACGTCAATCTGATCACTAATATAATATATCAATTTCTCATACAAAAAAAATCTTGGATTCTACAGTGATCTCTCTTCTGAACACCATTCCAAAATAAGTCATCACTGTAAAATCTTATCCCTATTTTCCTCAAAATTCATATCCTTATAATACCCTCCAATACAAGTGATCATTCCTTACAAGTGATAAATCCATTCCCAAGAATAATTAAGATTCTTCCCAATAATGCCATTATACTTGTCTTCACTCGTCTTTCAAAATATAACTTATCATTTACTCAATCTTGCTTATGAACTTGCAATTCTAAACTCAATTCTCTTAGTGATTGCATACCATATTATGCTCTTATTTCCAAACGATAAAATTCTGGACAGAGTCTCCCTTGTAATTTGGACTTATTCCAAACCATAAGCATACTTCATAACTCACAATAATAAATAACTCCACATTTGATCACAACGATTTAAAAATATTGAAAATGATTCCAACACTTCAATATCATCAAAAATATCCCATAATTCAATTCATAATTCCTCAACATAACAATTTCAAATTATATTTTTCAATATCACAATATCACTTCCTTCGATACCTTAATGGCTCAAAAGATAACTCATACTTATAAATATATGCCATAAATCATATTCCCAAAATATTCACAAGGCCAAACTTCATAATAAATTTCTCTTCAAAATAGAGGAAATAATTCACTTACTCAACATAATATCCATTACTTAATTCTCAATAAAATCATATTATTCCCATTATGCTCAACACTCGTTTTCTTTCTTAAAAAAATTTCTCATAATCATACATTAAAGCATATAAGTTATGACAAAGCATAACATTATCATTATTTTTTTGAAGAAATACATTCTTATTTCTCATAAATCATAAGTATCCGAAATACTCTTCATTCTTTCTCATAAATCAATAAAATGAGTATTCGAAATACTGAAATAACTTTAAACATTATAAACTTCTTTACCTCGGAGTTGGTGGAACGAATGATGGCAGTGGCAATCTTCATCAATAAAATTTTATAATGGAAAATATTTCTTGAAAATTCTTTTTGAAAATTTTTCCAGTCTACAGAAACGCAGACTAGCTCTGATACCAACTTGTAGCGCCCCGAGTTCCGTATACCCGGTTCACTACGTCATTTTCTGTCTAAATTTTTCGAATAATATTTTTGCGGAAGAAATAATTGAAATTCATTTTTGGCAACATTAAATAAACTGTAATGGCCGCTAAATTTGAAAACATTTATGAAACCATTTGAAATAGTAAATCGAACCATTAATATTGTAAAGAAATTGCCAATATCATAATTTCTCAAATAAATGAACTTCTCTAAATTATTCGATTGTTTGGAAAATACGGAAATCATTAACGTCAAACTTTCAACCGTTCAACGATTATTGCCACCATCATTCATCGCTCGCCACCGTCTCCGAAATCTGCAAAACTGTTAAAAAGTAGGGTGAGTATTTCATGGGGGAAATACTCAGTAGACTCATCGCAAATTAATTTAATTTATAAGATGATTAAACACACAAATCCCAGCTCTTTATAAAACGGGCATTGATAGAGCTTCTTTATAAAACTGCTCTTGATAAAACTCATATTGTGCATTACAGCACGGGACATATTTTACAAATCATAGGCTCTTTGAAAATAGCTCTTTGAAAACAGCTCTTTGAAAATCATATACTTATAAAACATTTTAATTATGCCAAGCATAATTTCTTTTGAAAGCATAACATAAGATAGGATTGAAATCCTCATAAACATAAATAGACACAAGAACTTTACCGAACTTAGGTGGCAAGAATTCTTTATGCAGTAAAATCATAATAACAGTAAGTTTTCATCATAACATAGGATAAGATCGAAATCCTAGAATTTTACCGAACTTAGGTGGCAAGAATTCTTATGTAGTAAGTATACCAAGCATAATTTTTGAAATTCATAGGGATCAATTGCATCATAACATAAGATAGGATCGAAATCCTCATAAACATATGCGACAGGAATTTTACCGAACTTAGGTGGTAAATCCTCATAAACATATGGAAACACAGGAATTTTACCGAACTTCGTGGCAAATCCTCATAAACATAGGAGACACAAGAATGTTACCGAACTTAGGTGGCAAGAATTCTTATGTGTAGCGCTACTAAAACTCCGGTCCCCTTAACATATCATAACTTATCATATGGGACCCAAAACAATCTTGGTAGATTGATTTCATAGCAATGATCCAAAAAAACATTTTCGTGAAGCATAGGGTATACTTACTTTTCGTAAAAACATAAAGTATATTTTCTTTTCATAAAAACATACTTACTTTTCATAACAACATAAGGTATATTTACCTTTCATAAAAACATACTTGTTTTTCTTAAAAATTGACTTTCACAAGTCACATGACATTCATATGAAATCATAATTTAAATCAATTAATAAGTGCGAGTCTACCTCAAATCCGACGAGTGCAAAGTTGAGCGGGAATGACTTCAATTTCTTTAAATTCTCCGTACGCTTCGTCTTAAGCCAATAAGTCACTTTAGTATATCGAATATATAGTTCAAAATGATAAATTATAATTTGAGGACTAAAATTGATGTTTTGAAAGTTGAGGGACTAAAATGAATACTTTTGAAAGTTCAGGGACTAAAATAGATATTTTGAAAGTTGAGGGATTAAAATGAATACTTTTGAAACTTGGGCTTAAAATCAAATTAATAAAATCAGCAGGGACTGAAATAATAGATTTTGAAAATGAAAGGGCTGATATTGATAAGTTTAAAACTAAAAGGACTGAACTAAAACATTTTCAAACTTGAGGACTAATTTGCAAATTCTGAAAAGTTAAAATATATTCTCAGATTTTCTTTCTCTCTCTCGACACCATTCTCTCTCTCACTCACCTCGCACGATCAGAGAAGAAAAGGGCGGAGGAGGCGATTCAAGCCAAAATCCGACCTTCAGCCGGTGACTCGCCGGCGCAACACCGGCGCTGGGTGCGGCAAAAGGTGGTTAAATAGGGTTGTCAAGTTTGGGTAGATTTGGTACAATTTTTGGTGCGAAATCGAAGAGTGACCCGAGGCTAGGGTTCGCGATTTGGAGTTGCTGATTCACAGTGAAGGGAGCGGCGATTTGAAGTAAGTATTTGGGCTTGGCTTAATCTGGGTTTTGGGTTTTGATTTTGGATTGCGATTGGAGTTGGGTTTGATGTTGAGCAGTAGGCAGTAGGTGTTTTGGTGTATCGATTATGGCAGATTGAGGGATTTGATCGTGCAGTGGTGTTGGTGGAAGAGGTGATACAGATTGGTGGTGATTCTGGGGCAGTGACTGAGGTTCGATCGGCAATAGAGGTGGCTGCGAGCCATGGCAGTGAACTGGTTTGGCAGTGATGATCATGGGTTGTGCAGTTAGTGAAAATCTGATGATGATGCTGGTTGATAGTGGTGATGATGATTGATTACAGATTGATGTATATGATGAAGGTTGCGGCTGTGGGTTGTCTTGCAGGTTGATGCCAATACGATGATGATGAAAGTTCATGGCTGAAAAATTGAGTAATGACAGTGATGGTTGTATTGTTATAATGATGGAAAATACTGATTGGGTGAAGGTGGTATTGATAATAGCAGCGTTGGTGGATGATGGTTGCTGCTTGATTCGGTGGTGGTGAATTGGCCGTGGCAGTGAGAAGTTTGGGTTGGGTTCTTAGTTGAGGCGGTGTTGGGTTGTAGTGGCTCACGGTGGTTGATGGTTTGGAAATTGATTTGGGCAGTAGAGGCGTAAGTGGTGACTGTGGTGATGATGGAAGTTCATGGCTGAAGATTGAGTAATGGCAGTGATGGAATTGTGGTGTAACTGATTGGTACTGATGATGGTTGGTTGGGTGGTGGCTCTTAGTTGATACATACAGTGGATGGTGATTGTGTAGACAATTGAGGCTTGGTTGATGTGTTGATGATGGGCTGTGGTGGTGTTTGGGAAATTGGTGTCTGGTACGAAGGTTGAAGTTCACAGTTGTTATTGGTTTGGTTGGCGATAGGGGTGGCTGCTGCTGTGATTGGGCTTTGAGTTGGGTTCTTGCAGAGAATTTGGAGGATTGATAATGGTGTTATAATGATGGAATGATGGAGGAAAAAGAAAAGGGAAATTGATTAGTGGAAAACATTATGATTTGGAGGAATCTTTGATATATTAATTGAGTGGAAATTATCATAATTTGGTTGATATGGGATGGTGGTTGCTTAGTGTAAAGATAGGATGATTGATTAGATTATTGTGGGAAATGGAAAGAAAATATGATGAGGGAGGGAGTGGCGTAGGTGATGAAAGTTTTGTGTTAGGTGGAATTGGTGATTATAATGATAGTGTTTGTTGATAGTGCAATGAGGTGGAAAGAATAATAAAGAAATTTGTGTAAAGATATGAAAATATGTGGAGAAAATTTGGTTTAATTAGATACAATCAAATTTTAAAATAAATAATATTGAGATAAAAATTGAATTACTTATTCGGACTTGAAATAATTTGAATAAGGAAAATTGAGATATTTTAATAAATTTGGAATTCAAAAATGATTTTAAAAATAATACTTTGAATAATTAATTAAAATAACATAATTTTAGAAATTCGGATTTTAATTTAAAATCGAACAAATTCGATATTTCTTGACTTGGCTAGACGAATCCGTCGCGGCGTTAACTTCAAAACAATAGCGACACAATTTTCTAAATATTAAAATAATTATTAATTGCATAAAAATTCTGGGTCGCTATAGGCACTTACTCGAGTTAAATGAAGTTTTGCTTCTTGCATATTGTCACTCGTCAGCCTGAGTTAAATAAAATTGTATAAGGTTGCTTTTTATTGCACATTAAAGATTTTGAAAATTGTTGCCAAATTGAAGAATGTGGAACCACCTATAAAACTGCATATAAAGATGTTGAAAACCATTATTTTCCTCAATTTTTCGTTTATAATTGCAATACAATGAATTATTAAAAGGTAGGCCTTTAGCTGGTGTTGGAACCCAATAATTTTGGAATTTGATATTAGTAGCAAAAAACGTAATTTGAACTTTCAGAATGTACCCCTTATCAGCTCTTTCGCTCCTCACCAAAATTTTAATTCTTGGTTTTTAAGACTAGGGTTTCTCTGTCTAATCTTATCTATCTTTTTGCATTCATGTCACCCGTCCATATATAGACACTAAGAGAAGATGAGAAAGCTGAAATTTCATGAGAAGAAATTACTGAAGAAAGTGAATTTCTTGGAATGGAAGAGAGAAGGCGGCCACAGAGAAGCCTTAGTTATGCACCGTTACCATGTAACCAGCAGAGACGACTACAAGAAGTATGCCTCTCATTCTTTCTTCATATGTACATCAATGGGTTGTATAAATTAGTTTGATGTTTCTTTGAAGTTTAACTCTTTTTTTTTTGGATAAAATGAGATTATTTAATTATCTGCCATACTTTTTAGGTATTCGAGTCTGTGCAGAATGGTGCAGAAACAAGTGAACATACTAAAACAGATGGATACTAAAGACCCTTTTCGGACTGAGATGACTGATGCCCTCCTGGAAAAGCTGTGAGTTTTCTCCTTAAACTTCAATTCTGATATTCATACACCTATCAAGGAGATTATTAACCACGTTGTTGTACAATTGTCAAATAGTCTTTAGAGCATATACAACCGAACAAACCGAACTAAGAATTTCGAAATTCGGTTAAGAAAACAAAAATATGAAGTTTGGGATTTCAATCATACTCTTTACAAACATGATAATATTCCATCTCGCACCTAACCATTATTAATGGCTGCCTTTTGTTTATTAATTAGGGACTCAACTATACAATATTCAAATTGGGTAAAAAAAGGTGGTCTCACAATAAGATGTAAAGTCTCTCCCCCCCCCCCCCCCCCCCCCCCCGGGAATTCTAATTTACATCTCCTTTACATCCCTCAATTGGAGACGATTCCGGCGAATTTGAAGATCTAAATTACTAATTAGATCTATTTTAGACCATAGTTGGAGATGCTCTTAGTCTATAATTATATAAATTAGTTGTTTGGAAAAAAAGAAAAAAAAGATGAAAATCCAGATTTAGAATGAGCACAAGTTTTTTTCTTGCCGAGTTTCTTGATTGGTTTTGAATAAGGCCTAAACTTACTTGATTGGTTTTGAATAAGGCCTAAGTTTGTACATGGACTGCACCTTTCCCTAGTGAGAAAGGTCTTATCCGGGTTGGCGTCTATTTTCTGCTTCTGAATTTGGAATTGGCATCTAATGGTTTTTGAAATGCAGAGGCTGTAGATAAACTCTTTTTTGTCTGAGAGTATGACAATTTCTTATGTTTGATAGCATATGAATCTGTAGAGTTTACTCTCTCCCCTCTTAAAATATTAAGGACAATGGTGATATTGTTTCGAGAGAACTTTAGATGTTAGTTTCTATCAATCTATCAATGTTCTAGCTGATTAAAATTTGTTATTGATGATCAAAGTAACTTTTTTAACTGTGCTCCTCAATACATTCTAATACCTTGAAGCTGGATGCTGGTTTGGGGGCTTTGAAGACTAGAATAGCGAATTATATTGTTTTGTACCCTAAATGTATACTTTTGGTACACATTTTTAATGAACATTAGTCAAAATTATAATAGATTTGATTACTTTGGTTTTATATTGTTGGTTAAGTTGTTAAACAGTCCTTCAAGAATGATAATGAAATCCCACGTATTTTTCATCCACGCAGGTACAGCATGGGTGTGATACCATCTCGTAAAAGTTTGGCTTTATGTGATCGTCTATCAGTGTCATCTTTTTGTAGGTAAGTGTCAAGTGACAATCTAATTGCTTAAATTTTGAGCATGCCCAAATTATGACTTGCTTAGTTTACGAGATGATGATCTTAGAGAGTTACTTCTTATTAATAATCATATTCGACTTCAAATTGATCATTTTGTGCATAATCATAGATATTCACAATCCTACAGTGTTTGGCATGTCAACTGCTATTTTTCATGCTTGGTAAAGAATAATAGATAGCATTGGACCATGTTGACAATTGAGGAAGTAAAATAACTGAAAATTTGTTTATTCGCCCCCCAGTAGAGACCGATGCGTATCAAACATGTACTTTATGCTCTAAGTCTTTTATAAATCAGTAATATTAAAGTAGTAGTAATATTAATCTGCGTGGCGAATTTCTGTCTCTCAGGCGCAGGCTGTCCACTGTCCTGGTACGTCTGAAGATGGCCGAACACTTGACAGAAGCAGTAACGTATATTGAGCAGGGACATATTCGTGTAGGACCTGACACTGTTACTGATCCGACATTCCTTGTTACAAGAAATATGGAAGACTTCATTACTTGGGTCGATACATCCAAGATTAAGAGAAGGGTATTGGAATACAACGATAAGATGGGACTATGATGCAATGAACTGAGCTTTCAGGAGGGCCATCTTACTTGGATTATATTCTCAAAATGTTTTTTGAATAGGTTTTATTACACTTTTGAACTTCCATCTTATGTAGAAGAGTTCGCTAAAGTTCTATTTCCATCTTGGATTGCTTGCCACTGATTGTCTTAATTCTGGACTGATATATTATGGCCGTTGCTTCTTCTTTTCATCTTATTCTGACATACCAAAATGGTTGAAAATACATTCAACTGATTTCTGTACGTATTGTTAAGCCATGAAAATTAGGAGTGGGCAAAAAAAGTTGAACCAAAAAACTTGAAACGGGCCATTTTCCAAAAAAAAAAAAAAAAAAAATTAAAACGATCGATTTCTTTAAAACCAAAATCGAATGAATTGACTTGAGTGATTATTTGATTTTTACTTGTCATTCTACTTTCACATTTATAGTTGCTGTTTTTATCTTTTTCCCATTTACCTTTGATTTTTGTACATATTTATGCATTTGCAGCAAATTCAATTTTTTTAATAGGAACCAAAAAATAATCGAAATCGAAACTGTTTGATTCTTGGGATTGACCAAACATATAAATGCCCACGCCTAATGAAAATCAGTGTTGTGACTTGTGAAGAATTTCTCAAGGAGGCTTGAATTCAATTGTAACAAACTGATGAAAACTACACTAAACAGTTTCAATTGTACATCTTAGAACTTGTTTGGTTCCATCACTTTTTTCCCTCGAATTCATTTTCATTAAACCAATCACCTTTTCAGACTTTTCAACCAAAAATTTCTCAAACAACTCCAAATCATGTAGGACCAAACAGGCTCTTAATTAGCACGCTGAAACTGTTATACAGAAAGTATAGGACAATTAACGAGAGTTCTTTCAATTACAGGGCACAGGAACAGATAATGAGACGACAAATAGTTACTTGACTCGAACAAATCAGACAATATACTTCCAGAAACATGGGAAGAATCAGCTACTTGGAAGTATTAGAAATAATCTTAGCAGTATGATACAAGACAACCTGGTACAAACCGAGACGTGCAGGAACCGATTAATTCTTCTCACTCCTTCGTCCAAATTCTTTAAATAGCTTTTGCAACATAACTTCCAGCTATGTCACAGCAATTTGAGATTCCACTTTGACTGTCTACAAGAAAAGCACCCAGAAAGCACCTTTTTTTCGACTGTGAAACGATATATTCTTAAGTAGAGGTTACTTCTCATAAAATGCCAGAAGCTGCTTCACGTGATTTTGCCACGCAGTGACATTTTCTCCATCGATAGTGACCCAATCGACCACATTTGAGGCTGGCTGTTCCCACCATTCATCAAGCTACCAAAAAAAAAAAAAATGCCACAGAAACAATTCTAAACATATTCTTTTCATGCGTTTGTTAAAAATATGTACTAAGGATTGGAACCGTGGGGAGAATTGAAGTAAACACAGACGAGTCACTTGGATATCTCTCATTAACTGAAAATTTTCAATTTTACAACAATCTGACTTGAAAATGAAGCTTTGGACACCAGCGACCTAGAAAGCACAGCCATATATGCTTGGATATGCATATTTACTGGTTTGTTTCTCATGAGACAGCCTTTCTCTCTACATTCATGCAGCATAACAAGATTTTGTAGTATCGAATTAATACGCTATCATTTAAAAATGTAATATCAATCAATAAGAAGAAGTATGCATATCCAGAAACATCTTTGAGTGCCAAAACCTGGGCTTCCAGCATGGTTTGCACTATACTATCACAACTAAAAGGAACTTCTGAGTTTCTATTCCGGGGGTCATATTGGTTGTCCATTTAATTCCAATTGGTTTATGGACACATCTTTTAAGGTTCAAAATAGGCCTTTTAACCTACGATATGTAAGGCACACATTTGTTCAAGGATAATGAGGTCATGTCTAACATAATAATGTTAAAACGTGAAACTTTAATAATGTAGAAGTTCAGATAAACGTAAATCACGTTTGAACAAAAGCTACAGAATTTAGGGTGAAGTTCAAGTTCTGTAACATGAAGGGAAAAAGGAAAGAAGCTGGAAAGGAGCAAAGGTTGAAGCAGTTGATGACACGTGGGGGAATGAAGTTTTAACAACTAGCCAACTTGAATTCGAACACATTAGTATATTAAATCATCATTCCAATAGAATTTTTGCAACAATAAAGAATATAGGAGAAACCGGTCCTGTTTGGCAGACCTTTCGAAAGGTCAAAAGATGCTTATGAGACTAAGAAGTTGCTTTTAAACATTTTTGGATAATTTTTCTGAAGTATTTTATTATGCAAGCGCTTTGTCTCGCTATAAAAGCTTTTAGAGGAAGCTCACCTAAGGTAACTTCCTCATAAAGCTCTTTTACAAGAAGTCGAAGCCCCTCCAAACAGTCCAAAATATATTACCTCACTAAGGATAAGTCAAAAGTTGGTCGGCAATTCCGTAATTGCACAAGCACATCAAATCCAAAACTTTGAACTAAGAATGTGACGAGGTTGGTACTTAATCCACCAAAAATTTAAAAGATTATAAATATTGATGACTACAGAAAAAGAGAGAGTAATTTGCTAAGTATTGAAGGGTACTCACCAAGCCTCTGACATATTTGCAGTCTTCAAGGAATTTTTGAGCATTGAGAACAGCATTCTTTAATTCTGGTATCCAGTTCTCTGTAACAGTTTTTTCTTGTTCAGCGGCCAAATGTAGGCAGTAATTTGTTGTCCTGTAAAATAAAGTCAATGTAAATCAGTAACGCCTCTACCTTTGTCCAGAACGAAAAAGACCAAATGGGTTTATTCTTAATGTCCATGTTTGTGTTTCCTACTAATAATTAGTAAGTGATGAAAAAGAAACACAAACAATGATCAAAGGTAAAAATTTAACTTAAATAATGTCAAATCTCGGTCCCAAAAACTACATTTAAGTTTTCTCAGGTCCTCCATTCTGCCTCAAATAAATGTCCATGCAATAGACAGCATGAGAACATAAAAGAGTTGATGTGGGTTAGATGCACCTATCGTACTCTTGCCGTGCACGATGAACGTGATTCAACAATGAATGACCGCTCTCAACAAGATCCCTTCGTACATGAACCAAATTAATTGCCTTGGCCAAGTCTTCCAACACACAAGCCTCAGAACTTCGAAGCTTTAAACAAAACTCCATGGACTCCAGGACCGATGCTAAACCAGCATCCAAGCCATCCAAACCTTGGGACAATATAATTAGCACAAACATTTTATATCAGATACTTGTATTGGTCAGAGATTTCATGAAGAAAAGATCACACAACCAATCAATTTCAGTCAAAGGAATGTCGTGGAAATCTAATATTAGGAACCATAGCCAATTCATATTCAGAAATGTGACAACTAAATAAGTTTGAATTTCTCCTTTTATCAGAGGAACTTTAGTACAAATTTTGGTCCGAATTTCTAATGACTTATTTGTTGGAACCTAATAAACATATATTGGATATTGAAACGAAAAATTATATGAATTCATGCTAAGTCCTTGGAAACACTCTAGATGCCCAAAGCTTGCTAAGAAATGGGACTATGACATAAAGAAGACTAAGAGTTGTTTGCTCATATCCATTTTTTCAACTTTTCCCTCAAATTCAATTTTAACGACTACTTTTCACACTTTACAATCACTTTTCAACCACACATTCTTCCAAAACTCCTCAAAATTCTCCAAAAACTACCTACACCAGTCAGGCACTAAATATCAAATTCTCTGATTGACATTTTTCACACAAAACCAAAGTGAGGTGATTTAATCAAAGTTCACCAGGATGCTATCCAAGAAAGCACCCAGGAGAAATTCTAATGATGGACAAATTCTCACCAGCAGGATACTGCAGGGCAGCAGAAATACGGCATATAGAAGGTACCGCAGAAGGATCTCTGCCACCAGCTCTTGCAGTCAGCAATGCTGCATTCCTTTCAGCAGTAGCGATTGCTTCAGGTCCTGTAGATCCATTAGCGCCCATTGCCTCCAGGAGTGCCTGATCAGAAAGAAAAGGGTGCATAAGAGACCTCGATGATACAAATATCACGGCTATGGGAACTGTTATTTACTTGTTGCTGGATGGGTCTCTTTTGGTTTTTAAGGTTTGAGGTAGAAAATTGTTAAAGAAAGAGTTATACTGACTTATCAGCAGGCAAATGAAAGAACTATTTATGAAATGTGTGCTGTGTCATGGGGACTCAAGATCATCCTGCAGAAGAAGGCCGATTCCAGAAAAAGAAAACAAAACATTTTTCAGAATGTCAAAAGGCTATCACATATAGTTAAAGTGGAGTCACAACAATAAAAAAATGAACCTAAGTATTGGGGAAAAAACTAATATCAAAATAAATAATAAGTTTTCCAATCAGTAAAAGTGAAAATGAATCTAGCATTCCAATCTGCACATCAGACAACATATATTGCAGGAAATATCCAATATCCAGTCAAACGCTATTTAATCTGCATTTACATACCTGAGGGGTTGATGGAAGCATGTAAAGACTATTATCAGGAGTTTGATAGAAAGCTGAAACTTCTTTATCAATGAGATCTCTTGCACCATTTGACAAGTCCACAACAACATTACATGCTGGAATTATGGTGCTTGATGCATACTCCCTTGCAGCTAATGGCTGCTGACTCCAGAAAGAAGCAGCATCCTATAGTAACCAGAGAAAATTAACAAACCAATAGATTGCTAAACTATAAACAAAAGTTCAATTTATCCTACCAGGAGACGGAAAATACGACAGCCCTGTAGTCCTTTTTTAAACCACTTGGTGAGATGGTTACAAATATACTCATTCCATCTAATGTTTTTAAATACACTTACCTTCTCTTGATGTCACATGAAGTATGTCACGGCTAAAGAATGGAAACATGTTTACAGAGACTAAAACTTGACTGTTCAAAGTTCCCAATACAAAGAAAAAATGGTAGCCATTTATTCCAGCTCAACTGAAAATGTGTGCAAGTGGAGTATAAAAAGTCTGAATCCTCAATTTTCACTTGGAAATTCTTCGAAATAACAAACCAATTCGAGGAATTTCTTTTGTTGAAAGCGTAATGATTATTTATCCTATTTGTTCTTCTACTTATCGTTACTCCTGACAGTAGCTATTCTCCACGAAAGGGTGACAAAAGGTTGGTTTTAAAAGAGAGAAAGA
This sequence comes from Ligustrum vulgare, assembly GCA_963555705.1. NCBI lineage: Eukaryota > Viridiplantae > Streptophyta > Magnoliopsida > Lamiales > Oleaceae > Ligustrum > Ligustrum vulgare. The sequence continues at coordinate 57,467,954 of OY743168.1, read as the reverse complement.
AGTGAGAATCCTATTTCCAATATATATATTAAAAAAAAAAAAATGGAATTTTTTCAGCACTTCATTGTCTGACCGTTACTGATGCTTTTGATTTGAGATTTGAAATATGGATGTAATTTTTACCTAAGTACTTTATGCAGATTTATCACAGGAAAATTATCAATTATTACAGTCTCGGGAAGTAATTTAAACAGTCCTACCACGGCCACAGATAGAAATGGTTTTTCTGAGAGGGAGGGAGAGCTATCCTACCATGTTTACTCTAAGTAATGTATTGTAGACTGTTTCCAGTTCAGATCTGCGGGCATCAAACTCTTCAATTTTTTTCCACTTTTTCCTCAGAGAGTTTTCTGCTTCCTTCCTTTCTGCACACAATTTATTTAAGCGCTGTACTTCAGACAATAATATGTTCAGGCTAGCCCGCAATCCAGCTGCTTCTCTTTCCTTGGCCCAAACTTCTAACTGCAAAGAAGAGAGGCAAATGTATGATGTCCAGAGTGAAAAGTTTAAGTTTGAACTTAGAGTCGAGTTACTACCCAAAATACTGAACAACGGAAAGGCTTTGTAATATGCATGAAACTTTTACATCAAATGATCAATTGAAGACGTATGTTATACTTAATAGTTTATTTTCAGTTTAAGAGCAGAAATCTCCCTCTCAGCCGCCAGAATCTCAAATTTTTTTTTTTTGGGGGGGGGGGGGGTGGGGGGGGGTGGGGGGGGGGACTCAATTCATATGCAAAATAACCATCTGTCTGGCAGTAGAAAAGTGCTTTCAAAAGAAACACAAAAGCCTCCAGCAAAAAGCTAAATAATAACCACCAGCTTGCACCAACTGCATTTTTTCATTCCCCTACTCTTTTTCAACCAGTGACTTTAGGACTTTAAATCCCATCAATTACCTGCATGGGAAGGTATCATTTGACGTTGTTGATTGCCCACTGCACATGCATGGGGATGCAGGGATGATGGAGTTCCCCATTGTTAGAAGTACGGAAGTACCTCAAAATGCTGTTTTCATATTTATCTCTATACCAATGCCAAATTTCAGCCTTTTAACCTTCTCTTCAGTCCATGCCCAAATTATGATGAAATATTTTGGCCTATCAATACATGAAAGTATAAATTTTATATCTGGACCCAAGATCAAAAGTTCAGTGGCAGCCCAACATAGAACCAAACTCTGCTAACCTTCTAGTCTTATTTTTTCTTCCCAAAGAATTATTATCCCTCACACTTAGAGAATCAAACAAATATTCAAGTGAACATAAAGGTATTCTTAATTAATTGTAACATATCATCACTGACACATTGCACCTCAGAATATACATATGATGGGTGTGGTCTTAGGGTGAATAGAGTCAATTAAGAGATGGCGTCCGAAGTGCAAACTAAAGCAGCTGGATAGTGATCTAGGAAGTGTGGGGACCACGCCCTTTTTACATGAATGCAGAGGGGATGGCGACGCAACAATGAGATATTATCTTCCTCGATGATAAAGATGATTTGTCATGTCCTGTTCAAAGCTAATATTATGCAGCATAAGATAAATCCAAAAGGTATCTAAACCCGATAAAATACAACTCTAATCATAATAATAAGAAAATAAAGCATGTCAATTATGAAGTTATCATTGAAATTCAACTGACATAGCTTATGCATACCTAGAAAATAGAATATAGATTACCTCAAGTTGCCTGAGGCTGCTCATACTCTGGGATGTTCCTGTTGCGATAAGTGAGTGGTTTGAAACTGCACCACCAGTTCCATGGAGACGTTTCAAAAGTAGTTGGCTCATGTTTCTAGCTTCAGCAGCTTTGTTGAGTGCGTCTTCAGTGGCCAAAAATTGCTGAACATGTGCTTTCTGTAGGAAATAAAATACATTACATACAATTGAAAAATAATAAAAAAAGTCACCATATAAAGAGGCCACTAGATAGAGAAGGTAGACCTGTCTTTCCAGAAGTTGATTTTCACTCCCTCTTGAAGGAGCATCACCTCCAATCTTCCCATTTCCATAAAGCCGATGGCAGCGGCGGACCTACAATGGGTCTTACTGGGTCTGTAGACCCAGTAAAATCTGGCCCAAATGGTATTTTTTTTTTAACCCAGTTCCCAGCTCTTTTTTTATAACCTAGTTCACCGTTGCTGTCTTCCCAAAACAAACCCCCCAGACTCCAGTTGCTGTCTTGCTGAAAGTCCCAAAACAAACCACCACCGTGCTGCACTGTACGTCTGTGATCTGTCTGTACCCACCGGCCACCGACGCCGCCCACCGCCAGAGCAGTCAGCAACGCAGCAGCGGCGCAGCCTGGAAGCTGGAACTGGAAGTGCAAGCTGCTTCGGTGACTCGGTCTTCCAGTTCCGCCGGCGCCGGGCATTCCTACTTCGATCAGTGATTCAGCGCTTCACACTCACTGACTCACACTTCCATTCCATCGCCTTCCACTGGACTGGTATCAGTATGCAAGGATTTTTCGATTTTTCCCAAATACCCTAAGTATCCTTGCATTCTTTCTAATGAAACGCACACGTTTTCTTAAAGTAGCATGAATATACATAATTTATATTTGTTGAGCAATGTTTATCATCCATTTAAGAAAATTGTGGCTGTTGGAACTTTGATGAAAAAGATATTATATATCTGAATTTATGATTTTGAATTTGAATATGCAATGTTGTGCAGTAGCCAGTAGAGTGGTGGATTGGTAGTTGTTTAATTATTTGTTTACAATTGTTTATTTTATTGTTTGTATCAATTGTAATAAAATTTCAAGTCTCTTCATTTTTTGTAACATTTATACAACTTTGATTGTGGTGATTGGTATTTGTTGAATATTTATTTACAATTGTTTATTTGATTGCTTGCATTAGTTATAGATACATATTTGAAACGTAAATTTGAGTTTTTTAAGGCTTTTCCTTTTAAAAAAAATTTCGGGGGCGTTGCCCCCGAACCCCCGTAAACTCCATTGGGAAGAACACAAATTCAACTTTAAAAAGCCCCACTAAGATGAATTGTCTGCGTCCGCCACTGGCTGATGGTGTAATGGCGAGCTTATATCAGGAGATGAAGCCTCAATTATTGTGTTATTGTCATATTTGTATCTAAATCAAAAAGATTTTTACAGTCAATAAAATGAAAAAAACAATGGTATAGACTATAGAAACAGTGAAGACACCAAAAAAATCAAACGGCATGTGAACGAAATGAAGTATAGGAATAGAACTGAGAAGTAATCATACATACATCAGGCAATACTTCATTAATGAAAAAAAAAAAAAAAAAACATGAGTTATCCTGAGATGGAGTTTATAGAATTTGAAAACAATAAGAACTTAAGGTTATTTCCCCAGTAAACGTGGTGTCACCTGAACCTATCTTTTTCCACCACTCCATTAGATCCAGCACTATATCTACCAAAAGTACAACAAAACATATATGTAAATTTTGGTCTCTATCTCCTCTTCTAAAAAGTTCTACAGGAATAGCATTTCTCTTGTGAATCCAATCGTTAGTCTACAACATACCTGGACGATGTGTTGTCCTTCCCTTAATTTTTTGCTAATTAGTGTTATATTAACTAGTTGACATATACTGTCATTTTTTATTTGATTCATTCTAGTATAATTATATGTCCATCTTAACATCATCATTTTCTATAGCACTGGTCTCATGGACATTGTCTTTTAGCATCCTAAAAACTCACTATTATAAAGTATAGTCGGTCTCATAGCCATGTAGAACTTGCCTTTTAGAGCATCTCCAAGAGACTCTAAATGCAAAATGCTCTTTATTTGAGAGAGTTAATGTTCGAAAAAAGCTCCAAGAGAATTTCTATTTAAATTGATTGGTCATTGACATATATAAAAAAAAAATATGTTAAATAAAATAAGAGGACCCCGATCCGCCCCTCCCCGAATTTTTTTGGTCCGATTCGGATCCGCCTCGAGATCTGTCAAATTTCGGGTCGGGGCGGATCGGTCCACCAATCCGTGGACCGATCCGCCGAATTATTTTTTTATTTTTTTTTTAATTTTTAAAATTTTTTTAAATATATTTTAAACTAAATCTTTTAAAAAAAATTAGAAAAATTATTATTTTTATTAAATTTTATTTATTTTATTGAAACGAGACGTATAGAGACCGATTCAACTGATCGAGTTTTTTTGCCATCACTTATTGAAATTCTTTCTTCAAATTAAGAACATGAAAAATTTTGGAATTTGATATTAGTAGCAAAAAACGTAATTTGAACTTTCAGAATGTACCCCTTATCAGCTCTTTCGCTCCTCACCAAAATTTTAATTCTTGGTTTTTAAGACTAGGGTTTCTCTGTCTAATCTTATCTATCTTTTTGCATTCATGTCACCCGTCCATATATAGATATAGACACTAAGAGAAGATGAGAAAGCTGAAATATCATGAGAAGAAATTATTGAAGAAAGTGAATTTCTTGGAATGGAAGAGAGAAGACGGCCACAGAGAAGCCTTAGTTATGCACCGTTACCATGTAACCAGCAGAGACGACTACAAGAAGTATACCTCTCATTCTTTCTTCATATGTACATCAATGGGTTGTATAAATTAGTTTGATGTTTCTTTGAAGTTTTACTCTTTTTTTTTTTTTTTATAAAAGTGAGATTATTTAATTATCTGCCATACTTTTTAGGTATTCGAGTCTGTGCAGAATGGTGCAGAAACAAGTGAACATACTAAAACAGATGGATACTAAAGACCCTTTTCGGACTGAGATGACTGATGCCCTCTTGGAAAAGCTGTGAGTTTTCTCCTTAAACTTCAATTCTGATATTCATACACCTATCAAGGAGATTATTAACCACGTTGTTGTACAATTGTCAAATAGTCTTTAGAGCATATACAACCGAACAAACCGAACTAAGAATTTCGAAATTCGGTTAAGAAAACAAAAATATGAAGTTTGGGATTTCAATCATACTCTTTACAAACATGATAATATATCATCTCGCACCTAACCATTATTAATGGCTGCCTTCTGTTTATTAATTAGGGACTCAACTATACAATATTCAAATTGGGTAAAAAAAGGTGGTCTCACAATAAGATGTATAGTCTTCCCCACCCCCCCCACCCCCCACCCCCCGAAATTCTAATTTACATCCCTCAATTGGAGACGATTCTGGTCAATTTGAAGATCTAAATTACTAATTAGATCTATTTTAGACCATAGTTGGAGATGCTCTTAGTCTATAATTATATAAATTAGTTGTTTGGAAAAAAAGAAAAAAAAGATGAAAATCCAGATTTAGAATGAGCACAAGTTTTTTTCTTGCCGAGTTTCTTGATTGGTTTTGAATAAGGCCTAAACTTACTTGATTGGTTTTGAATAAGGCCTAAGTTTGTACATGGACTGCACCTTTCCCTAGTGAGAAAGGTCTTATCCGGGTTGGCGTCTATTTTCTGCTTCTGAATTTGGAATTGGCATCTAATGGTTTTTGAAATGCAGAGGCTGTAGATAAACTCTTTTTTGTCTGAGAGTATGACAATTTCTTATGTTTGATAGCATATGAATCTGTAGAGTTTACTCTCTCCCCTCTTAAAATATTAAGGACAATGGTGATATTGTTTCGAGAGAACTTTAGATGTTAGTTTCTATCAATCTATCAATGTTCTAGCTGATTAAAATTTGTTATTGATGATCAAAGTAACTTTTTTAACTGTGCTCCTCAATACATTCTAATACCTTGAAGCTGGATGCTGGTTTGGGGGCTTTGAAGACTAGAATAGCGAATTATATTGTTTTGTACCCTAAATGTATACTTTTGGTACACATTTTTAATGAACATTAGTCAAAATTATAATAGATTTGATTACTTTGGTTTTATATTGTTGGTTAAGTTGTTAAACAGTCCTTCAAGAATGATAATGAAATCCCACGTATTTTTCATCCACGCAGGTACAGCATGGGTGTGATACCATCTCGTAAAAGTTTGGCTTTATGTGATCGTCTATCAGTGTCATCTTTTTGTAGGTAAGTGTCAAGTGACAATCTAATTGCTTAAATTTTGAGCATGCCCAAATTATGACTTGCTTAGTTTACGAGATGATGATCTTAGAGAGTTACTTCTTATTAATAATCATATTCGACTTCAAATTGATCATTTTGTGCATAATCATAGATATTCACAATCCTACAGTGTTTGGCATGTCAACTGCTATTTTTCATGCTTGGTAAAGAATAATAGATAGCATTGGACCATGTTGACAATTGAGGAAGTAAAATAACTGAAAATTTGTTTATTCGCCCCCCAGTAGAGACCGATGCGTATCAAACATGTACTTTATGCTCTAAGTCTTTTATAAATCAGTAATATTAAAGTAGTAGTAATATTAATCTGCGTGGCGAATTTCTGTCTCTCAGGCGCAGGCTGTCCACTGTCCTGGTACGTCTGAAGATGGCCGAACACTTGACAGAAGCAGTAACGTATATTGAGCAGGGACATATTCGTGTAGGACCTGACACTGTTACTGATCCGGCATTCCTTGTTACAAGAAATATGGAAGACTTCATTACTTGGGTCGATACATCCAAGATTAAGAGAAGGGTATTGGAATACAACGATAAGATGGACGACTATGATGCAATGAACTGAGCTTTCAGGAGGGCCATCTTACTTGGATTATATTCTCAAAATGTTTTTTGAATAGGTTTTATTACACTTTTGAACTTCCATCTTATGTAGAAGAGTTCGCTAAAGTTCTATTTCCATCTTGGATTGCTTGCCACTGATTGTCTTAATTCTGGACTGATATATTATGGCCGTTGCTTCTTCTTTTCATCTTATTCTGACATACCAAAATGGTTGAAAATACATTCAACTGATTTCTGTACGTATTGTTAAGCCTTGAAAATTAGGAGTGGGCAAAAAAAGTTGAACCAAAAAACTTGAAACAGGCCATTTTCCAAAAAAAAAAAAAAAAAAAATTAAAACGATCGATTTCTTTAAAACCAAAATCGAATGAATTGACTTGAGTGATTATTTGATTTTTACTTGTCATTCTACTTTCACATTTATAGTTGCTGTTTTTATCTTTTTCCCATTTACCTTTGATTTTTGTACATATTTATGCATTTGCAGCAAATTCAATTTTTTTAATAGGAACCAAAAAATAATCGAAATCGAAACTGTTTGATTCTTGGGATTGACCAAACATATAAATGCCCATTCCTAATGAAAATCAGTGTTGTGACTTGTGAAGAATTTCTCAAGGAGGCTTGAATTCAACTGTAACAAACTGATGAAAACTACGCTAAACAGTTTCAATTGTACATCTTAGAACTTGTTTGGTTCCATCACTTTTTTCCCACGAACTCATTTTCATTAAACCAATCACCTTTTCACACTTTTCAACCAAAAATTTCTCAAACAACTCCAAATCATGTAGGACCTAACAGGCTCTTAATTAGCACGCTGAAACTGTTATACAGAACGTATAGGACAATTAACGAGAGTTCTTTCAATTACAGGGCACGGGAACAGATAATGAGACGACAAATAGTGACTTTACTCGAACAAATCAGACAATATACTTCCAGAAACATGGGAAGAATCAGCTACTTGGAAGTATAAGTAATAATCTTAGCAGTATGATACAAGACAACCTGGTACAAACCGAGACGTGCAGGAACCCATTAATTCTTTTCACTCCTTTCGTCCAAATTCGTTAAATAGCTTTTGCGACATAACTTCCAGCTATGTCACAGCAATTTGAGATTCCACTTTGACTGTCTACAAGAAAAGCACCCAGAAAGCACCTTTTTTTCGACTGTGAAACGATATATTCTTAAGTAGAGGTTACTTCTCATAAAATGCCAGAAGCTGCTTCACGTGATTTTGCCACGCAGTGACATTTTCTCCATCGATAGTGACCCAATCGACCACATTTGAGGCTGGCTGTTCCCACCATTCATCAAGCTACAAAAAAAAAAAAAAAAAAAAAAAAAAATGCCACAGAAACAATTCTAAACATATTCTTTTCATGCGTTTGTTAAAAATATGTACTAAGGATTGGAACCGTGGGGAGAGTTGAAGTAAACACAGACGAGTCACTTGGATATCTCTCATTAACTGAAAATTTTCAATTTTACAACAATCTGACTTGAAAATGAAGCTTTGGACACCAGCGACCTAGAAAGCACAGCCATATATGCTTGGATATGCATATTTACTGGTTTGTTTCTCATGAGACAGCCTTTCTCTCTACATTCATGCAGCATAACAAGATTTTGTAGTATCGAATTAATACGCTATCATTTAAAAATGTAATATCAATCAATAAGAAGAAGTATGCATATCCAGAAACATCTTTGAGTGCCAAAACCTGGGCTTCCAGCATGGTTTGCACTATACTATCACAACTAAAAGGAACTTCTGAGTTTCTATTCCGGGGGTCATATTGGTTGTCCATTTAATTCCAATTGGTTTATGGACACAGCTTTTAAGGTTCAAAATAGGCCTTTTAACCTATGATATGTAAGGCACACATTGGTTCAAGGATAATGAGGTCATGTCTAACATAATAATGTTAAAACGTGAAACTTTAATAATGTAGAAGTTCAGATAAACGTAAATCACGTTTGAACAAAAGCTACAGAATTTAGGGTGAAGTTCAAGTTCTGTAACATGAAGGGAAAAAGGAAAGAAGCTGAAAAGGAGCAAAGGTTGAAGCAGTTGATGACACGTGGGGGAATGAAGTTTTAACAACTAGCCAACTTGAATTCAAACACATTAGTATATTAAATCATCATTCCAATAGAATTTTTGCAACAATAAAGAATATAGGAGAAAACGGTCCTGTTTGGCAGACCTTTCGAAAGGTCAAAAGATGCTTATGAGACTAAGAAATTGCTTTTAAACATTTTTGGATAATTTTTCTGAAGTATTTTATTATGCAAGCGCTTTGTCTCGCTATAAAAGCTTTTAGAGGAAGCTCACCTAAGGTAACTTCCTCATAAAGCTCTTTTACAAGAAGTCGAAGCCCCTCCAAACAGTCCAAAATATATTACCTCACTAAGGATAAGTCAAAAGTTGGTCGGCAATTCCACAATTGCACAAGCACATCAAATCCAAAACTTTGAACTAAGAATGTGATGAGGTTGGTACTTAATCCACCAAAAATTTAAAAGATTATAAATATTGATGACTACAGAAAAAGAGAGTAATTTGCTAAGTATTGAAGGGTACTCACCAAGCCTCTGACATATTTGCAGTCTTCAAGCTGATTGTGGCAATAAAGGCAGCTTGAACATCTATTTGTATGGCATAATAACCACCTGATAATCATCCATTGCTGGGTACATCAATAATTTTATTATTATTCAAATTATTTGGAAGGTATTAGTTTCATGACCCTTTCGAACTTGCACCTAGTGCATATGTAAGATAGTAAAGTCAACAGAGGTTTACTATAAAATCAGACATCAAATGCACAATGTATCAGCAATATAACAGATTAGAAAATGAAGTTCAGGAACTGGTAGCATCAGATAATGTAGTAGCCAAGTTCAAAACAAGATTTTTAGCAGTGTTGGGGAGCTCCAACACTAGAATGAGGGTGCTTTGATATTGTGATAGAGCAACCCCATTTACATATAGTTTATTATACATTACATTGATTAAATCAAACCAACCATAACCTTTCTTAGAGTGCATCAAATTTGCGTATCAAAAACTCTGTAGACAGGTTATCCTTTATGCATCTCCAGTTCGATGATATTATCTTTACTGCATAACGCAACTGATGCCACCCCTTGGTGCAAGGGTCTTATTCGCCAAAAAAAAACCACAAGTGAAATCATATATATATATATATGAAGAAATCATGTAGTCTGAGGAAATCATAATGAATTTAAAGCAACTAGGTATACTAAAACAGGGGGCTGCAAATATTGATTCGTCTTTATGATTTATTATCAAATCAAATTCGAGGTGCACAACAAGAAAATGATGTTATAGGAAACTTGTATGGATAAACCCCCAATTCACTTCGTTGAATTCGATAAGTTTGGAATTCAAGAGACACATCATTAGAATTGAAAAAATAATGGTGGCATGTGTCCTAAGGTATTCACAGTAAATGTCTTAAAGAGGAAAAAAAAATATTTTATCTCATACTCACACAATATATAGAAATATGTAATTAAAATGAATGAGATTTTGAAAATAACAGGAAATTAATGAATATAAATTAAAATGTACTAATTTTTATTAATCACATCAATAATTGACGCGTCCATTGTAGTTCCAAAAAACATTGCTCAAGAACATAATGTGTTTTTATTACATGATTGGGAAAAAAAAAGAAAAAAAGGAAAAAATCTTGGTAATCACTTCATGGATGCTTCACGTCCCAGCTACTTTTCCGTTACCACGAACCTGGGGTCATTGAACCATCTGATATCGGGCTCCTCAAGCATGTACTTGTATAGTTGGATTGCGATGCTACATCGAGCGGATGCAATATTGAAATTTTTTGGCATCTGGTCAATTTTTCTTTCGAATAGGAATTCAGCATACTTTATAACAAATATCCCATAATTGCCGCTGCACAAAGCAAAAAAAAAAAAAAAAAATTCACATGAAACTTATACGGTTCACACAATGCACTTGTCATTTCAGTTAATGCCAAAAAAAGTTGGGCGATGGTACTAACCGGATCCAATGCATTATTAGAATATTTTTTTTGTTCTTTGCTATTAAGAGTTTTGGTTTTGAAAACATGTATTTAATACCTTATACACGCACATCTTGCTATGTTATAATAAATGTACCATGGTGGGAAATGCATGCAATATACCATTGAAATATAAAAAAATAAGTTGCAAAGAATTTAGGACTTACCCGTTTTGTTGTTGGGGGCAATTTTCTATTATCCTGCAATCAATAGAATATTCGGGGAATGTGCGGACTGAGGAGTTCAAGGATCTTCCAAGTATAGGAAGGACGATGAGCATCGAACAGGCAGATGAATAAACTAGATGATTCTTTATGATTTTGTTGTATGAGTTATAAATGTCTAGCCGCCAATTTACAATGTCGAAGTGAGCCAGAATCCAGTGTCCTGGTGATGGAATCCACATTAGTATTAGCACGTGATCAACTTGTGTCCACGAGATATTGAACGGAATCTTCATTCCCTTTGCATATGAGTATAGAGATTCATGTTTGTGCAATGCTTTAGTGTCGAGTTGTATATCCCTGGAGATGCCCCTAATTTTGACATCAAAGGTGCAGTCTGTTGTTATGGCTTTTAGTGTGGATCCATTTCTCAACTTCAGTAACATACGAATGTAGTAGAATGCAGCATCGATATGCTGCATAATAAATCAAAAAATCAAATCGTGATAATTTTTTTGGAATAAATATGTATATACGTAGGGTCATGCTGATGGGGAGATCTAAGTAGGCATTACCCTATCATTTAGAGGGCGTCCGACCTCATATAATCATGCCACCACATATCGGAAAAGATTGTAATGGGGCCTAGCTTCATGTCCTTTGGGTTTTGAACCATTTCCGTGTCAAGATCCAAGGTACTATGTGGGGGACGAGAGGGTCAAACAGATATCATATACCCTAGACAGGCACAAATTCCAAAAATATATATTTTAAATGTGGGAAAATATTTAGATACCCGTTGTTGCTCTTCAAACAGTTTACATAGAATTTGTTGAATATAAAGAGGTCTGCTTGTGATGGTGGATCCAGACATGATTTGTAGACAAATGTGTACTGAATGGCATCACTTCTAAGCACTCTGAAGGGCTTCATCTTTGAATTATTTTTTTTGTTGTAACCCTTTTCGTTGTTGCCGCCTTCTAGAAATATAATAGGGATTGGTGTCCACTGAGATTACATTCAAGATACAGTGAGGCCTAACATAATAAATTAAAAGTTCCACTTGTAGTTACAATAGCAGAATAATTTTTTTTTCATATCTTCCTGTCATCACCATCAATGGTTCTTATTTTTTTGGATGGAGTTATATTGTAGTCACTACTGTCAACAGGGTTAGTGTTTTTGGTAGTTGATGATGGAGGGTATGCATTGTATTGTAATGTCCCATTTGACTTTGGTGGTGTAGTGAATCTCACCTTTTTATTTTTTTCTCTACTTGAAATCTGCAAGATAAACACAAATACGCACAGGGAAATAATTTGTGACACCGATACTTTACATATATGAGAAAACCGACCTAATTTGCATAATGGCAATTAAAAATATCGAAAAAGAAATAGAGTTTGCTTACAACTTCAAGGACGATGTCATCAATCTCCTTGATATGCTCTGTAGTTAGCACCAGACCATCATAAAAAACAATAGATCTGTTGCTAATGTCTTCATCAATTCCCAGATCAAAAGATGGAGGTGAAAAGTCCCCAGGGAGTTCGTGAAACCTTTTTGTTTTAGACCAGGATGAGCTGCCAATTGAAACCTGTTAACAGATGCTCAGATTTGTTATCCACCAATAAAGATATAGGGTTGCTTTGTCTCATTAATGATTTTGATAAAAAAAAAAAAAAAGAAAGAAAGAGAGGTGGTGTTTATGTTTAGATTCGTCTAATTGTTATAAACATGTCTATTTTGGGGTTGCAATTAGCATATCTCAAAAACACTGGCATGATAATATGTGAAGACACAATCATCATAGGGACGCTATGAAGATGGACCAATTATCTATAGACCTAGAAAAGGACGTCATTCTTAAATTAGAAGGAAAGAAAAACCTTGTTACAAGAAACTGATTTGTCAGAAGCGGAGAGGTTATGTAACCACGCCTTGAACTTCCATTAGAATTTACTTGCCCAATTGATGCACCAGGCGAATGCATCTAAGTCACATAGATGAATAAGAAATCTCATAAAGGAAACACAAAATCATCATTATGTATCAGTATAAAGAACAGCAAAATAAATTACTAACTGGCTTGTCCATGAACATGTGATGACCAATCAAATCAAGCTAGTTTAAATGATGATCACATGAGGTCTGATATAGTGGAATGAATGTGCGTGCTGGCACAATTAAAATATAATAGTAACACATCTAAAATTTCTTTAGGATGAGGTATCAGTGTAACTCTTTTTAATGAAGCTGCACATCAGCATGTTAATAATACATTTATTTTTTGTAACATTAATGAAACTCTTTTTTTTGGAACTCATAAATCATGAGTGTAAAACCTGATAACGATGTTCGAGTATGATGCAACAAAGTGTGAACATGCTAATGAAGATTGCAATCCAGTTGAGGAATTATTATGCATTTCAATGAGCAGCTCCGAATCTACTTTGGAAAGAAATGATCACCAACCTAATAACCTGCCTACTTTCTACATCATCATATTGGTGTGCTAATTCTAAGTAAATATCTAGTATGAACATACCAAGTATTGGATCTTACAAATGCCAAAATTCAATACCACTGCTGCCGTGTTGGCATCAGTGACTAATCATGTTTTAAAATGAACCTGTCAACTATTTCAAACATATAATTTTTTCAAAAATACCTGTGATAAAGATGTACTCTTTGGTGTAATTTTAACAGTAGGATTTGGATGAATATGCGGGGTGAAATGTTGTGACTTGATTGATGGTGCAATACAACTTCCTGTAGTTGTCATATGTTAATTTGACCGAAGCTTATTTGTAGAAGATTTAGGGATTTGCACCTATCAGTTCCAGTAATGCAATAATGCAGTCAATTACTGGCAACTTCTATAGTAATGTAGCTAAAATACGACAGGCTGGTATGAGACAAGGTTATGATATTGTATAAGAATTAGTACTTACGTCAATTTTATTCTCTGTGGTGCGTGATTGATGTTTGGTTTTACTGCCACACATTAATGATGAGCTATTGGAACACCTAATGAGTATTTCTTCCATACACTCTTCTATCTGCCTGTTGAAAAAAATCATCAATTCCTCCATTTTTTTCCGCAGGATGTAATTTTCAGTTGCAAAGTTGTTATGTTCACGAGCAATTGATTCGAGGCGATCCATGTATTTGGCGAATGACGTTGCTTTTACCTGCAAGGATAAAGACTGGGGCATGGGTCGTGATTGCTATTTTAATATGGACTGTTAACACAAAGTAGGCAATGACAAGCAACTACATACCTTGGTTCTGTTTGGTGATAAGTCACGCCCTTTGTTGTTGATTTTTTTTATTCAGCAACATGTCATTGCAAACTGGATGCAAGACAGCCCTCGTTGCCTGTTGCAAATTAGTAATTTCATCCGGAGGTTGCAAAAGCTTAGTATCAGTTCGGGTATTGGGTTCAGAGTTAATAATGCTGGGTGACCCAGTGTTGACGCATGTTGTGTAGTGAGTATCTCTAGATGCTAGCAAAATGGGATTGTGATATGTTCCAGACCATTTTGGTAATGTCCCTGTGTCAAATCCACGTGGGGAGAAGTCTGGGATTTTGAAAGGGTCATATTGACCTGTCTCGAAAATACCAGAACTTTCTCCAATGTATTGATCCTTTGTCACTCTGTATCTATCCTCAACAAAGACTTCGATTTCCTCGTCGCTGGAATCCACAGCATATACTACTTCTTTCCCTTTAGCTTCAATAGATGTAGTGTTAACAGAATTTGACTGACCAACATGTTTTATGGTGTCAAAGGTATCGTCTGCAACCAACATTCTATTGTTATTGCATCCAGTGCATGCATTTGTCTGATTAAAAAATGGCACTGGTGGTAATGCAGTGACATCGATCACATGGTCAGTCATTGTTGCATCAGTTTTATGAGTGGGTGATTGGTGAGGGACAGAATTTTTAGAACAACAATGACTGCGCAGTTGAATTTGTGGCATTACGAAATCGTCATCGTCATCTATGATCACACTTGCTGGTGCCTTTTTTTAATTTCCATGATGACTTTTCTTCTGATTCATTGCAATGAAAAGTGGGTCAAGTGCTTCAGCCAGATGAGGAGTCATTTTCACAGCTCTTATCTACACCAAGATTGAACAGGGGTTACAGATTTGGACACCGAATCACATTTGGGAAAATAAATAAATAAATAAATTGTCCACATCACATATAATTATTAATAAGTGATCATTCATCAAAGCTTGATAGGGGACTCACCAAACATCTACAGCCAAGTTTAAAGCAGGAAGATCAACGTCAACCTCAGATGACCAGTTGAGAATTCTCGGTCGCCTACTAGCAGCTTTATAGCATAATTTGCTCTGCAATATGGGGATGGTCTCGTAAATCCAGTTTTGGAATGCAATGACGAAATCGTTAAGCCTATAGCTCATTGTAGGACTGCTCTCACCCTCCATGGTTACAACTTTGTTTCTTAGTGCTTGTTGCAGCGACGCAAGGGTGAGCTTGAAAAGGTCCTTTCCCCATGGATATAATTTCATATCAATTGAATCAACTAGGATGAGTAGTGTTTCGTCCACAAACCTATCATATGCTGTGCTAAACATCATATGCGTGACTAGGAAGAGAATCCCCATTATCACGACATCGCGGTTGTTGCGATTTGACATTGCTTTGAAGACATGAAACACATCGTCATTTGTAATATTCGATAGATGACTGAAATACTTGGACCTTATTCTACAGTATCTGGAAGCATATTTTGCCCTATTTTCCTTCGCCGGAACAATGAAGACCAGTAATCAATTTGAATTCTTCAATGCCAAATCTAACAGTATCATTTCCAAAACGGAACCAGATCTCTTCGTTGTTTGGCTAATTGACCTCCCGCAAGAGAAATTGGTGTATCAATTGGGGATTTACAGCAACCTTCTGCATGTCAAGAAAAGATCCAAAACAGGTAGATTTGAACAAATTTTTCTGAACATCGGTGAGCCATTGCTGCAGAGTAGCCACAATGAAATCAGATGCCTTAACATTGACTTTACCCATGAACCAGTCATCTGGGTTCGCCTTAAATTCCCATGGCTGTCATTTGTGAAAAAAAAATTAAGAATTAAAGAACATGCTATTTGGGGGAATCCAACATATGTGCCAGTCATATAGTCATTTTCATACAAGTTTTAATCAAAAGCAGTTCCGCCAGGAATTAATATTTTATCCATTAATCAGCTATAATATTTTGCACTATCAAGTTAAAAACAAATAGAAGAACCAATGAGAATATTTTGATGCAGTTGTTTAACTATGCAAGGAATCAAGGAATAAAAATATTCTAAGTAAATTAATTATAGTTCGTCATGACATTTTATTGTTAAATAATTTCGTATAAAAGCTTAAATTGTTAGATAGTAAGGACTTTAACTCGAGAGGTCTTTTTGCAACTACAGACTTGGGGTTAACCTTCAAAGTTCCTGCATTCTCAACAGGTTTCATCTCTTCCGACACTGCTAAATGCAACTCGTAATATTGCTGAGACAACATTAAGCTGTTTTGGGATCAGATTGGCTGATAGAACAAAACTCACTATACTAAAAAAGATGCTTCTGGGATTATAAAACCATCAAGGTACAGGACAAGCACTTCAACTGCTTCGTCTAAAGATTAAGTGTTCAAATTTTGTGCGACCACAGGATGCTGAAAGTGTAAAAATGTGACAGAATGACTCTCTTATTGGGGCCACCATCTTCTCGAAAGACAACCCTTCTGAGGATTTTAAAGGTTGGCTCTGGCTGTAAGATTGGATCCTTCCTTAAAGGTTCCAAACTCCATTAATTTTCATGAGAATTTTACAAGAGATAAAAGGCAAAAAATTGGACTTCTAACTATTCAAATATGGAACAGACTTACGAGAAATCACTTACAATGGACATAGGCTAACAAATTTTGTCCTACAGAAGACATCTGCATACATTAGCCTACATGATGTTCATGTTGGGGAAATTACTGTCAAAGAAACTCTATATTTCTCTGCAAGATGCCAGGGGGGTCGGTTCTCGATGTGGTAATTTTTGCAAGTGTCATTCACGATTGAAATTCTTTATGTATGGACCATTTATATCAGCATTTTTAGATTCTTAGTTTCAGAAGCAAATTATGAGCTTTTAAAATCCTGCAAAATGTGCCCTATGTTGTCGTGTAAATTAATTTCAAGTACCAAAAAAAAAAAAAAAGACCTGATGATGGAGTTAAGATATGATAAACACTAGATTCTGCAGGTTATGAAAAGATTAGATGCCTCCAATTGCAAGTATTTAATCTACCTTAAAGCATATTATATGTGTATGTTGAGTATGGGCATAGCATACTTGAAGATAAACATACAGCACATCCTGCACTTTTAAACCAGTATTCATCTATTGTCTGATGCTTATCTAAAATATCAACCTATATATTATGATATATTTAAAGAGAACAAATATTAACTTTTAAAAAGAAATAATCACATCCATCACTTTTAAACCAGTAATCATCTATTGTATGATGCTTATCTTAATATGGAAATAAGTCCCCATATCATGTGTCTATATACTGCTCTACTGAGATTATACGATCTTGGTTATCACACCTGCACAGACTTTGAACCGAAACTGGCATCGAATTCTAGCACCGTAATCAAGTATAACCAAAAATATCACTGATTATATTAGTCCTTACGTATGATTACAATCATAAAAATATTGATTCTTGTATAGTATTAGTAGTACAACACCTTGCATTATAATGGTACTTCTTTCGAAATCTTTGTCCGGCGAGGTGTACGAACACCCTTGCGGTGTTTCCTTAGCAAACTGTTGAGCTCCCAAGCTCCTTTTCACAGATTGAAGAAGAAGAACCAGCAGCAAGAACCGATCCCAGCCTATTCACTTGTTCCTTGTTTGAGCTCAGTTTATGACCACTTAAACACACTGGAACATGGCACCGTCGTCCTCGATAAATGGCAACCGGATCTAGGCTCGCCGGAGGTAGCAAGATTTCGCCGGAGATATTGGACCTCTCCCACTTCTACCTCTCCACCCAAGAATGTGCCAAGTCTCATGAAACAAGAAAAGGTTTCCCCCTCTTATTCAAATTCAAATCCCCTAGGTAAGTGAAGTACCAATCATAGGGTGCCATGTGGATTAAGTGGACCACCACTATATTCCACAAATCTTCACCTTGGGCCACCTTAATCCATTACCAATTTCTCCGGTTACAAGTACTATCCATGTGTGTGTGGTCTAATAAATCATCATCGCTCACTCCAGCCAAGTACCTGCAAAACAACTAACCATTACCAATAGAAAGAATTGATAAACACTTGTTGAATTTACCTGCCGCAAGTACCTTTGTCCCAACATCTGCAGGATTATCATCAGTTGCAATTTTAAGCAATGTAAACTCACCTGAATCTAACTTCTCCCTAATGAAATGATACTTTACCTCAATGTGCTTAGACCTTTCATGATAAACAGGATTTTTACATAACATTAAAGCACTTTGACTATCAGTAAATATCATAGCAGTTTCATTTAAGAAGTTCAATTCACACAATAGGCCTTTTAACCACATGCATTCTTTTACAACTTCAGTGAGTGCAACATATTCAGCTTCAGTGCTGGAGAGTGTAACAATAGATTGCAACTGTGATTTCCATGTGATACAATTATCACCCAAACAGAAAAAATAAGAAGTGGTAGATTTCCTCTGATCTTTATCACCTGCAAAGTCAGAATCTACATATCCCTTAAGCTCAAGCTTATCACTTCTCCTTTCAAACACTAACCCCCTTTTAAGAGTTCCCGCTAGATATCTTAATAGCCATTTTAATGCAGCCCAATGAGGTTTACCTGGATTAGACATAAACCTACTCAATAAACTAACTGCATATGCAAGGTCTGGTCTAGTGGTAATCATAGAATACATCACAGAACCAATGGCATTAGCATAGGGAACATTACTCATTTCTTGCTTTTCATCTTCATTTTTAGGACATTGTGCAGATGATAAATTTATGTGTGCAGCTAATGATATATTGACAGACTTAGCAAGTTTCATGCCAAATTTGGTTATCACCTTGTCTAAATAAGACTCTTGATTAATAGTCAGTCTATTATCAGCCCTATTCCTTTTAATAACCATGACAAGAATCTTTCTTGCCTCTCCCAAGTCTTTCATGTCAAATTCCGATTTTAAAAGGTTTTTCATTTTAACAATTTCAGCTTTACTAGAACTAGCAAGCAACATGTCATCCACATATAACAACAAATAAACTTCACAGCCTATCTTACAGTTATTATAATACAAACATGCATCATATTCACTCCTTTTAAAACCAATTTTAAACATATAAGCATCAAATTTCTTATACCATTGCCTAGGACTCTGCTTAAGGCCATACAAGGACTTTCTAAGCAAGCACACAAGTTCCGACTTACCCTTCACCTCAAACCCTTGAGGTTGAGCCATGTAAATCACCTCATCCAATTCCCCATGAAGAAAAGCGGTCTTAACATCTAGTTGCTCTAATTCCCAATCATATTGGACAACTAAGGCTAAGACTAACCTGATAGTTTTATACTTAATAACAGGTGAAAACACCTCATTATAGTCTATCCCTTCTCTTTGAGTAAATCCTTTAGCTACCAATCTAGCTTTATATCTTAAAGGGTCATTAGCTTCTACTCCTTCTTTCAACTTGTAGATCCATTTACAATGGACTATCTTCTGATTCCTTGGTTACCCTAAAGCCGTCTTGTTTGGGAGTTTCCGATCTGAAAGCTCGCTACAGGGGTCATATAGAAAGCCCGTATGAAAAGTTCTGCACAAAGATGGTAAAAGACAGGAACAATTAAAAGAAAAAGTCGTCCATAAAAAAATAATAATAATAATATTGCATGGTATAAGCTTTGTTGACTGAACTGTGGTGGTTGAGGTTGTAGAATTGGGGACTGCTTTCTTTTGATTTGTTGTGCATACATATTTCTGATTTTGACTGCCTTGTGTGGAAAAAGCTAAGAATATTTTTAGAACCCACATAGATAAAAACCTGGGATGCGAGAGAAAAATCAGAAAGTGGTGATCATCCATGAGCGTTGAAAGGAATTTTATTAGAAATCATAGATTGACCACATGGGAATCGGGCTGGATTATGCATAATGAGCCACACAGTGTTGAGTATATCTTTTGCATAAGTATGCCTCTGACATTGGCTATTCACACACACACACTTGAAACTCTGGCAGGATATAACTAGAAGATATTTTGCATTGTTGTTCATGACGCTTGCTGAAGCTTAAATTGGTTTGGACTGTAGAGGCATATGGTAAACATGTTGACACAACAAAAATATTTGTTCTCTTATTTCTTTGATTTTTGTAGTTTAGTTTACATTGTTCGAGGACGAACAATAATTCTAGTTTGGGGGTATTTGATAAGCGTATTTTATACACTTATTTGTATGTCTAAATTAGGATTAATTATTGTCGTGTGGGAATATTTTCTATTTAATTTATGTTTATTTGTTTACTTTTCAGAAAATGTCCCAATTGAAGAAGAATGAAGCAATTAATGGAAAAATGACACGATTGGATGTTAATTGGAGCTA
Source organism: Ligustrum vulgare (assembly GCA_963555705.1). Taxonomy (NCBI): domain Eukaryota; kingdom Viridiplantae; phylum Streptophyta; class Magnoliopsida; order Lamiales; family Oleaceae; genus Ligustrum; species Ligustrum vulgare. The sequence continues at coordinate 57,447,417 of OY743168.1, read as the reverse complement.
AATTGGACAAGTGAGGAGTTTGTGACACAACCGGGAAACATGCTTGGTGCCAAAGTGACTAAATCAGAGGTTGGAGGACCTAATTGAATGAATTAAGAGCTTGAATGGTCAAACCGAGAAGAAGATAAAGTTTGTGGACTAAATTGCAACAATTGAAAGTTGAGGACTGAAGGTGCAATTAAAAGTCAGGGACTAAATTGTACAGTCGAGAAAAGAGGAAGTCGCGATCGCTGGTTGCATACCAAGCGATCGCGATAAAGTGTTAAATCATAACCCGAGGCTAAAACAGCATTACCACGTGATCGCCTGTAATATGCCTGCACGATCGCGCGGTTGTCCGACTGGGCCGCATATCAGATTTTTCTCGCACTTTTTAACAGGCTTTGGGCTTTTTGACCTAGGGTTTCTCCAAATCCTATATATACAACATAAGAGGTACGAGATCTGGACCTTTGCCTCTCCATAGAATGAGCAACAATAGAGATTTTAATTCAAATTCTTGGAGATTCAAGTATCGCAGAGGGGCGTGAATTGAAGATACTTGAAGAATTGATAATTGGTGCAATCTTTCCATTCTTCGTTGTTATTTTCAATGAACGTTTATTTTTACTGTTTTTGTTATTTCATGATGATGTGTAACTAATTTTAACGTTGGGATGAACGATGTAGCCTAGTTAATTATTTTAATGTCATATTCCTTGTTTTAACGCTTTAATGCATGTGTTGATTTATTATTGCGTTTAATGCGTGAATGAACTGGCCACTTATTCATGATTTCATGTGTTATTTCCATAATTCGAGAGGTGAGTTAATAACATAGATCTAGTTAATAAATCCGGTAATTGAACGAGAGATAGAGATATACTCTTGTAATTATTGCGGTCGTGTGTGAATTCTTGTGTGTAATGCATCTAGTTAAGGAATATTCGGACCTGCTGTAGAGATACAAGGTTGACTTATTTAGGTAGGATTGATTTAAACTCGAGAGAGGAATCTCAATTTAAATTAGTGAATTCGACCGAACACACAAATAGGAAATAAAACTGGAATTTGAATTGATTTAATTAGCTAGGTGAATTCGTGAATCCCAACTACTTTACAATCTTATTTGAAAACAAAACAATTTAACAATTCTTTTTAATTCATTAGTTACATTTCTTAATTCTAGATTTTTATTCTTAAAACGATTTTCATTTGTTTGTTCAAATAAAGTTAAGAACTGAAATATTTCGGTAATCAATAGCAGTCCTCGTGGGAACGATAATCCGGACCCCTAGGTCCACTTTATTACTTCTCACGACCCGTGCACTTGCGGGGATATCTCGCATCGCGAGATATTAGTGAACAGCGTGTTCGGTGACTCATTAAATTGGACATTTAAATTACAATTTAAACTATACAATTTTTCAAATCACTTTTTAACCATACATATTTTCTCTTTCTAATTTTTAACCACACATCTTACCTAAAAAACACAAAAAAGAAAAATTCTCTTTCCTATTTAAATTGGCGTCGAACAAGTCTTATATGTGCACAATTATTAACACATGGTAGGAAACAGAGTGGTTGGGGGAATGAAAAATAGGCGTGGCATGCATCAATGTGACACGAAAGAGTGAAAAATAGGCGTTGGATATGTACGTAAAGATTCGGACATGTGTTTTTCAAGGCTTGAGATGAACAATGTATTCTTGAAAAAAATCAGTGTTCTAAAAAGCGTGAAGCGTGACGAAGCGCGAAACCCAAAAGTCAAGCTTTTGAAGCTTAAGTGGGAGTAAGCGTTAAAAAGCGTTTTTCAATTCCTAAATATTTGATTTAAATTTTACCCATACTTGAACAAGTAAAAAAAAAAGGAAAAAAAAATGGTAGCTGCGTGCATCGAGCGCGCTTAAGTCAATGCGCATTGTGCGCGCGCGCTTTTTAGATAAAATTTTTCAGAAATGCTTTTTTCTTGCTTTTCGTCAAAGCGACGCGCGAGAGGTGCGCGTCGCGCGTAGGCGCGCACTGTGCGCGCGTTTTAGAACACTGAAAAAAATAGACCTCAAGCTTTACGGGGATTCGGAAGCAGGGCCCCTGGAAACTTTTTTTTGGGGAAAAAATCTAAAACAATGATAAAAGATCATATTCACACCAGATAAATGTACTAAATAATGTGCAAATTCATCATAAAATTGTAAAAAATTAAACAAAAATAATAAAAGCATTAATTAACGTAAAAAATAAGGAAATGCATCAAATTGATGTAGTATTCTATTCGAGAAAATTACGTAACCACCTAGATGTCATGGTTATTTAAAAATACGTAATTTTCATAATATTCGTAATATTACCGGATTTCATTCCATACATTTAAAAAATACCATATTCTTATGAGAAAGTGTAATATTTGATGGCATCATTAATTAGGAATCCTTTTATTTAGGGAAGTTACCATTTGTTTAGTAATTTAAATTAGGCAGTTACCAATCTTCCCAAAATTCTAAAAACATATGTTTCCTTTTTGGCATATTTGTCGATGTGTAGATCTTTTTTCCAATATTTTCCGGTAGTAAATTACAGTCGGTATTATTACACGTGTTCTATTGTGTTCTAATGTTCTATAATGATATGTAATAGCTTATTTGTAAGTAATTGTAGTTAATCTATGTACAATAGATGTTAGATCAATAGATTAAGAATCTTTTTTTTTCAGTAATGTCAACACAGAATTCATTTCATCAAAATCACACACGTTGTAATGAGATGTAATAAGTTGTAATTAACTGATTTCATTAATAATGCCAACACAGAATCCATTTCATCAATAATACATTTGTTGTAATGAGCTGTAATGTTCAAAATTGATATACTACACTTGCTGTATTGTTTTACTCAACATGTCTATGTTTAATCTGTAATTTTCGAAAAGTAGACATGATATACATGATGTAATGATATGTAATGTTCAAAACCAATCTTAGTACATCTGTTACAATGATCTGAAATCTTCATAATCAGAGACACATTACACCTGCCGTAATTTCTTGTACTTCTACTGCAATCTGCGTACTCCATTGGTTACACCTAATGTAATGATTTGTTATCCCTGATGTATTGATCATTACGCTGTAATCATCTGTAATGTTCAAAACCATACATGCTACATCTGTTGTAATGTTATGTAATGTTCGTAAAAATGCATATTACACGTCGTAATGCCTGTGATCAAAATCTATCCAACACATATGAACACAAAAGTACTTGATTCATTTGTAATTATCTTTAAGTGTATTATTACAAGACTAATACTTGTAATTTCTATACATGTACGTTTTGTAATTCTATTGAACACAACCAAAACAATACTTGTAATTTTCGGCTAAGATACACATGTAATGTCTTGTAAGAAACGCCATGATAACAACCAAACCAATACTTCAAACACAAAAATTCACTTTTGACATCTTGTTCCCCGATGTTGAAAAACACATACCCCATCGCAACTGTAGCGATCGATAATTTTTAAATAATATAAAATCATTTTTCTCGAAAAACGCGTCGCTAAGTTTTAACTCCAAATTTTAAAAAAAAAAAATGAAAGCGTGTTCGTCTAGCCATTGTAAAACAAATCTAAATCTATTCAAATCGAGTCCAATCTCGAATACTTTAAAGTATCAAATTCCTTATCATTTTTAAATCCAAATTTTAATAATTTTAAGTTCAATATTTATTTTATTATTTTGGGTCCAAAATTATGTTAGTCCAAATCTTGATTATTTTAAGTTTAATTTATTTAAATCCAATTAGGGTAATTCTTATAGTCCAAATTCTTGGCCCACATAACACCTGGAATCTTGTGCCCTAAAATCACTGTTCATATAACCCCTCTCCTTTTTGCACTACCCGTGACCACACAAGAGACGAAACCCAAAACCAAGTAAACGGCTCCTTCAACCTTGTTGGAAACCAGGTTTCATGGAATTTTGGATTTGAAGCTAGAAAATCAATTTCTAGTCTTCCTCTTCAATGATATATAAGAATCTGTCTGTGCAATCCCAAGAAGCACCACAATCTGCATTTGGGATTTCATGTTGATGCTAGAATTTTGATTTCTAGGCACCAACAACCACCCGATAGTAATATCTCTCGCTCCAGCACCACACGCCAGGACTCTTGACGAAGTAGCCTCCACCACTTCTGTAGCGCCCCGAGTTCTAAATACCCGGTTCACCACGTCATCGTTTGATCTAACTTTTCAAATAATATTTTTGCGGAAGAACTAATTGAAATTCATTTTTGGCAACATTAAATAAATTGTAATGGTCGATAAAACTGAAAACATTTATGAAACCATTCGAAATAAAAAATTGAGCCATTAATATTGTAAAGCAATTGACAATGTCATAATTTCTCAAATAACTGAAATTCTAAAAATTACCAAATGTTTGGAAATACGGAAATCATTAAAATAAGGTTTTCAACCATTTAATGTCTATTGCCACAATCATTCATCACTTGCCACCATCTCCGAGCTCTGCAAATGTTGTTAAAATAGACATGAGCATTTCTTAGAAATACTCAGTAGACTCATCGCCCATTAATAAATCTACAATATAATTGAACACATAAATGCAGGCTCTTTAGAAACATAGGGTGTGTGATGTGATCCGGAAAAGGCGACAAAAAAGGAGAAATCAAGACACGGGAAATTCAACAATATTCTACATGGAATTTCATGATCGTAACATCAATCTTCACGACCGTAACTAATATTGAGACATTTTGATCCGAGAGGGACTTACGGCCTTATTGATGTGTTCCGGACCCTCGACAATCGGAGTCATAGCAGGCTTGACGGAAAAAGTTAAACATTCAAGCCAAATAAAAGTGCAATCCAGTCAACCATGTCGGAATTGGATGGATAATATATGTTTTTCGAGTAGAAGCAGGTCACTGAGCAAGACTCATGGGCTAAAGCCCTTGAGCCCATTTATTTTAGGGACAAATTCCATCGTTTGGGGCTTCAAATTGGCAAATCAATGATGCAGACGAAAATTTACTATATTTCCATAATTATAGGAATTTTAATTATTTTGTTTCCTTTTGGTTTTTAGGTTATTTTCCTAATTTAGTATTCTAGTTTAATTATAATTCTATTCAGAGTCAGTTAGCGATTAGGTTTTATTTTGCCTATTTATATGCTTTTCCATTCAATGTAAAAATAGAATACTTTTGATGAATTAAATTATTGAGTGTTTTTACTCTCTCTAAAGGTGAGGATTTTCCCTTTAAACATCGAACTTATCAAGATTGAAATCTTGTGGCGTTCAAATCAATTGAACTTATCAAGGATCTGGACATTCCTTGTGGCGTTCCCCCTTTGTGGTTCTTATCTCCGCATCGTAACGGGTCTCGGGTTTAATATACCCCTGGTTCTTGCGTCGTGAGGTCGGGGTTGCATTGTTATCGTCCGTTCCAACCTGGATTCGGAACTTTCCAAGCGTTATTCTGCGAGCTACGACGAGGACCCCCTCCCGGGTTCTCATCATATGGTATCAGAGCTGGACTCTGAATTCAGGTTCTTGTGTTTTTCTATCCAGTTTGATTTTTATGTTTATTATCGAGTCCCATAAAAATCATCCATATCCTATTTTTGTTATTTGAGTCTTTGTTTTCAATTTTTCTTGTTCTTCTTGCCAGTAAATTTTTTTCCAGTTTAATCCATAAGAGTCGTCCTAAAAAAAATCAAAAAAGTGTTTTTCTTATTCGATTGTTTTCCAAATCCTGTCCCGTTTGTTTTGTTGCGTTCGTGTCGAATTTTCGGATTTTATTAAAAAAAAATTATTTTTTTTAATTTTATTAATTCCGAAAATTCATCATAATTCAAAAAAAAAAAAAAAAAGTCACTCCGAAATTCAAGAACTACTTTCTTCAATTTCCTTAAATTCTTGATAATTCCTTGCCTTCCAAGTCAAATTAAAATTCTTGATATTCTTTCCTTTCTAGTCAAAATTCAAGAACCACTTTCTTGAATTTCTACAATATTCTTGAGTTTCTTTCCTTTCGAGTCAAATTCAAGAACCACTTTCTTGAATTTCTTTAAAATTCTTGATATTGTTTTCCTTTTCGAGTCAACATTAAATTCCTTCTTGATATTTGTCAATATCTAGATCCTCTTATTTTGAATCTCTCAAATTTTTGAAAGCTACATAAAGGGATGAATTATGAGTTCGATCCTACCTTCCAGACTAGGTGTCATGTGGGCAGTAAAGTGTGCAGTATTATTATTGATAAGGAGTATTATTGCGATCTGGCTAGTACCACCATGGTTGAGGAGTTGGGCTTACCTTTACTGCCACATCTCAATCCTTATAGGCTGACGTGGTTAAAGGAGTGTGGGCAGGTAAATGTAACCCATGGGGTTATGATGAAATTGTCACTTGGAAGATATAGCGATGAATTGTGGTGTGATGTGGTGCCTCTAGAATCTTGTGACATCTTGTTGAGTAGATCGTGGAAGCATGAGAGGAAAGCAGTCTATGATAAGCGCAGGAATATATATAAATTTGTTAAGGATGGGAAAAGTATTAAGCTTATGCCGTTAACCCCGAAACAAATACTTGAAGAGAAAGTATTGCGAGAAAAGAGGGATGAGCAAAGAAACTTCGGAGATGATGAATGGAGTATGAAGGATGAATTCAGAGAGATGGCCAAGAAATTAATACAGTTAAATGAAGAGATAAAGGCACAAGAGGCTAGAAAAAAGTTAGCCGAGTTGCAAGAGGTAGAAAGGGGAAGAGAGGAAGTAGTTAAATTACAAGAAAAGCCTTTGGATATGATTGTTAAGAAGAAGGAGGGAGACTTGAGGAACGAGTTCGAAGATAAAATTATTTATGAGGAGGTGCATGAGCAAAAGCATGAGAAATTAGGAGAGGTGATTGAGCCCAAAAATTTAGAAGTGGAGGTTGAGTGTGCGAAAAAAGAAATTGAAGTAGTTGATCAAACTCCGAGTCTTGAAGTACAGAATAAAATTGTGGAAGAGGAGATTGAAAATAACATTGTTGACAATGATAGGAATGAATTGGAAGTTGGGGTAGAAGTTCAACGTTTGAATGTTGAATTTTTCAATAAAAATATTGAAGAGGTGGTTGAATGTGAAAAATTAGAAGAAGTGGTTGAAAAAAAAGAAGAGAATGAGCAAGAAAGTATATTGACTTTTGGAGGCGATGAGAAGGGCCTTGTGGTGGGAAAAAAAGTTTTGGAATTTTTTATCATGAGTACAAGGATCCATACCTTGTGCATGAAGACGCTAACATTTCCCTCCCCATTTTTTTTAAATCTTTCTTGCAGGTTTATTGTGCATGGAATTTTGATTTACATCAACCTTGGTCAATTCCCCTCGTGTTTCAATACCTTCTTGTCTACAAATTGGAGGAGCATCATTTATTGTATACATGTCATGGAATCGAAAATTTTCCGTTTAATCCAAGAGGTACAGTTTGATTTTTCAAGAACAACACCATGATTCGGGACGAATCATCCTAAAGAAGGAGGGAATGGTACGAATCAGGGTGGGCTTGACGGGAAAATCTATAATTCAAGCCAAAATAAGAAGTCAAGCCGGTTCGGAGAACGTCAAAGATCAAACATTTCTTATACGAAGAAGGTTCGAGGCTAAACCAAGTGAGCAAGCCAAGAACAGCTTTATGATTTGGGACGAATCATCTTAAAGGAAGAGGGGATGATGTGATCTGGAAAAGAAGCTCTAAGAACAATGTTATGATTTGGGACGAATCATCTTAAAGGAAGAGGGGATGATGTGATCCGGAAAAGGCGACAAAAAAGGAGAAATCAAGACACGGGCAATTCAACAATATTCTACATGGAATTTCGTAACATCAATCTTCACGACCGTAACTAATATTGAGACATTTTGATCCGAGAGGGACTTACGGCCTTATTGATGTGTTCCGGACCCTCGAAAATCGGAGTCATAGCAGGCTTGACGGAAAAAGTTAAATATTCAAGCCAAATAAAAGTGCAATCCAGTCAACCATGTCGGAATTGGATGGATAATATATGTTTTTCGAGTAGAAGCAGGTCACTGAGCAAGACTCATGGGCTAAAGCCCTTGAGCCCATTTATTTTAGGGACAAATTCCGTCGTTTGGGGCTTCAAATTGGAAAATCAATGATGCAGACGGAAATTTACTATATTTCCATAATTATAGGAATTTTAATTATTTTGTTTCCTTTTGGTTTTTAGGTTATTTTCCTAATTTAGTATTCTAGTTTAATTAGAATTCTATTCAGAGTCAGTTAGCGATTAGGTTTTATTTTGCCTATTTATATGCTTTTCCATTCAATGTAAAAATAGAATACTTTTGATGAATTAAATTATTGAGTGTTTTTACTCTCTCTAAAGGTGAGGATTTTCCCTTTAAACATCGAACTTATCAAGATTGAAATCTTGTGGCGTTCAAATCAATTGAACTTATCAAGGATCTGGACATTCCTTGTGGCGTTCCCCCTTTGTGGTTCTTATCTCCGCATCGTAACGGGTCTCGGGTTTAATATACCCCTGGTTCTTGCGTCGTGAGGTCGGGGTTGCATTGTTATCGTCCGTTCCAACCTGGATTCGAAACTTTCCAAGCGTTATTCCGCGAGCTACGACGAGGACCCCCTCCCGGGTTCTCATCAGTGTGGGTTGCTCTTCTCGTTCATTAAAACACATGACTTCTCTTTGAAAATCATAGGCTCTTTAAAATCATAGGGCGTGGGTTGCTCTTCTTGTACATTAAAGCACATGACTTCTCTTTGAAAATCATAGGCTCTTTAAAATCATAGGGTGTGGGTCGCTCTTTCTTCTCGTGCACATAAGGCACATAAGTTATGCATAACATCATCATTTATCTTGCAAGACATTCTTTTCTTTCTTTCTCATACATAAAAGCATATAAGTTATGACAAGCATAACAACATAAATATTTCACAAGAAATATATTCTCATTTCAACATAAATATTTCCGAAGAAATACATTCTCGTCTCTTTTCATAAAAGTGATTTTCACATAAGTCACATAACATACACATTCACATGCAATCATAATTTAAATCAATTAATAGGGGCGAGTCTACCTTAAACTTGACGACTGCAAAGTTGAGCGGAAAACGACTTCAATTCTTTAATTCTCCGTACGCTTCGTCTAGCCAATTAGAAAATAAGTTAAATTAGTCTTTTTGAATTTATAGTTTAAAATGATAAATTACAATTTAGGGACTGAAATCGCTGATTTTGAAAGTTGGAGGACTAAAATGAATACTTTGAAAGTTAAGGGACTAAAATTGATATTTTTCAAACTTGAGGGACTAAAATGTAAATTTTCAAAAGTTGGGTCGAAGCTCAAAATGAATATTAAATTGTAGGGCTTGAAATAAGTGATTTTGAAAATGAAAGGCTTATTAAAATCATTTGGAACTTAAGGGGCTGAAATGATAGGTTTTAAAACTATAGGGATCGATTTAAATCATTTTAAAAACTTGCGGATTCAAGTGCAAAATCTGAAAAATCAAAAAAATATTAAAATCAAACCATTTCTCTCTCCTCTATTTCACGCACAGAAGATGAGGGAGAGAGCGGAGGGCGGCGGAGGAAGCAAATCGATCTCCAAGCGGTGACCCGGCGGTGTTACCGACGTCGAGTGGCGGTGGAGCGGTTGTGAGTGGGGGTGAGGACAAGGTTTGGGTTTGTGGTGCGAAAATCAAGGTCAGTCCGCGGATGCAGCGTCGCGACATGGGGAGTTTCGCCGACGAAAATTCGGCAACAAAGGCTGACAGTCCACGGTAGGTGTTTAGGTTAAGTCTTATTCTTGGTTTTGGGTTTTATTTTGGTGATTTTGGGTTAATTTGGTGGGGATTGGAGTTGGGCAGTGGAGGTGACGGGTTGTGCGGTGGTGTTGTGGTGGAGTTGTGGCGGAGTAGCGATGAGGCAGTAGTGGTGGTGGCTGTTGACGGTGGTTACCATTTGGTGGTGGTGGTGGTGGCGGCTCTATTTTTGGCCAGGTGGTGCATTGGTGGCGCACAGTGGGTGATGGTGGTTTGATTTGGTGATGGCTCCGGTACTGGCAGGGGTTGGTTGTGATTGGAGGTGCTGCAGGTGGGTTGTGTTTGATCGATTGGATGGTGGTGGCGGCTGTGGGATGTCTCGCAAGCGGTGGTTCAAGGTGAAGTAGAGATGGAGGTGGTGATGGCTGCGGCCGGTTGTGATTGAGGTGATGATGATGATGAAGAAGGTGGTGGCGGTGGTGATGGCTGGTTCAGCTTGATAGGTTGGCAGTGGTGTTGGCTGGGAAAATGGAATTGTGGTTGTGTTGAGAGAGATGAAGTTTGATGGTGTATAAGGAGTGCGTTGGGTGAAGTGAGGGCAATAGAGTATGAGTTAGGTTGGTGGAAGAATGTGTTTGATGTTAGTGGGAGTTTGATAGGTATGGTGTAGTATTGGATTGATGTGATGGATGGGGGTAGGTGGTATGAGACCTATACAAGCAACGCACGAAATTCGAGGAAAGTCGTACGTGAATTCAACTGAGTCGAAGAGTGAACCTGATAAAATGAACTTGACGTAATTTGGGATTTAAATGATTTTGAAAATAATAATTTAAATAAATAAATAAAATAATAAAAATTTAGAAATTCGGAATTTAATTTAAAATTGAATCAACTTGATTTTCTCGATTTGGCTAGATGAACGCGTCGTGACGTTAGCTTAAAAATGGGTGAGATTATAGCGGCACGATTCTCGAAACTTTGAAATGATTATTAAATTGCGTAAAAATTCTCGGTCGCTACAACCTTACCCCCTTAAAATAATTTCGTCCTCGAAATTAAAACTTACTTGATCTATTCTTCTGGATACTTGGCTATGATTTCATCTTCCTTTCCTCAAGTAGCCTCATCATTATTGTGTCTACCCCACTGGACTTTATCTAAAGGGATCTCTTTGTTTCTTAAGACATGGACTTTTCTCTCTACTATGCACATAGGTACCTCTTCATAAGTCAAATCTTTCTAAACTGAAATAGACTGATAATTCACCACATGACTACGATCATGAACATACTTTCTCAACAGAGAAACAAGGAAAATATTGTGAACAACTGCAAGTTCCGGTGGCAAAACCAACAATAAGCCACATTATCCACTTCTCTAGTATTTCAAATGGTCCGATGAAACAAGACCTTAATTTCTCTTTCTTGCCGAAACGAAAAGTACCCTTCATAGGAGCTACTTTCAAGAACACTTTCTCTCTAATCTCAAACATTAAGTCTTTTATTCTTTGATCGGCATAACTTTTCTGTCTGTCTTGGGCAGCCTTAATCCGTAATCTGATCTTCTCGATAGCCTATACTGTTTTCTCAATTAATTCTGAACTCAATAATTTCCTCTCGGCAACTTCATCCCAATAGGTTGGCGATCGACATCTTCACTCATACAGTACTTCATATGGTGACATATCAACAGTAGTCCGGAAACTGCTATTGGAGGCAAATTCCACCAATGGTATATGATTCTCCCAACTACCACTCAAGTCTAGCACACAGGCTCTAATCATATCTTCTAGCGTCTGAATAGTGTGTTCGGACTGCCCGTCTGTCAGGGGATGGTAGGCAATACTAAAATTTAATTTAGTACCCATTGCCACATGTAAAAATTCTCGGATCTCTATCTGAAAAATAGACACTAGCAATCCATGACATCGAACAACTTCTCTAATATATATCTGTACCTCATTCAAAGCTATCGAAAAGACACTTGATAGCTATCGAGTAGAACTCAATCAATCATCCGACATTATCCAACTTATTGACTCATTCGTTGACCTTCTATTTCCGACCCTTCGAGGATCTATACTGATATCGAATTCACGATATAAACATCAATCATTCCAATGTTTAAACTAAAAATCACGAAGATTGATCAAGAATAAAACCTTATAATCCCAAACATAGAAACGCGGTATCAATTCCAAAATATCGAGTACAAACCCAAACTTGACAGAATCTTTCTGAAAAGGATTTACAAACGTAATCATTTCTAAACTCGACTGAAATTTCCTTTTCGAAATTGGAGAAATTCAAACTTGAATCCTTTAGTCCATACTTTTAAATCATGCATCAAGTACTTGATATCACATACTCATTCTAGCTGAGGACTAAGGTACTAACTTAAAGTATCATCATAAGGATCAGATATGATATTCTCAAACCTAAGAAACCTCACTAATTTCCCAATCTGAAGTTCAATGTACAATTTCTCCTATTCTCCAACTTCAATTTATGTCACGCTTTGGACAATACTCTGATTAAGTCTATCACCAATGAATAAGGCTTATGTGAATCATACAGGATTCCTCATCAAGTTTACTTAACCCAAAGATACAATCACATTATAAGTAAAAGTCACACAACTGATCATGTCAGATCTTCCATTATTGTAGCAAAATACTTTACTCGCATCAAAAGCACAACCGATAATAAGAAATTGAAACTGCATCACCAAAACTTTAAATAAACCCATATATTATGACTCAAAATGAAAATTCCCAATCGTGGGTAATATTTCACCATAATTCAATAATCCATCAAAAATAAGATCAATTGACTCAATATATTCACATTATTCATTCACAGGATAATCATAACATTCATTAACCGTCTAGTCGCCATATCTTGTAGTAATCATGTAACATGTCACTTATCATAGTATCATATGACCTCAAATAATCATATCAATCTCTCTAAGATTACAATATAATAACCGTCATATCCATCACGTGAACCTTATACGTCAATCTGCTCACTAAGATTATATATCAATCTCTCAAACTAAATAAATCTTTGATTCTGATAAAATTTCTGTCATCAATTTCATCCAACAATTTCTCACATGATCTTCTAGTATCATAAATGAAGACTTAATGTACATCAGTTAATCGTTCACATTACGAAGAAGCCTTGATTCATTTTCATGACTGAGACCCATCATTCTTTGAATTCCACTTAGAACCAAATACAGCATAACTTATTCATGGATGGTCAACTTATTTCATAATCTCAATACATCATCACATTCAGTTCTCATCATCACATTATTCATTATAATCATCTATTGTACCTTTTATATTCAAATGACCTTCTCACAATCATCATTATCTCGCATAATCCCAAACATTCAATCATATGTCCTCAAATTCTCACTTCGAATAAATGGTTACTCCTTTAAGGTATCTCACTATAAAATATTTTCAATATCTCTCCTTCATGATAACTGATTTTTCCAAATAATCATATTACTTGTAAATAACCAAATCTTTAACACATCATCTACCGATCAACTTTCGAATAAATCAACAGTATTATCGCATATCCTCATAGTTTATAATATTCTCCAATACAAGTGATCATTTCATACTAATAATCAATTCGTTCCCAAGAATAATTAAGATTCTTCCCAATAACACCATAATATTTGTCACACTCATCTATCAAAATATAACTTGACATTTCCCAATGTATGCATCAAGTCATCACATAACTTCACGTATACCTTGACATCCAAGTAGTTGTATACATCATCTTGTTCTTTGAAATTGTGAAACAATGAGAGTATTTCAATGTAACTATATCCATTACAAAAATGATTATACTTCGAAGAAGTCAAAAATATCTCAAGAGTCATTATCCCTTTTTATCATTTACTAAATCTTGCTTGTGGTGTAAATGATCTTGCAAGTCTAACCTCGCTTCCCTTAGTGGGTTGTTTTACCATACCATGCTCTTAACTCGAAATGATAAAATTCTTGGCAAAGTCTCCCTTGTAATTTGGACTAATCTAACCCGTGGGTATACTTCATAACCAACAATAACAACCTGTAGTTATACTCCACATCTGACCACCACGATTTAAATATAGACAACAATTCCAACAAACTTCAATACCACACAATATCCCAGAAAATTAATTCATCATTCCTCAACATAATAATTTCAAATAATAATTTCCAATATCACAAAATCACTTTCTTCAATACATTAATCGGCTCAAATGACCGCTCATTCGTCGTACTTATAAAATATATACCACAAATCATAATCCCAAAATTTCTTAGTTACAAGACCAAACAACATTATAAGTTTTCTCTCAAAATAGAGGAATAATTCACTTACTCAAACACAATATCAAGTCCTTAATTCCCAATAATTAAGAATCAAATCTTTAAATCTCAAATTTCATAATTCTTCTCATAAAAGTCTCAATAAAATCACATAACTTATAATCTCAACATCTCATCACAACTTTATAAAACTGGCTTACTAATTCTCATTGATTTGCTGCAAATGTTGACAACAAGTGACTAATGAATCTCGCAACAGTTGCTCTAAAACCACTAGTCATGGCCTCATAACGCGGCACAATAGTCAATAGTGTGGTTATATATCTAAACATTAGGTGTTGGTCAAAACGACATATATTCCGGAAATATTGTCTAATCATTTCTATTGACTCTTCGTAAATGGTGCCATGTCTAAAATTAATTTTGCAAAGTCCAGCTAGGGTTCATCATTTCTAAGTTCGAGGACAAAAATTATTATAAAATCATTCTTAAATCATATTATTCACATTATGTTCAACACTCGTTCTCTTTCTTTTCTTTTCTTTCTGATTCGGATAAAATTTCTTGTTATGCTCCAAAACTCATTTCTTTCTTTCTTTCTTATTCGGATACAATATCTTTCTCTTTCTCTTCATTCTTTCTCATAAATCATTAAAATAAGTATCCGAAATACTGAAATAACGTTAAACATCATAAACTTCTTTACCTCGGAGTTGGTGGGACGAGTGATGTCAGTGGCAATCTTCATCAATAATAATTAAATAATGAAAACTATTTCATGAAATTTCTTTTGGAAAATTTTGCCAGTCTACAGAAACGCAGATTGGCTCTGATACCAAGCTGTAGCGCCCTGAGTTCTAAATACCCGGTTCACCACGTCATCGTCTGATCTAACTTTTCAAATAATATTTTTGCGGAAGAACTAATTGAAATTCATTTTTGACAACATTAAATAAACTGTAATGGTCGATAAAATTGAAAACATTTATGAAACCATTCGAAATAAAAAATCGAGCCATTAATATTGTAAAGCAATTGACAATGTCATAATTTCTCAAATAACTGAAATTCTAAAAATTACCCAATGTTTGGAAATACGGAAATCATTAAAATAAGGTTTTCAACCATTTAATGTCTATTGCCACAATCATTCATCACTTGCCACCATCTCCGAGATCTGCAAATGTTGTTAAAATAGATATGAACATTTCATAGAAATACTCAGTAGACTCATCGCCCATTAATTAATCTACAATATAATTGAACACATAAATGCAGGCTCTTTAGAAACATAGGGTGTGGGTTGCTCTTCTCGTGCATTAAAGCACATGACTTCTCTTTGAAAATCATAGGCTCTTTAAAATCATAGGGTGTGGGTTGCTCTTCTCGTGCATTAAAGCACATGGCTTCTCTTTGAAAATCATAGGCTTTTTAAAATCATAGGGTGTGGGTTGCTCTTTCTTCTCGTGCACATAAGGCACATAAGTTATGCATAACATCATCATTTATCTTGCAAGACATTCTTTTCTTTCTTTCTCATGCATAAAAGCATATAAGTTATGACGAGCATAACAACATAAATATTTCACAAGAAATATATTCTCATTTCAACAAAAATATTTTCGAAGAAACACATTCTCGTCTCTTTTCATAAAAATGACTTTCACATAAGTCACATAACATACACATTCACATGCAATCATAATTTAAATCAATTAATAGGGGCGAGTCTACCTTAAACTTGACGAATGCAAAGTTGAGCGGAAAACGACTTCAATTCTTTAATTCTCCGTACGCTTCGTCTAGCCAATTAGAAAATAAGTTAAATTAGTCTTTTGGAATTTATAGTTTAAAATGATAAATTATAATTTAGGGACTGAAATCGCTGATTTTGAAAGTTGGAGGACTAAAATGAATACTTTCAAACTTGAGGGACTAAAATGTAAATTTTCAAAAGTTGGGTCGAAGCTCAAAATGAATATTAAATTGTAGGGCTTGAAATAAGTGATTTTGAAAATGAAAGGCTTATTAAAATCATTTGGAACTTAAGGGGCAAAAATGATAGGTTTTAAAACTATAGGGACCGATTTAAATCATTTTAAAAACTTGGGGATTCAAGTGCAAAATCTGAAAAATCAAAAAAATATTAAAATCAAACCATTTCTCTCTCCTCTATTTCACGCACAAAAGATGAGGGAGAGAGCGGAGGGCGGTTGAGGAAGCAAATTGATCTCCAAGTGGTGACCCGGCGGTGTTACCGCCGTCGAGTGGCGGCGGAGCGGTTGTGAGTGTGGGTTAGGACAAGGCTTGGGTTTGTGGTGCAAAAATCAAGGTCAGTCCGAGGATGCAGCATCGCGACATGGGGAGTTTCGCCAGCGAAAATCCGGCAACAAAGGATGACGATCCACGGTAGGTGTTTAGGTTAAGTCTTATTCTTGGTTTTCGGTTTTATTTTGGTGATTTTGGGTTGATTTGGTGGGGATTGGAGTTGGGCAGTGGAGGTGACGGGTTGTGCGGTGGTGTTGTGGTGGAGTTGTGGCGGAGTAGTGATGAGGCAGTAGTGGTGGTGGCTGTTGACGGTGGTTACCGTTTGGTGGTGGTGGTGGCGGCTCTATTTTTGGCCAGGTGGTGCATTGGTGGCGCACAGTGGGTTGTCTTGCAGGCGGTTGTTCAAGGTGAAGTAGAGATGGAGGTGGTGATGGCTGTAGCCGGTTGTGATGATGATGATGATGATGATGATGATGATGATGATGATGATGATGAGAAGAAGAAGGTGGCGGTGGTGATGGCTAGTTCAAATTGATCGGTTGGTAGTGGTGTTGGCTAGGAAAATGGAATTGTGGTTGTGTTGAGAGAGATTAAGTTTGATGGTGTATAAGGAGTGTGTTGGGTGAAGTGAGGGCAATAGAGTATGGGTTAGGTTGGTGGAAGAATGGGTTTGATGTTAGTGGGAGTTTGATAGGTATGGTGTAGTTGGATTGATGTAATGGATGGGGGTTGGTGGTATGAGACCTATACAAGCAACGCACGAAATTCGAGGAAAGTCGTACGTGAATTCAACTGAGTCGAAGAGTGAACCTGATAAAATGAACTTGACGTAATTTGGGATTTAAATGATTTTGAAAATAATAATTTAAATAAATAAATAAATAAATAAAAATTTAGAAATTCGGAATTTAATTTAAAATTGAATCAACTCGATATTTCTCGATTTGGCTAGATGAAAAATGGGTGAGATCGTAGCAGCACGATTTTCGAAACTTTGAAATGATTATTAAATTGCGTAAAAATTATCGGTCGCTACATTTGTAACGACACGGGTCCCACTTAACGGGCTGTCCCGACCGTTAGATGACGGCTTACTGTCCCCACTGTACCAATACGAGTCTTTTCAGCATACTTTGTCCTCACTCGCACGCTCCCTGAGAAAACTTCCCAGGAGGTCACCCATCCTAGAATTTCTCCAAGCCAAGCACGCTTAACTTTGGAGTTTCTAATGATGGACTTCCGGAATAGAAGGTGCACCTTATTTGTATAAGTAGTACATATCATTTTTTTAAGCTTTCTTAGTCGGGGTATTACAATTACGCCCTGTTAGACTCGCGACGTCCTCTTCGCGCTTCACCCATCTGAGGATCTGTTTCCAGGCGTTGGGATTCTAGAGGTGGCTCCCGCCCTATGGCGTAACACTTAGTTCCCGATTTCCGTCGGCGGCCGTCTCTGATACCATTTGTAACGATCCGGGTCCCACTTAACGGGCTGTCTCGGCCGTTAGATGACGGCGTACTGTCCCCACTGTACCAATACGAGTCTTTTCAGCATGCTTTGTCCTCACTCGCACGCTCCCCGAGAAAACTTCCCAAAAGGTCACCCATCCCAGAATTTCTCCAAGCCAAGCACGCTTAACTGTGGAGTTTCTAATGATGGACTTCCTGAAAAGAAGGTGCATCTTGTTGGTATGAGTAGTACCTATCATTTCTTTTAAGCTTTCTTAGTCGGGGTATTACAACTTCAATCCCACAATCTTAACACCATGCAAAGCCACCACACCCCCCAATGATGAGAATCATAGGAGGCTCGCCAAAGAAAATTAATCATTCGAGCAAAACAATTTTCAAGTGTATTTTTGAAGGACTCCCGAGGCATAAAAGAAGAAGATTCAAGGCTTAAACAAGTTATTAAAGTCAAGAAAATAAGCTAAGAATCAAAATTGGGAGCAAATGAATGAAGTGGGGAGATTCAGCCAACTTCGGTCAACCGAAACACTGCATCAAATTTTCAACTGAGCCTTAGTCACTTTTGGGCGCGCACGGCTCAACTGAAATTGTAATTTCGGTCGACCGAAACACCCTGATTTTGGAAACGCAGGGCTTTCCTTGCAATTTTCGATTTTTCTTATTTTCTTGTAATATAAATAATCATTTCAAAACCCTAGCTAAATTAACTTTGGATGTTCATTGTAATGGTCTTGAGAGACTTCTCTTTTGGGTTGAGGTAAAAAGTCATCACTTTGCTCTTGCAATCTTTAGGAAGTTAATCAACTTTACTTGAGTATTGTTTATTCTTGTGTTGTTGTTGATTTTCACCAGTGTTCTAAAACGCGCGCACAGTGCGCGCCTCTCGCGCGTCGCTTTGGCGAAAAGCGAGAAAAACGCATTTTTGAAAATTTTGTTCTAAAAAGCGAGCGCATAAGCGCGCAAAATGTGTGCTGAAGTGAGCTTAAGCGTGCATTGTGCGCGCTTAAGCGTGCCCGATGCGCGAAGCTGCCATTTTTTTTTTTCCTTTTTTTTTTTTTACTTGTTCAAGTATGGGTAAAATTTAAATCAAATATTTAGGAATTGAAAAACGCTTTTTAACGCTTACTCCCATTTAAGCTTCAAAATCTTGACTCTTGAGCTCCACGTTTCGTCACGCTTCACGCTTTTTAGAACACTGATTTTCACCACCTTGAAAATTGTTTAGTTGATACCCATTGGGCTTGGTTCTTTAATCAATAAATTTTGGGTTAGACTTAAACTTGGGTTAATGTATTTTATCACTTTCTTTACCATCTCAGTTTTCTTGGGAAGATTTCAAATAGTTGTGAAAATTTTTGGTCAATATACCAAAAGGGTTCACATCATTTGGTATCAGAGCTTGACTCTAATTTGGTAAATCTATCATTTACATTATTGTTGTTGTTCTTCATATAAAAAAAAATCACCAAAAAAAAAAAATGGAAAATTTTGTAAGCCCATGTGTATTTGTGATTCTTACCTCTTGGGTATGTTGATTGGTTGATGTATTTGAGGTTATTGGGGAATTTTCATAGCCATGCAATTGCATTTTCTATGTGTTCAAAAGTGCGCCTACCAATTGTTTGATAAATTGCCCCAAAGAGAACTTTCATGTTAGAATCAACTTTTCTCTACACCAAACACTTCCTAATCAATTACTTGTTCCTTGTAAAGCCTTTGTGACTTTGTGCTCTTGAAAAAAAAAATTGTCCACAAATTTATATCCATCTTTTGTGTCCTAGAAAGTAAAGAAAACTCCACTTGCTAGTTGTGCCATCAATTCCTATAACTCTTCTTAGATTATGGTTTCATGCTTCACAAGAATTATAATTTTCTCGGTGTGGTTGATTGCATTCCTTGGAGAATTGAGTGAAATACGAGTGAAATGAATTATTTGTGAGGACACTCCCACACTTGCACAACATGACTCAAGACTTGTGTGAAATGTTGCAAAATATTTCCACCACTTTGGATAGGCAAGTAGATAAGACGGAAAGAAGGTTGGAAAGAATGTTGGATAGATTGGATGCTAGAACAGAGACCCCGCCACACAAGTATAATGTTGATAGAAGGGGAAATAGAAGGGCTAAGGATGAATTTGATGATGATGGTGGAGATATGGAACAAAAGTGGAACATGGGTAGGAATAAGGAAGAGGGGTGTGGTAGGAGAATTTATAGGGGATTTGTGAAGGAGAGTGATCACATGCGGGACTTTAAGAACCAAATGAGATTTTAGAAGAAATGATCATTGCATGAGATCGTAAATATAATGTTGACATGAAAAAAAAAAAAAAGGAGTGAAGGAGAGATGGTGGTTGAAGTGCAAGAGATGTCCCAAGATAAGGAAGTTGAGAAGAAGGAGGGGGAGATTAAATTAGAAGTAGTTGATCAAACTACAAATCTTGTTGTAGAGGCTAGAATTGTTGAAGAAGGGGGGTACATGAACCTACACCTGTGAAAGAAATGGTTGACTTTAAAAAGGTGGGAGAGTTGATTGAGAATGATAAATTGGAGGTGGCAATTGAAGGAGGCGAAGAGAAGAGCCTTATGGTTCAGGAACGGGTCTTGGAGTTGAAATATCACAAGTACATGGATCCATATCTAGTACGTTGTGAATCTAACGATCCCCACCCCATTTTGCTTAAAAAATTCTTGTAGGTTGAATATAAATGGGAGCTTGAATCGCATCAACATTGGCCAATCCAACTTGTGTTTCAATACATTCTTGCATCCCAACTGATGGAATACTATTAGTTGTCCACGAGACATAGAGGCCACGATTTTCCCTTTGAAGGTATCATGGACAAACCTATGATTCGGGACGAATCATCCTGAAGAAGAAGGGTCTGATGAGAATCATAGGAGGCTTGCCAAAGAAAATTAATCATTCGAGCCAAACAATTTTCAAGTCTATTTTTGAAGGACTACCGGGGCATCAAAGAAGAAGATTCAAGGCTTAAACAAGTAATTAAAGTCAAGAAAACAAGCTAAGAATCAAAATTGGGAGCAAATGAATGAAGTTGGAAGATTTAGCCAACTTCAGTCGACCAAACCTGCAACAAACTTTCAACTGAGCCTCAGTCACGGGGGCACACGGCTCAACCGAAACTGTCATTTCGGTCAACTGTCCGGTCGACCAAAACACCCTGATTTTGAAAATGAGGGGTTTTCTTTCAATTTCCATTTTTTTTTCATTCTCTCTTATTTTCTTGTAATATAAATACTCATTTCAAAACCCTAGCTAAATTAACTTTTGATGTTCATTGTAATGGTCTTGAGAAACTCCTCTTTTGGGTTGAGGTAAACTCCCATCACTTTGCTCTTGCAATCTTTAGGAAGTTAATCAACTTTACTTGAGTATTGTTTATTCTTGTATTGTTGTTGATTTTAGCCATCTTAAAATTTGTTTAGTTGATACCCATTGGGTTTAGTTCTTTAATCAATTAATTTTGGGTTAGATTTAAACTTGTGTTAAGGTGTTTTATCACTTTCTTTACCATCTTAGCTTTCTTGGGAAGATTTCAAATAGTTGTGGGAATTTTTGGTTAATATACCAAAGGGGTTCTCACCACCCAACCGAACCATTCACGACTAGCACCATTACCACCACACAACCAAGAGAACACCAACCGAGAACCCAACCGTCCTTACTTCAATTTTAAAATCCGTACGAATTCCACCATCAACACCAACTCAATACCACCACACTGCCATCAGGCCACTACGGTCGCCACTACGGCTGCCACCACCCAAAATATCCCTCACCTCCATCCCAAATCAGTCTCCAACCAAGAAACCAAGAAACCCAAAAAGAAGCCCAGAAAATCACCAAGAGAAAACAAGAATCGAATAAAGCCCAAACACTTACCTAAATCACCGACCCATTTCGACTGGAGTGTCGCTGGAGATCATCGAACCCGACCTCGATTTACCTCGACCTTCACACCCCAAACCAAATTTGTCTTCCACCCCCCCCACCCATCGCCACCACGCATCGATGTCACTAACACCGACTTGGCCGGCGGTGTGGATCAGAGAAGGAAGGATGGAGCCCCTCCCCTTACCCTCTGTCGCCTCTCTCTCCAACAAGTTTAGAGAGAAAGGGTGAGAGATATAGGTATGTATATATTTGAATTTTTATAAATTATTCTTTTAGTGCCAGATTTTAAAAGTTATTTATTTCAGTCCCAAAGTTTCAGTTATTAATAAATCAGCCCCTAGAGTTCCTGTTCGCCAACAGTCAGCTCGCTAATTTCGAAAAGTCTATTTCAGTCCTTAAACTTTTCAATTTTAATTTTAATAAATGTAACACCCCAAGTTCAAAAATCTTAAACCTAGGTGTGTTAACTTCCCTTTACTTAAATGCGGAAACAAAGTATTTAAAACTTCAACATTTTCATTTTTCTATAAAAAGTTTACAGAAATTTCGGCAGAGCCTCCTCTATAACTTGGACATAACCAACCTGTAGAGGGGCATCATACCTACATTACAAATGCAATTCTCAACTCATTCAACATCCAACATTCAATATCCAACCACAATTCCAAAATTAAACTTCAACATTAATTCTCAAACTCCTCAACATAAATAAATTTAAACCGTGAGCTCCATATTTAACTAATTTGAGGATTGATAAACTACTAAAGAGATAAATGACTTATCAAAAACTAAATCCAATAAAAAATTAAAAGAATGAACTAATAAAAAAAATAACTAAAACATTTATGAAATTCTAATTCAAACCCTATATAAAATGATAAATCATGGTACTGTCTGAGTCAACCGCCAAGTACTCTCCTCGGATCACATAACTTTCATCACCTGAAATATTGGGGAGGGATTGGGGTGAGCTAAAGCTCAGTAAGTAAACTTTATACATGTAATGCATACTTATGACATGAAATGCTTTAAATTCGAAATATGTATCCTCATTTACTTTACTTTCTAGAACTTTCAAACTTTTCAGACTTTCACTTAACATTTCCAAAACTTTCACTTAACATTTCCATCGTGAGCTCACTTGGTGTATCTTCTAGTCAATCAGATAACAGTGGGCAATTCTTATTTGGAACCAGATTAACATTCACATTTTCACCGTAAAGCGGTTTAACAGTCCACCGTAAAACGATTGAATATTCCGTGGCAAAGCGACTTAATTCGGGTACGCCGGTCCCCCGCGCCCCATTTCCCACTCCCATCTTTCATGAACTACAAGTACACGCATTCTTTCTTAAAAACTTGAGATACATAACTTTTGAACAAACTTGCACTTGACACATTTCTTTCATTTAAAAACATTTGACTTCTCAATTTCGATGCCAATGCATGCTTGATGATGTAATGACATGATAATGTGCATGCTTGAACATTCTTCTTAATAATATATACTTTCATAAAGTAAATTAAATTCATCAAAGCAAGTAAGTTGGAGGCAGTCATTTTCACATTTCACATTTCACATTTACACTTAACTTCTTTGAAAATAGGGGAAGTTTACTTACTAGAAATTCTTAGTATTTACCGTTCTAAATTTACAAGTGGAAAAGTCTCGGATGCCCGTGACGTCAATGTACCAAAAGTCCTAATTATTCACATCCATCAATAAATATGACTTTTGACTCGAAACACATTTAAAATTCTTTTTAATACTAACCAAATCCCAAGCATACCATATTCAAAATGAACAATAAAATTTCATTGAACATTTCAAAATCACCTTATCTTTTTTAACAATAACAGAACGTCCAATCGAGATCAAAATCTCAAATTAACTTAAGTGTGACTTTAGGATATGACCAAAACAAATAAAACCCATATTCAAGACAAGGAATGAATCTCAATGCACATAATACCATACTCGACATAAGAGATTAACTTGAAAGGCAAAAATTTTGAAATCTCACTTATCAAATTGAACAAAAGTCAAAACTACGAAATATTCCTCACAGCCTAAGTTTCATATAGACAATTCTAATTAACATTCTACCTACTCATAAATCTAAAAGTTAATATATCTCTCTTTATAATTCCCCCAAATTTAAAATTTACAAATATAGTACAAATTTAAACCCAACATTTCAATTAAATTACAAATTCATGAATTTCGAAATCTGTAAAAATCATATATACGTAAACATCAAATTCCCAATTTCAAAATCTGAAAAAGCATAATATTACTCGAGTTTTAAATTAAACAGTCAACTAATTTCACAGCTCTCACAATTTAGGAAATACGTTGTCTAAACTAAAACTTAACCAAAATAACGAAATCAACCATTTTAACCGTTAATAAATATAAAATTCTCGAATTTATCCTAAACTGATAGGAAAATCAAAATTTCGAAATCTGAAATAAATGTGTATTCACGTAATACACATACACATACACATACATATACATACATACCCACAAATCAATATATATAACTATGTGAGCGTGTGTAAACCGTGTGTGCAGGTTCGTGTGTGTGGGTTCGTGTGTGTGGAGTGTATGTGTGACTGAGTTTGGACGAGGTGTGGCCTTACCAAGGTGGTGGTCGATGGGTCGAAGCCACCGGGGAGAAGTCGAGGGAGAGGTCGAGAGTGAGAGCGGCTGAGTGATGAGATGAGGGAGAGACGAGAGAGGTTGCAGCATGAGAGGTCACAAGGGAGAGGAAAGTGAGGGCTTAAGGTTAGGTTTAAATTTTTGAGAATTTGCAATTTCAACCCCCAACTCTCACAATGCATAAAAGTAGGTCCCAAACTTCTATTTAATCTCCCATTACTACTAAACTTTCCCCCAAATTTTAACTTAATGTATTCTGGCTATTTATAACATTAAATAAATTGAAATGAGTATCCTTAGAAATTAAAATAGACACTTAGATGCATAATTGCACGTAACAATGTATAAAAATTTTAATCGGTACATTGATCGAGACGGCGTCCAAGTCCTTCCATTGCAAAAATAATTAAAATTATAGATAATAGTAATTATCAATTTAAAATTCATAACAATTTTAGCATAATATTGTGTGTAATTTAAAGATACACGTAAAAATAAAAAACGGTATTACAATAAATTTCCAATTAAGTCCCTAAATTTTACTTTATCATTTTAAAACTTTAAAATTTCGAAATACTAATTCAAGGCTTATTTCCTATTTTGGGTAGACGAAACGTACGGACGATTAAGAGGTTGAGGTTACTTTTCGCTCCACTTTTTACGTGACTCGAGAAAATTAAGGTAGACTCGCCCCCGCTAATTAGTTTATATTATAATTAGATGTGTTATGTGGATTTACATGATTTATATGTTTAATTGCATGAGACAAGACAAGAATATCTCTTATGAGATAAGAAGAGATATTTATGTTATGTATGTCATAACTTATATGCTTTATTTGCATAAGACAAGACAAGAATATATTCGTTTGCACTCACTATGTGATGTCTATGATTAAGAAGAGAATGTCACTGTATTATTTGCATAATTACGTGTTTAATTATCTTGTAAATTAATTATTGACGATGAGTCTACTGAGTATTTCTTTTGAAATGCTCACTCCATTATTTTAACAATATTTGCAGATTTCGGAGAAGGTGGCGAATGAAGGGCAGTGATGAAAAACATTAATTTTAAGTTATTTTAAAAGTCATGTTTATTGAACCTTGGTAATTCAACTAGTCGAAATTTGGAATTTCATGAATTGTTTCAAGTAAATTTATTTAAATTTGAGATACCGTTGCTGATTTTCAAATAAATGTGATGTTTATAATTCAGTTTATTTTCGCAATATTTTATTAAATGGTTATTTTTAAAGGACGACGAGGCGTTCTAAGTTTTATGAAATTCGGGGCATTATAGCAACTCTTCCTATGTCCCCGTTCCCTATTCTTGTTTTGACGGGATCCGTAAATCCTCCACAACCAATTACAAGACCCACTCTTCCGACGCCTTTGCCTCCATTGCCACCTTCGTCTATGGCGGACTTATCTTGGCTGACCAGATCAATGATGCCCCAGACGCAGGTATCTATGACCCTTCTGTGCTTAATGTAGGGACGAAACTAATATTCCACTACCTTGTACTTGTTTCAACAAGAATGATAACAATTTCTCTTCCAATTTCAAGCATGATTTATGGGTCTTCAAAAACAGTCATGTTACAACTGTTGTAATGATCTGTAATATTCATAAGCAAACAACTTTGGAAACCTCCTCATCCCGACGCAACAACAAGTTCAACAGTGAGGAAACTGAATTTCCTTAGTCTTATAACTCGACCCCATCGAATTATCAAGCATATCTTCCTCCTCTTCTTCATGCCGCCTCCACTATTCTTCTTCGTATTTTTAATTTAGCAAAGAGGGTTTGGTTGAAAAGATAATATATGATTTGGGTGATTGTTATGGAATGTTTTAAATTTGAGATTGATGATAGAGAGTGATTTTAGGGATTGATTCAATTGGGGAGAGAGTAATGGAGAGAGAGGGGACTATTTTTGGGGAGTGAGAGGTTGTGGGAGGGATGAGAGATGCATATACCGTGCTATTCTAAATACTTTTAGAATATTGTATTTTTCAATTCAGTGTAGATGAAATTAGTGTAGAGCCTAATTAATCCTATTCTATTTAGTTCAATCCGGGCTGCATTTTTTTTTTGGTTAAGTTCACAAATATAAAACTTCAAGGACCTATTTTAAATCAGGTATTTTAAAATATATTTTAACAAAACAAAACATATTCCTGGAATCAGGCATAATCTTTTTTTCAACAAACTGTTTTACATCAAAATGAAGATTCATTTCAAGCATTTTCTTGCACCCAATGATTGAAGGATTGGAAATGAAATTACTACCCTTGGATGAAATAATTACAACCAAAAAGCAATTGGAGATACAAATTTTATGATGTAGATTTGATTGAAAAATGAAGAAGATGCTGGCTGAAATTTTCCCAAAATGGAGAAGAAAAGGTGCAGGAAGCGCGTTGCCCAAGATCTGAGAAAGTTTTCTTCAACAAACATAGGGCGCGATTTGATATCTTCTTGTTGTCATCGAGGCCATTAAGGGGTAATTTCAACCCATTCACTGGATGCACCTACAACGATACCATAGTGGTCACTCTAGGCCCCCGATAAAGCTATCGGCACTTGCATAATGCTTTTGTTAATTAAAATATACACATTGAACTACCAAAAGTATCTGTGAGCCCAGCTTAGGTTTCTATGAAATGTTCTACCAAATGAATAAAGATGGTGGAGTTGTGACCCGGGAAATGCTTGACAAAATGCCGGTTCAAATTTCTATTTCAGTGACCTTGTTGAGCAACTAGTTCCAAACAACAGCTATTATCCATGACCTTCGGCAATGACCGTTGAGATAGTCGGTGACGGTTGTAGGCTCCCAGCTCCTTCAACGTGCTGTTGGGTTTGGTTTTTGTCCTATACAAAACATTACATTTTTTATATATACTAGACTTTGATTAATTGATAGTGACTTATTTTCAAACAAAAGGCTCATTACAGCCTTGTTGCAGACCTTGGCTGTAAAATGATATTTTTACTATAAAAACATGTACTTTTGCATCTTGCTCTTTGTGCCAATCAAAAGCTATTTGTCAATCAAAATCTGGATGATTAGCAAATGGATTCAGGGCTCGAATCAATAGGTATAGGTTTCATTTGATTTATTCATAATATATTACTACATATTGTAATTAATTACAATTTCCAATTTCAAAGCCCTCTCTTTAATTGTATATTTGTTGTGTTCAATTATCATCAATACCAAACACAAGTCCAATTTCCTGGACATTCATAATTACAATTGCAACTTAATTACATTCTTTAATCAATTACAATTCGTAATTGATTACAAGCGTATCTTATTTTCAATTTTGTAATCAATTAAAAAACGTAATTAATTAATTATTATTGTAACTTAATTGTATATTACAAGTGATGCGAACCCCTTTTGTGTTTGGACCAAAAATTTCGACAACAATTTTGTATCAAACCCAAGAAAGCTAAAATGGTAAGAAAATGATGAATCTTGACCCAAGCTCAACCTAACCAAAATTCTAAGGAAGTAAATCCTAGCCCAATGGAGAGAATAAAGCAAATTCCAATATTTTGTGGAAACAACAAGAATAATATACAAGAATAATATTCCCAAATAAAGTTGAAGAGTTCCAAGAATAGTTATAAGATAAGAAAAGGGATTACCTTTCCAAAATGCTCTCAAAGAGGACTCAAATGTCCAAACTTCTTGAACTAGGGTTTAGGGTTGAGTTATATAGTACAAATAAAGAAAAATAAAAAAATATGGACAATTTTAAATAAGGCACGAGAATTCTGAACTTTCAAAAGTTACGTTCGTAACTTATATACTTATGGCCGTAAGTACATCACTGTAATAAAAAAAAGCGAGAAATTGGCTTGGGTCAGTTACGGCACACGTGATGTCGAAACTGATGTTGTCTTCCGTTTGTGCTCGACTCCATACTTGGAAAATGAGTCCCGTCATTAACTCTTGAACCTTGTCATGGGCCCCACCTGCACTCAAATTGAGTGTTGACTTCCTTGGTTCTCATCATTCCCTCCCTCTTGAAAAGGATTCGACCTCAAATATTCACCTGCATCAAAATGGGATAAATCAGATACATTGAAAGTGGTGGAAACATTATACTTGTTGACCCAAGAGTAAACTAACCAAGAGGGAGGTGAATTGGTTTATAAAACTTTTTCAATAAATAATCTCAAACTTAAAACCAATAGGTACAAATATTAGCACTTAGTGTTACAAGTTACTAAACTATCAATGTAGTGTGCTATATATGTGTAAACTTAATTGATAAGGCAAGTATAGCACTAAGATAAAGCGTTGCACAATATAAATTGATAGAATAGAGTAAGTGCGATGTAAGTAAGTAAAAGGGATGAGAGAGTGCAAACGCGATTTATGGAGGTTCAATCAACCAACGTGATCTACGTCCCCCGTTACCGAGCTCTCCGTCACGAGCAAGGCCAATCCACTATTTTGGTAACTTACAACAAGGAGTACCAAATCCTTAAGCGACTTACAACAAGGAGCGCCTATCATTTACAATCGAGTTTTCACACGGCTCTCGAAACCAACAATCGAGTTTTGACAAGGCTCTCGAAACCAACAATCGAGTTTTCACAAGGCTCTCGAAACCACAAGATATAATGAATTGAATGTACAATTGAAATAACTCTCTTGACAATGATATACTCAAATTAAGTACCGAGAGAGTTAGGCTAACACTTCAATAGATAGCAATGAATTAAGCTCGAGTGTTAGAGAAAAACTTTGATGCAAATGATAATGAAAAGTTCAATGCAATCAAACAAAGTTTTTCAAATGATCTCTTGTTAAAAATATTGAATCGAATTAAGTACCAAGAGATGCCACACTTGAATAATTAACAATAAGTTAAGCTCAAAGTGTTTAGGCAATGGAACTTTGATGAATCAAATGATGATGAAAAATGTAGCACAAATAATCAAAGTTCCTTAATTGGAATTTCTCTCTTTTAAAAGATTAAAACAAGTTTAGAACAAAGAGAGACTTACACTTCAATTCCAATATAGTGTGAAGATGTTGAATAAATTCAAACAATGTAAAACCAAGAATCTTCACAAAACTCTCTTCCAAAAACTTTGATGAATTTGATAAAACAAAGTTTAGATCAATCAAAGTTTTATGAAAATAAAAGATGAATATAAACAAGTAAGAACAATGAATTTTCACAAGAAAGTTTGTATAAAATGTTTTCTAAGTTGTTGTTGATGAATGCAAGAGAGAAGGCTATTTATAGAGCAAATTTAGCACATTCTATCTTTTGCGGTCGACCTATTCATCCATGCGGTCGACCTCAATGTAGCCGTTGCAAGAAAATAGCCGTTGAGTTCAAAAACAGCAGTGCGGAAGATCAGTGCGGTCGACCTCTCTTTTGTCATGCTGTCGACCTGTCTGATCTACCTCAAAAAACAGCATTTCAAGATTTTGATTTTTCAAGGTTTTCTGACTTGTTTTTCATAGTATAATCATGATTTAAGATCAAATAACCTTTGAAAAACAATCTTGACTTAGATAAAAATATTTTATGCAAGTGATGAATTTTCAAGTAAGTTTCTTGATGACTAAAAAATCATTTTCGAGCTCGTTGAATTTCATCGCTAAAAATTGAGAGTATTATACCTTTACATATGTTAAATCAACTCTAATCTTGTATGCTTGAATTCTTGATCTTCATGTCATGCTTTTCAACCTCAATTTTGATCTTTGAATATCTTCAATTCTTTCATGATCTTCTTTACGTCTCATGTGCTCGATCACATAATTTTAATTTGTATCTTTGAGAGACGATTTGAACATTGAGTGCTTTGAATATTTATCATTACATGAAACACTTGAAGCACAATTGTTAACAACACAATATATTCTTGTTTGTTATGATCAAAACAATAAGGTCAAGTTAACCATAGGTCAACAATTTCCCCCTTTTTGATTATGACAAACAAGATGATTTGTAATGATAATATAAGCAATTGAAGCATATAATCAAAGCATAGGGAAATGAGAATAATTGATAAGTTCAATTTTAGCATATATTCCCCCTATCTTATACAAACCAATGAGGTATAATCTAGCATATAATATAATCATTTTCATGCATATAGATTATTCAATTTCAAGCAAATCAAATCATCACCATATTTTCCCCCTTTTGGCATAAGCAAAAAGGTGGCATCTATTCCATATTCATGAGCATAGGTGTGATAAGCATAATAATGGGCATAAAAAATATCTCGATTGTAATCGAATTCCCCCTTAGTGAAGCATTCCCCCTTAGAAAAGCATTTGTAGCATGAAAAATTACCAAAAATCACAAAATTCAGTTTCATGTATTCCAGTAAAATCGCATATCTCAAATCAAATCTTTCTTTAATAGTAAAAGTTACAGCGCATTAAAATCCTGTTCCCTCTTTTCCTTTTTCTATTCCTTGCTTTCTCGCTGGACTCAACAGCATGTGGATCTACCCAGGTCCTTTATACCTTGATTATTATTATACCGAAACATATCAGTACAAAATCCAAGTAAAATATTCGATATCGCAGATCAAATCTTCCTTTAACAGTAAAGTTACAGCGCATGAAATCTTGTTCCCTCTTTTCATTATTCTATTTCATATTGTCTTGCAGGAAACAGTAGCATGAGGAACTACCCAGATCCTTTTCACCTTTAAAAAGATCGGTTGGGAAGAGGTCAAATCCATCAAAAAAATGGATAACATCCTTTCAAGCATTCGCAAGTATTATTCCAATCTTCCAATGAATGATCTTAGAAAAATTTATCAAATGAGGCTCGAAAGATTGAGGGTGCTTATGGCTCATAGCGTTCCAGAAGACGTGCGCTGGTTAATAGAAGCAAAAGTCCGATTAACTGGTGAATTACCATTGTCATTTCCTAAACATCTGCCTGGTTTGGGTAAAAGCACTTTTGCAAAGAAGCGAAGAGCAAAAAGGCTGAATGGTTGCTACAAATGTGCTCGTTGGAATTGTGATACTCGTTGCAAAACAGTCGGATATTCATCTAACAATCGAGATGATAAAATTGATTTCATAAAGGGTGGACTGAGTAGGGAGTGTTTGGATGATATTAGATTGACTCTTGAGACGCACCCAAGTGGATATGTGCAACGGGAACTTCTTTCCTTATATGCTCAATTTAACGAGGATAAAAAACGTTATAGTCTCAAGAATACAATCGCAAAAGATCCGGTTTGCCAGTCTGTTTTGGCAACCCAGCATTGATATAAGGTAAAAAATTTTGATCATTTTTCCTTTCGTGAGTTTTGATAAAGGTTTTAAAAAAAAATTAAATCACCGAAAGGTGACAGCCTCGATACGATAAAAATATTCAAAAGTAGGCTGATTTTGTCAAAAGTAAATCTTTGCTTTTTCAAAAAGATGATCGTAAATAGTGTAATTTTTCGGTTTTTAAATAGCCAAAGGTTTTCATAGTTCATGTATCCCAAAATCACATCTTCTCTTGAGTTTTCCTTTCTTTTCTTACAAAAATGGAGGGATCAAAACTAAGACAGATCAAAACAATATGTGTATTTTGTGGATCACGTGTGGGGAAAGGTTTTGGGTATCTTGAAACAGCAGTAGACCTTGGAAAGAAACTCGGGGAGAAAGGTATCAATCTTGTGTATGGAGGAGGTAGCAGTGGTCTGATGGGCTGTGTTTCCCAATCTGCTCTCACAGAGAAAGTAAGGGTGATTGGTGTTATTCCTGTCCCTTTAGCAGATATATCAGGAAAAACGCGAGGTCATGAAGTACAAACTCTATCTATTCATGAACGCATAACTTGTATGCTGTATGGATCTGATGCATTTATAGCCTTGCCCGGAGGTTTTGGCACCTTAGAAGAAATCTTTAATATTACCTCCTGGGCTCAACTAGATCTCCATACTAAGCCTATTGGGCTATTAAATGTTAACCATTTCTTTGATGGTTTGTTAACATTTCTAGATTATGCTGTGGAACAGGGATTCATTTCTCCATTTTCCAGAAGGATTCTCATTTCTGCTCCGACTATTGATGAACTATTGGAAAAGCTGCAGTCATATATGCCAATACAAGATCCAGCAGGATTAAAGATAGATTGGTCGCAAGGAAGGGGAGTCAAGCGAAAAAGGAGTCCGGTTAATGTAAATTTGACTTTGTGAATCCTAAAATAGGTGGGGGTAGAGTACGGAGTAAACTCACTCTAGAGACACCCCTCTGATTTCCTAGGATATCCTTAATGTTTAGATCTTGTGTGTGTACCTCAAATGTGGTAGATTACGGAGTACTTCTACTCTCGAAACACACCTCTTTGAAGGTTTGTCTTTGTTTCCTCAAAAGATCAGAGGTGGTAGGATACGGCTACTCCGGAAACACATCTCTCATTGTGAGGACTTTCCATGTTTCTCTCTTTAGCATTTGCGTGTTCCATGTATTTCCTTTCAAGTGTGACTCTTGTGTGTGCTCTTCATTGAGAAATAATAATATCTATGTTTGACTATGAAGTAATTGTTATCATGAAATGAGTTAAGGGGTAATGCATTGCATATTTGTCGAAGTATCAAAACAATTTTGGTCAACAATCATATCACTCTCAAAGCAAGAAAAATAAGTGATCAAATAAATGTATTACAAGAGTTTAATGAAGAAAAGAAGATGATTTCAAGTCATTTAGGGATTGTGTATGAAAATTTTGAAATTTAAAATAAATCCCTTATTTCAGCCACTTTCGGTCGACCGAAAGTATGAACCGGTCGACCGAAACTCTGCAGAGTAAAAATCGGGAAGCTGCAGACACTTTCGGCTGACTAATGGTCGATCGAAAGTCTGGTTTCGGTCGTACAGTTGGTCGACCGAAACATCTTTCGGTTGAGCATTTGTTCGACCGAAAAGACAGTTTCGGTCGTCCGACAAAGGTTCGGTCGACCGAAATCAATAAAAATTGAAATTTTTCATTTGATTTCGGTTAAAACATGTAACATAAAACTATGCATAAACCACATATTAGCACCATGTTTCATATTCATACTCATACCTCTTTTCAATGTAAGAAATTTTTATGAAGTGCATGAGGTTTTAATCAAAAATGTTGATAAATAGAGATTTAAATCATTGATAATTCAAAAATCCAAGAGGTATCATAGAAGGTTACCTCATCCTTAATAGCCATGAAGCACATGTTGACCACTTCACCTTCATCTTGCTCATCATCACTTTCATCTTTTTCTTCTATCTTTTGGATTCGATGATTCTTGCGAACGCCTCTCCACTTCTTGATAAGGATAGCAAGATCATCAAGTTCCTCATCACTTGCGATTGAGTTTGATGAGCATTTAAGAGCAATTTCGCGCTTGGCCTCTTCTTTTCCTTTTCTTGTCCTCTCCTTTGTTTCTGCATTGTTGAGCTCATAAGTCATCAATGTTCCATAAAGCTCCTCCAATGGATGTGT
This sequence comes from Ligustrum vulgare, assembly GCA_963555705.1. Classification (NCBI taxonomy): domain Eukaryota; kingdom Viridiplantae; phylum Streptophyta; class Magnoliopsida; order Lamiales; family Oleaceae; genus Ligustrum; species Ligustrum vulgare. The sequence continues at coordinate 57,413,459 of OY743168.1, read as the reverse complement.
GTTGACGTCTATCGTGTTTTCGATCAACATCCTTAATGGATTCCATTCTTGGGAGAGAGACCTAAGAATTTTACTCACAAGTTCACCGTTAGTAAATTTATAATCAAAGCCTTTAAGACCATTTACAATATCGGTAAAACGAGTAATCATGCAAGTAATGGGCTCATCTTGCTTCATAAAGAAATTTTCAAAATCTTTAAATAAAAGATTTGTTTTAGTTTCTTTCACTTTATTTGTGCCCATGTGTGTGACTTCTAAAGCATGCCAAATATCGTGTGCGGAATCACATGTGCTAATACGATTAAATTCATTAATATCCAAAGCACAATAAAGTATATTTTTGGCCCTAGCATTTAGAGTCAATTTCCTCCTATCATTTTCATCAAATTCCTCTCTAGGTTTTAAAATAGTTTGATCCGATTTTCCATCAACCTTAACGACCATAGTAAGCTCATGAGGACCGGATTCAATGACATCCCAAATATTATAATCAATGGATTGAATAAAAATCATCATTCTAGTTTTCCAATAATTATAATTTGTACCATCAAAGAAAGGAGGGCGATTTGTAGAATGCCCCTCAAGATTATGGTTAGCCATTTACTCAAGATTGTAAAATCTTTTAAAAATGAGCACCTAAGCTCTGATACCAATTGTTGACCCAAGAGTAAACTAACCAAGAGGGGGGTGAATTGGTTTATAAAACTTTTTCGATAAATAATCTCAAACTTAAAACCAATAGGTACAAATATTAGCACTTAGTGTTACAAGTTACTAAACTATCAATGTAGTGTGCTATATATGTGTAAACTTAATTGATAAGGCAAGTATAGCACTAAGATAAAGCGTTGCACAATATAAATTGATAGAATAGAGTAAGTGCGATGTAAGTAAGTAAAAGGGATGAGAGAGTGCAAACGCGATTCATGGAGGTTCAATCAACCAACGTGATCTACGTCCCCCGTTACCGAGCTCTCCGTCACAAGCAAGGCCAAATCCACTATTTTGGTAACTTACAACAAGGAGTACCAAATCCTTAGGCGACTTACAACAAGGAGCGCCTATCCTTTACAATCGAGTTTTCACACGGCTCTCGAAACCAACAATCGAGTTTTGACAAGGCTCTCGAAACCAACAATCGAGTTTTCACAAGGCTCTCGAAACCACAAGATATAATGAATTGAATGTACAATTGAAATAACTCTCTTGACAATGATATACTCAAATTAAGTACCGAGAGAGTTAGGCTAACACTTCAATAGATAGCAATGAATTAAGCTCGAGTGTTAGAGAAAAACTTTGATGCAAATGATAATGAAAAGTTCAATGCAATCAAACAAAGTTTTTCAAATGATCTCTTGTTAAAAATATTGAATCGAATTAAGTACCAAGAGATGCCACACTTGAATAATTAACAATAAGTTAAGCTCAAAGTGTTTAGGCAATGGAACTTTGATGAATCAAATGATGATGAAAAATGTAGCACAAATAATCAAAGTTCCTTAATTGGAATTTCTCTCTTTTAAAAGATTAAAACAAGTTTAGAACAAAGAGAGACTTACACTTCAATTCCAATATAGTGTGAAGATGTTGAAGAAATTCAAACAATGTAAAACCAAGAATCTTCACAAAACTTTCTTCCAAAAACTTTGATGAATTTGATAAAACAAAGTTTAGATCAATCAAAGTTTTATGAAAATAAAAGATGAATATAAACAAGTAAGAACAATGAATTTTCACAAGAAAGTTTGTATAAAATGTTTTCTAAGTTGTTGTTGATGAATGCAAGAGAGAAGGCTATTTATAGAGCAAATTTAGCACATTCTGTCTTTTGCGGTCGACCTGTTCATCCATGCGGTCGACCTCAATGTAGCCGTTGCAAGAAAATAGCCGTTGAGTTCAAAAACAGCAGTGCGGAAGATCAGTGCGGTCGACCTCTCTTTTGTCATGCGATCGACCTGTCTGATCTACCTCAAAAAACAGCATTTCAAGATTTTGATTTTTCAAGGTTTTCTGACTTGTTTTTCATAGTATAATCATGATTTAAGATCAAATAACCTTTGAAAAACAATCTTGACTTAGATAAAAATATTTTATGCAAGTGATGAATTTTCAAGTAAGTTTCTTGATGACTAAAAAATCATTTTCGAGCTCGTTGAATTTCATCGCTAAAAATTGAGAGTATTATATCTTTACATATGTTAAATCAACTCTAATCTTGTATGCTTGAATTCTTGATCTTCATGTCATGCTTTTCAACCTCAAATTTGATCTTTGAATATCTTCAATTCTTTCATGATCTTCTTTACGTCTCATGTGCTCGATCACATAATTTTAATTTGTATCTTTGAGAGACGATTTGAACATTGAGTGCTTTGAATATTTATCATTACATGAAACACTTGAAGCACAATTGTTAACAACACAATATATTCTTGTTTGTTATGATCAAAACAATAAGGTCAAGTTAACCATAGGTCAACAATACTCACCTAGAAGATCAAGTTTGTAGGCATTTTCATTGATTTTCTCAATGACTTGGAATGGACCATCTTCGCGTAGTTGTAATTTGGATTTCCTTTGATTGGGAAACGCTCCTTTATTAAGTGGAGCCAAACCCAATCCCCACGCTCAAAAGTAACAAGCTTTCTACCCTTGTTGGCATTGGACGCATATTGTTTTCTTTTTCTCAATTTGGAGCTTGACCCTTTCATGAAGAGACTTAATCAAGTCCACTTTCTTCTTTCCATCTAAGCTACCTCTTACATCAATAGGGAAAGGAATTAAATTCAAAGGAGTTAGTGGGTTAAAACCATAAAAACCCTTAAATGGAGAAAAAGAAGTAGTACAATGAACACTTCAATTATAAGCAAACTCAACAAAAGGTAATCTCTCCTCCCTGTTCTTTAGATTGCTCTTAAGGATAGCACGAAGGAGTTTCCCTAAAGACCTATTAACTACCTCGATTTGACCATCGGTTTGGGGGTGACAGGTTGTTGAAAATAAAAGTTTGGTTCCCAATTTTTTAAGAAACTTTACATCCCTCTCCGATACGATACTCCTAGGGATCCCGTGAAGTCTAAATACCTCATTAAAGAAAAAGTCGGCTATGTGATGGACATCATCCGTTTTATGACAAGCAATAAAATGTGTCATCTTATTAAATACATCAACGACCACAAAAATGGAATCACTCCCCTTCTTAGACCTAGGTAGACCCAAAATAAAGTCCATAGAAATATCGATCCACGGCTAACTAGGAACGGGTAAGGCATATATAATCCATGCCGAGCTAACTTGGACTTGGCATTCCTACACGTTATGCATCTAGAGCAAATTCTCTCAACATCCCTCCGCATCTTTGGCCAACAGAAATGTTCTTGTAAAACTTTCAAAGTCCTTTTCACCCCCAAAGTGTCCCATTAAGCCTCCCCCATGAGCCTCTCTGACTAACAATTCTCTCATAGAGCAATTTGGCACACAAAGCTTGTTTTCGTGAAATAAAAATTCCTCACGTCAATAAAATTTGTCACATGCAACCTTCTCACAAACACAAATACACTTGCAAAATCTAAATCATCCACATACAAGCCTTTAATACTTTCAAAGCCCAATAATTTGGCACCCAAAGTAGTGATAAGAGCATACCTTCTAGATAGGACATCGGCTATCACATTCTCTTTACCTTGCTTGTATTTGATGACGTAGGGAAATGTCTCCACATACTCTACCCATTTAGCATGCCTCTAGCTCAATTTTCCTTACCCCTTTAAATGCTTCAACGATTCGCGGTCGGTGTGGAAGATGAACTCCCTTGGCCACAAGTAGTGGTGCCATGTTTCTAAGGATCTTACCAAAGTATAGAGCTCCTTGTCATATGTGGAGTAGTTCAAGGTGGCCCCATTGTGTTTTTCGCTAAAGTAAGCGATGAGCCTCTTCTCTTGCATTAGCACCGCTCCAATACCTATCCCTGAAGCATCACATTCAATCTTGAAAGTTTGGTCCAAATTAGGCAATGATAAAACGGGTGCGGTGTACAATCTTTCTTTTATTTCATTAAAATCCCTTTCTTGTGCCTCCTCCATTTAAAACCGACATTCTTTTTAACAACTCTATAAGTGGTGAAGCTAGTGTACTAAAATATTTAACAAAACGACAATAAAAACTAGCTGTCCCATGAAAGTTTCTTACCTCGGTGACACTTTTGGGAGCTGGCTACTCCTTAATGGCCTTGATCTTCTCCTCATCAACCTCAATTCCCTTTGTACTAACAACAAAGCCAAGAAAAACAACACTTTCAGTGCAAAAATTACACTTTTTGAGATTGACATACAATTTTTCTTCTTTTAAAACTAAAAGCACACATCTCAAGTGTTCAGCATGCTCATCCAAATTCTTGTTATAGATCAAAATATCATCAAAGTAAACTACCACAAATTTTCCAATAAATGCAGCAAAACATAATTCATTAATGTCATGAAAGTGCTAGGTGCATTAGTGAGACCAAACGACAAAACCAACCACTCATATAAACCAAATTTAGTTTTAAATACGGTTTTCCATTCATCTCATTCTTTCATCCAAATTCAGTGGTATCCACTTCTCAAATCGATCTTACTAAACACGCAAGAACCATGCAACTCGTCTAGCATGTCATCTAACCTAGGAATGGAATGTCGATACTTTACCGTAGTGTTGTTGATGGCTCGATAATCAAGGCACATTCTATAGGTTCCATCCTTCTTAGGCACTAGTAGCACGGGCACGGTACAAAGACTCGTGCTCTCACGAACATATCCTTTGCTCATCAACTCCTCGACTTGATTTTGGAGTTTCTTGGTCTCTTCCGGGTTGCTTCGGTATGCCGATAGATTAGGAATGAAGACTCTGGGAATGAAGTCAGTTTGGTGTTCAATGCCCCTAACGGGTGGAAGTCCACTAGACATCTCCTCCTGAATGACATCTTCGAACTCCTGCAACAAAGAAGTAGCTAAATCGGGGAGGGAAGAGTGAGATTCATCAAGTGTGTAAGGAGGGACTCCTTGTACACCATCAAAAGAATTTGTTGATTTTCCTTCAAAGCCTTCTCCACATCACCCTTACTGGCATAAAAATTCATTTTTTTTCTTAACCTCCTTTGCTCTCTTTTTCTTCTCCTTCTCCCCCTCACTCTTTCCCTTACCACTCTTCTCACATTTTTTTTCACTCTCTCTTTGTTCCCCACTCACTTCCACTCTTCTTCTCCTCCTCTCCTTATCCTCTTCTACCTCCCTTTTGAGCTTCAATTGGTCCTTGAAGACTTCTTTCGGGATCAAAGGTAGTAGTGTCACGGGTTTCTCATTCATTCGGAAACTATACCAGTTCTTTCTCCCATCATACACCACTTTTCTATTGTATTGCCAAGGCCTACCCAAAAATATGTGAGTAGCTTGCATGGGAACCGCATCACAAAGCACTTGATCCTCATATGTTCCAATGTTGAAAATTATAAGTACTTGCCTACTTATCTTCAACTCCCCATTGTCACTCAACCATTGTAATTTCTATGGATTAGGATGTGGCGTCACTAGTAATCCTAGCTTCTACACCATGCTAGTACTAACTACATTTGTGCAACTTCCACTATCAATGATGATACTACAAAACTTTATCTCTCACAATACACCTAGTATGAAAAATGTTTTCCCTTTGCTTAGCCATTTCATCAACTTTGGCTTGGGTATTGAGAGATCCCATGGTAATCAAGGACTTTGGTAGACTAACAACCCCCTCCACCCTTTCTTCCTCACACTATCACCTTCCCCTTGCATTCGTTCTTCCTCTTCTTCATCTCCCGAGTACCACTCCCCATTTCTAACGAACATCACTCAATTGTTAGGGAACTCCCGAGAATAATGCCCCCGATCCCTACATTTGAAACACTCAATATCCCTACTCCTAGAAACGGTAGGAACAACCTTGGGCTTATCCTTGATGAAGCTGACTTCCTTCCCCTTGGATGTTTCAGCTTTTTCTTTAAGTTGCATTTTATCATCATCATCATCATACTCATCTCTAGCACTTCTCCTATCACCCCTCCTATCCCTTGGTGGTGGGATTTCTGCTCTAGTCTCCAATCTTTGTAATCTTCCCTCCAACCTTCCCCCCCCCCCCATTTCATCCATTCACCTCGCCATTGTAACTGTGAGAGCTTGTATCATGTCTTTCAATTCTTGAGTTTGAGCATTAGAATCTTGTCCACTTGAAGTATGTGTATTATCCATGGAGTGCAAGTGTGTCAGTGTCCTCACAAAATAATTTCTCTCGTGTTTCCACTCAATTTAGACTTTTACCCTCTAATAAGCTCACCACTCTTGCCTTTTTCCACTCCAATTTTTTTCTTACTCAAACTCTCCAAGGAATTTAATCAACTAGATTGAGAAACCAATTCTTTTGTAGCAAAATTTCACAAACAAAATAGGTAAATAGGGAAAATTGACACAATAACAAGTAGAATTTCTTTGTTTGCTATTATACAAGAAAAATGAGATATGAATTTATGGGAAAATGTTTTCAAGGTGTGATCACAATAAGCTCGATAAAAGGAGCAAGTAATCAAGTAGGTGTTTGTTTCTTGGAAAATAGGATTTAAAATGAAAGTGTCATTTGAAACATTTCATCAAACACTTAATATGCAAACTTTGAATATCATAGGAATTTCAAGTGTTTGTTCAAATGTAACTCTCAAAAATCTCAAATGTGATAACAATAACAATACCCAAATATAGGAATCAAGAAATACTCATGGGCATATAATTTTTCCAATTTTTTTTGGATTTTTTTTTTTTTTTTTTTTTTTTTATTGAAGAACAACAAGAACAAGAACAAGAACTTAAAGATATGTTTACCAATTTTAGAGTCAAGCTCTATTACCAAATGATGCGAACCTCTTTGATGTTTGGACCAAAAATTCTCACAACAATTTGTATCAAACCCAAGAAAGCTAAAATGGTAAGAAAATGATGAATCTTGACCACAGATCACCCTAACCAAAATTCTAAGGAAGTAAATCTTAACACAATGGAGAGAATAAAGCAGATTTCAAGATTTTGTGGAAACAACAACAACAACAACAACAACAATATACAAGAATAATATTCCCAAATAAAGTTGAAAAAGTTGCAAGAATAGTTACAAGATAAGAAAAGGGATTACCTTTCCAAAATGCTCTGAAAGAGGCCTCAAGTGTCCAAACTTCTTGAACTAGGGTTCGGGGTTTAGTTATATTGTACAAATAAAGAAAAAAAAATATGGACAATTTTACATAAGGCGCGAGAATTCTGAACTTTCAGAAGTTACAGCCGTAACTTATATACTTAATGCCGTAAGTACATTACTGTAATAAAAAAAATAAAAAAATAAAAAAAAGCGAGAAATTGGCCTAGGTCAGTTACGGCAGTAAATGCACTTCTGTCGAATTTTTGGCCTCAATACACGTGATGTCGAAATTGATGTTGTCTTCCGTTTGTGCTGGACCTGGACTCCATACTTGGCAAATGAGTCCCGCTATCGACTCTTGAACCTCGTCATGCCCCCCTCCCCCCCCCCCCCCCCCCCCATGCTAATTGAGGTTTGACTTCCTTGGTTCTCATCAACAAGTGACTCGAAATTTCATTTTTCTTTTAAAATTAATTGAATTAGTTACAAATTGTAATGAATTACAATTTTTAATTAATACAATTGCAACTCAATTTCAATTTTGCATTTAATTACAATTGTAACTTACTAATTATTATTGTAATTTAATTGTATATTACAAATCGCTCGAAATTTTATTTTTCTTTTAAAATTAATTGAATCAGTTACAAATAGTAATTACTTAAAACAAGTTAATTACATTATGTAATGAATTACAGTTTGTAATTAATTACAATTATAGCTTAATTGTATATTACAAGAAACTCGAAATTTCATTTTTCTTTTAAATTTTATTGAATTAGTTACAAATTATAATTAATCACAACTGTAATTTAATTACAATTTCAACTTAATTACATTTTACAATTAATTACAATTGTAACTTTCATTCAATTTTGTAATTAATTACAATTGTAACTTTCATTCAATTTTGTAATTAATTACAATTGTAACTTATTAAATTTGTAAAACATGACATATTTTTTTGTTAAAATTAATTGAATTAGTTACATTCATCTTAATTACAAATAGAATTGCAACTTAATTACATTCTATAATGAATTACAGTTTACAATTAATTATAATTGTAACTTTATTTCAATTTTATAATTAATTATAACTGTAACCAATGAATTTGTAAAATTAATGTATGTATTCGTAATTTATAATTAATTAATGTCTCCACACCACGATCACTATTGTTTGAACAGCAACACCACCACCACCACTACTACCTCAAAAAAAAAAAAAAAAAAAAATTAATTAATTAATTAAACTCACAGATAGCCCTATGAAATTCACTAATGCCCAAAGGTATAAAACATGTAACCATATTACTATGAAGGTGGGAGACATCGTTATGGAACCTTCTTGAATCCCTTACAACTCAAATTGAACTTTATCCCTATACCGAATTAGTAGAAACACAATCCAAACAAACAATTGAACTAAAAACAAGAAAATAATGGGCCACTGGTTCAACTTGGAATGGAACCGGAGAGAGAATTGTGAGAGAGAATAATGTTGGAAAATGTAGGTAGGGTTCCGACGGACCAACGAATGCTTCCGGTTATCTGATTGAAGCTAAGATCAAGAGTTTGGAATCCTCGAAGCTAGACCAAAGTCGACGGAAATCAAGTTCCGGGTGATTGCAAGAAACCTGAGGTTCAAATGAAATAGGGTTTGAGGTAGAGACCCACCAGGGAATATGGTTAACTCTGCGAAATCCGACAATTTTCTGATCGGGGTCTATCTGGCCAGTTATATGCCCGATAATCCACCTCGAGAATCACCGAGATTCAAGGCAGTCACTTTATCTCCATCACAATACGTACACACCCGCAAAACTGTATGATTTTGAAGTGAAATCTCATGAAACGAAAAAATTTGACGGCCAAATCATCCAAGCTCTTTCGAATCAATTGCAAGGCCAAGAAATCAAGTGTTGGAAGTGCCGAACAACTCCTAAATCTAAAGGGTAAAATCAAATGAATTAAAAAGTAGGAACAACTGAGAGAGAGAGAGAGAGAGAGAGAGAGATGTCATTTATTCTTGCTTGTACGTTTTCTATCCGTATAACATCACTTTACTATTCTTGATTTTTATTAATGTTATCCTAAAAAAGTAAAAGATACTGTTACTAGCCCTGACACGTAGGAAAAGTTACATATCTAGTCTTGAGTAATTTGACCATATTCATTAGCAATACTTAGGAAATAATCTACGGGAATAAAGGATTGCCTACAAAGTGAAAACTACATTCATAAAATCAGAGAGATTCCTAAAACCAGAAAGAATGGATTAAAAAAAAAAAAAAACATGCCAAAGTTTGTTGAGGCAGTTGCTAAATTATTGTAAGAGTTTGTTTGAGTCCCTTTTCTTGGGAAAATAGATTTAATAGTAGTGATTTTCTGAAATGTTTGGTTAAAAGTAGAAAAATATTGTTTGGGTTTGAAAATGAGTTTGGAAAGAAATAAGTTTTTAATAATGATGATCTCAAACATGGGTTTAGTATTTTTTTTGTCCAGCAATGTCTTGCTCAGCAATTAGGGATTTGAAGAGTGGTTGAATTGATGACAGTAAAATAAATCTTTCATTTAAATTCTTAAAATAGGCAAAATTGAGAATGATTATCGAAAAACACTCAAAATCTAAAATAATGCCACTTTCATGTAATTAAAAAAAAAAATACATATTAAGAAAAGATATTCCGATAATATATTTCATTACAGAAATATGACATTAAAGTATTTGTTTATTTTTTAACTGTTTTTTAGCAAGGATTTTTTTTTACATGTTTTGAATAAGAAAAGAACAAGTAAAACTCAAAAGCACCTCCCAAACTTCATTAGAATTCGTATGTCATCAACAAAGATCCATCCCAGCCACTAACAACTCGAGCAATTCCATATTTTCAAATTTTGAAATAAAAAACGGCAAATACCACGTGTAAATTTTAAAATGCAACAATATGTGTACAAATATTCCTTCTTGCATTTCTAGAAGTAAACTCACTAATTAAACTTTTATAATTAGTGTGTATGATATTGTTTAAAAAAAAAAAATTTTTTAAATAAATAGTGATTTTTAGGAAAATGAATAGTTGAGATTTGGTTAAAAAGTCAAATATTGTGAACTTTACTTTCAATGGTGGTTGAGATTGAGTACCGTAGAAAAAAAAATTTAAAAACAAGTTTTAATATGTTGTAGCAAATCTTTTTGAACTCATTCATTCGTTCTTGTAACATTGTTGATTGCAAATAAGATTATAATAACTTCAATTTTGAAATTTTTCTTTAAACAGATTTAGTCCTTGTTTGGCCCCAATTATTTGTGAAATAATATGGTTTTGAATAGTATTTTTGAAAAATGTGTGGTTAAAATATATTTGAAATGTCAAAAATGGTAGAGAGTAGACTTAACTAAGATGAATGATTGAGATTGAGTGTTGAATAAATTTGATTTTAGAAAAATGAAAGCAAAAAAGGAGACTTAACATTAACATGAATTGTCAATAGTAATATATAAGCAATAAATGTATTCAAAAAGCAATATAATCTTTTCAAGTCAATATATCAAAAGTTCTCTTTATTTCTTTTAGTAAAAGGTTTCGCAAAATTCTCACCATTTGTTATATGATGAAGTAAGTTTGAAGAGAACATCTAGATAAATTATTTTTAGGACCATTTTTTAGTGAAATGTCAGAATCATTTGTCACTAGCAAATTTCTAGATTTTATGTACCCCAAATTTTTGGACTATAAACGTTGAAGAAAATTGAACTATTATGAATTGAATCATCTACATCTTCATTAGCAACTTGCATGAATGTTATGAAACAATAAAATTGCATTCGTCATGAAGATGTCGAGCACTCACACCTAAAGAGTGAGACTTCGAGTAAAATATGACGTTTTCAGTATTTCAATTGGGTAAACTACTTAACAATAAGCAATTTAGTCCAATTGATCTTTTGGACTGAAATGACAGGCTGCCATCTAGGGTTGGGCAAAAATCGAATCAAATCAACGAAACTGACCAACCCAACCCAAACTGATCGATTTGAGTTGGGTTTTCAGGTGATTGGGTTTGTTTGTAGGTTGAGAAATATAAATTTGTCTCGGGTTGGTTTGGATTGCGAATTTCAGTTAAAAATCCAAATTAACTCAATCTAATCCAATTCAACCCACTCAACGTCCACGCCTATGCCTACTGCCATCAATGGTTGCCAAGTATTAACAGCAAACTAGTGCCTTTACAATACCCTTTTTTTTTTTTTTTATCTGACCTTTACAATATACTTACCATCACACGTAATTGCAACTATTCATTCAAGGTTGAAAAACTTAGGGGCCGTTCTCTTTGTGTTTCGATTTTGGATTTTAAATTTTGAATTTTGTTTTGAATTTTGGATTTTGGTTATTTGTTTTGGGATTGCTGAAAACATGTTCTCTTTGTGATTTTGAAAAACTGTCTTCAAAAATAGAAAATAGAAAACTGAAAAATGCGTTTACTTTGTAATTTTTTGATATATTTATTTTGTGATATTTTATATGTAAAAAATGGTTGATTTGTTGAATTACATTAATTTTAATGTTAATAAATTAGTTAGTTCTCTATATCAATAAATTCATCATTAATATTGTTTCAGCTAAACAAAAATTTAACCACATACCAATAAAATCTTAACATGAATCTATATATAATGGCAAAATAATATAAGAACTTCAAGTGAAAGAAGTGTCTCACATTTATGATAAGTAATTTGCAAGTTATCTAACATCGTTGATCTATATTTCACGTTACTTGATTGCACTAGTAGATAATTTTGCTCGAGACGAGCAAAAGCTCAAGTTTGGGGGTGTGATAAGTGTGTGTTTTACACACTTATTGTGCTTTTAAATAAATAATTTAATTGACAAATTGAGCAAATATCTACTTATATATTGCGTTTATCTTGTACAATTAGGTACAACCTCAATTGGAAAGCAAATGGACAAGATTGGAGTGAAATCGGGCTAAAAGAGGAGCAAATTTGATGTCCAAGGACCTAATCGAAAGAAATCAAAAGTTTGGGGATTTAAGTGCAACATCTCAGAGAGTTGGAGGACTAAAGATGCAAATATTTCAGGGGCATACTTGTAATAAAAGCCAAAATTTGAGGACTAAATTGAAGAAAACCAAAAGTTGGAGGACCTGGATAGCAATTAATTGAAGGACAGACCACAAACACTCACTCAGCTGAACCACGCAATCGCGTGGTTAAGCACATGTCGCGCTCGCGAGATCAGGCAACAAATCAACCCGAGAGTCTGCAGCCTAACCACGCGATCGCTAGGCATTCAGCCACGCGATCGCGTGGCTGAATGCTGACCCAGTTCCGATTTTATTTTCTGTTTTTTTTTTTTTTATTTTGAGTTAAGGGCGTGTTTGGCTCGTAAGGGGCGCGTTTTTGGACCTTTTTTTAGGTCAGATTTTTGAGGGTATATATACCCCCACTTCTCACTTCACCAAAAAAAAAATCCTCAATTTTCTTAACACAAACCCTAGCCCCCTTTTCTCTCTTCTCTTCTTCTTCTTTTCTTTTCCTTTCTTTTCTTTTCTTTATTTTTGTTTTGTTTGTAATTTAGTTTGTAGATTATATTTGATTTCAAAGTTCTAGTCACCATTGAAGCAAGGAAGCAAGAAGTGAGGTGAATATTCAAAACAAAGTTCAAGGAATTTTGGGGCAAAAATCAAGGGAAGCGATTTATTTCATTATCTTGTATTTTTAATCTTTGATTTCTATATTTTGTGATGTATTTTTGTAAACCTCAACTTTTGTACAATATTTATATAATGGGCTAGTTATTTTATGTTGGGATGATTGATGTAGCTTAACTTAGTTTAAGTAATTTTAATGTTTGTTTATTAATGTTGAGCTTATTTCATGTGTGTTTGTTGTTGAGATTATTCCATGTGTTTGATTGATCACCAAATATATGTTTTATGAAGTGTATGATAATCGAGAGATATTATGCATTTTAGACCAAATAACAAATGCTCTAGGTTCTTGTTAAGGATAGAGATATACCTTAAACCCTAGATGATCCATTGAGCTATTTTCACAAAGAGTTAATGCAATTGATTAGGCCTTAATCGACATAGAGATATAGTAGGTTAGACCAATTGATTAGGGTTAATTTCACTCGAGAGAGGTAATTAGCTAAGCTTGGAAAATCGGGTCTAACATTGTAAATGAGTAATTTATTAATTTGCATGTGTTGAGAAATTACTTAAGCAAGAGTTAAGTGAAATCATGAATCCCAACTATTTTATCTTTCATTTTCCTTATTTTAATTCGGTTTAGAATTATTTTCTTTAATTTAGAATTTTTCAAAAATTCATCTTTTTAATTGTGTGTTTCTCTTTGTTGTTAGAATTAAATTAATTAAAGTTATATAATCTAGAGTATACATTCCTCGTGGGATCGACAATCCGGACTCAAAAAGTCCACTTTATTACTTGTACGCGACCCGTGCGCTTGCGGTACACTATTTTGAGCGAACAATTTACAAAAAAAAAATAATAATAAATAAATAATTACAAAAAAAAAAAAAAAAAAATCTTAACATGGATCTATATAATAGCAAAATAATATAAGAACTTCAAATGAAGAAAGTGTCTTACTTTTACAACAAAAAAAAATTTACAAGAAAAAAAAAAACTTAACATTGATCTATATATATAATGACAAAATAGTATAAAAACTTCAAGTGAGGGAAGTGTCTCACTTTTAAAAAAAAAAAAAAAAAAAATCTTAACATGGATCTATATATAATGACAAAATAATATAAGAACTTCAAGTGAAAGAAGTGTCTCACATTTAAAAATAATAATAAATAAATAAATTACAAAAAAAAAAAAAATCTTAACATGGATCTATATATAATGACAAAATAATATAAGAATTTCAAGTGAAAGAAGTATCTCACATTTACAAAAAAAAAAAAAAAAAAAAAAAAAATCCAAAACGCGCGTTTTGGTCGTTTTGGACTTTTTAACACAAAACGCAATAAAATCGTTTTGAGTTTCCTTTGTATTTTTTTTTTTTTTTTTTTTTGGAAAACGCGTTTCTGAAAATGAGTAAAGTGAACGCGTTTTCGATATTTCCAAAAATCGAAAACTTAAAACGGATTCAAAACAGCAAAGAGAACGAGGTCTTAGTTGTATAAAAACTGTCCTTAGACCTTAGTTAATCAAGTATCATTGTTTAGAATATTTTGAACAAAATTTAATTTGTTGGAGAATGCGTGTTTGAAAAAAATAAGTTGAAAAGTGTGAAAATAATGATGGTATAAAAATGTGTGATTGAAAATATATTTTTGAGAGAAAGTTTCCAAACCTTCTTTGAGACTTTGACCAAACAAGGGCTTAGTTAACGATAAAGGAGCAAAATATATGCAATAAGAAACGTATTATCTTTGAATCTTCTTGTTCTTTTTCTTTTCTTTTTTTTTTTTTTTTTTTGGAGCATTATAATTAGTTTATTTATATTTTATGTAAAATATGTAGTTGAAAAGTTGAGAGAAAAAATGTATGACTGAAAAGTAATTTGAAAAATTGAATTATTTATAAATTATAATTATCACGTTAAAGAACATAGGCTAAATTAGATATGTTCCCAGCTTGATCCCCATTATACAAACTTTTTTTTTCCAACTCATTTTTATCCACATATTATTAATTTATTTTATTATTTATATTATAATAAAAGAACAGCCACAAAAATACACATAGATTCCGTCAAAATGTACATTCTATATTCTAAAGAAATTTTTTAAGAAAATTTAATATTATTGCATATTTTATAAGAGTTGTAATAAATATATTTTATGTAAATGAGTTATACTGAAAATGAAAAAATTGAATTAATATATTTCAATATAAATAAATGTGCTAAAATTTGACCAAAAAATCATTTTTTAAGGAAATTTATACTAAACATTCTTTTGATAATCACCCAATATAAGAATTTCAGACTAGATCATTTACTAAGAAGAAACAATTTGTAAATAAAAGTGATTGATGTTAAAATAACTGTGAAAAAACTTATTGATATTATTATATAAATAAAAAAATCTACACATAAACTCAAAATTTCCCTAATTTTTAACCACATTGAAAAAAAAATCTATAATTTATTTTTTGATAAAAATGGAGCTCAAACAAAGACGTGATGTAATTCTCACTATGGGTCAATACGATTTGGTTTGGACGGTTTGTAGCAATATTTCAAGTCAAACCATTTAAAACGGTTTGAAGTTTTTCAAACCAAACCAAGTTTTGAGGTTTGGTGTGATTTGAAAAAGCGGTTTGCCAAGAAATGAATTAATAGATTTCAAAGCGAGTTTAAAGACACATTCGTTTAAGTTTTCAAGTTGAAACTAGCTCAATAATAATACTCCCTTCGTCCCAATTATATAGGTTTGTTTGACTTTTCACACAGATTAAAACATATTTAATGTCATTGAAAATGTAATTTTTGTAAAGAAAATTTTCAACTTACCCTTATTTAATATTAAAATTATTATATTGAAAGTAATAAATAGGGATACATTGATAAACAAACAAAATAAATACTTTTCAATAAAGAAATAAATTTATATAATTGTGACAAATAAAATAGAAAGATAGTCTATATAATTAGAATAGAGGGAGTATTCAATTTTTAATTGAGAGCATTAATATGAAAAATGAATTTCAGCCACAATAAAGGCTAGCAGTACGTTGATGAAGAGATGAACTGGAGGCAGTGTGGTCAACATATTAATTGATCAGCGATATACGTTAATTTCAGATTTACACGTAGACGGTTTAGAGGTGTTCAGTTCAGTTCTTCATGCTTATATCTTTTATTTTAATCGACCTGGTGAACCATGGCTACAATTTAACAAGCGGTAAACACGATTTAATTTGAACAATTTGTAATAATATTTCAAATTAAATCATTTAAAATGGTTTAAAATATTTCAAACCAAACCAAATCAAACCAAACAATCAATTTTATTTTCTAAATCAAACCAAACCAAGTTTTGCAATTTGGTGCAATTTAAAACCGCAATTTGCCAACAATGAATTAATAGATTCCAAAGCTAGCTTAAAGACACATATTCATCTAAAAATCTTGAGTTGAAATTAACTTAATAATAATATTCAGTTTCTAATTAAGTGCATTGCTATGAATCAATTCACGTTATTAAACAAACTATTTATATAAAAATAAAAATAAAAACTGAAATTTTCTTAAATACACTGTTATTAGTTCTTACACTAAAAATTTTATTTTAAGATAATATATTGGATAATGATTATGAAATATAGGATCAAAATTATTTTCAAATGACTCAATTTTGATTTGTGGAGAATAATAAGTTCAGTGCATTTTTTAAAAAAAAAATTAAACGTTTGTCGTTAATTTTTTATTTATTTTTTTTTAAATTTGGCACATAACAATTTGAAATCACAACTTTGACAATTAAAATCTAAACCAAATAGATCAAGACAGTTAGAAAATTTTCAAAACCAACCCATTTCACATTTGAAATTCGAACCGAACCAAACATCCGTTTGCAATTGTTTGATTTCGCGGTCTCACAGTTCATTTGTTCACCCGTATTTCTCACCATCTTTAGTAGGGGTCGAGTGGTATGATTATATGACTAGTCAGGAGTGAATTGAGCAGCACCCTTCATTAAGCTGGAAAACAAGAGCATATGATGACCCCTCGAGAAATGCAGTCGGCACCACCCTGATTAAGCTGAGAACATGCCCAGTGTGCATGAAGCTCAATTCCATATAAATGTCTCGAAACATCATCGGGGGTAGTGGAGATAAATATGAAGAATAAAAGGACATCTAAGATGTTTTTAACCCAAAAAGGAAGCATTTGGACACCTACTATCCATGACTCTGCCATCTAGAGCCATGTTACTAAAGGAAGAGTTCGTGTTTTGCAAGACTTATTGTGAATCTTCTTCATGACAGCAAAAGAAAATCGACAAGGCTAAGCTACTACCTCTAATCCATATAAACACCTAGCTGTTTACTGTCATAGAAAACCAATAGCATGGCAAAACTTAAGATGTGATGTAAGGAAAAATACAACTCCATCAGAAAATTCCAACGTTGTAAGAAGATAAGTAACGGAAGGTCTTCTATTCCAAGGTCTTCAGAAGCCTAAACAACCCTGCTGCTTCTCTAATCCGCGAGAACTCAATGCAGAATGCTTGAACTTCAATAAAGATGTCATGAACTGCAATGAACACGAGCATTTACAAATAGTTATCAACATTGCAATACATAAACAGTCAAATTGAGAAATAAAAGAAAAACCAATTACTATTTAGGCTTTGTTCATTTCTATGATTTGATTTTTCAATAGCCAAAAACTGCCTTGTTATGAGAGTCATGAAACAAACACAGGCAACAAGCATCTTGGTATAATTGGCAAAGTCAATGAAGCTATGGCTATGAGTACATTATTTCATCTTTTCTTGTTTTTTTTTTTTTTTTTTTTTTGGGGGGGGGGGGGGGGGGGGACTGTTGAAATATTAGTTGAATTAGAATGATCTAGATTATGCTAGAATTAGGAATTAGATATAGTTTTTTAGATTTAGTTACACAGTAACTCACTTTTCTACATACATACATACATATATATATATATATATATATATATATATATCACTTTAGCATGTAATGTACATTCAAGCTTTGATAAATAAAAATATATATATATTTTGAGTTCCTCCCCAAATCTTCTCTACTTTCATATTCTATAATTTGTTCATGGTATCAAAGCAGTCAATCTTGGCCTGAAATTTACAAATTCCGGTCTCCGACGCCGCCCGTCCGGCCAGAATTTTTTTTCTTTGCCTTCTAACCCTCTCTAAATCTACCGTATGTGCTTTTTTTATTTCTTATCTGCCCAAAAAAAAAAAGTAAAAATCAGAGCCTCTAGCCCTTTTTTTTTTTATCTAGGGAAGAAATGAATTTCGAGGTTGAGTAAATGGAAATGTAAGATGATTTTCAGAAGTTCATGCCAGCTGAGATCGTAGAAATAAAATATTTAAGGAATTGAAAGAGAAAGCAATCGGTCAGATGCAGTGGTGGATGTGCTGTGGTTAGGTTCTTCCATTTCTAGGTTTTCCGACAGTTTTAGCCAGAGATGGTTGTGCGTTGATGTTGAGGTAGCGATGATGTGTAAATGGCAGCGGTAGCAGAATTGAAGATGGAGATGGCAATTCTGCTGTTCGATTCAGTGGAGGGGAGCTTTACAACTATGCCATTAAGAGATGAGTTCCTTGAGAATGCTCATCTTTTATATTTGAAACCTATTGCCGTATTCATCGGCGTATCGACATGGGAGTGCTTGCTGAGAAACTGAATCTGAATTATGACAAGGCAGGAAAATGAATTGTGAATCTCATAAGGACCAAAAAATTTGATGCGAAGATTGATTTCTCGGAATGGAACTATTCTAATGGAACCCAATCACCTCAATGTTTACGAGCAGCTCATTGATCACACCAAGGAGCTTTTTGGGCGCACACATAAGTTAGTCACACAGCTTTTAGAACATGCTCAACAATCACAGCCTGCTCGATACATTTAATACTGAAATTTCTTTTACATTTTGGCTATATTTTGGTGATATTTTCCAACATGGTGGTCGGAGGTGTAAAGAAGATCGACAGAGATCTGCGTTTTTAGATCTAGAAAAATCCAGAATTCTTTCAAAAAAAAAGGGCCATGCATTTGAGTTTGGGAGGTTGAGAAGAAACTTTTCATGTGTTCATAAATTTTCCAGTGATTGGCCGGAACCGGTGGTGGCGGAGATAGCCGGAAAATTAGAGCAGCGACGATGGTTGGAGTTTGATATTCTGTAAACTGCAATAACGATTGGCGGATGAAGACGAAATATTTTCATTAACAAATTTTCGAAAATTGAAGAATAGGTCCCTACAGGTTTTGTATCTATTTTAATTGGTCCATGTAGTTTTAATTCTTTGAAAATGGATCTTGTCAGTATAATTGCTGAAGTTAGTCCCCGAATGTCTGGATATGGTGCAGAATAGTCCAGAATTAAAAAATTGCAGATTGGTCCCAAAGTTTCTGAAAATAGGATTTTGGGCTGGATTCTTTTGGATTTGCTACTGGGCCCAATGCCCATAATGGGCGTTTAATATTTGATGATTTGGACCTATTTGGCTATTTGGAAGAATTTACATTATGGCTGAGTTCGACAATGTTTGGACGATGAAGGATATGCATTTAATTGGAGGATACTGCAACAAATGTTGTGATACGTGAAAGCATGGATTATGCTTTGAAAAATGATACTCCGATTGCGGTTTTGATGATTATTTGTTGTTAGCATGATGCGCAGTAAATTTTGTTGATTATTGATGATTGAGCCCTATTGATTTATTGTGCGTTACAATGCAGATTACCTCAACATTTAGTTCATTTCTACCCGTAGATGGGTTTATCAACTGATTGTAGCTGTATTTTAATGATTCGAAGATTGATGATTCCACCTTAGGACTTAAGGGGGGTTTATGAGAAATTTAAACACTTTTATTGTTTTTACTTTTGCAATACCTTCAAGTTGGAGTAACATTGCATATAACTTCCAAGTTGAGGGGATGTTGAAATATTAGTTGAATTAGAATGATCTAGAATATGCTAGAATTAGGAATTAGTTTTAGTTTGTTGGATTTAGTTACATAGTTACTTTTCTATATATATCACTTTAGCATGTAATGTAAGCTTCGATAAATAATATATATATATATATATATATATATATATATATATATATTGAGTTCCTCCCCAAATCTTCTCTACTTTCATATTCTATAATTTGTTCAGGAACCAACCCATGAACATTGAGCATGCCACTGTTTCCAGATTCTGATTGCATCTGGGTTTTTGGACGAACAGCCAACAAAGTTTTGGCTTGACTTACCATTAATGATTTTGTTCCGTATCAAACTTTGCAGGAAAACACAAACAAGTCTCACAAGTCTGTTCTGCATGTACCTATCCTGGAAAAAAGTAGGGTGGGGCAGAAATTTAAGTTCAATGAGGTAAAGTGTTTTTTTTTTCCCAGGGGGTGTAAACCAAGTGGATAAGAGAACCTTGATGCCCTGACAAGCAGCAATACAATTTGAAATGTACGTATGAAGGAACTCGGTGGGAAGTTCAATTGTGGTAGTCAGCCTATTCACAACTTCCATGGAATGAAGGCTCATCTCCATATGAACAAGAACTGTAAAGTATCTGTGCATTTGAAAAGAAACTTGTATCATCAAAATTAAAAATGAAACCGAGTCATCCGTGACAAAAGCCACAAGCAATTAAAACAAAATCGTACTCTGCAATTTCAGGTGAATTCACTAACTTAATGAGAACTTCAACGGCAATCACAGGATTGTTCTCCACTAGATCCTGATACCAAGTTGTGCTAGATTAGAAGAACAAGCAGGCACCATATTTTTATTCTAATCACAATGTAGCTAGAAAAATGACATACTGGAAGGTTTTTTGGTGTCAGTCCACAGTGATACACAAGCTTTGGGTCATTTGCTAACTCCACCAATACTTGCTGAAAGTAGAAATGTTCAACATATTACAGATACGAAAAAATACAAAGGCTGATGCTCCCTTTGGAAAACGCAAATGTGCTGAAGAACACAGTAAAAAGCTAGATCTTCCTTTGAAATAACAAATACTACAATACCTGAATGCATGTGAACACTATCCTCCCACAATTAACGTGAGACAGGAGTACAAGTAACCTGAACAAAGTTAAACAGCACTCCATGCATATGGCTCTCTACCCGCAATAAGGATATATTTATCAAAACCAGCAGAGCACTAGCCAACTATTCCTATTTTATACCCATGCCCAATTTTACAATAGGAGTTACTTGAGTCCTATAAATAAAAGAAGTTATCCTCACTAAACAGGATAGGAACATCCTACAAGATTAAGAACTCACTTCTAACTATTAGAACTGTGAAAATGATAAGATTGAGATTGCGAATAATAAGAATAAGAAGTAAGAATATATACGTTGATTTCAAAAATCAACAGGGATCTTTGTGTCAACTACATGAACACAACCTCACTTGATTACCTACAAAATAGGAACTGTGCTTGGCCAAAACCTGGGGGAGAAGGCCAAACGCACTCCAACGATCAATTCTCCAATAGAAGACACGGTAAGAAAAATATTTTGAAAGGATTCTGTTTATAATTTGAGATTGTATTGGGAAAGGCATACATTCTTACCCTCATTGAGGGAGGCCTTAAGAGAGAATTTTTATAGGCATGTCTTGGTAAATGAGATGCCACAATTCTAATGTTTGGACTTGGTAAAATCTTGCAGGTATTTTATATTTAGTGTTTAACATGCTATTACCAAATCCCTAAAATCTTCAACGTATCGTTGTTAGATTATGTTCGTGCCATGCATGATTCTTCTGTTAGAGATTGGCTTAGTCAAGCTACAACGACATATATAATGTCGACTCTAGGACTCTGTTGTCTCATGTATGGCATATTACTTGCTCAGAGCTTGATCTTCTTACGAGTATTGGCTTTTCCAGGCTTTCAAAACTAACACATTTGTTTCTTTAGTCATCCTCTTGATCAAGCTAACCAAGTTGACTATTCCACTTGATTCTTCACCTTAAGAAGATTATGAGAAAGAGCTTTATTTGTTTTATTGAGTAGTCAACTGATTAGGCCTATATTCTTACATTTGTTCCTACACGTATGCCATGTGGGATTAAGATGTAACATGCATCAATTAGGGGACATAAATCAATTAGTGGAAGTGATACTGGTTGGGAAATGTGCCTAAGTTCAGACATGAATTAGACTTGTGTTCATGAAAATGATTAGATCTCCAAAGAACATATTAGAAGAGAGGGAAGATCAAACTAACATAGCATATTGTGGTTGCTAAATATCTAGTTGCATTGGATTTTCTAGTAGATAAAGCAATTACAAGAACAAAGTAGCGGAAAAGGTTTCACATGGCGGACTTCAAAGTTAACAGAAATAAGACACGGTTTGTCATTTTTGTATTCTCTCCCAACCAATGTGAGACATGGTATGTTCCTCCAATATGTGAAAGTTTAGTTGTTTCCAATCCAGGATCCATGTCCAGGCTCATTAGAGTAGAAAACTCCACCAAGGTGGTGAAACACCAACCAGACGAAGTCCTCTTATAATTGATATAGCCGTTTGGTAAACAATTTATAAACCGATTTATAGACCACACAATTTCTCAAACCGCTTTTTAACCTCACACAATTTCTCTCTCCACTTTTTTAACCACGCATTTTACCTCAAAGGCAAAATTGGACTCTAGCCAACTAGACCAGAATACTAAAACTCATTTTGACATGTTAAGATCAGCCAAAATATTTAAAAACTAGCCATACTGTGTCCTCCCACAACCAATGCACAAATGATATTACAGAACCTCCCAATTTCCGACAAGGTATTTCCAACTACAATTGATAGTAATGAAAACATGAAACGTGACTCAAAAAATTTCAGTTCTATATAATTCTAACATAAAAAATTCTCTCTCATTTTTTTTTTAAAAAAAATATCAATCATTCCCAGCGCAATTTCTGAAATGTGACTCAGCTCAAAATGTTATTGGTCTGCGATCTCATTACAGTACTCCATTTCTATAAATTTAGCTCATCAAATCAACTTTGTGAAAGTATTGAATCTAGGTGCGAAAGAACCATGGTGAAAATTCATGCCCAAATAAGCAGTTGATAACCAAAAAACTACAAGAAAATATACCTCTTGTTGGGGAGGAGAAAGTGACCCCTTTAATGCTTTTGCAATTAGATCTCTAACTGCAGCTCCTTTGCTAGTATCAAGGCACATTCCATAGTCCCATAAAAGCTCATGATTCATATCTGGGTTGAGCCACAATAGCTGTGCAAAACCAGGATAAATTTATTGGAACAAATAACTTCAACACATACAGCGATTGTAAGTTGGCAAATGATTGCTAGTAGTTGCATGTCCTTACTTCTCCATTCATTATTGGTAGCCTCGGTGGGATTGGCCTGATCCATTGAGGACCTAATCCCTCCAATGAAAGAGATGACAGCAATCCAGCTACGGTTTCATCTCTATCCCCGGATCCAATTTTAGGTTTAAGTCCAGGTTGCAGATCAAACCTAAAATTTGACCCCACATACCAACATTACAGATTGTAGATAAAGTAGAGAAACAGCAGAAACAGAAAAGACCTCACAAAATAACTAGCAGGAGTCATACTCAGGTGAATCGTGATCACATCTGTGGGGCAAATCAGGATGGGGTATCACATTTTTCACACTGTTGTCCTTGAACAAACACTTAAATGGTTCTGGCTGAGTTGTGCCACAATACTGCTGTTGCAACTGCTCTCGTTGCGCAAAAGACTGGAAGTTCATGATATGAAAACTTATCAAAATGAAAAATATTTGCCAGTAAAAGAGAAGTTAGGCAGGGATTACAGATTCGAAGAAAATGAGAAAACAATAATAGTCTAGTATCATGGATGTCACCAGCATCATATGCCTGCTGATGTGAACCAGCAAGTCGCAAGCAAAAGCTGTTTGCACAGAATGGAAGATCCAACATGTATTAACTTACATGTGATGAAAGGTCAACATTTTTCATGTAATCTGATGCTGACTGCTTGAGAAGCTGTATGAAACAAGTCATTGTCAGTTGTAGGCAAGACTGCTGAAAAATAATAGGTAAGGAAAATAAAGAAATTGACGCCATGGAAATTCGATGCTACCATTTTGCACCACATTTTAGGCAACAGTCGAACAAATGAATGCTTTTAACTTTTCAATTTTACCCTCAAAATAATTCCAACAGTGCTTGTTAATTGCATCATGTACTTCGTATTTGTTGAAATAACTAACTATATAAAGAAATAAATAATTATTTACGGACAACCTAAAATGGAAACATAGTAGGAGTAACCATTTGCAAATAGGGAGTATCAATTTGTTATGATTACAGGTAAAAACATAATACCAATATGAATATTTTAAACAAGTTAATTTCCCCAGGCCAATGGAGTATCTATCTGTTAGATTAGAGGTAAAATTATAATAGCAATGTGAATATTTCAAACAATTTAACGTCCCTAGGTCAAGCATACATCATCAGAACTGTTTAAAATATTTTGAGCATTTCCTTGCTTTGCTAGAAAAGAGAAACTGGAAAAAAAAAAATCTCATACAAGGATCATAATTAATGAATAATGTCGTACAAGCAAAAATAAAACAGGAGGTATTAATCATCTAGTGAAATATATTATTGGTTAAAATCTAAAAAGATTTAAAACAACAAGAACCAACATATATAAATGCAAGAAACAGTGGACAGACCTCTCCACTACTTTTAGAGCTGGACGAGCCTAACAATTGGAGAATAAATGCCCTTTCATATTTTTCAGCTTCCTCATCAGATGCTGCCTGCAATGGATATAACTTTAAAGGCAAAACTACATTGATGCTTAATAATTGGTCTCACTCACCAAATGATGATTTAAAATAAATTACAGTATCTGTACATGAATCGGCTAGATAGATTAGCTTTTGCTAACTTAAATTTAAAAAAAAAAAAAAAATTACGCGAAGTTTTAAAAAGTGAGGCAAGTGAATTGATCAGAAAAATTAAATCTCAACTGCACCTAACCTTAAAGTAAATTCTGCTACCAGATTGTCATGAATACATATGCGTTGTAAATTGAATAATATGTTTTAACAAAAAGGTATAAGCATATAAGGTTACTAATATTCTCTCTTTTCCCATATCATTACCCCAAGGTCTCGTCTAGCTGTAAACAACAAAATTCCAGAGCTAGGAAAGAGGCATTAGATATTAGTTGAGTAGGACAAAAGGATAAGGGTGGTCAGAACGAAAAGTGTTCCCCATAAAAGTATTGGTCATACAAGAAGTTTGTGAATTGAATATCTGTACAAGGTTCACATTGCGGCTATTTGTTTTTGATGAAGAAAGCAAATTCGTTACCATTTATCCACCAAATGCTCTCCCCTCTCTCTGACTTTTGGTCGCCATTCCATGGGGAAAATCCTAATTTTGTTGTGCAACCACTACCCAAGCCATCCAGACCCGGCAACACCATGGAATCACACACTAATCCGGCAGCTGCCACCACTAAGGATAGAGCTTGGGCCAAATCATTTGCCTCAGTGGTTATGGAAGGTACAACATTCAATTGTACCAAGTGGAATGTGGTAAAATCCATAAACTAAATCTCTTCATCCTTGTTTCATGGGTCTGATTGTCATAGAAGGTAATATATATTTGCAAAAAAGACTGCATACTGTGATCCTACATAATTAGATTGACAAATTATAATAAAAAATGAAAAAATGCAATATAATAAAGCACCTCCAGTAATATGTGAGTTTATGCAATGCACTTACATCCACAAGCTTAGAAATGAAAGGGTTTGAAGAAGGCGGTTGGGACGCATATGCCTGATGAATAGTTGAAAAAGCAATCAACCGCTCAGTTGGCTTGAGGATATTTTCCTGCAATAACATAATGTAGAACTTTAAGAATTGCCATTCGTTGCAGTTAGCACTTTTTCAGACTGGTAATTGAAAACAGTCGCATATTGACAAAATTTTGGTAATGATGAGCTTAAAAGACAATAAAAAGTAGGAAGCAGAACTAACAAGTGTGCGCCAAAATTCTATACATGTCAAAAAAAGCTAATTGAATCATATTTTGTTCAAACAACTGAAAAATATTCATTTATTTTTCTCAGTACGTACTAGTAATAAATGAAGGATTTTTCAAAATAGTCCACTTTTAAAGGCCAAAGTAAAAAAAATTCTCTTCATAAAAGACCAAAAAAAATTATCTTTATCAAAGACCAATTTTACCTTATATATATTATTAAAAATGTCCATCACCAATTTTAAATATTTTTCCTTGTAAGGACATGTCCAACACAATATTTGTAAAGTTTGTCGAGCTAATAATCACTGAACTCAAATCTTTTTGTTGGCTTGTTGAGCTTATACTTCGGGATAATTGACATTTGGTAGAGTTGGGTGAGCTAAGTGTTCAACCAAGTCAACTATTTTGTCCAGTGATCAGGCTACAAATATGACTATAGGTCAGGTCTGGTGAGTTACCAACCTTTAGCCAGAAACGACATAACATTATTACAAGGCAAGAAAATTGCAGACATTAAAATAATACCTTCTAAGCTCTTCTGATAATATCTTCATGTTGACCCTCTTATCAAAATCGTAATCAGGGTCAAGAATTGGTTGACAATGACATTGCAATGATTAAGATTTCAGTCTCAAAAAATTTACCAGAGTTGAAGAAAAAGTTTTAAAATTATATGGTATCATTCAGAAGAGTGCTAAACACATTTTTCTTTCTCTCTCTGTAGATCGATCCTTCTTTAAAGCTCCTTAGAAGTTTCCATAAAATTGCATCTAAGGTGTGCATCCATATTCTAAATATAGCGAACGCCAAACCTCGCAGACCACAAAGCTACATTCACCCATATATTCATGAGCTCGTTTGCAATGAGTTAATTTAAATTTGAGATAATAAAGTTCAAGCAAAATGATGAAAGGAAAAGAAATACACCAAAAGGTTCACGAAATCAAAAACCTTAATGTCTAATTGGTTCTCTCAAAAAAATAAAACAGCATTCAGCACAAAGTGATCAATACAAACTATCGAATTGTTATACCAATACTTCAACACAAATTCCTTGCCCGAATCATATAAAAACCCACAGAATTGACTCGAAACGAAAAGTAGAAATAATAAGAAAAAACCCTAATGTAGAGAGGGAGAAGTGCCTTAGGGTCTAAGAGTAACTCGAGAGCAGAGCAAGCGTAGAAGCGGAGAGAGGGAGGGAATATGGTGTTGAAATCCGACACGATCTCTTCAATAGTTCTCTCCTCTCCGCCATGGAGCAGTCTCAAAAGCTTTCCAGAGTTCTCGAACCCGAGCATCGCCTCTGCCTCTGTGTGTCTCTCTGTTTTGTTTTATTTCTTTTTTGTTGGGTGAACGAGAAGAAAAGAGAAATTTGCAAAATAGACGAAAAAGGGTAATATATATTATAAATTCCTTCCTTTTGTATATTAATGACTATTTTATTCTTGATAATTTCCTATAAATATAGGATGTTATGGTTGTATATGGTAATCAAGACTTATGAGAAGTATTCTCTCTAAGCTATCATTCTCTCAATTTCTTATATCGTTATTATGATTTTGACAGTTTTATAACACGTTATCAGCACGAGTCTCTAGCCAATTGAGTAATACGACGGGAGTATGCTCTACAGTTGCATCTAAATGATGAGTCTCTGTATCAGAAACCTGATTTTTACAAATCAATGTTTTCCTCTCTCAAATCAAATACTTTTGGCTTTAGAAAACAACCCACATATTGTAGATCTGAAAAACTCGAAACTTTCAAAGCCGATCTACGCAAAACCGTATATCCAATTAACGATCGGAGACCGGATCTGAAATCACGGTGGCAAGACGAACCTCCGACACCGGCGCGTGTCACCGGCGGCGACAGACGGCGGAGGCGCGTGAGGCGCGTGAATCCCACGCGCTGACGTCGATCGGGCGCGTGCGGGCGCGTGGAGCCGTTTCTGGCGACGGTGTCAAAAGGCAGTTTGTTCAGTTCGACGTTTTGAATTTTTCTATAGTCTTACTTTTCTGTTTGGTGCAGTTTTGGACATTTTCCGATGGTTGAACGTGGCGGCTTCGTAAATATTATTTTTGAAGCATTTCCGACGAGATTTTGAACTTCGGACCAAAAGTAAGTTTGTTCTAAATTAAATTTTAAATCTATTGACGGTTTCGATTTATCCATATGGGCAATATATTAAAATATGGACCATTTTGACCTTGGTAATACATAAAAAATATAATAATCATAAATTAACGATTAATATCATGTCACTGCCTATATGATCGATCTATCAATTGAATTGAAATATGTTGCCACCTACATGGTTGGTTCTACCACCTACATGGTTGGATTTACCAGTTTTAATTATATCATGCTGCCACCTATATGGTTGGTTCTACAAATTTTAAGCATATCACGTTACCGCCTATATGGTCGGTTTAATTATTTCATTATGTTAATACTGCCTATATGGTCGGTTTAATTATTTCATTATGTTGACACCGCCTATATGGTTGGTTTAATTATTTCATTATGTTGACATCGCCTATATGGTCGGTTTAATTATTTTATTATGTTGACACTGCCTATATGGTCGGTTTATCAATTGAATACATATAAACACCTCAATTGTTGGTTAGTTCTAACATATTAGAGGATTGTTGTCAACATATATACGTGGTGGTATAACCCCAGTATTATTATTGTTAAAATATATACAATATTATTGTTATTTGATAATACATTGAATGATACCAGAAGTTATCAATACTAAAGTTAGAAAATATTTCATCAAATGATACCAGAAGTTATCATTACCAAAAAGTTGGTAAATGTTGATAAAAATATTTTATCCAATGGTACCAGAAGTTACCAATATCTGAATTTGAATGGGTGGATGAAAATTATTCAACAAGAGAATGTATGATAAGATAATATCACATTATAGCACGGATATGGCTAATGTGAAAATAATCTCATCAGTATTATGAGATGAATATTAGATGATAAGTGTCTGGAAAAGTTCTTACACGAGCACTTATGTATTCCAGAAGAAGTACATATTTACTCCAGAAGAAGTAAAAATTATCATCTAAACAAACTGAAATGATATTATTATTGCTCCTGAAGAAGCATAAACGAGTCATACATGCAAAACGAAAAAGGGGAAAAACATTTATAATCCTCAAAATAAGAGATGTGTTTCGGGAGTAGCCGTATCCTACCACCTCTGACATTTTGAGGAAATAAAGAAAAATGTGTGTCTCAAGAGTAAGAAATACTCCATACTCTACCACCTTAAATCTTTGAGGTACACAAGATTAAAACATTGATAAAATCCTAGAAATTTATGGTGTGTCTCAAGAGCGAGAATACTCCGTACTCTACCACCACCTATTCTAGGGTTCACAAAGATAAATTTACATTAACCGGACTCCATTTTCGCTTGATTCCCCTTCCTTGCGACCAATCTATCTTAACTCCTGCTGGATCTTGTATGGGGACATATGATTGCAACTTATCCAGCAGTTCCTCGATAGTAGGAGCAGAAATAAGGATTCTCCTAGAGAATGGAGAGATGAATCCCTGTTCCACAGCATAATCAAGAAATGTTAGCAAACCATCAAAGAAATTGTTAACATTTAAAAGCCCAATAGGCTTAGTATGGAGATCTAGTTGAGCCCATGAGGTAATATTAAAGATTTCTTCTAAAGTACCAAAACCTCCAGGCAGGGCTATGAAGGCATCAGAACCATATAACATGCAAGTTATGCGTTCATGGATAGATAAGGTTTGTACTTCATGCCCTCGTGTTTTGCCTGCAATATCAGCTAAAGGAGTAGGTATAACACCTATCACTCTTGCTTTCTCTACTAGAGCGGATTGTGAAACACAACCCATCAATCCACTGCTACCTCTTCCATACACGAGAGTGATACCTTTCTCTCCCAATTTCTTTCCAAGATCCACTGCAGCTTCTAGATACCCAAAACCTTTTCCTACTTTTGATCCACAAAATACACAGATAGTTTTAATCTGTCGAAGTTTTGATCCTTCCATCTTTGAGAGAATAAGGAAGGAAAAACTTACGAGAAAATGTTATTTTGGGATGAATGAACTATGAAAAATGTTTGGCTATTTAAAACCGAAAAAACTTCACTATTTCCGCTCGTCTTTTGAAAAAGTGAAGATTTACTTTTGACAAAATCACCCTACTCACCTTTCGGTGATTTAATATTTAAACAGCCTTTATCAAAACTCGTGAAAGGAAACAGGAAAATATTTTATATGTGCATATATATCAAAAGATTTACCTTATATCAATGCTGAACAGCCAAAACATCATTGTTTATAACAGCCTGGCAAACAGGATCTTTTGCTATTATATTTTTGAGACTATAATGCTCTTTATCGTTGATGAATTTAGCCCATAAAGATAGTAGTTCACGTTGCACATACCCACTAGGGTGCGTCTCAAGAGTCAATCGGATATCATCCAATGACTCCTTACTCAGTCCACCCTTAATGAAGTCTATCTTATCATCTCGATTTATGGATGAATATCCTATTGATTTACAACGGGTATCACATGTCCATCGAGCACATTTGTAGCAACTATTTAATCTTTTTGCTCTTCGCTTCTTTGCAAAAGTACTCTTACCTAAGCCAGGCTTGTGCTTAGAAAATGAATCTGGTAATTCACCAGCTAATCGAACTTTTGCTTCGATCAACCAGCGAACATCTTCTGGGATGCCATGATCCATCAGCAACCTCAATCTTTCGAGCCTAATTCGATAAATTTTTCTCAAATCATTTATTGGAAGATTGGAATAATATTTTCGAATATTTGAAAGTATGATATCCATTTTTGATGGATCTAGTCTTCTTCCCAAATCATCTATTTAAATGCATTATTCAACGCGTAAAAGAGCGGTGGCTCCGCGTGTCAGTGACATCGATTCCATCAAGAAATAATGGAATAAATTATTGAAAAGGTGGAAACAATGAGATAATGTGTCATTACCTTTTTCGATATAAGGGAAGATTTGGCGACAAGATTGAAATCATGAGATATTTCCTTGGATATTGTACCTGATTTTTCGGTATAAAAGTAATAAAGGTATACTGATTTGAAATGTACAGAAATACGTACTGATGAAATGAATACTGTATTGAACCAGAAGTTCATACATATGTACAAGTGAAATATCTTGCTGAACCAGAAGTTTATACGTACAAGTGAAATATGTATATAGTATGAACCAGAAGCTCATAAATGAAATATACATTGTATTGAACCAGAAGTTTAACGATATTGTATTGAATCAAATATTCATACATAGAAATGAAATAAAATCGTATTGAACCAGAAGTTCTATAATAAACGGTTAGATTATCAAAAGTTTCAAATTATTTATGAGAATAACTTATTCAAAAATTGTTTATCATACAACAATATTCTATGTCAAACGGGGATTAGCTCAAGAAGCTTTATGATTTGTAAAAGTGCGATATGCATACACTCCACCAAATTACACTGAGATATATGATTGAAATTACATCCCTAAAGGGACGACATGTGCGGCATTTTAGCCGATTGATATAATATAATGTTTGAAAACATTATGGAGAAAACATGCCTGAAGCGTAATTATGCCCGAAGCATAATGACTATCGATTCCAAAATAAATATCTCTTGAATGATTAAGATGATCCCTTTGAAGCTAAATACTCATGGTGAGTAAAAGGGACATAATTAAATGTAAGAGATTCAGGTACCTGATGATAGAACATATAATGAGATCTCTCTATGTTATATCGATAAATAAGTCGACTACATACCCTCTTATGAAAATGAGGTTGATGAAATTATAATACTTTGGCCAAGTATATAACCCCAATGTAGGGATTATTGTTCAAGGACCTGAAGTCCAAATGATTATTGTTCAAGGACCTGAAGTCCAAATGCTTAAATGTGTAAAGCCAGTAATTATATGTACAAATGAAAAATATTTCACAGTCGTAAAAGACGACTCGTTGCGCGCAAGATTTTTCATAGAACTGGCATGACATATGGTGGATAGACTATAGTCTAAATCACTAGCTTGAGCTCTTTGATATACCAATGAGTGAGATCAAAATGTATGATTCTCATCTCGGTACTTTGAGAGTATTCTTTGATGTACCAGTTGATCGGGGTACGTTGGGATTTCAAGTAAAATGATTGTAGATTATATGTCGAAATTGATATCTATTTCAATGATTGATTATGCTCCTGCAAATTAGAAATTGCAGTTTATAAAGTGCAAGAACATACATGTATAAATCATTGAAAGATTCAATATGCCCAGATTAGTATCACTATAGAATGATACAAATGACTCCATGATATAATATGTTGAAAGTAAAATTGGAGTGTACTATTTATGACATCTGGGAAATTGATTATTCACTAGAAGTGAATATGAAAATGAATATGTTTAATTATTCACCAGAAATGAATTCTAGATTTGATTATTCACCAGAAGTGAAAGATGCAATCGATAAATTAGTACAACATTGCTTAATATAGCATGTTATGACATCATAAATGAGCTATAAACGATTTATATAAAGCTCATCGTGGATGATATGTTTGATGAAAAGATACGAGATTGCATCAATATACTTGTGATATTCCATGAAAAGGAATGAATACGCGTTGCACTCTTTTTCCCTTAGCTGAGGTTTTGTCCCACAGGGTTTTCCTAGCAAGGTTTTTAATGAGGCAACAGTTGAGGCGTATTGATGAAAATTAATGAGAATAATGCACTCTTTTTCCCTTCGCTGAGGTTTTGTCCCACAGGGTTTTCCTAGCAAGGTTTTTGAGGCATCATCATAGCTATCAACAAGCTATAATTCAGCAACACATTGTTATACTGGAATGATATCAACAAATGAAGAAAATCATACACATCTTATGAAGAATGTTATGATATCGGCTACATACAAGAAGATTTTCATATATATTCCAGAAGAAAAATGATATCATTATTCAAAAGGTTCATGAATACTTGATTGTACACTTCAGGGGGAGAATCATGCTGTCATGCTGTACTCTTTTTCCTTCGTCCAGATTTTGTCCCACAGGGTTTTCCTGACAAGGTTTTAACGAGGCAGCGGCTGTACTCTTTTTCCTTCGTTCAGATTTTGTCCCATTGGGTTTTACTGACAAGGTTTTAACGAGGCAGCACTGAAGCACTTCAGATTTCAGTACATGATTTGTACTACTTATCATTGATGGATATTAGACTCAATGATTAATGATGGCCAACATCAGGGGGAGCAACTGTACTCTTTTTCCTTCGCTCAAGTTTTATCCAATTGGGTTTTCTTAGCAAGGTTTTAACGAGGCAAACAATTATGAAATTGAGCAATAAGTCATTAAAGGGGGAGTATTATAAATTCCTTCCTTTTGTATATTAATGACTATTTTATTCTTGATAATTTCCTATAAATATAGGATGTTATGGTTGTATATGGTAATCAAGACTTATGAGAAGTATTCTCTCTAAGCTATCATTCTCTCAATTTCTTATATCGTTATTATGATTTTGACAGTTTTATAACAATATAGAATAAAGAAATACTTCTCAGTAGTTACGTTACGAGTGTATGGTGATTGGTGTAGAAGCCTCAATCCGGACCGAGCCGATCCATTTACTTATAAGTTCGAAAACGATCCGTATTAAAAAAAACTCTGTGTTTGATACAGATTGATTTGCCTTAAAAATGTCAAATCGTGAAAAATATTTTTCACCTTTTGCATTTAATTGGTGTTTGATTGACAAAATTTACCTTGAAAAATGTTTTCTTAAGTACAATCATTTAAAGCACAACTACCTCATTTGCCTTAAAAATATTTTATTACATATTCGTTGATAAAACATTTTCCACCTAAGGTGGAAAATTCTTTTGCGTCACGTTTAATCATTTTTGTTATTATTAGTTGACTTATTTTTTTTCTAGAAATTAACATTATTATTATCAAATACAAATGAATGAAAAATTAAAAAAAAAATAATTAAAATAGTTAAATTTTAATTTATTTTCCACGGAGAATAATGTCAATCAAATTACAAAAATAGGAAAATCTCTCACTTTTTCACCTGAAAAATTAATCTAATCAAACACTTTCAATTGACATTTTCTAGAAAAATAATTTTCAGGCAAATCAATTCTTAAAAAATATTTTTTTACCATTTATTTTCCATCTTTTCAATCAAACACAGCCTTAATAAATATTTGATTGGGTAACATTTTCCATAGAAAAAGAAAATATTTTCCCACTTCCTCACTTTTTGGTGTTTGATAGCAAAGATTTTGCATGGAAAAAATTTTCTTACTTCCTTCTTCATGCGCCCATTTTCTTTTATTTTGTGAAATTTTTTTTTTTTTGTTTGGTAAACAAAATATTTTCCATGTAACATGGAAAATTATTTTCGCTACGTTTAATCAATTTTGTTGTTGTTAATTGACTTATTTTTTTTAAAAAAAATAATATTATCATTATCAAGTATAAATGTGTTAAAAAAGTAAAAATAAATAAATTAATAAAATAGCTAAAATTTATTTTATTTGTCATGAAAAATAATGTCAATCAAACAACAATACTTGAAAAATTCCTCACTTTTTCCACCTAGAAAATCAAATCAATCAAACATTCCAATTCATATTTTCCACGAAAATAATTTCCATACAAATATTTTTCCTTGGAAATTTTTTTCTTTTTACCCATTTTCCATCTTCGCAATCAAACACACCCTTATATTATTATAAATTAGAGAGAGAAAAAAAGGAAAAAATAAAGAGATCAATAAACTTGTGTATTTTATTATGAATCAAATTTTCATATATATAGGGGAGAATATGGATATACAAAGTAATAATGTCTAGGGTTACAAGAATACAATTGTCATTCACCAATAGAAGATAATATTTACAACACTCCCCTTTAAATGACATATTACAAAATATATGTCTCGTTAAAACCTTGTTTGATAAAATTCAATGGAACAAAAATATCAAACGAAGGAAAAAAAAAAGTACAGTTATTCTTGGTGTATTAAGATATATGCCGACTCGTTAAAACATTACAAAGAAAACCAAATGGGACAAAACTTCGGTTAAGGAAAAATGATACAGCTACTCCCCAGTGATGATCACTATAAATCATCGAGTCGATGCATTCCAATTTTGTAAACTGATTTCTTGAATGTAGATGTTGTCAGTGTTTTTGTGGATAAATCAGCTACATTATCACTTGAGTGAAATTATTGAAAATTCTAGAGTATTTTGATATTGCCTCGTTAAAACTTTGTCTGAAAAACCTAGTGGGACAAAATCTGAACGAAGGAAAAATAGTACATCTACTTCCACTGATTCAATCTGTATTAAATCATCCATATAGTTACTCCCCCTTATTCAATCTATACTGAATCATTCATATCTTGATCTCTTCAGGAATCTCGTATAGGAGAGTATATCAATAGACATTGATAACAGCTATTTTATTAAAAATCTTGCCAGAAAAACCTCGTGGGACAAAACCTCGGATAAGGAAAAAAAAGTGTAGCGCATATTAGCTCCCTCTCATGGGAACAATACAATTATTTTGATATTGCATATTTCAACTGTTAATTGGTGCAATATTGAATATGTTCACCAAGCATATATAAATGATACATATCTCATATTATTTATTCTTCGAATATAAATTCAATTATTTCTTTGAACTTGAAGAATTATAAAATATTTCCAATCATTTGAACATACTGCATCAAGTCATATTCTATAATCAATATTCAACAATGCATTTAATGCAGTTCTCAAATCTAGAAGTGATTTATTCACTTCTATAAAGTGTCTCGACGCAATTATCATCTCAATTCAATTTCTTTCCCCATAAGACATAACTATAAAGATCTCAATTTTTTCAATATTTCAAGTACTTGAACCTCTCCTGGACATTAACAATTAGTTAAATCAATATATACTCTCTCACGAGTATATGCCTCATTTATAAGACTGTCATAATAATTTGTTCTATTTTTATTTAGTTGGGCATCTTTGTTCGAATTAGATATGGCTACGGTTTAGCCGTGCCATATATCAATATAAGATAGAGTATCTGCAACTAGTATATGAGATTTTATTAATCTCTTATATATATTTCATCTTGTAATTATGTTATCTTTGAACTTTTCGTTCGTATTTTCAATCGAACTTCTTATTCGTATTATCAATCACGAGGTTATATTATATATATATATATAACATAATATGATGCATTTGTTTGATTTTAAGCTACTAATCTTCTTTCTAATGTTGAGACAATTGTCCAATCAAATTAACAATC
Source organism: Ligustrum vulgare (assembly GCA_963555705.1). Classification (NCBI taxonomy): domain Eukaryota; kingdom Viridiplantae; phylum Streptophyta; class Magnoliopsida; order Lamiales; family Oleaceae; genus Ligustrum; species Ligustrum vulgare. Next base: position 57,377,089 of record OY743168.1, on the reverse strand, counting down.
ATTTTTTCGGCGTTGTAAAATATTATACATTTGTGATATATGTTCAAACCACACATTTTTCTCAACATTCTTTATTTTCTATTTCAGTGCATTGTGAGGATCAATTGCACCATCAAAAAATTAGATAGAAAAATTAGGATATAACTACAAGTCAATTATGACCGGGAGAACTATGATGTTGACAAGATGCGTAATAAAGTTTCATAAACAAAAAGGAAAGTAATTGTTCTCAATTAAATTAATTGGAGGTGTTTAACAATCAAAAATGTTAAACCATTTATTGACATTCCAACTAACACTTATTAAAACATTGAGATTCATATCTACTAGCATTATCAAGACACATTATTGATTATATGATCTGAAGATTATGCTCATAATTTAAAATTTAAGCAATAATCGCAAACTTCAGGTTGCGAACATCATGCAATCATCTAATATATGCATCAAATCTATTAGATACAAATAATATTTAGATGATCAGCGTGGAAGATGATGGTATCCCATTTATCACCCTAATTAATTTTCAGAAATACAGGAAATTTAATCCATATTTTATCTAGTGGTGATTAATGAAAAATTTCATGAAATAGAACAAACATCATTTATGATTGAATTGAAAAATCTTCTCGTTCTTCATTGAGTATCCATTTTAATTTTGCATCATTATTGATCTAGTGATGATCCAACTGGTCATGCCAAATAATAAAATCAAATTTAACTTCTGGTTCAATATAAGATATAATTCAATGATTAAACATTATTATATAATCATATATAATTCAAGTAGTCAAACTAATCAATGTCCTTGTGACATTAGTTATATGTTTTCCTTCAGGGATAAACATGAACTCAAATGATATTCTTCGAAACATAAGCTACTTCAAAAGCACGTTTTTATTGCCCATTCAAAATCAATATGTAAAATTCTTCTGGAATATTGAAATTGTAATATTATATTCTTACAAGAGTAGTTAATATTATTTTATAATTGTTATACTTATTCGGGAGCAATAACATACAAACATATTAGACTTGAATATGTAGTGTGAAATAAGATTTTGCTTCTTCAATATCAAAAACGAAATATTCTTCTCAAATTAATGTTGCAATATTCTGCTGGAATATCGATTTAGATCAATATTCTTCTGAAATATTGATTTAAATTGTTCATTTTTCTAGAATAGTGACATAATACTCTTCTTGAATATCGTACTATATTATTGAATATAAAGTATACATTCAAACAAATGTTTATTGTAAATTGGTATAATCAAAACTATATGATAAGATCGAATAACTACAGTGCTTTCTATGAAAATTCAAAGTTAAGAGAATACTGACATTTAATTTGAATAGAAAATAAACTTTTTCTTGTAAATTCTTTTACCTCTTATCTTTATTTGGTTGAAGGAAAAATCATTTTTCTTTTGTTATAATTTGCTAAAAGATTTGTGAACGAAAAGAAAATAAATTTTACTAACTCATGTAATATTATTCTGGAATATTAGTCACAGTGTTGTGCTATTTGAAGAGCAACGATTAATTTTTCATAATAGACAGATCTATGATTAATATTCTTTTGGAATATTAGTTATATTGTTGTGCTACTTCAGGAGTAACAATATATTTGATCTAATAAACTATGTTATTCATGAACAAATAACATAATAAATTTAAATATTTATTATAAGATAAAGTTTTTATTTTTCAGGAGTGACAACAAAATATTGTCCCAAAATATCAAATTAATAACACATCTCATAATATTGAGCTCTTCGAGAGCAAATTATATTCTGTTAGAATGTATAATGTGAGATAAAATTATGTTTTTTCAAGAATCATCACAACAAAATATTATTCTACATAATAATAATCTTATGGGTTATTAATAAATTCAAAAATTTGCATTTATTTGAGAATAAGAATGTAATATTTATCATATGAGCAATAAAATAATATTTTTCAAGAATATTGAAACGTGGCAATGATGTAATATTTTTCTAAAATATTGATTTGAAGCTCATTCAATTATAACAATAATCAATAGTATTCTTGAATATTAATTATCTACAGTGCTACTTCAGGAGTAAAAACTAATTATTCTTTTGGAATAATTATAGTTCTAAAATTACTATTCTTCAAAAATAATATGTCAATATTCTTCAGGAATATTGAAAATTATAATTCATATTCTTCATGAGAAAGTAATATTCTACTAAAATATTAATAATGTTATGCTACTTCTAGAGCAACAATAATTTTTTTTTAAAAATATTGAACCTGATAGGTTTGTTCTTTCTGAACAAATAATAATATTTTTGCAATATTCATTCATATTGTGCTTCTTCATAAGCATCAAATAATAAAATATTGAACATATATAAGGATTTGCCCTCCTGGAGCAACAAAATAAAATTATAATAATAGATCATTCACAATTATGCTCTTCAGAAATATATAATATTATTATAATGAAAATTGTGCTACTTCAAGAGTAACATCAAATTATTCTTCTGAATTGTAATGTTGCGTTACTTCAGGAATATTACCATACTATTGTGCTAGTTTAGAAGCACCAAAATAATAAATTATCAATTTAACATTTATAACATCAATAATAATATATACATTGAACGTTAATATAAAGAATATCACATCCACAAAATATAATCACATATTAAAAACAAATTTTGAAACGAAATAATTATAATCCATAAACACAACGGAATTGAAATAATTATTATTTGAATTGAAACATGGAGTTAGATTCCAAATCAACTTGGATAAAGGGATTAGGGTACAGGTTTAAAATTAAAAAATAAACCATAGGTCAAGTAAAAGCTTGCTTGAAATCTGGAATTCAGTGGATTTGCAACGAAATTCGGTATGCATAAAACGTGTATATATATATACACAAAAAAACTCATATGTCACCAAATTAATTTCAGTGCATATGATATTACGTTCTAACAAATATTTTGATATATATGAGATTTTGGAGAATTTTTCTAACTCAATTTGGTAGATATTCGTGTTGATAACATGTTATAAATTAGAGAGGAAAGATAGAAGAAATAAAGAGGTCAACAAACTTGTATATTTTATTATGAATCAGAGCCCCATATATATATATGGGAGAATAGGGATATACGAAGCAATAATATATAGAGTTACAGGGGTATAATTGTCATTCATCAATACAAGATAATATTTACAACACTTATCAAATTTTTTCTCAAATTTGTTTTTAACCACACATTTATATGAGACCCACTATTTTACACATTTTTAAACAACTTTTCAGCCACACATTCAAAAATTTCTCCAATTTCTCTTACGCCAAAGAGGCACTCATTGTGAGTTTATTCGCTGTTGCTAATAGATCTCGTTCAGTATCTCCCTCATTTCCCTAACCATTTTGATCCTCTCGATGGAAACAGAGTCTTGCGAATTCTTCCAAGGCAAATTCGGGTCGTCTCACAAATTTTGAATGCAAACTCAAGTTACGTCGCAAACTAATTCGAGTTGATTACAGGAGGATTGAGGTTCAACCCAATTAGGCCCAAATAAATAAATAAAAATTATTTTTAAATTCAAGAAATGTGTTATTTTTTTATTAAATTACTAAATAAAAATTAAAAATAATAATAAATCATGTTTATAGCAAACAAATTATTTTAAATTGAATTAGTTTTAACTTTGTGAATCTAGATACAACGTAAACAAATGTCAACTAAATAAATCTATAAAATCATTCATTTGATAATTATAATTTAAGTACATCACAACTAGGTTAAAAAGTAGGAATTTTATTTTTTTGATTTATGTGTATATTATTTTATTGGTAATGTGTAGTTGAAAATAAGTTTTGACAAAAATGAGATTTTGAATAATGGGTACCAAGTAGGTGTTATAAACTGGTTCAACCTTTATAGAGTGATTACTTCTTTAACTCGATAGTGTGTATTCTTTCTGATATTAGTTCATTATTACTAAGTTCAATAATGGGTGTTGTACCTTTATTTCGAGATGGCAAAAAAATTCGATCCGGTCTGTTGATCTATCGATCCTATCAGATCCGATCCGAAAAAACCCTGATCCGTGGATCGACGGATTGAATTTGGATCGGGGGTAAAACTTAATTATTAAATCTAAATATATAATCTTTTATTGAATTTGGTAAAAAATCTTTAATTATCTATATATGTAATATTTTGTTGTTTGAATTAGATATTATATTAGTTATTTTATAAATTATATACTAATTTGTTTGTCATTAACGAAAATTTCTTAATATTTGTTTCGATCCGACTCGACACGATCCGAGATTTTTACTATTTGATCCGATCTGAAATGTTGCGTAGCGGATTTGGATCAGCACTGATTCGCCCCGTTGTCATCACTACCTTTATTCATAGAGAGGATAATAGTGTAGCACATGCCTTAACAGCTTTTGGTGCCAATAACTTGTTAACTTGTACGTGGTTGGATCGTATTTCTTTAGCTCTATCAGTCTCAGTTTGGCCTGATTTGAATTAATGCATTTTGTTCTTAAAAAAAAAATCATGTATATGAGAACTTTCAAAATATCTTTTTTAAGTCCTGATCTTTTTTTCCCCATCTAATACCCTGTTACCTTACAAAAAGCAGATTCGGAAGCCACTGTGAAGACGAGAATTGTTAGTAGATCTCATGCAACTTTTGACAATGTTGGGTATGACTATTCATTTAATGTCCACCATCATAAGATATCTAAATTTTCTACTTCATCTTCAGGTAATAAGGTAATAAATTATAATGATCAAATTGATAATTTTTAAATTCGTTGAATGTCTCTTGTTTTAATTTTTTTTTATCATGTGAACCGCCTAATTCTTGATTCACATTTATTCGACTCATGAACGTTCCTTTTATTTCATGAGTCGACCATGGTCTGGGGTCATTACCGATCGATTTTGATAGGCCTAGTCACCCCACCCACCCACCCATCCATCAATCTTGACACCTCTAACAAGGTGTGTGTGTCATCTGTAATATTATTTTTCCAATCAAGAAACGAAATTGTAAGGGATGGCATTAAAATATCTTAATTTTTTTGTCATGTTTATATATTTAATTATGTATATTAGTTTTTCCATGTGCTTTGCATGTCTTATATATGCAATAAAAAAATGTGCTTTCTACGTAATGAAGTATAAAATTAAATCGTTTGAATTATCATGATTATAAGGCATTAATTATGAATTATTTTAAATAATATGTTATTATTTAAGATAGATAACATTAAGGTAGATTAAGGAATATCAAAAATTTACTTTTCTCCAGAGTGACTCATGTCAGCGTTCAAATAAATAACTCACTTTATTTTTTTATTTTGATTATTCAAAAAGTTATTGGTTTTAAAAAGTATTTATTTTAATCCAACTTATATTTTATTAGTTATTCATTATGTTGATTATTTTAATCTAATATATACTATTCTTTTGTGAGATTATGTTAAAAATAATTTTGCTATAATATTATCAAAATATCATATTGGATAAAAATTATACATCTATGTTAAAAATGAGTTATTGATGCAATTACCTAAATTATGAACATAAACTTTCAGTGTCAGTTTATCATTAGAAAAGTTATAGTTTTTTCTTAAGCATTAAATATTATGAATCGTATAAATGTGAACATAGTAGTTGTTGAGACCGTGTTAAAAAAGGAGTCCAATGGATCACCAGTAAGGGCCCAATAGAGGCCTAATGGATCTTAGCCCATGACCAAAACTTAGGGTACTCCTCTGGGCCAACTGTCGAGGTGGAACATCACATGAACCCACTCTATCTGAACTGGTTTATAGCAAGTCGAGGTGTCCTATAGCAACACCTCGGATGGGTGATGAGATAACGGATGGTGTCAGAAATACGTAACTTTCCCCAATTGACTGTGGCTTGATAAGACGTTGTCTTTATAGAAGATGTTACAGGCGCCCATCCCCTACCGGAAGTAGCCATGATTACTTTAAGGAAATTGGTTCACCTCTCCAAAAGCTAGGGAGAAGACACGTGTAAAGCCCACCACGTGTCGCCATCTAAGACTGTAACTTCTCCTATAAATAGAACACACTTGCCTCCAAATAAAAAGGTTTGTAATTCAATAGTATAAATAGAACACACTTTCGCACCCCCACTTACAGGTTAGCAAGTACTCTTTTCTGCTTCCTATAGTCAGGGTTGACCTCTTGCCACACCAACCAAGTACCCACGGCCTGAGTCCAGAAGTTCGGAGCCAACGGGTAAGGACACAAGTTGTAGCTCCTAAGTAGTGCCCTAAAAAAAGGGTGTAGGAGCAGCCTCATCACACATGATAAAGCATCATAGCACACGACCACCTGACCTGGGGGAGGACTGTAGGTTCGATAAGAAGGCGTGGGGTGCACCAATCGAACCCCTTCTGGTATCCTGAATTTCACCAAAGCACTTGCCAAATCACCGCCTTGAATATCTGAACCAATTTCACAGCTTTCCCAGGACTCTGGGTTCAGATCAGGATCCACATGATACCCTTATACTTTGTTCACCAGGTCCACCCAACCTTCGACTTGTGCTATTTCCTCCTCGGATAGTCCTAACTCTTCCCTATGCGCCCTAAATGGAGCCCTAATACTTAAGTCGAGGTCCTGATGACCAGAAGAAGAGCTCACTGCCTCTTCTCTTCTCAAGTCCCTATCTCGCTTGCTTCGGAGTTCCTGCAAAGAGGCCTCCTCGTAGGATGATAGGTGAGCCATGTAGGTCTGGTTCTTTTCTTCTTCACTGTCAGAATCATCCAAGTTAATTATACAGCCATATTTTCTATTCCTCCTTTTAATTTGTTCCCTAAAGAAGCGAGAACTAAAAATCGATAAACCATGCCTAACAAGGTCTTATTTCTCCTATCATATACATCATTCTGTTGGTCTATGTCTCTTTGATGTAAAGGACCTTTTTATTATTTTTCCTTCCAAGTGGGATTCGCAAACTGTTAAGGATTCCAACTTTAAGTTACTTAAAGGACTGTCCTTTGCTAGTCTTGAATCATATCAAGATTAATATAACCAAGTCTTAGGTGCCACAAATAATTCTCACTAATGGGAGATAATTTAATTTTTTTGTTAGATACAATGTGATATAACGAGCTATCAGTGAGTTTTAAAGCATACAAATCTGATGAGATTCGAAGCGCGGAAGAAACGCTGGAAAGTTCCGAACTCAGGTTGTTACGGACGGTGGAATCTTGACCCGATATTCACGACGCGATGGCTCGACGATGCGGAATAAAGAACCAAGACTTTCGAAATGCCACAATGAATTGTCCAATCTCCCTGATAAGTTTCTGGTTTTGAACGTCACAAATATTCTCGCGAATATTTGATAAGTTCGGGATGAACGCCACAAGATGATAATCTTGATAAGTTCTATGAAATATAGGAATCCACCTATAATTTTATTGAATCACTCAATAAACTGATTAATCAAATCAAAACTAATATTACATTGAATGGAAAATAGAGTATAAATAAGCAAAACTAAAACCTATCAACCCTAACTGGCTCAAAATAGAATTCTAATTAAAGTAAAATACTAAAATAACTAAATAAAAGAAAAGGAATTAAAAATTTGCAAAATATGGAAAATTCCGAAAATCTGATCTGCCGCACCCTTATGGCCGTGAATACTGGGCTTACGGTCGTAAGACCCTCTCGGGTCCAAAGTGTATACTGCAGTTACGGCCGTGACAAATTTGCTTACAGACGTAAGTCGCTCGCTGATGAAGAGTTACGGCCGTGACTTCATTATTTACGGTCGTAAGTGTAAAATCTTGGAATTCTGCATTTTAACCCGAGGCTGGATTACGGCCATGATAATCTTGAAATTACGGCCGTAAGTACAAAACTTATCCTTTTTGCCTCTTTTTTTCTCCAATTTGCAATTAACTCCGTTTTGGCTTGAATTACTTGAATTTTTTCATCAAGCCTGCTATGACTCTGATTGTCAAGAGTCCGGAACACATCATACCCTCCTTCTTTAGGATGATTCGTCCCGAATCATAGCTTTGTTCCTGTTGTTTCACTTCACCTCCTGGATCAAACGGAAAATTTCTCCTGCCATTACACATGATCAACCAAAAATATTCTGCAACGTGCGGGTCACGTGAATGACTTGAAATTGAAATACCTTTGGACATTGGTGGTGTTGCCCAAATTTCCTCGTACCATTAACCTGCAAGAAAGAATTAAATAGAACGGGAAGGGAAATGTTAGGTTCATGAGGTACAAGGTATGGATCCTTGTATTCATGAATTATCAATGTCAATTCCAACTTTTGAACCACGAGGCCCTTCTCTTCACCTCGTTCTCCTTTTGCAACTTCCTGCTCGCCCCCCTCTATCTCTTTTCTCTCAAGCTCGGTTACTTCCTCTAACTCAAGACTTTCTAGCTCATCCTCATCTTCAATTTTTTTTCTTTCAAATTCAACCACATCTTCTACCTCCACATTCGTATAACCATGTTCTCACACTACCTCATCACTATCCAAATGTGGATCTACCAATTCAAAACCCAAAATTTGAACTTCTACCCCAACTTCCAATTCCTCATCAAATTTTGGAGTTTGTTCACCTAACTCCACATTTTCAACTCCTACCACAAAGTTCGGGATCTCTTCAACTAATTCATGTCTCAAGCCTCCTTCCTTCTTTTCAACTTTCATATCCCGATGCTCAACATGATTTTCACTCTCTTCTAACCATCTAATTACCGCCTTTCGTTTCTCCTCCTTCCTTTGTAATTTAGCTAAATATTTTATTTCTACATCCCGTTCACACCTCAATTTTTCCTCATAAATTTCTTTTTGAATCTTCAAAATTGCCTTAGGATCAATCTCGACTCATCTCTTAACCCCAATTCCATCCCTAGGTTTAGGATCAAGCCTATAATGACTCTCATCACTACGATTTGCTTGAGATCGCCCCTTTTTCAATTTTCCCTCCCTTTCATCTAGTTTATCCAACCTCATCAAAGCATCATTCAAAAATCTCCACATAAGATCTTTATAGTTATCGTTCCCCTTTCTAGATGGATATTTTTCTTGAAAATTGGACATTATAGAATTTGTGTGGAATGAAATGGAAAAGAACAATAAACAAAGGTTTAAGGAATTCAAGAAAGTGGTTCTTGAATGGACTTTTTTTTTTGAATTTTGGATGAATTTTCAGAATAAATAAAATAAATAAAAATAATAATTTTTTTTAATAAATCTGAAAATTCGACAACGAACACGACAAAACAAATGGAACTTAATTCGGATAAGAATTAAGCAAAACTTTGAAAAAAAAAATTTGGAACGATTTTCTGGAGTTAAACACTCAACAAACTCAAGAACTAGAAGAACGCAAAAAACTGAAAACAAAACACTAAACAAGATATGTATGATTTTTATAGGACTCGATGATAAACATAAAAATCAAACTGGATAGAAAAACCTGAATTCAGAGTCCAGCTCTGATACCAGATGATGAGATTCAAAGCGCGGAATAAACGCCGGAAAGTTCCAAACTCAGGTTGTTATGGACTGTGGAATATTGACCCGATATTTACGACCCGATGGCTCGACGATGCGGAATAAAGAACCAAGACTTTCGAAATGCCACAATGAATTGTCCAATCTCCCTTATAAGTTTCTGGTTTTGAACGTCACAAATATTCTCGCGAATATTTGATAAGTTCGGGATGAACGCCACAAGATGATAATCTTGATAAGTTCTATGAAATATAGGAATCCGCCTATAATTTTATTGAACCACTCAATAAACTGATTAGTCAAATGAAAACTAATGTTACATTGAATGGAAAATAGAGTATAAATAAGCAAAACTAAAACCTATCAACCCTAACTGGCTCAAAATAGAATTCTAATTAAAGTAAAATACTAAAATAACTAAATAAAAGAAAAGGAATTAAAAATCTGCAAAATATGGAAAATCCCGGAAATCTGATCCGCCGCTCCCTTACGGCCGTGAATACCGGGCTTACGATCGTAAGACCCTCTCGGGTCCAAAGTTGATACCGCAGTTACGGCCGTGAGGAATTTGCTTACGGTCGTAAGTTGCTCGCTGATGAAGAGTTACGGCCGTGACTTCATTATTTACGCTTTTTAAGTGTAAAATCTTGGAATTCTGCATTTTAACCCGAGGCTGGATTACGGTCGTGATAATCTTGACGTTACGGCCGTAAGTACAAAACTGATCCTTTTTGCCTAGTTTTTTTCTCCAATTTACAATTAACTCCTTTTTGGTTTGAATTACTTGATTTTTTTCGTCAAGCCTGCTATGACTCCGATTGTCGAGGGTCCAGAACACATCAAAATCACTATCCAAATTTCCTTACATATTAAGACTTTATTGAAAACACATATCTGCCGCCGAAGGCTAAAAAATAACACTTAAGGCCCTGTTTGGTCCTGGAACTTCTGTGTAACTTTCCCCCAAAACTTTTAACCATACATTTTTATGGGTCCCACTACTTTCACATTTTCAACATTTTTTCAACCACACATTCTTCCCAAAATTCAAATTTTCTCCAAAATCTCCTACACCAAACGGGCTCTAACTTTTTTTATATATAATATAGAAACTGAAATCAAATTTTGGGTAATATTCATGACATAATAACAATTCTAAAAAAATTGCTAAAATAAAGATAAACATTTCTATTTTTTTTGTAGACATCATTACACCTATGCCAACCCTGAGAGTATCTTCCTCTTCACTGGGCTACTTGGTTACTGTTCGCTAGAAACACACCGCAAGTGCACGAGTCGCATACAAGTGATAGTGGACTAATTGAGTCTGCTTTATCGATCCCACAAGGATTGTCTATTTCAACTACACTCTAGTATAATTAATTTTAACAAGAAACACACACAATAAAGATTTGTTTGGGAATGTTCTCGTACTAGAATTAAAGTTGCAATTGTAAATAAATAACTAGAAAAATGGTGATGAATAGATGATAAAGGAGTGTTGGGATTCTTGATTCCACTTGACCATTACCTAATTGAATTATCACAAGCACATAGAAATGCAATTCATTAATCATGTTAGACCTGATTTTTCAAGCTTAGCCAATTACCTCTCTCGAGTGAAATCAACCCTAATTAGTGGAATTAACCTACTATATCTCTATGTCGATTAAAAACACACCAATTTCATTAAACCTATGTGAAAATAGCTCAATGAGTCATCTAGGGTTTTAGGTATATCTCTATCATAAACAAGAACGTAGAGCAACTATTGTATTGATCTAGAATACACAACAATTTCTCAATAATTGCACATCCCATGAAACCTAAGCATAAATGTGGCCACAATAAATGTTAGTCAATAAATACAACAATAAATGTACAAGATAATAAAAAGCTTAAATTCTTAATACAAGCATTAAAATCAACTAAGCTAGGTCAAGCTTCATCAACATCCCAACACAAAATAGTTTAGCCCATAGTGAAATAACAATAAAATTCAAGAATTAAATACATCATTTCAACTATGAAGTAAAATAAATAGAGAAATATGAAGATTAAGCAAAAACACTTCCCTTCACCAATGATTTTTACTTCAAAATATCACTATTCTTCCATAATAATGTTGGTATTCCTCCCCAGATCAATATTCATCAACAAAACTATACAAAAACAAAAGGAAATTACAAGAGAAAAACAAGAAAAATCAAAGAGAGAAAGAGAGCTAGGGTTTCTAGGGTTTCTTGCTTTGAAAAAGGGGGAAAGAATGATTCAAAAAAACCCAAAATCAATCAAAATATACCCAAAATCGCGTAGATCCGCGTATAACAGCTTGTGGGCCGAACCGGGTCGTACCGAGTCGGCCCAGATTATTAATCCATTTTATGACCACTCGATCGCGTGGTTGAGGTGAAAAACTCTCGGGTTGAGTTTATGCCTGACTTAGCGAACGCGACATGTGCATAACCACGCGATCGCGTGGTTGACCTGAAGGATATTTTGCAGCTTGATCCTCTTTTGATGATTTGCAATTGGGTCCTCCAAATTTCAATGTAGATCAACTTGGTCCCCAAACTTTAACTCTTTGATGAATTTGACTATTTTCTCCTCAATTTCTTCAAGTATTCATTCATTTAGCTCCTTTCTCGTGCTTTCTCCATGAAGTTGATTGTTGAACCTATTTAAATAGATATTTGTCCAAATTACTCAAAAAGTGCCACCAAAAATATATGAAATGTGCATGTAAAATGCACTCAACAGTTACTTTGAACCCTCACAACGAATTGAAAATATGATTAGTAGCTCCATAATTAACTATCCAAGTATTTGTAGGAACAACAACTAAACATGACTCATTAAATAATAACTCATCATTATCCTACTTTTTGGGAGTTAGCTATTCCAGTTACCCTTTTGTCCACAATGAATGACTTTCCCTTTGTCTTGCCATCTTGGCCAACTACTGATAAGTGTTATATTAACGTTTATTTGATGCACTTATATCCTTGAATACGCAATAATGTGATTCTATCTAAGTATTATTAATGCATTTTATATTTTATATTGTATAGGATCATAAAAGAAGAGAAAAGAAGAAAAAAGGACCAAAATGCACACAAAACTGGAGTTTGGGGACTTAGGTGTGTAGCGCCCCGAGTTCCGTATACCCGATTCACTACGTCATTTTCTGTCTAAATTTTTTCGAATAATATCCAATCGTATGTGATATTTCATCATATCTTGTAGTATTCATGTAACTTGTCACTTATCATCGTATCATGTGACCTCAAATATTCGTATATATCTCTAAAATTTCAACAAATCTTTACTGACATATCATATCATAATAATTTTTCCTTTCTTCTTATCATCGAATATTCCCAAAATAATCAAAGAATTACCTGAATATCCTCTCTACGTAATATACCCAATAACATATCAACATAATATCATCAACTTATCTTTCCAATATTTGTAACCCAAAAATTTAGTAAACAAATATCTTCCAAATAACTAAAATTCTTTACTTAAATGTCATCACATTTCCTGCAAAGTATTTCTTTCACTTGTATATACGTATGAATTCTGATTCAATACGGTACTCATTTTACTTTCCACGTATCATCACACTATACCATGATTATCATTATTATAACAAAATATCAGTACCCATAATCCAAGAAAACATTCCAAATCTCAAATCCCATCATCAAATCTTTCTTTTATCAAGAAAGTAAACGGCGCATAAACTCTGTCTCCTCTTTTCATTAAAATAATCCTGCGCTTTCTTGCTGGACACAACATCACGCGGATTCACTCAGATCCTTAATGCTTTTAAATAGTTCATGCTGGGAAGAGGTTGAATCATCAAACAATGGATATCATTCTTTCTAACATTCGCAAGTATTATTCCAGTCTTCCTATGAATGATCTGAGAAAGATCTATAAAATAAGACTCGAAAGATTGAGGTTGCTGATGGCTCATGATATTCCAGAAGATGTTCGCTGGTTGATAGAAGCAAAGGTTCGACTATCTGGTGAATTACCATCAACATTTCCAAAGCACATGCCTGGTTTAGGCAAAAGCACGTTTGCAAAGAAACGAAGAGCAAAAAGACTGGGTGGTTGCTACAAATGTGCTCGTTGGAACTGTAATACTCGTTGCAAATCAGTAGGATATTCTTCTACTAATCGAGATGATAAAATCGAATTCATAAAGGGTGGACTGAGTAAGGAGTCTTTGGATGATATTCGACTGACTCTTGAGACGCACCCAAGTGGTTATGTGCAACGTGAACTTCTCTCCTTATACGCTCAGTTTAACGAGGACAAAAATCATTATAGTCTCCAAAATATAATAGCAAAAGATCCTGTTTGCCAGTCTGTTTTACAAAATGAGGCTTCTGGCAGTTCAGCAATGATATAAGGTAAATCTTTTAAAATATTTTGCTGCTTTTCTTTCACGTGTTTTGGAAATAAAATATATTTTCCTTTCTCGAGGTTTGATAAAGCTGGAAATAAATATATTTTCCTTTCTCGAGGTTTGATAAAGCTGGAAATAAATATATTTTCCTTTCTCGAGGTTTGATAAAGCTGGAAATAAATCATCGAAAGGTGATATCTTTGGTAAAATAGTCAAAAGTTGGCCGATTTTGTCAAAAGTAAATCTTTACCTTTTCAGAATCAATCAAAAACAGTAAATTTTTCCGGCTTTAAATAGCCAAACATATTTCATAGTTCAGGCATCCCAAAATCACATCTTCTTCGTAAGTTTTTCTCTTCTTTACTATCAAAGATGGAAGCACCAAAACTTCGACAGATCAAAACTATTTGTGTATTTTGTGGATCAAAAGTGGGGAAAGGCTTCGGTTATCTAGAAGCGGCTGTAGATCTTGGAAAGAAACTGGGGGAAAAAGGTATCACTCTTGTATATGGGGGTGGTAGCAGTGGTCTAATGGGTTGTGTTTCCCAATCTGCTCTTGCAGAGAAATCAAAAGTAATCGGTGTCATACCTGTCCCTTTGGTAGATGTTGCAGGCAAAACACGAGGGCATGAAGTTCAAACCTTATCCATCCATGAACGCATAACTTGTATGCTATATGGTTCTGATGCCTTTATAGCCCTGCCCGGAGGTTTTGGTACCTTAGAAGAAATCTTTAACATTACCTCGTGGGCTCAACTAGATCTCCATACTAAGCCTATTGGGCTTCTGAATGTTAACAATTTCTTTGATGGTTTGTTAACCTTTCTTGATTATGCTGTGGAACAGGGATTCATCTCTCCATTTTCCAGAAGGCTTCTTATTTCCGCTCCTACTATTGATGAACTACTGGATAAGCTGCAGTCATATATCTCAATACAAGATCCAGCAGGAGTTAAGATAGATTGGTCACAAGGAAGGGGAATCAAGCGAAAATGGAGTCCGGTTAATGTAAATTTAACTCTGTGAATCTTAGAATAGGTGGGGGTAGAGTACGGAGTATTCTCACTCTCGAGACACCCCTCCATTTACTAGGATTTCCTTAATGTTTAAATCTTCTGTGTACCTCAAAGGTTCCAGGTGGTAGATTACGGAGTATTCTTACTCTCGAAACACACCTCTTTGAAGGTTTCTTTATTTCCTCAAAAGATCAGAGGTGGTAGGATACGGCTACTCCGGAAACACATCTCTCATTCTGAGGATCTTTCCATGTTTTTCTCTTATGCTTTCATGTGTTTCATGTATTTCCTTTCCAGTGTGACTCTTGTGTGTTCTCCTTATGAGAAAATAATAAAATCTCTGCTATCATCTACTAAATCTCGTTTGTGATTGCATACCATACTATGCTCTTATTTCCAAACGATAAAAATTCTGGACAGAGTCTCCCTTGTAATTTGGACTTATCCCAAAACATAAACATACTTCATAATAAATTTCTCTTCAACATAGAGGCATAATTCATTTACTCAACAATATCCATTACTTAAAATACCAAAAACTAAGAACCAAATCTTTAAATCTCTAACTCATAATGCTTCTCATAAAAGTCTCAATAAAATCATATCACTTATAATCTTAACATCTTATCACAACTTCATAACTGGCTTGCTATTTCTCGTTTAATCTAAACGATAGATAATCTGAACATATAATCAAATCCTTTCCGTTGACTTCTCATACTTAGTGCCATGTCTAAAATCAATTATGCAAAGTCCATCTAGGGTTCTAACTCGAGGACAAAAATTATTTAAAAACCATTCTTAAATCATATTATTCCCATTATGCTCAACACTCGTTTTCTTTCTTAAAAAAATTTTCTCATAATCATACATTAAAGCATATAAGTTATGACAAAGCATAACAACATCATTATTTTCGAAGAAATACATTCTTATTTCTCATAAATCATAATTATCCGAAATACTCTTCATTCTTTCTCATAAATCAATAAAATGAGTATTCGAAATACTGAAATAACTTTAAACATCATAAACTTCTTTACCTCGGAGTTGGTGGAACGAATGATGGCAGTGGAAATATTCATCAATAAAAATCTTAAAATGGAAAATATTTCTTGAAAATTCTTTTTGAAAATTTTACCAGTCTACAGAAACGCAGACTAGCTCTGATACCAACTTGTAGCGCCCCGAGTTCCGTATACCCGATTCACTACGTCATTTTCTGTCTAAATTTTTTCGAATAATATTTATGCGGAAGAAATAATTGAAATTCATTTTTGGCAACATTAAATAACTGTAATGGCCGATAAAATTGAAACATTTATGAAACCATTTGAAATAGTAAATCGAACCATTAATTTTGTAAAGAAATTGACAATGTCATAATTTCTCAAATAAATGAACTTCTCTAAATTATTCGATTGTTTGGAAAAATACGGAAATCATTAACGTCAAACTTTCAACCGTTTAACGATTATTGCCACCATCATTCATCGCTCGCCACCGTCTCCGAAATCTACAAAACTGTTAAAAAGTAGGGTGAGTATTTCATGGGGGAAATACTCAGTAGACTCATCGCAAATTAATTTAATTTATAAGATGATTAAACACATAAATCCCGGCTCTTTATAAAACGGGCATTGATAGAGCTTCTTTATAAAACGGCTCTTGATAAAACTCATATTGTGCATTACAGCACGGGACATATTTTGCAAATCATAGGCTCTTTGAAAACAGCTCTTTGAAAACAGCTCTTTGAAAACCATATACTTATAAAAATATTTTAATTATGCCAAGCATAATTTCTTTTGAAAGCATAACATAAGATATGATCGAAATCCTCATAAACATAAGGAGACACAAGAACTTTACCGAACTTAGGTGGCAAAAATTCTTATGCAGTAAAATCATAATAACAGTAAGTTTTTATCATAACATAGGATAGGATTGAAATCCTCATAAACATAAGAATTTTACCGAACTTCGGTGGCAAGAATTCTTATGCAGTAAGTATACCAAGCATAATTTTTGAAATTCATAGGGATCAATTGCATCATAACATAAGATAGGATCGAAATCCTCATAAACATATGCGACAGGAATTTTACCGAACTTAGGTGGCAAATCCTCATAAACATATGGAAACATAGGAATTTTACCGAACTTCGTGGCAAATCCTCATAAACATAGGAGACACAAGAATGTTACCGAACTTCGTGGCAAGAATTCTTATGTGTAGCGCTACTAAAACTCCGGTCCCCTTAACATATCATAACTTATCATATGGGACCCATAACAATCTTGGTAGATTGATTTCATAGCAATGATCCAAAAAAACATTTTCGTGAAGCATAGGGTATACTTACTTTTCGTAAAAACATAAAGTATATTTTCTTTTCATAAAAACATACTTACTTTTCATAAAAACATAAGGTATATTTACCTTTCATAAAAAAACATACTTGCTTTTCTTAAAAATTGACTTTCACAAGTCACATGACATTCATATGAAATCATAATTTAAATCAATTAATAAGTGCGAGTCTACCTCAAATCCGACGAGTGCAAAGTTGAGCGGGAATGACTTCAATTTCTTTAAATTCTCCGTACGCTTCGTCTTAGCCAATAAGTCATTTTAGTCTATCGAATATATAGTTCAAAATGATAAATTATAATTTGAGGACTAAAATTGATGTTTTGAAAGTTGAGGGACTAAAATGAATACTTTTGAAAGTTCAGGGACTAAAATAGATACTTTGAAAGTTGAGGGATTAAAATAGATACTTTTGAAACTTGGGCTTAAAAGTAAATCAACAGTGACTGAAATAATAGATTTTGAAAATGAAAGGGCTGATTAAAACTCATTTAAAACTTAAGGGACTGAATTAAAAAGATTTAAAGCTGAAAGGACCGACATAAAACATTTTGTAAACTTAGGGACTGAATCTTTAAAACATAATTAGGCTAGGGACTAAAGTGAAATTTCTGAAAGATCAAACTTTTAAAATCAGATTTATTTTCTCTCTCTACCAAATTCGATTCAGAGAGAGACGAGAGAAACAGAGAAGGCGACGGCTGAAGAAACAAAAGCTGGCGATCGAGTAACACCGCCGGTGATTCTACGGCGCTATCACCACCGTTTCATGGCGGTGTCAAAGAGGAGTCGCTGGTAGCAGAAAGGGTACGATTGGGTGCTGATTCGAGGTGAAACCGGGGCTGCAGGTCGGGACTTCCGGTGGAGAATCCGACCATAAATGGTCGACGGTAGAGGTAGGTAACTGGGTTAGAGTTCTTGGTAATATCTTGGTTTTGATTTGGTGCGGTTTGGTGACTGGGTTGTGGGTTTGGGTGGTGGTGATGATGAGATGAAGGTGAATTAGAGGCGGTGGTGGCGGTGAACGGTGGTGGCTTGGCAGCTTCTATGTTGATGGTAATTGTGTAGAAAATGGTTGCAGTGATGGAATTCCTGTGGTGGTGGTGGTGATGAAGATGATGATGTGAATTTGAATTGTAGACAGTGGAGGTTTGATTCAAATGGCTGCTTGATAGTGGTAGCTAGATGGTTTAGATGCAAGATACGAATATGGTGGTGATGATAGCAGATTGCTGGTTGGTTTGATGGTAGTTGGAGTGTTTAAACGCAGTAGCTGTGGTGATTTGATATGGCAACGGTTTTGGAGGTATGACTGGATTAGAACGGAGTTGAGGAAATTGGGCAGTGATGAATTTCCGGTGGTGGTTTGATCGATGATGAAATGATGAATACTGTGGTTGATTGCAAATTGGTTGATGGTTATGGTTGAACCGATGAGGTGATGGATCTGCTGGCAAATGGAAAATTGTTTTGGATGGAGCTGAATTGGAAGTGAATTGTTGGTTGTATATGTATAGATTTTATCAGCCTAATTCCTATCTCGCGATCTCCCAAACTTTCCAGTCTGTTCTCTCCATGTGGTGATAATGTGTAAAGAGAGGAAGCATATGAAAAAGAAAGAAAAGAAAATGGTTAATGGGGTGGGGAATCATGATGAAGAATATTTGGTGTTTGCTTTGATGGTGGATATCATTGCTGTGAACGTGATGGGAAATTCACGGTAGTGTTTGGTGGAGATATAAGTTGGAAATGAGGTGGAAAGGAGAACAAAGAGAAATGCAAAACGTGGGAAGTAATCAACTGAAAATTAGACTAACTTTGATTAAGAAATGTATTTAAAACAGATATATTTTGGACTAAAAAAATACATTTGAGAAGTAAGTAAATTTTGAGATAAAAATTGGATTTCGTATTTGGACTTGAAATAATTTGATAAGGATCATTGGGATATTTTAATAAATTTGGAATTCAAAAATGATTTTGAAAATAATGCTTTGAATAAATAATTAAAATAACATAATTTTAGAAATTCGGATTTTAATTTAAAATCGAACAAATTCGATATTTCTTGACTTGGCTAGACGAATCCGTCGCGGAATTAATTTCAAAATAATGGGTGAAATAGTAGCGACACAATTTTCTAAATATTAAAATAATTATTAATTGCGTAAAAATTCTGAGTCGCTACAAGGTGCAAATAAAAATTACGGCCGTAAGAGTGTTAATCATGTTAAGAAATATGCAGAGACACAATTACGGCCGTGACTGGGTATGTCACGACCGTAACCTTCAAAAGAAGAAAATCAACAGAAACCTCTTTACGGCCGTAAAGGAGAAGTCACGGCCGTAACTTCAATTTGCGAGCAATATGTAGAAACTCAATTACGGCCGTAAAGGAAATGTTACGGCCGTAACTATTCAAGTCAAAAATTTCCATATTTAATTCTTTCCATAATTTTGGAATTTCTTGATCCCAAAGCTAGGGCACGAAATTGAGGCTATAAAAAGGGAATTTCATGACAAGAAAAAAGAGACTTATTTTTTTGAAAGAGGCGGGACATCGAGGAAAATTGAGAGAAAAATATAGAGCATTCTTTGGAGATTTTCAAGCGCAAGAATATCAACAACAATGAAATTCATGAAGCAACTTGAAGAATCTACCACAATCATGCTAGGCTAAATTCCATATCTTGTTCAAAGGGGAAGTTGTGTCAATTTAATTATGTTATTTTCTTTTCCTACAAATTAGTAGCGTGAATTTATTCCTTTATTTCAATTGTTGGATTATTATGTTTTGAATGTTCAATTGAGTTTATTTGATTAATAGTTTAATTTGGCCAATTGGATTATTGATCTTTGGATTCATGAATATGCTATGTTTAGATTCTTGATCCGTAATTGTCATTAAATCTTTACTTTAGTAGCAAATAAATCTCGTGCAGGTTTAGTAATAATTCAACTTGGATTGATTAATTCGAGCTCGTGTAATTAACGATCCAATTCAATCTATTCTTCTAAATTTTCATAATAGGCGTGCATTAAATCCTAAGAGCTTGTTTAGGATTGTCTATGGCTAGAATTGGTTCGAAGAGCTTGTTTTGAATCAATACACATAAGGAAGAATTTAGATAATCAGAGCTTGTTGATTATTTATGATTGATAATTGAATTAGGGATAGAAACACGTTACAAGGAAATATATAACATTAATTGAGGGCACAACCGAACCCGAGAACAAGATTTCTTCTCATATTATTTCTCTAGTCATATTTAATTATTTATTTTATGCATATTTTTTATTCAAGCAAATTCAAAGAACAAACCCCCCCATTCCATTTTAATTGATCGAACAACTAAAATTAGTTTCCGTTCCTCGTGGGATCGACCCTTACTCTCACTACTACATTATTAATTAATATTTAGCGAGTAAGGAATTATTTATTATTTTGGTGCATTGCGACACACATCAAATTTTTGGCGCCGTTGCCGGGGAACGGTCAACCAATTTAGTTGTTTAGTTAATTAGAATTTTTTTTCTGCATTTTATTTTTATTAATTTTATTTTCACTTTATTTCTATAATTTTTCAAAAAAAAAAAAAAAATTCTTGCCTGTCTACTTCTTTGCTTATATGCGTAAAACTCGATCAACTAATTTTGAATTTTTTTATTTTGACCCAGAAATCGAGAGAAATTTTCAACAGTAAAGAAGAGTTGCACAACTAATGGCAGTAGCTAACAATAATCTGACTCTCAAGCAACTAGCTACCCCCGTATGTTGCTCAACAGCCCTTATGTATCACTTTTCCAACGGTAGAAGAAGGAAGAACCTTTGAGCTAAAATCCGGGTTGATCCACCTTCTACCTACTTTTCGGGGACATGCCGGTGAAGATCCATATAGACATCTAAAGGAGTTCCATGTGGTTTGCGACAGTATGAGGCCCACGGGCATTACCGAGGAACAAATAAAAATGAGAGCCTTCCCATTCTCATTGAAGGATGCTGCCACCGACTGGCTCTATTGCCTACCATCGGGAACAGTTACTATTTGGAACGACATGAAAAGACTTTTTTTGGAAAAATACTTCCCTGCATCTAGGGCGGGGACAATCCGGAAGGAGATTTGCGGGGTTCGCCAAAGCAATGGCAAGACATTATATGAGTACTGGGAGCGCTTCAAGAAACTCATTTCGAGCTGCCCCCACCATCAGATCAATGAGCAACTCGTGGTGCAGTATTTCTATGAAGGCTTAGCACCGATGGATAGAAACATGATAGATGCCGCAAGTGGAGGAGCACTGATGGACAAGACGCCGGAACAAGCGCGCGCTTTAATCTCTAATATGGCAGAAAATTCTCAGCAATTCAATTCAACCCGAGATTCCCAAGTCCGCCGAGTGAACGAGGTAAGTAGTTCCAATATTGAAGGCCAATTATATGAACTAACCAATCTCGTTAAGCAGCTTGCTGTAGGGAATTCGAAACAAGCCAAAGCATGTGGAATCTGTTCAAACTTTGTACATCCAACGGATACATGTCCGGTGTTGCAAGAGGAGAATGGTGAACAGGTAAAGACTGTAGAAGGGTTTCCATTCCAAAGACAACAGTACAATCCGTACTCTAATACCTACAATCCAGGATGGAGGGATCACCCCAACCTAAGCTACGGAAATAACAAACCCCCGGGTTTTAACTCAAACAAGCCACAAGGACAATTCCAGCAGCAAGGAACCTTCCAACCACAGGGGCAATATCAACAAAAACCTCAAAATTCAGGTATGTCTCTTGAAGATATGGTTAAGATGTTGGAAACTAACACGATGCAATTCCAACAGGATACCAAGTCAAGCATTCAAAACCTGGAAAATCAAATGAGCCAAATGGCCACTGCCATAAATAGATTGGAGGCACAATCTGGAGGGAAGCTACCATCGCAGCCCGAGGTGAATCCCAAAAACGTGAGCGCCATAACTCTTCGGAGTGGAAAGGAAATTGAAGGTCGCAATTGGAACCGGCTGCACCCGAAGTGGAGGAAGATGGAAAGGAAGGAGTCGGGAAGAGAAACGACACTTCGCAAAACCCTCAGGTAAAAACTAACTCCCATTTAAATGTTAAACTAACACCCCCACCTTTTCCTAGCAGGTTAGTGAAGACAAACAAAGAGAGCAAAGAAAAGGACATGTTAGAAATGTTTAGGAAGGTTGAAATCAATATTCCGCTACTGGAGGCCATCAAGCAAGTCCCCCGGTATGCAAATTTTTTAAAAGATTTATGCACTAGCAAACGAAAACTGGTGGGAAATGAGATGGTAAGAATGGGTGAGTCTGTATCTGCACTTCTTCAAAGAAAATTACCTCCCAAGTGCAAGGATCCAGGTATGTTTACCATACCTTGTCAAATAGGTAATAAGAAAATAAATCGTGCTTTAATAGAATTAGGTGCATCTATCAATGTAATGCCTAGGTCCACCTATGCGTCATTAAAACTTGCCAAACTGACTGAAACTAATGTTATAATTCAACTAGCCGATCGTTCTAATGATTATCCTGACGGGGTAGTTGAAGACATTCAAGTACAAGTAGGAGGGTTAGTATTTCCTGCAGATTTTTATGTATTGGACATGAATGATGACCACTCCCCCAACTCCACTCCTATTTTGTTAGGGAGACCATTCCTAAAGACATCTAAGACTAAGATAGATGTTAGTAGTGGCACACTTTCCATGGGATTTGATAATGAAATTGTTCAATTCAATATTTATGATTCCGTGAAGAATTTTGGTGATGATCCTGTTTATTCTGTTAATGTTAATGACTCTTTAGTACAGGAAGTTCTCGATATTTGTGGAAAGGACTGTCCAAAGTTACCGAAATCAGGTAAAATCTCATCCATCTCATTACCAGTCTCTGATGAAAAATCTCTACCCCCTATTTTGCAGGCCGTAATGAAGAGCATGAAGAAGAAATTGAGCTTTGGGAATCCACCTAATCCCGGTTGAATGAGAAAGGACTCAGTCGAGCCAACGACTGTAAACAGCGGCGCTGCTCGGGAGGCAACCCGAGAAGGGAGTTTCTTACCCCCTCAACCCTTTATTTTCGTATTTGTATTTTTGGTTTATTTCATTTAGCCATTTCATTCTTATAAAAAAAAAAAAAAACTCAAAGGCAACCTTACGGCCGTAATTCAATTTTTAAAACATTTATTCAGAAACCACCTTACGGCCGTAAGACACATCTTTACGGCCGTAATTAACTTTTCTCCAAAATTTTCAGAGGCCTGACTACGGCCGTAAGACACATCTTTATGGCCGTAAATCCAGAAATTTCAAATTTAAAAATTTCTTTTCCCCCTTTTATTGTTTTGCTCTTCAATGAGGACATTGTTTTTTCTAAGTGTGGGGGGGATTAAATTGATTGTGAGCTTAATCTTGTTCTCTACTTTCGTTACCTATCTATGCTACTTAGGTCTTAAACCATACTTTGATAGGAAGCGACCCCACTTTTGGTTCACTTTTTTGAAAAATCATTGCATAATTGGATATAAATCGAGCACATAGAGATCATCTCGTCCAAAACTTCAAAAATAGGTTGAAAATGAAAAGTGAAATTGTCAAATATCTACAACCTAGTCAACCCAATTCACAATAGACAGATTATTCCTTCATATATAACCCTGAACATCCCAATTATTATACTTTTGTGAGTAGTGATGGTTTGAATACTTTTAACCGTTATCCTCGACCAATGGATTTAGATTTGGAATGAAGATCAAGCAATGACCTATAACTCATAATTGGATGGGAAAAACACATGAAAACCCTAATTTGTGAGCTTTTGAGCCTAAGAGCTGTTTTTTTTTTTTTTAATACTTATGAGCTCGTAATTCTTTGATGTGTGTCCTGCATGGTTGGGTTATGCTTGGATGTGCTTTCCTGTGCAAATTGTGTAGCTTCTTAACTTAAGTACAAATTATAGCAAAGGCAATAGGTTGAACCAAATTTGACTTGCTAAAAGAGCCTACCTTGCTACATGGACCATTAGAAGCCCGTTTGAGCCTTAGCCTTTCTTTGAATTTGTATGCCACGCTACAAGCCACGAATACCCTTTCTTTCGCATTGTCTCTGTTTTGAACCCATAAGAGAAGGGATTCACAAGCTTTTGTTGATTGAGGATTGTGCTATGGTCTAAGTCTAAGAAGTTGAGATGATTATCTTGTGTTGGGCAATGGTTTTGTAATGGACTGAATTCAGGGGATTGTAATTTTATCTTGTACCAATTGATGACTGCGTAATGATTTGAAAAAAAAAACAGTTGCAGTCTATAATCGAAAAAAAAATCGAAAGAGAAAAAGCAATGAAAAGGAAGTTAGTCATGAGAATTAGTAGTTGAGGATGTCAAACACTCAACTTGTGAAAAAAAAAAGAGATTCAAGTGTGAACAAAGTTGGGTAGCGGGAAACAATGAAGTTCATATTAAGGGGTGAAGGAAGTAATGTCATTGTGAATTGACTTAGTTTGCGAAATTCCTTCTCGACTCAGCCTAAATATGTCATTTTATCCTACCTGACCCGAAACCCCGCTACAACCAAATAAAGACCTTTACTTTGCACTTGTGTTATTGTTGGCTCCGGTTATGACATCTAGGCAATCTGTGGTACTGACTTATCCATGCAGAGAGCTGAGAGAAAATTCAACCCCTTATACAATTTGTGCGACGAGAGAAATATCTTGTGAGGGTGTTAAAACCCATTACATATACTTATGAGTGGTTTGAATTGCTTGGTCTATGGTTGGTGCTATGAATGTGGTCGGGGATACTGTGTTGACTAAATTCACGTCATGAACAACTCGGTTTACACAACTGATTTCCACTGGAGTTGGGCGAAATTATTCTCCTCGTAGTCACTCATAAATGGTTGGGATGTGAGCAAACACGAGAGGTGCAAGGAAATAAACCATATCGAGCCATGATTGGGATGGGAAATAAAGGGCGTTGTATCTCTAGCACACACGAACACAATCTGATCATGCAATGGAACATTTTTGTTAAAGAAAAGTGGGTTGCAACCTCAAGTCTCTGAATTGTAATCTATTGTTTGAATCCTATTCCTTTCTTTGCGAATCTTTGTTCGAGGACGAACAATGGTTCAAGTGTGGGGGGATTTGATAAGTGTTATATTAACGTTTATTTGATGCACTTATATCCTTGAATACGCAATAATGTGATTCTATCTAAGTATTATTAATGCATTTTATATTTTATATTGTATAGGATCATAAAAGAAGAGAAAAGAAGAAAAAAGGACTAAAATGCACTCAAAACTGGAGTTTGGGGACTTAGGTGCAAATAAAAATTACGGCCGTAAGAGTGTTAATCATGTTAAGAAATATGCAGAGACACAATTACGGCCGTGAATGGGTATGTCACAGCCGTAACCTTCAAAAGAAGAAAATCAGCAGAAACCTCTTTACGGCCGTAAAGGAGAAGTCACGGCCGTAACTTCAATTTGCGAGCAATATGTAGAAACTCAATTACGGCCGTAAAGGAAATGTTACGGCCGTAACTATTCAAGTCAAAAATTTTCATATTTAATTCTTTCCATAATTTTGGGATTTCTTGATCCCAAAGCTATGGCACGAAATTGAAGCTAAAAAAAGGGAATTTCATGACAAGAAAAATGAGACTTTTATTTTTTTGAAAGAGGCGGCACATCGAGGAAAATTGAGAGAAAAATATAGAGCATTCTTTGAAGATTTTCAAGCGCAAGAATATCAACAACAATGGAATTCATGAAGCAACTTGAAGAATCTACCACAATCATGCTAGGCTAAATTCCATATCTTGTTCAAAGGGAAAGTTGTGTCAATTTAATTATATTATTTTTTTTTTCCTACAAATTAGTAGCGTGAATTTATTCCTTTATTTCAATTATTGGATTATTATGTTTTGAATGTTCAATTGAGTTTATTTGATTAATAGTTTAATTTGGCCAATTGGATTATTAATCTTTGGATTCATGAATATGCTATGTTTAGATTCTTGATCCGTAATTGTCATTGAATCTTTACTTTAGTAGCAAATAAATCTCGTGCAGGTTTAGTAATAATTCAACTTGGATTGATTAATTCGAGCTCGTGTAATTAACGATCCAATTCAATCTATTCTTCTAAATTTTCATACTAGGCGTGCATTAAATCCTAAGAGCTTGTTTAGGATTGTCTATGGCTAGAATTGGTTCGAAGAGCTTGTTTTGAATCAATACACATAAGGAAGAATTTAGATAATCAGAGCTTGTTGATTATTTATGATTGATAATTGAATTAGGGATAGAAACACGTTACAAGGAAATATATAACATTAATTGAGGGCACAACCGAACCCGAGAACAAGATTTCTTCTCATATTATTTCTCTAGTCATATTTAATTATTTATTTTATGCATATTTTTTATTCAAGCAAATTCAAAGAACAAACCCCCCCCATTCCATTTTAATTGATCGAACAACTAAAATTAGTTTCCGTTCCTCGTGGGATCGACCCTTACTCTCACTACTACATTATTAATTAATATTTAGCGAGTAAGGAATTATTTATTATTTTGGTGCATTGCGACACACATCAACTACTGAGAACCTTTCTTGTTAAAATTCTTCATCTTATTGCCTTATTTTCCTTTCGGCTTGGAAGATGATGGTCCGGTAGAAGTAACAACTGCAAAACATCCTCTTGGTCTTTAAAAGCGGTCTCAAAATTTTGGAGCTCCTTCATCAGCTTGGTCAATGAAATGTCAAGCCTATTTGTGTTATAACTAACTTTAGACTATGAGAACATCTTAGGAAGTTTTTACAAAGTCATGTCTACATGTGTCTCTAAATTGGTTTCAACCCCTAAAAGCTCAACCAAATTAAACAGAGCAATCAATGCAAGCATATAATCTCTCACGGACATCTAAGTTTCATGCGCATGTTCATAATGGACCTAATGGTGGCTTGGTGGGTCTGTCAATCTTGATGTTTGAACATTTTTCGAAGGCTCCTCAAAACCTGAGCAACAGTATCCATACTTTGAAGTTTCTAGTGCAACACATTCGAGATAGAACCCAAAATATAGCAGTGGGTCATCTCATTGGAATTGGTTCACTTTTCATAGGAGGCCTTCTGTTCGGGTGTAGACGTCTCAGTAAGTTTGACAGGGCAGGTTTAGGTTAACACATATTTGTACTTCTCAATAGTAAGAACAATTGTCAATTTTTTTTTCCAATCGATGTAATTTTCTCCAATCAGTTAATTTTTAGTTCAGAGTATGGACATTGAATTTCTTAACCTTTTTTTGAGATAAAATAAATAAAATGAGCTAAACAATCGATTTGAATAATTTCATGTATGATGTATGAAGAAAAATGCACTAGTAGCCCAAAACTACTAAAATATGATGACAACCTAAAACACAAAAATCTTAAAATTTGTTTCTCTATGGAAGAAAATAATGTGATTTATGGCTAGGTTGTGACCTTCCACTAAATTAAATATATCCAGCATCTTATGCAATATTAATTTATTATCGCTAAATTTCTGGCAACCTTTGACATCATTTCAATATTCTATATGAAGACCTCATGATATTCTTAATTTAAGTATTTAACCTTATATTGGAAATTTCCAAGTTTCTTAATTAATTACTTATCTATAGGATAATCATCATTAATTAAAACTTATAATTCATCTAATAATTGGGGTAAATCTAGTAACTAATGCACTGTAGCTCTCCTACAGGGAAATCGATGAAATTAGCACAAGACATACACATATTCTTACTAATGAGCTAAACAGGAAGGTCGTGAGTTCATTGAATTAATGCACACTCATTCACTTAATACTTTGAACAATTGGATTTTCATAATTAATAATTTTCTAACCAATTTTAACTTTTAGAATTGTCTAATTATTAATTATAATATTAAGTTTCAAATCTAACATTCTTTGAATAAAAATAGATAAAATAATGAACGACATTATAGTAAAGTCGTATATGCGATATATGTGATATATTATTTAATGAAATTCATTCACAATAATTAAAGTAATATAAATAAAAGTAATAATTAAATAGAACAAAATTTATTGCCCAAAACATAGGTACAAAATTACAAATAAATTAAAGGGAACAACACATATTTAATGTACTTAGAGGATACAATTTCAAAATTAACAAAAAAGTTTAAAACTTAAAAATGAGGTCATAATTAAATTTTATTAATTAAAATAGAAATTTTATAGGCCATGTCTTATTTCTCACAAATCACAAAATTTATAAGTCACAAATCGTTGATGACTCATTTCTTGATCACAAATAACAAATATTTTAGGTCATAATAGATTTTACGATCACACATTATTATATTAGTATGTCTCAACTTATTTCACTGTCACAATTTATCAAATTAATTGGTTACGAACTATTTCTCGATCATAAATCATAAATATTTTAGGTCACGACTGATTTCATGATCACAAATTATCAAGTTATTAGGTCACAATTATTCAACAAAAGGTTACAAATTATCCTTCATCACTGCTAACACCCACCCCACCTCACCACCACTGATGC
Source organism: Ligustrum vulgare (assembly GCA_963555705.1). NCBI lineage: Eukaryota > Viridiplantae > Streptophyta > Magnoliopsida > Lamiales > Oleaceae > Ligustrum > Ligustrum vulgare. The sequence goes on along the minus strand of OY743168.1, from coordinate 57,348,121 downwards.
CATCCAAAAGTTCGTAGCCTCATATCAACCACCACCACCACCTTCGTCGTCATCACTAAAAACACAGTCAAACAATGCCACCACCATCATCACACCGTCACTGCAACCATCATTGCCACCACATCATTCCAACAACATTGCAAAAACCATCATCAAACAACACACCAAGAAGACAAAATATGAGTCAATAGGGGTGGCATCGACCGCGAAGAAGAGGCGCACCTAGCAGAAGATGTTGCACCCGCCACACTATAACCAAACTACTTCACCTCCAACACCATCGACAATAGCGCCTCTACCACCACCGACATACCGTCACTGCCATTAAACATCACACTATAAAGGAAACAATAGGAAACAATAGGGGTGGCACCGACCACAAAAGATGAGCAATAGTCATCCTCGAAGAAAAAAATGCAGCATCAACCGTGAAGTAGATCACAGTTAGAAATAATCCTTAATTCCTCATTGTAAAATAAAATTAAAAAAAAAAACTTTTATTATGTTCAGAAAGCAAATTAACCTACAAATTATTTTTAATATGTTACCCGATTCTTAACACGCGATGAAAGAATAAAATACAAAATTCAAATGTTTTTTGTGATAATAATCAAAGCCAATGGAAGAGACAAAAGAGAGAGAGGAATGAAAGATAGGTTGCAATTTTTAATGTGTAGATGGGGTACTGGGTTGAGCTATTAGTGGTAACTAGTATATCATCCGTGCGTTGTACGAAAAAATAATATGAAATGATTTTACTGTAAATATAATTACAAAATAGGGAAAAAATTGAACACACAATTTGCTTTGATTAATGATACTGACTATCAACGAATGCTCAAAATATAAATAAATTACAATTCTCATCAATTTTGAAATCTCTTTAAATAATACACTGTCTGTACAGTTTGTAGTTGCTCACACTCGGGTAATACACAAAAGTTGCTATAGACAAAACATATTTAAATAATTGCTCAGTTTAAATTAAATAATGTAAATTTTCAAATATATGCTTATAGAATAAATAAAAAATTTCGTCCAAATATTTTTGACTAACGTGAATAGAAATAATAACTCTCAAAATATTATAATTTACATAATTTAAAGTAATTGTAACAAATTAAATATATGTGGTCCTATATATAAATAAATGTGATAAATTAAGCAAAATTGGCGATACACGAAAGTGAAAATCAACCTTGAGATTTGTGGTGTACGAACGTGGAATTCAACTCAAGGATCCTTTGCATGATTAATAATTTTTAATTTTTAAATGCGATACATTTAATTGAACATAATTAAATGCATATTTAATTATATGTCAATAAAAAATTATTAATGAAAATATAAATAAAATATATATAGTCAGTCTTTTTGTCTATATATGTAAAAAAATTAAGAAATAAAATTTCACCATTTTTTACGACATATAATTATTTTTTAATATTTTAATAAAATTGTAAACCGTTGAATTGTTTTATCTCTTTACGGGAAAAAAGGTCATGACTTAAGTATTTTAGAGATTGTACCGTGAATATATCAACTCTATTTATGGAATTAACGTTCAATAAATGAAATTTTCTTTTTCAAAAAAACTTTTGAACTACAAAATTAGGCTCATACAATATATGTGCGAAACTCAACTTACATATTCTCCTTAAGATCAACGCTTTTCTTTTCATATAATGTTCTTCATCATATTCTTCCCAAAAAGAGGTTTAGGATATACTTTTCTAGTATAATTTGATTTTTTAAGCATTAATTATTAATTTCAAATGTTTATCTAAAAAAATAATCATTAATTTTAATAAATATTGTTACATTAATTGATTCATCTTTCTTCATGTTGACAATTTCTTTATTCATATTGTTACATTATTATTTTAATAAAAATTACTGATCGATCAATTGTTTAATAGAAATTATATGAACTAATTTTTAAAATCTGTAATATTTTTTTTTTCATATTTTAGTTATTTAGATTTATAATGAAAAATAGAAAAATGATCAGAATTAGTAACTAAATAAAAATAAAATGAAAATGATGAATGAATTGAAGAAATCTTAAGTTTGTAAAATTAACCCAACTTAATTGGATTTGACTTAAAAATTCGTATATTTATTATTTATTTTAATTTGATGAGAAAAAAACCAAAACAAAAATTAATCATCTATGATTAAAATGAATTTAGTTAACTCATTATAGATAGTATTATAGGACTTAAATGATATAATTTAAAATGAATTAGATATTGAGCACAAAAAAAAAAAAAAATTACCTTTAATCTTTTATATGATTTTATAGACAATATATTTACAATTTGTTCTCACTTGTTAACTTGCATTAAATTTCTCATTGTGATCTTTAATTTGACACCCATATTACATATTTTTTTTATTTCAAAATAATTCAATAATTTTTAAAAGAATAATAATAAAATAGAAAAAATAACATTTTTATTTTATTAATAGCATAGTACGGATGCCAATGCAATTAATGACACATGTAAAATAATAATTGCTAAAATATTTAATATTCTATTTTTAGCAAAATATTTCCAAATTTAGAAAGTTTTTTTGACGGGAAACTATATATGTATTTTGGTGACAACTATTCTATTTTTATATATATTAAGAATTGAGATTTAGATTAAGAATTAAGATTAAGATAAGATAAGATTTATTTAATACATATTAAATATTAATTATAACGTGAATTTTGAAATATAAAACTTAAAATATTATTTATGTAATGCAAACATTCAAAATAGTCTTGGATGTAATTCCCACGAAATTAAACATTCAATTGAGCTACAAGTCAACTTAATTATTCGATTTTCATTTGCAAGTGTCTAGTCCATATACTCTAAATCTTCGAATAATAATCTGCAGCCCATGAGAAAATTACATAATTACAAGTGATAATTAGTTTGAGTACCCACTTAAACATTAAAATTTGAATTATACACTACAATATAATATATATAGATTTATAGCATTATTATTAAAGAAAAAATCTGGATATATAGATTTGTTATTAAAAAATTAAAACATTTATATTAAAAGATATTAATAACAAATTGGAGAGATTTTTGCCCCCAAACTCGAACGGTTTCTGATTTTATTCATGGAGTTTATGAATGCAAAAAAGACACAATTCAATCATATGCCCAACCGATAGGCATACCCCCATCATAGTATCAAACTAACTTGCAGCGTTTTTATCCGAAGGCAGTCAGGAAATAATGGATGCAACAAATAAATTTGATGAAAATTTCCTTCTCGGCCTTGGCGATTTTGGAACACTGGAAAATGGCACTAGAATTGCTGTCAAAAAAATGAATCCAAGATCCGATCAAGGACTGGCATAATTTAGGATAGAAATTGAATTGTCGCTTCACCCCCATCACATCATGTGTCTCATAGATGAATACATGCAGAAGCCACCTGGATATGTGGAACAGTGGGACAATGAAACCGTACATCAGTAGGTACGAAATTCCAATCGGTTCAAACTTAGAAATAAGACCATTTTCATAAGCAAGTCTATTCACGGTGGTTCAATGGGGAGAACTCGAGGAGGTGTGTGCACGGTTTGATACGAAGAGCAAAGATAGGGTTTGTCAATTTCAATCTCCATCTCAAATAAGTGAGATGCTGCTAGTTTCTATTATACCTTTATTCCTCTTACTATCCGATCTGAAAATATGAACACACGTGATTGATGGAGAAAATGTTGAGAGCACTTATAGATTATGAAACTCAACGATTCAGAAATTCAACAAAATTGATAAACACGAGCTTTGTGACTTCAAGCGATTTCCTTAAGACAAATTTTCTCCCTCTAGTGCCAAAATGTTCCAAGCAATTGTCTCCTGAGATAGAACAGATTTCGTTCTTGTAGATATAGCACCCTCTCTATCAAGAACCCACGAACGGAGCTTTGAAATAACAATCGAACTTGAATGAAACTTGCAAATGGAATGGAATAGAGTTTCTCAATTTTTTTTTTATTAAAATGGAGAATGGAGTGCTCTATATATAGAGAATCAAGAGACATGAAGGGGTGGAATCCATTGGTGAAACGGTGCAACTCCAATTTCTTCATTCATACCTTTTCATCCAGCCATTGGTGAAACGGTGCAACTTCAATTTCTTCATTCACACACTTTCATCCAATAATCCCCCACATGAGTGAGAAATAGGATAAAGAATAAAGTTCAGTTCTAAGTTGAGAAAACTGGCATAAGGATAAGTAGTCACAGACTTGGAACTTTACATAGTGAGAATCTATCAGATTCACTTGATTGAGCAGTGGATATGATGCCTGGAACTATCAGTCGTTTATGTAAATCGAGACAATAGAAACCACACAATGCTTTCTCTAATCAAAGTTCGTTCTTATGTTTGTGTCCATTTTAGCCTTGGACAATTCATGAGTGTTTTTAAAGAACTCAGCCCAACAATTCTTGTAGAAGCGGCCCCTTCACACTCAGATAGGTGATTTCATAACCTTTTGAGTAAACTTACGTACTCGTACATTTTCCTTAATGCCTTTGGAAACCATTAAAAGCTTAGCTTATCCTAACAATATTTATGCACTGTCTCATGTAAGAATGGGTTGGAAATTTTATTTTCCAAGGTGCTACCAAGTCAGACAAAGGTCTGTTGTCCCTTTGAACCTAGATCTTGGGATCTCTAGTCAGCTAGGTACGGTTGCCTCTTTGACGACTTTTGATTGTTCAACATGCTTTAATCCCATTCTCTTTGATGAACTTTCAATAAGCAGTATACGTGATCTCCTGGTAAGCTTTTTGTTATTAGCGGATCCACGAAATTACACCATCTCAGATCAAATGCAACACAAGACATTCTATACCTTTTCAAATGTAGCTAGTAATCATCAATCCATATACTTGCTAGGTATAGACTTGTAACTTTAGGAACTTTGAAGCCAACATGCTTCTCCTACTTTAGTTAAAGCTTCATTTATAACCCCCACAAATCTGGTATATGCTCGAGCTTAGTTTCAAACAAGGAAGCTTCCAAAATTACGAATGCAACTTATAGCTTTATTTAAAGTCATTATTTCATCTTCAAATGTAGAATACTTTTGAGATGTTCCAACACCATATTGCACTTGAAGGAAAATTCTCAATACGATATCGTTTACCAATTACTTTAATTGGCTATTCACAGTGCAATTAAACAATATTCAAAATCTCAATATTCTAATTCAAACAAGGCACGATTACCCCCACAAATCATGGGTAGCCCTAAACTCAATATCATTTGACAGTATCAATGTCATTAAGTTACTTCTTTCCTCTACCAACAAATGGTAAGATCAATTGTATTTCAAATGTTGATTCTTGTGATTTTATAGCGTACAAGTCGTACTTAACTATGTACTATAAGTTTATACCAATTCAAGGTAAACATGAACACATTTCTTAATTTCCAAGTCACGACATAATGTATTATTCACTATTTTGATTCTTTCATTTAAAAAATGAATAAATAGTCTAGTTAGACATTGACTATTCCATTTCCATTTGTCTTTCATTAAATTGCTGAAAACTTTCAAAAAAAAAAAAAATTCTTTCTCAATGCACATGAATGACTATCAATGTCATGACAAGAAACCAAATTTTCAAGTAGGCTAATTACCGTATGATAAAATGGAATCTTAAATAAGCCTTAAAAATATAATCATGCAAAAATCAACATATACTTATGCATGCAGATTTAATACTAGGAAAATATATATATTGAACCACATTCATTGATTGGTTATATATAATGCAAAAATCAACATATACTTATGCATGCAGATTTAATACCAGGAAAATATATATATTGAACCACGTTCATTGATTGGTTATATATATATATATATATATATATGCACACACACACACACACACATGCATGTGTAATTACAATGTATATAAGGTAAATTGGGAGCCTGATTCCAGGCGTAAGTCCCAATATCAAAAGTGCCCGTCCATCCACTTCTGCGAGACCCACTTTCAACCATTAATGTTGGGTCATTAGTTGCATACTCATGTGGCAGATTAAAATGCTGTAAGCATACCGATTAGGAAAGTTGTTTTCATACGTAAAATATGTAAATATATATCCATCAATAATAGATGCAAATTGAATATACTTATCCATAATGAACACGTTAACTGAGATTATATATGCCAGTTTCAACCAATACTAGATTATGACTAAACCAATACATATGCTCATCCAAAGAGAACAGTCAGAAAAGGTTCAAATCAAAAAACACAATTTTCTGAAATTTGGTTCATGAACAGATGCAAAGATAACCAGCGAAGTTCAATATCAAATTCAAATTAAGGACCAGATTCAACAATTATATATATGTAGGCAGAAGAGTGTTCCCACTAGAAACAGAAACTAGAATGAGATAGTACGTAGGAGAAAGGAAATTCTAATACAAATTTGTCTTAAGATTGTTGTACCTTTATTCCTCCTACTATCCGATCTGATAATATGAGCACACGTGATTGATGGAGAAAACATTGAGAACACTTATAGATTATGAAACTCAACGATTCAGAAATTGAACAAAATTGATAAACCATAGCTTTGCGACTTCAAGCGATTTCCTTAAGACAAATTTGCTCCCTCTAGTGTCAGAAGGTTCCAAGCAATTGCCTCCCAGGATAGAATGAATTTCGTTCTTGTAGATATAACACCCTCTCTATCAAGAACCCACGAAAGGGAACTTCAAACCGAACTTGAATGAAACTTGCAGATGGAATGGAATAGATTCAGGCACGGAGCCCATATAGGCCAAGTGGGGGCCATGGCCCCCACTGAAAAAAAAAATTTTTGAGTCCAAAGAAAGAAAGAATTGGCATCTTGAATTTATTTCCTTTTATCTTAATTCTCTCTCTGCAATCATTATATTTATGCAAGAAGTAAATACAATATTTATTACTAGTATCTCTCACATTGAAAATTTACATTTACTTTTCAGGTATTTTCTTTTGTGAATTACTAGTTTACACTGGTTAGTTGTTACTTGTTAGTTAACTTAGTTTAGCTTTTGATTTGTTGCTTCATAATGTCAATCATTTTGATTCAAAAAAAATTCAGGGGCTCCGCCCTCGAACCCCAGGGAGAGGGCCTTCACCTCCCACCATTTGAAAATTTTGGCCCCCACTCAATCGAAATCCTAGCTCCGTCCCTGATTATAGAGTTTCTCAATATTTTTTTTTATTATCAAAATGGAGAATGGAGTGCTCTATATATAGAGAATCAAGTCACTTCATGAAGGGTTGGAATCCATTGGTGAAATGGAGCAACTCCAATTTCTTCATTCACACCTTTTCATCCCGTCATTGGTGAAATGGTGCAACTTCAATTTCTTCATTCACACCTTTTCATTCAACAGTTTCACGCATCTTTAAATGTAATAAGAAAGATGATATACTCATCTGATTATAATTTCATATATGATAGTCTGGTCTGATCCCTTTAAATCTTCTTGGACATGTCATTAGTGTATTGCCAAAAATCTATTTGATATTTCCTAGGATCATGGCATTTAATTTCTTATTACTCTACTCTCATCTAGTTGTTACAGAATTCCACCCTCCAACTTAATTTATGTTTATAATGGTCCAGCAGTTGATACAAATGAGGCTTTTCAACCTTGGAATTGGATTTGTTCTAATTTTTCTCATTGCTACACAAAAGTGAACTTAGCCAAATGGTGGAGTTGCACTAAAAAATGAAAATGCTACTTCAGGCCAAAGGATGAAGATACCAAAACGGTGTAGGTTCCAGTTGATGCTACTATTGAAATTGGTCATGGCAGTGAAAAAGCATCTAGTGTGAAAATCACTTCTGAAGAAGATTCTATTGTTGATACCATACCATTTATGTTGATATGCCTGGGCTGAGGAAGCTTACGCTTTTAACCAAGAATCTGAGTCTACCTTCATTTGATCATATTCTATTCTACAATTGCAGTTGGAATTCTAGATTTTAGCTACTATAGATCAATTCCCAAATAACTATATGTTGGCCTCTGTAATCGAGCACCATTCAATTCGAACCCATCTGATTCTGAACTTTTAGTTTCATTATCCAACAAGAACCTTGTTTCACCTTTCAACAATATTTATTTACTTTGTATTTAGGCTCGTGTTATCCAGACAAAAGGTAAACTGTTGCGATGTGGTTTTCATTTGTATACGGTTGTATTTCAGTTGTATTTGTTATCTGTTGATAATGGTTCATTGATTAAGAAAAATGTTAAATGATTAAAATGTGTGTTATTAATTAGTGAAATGAGGAAGCATATTATTCAGTTACTAACAAATGAATATTTTTTGAAATTTGGTTGGACATTGCAATAGTGGATTAGATTTAGCATAAGAGATACAGAAAGCATTAGCCTTCTTCCTTGGAATAAGGAAAATAGAGAACTAACAACCAATGAATATTCCAAAAACTAATAAATTTGAAAAAGAAAAAAAAACAAAGAACAGACGAAAAAATTCTTCTCGATATCCATTGGAGATGAAATGTAAGGGGGAGTGAGGCTTTGAGATCAATTATACTTGTTCAGTCTTTGTCAAACAAGGAATGATTAATCTCTTAATTTTACCGCTTCAACAAGCAAGTAGTTAAGAATAAAAGAGTTTCACATGATTCAGCTCTTATGACAATCTTATCTGGGTTACATTAAGGAACTAATTTCTGGTAGTATGTTCATGGAGGAAGAATCAAGATATTACAGAAATTCTGATATATTTTGAGACGAAGAACTAATCATGTAACTGATATAGTGGCTTGCGGCTTAAATTTGCTTAAACTCTACTTTTGTCCTATAATTGCATCACTTGTAGTTGTTTCTTTGTTCCAGATGGAATGTCTCACATGCAATGTATGTTAGTTACACAATTTATCTCATATCACTACCAAGATCAAAACACCTGTTTTTTTTTTGCACGTGATAGCTGCTGCATATTGTAGCTTATAGTGTACAAGATCAAAACACAATTTATCTAATGCCGCTACCGAGATCAAAACAATTTATTTGCCACAATGACAACTTTAAATGACATCCAGGTTTTCGGAAATGATGAATCAGACTTCAGTTTCTGTTACTTGAATCTTGTATCCTTAATAGTGAACTTAAAAGCATGATCTACATCTGAAATTAGAATAAAGAATGAACTGGGTAGTCAAGTTAATAGATACTGTGTTGCTAAACAATTGAATCTTGTATCCATAAAAAAGTGAAATACAAATATTTTTTTTATGTCAACATGTTTACCATATGCCTCAATAATCGAGATCACCTCGTATTTTCGCTTAGGGTTTTGAACAACAAAGTAAAAATAATTCTAGATATCTCATGCCAAATTTTCAAGTGTGTGTATGAATAGCCAAAGTTAAACGCCTACTTATTCAAAGATATACCTAACACTGTGTAACTTATTATGCAGAATTAAGCCTGAATCCTATGTGGTCAACCTATGAGAACCTAATGATTTTCCTTTCATAGCTCATGGATGATCACAACTTACTGATTTTCTCTTGCCTCCTTGGTTTTTATCTATAGTGGTCTCTTAACATTTTTCATTACATTTTTCCACACAAGATAGTCAAAACTAGAAACATGCATGCACAACAGATCAATGGTAAGCAATCCACAATTCTACACCCTTAATCTTCACAGTTTTAGTCAACAATGCTTATACCATGCATTTTTATTTTATGTATGACTTTTTCTTTTATTGTCCCTATCTTTTATCATCTTCGTGCAATACTTTTTTTATTTGCGAAATTTCTATTTGACCCCTTTAGTAAGTTTTGAGTCTATAACTCCCAAGCTACACAACTTTAAGGAACTAGGTTTGGAGAACCCCTTAGACTTAATAAGCAGAGTCACAAAGGCGACAAAGAAAAGTTTAAAGATGTTTGATTGTCTTATATGTAAGTCCACTCTCCCTTAAGCTTTCTAATTGACCCGTGTAACGAACTTTGTATCGATAACTCCCAACTCAGTTGAATTTAGGGTACCAGGTTTTAACACCCTTACAAGCTTACTTACTCAAGTAAAAAAGGCTACGATATAGCGACCCAGGATTTTTATGCAATAAATAATTATTTTAATATTTAGAAAATTGTATCGTTACTATTTCACCTATTATTTTGAAGTTAACGCCGCGACGGATTCGTCTAGCCAAGTCAATAAATATCGAATTTGTTCGATTTTAAATTAAAATCCGAATTTCTAAAATTAGATTATTTTAATTATTTATTCAAAGTATTATTTTCAAAATCATTTTTTGAATTCCAAATTTATTTAAATATCTCAATTATTCCATTCAAATGATTCCCTCCTCAAAATTATTATGTCCCCATATTGATCACTTTCCATCTCATTTTTAATAACTTAGTTCATCCTCACGCATAATGGTTTCAAGTCACGATCAATTCCATTTCTTTTTCCACCTCTTTCCACTAAACACCAACATCCAACCCATACTTCACTAATTCCAACCCCACAACCCTGAATCATTATCATCACCACCCTTCCAATTATGATGTTTTCCACCCTCTCCATCATCATCATTCTCCACCATCTTTTATTCTATTTTGATATATTCTCCATCATCATCACTACCTTCTTGGACACCACCACAATTCTCTCTATATACAATTGGAATCCTCATCATCATCAACCTCACAGCCCAAACGTTATAAACATTGCTCAACTCACCTCTGATTCAATCCACCATCATATACATCAATCTGAAACCAATTCGGATAGCCTGCAACCACTACTCACCAGCCTCTCTCCTCAGCTCAAACCAACACACGATTTCCATGACTTCCAGCACCACCAATTCGCCAACCTTCAGCCATGTCACAAACAACCACTACACCAAACCACTGAACATCCTCACTACCAACTTCAACCCCTGCAGCACCACCAATCATCATCATCACATGACTCTGTCACACTTCCAAGAAATCAATTCACAGCCAATTCATAAAACCACAGTTCAACCGGATCACACTGCACCATTTTCACTATCACCAGATTTCCTCAAAATATTACATTTCAACACTGCCTCTGCCATTTCCAATCTCTGCTATCATCATCCCCACAAATCAATACCGGTCAGCCCCACCACCTCATCAATCACTTACGTTGCAAATACCACCACTGCCGAATCACCAAACTCATCATCATCAATCAACACCACCATTCGCAACCAAGAACCACCCAATACCACGATCACCTGCAGCAGCGCTGCTTACACCGAACCATCACCACACACACAGCCATCATCACCCAAAACCAAAAATCAAAACCCAAGAATCAATGGAGCCAGTTACTTACCTCAAGCGCCGCTCCCTTCGCCGGAAGAACCGCGAACCCTAGCTTCGGTTTCACCTTAAATCGCCCCCAAATCAGCCCAGAAACTATCCTAATTGCACCATCGCCACTCCCAGTACCCAGCGCCGGTGTTGCGCCGGAAAATCGCCGATTGAACGCCGGATTCGTCAGCTTTCGTCTCTCGCTTTTCTCTCTTCTCAGTCTCTGTTTTTTTGATTCAGATAGTGAACGAGAGAATGGTTAGAGAGAGAGAGAAAGATCTGATATATTTAACTTTTCAGAAATTGCAACTTTAGTCCCTGAAGTTTCTAAGTCTTTCAAATCAGCCCTGATTGTTTTAAAACCTATCAATTCAGTCCTTAAGTTTTTTTAAATGATTTTAATCAGCCCTTTCATTTTCAAAATCTGATCACTTCAGTCCCTGCTGATTTACTTTTAAGCTCAAATTTCAAAAGTATTCATTTGAATCCCTCAACTATCAAAAGTATCTACTTTAGTCTCTCAACTTTCAAAATATCTATTTTAGTCCATGAACTTTCAAAAGTATTCATTTTAGTCCCTCAACTTTCAAAACATCAATTTTAGTCCTCAAATTATAATTTATCATTTTGAACTATATATTCGATAGACTAAAGTGACTTATTGGCTAAGACGAAGCGTACGGAGAATTTAAAGAAATTGAAGTCATTCCCGCTCAACTTTGCACTCGTCGGATTTGAGGTAGACTCGCACTTATTAATTGATTTAAATTATGATTTCATATAAATGTCATGTGACTTGTGAAAGTCAATTTTCAAGAAAATTAAGTATGTTTTATGAAAAGTAAGTATACCCTATGTTTTTACGATAATGTTTTATATGTTTTGGATCATTGCTATGCACATAAGAATTCTTACCACCTAAGTTCGGTAGAATTCTGTGTCTCCATAAGTTTATGAGGATTTACCACCTAAGTTCGGTAAAATTCCTGCCTTTCCATATGTTTATGAGGATTTACCACCTAAGTTCGGTAAAATTCCTGTCGCGTATGTTTATGAGGATTTCGATCCTATCTTATGTTATGATGGAAATGATCCCTATGAATTTCATGAATTATGTTTTGGTATACTTACTGTTATTATGATCTTACTGTGATTTTACTACATAAGAATTCTTGCCACCTAAGTTCGGTAAAATTCTTATGTTTATGAGGATTTCGATATTATCCTATGTTATGATGAAAACTTACTGTTATTATGATTTTACTGCATAAGAATTCTTGCCACCTAAGTTCGGTAAAGTTCTTGTGTCTTCTTATGTTTATGAGGATTTCAATCCTATCTTATGTTATGCTTTCAAAAGA